>CM022302.1:393201390-394617620 GCA_011799875.1 Thinopyrum elongatum | reverse complement strand
CTAAATAAGAAATATATACAGTAAATTCATTCGAAGTAGAAAAGGGATCTTACATCAAGGCATTACAACAAACATGGTGTTATCTTAGTAAAAGAAATTACATCATGAGAAGAGAAAAAAGAAGAAAACCACAACTAACATCATATTGAGATTAATACATCTTAGGAGGAGGTAGAAGACATCACTGCGATCCTTTAGCGACTTGGGGAGCAGGGATCCATGGTTTTTATCTACCTTGTCCGGCTGCTGTATTAGGTGACATGGAAACATCGTTTCTCTACCTTCTCGATGGCTTTAGACCTGGGGAGCCGGATGTTCATCTCAGCCTTCCCCAGCTTCCATCAATGGATTTTTATAGTCAGGGTTAAAGACTGAGAGGCCCTCTGCATGTTCAGATATGGACCAGCAAACCGACAAAAGCAGAATATAACATAATTATATTGCAGAGTGTACTAACATAATTATATTCCAGAATAAACTCAATAGCAGAACAATTTAGAGGGTTAGAATGTAGTGCACATATATATGTCAGTAGCGCAAAAACTATTTAGACAACTTAACTAACAATGTAGAAATTAACTTCAGTGTACTAACATAATTATTTTGGATATAAGCAGTCAACCACGAATTAAACATGACTTGCATTTCTAACCTGACCAGCATAATCAGATCAATCATGCATAGTACAGAAAAGAAACAAAGCTTTTAACCATAGTTGGTGCTTAACTTTCTTGCTGATAATCAAGACATTCTGGATTGCCTCCTGGATGTGCTCCACGTCCAGCCAGAAATGGTGATATTGAATAACCCCTACACCAGCCAAAACATCCAACGCACAGCCCTACAAAAAACGCAATACCATTCAAGATTCAGGAGTCTGATCATATTTTATTTGATAAAAAGTACTCCTACGGTGAACAATTGCATGTTAGAATGTCGCCTGAAGCATCCATAGATAAGTGGTTCACTCACAAGAGAAGCCCACTGGAAATCTCTACTGCAACCAAGTTGTGCATTAAAAGGTTAAGTAGTGAACTGATTTATGCTCATAAACATCTATGCCAAGGCATGGGAAATTAAGTTGCAGATAAAACTCCTAGGTTGATAATCATCAGCTATAGTAACCAAATAAGGTGATTAAATACCATGGAGAACAAAATCCAGAGAGTGCGTGAGAGAAGAAGCTTCATGCAAAATCATCAGAAACAACATGGCAGGAACAAAAGGTCTAAACTATCAACATTACTAAACCAATATCGCTTCCTCAACCAAATGTTCAGACGCAATCATCAAGACAAACTGGTGAAGGCATCGGAGTAAGGGGAGGAAGAACGGGACGGCGCCTGCCGGAAGTTGCTGATGGGCGTTAACGGCCCGGTCAAGCCATCTCCCTCCCCCATGATAGGTGGCAGTCAACTAAGACATAGAAGCACACAAGCACAGCGAGGGAAACTGCTTACATTCAAATCATCACAACAAGCTCTTGAGATTGCTTATGGCCACCATAAGTTTTTGAAGTGGCAGATCCGCCCAACGGAAGTGGACGGTAGGTGTCGGCCCCAGAGCCAAGCAGCCTGCCTCGCTGGCTAGTGCTATTGCCGCTCTCGTCCTCCCATCAACGAAGACGACGACACTCACAGTAGTCCAGTACTTGTAGTGAAAGCAAGTGGTTTCTTTATGAAGCATATCGGCATGGTGCAGAGATTTGATTTTACGACATGAGGCACGAGCAATTAACATTTTTTCCATCGCAGATGGACAGATATATGAATGACAAACATGCTAAAATCATCTTCTCAAATCATCTTCTCAAAGCATGCAAGCCAGTAATATAGGTAGCAAACCATCAGATGCTGGACACGGAATGTTATTTACTTGGCAGAAAAATGGTTCTGTTGTACAAAAAACAGTGTCACAAAAAATCTCCCAAAAAAGCTACTTTAGCTTATTTTCACATGGCCTATTTACATTTCTAATAACTAAGACAATGTGGCAATGAGTAAGAAAATAGGAGAATAAAGCTATAACCAGATTGAACAACAAACCTCTACAGCTTGCATATACACCAACGGAAGGTAGTAAAAAAATGAGGGCACTCAGCAAGCACATTTCAAAATTAGAAGTGCACCAGGTACGTGACCAATAACAGTTATAATGGGCCAGTGGCAAGAAATTGCCAACACAACAGAACAGTAGAGATAGGCATGTATCTCAATCACATAGGAAATCAAGAGAAAATATTAAGCAAAGGCAATGTAGAAACATATAAGCATGCTCCAAGCAAAGTTGAGTGACGCTGGCCCTGGAAGTGAAGAAAAAATGATTTTCCTGGAGAACATATCTCGATTCAGTCAAGATTTATAAAAAGAATTATATAACATCTGTAGCTAACATGCATTGTTACAACAGTACACATCTACAATGACCAAAAGGGTTTATTTCTGTATGGAAACAATCAGTAAGGTGAGTTTAGTGAACCAACAGAATGCAACTCACTTATAATTATTTAAAAAAAGAATAACAAAATGTGATCCTCCTTTGGTTAGTGTGTACACACTACACAGAGCTATGAATTAGAAAACTGAAGATTATTAAGTAAAACAAGAACTCGTCGTAACTGTTCTTTCCAAATCCCCTCCCAAGCACATGTTTTCCATAGTTCATTGAATGTAGATAGAAATCATTATTAGTTTCTACTATCACTTATAACAAATATAATATGGCAGACACTGAACAATTTTACCATCAACTTTTTTATTGTGTTCATTTGTGTTTGCTACGATCAAATTTGATCTTAATCTTCTACATCGAAGATTAAAGATGCCAAAGGCTGATACCATGCTAGTCTTAAAGAAAAGACGATTCAGTCATAAACGCAACATAGGTTACAGGGGCATCTCAAGAAATAATTTGAGGAAAATTCTGTTTCTGGAGAGATGTTATTTTCCTTTTAGTTGCGTTCTTATAATATCTTATTGGAGTATAGGGGTATCCATGCACTTGCTCAAGGGTATAGAACATGTGCTGAATGGTCCAAGGAGAGTCTTGTAGAAGCTTTCAAAAGTATGAATGTTTAAGAAAAGCCGCCAACTGAAAATGGAGATCCAGCTCACAAGGTTTTATACTTATAAATTGATTTACATGTTGATTCTTCCAATTGTTGAGAGCATCATACTCTAAAATAGAGAGAACATATAGGCACGCCCAAGGATTCAAATCATGTTTGGTACAAATGTCTTAGATGCTTATCCCCCAGTTACCATTATAGTCGGTAAATATAATTGTAGTGGTCAAGTTTTCAATTGTTCTCTTTGCAAATCCAAACTTCCAGCAACACATAACAGCAAAAAGAGCTTGTGAGAGTTAAAAACAGACCGGAATTCAAGGTAGAATCTTATGTTAGATTTACCGAGAAGTAATCTCACAAACATGCCTACTATTTTGTTAGCCAAGCAAAACATATTCCAATAAACCAAGAACAATAGAGAAGCCCTTGGCTAGATCAACTGACCATCGCGTAAAGAAAATGTAAAGGAAGATACCTGAAGAACATGGCTTGAACTGAACAATGAGCAAATCTTGAGTAGGAGAACAAAGAAGCTGCAACCTTCTAGATCTGAAAACGTGCGAAATGAAAGCAGAGGAACTTGTTAGAGCATAAGCATGTCAGCAGACAGTTTACAGACAAGGAAAAGATTAGTCCATTTACCCAAGGTTAAAGCCCAAAACGGATGAGAAAAGCAGCCAAGATTAATGGAACATCTAAAATATAGGCACCAAGCCACCAAGCCAGACATGAGTAGCCACCTGATATCAGCCTCCAAAGCGACCTGATATGAGACTCCAATAAAATTGGAAGAAAAGCAGTGGTGTAAACATATAAATATAAGAGAAACAAAACATTATAACTTATTATGACATGGGAAATATTTGTAGAATCTTTATCATGCGAATCAAACAACTCTGGAATACAACTATTTGATATGTACTTCAACTGTGCTTGATGTATACTCTGTAAATGAGAAATACCTATAAACATTAGGAGAATAAGCCTCATGTGTAAGAAAATCTTGAATCTGTAAATTCATGCCTGAGACAATGAACTGAACATTAGGTCTGTACATTCACCAAGATAAAGATAAGAACATTCTATGAAAAGAAATTGCATAACTGGCATCACACTTTTCTTGGTGAGTCAATTATAGAACCTGAACACTCACCTAAGCTCAACTGCTGCTCAACCCCCTCTGCTCCAACCCTAGAACATTCATTCCTGCCAAACAAAAACAACATTGGTAGTGCTGCAAAAATGTATAATCCAGTGCCAGATAGTGATGCCTCCGTCAATCAAATTCCTAGGAATTTTCTCCAGAAATAGACCGAGTTAATCATTCTGTTCTATAAAAAGACCTAAATCACTATTGCCGAGCATCCACACTCGAACTAAAAACATCAATTCGTAGCTAATCCCCGAATACAGATAGTAATCCAACGAAACCAAAACACCGCATTCACCAAATATGGAGATCTGAAGATCGGAAGGGAGGCGGATGGCTAAACGCACACAACACACACACGCACACGCACGCGCGCGCGCGCGCGCACACACACACACACATCAAGCAGGGCAGGAGGACCAGGGAGAGCAGGGACTCGGAGGAAGTTACCTTGCCTGGACGAGATTCCTGGCGGCAACGGTGGAGCTGACTCGCGGCGGCGACGGAGGTGACTCGAGGCGGCGGCCAGGGTGAATCCACGCGGCAGCTAGCGAATCCAGGCGGCAGCGGCGGCGAGGCCAGGCGGGCGCCCTCGATCCAATCCGTTGCCCTGGTCTTGTCAATCGAGCGAATAGGGTTAGGAGTGGGCTTCTGCTGGGCTCGGGCTGAGCTCCATCGCTACGTATCCCCGACGTGTCGACGGCGTCCCTGACGGCGCATCAAAGGCGGCGGCGTTGGAGAGGAGACGAGGTGGAGGGGGCGCGGGCTCGAGGGCAATGACGTGGGAGAGGAGGGAGAAGGGAGCAAGGAGGAGACGAGGCGGAGGGGGCGCAGGCTTGACGAAGGGTTGGCGGAACCCTTGCACGTTTCGGAGGATGGGCGCGGATGGAAGCGGCTCCCCTGACGTAGGGCGCCTGCCGTTGTGGCACTGCCATGTGGGCCTGTTTCCCAGCGGACCCACCTGCCAGTGGCCGAACGGCATGCTGCCGAACGGCAGAGGATCCTCGTCCGGCGCGGATGGGATTGGTGAATCCCAACGGCGACGACACGCGCACGCAACCAGTGCCACCGACGAGCGGGACCAGGAGCAGTGCCGGCCCACCCGTCATCGCTATAGAACAGACGTGGGTGCATATGCTGGGTACATACGCATCGGCCTATCCTTGCGCAACTGCTCCCCGTAACGCGTGACGCGGGCAGCGCGCGAGGAGCGGGCCCCCAGGCGCGTTTGACCCGGGACGCGACGCGACGTAGAAGGCAGCGCGCACATGAAAAAGTCACAGCCATCAGACCGACGTGTGGGACCAAAGAGCAGGCAGGCCTACTTGCAGCCGCACCAACAGGCGAATCCAGAGGGGCGAGCGAACCAGAAACTGGGCAGTGCCCATGATGCGCGCACGCGGCGCGGCAGGAGAGGCCGCTCGCGCACCCAAAAAACTTTGATCCAGCCAATCCCCTTTTGCCCGAGCCCACAGGTCATCCCCGTCCAGGTTTCACCGCACGGTCCAACGACCAGCAGCCAAAAAAAGACCGCGTTGACCCTGATCAAACGGCCAACGAAGGCTGAAATCGGGGGAGCTCCCTGGCAGCGAGCCACCTTATTGATTTAAATGCGGTATCTATCTGCCGTTTCAAGTAAATTTGCATGTGCTAAATTCTAAACCTTCAAATAATAATCTGTTTTGTATGTCCGAACCGCTCATGTAGTGACTGGGGCTGTCAGTATCTTCCATGCTAGGTGGGTTATTCTCACGATTAGTGTTTATTCACTTGTCATTCACGAGAAAGTGGCTGGTAATCGGGATGCTCAGTTCCATGCTCAAAATCAAATCAAAATATAAATAAAACAAAACTCCCCCGGGACTGTTGTTGGTATGGACGACACCCGTGAATTCGGCTAGTCGTGGAGTATGATTGTTGGTAGAGGAGGAGTAAAAAATTTACCATTCTGTTTGGGAACCGCCTATAATGTATCTAGCATGGAAGATAGTGGGATCTCTTGGTTGTTATATTGACAATGAAAGCATACCGCTCAAAATTATATTTATCTCTGTTTTAAAAGCTCCGATCTCTGGCACCTCTGCAAATCCCTGCTTCCCTCTGCGAAGGGCATGTCTATTTACTTTTATTGCTGAGTCATCATCTTCTTATAAAAAGCACCAGCTGGAGAGCACCACTGTCATTTGTATGCTTTGTTATTAATTGATATTGAGTATAAGTGTGACTGGATCTCTTTTGTCATGAATTATAATGTCTAGTCAGTCCTTAATCTTCAGGGGTGCTCTGCATTTATGTTTTGCGGTCTCAGAAAGGGCTAGCGAGATACCATTTTGCCATATTATATCATGATTGTTTTGAAAAAAGTGTTGTCATCCGAGATTCATTCTAGCTGATTATGCCATTGATATGAGTAAATGTGAGACCTAAATGTTATTGTGAATATGGTTAGTTCAGAATCTTGGTTGAAAACCTGAACATCAGTTAGACATATTTATAACAACAAGATCAAATAGAGCTTGTAAAAGTTTTTCTTTGTCACTTTCAGTTTGTCAACTGAATTGCTTGAGGACAAGCAATGGGTTAAGCTTGGAGGAGTTGATATGTCTCCATCGTATCTACTTTTCCAAACTCTTTTGCCCTTATTTTGGACTCTAATTTGCATGATTTGAATGGAACTAACCCGGACTGACGATGTTTTCAGCAGAATTGCCATGGTGTTGTTTTTCTGCAGAAATCAAAGTTCTCGGATTGACCTGAAAATTTACAAAAAATTATTGTGGAATATATAAAAAATACTGGCGCAAGAATTAACCAGAGGGGGTCCACCCAGATGCCACAAAGCCTGGGGGCGCGCCTAGAGGGCTTGTGGGCCCCCTGGACCTCCTCCGACCTCAACTCCAACTCTATATAACTCTATTCGGGGAGAAAAAAATCAGAAAAAAGGATTCATCGCGTTTTACGATACGGAGCCGCCGCCGCCTCCTGTTCTTCATCGGGAGGGCAGATCTGGAGTCCGTTCGGGGCTCCGAAGAGGGGGATTTGTCGCCATCATCATCACCAACCTTCCTCCATCACCAATTTCATGATGCTCACCGCCGGGAGTGAGTAATTCCATCGTAGGCTTGCTGAACGGTGATGGGTTGGATGAGATTTATCATGTAATCGAGTTAGTTTTGTTAGGGTTTGATCTCTAGTATCCACTATGTTCTGAGAATGATGTTGATATGACTTTGCTATGCTTAATGCTTGTCACTAGGGCCCGAGTGCCATGATTTCAGATCTGAACCTATTATGTTTTCATGAATATATATGTGTTCTTGATCCTATCTTGCAAGTTGTAGACACCTATTACGTGTTATGATCTGCATACCCCAAGGTGACAATAATTGGGATTCTTTCCGATGATTACCGTAGTTTGAGGAGTTCATGTATTCACTAAGTGCTAATGCTTTGGTCCGGTTCTCTATTAAAAGGAGGCCTTAATATCCCTTAGTTTCCATTAGGACCCCGCTGCCACGGGAGGGTAGGACAAAAGATGTCATGCAAGTTCTTTTCCATAAGCACATATAACTATATATGGAATACATGCCTACATTATATTGATGAACTGGAGCTAGTTCCGTGTCACCCTAGGTTATAACTGCTACATGATGAATATCATCCGACACAATTATCAGTGCCGATCCATTGCGTACGAGCTTTTCACATATTGATCTTTGCTAAGTTACTTTCGTTGATACTGCTGTTACAATCACTACAAAACTGCTACTGTCACTTTTGCCACTGTTACCGTTACTTCCATACTACTTTGCTACTAAATACTTTGCTGCAGATATTAAGTCTTTCAGGTGTGGTTGAATTGACAACTAAGCTGCTAATACTCGTGAATATTCTTTGGCTCCCCTTGTATCGAATCAATAAATTTGGGTTGAATACTCTACCCTCGAAAACTGTTGTGTCGTGGTGGAACACGATCACCTATGGGGCCAGCGGCCCCTTGTGGTTCGGCGGGGGAGAGGTCACATTGCACAAAGAGCAGAGGCCATGGAACAACACGGCAGAGGTGACACTGGTGGTTTTTACCCAGGTTCGGGCCGCCGCGAGGTGTAAAACCCTACTCCTGCTTTGGTGGATTGATGGGAGGACCGTGGTGGTGACGCAGCGCTCAAGCCCGGCAAGGTGGCCTCGGGGAGAGCAGCTATGCGCGTATGAGTACACGAGGGTCCGAATCCTTTCTAAGGTTGCCATGGCCCTCCTTTCATAGGTCAAGGGGCTACCACAATGGCAAAACAGTCATTATCCAATGATTAGATAGCTAACAGTGTTATCATACCTAACTCTGGCAGACAGGACAAAGTGCATTAAATGCACTGCTAGGTGTCATGCTGAGGATGCAGCCCGGCAGGCCTGCCGCGCCGCTTAGTCGTCTTCCATCTGTCTGCTTGACACGCCTCTGGACGAGTGTCAAATGGAGGTGATCTTCCTTCTAAATGGTCGCCACGTGCCAAATGACAGCCACTTAGCTATCTGGGGGCTCCACACCGCACCGATGGATGACTTGCGTTGTGATGCGGTGGAGCGGTGGAGTCTTGGCGGGGGTGTAGGTCGCCAGTGGCCCCGGCAAGCCTGCCGAGGAAGTCTTGGGACTTGTCTTCGGGGTGGCCTCGACCTGACCAGGCTCACCTGCCCGGTAAGAGAGGCTTTCCCTTAGTGAAATCTTGCTGTCTTGGCTTGTCTTGGTCTTCTTGATCCGCCCTTTGATTCCTCAAAGAGCTATCTCTCTGGCTTGGTTTTGTCTTGAATGCTTGGTGTTGTTGTATCCTTGCCCTTGTGCCTGTGTACAGTCTGGGCAACATACGCAAGGGTTTGTTGCACCGACAGGAGCCCCCGGGCCTGGCCCGAACGTGCTGCCGGGCACCATTGGGGTAGGCCCTATCAGGTACACAGGCAGGGAGGGGCTTGCAGTAGCTCTCTCCTTGATGTTTTCCTTGCTTCTTCATTAACCTGTGCTTGAATCAGTTTTTAGTTTTCCCGCGCGTCGCGCGAGACATCGTGGAGGAGATTTATGCCACGATCCGTGGGCCGCCCACGTCCCACGCTCACGGGGCGGTAACTGCCATCCCACCAGTTCCCCGCTCCTGCCGTTTCCGCCACGTACGCCGCATGCATTGCGTAGGGTTGGTGGCGGACGCGGAGGGCGCGGGGATGAGCACCATGGCAGAAAGTCAGGCGTCATGGATTGGTGCAGGAGGTCGGCCTTGATTCTACGCGCCGTTGGTGATGCAGAGGAGTCGGATTGGTGGAGTGGGGCGGTTGCCTCCTGGTGAGGAGCCAGCCCCCAGCCTCGTTTGCCTATAAAAAGGGAACGTGGGCGAGGTTCTTGCCTACAACCATCTCCTCCTCCTTCCTTCCAACATCTTCTCTCCACCATGGCAAGGGGGAGAGGGCATGGTGATGTTCCAGCGGTGGCGACAAGGGTTTCTGCTCGGCAGCGCCCCCCTCCTCCTGTCGGGGCCGCAGGGGCAGAGCCCGTCATAAGAGGAGGTGGCAGAGTGCGTGGACGCGTCCCTCGCGGCACTCGGGGTCGAGGAGGACGGGGCGGTGCTATGATTGCCCCTCCTCCGGCTGCTCTGGACCTGAACGAAGGCCACATCGGGGACCAGCCACTGGAGTTCATTGTTAAGCTGCGCGGGCCGCCGCGCAGCCGCCTTCAGCTTCCTACCCCATTCGCGAAGGTGATGGAGATCGAACAGCCGCCGAGGTTGAGGCTGCACATGATGGGCTGCTGTAACGGCTGTATGCAGGCGAACGTAGAGTTCCCAGCGCCTCACGTCATGCTTCCTCGGCGTGGCTGAAAAACCTTCGCTCGCGCCCACAGCCTGGCGGCAGGGCACGTCCTTCACTTCAAGTTAACGGACGCCACCCTGCTCTCCATCAAGGTCTTCGGGTGTTCGGGTGCTCGCTTAGGGTGTTGCGCGGAGAGCTCGACCGACGACGAAAGCTCCTCCTCTAGCGACAGCTACGAGGAGGACAGTGACGGCGATGACGACGGCACCGGTGGGGAGGATGACGGCTCTGACTCCGGCTGATCACCAGCCGCACCGTCACCGTCAGCGGGAGGCCGGCGGCACCACCATCTGCACCTGCATCTCCTCCCCGGCAAGGCGATTTGCCGGGACGGAGGGTGTGGATGGTGCATCCGCTTCCTCCAGCAGTCTTCCAGCTGGACTGTCGGATTCAGGGCTCCGTAGACCCAAGAAAGGTTCGAACTCTGGGGCGTGTGCGAAGAACTCAACCTATCCAGCCTACCAGCCCGTCGCCTCACGGCCTAGCTCGATTCACACGAACAAGGAAGAAGATGAACACGGCAGTTTACCCAGGTTCGGGCCACCTTGCGGTGTAAGACCCTATTCCTGCTTTGTGGTGGATTGGCCTCACGAGGGGCTGAGGATGAACTAGTACAAGGGATGAACAACCTCGCAAGGTTCGGGGGTGAGGGAATCAGTCGCCCGGGGGATCGGATCCCTTCTACGGTGGTGGCTAACCTATATTTATAGTGGCATCGGTCCTCTTCCCCCAAAACATTGGCGGGAAGGGATCCCACAGTGGCCAATTTGAAAGGGGACAAGTAGTACATCTTATCCTGACAAAAGGTGGTCTTCGCCTGCAAAGCTTCTGGTCGTGATGCAGCGGTGGGCTCGGCGATGACATCCGTCACGCCGCGTTGGCGGTCTTGGTCTCGTTGCACCGGAATGGAAACCTTTGCCAGATTCCTCGGGAACCCACGCCTGTCCTTGCCTCCTTAGCACCAAAGAGGAAACTGCCCCCTCTGCGCTCGCTGGCGCCCGCCTGCCTTGGTCGTCATGGCTTGCGTCATGGTAGCCTCATGAGGCTGGGTACCTGCATAGAAATCTCCGCTCCTCGGGAGGCCGCCTGGGGAGGCCACTCCCTCGGGAGGTCTTGGTGTCGTCTGCCTCGCGAGGGTCTTGCCTTGGCGGTCTTGTAGATGGGCCGTACCAAGCCGTCGATGGAGCCACGCCGTGGGCCGTAGGCAGGCAAGTCTGGGTACCCTGGTTCCCAGAACACTGACAATAGCCCCCGGGCCCAAGGCGCGCTCGGACTTGGCTTTGAGGCGAAGCCAAGGGGCAAGGGTGAAGCGCCGCGGGCCCCAATCGCCTGCGGGCTAGGCTGACGCGTGGCGCTTGACAGGACGTGGGCGTCTCCGCTTCCCCACGTCGCCTCGGTAACTGCCCAGGCTGACAAAAGACCTGCGCCCACTGTCGGGCCATCATTGCTTCCCCTTTGCCTTGCTCCAGATCCCCTTTCTCCCAGCTAAGAGCACCTCCAGATCTGGTTGCGTTCCTCCCTCTTTCTACACCTCTTCCTTCGAGATCTCGCGAATGGCGTCCGGGAAGGCGAAAGCTGCGACGCAGGCGGCAAGCTCCTCCCCCTCTCCCGCGCCGGCCCTCGACACGTCCTCCATCACTGAGGAGAAGCACCTTGCTGCCGTGCTCCCGCTGACGGCGAGCGACGACAATGAGTGGGACGAGACCACTCTTTTGGCTGGCTCCGCAGAACAAAGGACCTTGGCGCATACGTTTTATCCCTTCTTCCTCCACAACGTCTTTGCGGGGCTCATCCCGCCTTTCTCCGAGTTCTTCGCCGCCATCCTCGACCACTACCAGATTCAGGCCCCGCATCTTCAAACCAACTCCATCCTCCTCCTGTCCATCTTTGCCTTCTACTGTGAGACATTCATGGGCGTGAGGCCCTCCGTTCCGCTCCTCCGGCACTTCTTCTACCTGCGGCTGCACGATCTGACCCAGCGCTCCGACTGCGTGTCTTTTGTCGCGGTCCACAAGAACAATGTGCTCATGAGGGCCAGAAAGAAGGTGGAGAACTTTTGGCGCCGTTGGGTCTTCATGGACGCCAAGGGCTTCAACGCGCGGCTGGAACTGCCAACCCAGCTGCCGGAGAAGCTCGATAGGTGGGGTCATGAGAAGTTCTCTGACCCCCGGGCGGCGCCTGTCCTGGCGAAGATGACCGCAGATATGGACGTCAGGGCAATGACGGGGGCATGCTCGTGAAGGAGTTCCTGACGTAGCGCCTGGCCCCGCTCCAGTCGCACACGCGCCCCATGTGGGAGTTCCAGGGCGCAGAGGACAACATCAGGCTACGCTCTGGGAGCTTGACAGGCAAGCAACTGGATAAGGCCATGAACACCCTGCTCAAGGACGAGCCGGGAGACCCCTCGGAGGCCTACGCACCACTGTACTGCCACGCCGACAAGGAGGCGTTAGTCGCCGCCATGCCCGTCTTCAACGAGCTGGGGCTCGTGCCGCCCGAACTCCCCAACACCCCGGTGCCGGTGTCCTCTGGCGACAGCGCCGGCGGAGAGGGCGAGGAGGATTCGGAGGCGACCGAGGACGACATGGCGGAGATCTCTCCCCCGTCCCAGAGCGAGCTCCTCCGCGGCCTCGCAGATGACGATGACGCCGACGAGCCCCCGGTCGTGGAATCTCCACGCTCCACCAGGGTGCTCACGAGGTCTGGGGCCACTCCTCGGGCCCTGCGGAGGTCAGGCCAGGCGACTCCGAAGAAGGGTGGGGCGGCACCCCCTCCTCAGGGCGACGCCTCTGCCTCGCCAAGCGGCGGCGCCACGCCGAGGCCGGCCGAAGAGCGCCCCGGCCACTCCCCAAGCGCGACGAAGGCCGCGCCCAGGAAGAGCGGTGGTGCCCCAGCCCTGGCCAGGAAGAGGGCATACATTGACCCCAATGAGTAAGTACCATTACCTTGTTTTTGTTTAGCGCATATTTGGGCTGCGCTCACAGCGCTTCTCTCCTGATGACCAGGATGTGCATCGCGGTGAAGAAGAGGAAGGAGGAAGCTCGAGCTCCGGAGACGCCATCTCTTGCCGCAGCCGCAGCGACTCCGGCGCGGGCGGGGAAGGACATCCCTCGCCCCCTCGCGATCGAGCAGGCCCCTCAGGACACGGCGGTGCGGCCTCAGGAGGAGACTGCCCCCACGGGTCCGCAGGCCATGGGACCGTCCATCCCAGTCATGCTCGAGGGGAGCACGGAGCCCCCGGCACCCCAAGCCGCCCTCGCTACTGCTTCTCCGGCGACGGCGCCAGCCGACGGGCTGGTGCCGCCTCCTTCCCAGGCCCTTGCGCCGATGGTGCGTGGTCCCTTCTCCATGCCAGGCGCTCTGGATGATGCCCATGCTGCGCTCGAGCAGCTTTGAGCCGATCTTCAGGGTGCCGACAAGTGCCTCGTGAGGGAGCGCATGGGGCTTATCTCCGGGTGGCTCCAGTCCGACAAGTCCATCCAAACGGCCTGGAGTCGGGCCGAGGCCGCTGCCGCTGAGAGCAGGAAGGAGGCCGTTGGAGCTAAGGAAGCTCGTGACGCAGCGCTGGCGAACGCCGCATCAGCCGAAGAGCGCCGCGTCGAGGCGGAGGCCAAGCTGAAGGACCTCTAGGAGGAACAGGCCTCGCGCGACCAATGGCTCCAGCAGCAGGAGGGGGACCTAAAGACCCGCGAGGTGAAGCTCACCGATCGCAACGCCGAGCTGGCCTAGGTGGCCACCAACCAGGCCATGGAGCGCGGCCGCCTGGACGCGCTGAAGAAAGAGGTGGCCGATGCCCAGGCAGCCCATGCTCAGCACGTCTCCGAGGCGGCAACCCAGCTGGAGGCCAGGGAGAAGGCGCTTGCCGCCGTCAAGAAAGAAGCGGCCGTAGGACGCGAGGCCTTCCTCTCCCTCGAGCTCGGGTCTCGCGAGGCGCTGCGCTCCATCCACGGGGAAGAGTACAAAGAGCTGCTAGCGACTCTTGAAGACGGTCTTGCAGGGCTCCTCCCTAAGCTTGCCAAAGCGCTCAAGGGTGCCGCCACTGAGGTGGACTCCTTCCTGGAGGTGGAGTGCCGCTCGCTCTTCACCGCGGCCGCGACGCGCGTCTTCAGCCACCTCTACCTCCAGGACCCCGGCTTCAATCTCGACGCCCTGATCGACCCGGTGGCACCTGAGTCACGGGATGCTGCCGCAGAGGCCGTCAGGGGCCAGGTGGACGCGCTGCTGGGGAAGTTCCTCTATGTTCCCATCCCTGAGGCTCCGGCAGCAGAGGTCGAAGGTGGTGAGGATGGTGGCCGCGTTGTCGACGAGGGGCTTCCAGCGACCAGGGCAGGCGGCGATGGTGGCACTCCTCCTGAGTTTTATCCTGCAACTTTTACCGTTCCTCGTGGAGGCGTAAGACTTCTGTTTAAGCTTGTGGAACAATATGTGCTTGTAATAATTATTAGGACTCCGTGGTTTCCTTCGTGCTTGCTTTTGCGCTCTACGTCGGCAGGGCCCAGCCCCGCGCATACCTCGACCGCCGTTGGGGCGTCCGGATCACCAGGACGAGACCAAGGGGCGAGGGGCTACGTGACTAGTGAGGCCCCTGAGTCGCGATGCTCAGGAGGTCCCCCTTGACGTGTGAGCAGCCCTCATGAAGGAAATGTGGACGTCGGGGCGTACCCCTCTGCGCTCTGCGTCGGCAGGGCCCAGCCCCGCACGTACCTCGATCGCCATTGGGGCGTCCGGATCACCAGGACGAGACCAAGGGGCGAGGGCTACGTGACTAGTGAGGCCCCTGAGTCACGATGCTCAGGAGGTCCCCCTTGACGTGCGAGCAGTCGTCTAAGCTAATCCGGAGTCCTCCATACCTTTGCTCACCAGCTTTCGCCTAGGGGGAACGCGAGAAGACCAGGTACCCGGACCTGGTAGGGTGGCATGTGCCAGGCGGGGCCTGAGCACAGCCCCTGTGTCTAGCCCCCCCGCATGCTTCCCTAGAGGGGAAAGCTGTGAGGTGTTACCGGGCGAAGAGCCGAGAGGCTGTCCTGAGGTTGGTGCAGCCACGAGGGCGCCCTCAGTTGTTTATTCACCAGCGCGGAGCATGGTGCTTCCACTCTAGCATGGGCATAGCCGCTCCTCGACCGTGTCGTCCGCCAGCGCGGAGCATGGGGCTTCCACTGGAACGTGGGTGGGAGTTCCCGCAGGGGGAGACTCCGGGGCGTGTACAACCCCACGTCGTTCGTACACGTGGCAGGCACGGTAGAACCTGGGGAGGAGGTGTATCTGGGCACTCGTGAGCCAGCGCGGGACTCAGGAGGCCCTACCTCAAGGCGGGTTGCGCCTGAATTTGTGGGCGCGAGGCGCTCATGAGAAACCCGTGGGGTGTTGGGGAGGCCTGCGCCGAATGAGTCTCCGGAGGCCATTGCATGAGAAGGCCGAACACCAACGACCCCAGGAGGTGACGTGAACGGGGCCGGCCCACCAGACAGAACTCAGCCGTTGGGTTTATCGACGCTGCAGGGACGGACCCGAGCACAGATGCCGTGCCCAGTCTTCTCATGCAACAATCCTAAGGAAAAACAACCCGCGGCGGTGAGGCACCGGGTCGCGCGCCCTGACTCACCCACCCGCGATTAGCTCATGCGAGAACAAGGCACCAAGGACCCCGGGAGGTGACGTGTACGGGAGCTGGCCCGTCAGACAGAGCTCGGCCACTTGGATTTAACAACGCTGCAGGGGCGAACCCGAGCACAGACGCCGTGCCAGTCCTTAATCATGAGGCGGTCGCGGGCGGGGTCATGAGGGCGCACAACATTCATAGTGACGAAGCACCGAGCAGGTAGATTGCAGCATTTAGGAAATCCATAAAGGCAGAGCCAGTTCTAATACATGCGCAAAAATGATACAGCTGCGGGGTCGGGCCCTAGCAGCCTGAGGATGATGTAGCCCGGGGGGCGCCCTCAATTGAACAAACCAAAAAGTCACCTGGCACCATCGTTGTAGAGGCGTTGGAGTAGCTGAAGATGCGCGCTGCAGAGATCGCTCCTCACGGTCCAACCGGCTCCTGAGGCCCGGGAGGCTCTGGAGGTCTGGGAGGCTCGCGAGGGTCCGGCACCTCCTCTGTCAGGACCGCCTGGCGCCTTGCCGGGCCGCCAAGGCTCCCTGCATGAAGCGTTGGTGCGTGGCGGCCATGTTCAGTAGGGCGAATGGCATGCAGACGTAGCTACAGGGGTAGCCCCCGCTCCGGCCGACACGGGACGGCCAGAAGAGGCCCTGCGAAGCAGCCCTGTTGAGACCTGGGATGTTGACGCAGACGCGCAGCTCGCCGCCCATGTCAGGGGCCGCGGCTGCACCAGGTGGTGCAGGGCGACGCTCGCCACACATGGTTCGCACCTCCTGAAGCTCCTCCATTGCCTCGGCGATGAACTCCTGAGCGCCTGGCGCCTCGCACCTTGCGCCTTGCTCACGGAGGCGCGCGTCGAAGCACGCCTCCACGTGGTGCCCGAACACCTCCCTCGTCACGCTGGTCAGGTCAGAGGCCCTCCAGATGAGAGCCCCCGAGCCCGTCCTGAGGGGGGCGCTGGGCACGCCTTCCTATGCGAGAGGGAACGGCGCCCCAGTAGTGGGCGCGGGGCCCAAGGCACGACCAACAGGCGCCACAGCCTCCTGACGGCCCTTGAGGAGGAGCTCCTTCTTCTTCTTAGGGACGGCCTTAGGAGGCAGGATGGCACCCTCGTCATCAGAGTTCTCGACCGCCGCAGCCTGATAGGCGCGCTCGAGGGAGCACGCCGCATCCTTTTCGTCGCAGGCGACCGTGATGATACCGCCACTCCCTGGCATCTTGAGGACATTGTAGCCGTGGTGAGTTGCTGCCATGAACTTTGCGAGGGCCGGATACCCGAGGATGGCATTGTACGGGAGGATGATGTGGGCGACGTCGAAGTTGATGAGCTCGGCGTGGTAGTAGTCGCGCTTGCCGAAGGTGACAGGGAGGCGGACCTGCCCTATGGGAACGGTGGAGCCATCGGTCACCCCTGAGAAAGGCTTGGTAGGCAGAAGCTGGTCGTAGGGCACTTGGAGCGTCTCAAACGTCTCGACGGAAAGAACGTTGAGCCCCGTGCCGCCATCGATGAGGGTTTTGGTGACGAGGACGTTGCTGATGGTTGGCGTGCAGAGCATTGGGAGCGCGCCAGTGGCGGCTGAGCACTTGAGTTGGTCCATGGAGTCAAATGTGATGGCGTGCTTGGACCACCTGAGGGGACGCGACGCCTCAAGCTTGGGAAGGGCCGCATTCACCTCCCAAACGAACTGCTTGAAGATGCGATGAGAGGCGGGAGCCTGAGCGCCACCCAAGATGCAGGCGATCGCACAAGGCTCTTGGAAGCCCCCAGCCCCATCATCTTGGCGGTTGTCGTCGTTTCTCCTTGGCGGTGGCGGCAGCGGAGGGAGGCCGGCATTGCCCTGAGGACTGTCCTCACGAGGCTGGTCTCGCCAGGGGCCATCACGAGGCTGGCCCTGCCAGCGGTCCTCATGGGGTTGGTCGCGCCAGTCCTGGCGGGGGTCGCGGTTGTCCCAGCGGCCTCCACCACGGCCTCCTCCGCAGTCGTAGCCGCGGTCGCTGCGCTCGGGGCGGCGGCCAAGGCACCCATCGCAGATTGCCCTGAGCTCCTGGCAGTCGTTGGTGTTGTGGCTGTGGGCATTGTGGAAGACGCAGAACGGGTGGCTGCCCCTGGGGGGCTCATCGTGGTCACGGCCACGCTTCATCTTGGGCTCCGCAGCCAGCACGGCAGGGTCCTTACGCTTCACTTCCTTAGCCTTGGCCTTCTTGTCTTCAGGATCGACCTCCGGAAGCTCCAGGAGGGAGAGGCGACCTTCCTCTGCCCTCGCGCACCTGGCCGACATGTTGAACATCTCCAGAGCCAAACACAAGTCCTTGTGTATGGCGAGCTCCTCCTTCATCTTGACATCCCGGACGCCATCAGAGAACGCCCAGATAATGGCCTCGTCCGACACCTTCGGGATCTTGAGGCGAACGTTCATGAAGCGCTATATGTACTTGTGCAAGGTCTCGCCCGGCTGCTGCTTTACGCACCGCAGGTCGCCTGCTGTAGGAGCGCGGTCGCGAGTGCCCTGGAAGTTAGCGATGAAGCACTCGCGTAGCTCGTCCCAGGAGGAGATCGACCCCACTGGGAGGTTCAGGAGCCAAGAACGCGCGCCATCCTTGAGGGCCATGGGGAACCAGTTCGCCATGACCTTGTCGTTGCCATTTGCCGCTTCGATGCTCAGCTCGTAGAGCTGGAGAAATTCCGCGGGGTCGGGGGTGCCATCGTAGCGTGGAGGTAGATCCGGCTTGAACTTGCCAGGCCAAACGACGCGGCAGCTCCGGGGTGAAAGCACGGCAGCGTGCCGCACTCACAGGGGCCGGTCGCATGGGTGGAGCTTGGTCTTGACGCCCGCGCGCCACCGCCTCTGGTGGCACGCGGTCTTGACACGGCGGCGCTGGAAGCATGCACGCTTCTCCTTGGGGCCACTGCACCACCTGGCAGCTTTCTTCATCGCGCGCCGGTGCCCTGTGCGGTGGGTCGCATTGGGGTGCCTCACGCCTGGGCTTGGGGTCCGCGCCATGCAGAGGAGGTGGAGGAGGCGCGTCGTGAGCCACGTCGCCCGCCAGGGACAGCGGGGGACGGGGCGAACAAGACGGTGCAGGGGCTTCACTGGCAGTGTTGACGAGCTCGGCGATGCGGCCGAGCCAGTCGTCGTAGAGGTCGTTGGCCGAACGGTAACGCAGAAGCTCACGCGCCATGAGCAGCGCAGCCTGCGCGTTTGCCGGCCCGCGACGAGCATGGGAAGACGACGCCGTGGCTGGAGTGGGTGATGGAGTTGCGGTACAGCCGTCGCACCGCACGGACGATGGCAGCAACGAATCCTGCTGTTCGCGAGCAGCAGGGTTAGTGGCGGCGTTAGCCACCGAGGAAGCGGAGCGGTGAGGAGCGCCGTTGCCCACGGGTGCTGTCTGAGTGACACAAGCGGCCCGGCGCTTGGCACGAACACGGCGAGCATCGGCCATAGGGGTGACGGAACGGCAGCGGAGAGAACGGTGGAAGAGAGGCTTCGACACGCCCCTACCTGGCGCGACAAATGTCGGATTCAGGGTTCCGCAGACCCAAGAAAGGTTCGAACTCTGGGGCGTGCGCGAAGAACTCAACCTATCCAGCCTACCAGCCCATCGCCCCACGGCCTAGCTCGATTCACACGAACAAGGAAGAAGATGAACACGACAGTTTACCCAGGTTCGGGCCACCTTGCGGTGTAAGACCCTACTCCTGCTTTGTGGTGGATTAGCCTCACGAGGGGCTGAGGATGAACTAGTACAAGGGATGAACAACCTCGCGAGGTTCAGGGGTGAGGGAATCAATCGACCGGGGGATCGGATCCCTTCTACGGTGGTGGCTAACCTATATTTATAGTGGCATCGGTCCTCTTCCCCCAAAACATTGGCGGGAAGGGATCCCACAGTGGCCAATTTGAAAGGGGACAAGTAGTACATCTTATCCTGATGAAAGGTGGTCTTCGCCTGCAAAGCTTCTGGTCGTGATGCAGCGGTGGGCTCGGCGATGACATCCGTCCCGCCGCGCTGGCGGTCTTGGTCTCGTTGCACCGGAATGGAAACCTTTGCCAGATTCCTCGGGAACCCACGCCTATCCTTGCCTCCTTAGCACCAAAGAGGAAACTGCCCCCTCTGCGCTCGCTGGCGCCCGCCTGCCTTGGTCGTCATGGCTTGCGTCATGGTAGCCTCATGAGGCTGGGTACCTGCATAGAAATCTCCGCTCCTCGGGAGGTCTTGCTATCATCCGCCTTGCGAGGCTTGGCCCCTCGCGAGGGTCTTGCCTTGGTGGTCTTGTAGATGGGCCATACCAGGCCGTCGATGGAGCCACGCCATGGGCAGCAGGCAGGCAAGTCTAGGTACCCTGGTTCCCAAAACACCGACATGGACCCCAGCAGGCTTCCTCATGGACTCCGGCTTCGTCCGCCCTGCCATGTCCTGCTGGTCCTGGTGGCGGTGACCAGGGCATCGCCTAGCCGCTCTCCCCGCCCATCACCTTCGTCCGCGCCCTCTCGATCTTGTCAGGCTGCGTCCCGCAGGCCCTAACGGGGTCAGGCTGGGCTTCTGTCCAGGCACTTCTTTCGCCCTCTTCGCCTCCCACTGTAGTTCCTAGGAGGAGAGGGACAAGAAAGGGATTACGGGGCACTTATCTTTTTTCAATCCAAAATATGTAGGCACTTGCCAAACTTTAGTCTCAAATATGTAATTTCCTTCATCCATGTTTGTGCTCTGTAAGACTTGTACTTGTTCATCCGCATATTAATGAAAAAAGACAGGCTTGCCGGGCACTTGTGCATGTGCTATATCCATGCAGAGGAGAAACGCCTCTATACTTTTAAGTAAACAAGTTTTTCCCGGCAAGCTATCTTGTCGGTGCCTCCCGTCGTTGCCGCAGGACTTGGCCTGCCGGGCACAACACTACGGAAGGGAACCAGCCCCTCGTCGAACCTTCTCCAGCAAATGCCACTACAACCATCTTAGTTGAAACGTCGTTCGAACCAAAGGATGGGAGCACAAATGCCTTGAAGGTGACAAGGTTTTTCAATGCACAAGTTTTCTTCTTACAAAAACACGTATGGATAAAAAGGAACTTATCTGTTTGGCTTGTCAGGGATCGATATGCTGGCTTGTTTCCGTCTCTTCTTTTTGGGATTGAGTCCGCGGCAAGGGCCCTGCGGTCAGTGCAGAGGGAAACATAGCAACATATGACCTTATCTAAATGCTCATGGCAAGTTTATGCTAAGATATGCATGCATGCATGTTTTTAGGGCACTAGCAATTCGTTTTATTATATATGCTCATGGTATGCGCCTGGCTTTGTACAAAGGGTTACATGCGCATCGGCAAGGCTTGTACAAAAGGGTGGCTGCCGGGCAGGGCCCGATAGCCGCACCTTACGGGTAGAGCTTACGAAGATGCTCAATACTCCATGAGTTTTGCAATTGAATGCCATCTTCGGTCTCCAGATGGACTGCGCCAGGTCTGGTGACTCATACCACCCGGTAAGGGCCTTCGCACTTCGGCGTCAACTTGTTTGTACCCTTGGCGGACTGAACTCGCCTAAGGACAAGGTTGCCTTCCTCAAGGCTCCGGCATGAACCCTGCGGCTGTGATAGCGACGCAGGGTTTGCTGATAGCGTGCAGCACGCGTAGCAGCCCGGAGATGGTTCTCCTCAAGGAGCACGGCATCGTCATGCCGGTGCTGCTCTTGCTCTACTTCATCGTTGGCAAATACTCGAGGTGACCCGTATATGAGTTTTGTGGGGATCACTGCTTTTGCCCCATAGACTAGGGAGAAGGGAGTCTGGCCGGTAGCTCGATTTGGTGTCGTACAGAGGGACCAAAGAACCACCGACAGCTCGTCGATCCAGCGCCTTCCGCACTTTTGCAGCTTATCAAAAGTCTTCGTCTTGAGCCCACGCAGCACTTCAGCGTTCATTCTCTCAGCCTGTCCATTGCTCCTAGGATGGGCAACAGAAGTGAATGAAACCTTGCTTCCGAGGGTTTGAACGTATTGCATGAAGGCGCGGCTTGTGAACTGGGTGCCGTTATTAGTGATGACTCTGGCGGGTAGTCCAAAACAGCACACCAATCCTTTCAAGAACTTGATAGCTAATTGCGCAGTCACCTTCCTCACAGGCTCCATTTCCGGCCACTTTGTAAACTTGTCGGTTGCAACGTACAAGAATTCAAAGCCCCCGGTAGCACGAGGGAAGGGGCCCAAGATGTCGAGCCCCCAGACCGAAAAGGGCCATGATAAAGGAATCATTTGGAGGTTGATGGATGTTCTTGGAGTGGAACTGGCAGGCTTCACATTTGGTGACTAGCTCGATCGCATCTTGGAGGGCCGTGGGCCAGTAGAAACCTTGCCGGAAAGCTTTTCCAACCAAGGCTCTTGATCCAATATGAGAGCCGCACACGCCTTGGTGTATCTCTGCCAGCAGTTCCTTCCCCTATTCCCGGCAAATGCACTTCAATTTCACACCGTTGGGCCTCCTTCTGTACAAAGTGTCATTGACAAATTGATACATACTGGCCCTCCGGGTTACTCTTTCGGCTTCTTCTTGCTCTTCGGGAAGTTCTCCAGTTTGGAGGTAATGGACTATGTGCTGCGCCCAAGTTGGAGCCTGAGGCTCGGCAACAAGGACAAATGGCACCTCCTTATTCGTGAGAGTGCATATCTCAACCGCGAGAACTTGTAGTCCGGCGGGAGGGTGCTGCTCACCAAGCGAAGTGGAGTTGTTCCCAGCAACCTCTCTACCGGGGGCTTTGGAAAGCTCTGCCGGGAGATGCCTGCCGGAGTCCAATTTCCTCCTTTTCCTGGCCATCATTGTTGGGGATACGGAGGGTTGAGTCAAGTGGAGGACAAAAGTCCATGGTCCCACAGGGAGCTTCTGCGCGGCGCACTTCGACAAATGATTAGCGATGCTATTTTCCGCACGTGGCACGTGCTCTGTTTGCAATCCATCAAAACGCTCCTCTAGTTTCCTTACTTCCTCTACATATGCCTCCATCAACGGACTCTGATAATCCTTGTTTACTTGCTTCACCACAAGCTGTGAGTCTCCACGAATGACCAACTTTTTAATTCCCAATTTTGTTGCAATCCTGAGCCCGGTAAGGAGCCCTTCATACTCTGCAGTATTGTTGGTAGCCTTCTCCCGAGGAAAGTGCATTTGGACCACATATTTGAGGTGTTCTCCGGTGGGCGCAACGAGGAGCACGCCAGCCCCCGCGCCTTGTAGCGAGAAGGCACCGTCAAAATACATGATCCATTCTTGGGGGGCTTCCTTGCCGGGGATAACTGTTTCTTGTGTCTCTTCATCTGGAATTGGTGTTCATTCTGCAATGAACTCCGCCAATGCTCTACTCTGAATGGTTGATGTACTTTCATACTTCAGACCAAAGCTTGACAATTCCAACGCCCATTCAACTATTCTGCCGGTGGCCTCAGGGTTCCTCAGTATGTGTTGCAAAGGGAAACGGGTGACGACCGTGATCTCGTGGGCTTGGAAGTAGTGGCGTAGTTTCCTTGAGGCCATGATGAGGCCAAAGATCAACTTTTGCACTCCAGAGTACCTTGATCTAGCCCCCTATAACAGGGAGCTGACAAAGTAAACTGGTCGCTGCACTACCTTCTTCTTTGCTGTGACCTTGGGATTGCCTTCGCTATTTTGCTCTCTCTTCTCCTAATCTGTACTGGACCCTGCCGGGATGGGTTCGCTTCCTTCTCTGGGGAGGATAGTAGCTGCGGCTACTCCTTCATCTGCTTCCCACTGCGCCACCAGCACTACACTAACCACCTGATTTGTTGCCACCAAGTATAGCAGCAACGGTTCTTGTGGTTTAGGAGCGACCAAGGTGGGAGCAGAGGAAAGATAGGTTTTTAAGTCCCGCAGCGCTGCTTCTGCTTCTGGGGTCCACTTCATTGGCCCTGCCTTCTTCGAAATTCTGAAGAATGGCAAGGCGCGCTAGGCAGACTAGGAAATGAACCTGCTTAGCGCGGCAACACATCCAGTTAGACGCCTCACATCCTTGACTGTCTTGGGTGCTTGAATCTGCTCAATCGCCTTGATCTTGTAGGGGTTGGCCTCTATCCCCTGGTGAGACACAAAGAAGCCAAGTAACTTGCCGGAGGGTATGCCAAACACACACTTCTCATGGTTCAGCTTCAAGTTGATCTTGCGCAGATTTGCAAAGGTTTCTTCCAAGTCCTGAATGAGTGTGGATTTTTCCTTGGTTTTGACCACTATGTCATCCATGTAGGCTTCAATATTCCTGTGCAACTGAGACCCAAATCCAATCTGTATTGCTCTTGCAAAAGTGGATCCGGCGCTTTTTAACCCGAAGGGCATCCACACGAAGCAGTACGTGACACATGGGGTTATAAATGCGGTCTTCTCCTCGTCCTCCTTGGACATGAATATCTGATGGTACCCAGAGTACGCATCCAAGAAGGAAACCAGATCACACCCGGAAGTGGAATCTACGATCTGGTCGATGTGCGGCAAGGGGAATGAGTCCTTTGGGCATGCCTTATTCAAGTCTGTGAAGTCTATGCAGAGCCTCCATTTCCCATTCGCCTTGCGCACCACCACCGGGTTTGCCAACCATGTTGGGTGCAACACTCCTCTGACCAAACCAGCTGCTTCAAGTTTCTTGATCTCCTCGGCAATGAATTGCTGCCGCTCCAAAGCTTGTTTCCTGACCTTCTGCTTGACGGTCCGGGCATGAGGGCAGACAGCAAGGTGGTGCTCGATGACCTCCCTGGGAACACCGGGGAAGTCAGATGGTTGCCAAGCAAACACATCGACATTCGCCCGCAGGAAGGCAATGAGCACGCTTTCCTATTGGTCATCGAGGGTGGAGCTGATGGTAAATGTACTGTCATCGCCAACCAGCCCTTCCGGAACCTTCTTCATAGCAGGCGAGGCAACCTTGGATCTTTTACTAGTGGAACTCTCTGGCAAATCATCGACGGGTGCAGCGCACTCCAGAGAGGCGCGCTTCCCGAATTCTTTGTTAGTATCCCCGCTAGCTTGCTTTCCTTGGCAGGAACTGCAGCTTCCATGGCCTCGGTAGTGAACGCATCCCAGTACATCTTATCCACGCAGATGATCGCATCTTTCTTGTCCGACGGGATGGAAATGACGCCGAGCGGCCCTGGCATCTTCAGTGTGTTGTAGGCGTAATGGGATGCTGCCATGAATTTTGCCAGGGCTGGACGACCAAGGATCACGTTGTACGGGAAGGGGAGATCAACCACATCAAACACAACATTCTCAGTCCGGTAGTTCAGTTCTCCACCAAACGTCACCGACAGCGTAATCTTCCCCTTAGGACAACTCCTGCCGGGGTTGATACCTTGAAACATGCCAGTAACCTTGAGCTCTTCATCTGATATTTGTAACTTGCTGATTACCTTGGGGGAAATCAGATTCAACCCTGCCCCACCGTCAACCAGCATCTTTGTGACCTTGAGGTTGTGGATTGTTGGGGAAACCAACAACGGCAAGCATCCTACCGCTGTGGTGCGGTCGGGGTGATCCTCTTCGTCAAAGATGATGGGTGTGCGGGACCATTTGAGCGGCTTTTGAGAATCTACTGCAGGCTCCATGGCATTGACCTCACGTGCCCATTGTTTGAGCTGGCGATGAGAGGAGTGCAAAGATGCACCTCCGTCAATGCACATGGCCTCGGTGGCTTTCTGAAATTCTTGCTCACTGGTCTCTTCATCATCCCCTCCATCAGTTCCATCGTCATCTTCCTTTTTGTCACGGCCTCTAGTGGGCTTCTCTTGCTGTTGGGGAGCCTTGCCGCAGGGACCTCCTCTACTGCCGTGGCCCTTCCCGCCAGCGCATTCTTGATCTCTTTCCTTGTCGCGCTACTCATACTCAGCTCTCTGCTTTTTGACAAGTTGCTCAACTTGATGACACACTTGGAGATCATGGCCCTTGGTCCGGTGGATCTTGCAGTATGGCCCGTCAGCCTTCCCAGCTTTTTCGGCCGCCGCAGCCTCCCGACAGTCAGTGCACGTGGCAATTTCCTTGCCGGGGGCCTCGGTCTTGGACTTCTTGCCGGTACTAGGGGTGCCAGAACCCTCAACAGCCAGTACTACTTTCTCCTTGCGCTTCTTGTTGCGCTTCTTATTCTTCCTCTTCGGGTTGGTGGCATCGTCATCGTCCTTTGAGTCGACTTTGATGCCGTCCTCTTCTCCGGGGAGTTTTTTCCCTTCCTCCATACGGGCACACTTATCCGCCAAGGTGTATAGCTCATTCACAGTCTTGGGCTGCCGGACGTTCATTTTGGAACGTATCCTCCTGTTGCGCACATTCGACTGGAACGCGGCAATCACAGCTGCCGGGTGTATATCCGGAATATTTCTGTGCACCTGGCTAAATCTCTGCATGTATTTCCGCAAACTTTCTCCTTCCTTCTGCGGAAGGAGTTGCAAATCGCTGGGCCGCCCTGGTTCTTGGTGGCCGCCCGTGAAGGCACCAACGAACTCATTGCACAGGTCAGCCCAGGACGAGATGGAATCCTCCGGCAGGTGCATCAGCCATGACCTCATGTTTGGCTTGAGCGCCAAAGGGAAGTAGTTGGCGAACACCTTCTCATCTCTTCCCCCAGCGGCTTGAACATCAATGGTGTAAATGCTCAAGAACTTTGCCGGGTTTAGCCTTCCATGATACTTCTCTGGTATTTCTGGCTTGAAGACGCGGGCAGATGGCCAACGGACTTGCCGCAGCTCGTGAGTGAAGGCGGGGCACCCATCCTCGAAAGGTAAGTAGCCACCTTCACTGGGCGCGGGTTCGTTGACGTCTGGGCCATTGCGCCTGTCAGATTGGCGGCGGGTTTCACGGCGTCGCTCTATGCTGACGCGCGCGTCTTCCCTCCGCCGATCTTCTAGGACCTGCCGCTGGTCTCGGCGGACCCGAGAATCGGATGAAGCCATCGATACCTCGTCGGGCTCCTGGTCGCGTGGTTCTGGTTGTAGCCTTTGCGCTGGCTGTCGTGGAGGGGATTGCACCGTTGGGGTGGCCCCCTTAACACGGTCAGCATCTCAGGCCGTGGTTATTGCTTGCGGGCGCCATGGCGGGCCTGCCCGTGGTGATCCTCCCGCTTCGGCAAAACCGATCAAACTCTGAATGGTGGCTCTCCACTCATCCATCTGATCAGCCGCTAGCGGGAATCTCAACAGGAGTTGGGCACGTGCCATGGCCTCCAACGCAGTGCTTGGCATGGACGACGACGCAGACCGCGATGTCACGTGACTCCTGACGGTGCCAGTAGTGGCGGCGCCATGTTCCCATCGCCACGAGCCAGCCACCGCGGTGGTACGGTGGCGAGAACGGTGCGCCTAGGGGTTGACGACCCCGTTTGGCGCTTCGCTTGGGTTACCCTCCCCTGGAGGAAGCGTGTGTCCCGTTGCAGCGCCCGCACCAGGGGCACCTAGGGGATAGCGACTCGCACCAGAGCGGGCGTTGTCGCTGCGGCTGCGCCCACTTGCACGGTGGGGAGGTGGCATTGGCACATCCCCCCCACCCGCGCCCTGTGGGACATGGCCGTCGGGATGCTGTTGGTGCTGCCCTCCCCCAGCGTCTTCCGCTCCCGCTTCGGCCGCAGGGGAAACGATGACAGCACCGCCTGCGCCGGTCACGTCCCCCACAGCGTCCGCGCCTCCCAACGCCTCCGCCGCTTCCGCAGTACCAGCGGCCGTGCGCGAGGGAGCCTTCGAGGTGGAAGGATGAGCTATTGCGCCGGGCTTCTTCTTGGGCGCCATGGGCGATGACGCCGATGATGAAGAAGACGCCTATGAAGATTGACGCGCTGATCACAACCTCAGGTTCGCGCACGCACTCCCCCCTACCTGGCGCACCAAAGATGTCGTGGTGGAACACGATCACCTATGGGGCCATCGGCCCCTTGTGGTTTGGCAGGGGAGAGGTCATGTTGCACAAAGAGTAGAGGCCGTGGAACAGCACGACAGAGGTGACACTGGTGGTTTTTACCCAGGTTCGGGCCGCCGCGAGGCGTAAAACCCTACTCCTGCTTTGGTGGATTGATGGGAGGACCGTGGTGGTGACGCAGCGCTCAAGCCCGGCAAGGTGGCCTCGGGGAGAGCAGCTACGCGCGTATGAGTACACGAGGGTCTGAATCCTTTCTAAGGTTGCCACGGCCCTCCTTTTATAGGTCAAGAGGTTACCACATTGGCAAAATAGTCATTATCCAGTGATTAGATAGCTAACAGTCCTATCATACCTAACTCTGGCAGACAGGACAAAGTGCATTAAATGCACTGCTAGGTGTCATGCTGAGGATGCAGCCCGGCAGGCCTGCTGCGCTGCTTAGTCGTCTTCCATCTGTCTGCTTGACACGCCTCTGGACGGGTGTCAAATGGAGGTGATCTTCCTTCTAAATGGCCGCCACGTGCCAAATGACAGTCACTTAGCTATCTGGGGGCTCGACACCGCACCGATGGATGACTTGCGCTATGATGCGGTGGAGCGGTGGAGTCTTGGCGGGGGTGTAGGTCGCTAGTGGCCCCGGCAAGCCTGCCGGGGAAGTCACTGGTACAGCGAGGTGCTATACAAACGGTTTTTAACCCCTTTCCGCGACGGTGTTCTGAACCGTCGCCAAGTGAGTGACTGCGATAGCGGGGTCCTTCCCACACGACCCAGAAACCGTCGGGGATAGGCCCTCCTGGTACACACGCTCGGCAGAATGAGGTCGTGTGCGACGGACGAGCGATCAAATACGGTTATACATACAGTTGTGCTAAAAAATACAATTATACAGGCCAAATCATTTCCGGTCGTAAGTACATCCCACATAGTCAGTCCCGGCTAAACGTTTCCGTTCGTATGTACATTCCACACAGTCAATCCAAGGAATATGTTTCCGTTAGTATGTACATCCCACACAGTTAATCCAAGAAGTACGTTTCCGTTCGTATATACATCCCACACAGTCACTCCAAGGAAAACATTTCCGTTCGCAGGTACATCACACACAATTTTTCCCATTAAATCGTTTGTGATAGCGTCGCCATTGCACACGATATTTACAATTTTATCGTTTACGTTATTGAATGCATCACACACGGTGCGTAGAAGAAACTGTGTGGCAAAGGCTGTCCATCACACACTTTTTATGTGGTAAACGTTTCCGCAAGGTGGCCTAACGCAAACGGTTTTCAAGAGGATGTCGTGTGTGATTGTTCATTGATCCAACACGGTTTATTCCTAGAAACTGTGTGCGTTACCTGAGGTCATCGCCCATGGTGTTTTCTCAATAACCATTTGCAATAGAAAAATAGCAGGCTAATTGGCCATTAGCAGGCTAATTGCCCTATTATTAATAATCCATTTATTAATCTAACTGACATTTCATATTAAGTGCACAATATATTTCATTTTCATATTAAGGAAGCAGGATTTCATAATTGAAATACGTCAGAGTACAACATCATATAGCTTCGGCACTCAGCTACCCCATTGCACAACTGCACCAGCACCAAGTTTCACATGCAACATCTATAACTTTTGCATCATAGACGGTACATAGACAGATGGATCTCATCTGGAAAACTGCTGAAGCGGAAGGCGAATATTGAGCCTTCATTGATGTTGAAGGTCTTTGCAACTTTAGGCCAGTGCCTGTCCATCCTTCGTCCTCTTCAGGAACACTTCAATATTGAACCGTGGGTGTTGTATGAATACCTTCCTCGCCTCCTGACCATACAGGTGGTTTGAGAAGTAATCATCAGTGAACTGCTTTGGAAAGGCCTGAAAACAAGGATATGCATAAATATCTTCTCTAGATTTGAAATGGCGCAAAGGAATTAAAAAGACAAGGTATAATAGTTAGTACCATCCTGTAGTGAACTGATGTCTTCTTCATTGTGCAGACAAAGATCTTGTTGGTTTTTGTCGCTAATTTCTTTATCATAACAATCTTTCTGAGTTTCTTGACTTGAATGATATTCATGGACAACTCATTTCCACATATGCAAAAAGGGTCAAACAGTGGGTCAAAACCTCTGACAGCAGGACCTACATGTGCAAGACCAAATTGTTAAAAACCTAATATTTAAAAACAAGAAGTGGAAAGGTATGTTATTAACTACAACATGCCTAATATTTAAAAACAAGCAAACGTAGTCATTCAAACTTGTATTGTGCAGGTCTAAGTACACTAGTTATTGGCCCTGTTTGGATCCATGGGTTAGAGTTAGTTTGAGCTAGTTTGGGCTCAAATAGCCCTAAAGTATCCAAACATGATGGCTAGTTTGAGCTACTTGCGTCAAACCCACCCAAAACAACTATTCCACCCAAGAGGTGCTGATTGGGGCTAGTTCTCCTAGTGCATTTATTGTCAATCTAACAATGTCATCCAAACACCTCTTTGGCTAGAGTTAGTTCAAGGTTAGTCATTATTGAGTATCATTGTTATTTAGGAAACGTAGGATAGCGTAGGATTTATTCTACCTTGACTTGTACTCCAAGATGACCATGTACTCATATAGATATATGCCCACGAGGCTCAAGCAATACAATCAACTATTCCACCAATCTCTCTCTCCCTTTTAACTGTCATGAGCTAGAAACTAACTCTAACCTCTAGCTAAGTTAGAGTATCTAAACAGTGCCATTGTTAAATCAAATGGAAAGGCGTGTTAAATACTCCCTCCGTTCCTTTTTACTCTGCATATAAGAATTGTCTGAAGTCAAACTTCATAAAGTTTGACCTTATTTATATGAAAAAAATATCAACATCTACCATGCTAAAGTTATACAATATGAAAATTTAAGTCATGACACATGTACTGATATTTATTTCATATTGTGAATGTTGGTATTTTGTTCTATAAAGTTGGTCAAACTTTACGAGGCTTGACTTTAGACAAATCTTATATGCGAACTAAAAAGATTCGGAGGGAGTACAACATGCTTAACAACAACCAAATATAGCCATTCATAGAGCTATTGTTAAATTTGGTATTGATGAAGTTGAACTGCACAGTTCATACTAGCACATATAGAACATCACACTGTTAATAGCTGAAATAAACAAGGCATACTACGAACAACCAACGATGGCAATTGAAACTGGACATATGCTAACTACAAACAACCGAACAACCATAAACCGTAGAAATAAACAAGGCATAATGCAAACAACCAAATATAATAATAAATACTGGACAGGTTCTCACTACAAAAGGGGTTCAAGAAAACAAATCATGGGTTTCCTCACTTGTCACAGATTGGCTCCTCCTCGTGGTTGCCGTCGATGAGGTCTGACTTGCCAGCTGAGGATCCCAAGCCAGCGTCGCAGAACGTGTCCTTCAGAAATGACAAAAGGGGCTCCGTGGCGATGAAGGACGGCAAATTGTTCATAACGAGCCGCAGGAGATAAGCGGCAGAGCCATCGATGAGATCGACGGCTGTCGAACCCGAAGGGTTGGGGGTGTGCAACTTAACCTATGACATAACCCGCGTCAAGCCGTCGGTGTTGACGGCCTCGATTTCATAGCCGGCGACCATGACATGCCAGAATACTCTAGCCCGCTGATTGAAAGGCTCAATCCAGGTCCAGTCATCGTCGTCAGCTTCCTCGGCGGCCACCTCACCGACGTCGGGCGACGAGGCCGCGGTAAAGCTCTTTTGGGCCATTCTCTCCTTGAGCTCTCCAAGAAGCATAGCCGGGCTTAGGCTGCGACGCTCTGGAGTGGGGGAGGGGTGGGGATGGGGATCTCTGGGAAAGGGGGCGTTTCGCAGGCGTCATCTAAGAAACTCAGGGCAGCGAGGGTATGTATATCGGTGGGTAAACTGCACGGGCAGACCGACAGAGGTTGACGATGGAGGCGGCGTGATGGCGGCGGCGGCGACCTAGCTAGGTTTGGAGCGAGGGAGGGGTGGTGTGTATGTGTGTGAGCGGGGGATTTGGGGTGAGCGAAGGATTTGGGGTGTGTGTGTGTGGAGGGGTCCAAGGTGGTGTTTGAGGAAATGTTGTGGGTACTGAAAATTTTACTAGGCGGGAGTAAAATGGCAGGGCTAGCAAAAATTTGGATCAAGGGATTGAAGCAGAGCGGGGCGGGAGTAACAAACATCACACACGGTTAAAACATAATAATCGTGTGCTATCAAATAGAAAAACACTCTAGCCGAGCAGATATTTTTGAGATTGCGAGGGATGCAGGCAGGAGTAAAATGCCGGGGCTACTGAAAATTTGGATCTACTGATTGAAGCAGAGCGGAAGTAACAGACATTGCACACGGTCCAGACATACTAATCATGTGCTATCAAACAGAAAAACCATCTACGCGGGTAGATATTTTCGAGATTGCGAGGGAGTAGATATTTTCAAGAGGGGGAGGGAAGCCTCGTGGAGCCCAATCTACTGTGATCATGTGGGTGACAGGGGCAGGGGCTCAGCACACGGGTAGTCCTAGGGAACCGTGTCTGTTTCGTACCCGATCGCAGATGGTTGCTGTGTCCGACTCGTCTGCTGTTTATAAATTTGGCCAAAAAACGTGGGAAAGGGTCAGAACATGAACACACTTGCATGTGGACCAAATATATGTATGAAAAGGGTGGTTTGATGTTCAAATACCCAATGCACAACTTTGATGTGGCACCTGTCGCACAAAGCGCACGTTATTATTGCTAGCCCCCGCACCCCCCCCACAAACACACACACACACACACTTCGTGTTGCCTGGAGGGGAATCCTAGCTATGAACGCATTCCCCCAAATAGCTAGGTCTGACATCTCACCCTACCATAACACAAAACCGAAAGGAGTACATCATGGTCAACCCCCTCCCCCCCTTTGCTTCCGATCAAATGTGGACCGTGTGCGGGCCCACAGATGTGTTTTTCTGGCGTTAGATGGGTGAGACCACATACGAACCACACCTGCGGGTGGCCCGATGTGTGTGTGTGTGAAAATGATGTGGTATGATATTTAAATAACCAAATCACAAATTTGATGTGGCACATGTGCATCGCAAATTAACTGGACATCCCCGACCCCACGGAGGTTCATCTAGTACGAAGTAGTACTGTGCCCCCCCCCCCCACACACACACTTTGAGTCGGTGGGAGGGGGCATCTCACCAAGGCGTATTGTAAGACTGACCAAGAAGAATCACCACCTTGGTCGTATAAGCTCTCTTGTTTGTTGGGTTAAAGTCATGCATTGGCGTTCCACACGCGGCCCCACAAAATAGGCTAGCTTGTCGCCGATAACCACGTGAGGGAGTGCCTGAAGACAACCACTGCATGCATGTGGCCCAAACATAAAGTGTCATGTGGTGTTTGAATATACCCAATGCACAACTTTGATGTGGCAGCGTGCTTTTGGAACGGGAAAGTCCCCACACGGAGTGAGGGTTCACGATGCGTGTATACTATATATATAGGGATTCATGTGTATGCGAGCCCTCGAACTTAGGTCTCGAATCTCACCATGATCGACGTACGACTATATGGTAACGCGAACCAAGAGAAGAAGAATCCACCCTGGTAACCTCTCTCGCGTTGTTGGTCGAAGTGATGGACGTCCACGCGGGCCCACGAATATATAGGCCGTCGATGATAACCAAGCGAGGGAGAGTGTCCAAAGACAACCACTGCATGTATGTGCCCCAAACATATGTATGGACATGCGTGATGCATGTATATATGTTTGAATACCAAAAGCACAACATTTTGATGTGGCGCATGCATGCGTCGAAAATCACACAGTCCCCACAAAGATCTGGTTCATGACGCGTCGCGTGCTCGCCCCCCCCCCCCACTTCGACCCGGTGGGAGGGATTCGTGCGTACACATGCGCGCGAAGTATAGTTGCATGTACCGAACTGTATAAGAAGAACCAAAATTTAATCCCGTCCTAATTATAAGTCAAATTAACCTCTATTGCTGTCGGTCGAAGTGATTGAGCAAGCGGGCACACAGAGATGGACGAAGCATCTCGCCGATAACCCCGTGAGTGAGTGCTAGAGGACAACCGCCATCGCTTGCTTGTGGGCCAAACACATGTATGGAGATGTGTGGTTGTGATGTTTGAATACCTAATATATATACAGAACTTTGATGTGGCACCTGCCTCGGAAACCTTTAAGTCCCCCACACGAACCGAGGTTCATGACACGTAGTATATATATGTTGCCCCCCTCCCCTCTTCGACGCATAATATATACTCCTATGTACTGTAACACAACCCGAAAATAATCCTCCTTGTTCGTCAAATTACCATTGTCGCTGTGTCATATATTAGATGGACGACGACCTCACGGGCCCATGGAGGGAAGAGTCGCAGGCGAATGAGTGACAACCATCGTCTGCACGTGGCCCAATGTGTTGGTGATGTTTTTAATACCCAATATGCACAACTTCTTTGAGGCACCTGCCTCGAAAACCGAAAAGTCCCTACACGGAGCGAGATCGATTCATGACGTGTGTGTAGTATGTGCTGCCCCGGCCCCCTCCTCCCCTCTTTGACGCGTACTATATACTCCTACTGCAACACAACCCAAAAAGAAACCTCCTTACTGGGTCAAAGTGATGGAGGACAACCTCGCGGGCCCACGGATGAAAGCAACGCACGCGAGTGAGTGTCCTATATGATGCGTAGTATTGCCCCCGGCCACCCTCTTCAACACGTACTATATATATACTCCTACCATACGTATAACAAAAACCAAAAAATGACCATCCTTGTTGGTCAAATTAACCTGTCTCATCGCATGTCATAGTGCTGGACGGCGACCTCGCGGGCCCACGCGAGTGAGTGTCCTAAGACCACCGCGTGCATGTGGCCCAAAGATGCATATGTCAAACTTTTTCTGCAGCGAACATGCGACCAAAGGAGTTTAGTGTTGAAAATTGAAAAAAATAGATAGCATTTGTCCGTTTTTTATACATTGATTGATTTCCCAGGGATTTAAATGTGCAAAAATCAAATTTGATCTACATGAGACCCGTGATAGTGCACGAAAATGGATTGCAAAATCATATGTGTACGTGTCCTTGGGTGCATGTTTAGTCCCCATGCAAGAAATTTCTAACATCGAGAATCTTGATTTTAAAATCCAAAACTAAGTTGAAATTCATGAAACTTATCGTGGTGTCATATGGACACGAATAGACCGTGATATTTTTTTTTTCAAATTTGAGACAAGTTTTGATATAATCTTCTTACATATAGGAAATTATAAATAATTATCAACCAATATCGCAAACGAACTATTTTATTCGAACTATGTGCGTTAGACCAACAATGTAAGTGCCGTGCTTCGGTTAAGCAATAAAGCGGCAGAATTAATCATCAAAAAGAAAAAATCAATATAATACATGCCGCGCACGCGTCCCATGTGCCGTACGAGCATGCGTGAGTTGACGAGATGCATGCTAGCAGGCAGACTGGGAGGCCGAGGCATGCGCGTGTTCGCTACGCACTCACCATGGGGCGTGCTAGTAGCTGTGTGAAATGACGGTAGGCGTGCCAGCAGTCCGCTGCCCAGGCTCACCGGGAGGCGAGCCAGCGCTTTTACCGCCGCCCACCTCGCTCCCACTGCTCCATATTAATGGCGCGCCCGATCCACTAGTCATAATAGGCGGCCGCACACCCCGTCCACAGTTGTCACCGTCGCAAGGAGTGTATTAGGATTTTGCCAAAGCGCACCATCGGTGGGAGAGGCGATGCCGGGGCTGGTGAAGCACCCGCGCAACGCATGAAGCTGGGCGCAGAGGTTGCTGTTGCTGCCGACGAGGTCTCGCGCGGGCAGCAGCGCGACCTTGACTTCATCGCCGTAGTCGTGCCTCCCCAGCCGGAGCCGGAGGTCCACAGCTACTCCGGCAATGACTCCGACTCCGATGGAAAACTGGTTAGTCCCCCCCCCCTTTTGGGAACAGAAACCCTTGGTTATGTTCACCCAGTCCATGAAATCAGAGTAAGATTCGTTAGATCCGTGTAGTGTATTGATTGTTTGAATGGTATCTATGGTTAGTGATTAATTGTTTGTTCTGTACAAATGATTTTTTGCTAATAATCCGACTAGGGTTAGCGTGCGTGCTAATAATTCGTTGCCAGATCTTGAGAATTAATTTTGAATGTCCTACATATATGTTTGTGCCCTTTTTTTTCTTCCAGATCTTGAGAATTGATTTTGAATGTCCTACATGTATGTTTCTGCCTTTTTTTTTCTTCCAGATTGCTATGTACACAGATGAGGCTCCGGCCAGCGGAAACGACATACGCTGTATCTTCCCGCCTTGATTTATTTTACACAGGCAACATGCAACTGTGCTAAACATATGAAATTATTCAGGGTTCGTTTCGCCTTTTTATACATTGATTTTCCTAGGCATTTTTAACAAATAGCCACCACGTTATTATCGCAAACGGTTGTATTAGTCCAACCGTGGGCATTCAACTAACCATTTACTACCGCGCGCAGCTATTTGATTAGACAGGACAACTGTGAGCAGTCCGCCGCGCACGCCGCGAGCGCTGCAATTTATTGCTGGTTTTGGACTTTTGTTTCGGCCACCTCGGGAAGGTACGTAGAACAGTCCTCCGTTCTCATCTACAAGCACCGCCGCCGAGGATCGCCACCTGCTGCGAGATGGAGGACGAGCCGTCCAACAAGCGGGGGTGGGTCAAGCCAGAACCGCAAGAGCCTCCGGCGAACGAGGACTTCATCAGCAGCCTCCCTGGCGAGATGTTGGTAACCATCATATCCCACCTCCCCATCAAATATGGCGTGCGGACCACTGTCCTCTCGTGGCGGTGGCGCCCCCTCTGGCACACCACCCCCCTGGACATCATCGTCGACCACGAGTTCTGCAGCGGGGAGCAGCAACGCCTGGACGCATTGTCCCACGTCCTCGCCACACACCCTGGGCCGGTCAGACGCCTTGCTATAGGCAGGCTCAATCCCCACAACAAGACCGAACCCAGGTTGCACTACTGGTTCCTATCCCCAGCCCTTGATCGGCTCGAGGAGCTCAGCCTTCATGCTAGACGTCCTTGCTCACTGCCGCCATCCGTGCTCCGACTCGCGCCCACGCTGCGCCGTGCTACATTCAGGCGGTGCATTTTCCCCCAGATCGATGCTGCGCGCGCTCTTCATCTCCCTAAACTTAAGCACCTCGAGCTCATTGTCGTCCGCATCTCGAAGGAGGATTTGGAGCGCCTGCTCGTCGGCTGTACAGTGCTCGAGTACCTTCGTCTTCATTCGATGGATGGGCTCAGTAGCCTCCACATCACCTTGACGAATGTCCGTGCAATTTATGTGCATTATTGGCGCCGCCCAAGGCTGTCAGTTGAGGTGTTTCACGATATTGTCATTGAGAATGCGCCTTTCCTTGAGAGATTGTTTTTACTTGATAAATTAGGTCCAGCAAGAATCAGGGTCATCCACGCACCGAAATTGACAGTGTTGGGCTATTCGTGTGCTGAATTCAATGAACTTGTTACTGGATCATTATCCGTTCAGGTACAACAGTCTTCTTCTTCTCCTTCTTATATATTATTGGACAGCACATTTTATCTAATTGTTGTTGATCTATATGTTCGCCTGTCATCCAGAAAATGATTCCCACAAGCTTGACCCGGCCTCTGCGCACAGTGAAGATCTTGGCACTACAATCAGTCGGCCCCAATCTGGATGAAGTTGTTAGATTCCTTAGATGCTTTCCTTGCACGGAGAAGCTATACATCGAGGTGATGCTCCTTTCCTGTTAATTGTTAACCACAACAGAGCTCAATTTTTTGTTACTTTTTACCCATGATTACATTGAGAAATGTAGAATGATTTCTAAAGGAAACTTGGAGGATTTCAATACATATATTTTTTGAGATGCTAGTGTTGTACGCATTTTATTCCTTTGCCCGGCATGCTTTCGTGATAAAAGTTTATCATGAAAGATTAAAGGTGGCATTTCACTCTTTTCATGTATTTTAGAAATCCTGCAAATCAAAGAGGCCCGAAGTGTTCAAATCTGTAGCTATGCACTAATATGTTGTCTTCGTTTGCAGATACTAGCAGGCCCGAAAGTAGAAAATGTTGGGGAATATAACAATCCCATTGAATGCCTTGATCTTCATCTCACAGAAATTACTTTTAACGAGTACCGAGGCACCACACCAGAAATTAAATTTGCCAGGTTCTTTGTTGAGAAAGCAAGGTTGCTCAAGGTAATGAGGTTTGCCCTATATTTACTGCGCAGAAGTGAATGGATTGCTAAAGAGCGTAGGCATCTACAGCTGAATGGAAAAGGCTCTGCACAAGCTGAATTTCAGTTTGTAACTTCATATGACAGATTATTCGGAACTCACTGTATCGAGCCGCTATATGACTTCTCGGTGGATGATCCTTTTGCAGAAATAATGCATGAAAAAGATTCTGAAGAAGATGAATTTTATGTGTCTGAATAGTTTGAACCTTGTAATCTTTGAATTTAGGCCTTGTAATGCTGGAATTTGAACCTTGCAATATTTATGGTATTTGTTATATAACGTAATTGGATGTTTAATTTGGTCTTGCAATCATGTCCTGTTACAAGTATATATATGTTGTTCTTCTGTACACAGAGCATAGATGTTCTGCAGACAGAGCATATCACATCGCACACGGACCACACTAGGTAACCCGTCGGTGATGAATTCATCAATCGCAAACGGTTATATACCAGCAAGTGTTTGCCCACGACACACACGGCTTACTCCATCATAAACAGCTCGGATGGATCAACTGTATGCCACGTATCACACATGCAACTCTAATCTGATTCATGCTTGATGTCTCCGCCATCGCTCGCACAGTTCGTCTTATTTGCCATGTATCACTGTGCCGGCCTCTGCTCGTGTCCCTCAGCGCGCTCTGCTCGCCATTAGGCGCCGCAGCGCGCGGTGCTCGCCGTTAGGCGCCGCGGCGCTCTGCTCGCGTACCTCCACGCGCTCAGCTTGTGGACAGCTTTTCCTTGCGTGTTCAACTGCTATATGCATATATATGGTTGCTCGCCGTTGAGGCGCCGTGGAGCGCTCTGCTCGCATCCGTGCACGCGCGCTCTGCTAGCGGTTGGGGCCTGCCCACGATCACGTTGGGGGCCCATATGCATGCGGTTGCGCCGCACGCATCACCATGATGCAGTTACGTGCGGCACGATGGAGTTACGCGCTGCAAATTAGAACTGCCATCCGGGCGTGTGGATATTCCAGTCCGTCCGGCTTCCCCATTAATTCCCGCGGCCATTATAACCTTAGTCTCTTCAACCTTTCGATCTCGCCCCACAACACAACAAGCACACCCACGACGACACATACAGAGAGGATATCTAGCGGCGCTCCAATGGAGTTCGGCGAGCATAAAGTCGAGACCCACGCGTGGGAGACGGATCTCACGGTGGTGTACACCATCGACCCGGCCGTGGTGGAGGACTACATCAACACCGTGGAGCAGTTGCTTGCTGGAGACAAGTACAAGGTGGTCGGCATCGACCTCCAGTACACCGCCGGTCTTCCCGGCAAAGATCAGAAGGTTGCCGTCTCCCAGTTGTGTGTGCACCATCATGTCCTCATCTACCACTACTGCATGGCCACAGAGCCTTGCGACCGTTTTGCCAGGTTTTTCAACAGCACCGACTACAAGTTCGCTATGGTGGAAACCACCGACGATGTAAAAGCGCTCAGGGTTACGGGCTTGGCCTGCAAGAACCTTGTCGAAATCCATGAGCACTATAGGGTCTGGGGCAGCACAAAGAAGGACTCCCTGGTTGAACTCGCCTCGGCCATCATCGACCCATACTACGAAAAGATGAAGCAGGATGCCAACAGAACATGTCCCGTATCCTGGCACGGGGCCTGGATGCGGCAACTGGATGAACCTCACCTCAGGTTCGCGGCCAAGAGCATGTACACATGCTACGAGATGCACAGGCGGATCGTTGACATGAGGAGGTGCCTCATTACCAAAATCGACGAGGCCAGATCGAGCCACAAGCAGAGCAGTAGCGGCAAGTGTCACAAGAAGTAGATGATGATCAGATGATCGTTTATCCTAGTTAATTATGCATGTAATATATAGTTGACTTTGGTGTGTGGAAATGTCATGTGTGTAGTAGCCACCTATGTAATTATGCATGTAATAGTTTACTTTGGTGTGTGCAAATGGCGTGTGTGTAGTAGCCACCTATGTAATTGGATGTTTAATTTGGTTATGCAACCATGTCCTTATAAGTGTGTATATATATATGTTGTTGTTCTGTATGCAATCCCAACGCACAACACACACGTCTTATTAGCAGCAATCGTTTGTGTTATTATCGGTCCTCGCACATATTTTTTGATTACAGACCTGTTTGCCGCGTATCACACACATCTTGTTAAATTGAACCGTTTCTGTTATCTTGGCTCAACGCAAACAGTTCATCCGAGTGAACTGTTTGCCCTCTATCGCACACACCTTGATCTGGCTGACCGTTTCTTTTGTTCTGCCTAATCACAAACAGTTCATCCGAGTGAACCGTATGCTGTATATCGCACACACCTTCATCTGGCTGCCCGTTTCTGTTCTTCTGCCTCATCGCAAACAGTTCACTGAACTGAACCGTATGCCCCGCATCGCACACGCAACTAAATTCTGAACCGTGTTTGATGTATCCGCCATCGCAAATGTTTTGCATATTTTTTACATCACCGTTTGCGATTAATGCATCGCACACAGTTTCCTCGAAGGGTCTCTAATCGTAGTGTCGCGTTAGCAGCATCCTGCAGTAGTGAGTCTTGGGACTTGTCTTCGGGGCGGCCTCGACCTGACCAGGCTCGCCTGCCTGGTAAGGGAGGCTTTCCCTTAGTGAAATCTTGCTGTCTTGGCTTGTCTTGGTCTTCTTGATCCGCCCTTTGATTCCTCAAAGAGCTATCTCTCTGGCTTGGTTTTGTCTTGAATGCTTGGTGTTGTTGTATCCTTGCCCTTGTGCCTGTGTACAGTCTGGGCAACATACGCAAGGGTTTGTTGCACCGACATGTTGCGATCCCATATACTTGTGGGTTATCACTAATGTGTATATATAGTGGAGCGGTTTTGTTTTTCTCTCCATATCAACCTTTTTTATATTGCGTACATGTCATTGAAGAGTGAAATGATGGTTGCTTCGTCCGACCAACTTACTGTGTGATTTAACTGCTCATTTAGTCATATTACCACGGCCCCTGCACATACTCCCCCTACGTGTATGACCGTTCCTGAGTCTCACTTCTACTTATCTCTATTTTCTTTCATGACACATAGACCCGGATGATGGATGTCCCATGTGTCGGTGAAAGGAAGAAAAACTAGTTCCGACGACCGAGAAGTAGTAGTATTTCCATGCAAAAGGATCTTACGATGCATGAGCTTTGAAATATGAACATGTGAATGTTAGGGACTACAACCTCATGCATGCATGCAACAGTCACACGTACACATGCACACAAAAACACGCGCGACGCCCTAATTCATGCATGCCCGAGCACACAACGGAACATACATGCTCACGGTCAAGTGCTCAACCTACACGTGCATGCACACAGATACTCAGTCAGTGTGAGCTAGTGACCGCATAAACACAGGAAAATGTATATATTGACCGCAATGAGCGTATTATGAAGTCCACTAACCATATTTTTAAATATACAATGACCGCCAGTGTATTTATCTCGTTTCAAATTTTGCCATATTAATCGGAAAGGAGGCAGTATGGACTAGCATTACTTTGTTGTGTCCCGTTAACTGGCAGAACAAGGAGAAGCTTGCGAGCGGTGGCTCGCAGGACAAGGAGAAACTTTTGACTAATGCACTACAAAAAAATACACTTCCGTGATGATACGTGTTTGTCATAGTAGGTCACGTTTTCTGTCATGCATGTACATCCATGACGATTTTATGACAGAATCAAGATAGTCATACCTGTGCTGTCGTAGAAGTGTTCCATGACATTACCAAAATTATCATCATGGAATCGCGCGTCATAGAAGTGCTTTCGTCAAGGGTAACCGACACGTGGCATCCACCGTAATGGGTCACCGTTAAGATATCGGGTCCGGTTTTGGATCCGATAACCCGCTAACAGCCACGACCAATGGCGATTTTCCACGTGTAAAATTCTCATTGGCCGACGGAACCACGTGTCAGCTCCGCGTTGGCACAGATGTCACTCATCCAATGGGTGAGATGCGCCTATGATATGTTGACACGTGGACCAGCCCAGAAGTGGCCCATAAAGATTAAATCCGCGCGTGCGCCGGCAACACGTCCTTCCGTGAGCCGGCCGGCATTTTAGAACACAACGCCGGTTGGCTCCTCTCGTCCGCCCGCTATTTAAACGAGGCCAGATGCCTGGCAAGAACCGCACCACACCGCCGCTCCCCATATCCTCCTTGCACCATTTTCTCCACACTCTCCATAGCGTCCGGTGAGCAGGAAGACGAGTTCTCCAGCATAAAAGCCGGCTGGGTGCCCCGACGAGCCAGGCAACTCGCTGCCCCACCTTCCTCCCCGCCCCAAGCCGTCAGTACCATGGGTGAGGCTGCAGGCGGGCAAGCGGAGGAGCAAGCCACCGCTCCAAGCTGGCCCCTGGTGCATCAACTCGACGCTCCAAGCCTGCTCGCAGAGGAGTGGCCAGTTGCTGCACGCCGGCACACGGGGGACCACGGTGTCCAGTGCACCGTGGTTGGCCGCGCCATCCGACGCAAACATTGGCAGAACCGCGGCATGCTAGCGGAGGTGGCCAACACGTCTGTGGCCACCGCCGACACCGAGGAATAGTAGACCACGGGAGCCGTCGCTGCTCCGAACCCACGAATGCTACAACCACCGCGTCGCCGGCATAGACACCCGGTGTGTTGCCCGGTTTGGCTCAAAACATCATGGACCCCAGCCGCGGCCGGCATTAGAAATTATACCTTCTTCCAGAAGTTATTCGCATTTAGTCAAAAAATGTCCAAAATATAATTAATTACGTATGGTCTTGACTTGTTGTGCTCGCACTGGTAGTAGGAACTAGAGATTTTTCTTTATTTATAACTCTCCTCACATTTTTTTGGCTTTGAAGTGAATCATGGTTGTGGACATTATCTATGAATGTGCAGATATCTGTGAACATGAGTTTGATGTGGAAGTTGAACTTGGAATGTTGGGCTTGCGTGTGAACTATACCATGTCCAATGGTTCATTTGTTATTGTTTGGAAAGTAATTGTTGTTATTACATGACCCAAAAAAAATTATTTTGTGCCACATCAGTAGATGCACGGACATCACAATAGGCATGCTGACTAGATAAACATTTGAACCTAGCTATTATGAAGGAAAATTTGTATTGACAACAGTTTTAGATAGCAGGAGACACCTAGCCTGCACTGTCTCTGCTAGCTTCTTTCTGGCTTCTTCCATCTCTTCTTTGGCTTGGGTGAAGAGAGCATCTAATTGCTCTTTTCGCTTCTTCAGGAACTAAGCTACATTCTCAAGGGCTGCTGCACACTTTCTTTCAGCCTTTACTAGAGCCACGAGGACGCGAACAGTTGACGACTCCACCTGGCTTGTGTGTAATCCAGCATCATCTGGGAATTTGCACCTTGTGTCTAATCCAACATCATTAGGGAACGGGCACCTTGTGTGTAATCCAGCCTCATTTTGGAAACATGATCTCAAGGTTGACCATACTTCCCTCCTCGCAGGAACTGCATCCGGACATGAAGTTACTTCTTTTTTAGATCAATAGTCAGAGCTACCCAGATCCATTAAGTAGAAGACAGATAAACAGGACTCGGAGAAGTGAATTCAAAAGGAGAAATATAAAAACAGACTCCAAGGTGAGAACACCCACTTCCTACATCAAGCTAAAAACAAAAGCATTAGGACGATTAAGACTCTTCTTATTACACATCAAAGAACACGAGGCTAAGAGAAATAGAAACTACAACATATACACATCGAAGAACACGAGGCTAAACGAAAGTAATTGAAAGGGTGTTACTTACCAAAGCTAATTTTACAGGTTCGGTGCAGCTCCTCTTTAACTTGCCACGTTCCTTGAAGATGTCCCCAATATCCCGTATTTGGTCTTCATTGCTCCTCTGCATGTTCGCATTCGTAGTTTTAAAATCTCAACATGGCAAAAAAAATATAGTAATACTCACGCATCTTGTGGGTAACATTAAAGCACTCATCTGCCATGTTAGAGCATCTCCAACAGAAGCGCAACGCGCGGCGCATTAAAAAAGCGTTTACAGCGCCAGAATTTGCCAGTTTTTGCGGGCCGCGGAGTGCTGGCTCCAACGGCCGCTGCAAAAAATTGCGCGCGCGCCGCTCCAGCAAACGCTATATTTTTTTCTCCTTTCTACTATGACTCGATACACATTCGACTCCGAGTCGATGCTGGCATAGATAGATACATAGATAGTTCTCAGCATAGATAGATAAAAAAATTGTCGTGGTGGGCGCACGGCAGATGCCAAAGGATGGCTGAAGATAGGGACAGGCTCGAGGGCACCGGTGGGCTCCAGAGGCGAGGTCAGCATGAGCGAGCGAGGGACGCAAGACATACCCAGGTTCGGGGCTCTCCGGAGAGATAACACCCCTAGTCCTGCTGAGAGTGGTTTATATGTGGGTGTTACAGGCTTGCTCCTAGAGTTGTTTGGGGGAGGGAGGAAGGAAGATGGGCCAGGGCTTAGGCCTCTCCTTCTCCTCGTACGTGTGTGTGTTCTACTGATGATCGGTCGACCGCGTGTCTCTTTGTGTTCGCCCCTCCCCCCGTGCATGGAGGCCTCCTAGGGGGTTTATAGGTCAACCCCCCAGGGTTACAATGGTAAAGTTACAAGGGTGCGGGGCTGGGTTGTCAGTGTCTGGGAAGCCGGTGCTGGGGCCCCCCGGGTGCCAGGGTACACCGGGTTCTCCGGGCGCGGGCCCCGTGCGCCACGGGCACTGTTCTCCGTCTTGTCGTGCGTCACGGAGTGGTTGAGCCGGCTCGGCTACAGTGACGCCTCGCCTGGTCGCCATCGGCTTGCGTCAGCGAGACGAGGGACGCACTGTAGCCATGCCAGGCCTGCCCAGCGGAGCAGGTGGGCCACTGTTGCCACGTTCCTGCCGGTCAGCGGGGTAGGTGGGCGCTGTAGCCACGCTCGTCTCCTTACGGGGACTTGATCCGTCGTACACCCCGGATGGGACGGGAGCTGACCCGTGGCCGGGTTGAGGTGTGCGCCGTGGTGGCACTTGCTTGTTGGAGAAGTCTGGGTTTGTCGGGGCCGGCCGGCTTGCACTAGTAGGCCTGGCCGTGTTGCAGGCTTGACCGGATTGCGAAGCTTGGCCGGGTTGAGGAACCTGGCCAAGTACGAGCCGGATCGAGGGGCGATGCTGGTCCCGATGTTTTCGAAAAAGGATCCGGGTTCCGTTGCCTGCCCGGGGTTCATCCCCCCAATAGTAATCCCCACATGGCGCCCGAAAACTGAAGAGGCCCTGATGGGCCACACGCGGGACGAGACGTAACAGCGGGCTGGGGCCCGCCACTCCGCGCCCTCGGCCCCCGTGCGGGGATTTAATGTGGCGGCCGTGGGCGGTTGCCCTTCTCGACGCAGGTGATTTGCGCGCGGATCGTGCCCACTTAATGCGGGGAAGTGGGAGGGGCGGGCGCAGCCGATCCCACTTTCCCATGTTCTGTCTGTGGCTATAAATTGGGGGGAGGGGGCGGCGGAAATCATTCACGCACGTGTCCCCCTGCTCCCTTCTTTCTCCTTCGCCAAGCTCTTGAGCTTGCCGCCCACCGGAGAGCCAGACGCCGCTCCGAGTGCCCGCCTACCGCACCAGCCCTTTCTCGCCCACGCACCTTGCACTTGCGCTGAGCGCCGCGCAATGGCACTGCCGAAGGGCTCGTGGGAGGGATCCACCATCACCGACGATGACATTCAGTACCTCCGCGACACCCGACGCGGGCCGGCGGCGGCGGAGGTGGCCGCGCGCGCACCCGAGGGGGAGATGGAGCCGCGGCCGCGGGACGACGAGCGCGTGGTCCTCTCTAGTGACTTCAAGCGCGGGCTCGGCCTCCCCGCCAACGCCTTCTTCCGCGCCTTCCTCTCCTTCTTCGGGCTGTAGCCGCACCACCTAGGTGCCAACACCGTGCTGCAGCTCTCGGGCTTCGTCACCCTTTGCGGGGGGTATTTGGGGGTGGAGCCAGCCGTGGAGCTCTGGAGCCGCCTCTTCCTCCTCAAGCAAAAGGGGTCGGAGGCCGGGGTAATGTCGGACTGCGGAGCCGCCGTCGTTTCGGTCTGGACGGCCGGGGGTTCCCCAAGATTCCCATCGAGGAGTCTGCCAAGAAGTGGCTGAACACCTTTTTCTACGTTCGCCGCGTCGGCGGGGGAGGCGACACTGTTAACTTGCCCCCATTCATCAACGAGCGGTCGCTCGCCAAGATGAACTGGGGCCATATGCCCAAGAACCCGCCGCAGGGGATGCTAAACCTGTGCGACCGGATTCGGGAGATGACGGCGCGGGAGGGCCTCAAGGGGACCGATCTTGTCGCTGCCTTCATTGCGCACCGGGTTCTGCCGCTGCAGCGCCGGGCGCACATCATCGGCTTGATGGGCGACTGCCGGGATCCTACCCGGATGTCGTCCACGAGGCTGAACCCGGAGCAGGTTGTCGACCGGGTGAACGCTATCTCCAAGGCCGGGTTGGCTTCGGACTGGAGCTTCGGCAAGGTGCCCTACAACGCCAAGCATTCAGCGCCTGCGGTTAGTCCCTGGTCTCCTTTCTTTGCCATGTCTCAACTTCTCCTTCGTCCTAACACGATGAGGGAAGTGCTGCTGAATGCGATTCGACCAACGCGTGACGGAACGAGGACGCAGGTACTGGGAGTCGAACGGGCCCGCTCGGAGGGAGCGGAATCGTTCGCCGAGAACCCGGATGCGGCCGATGCCGAAGCCGGCGACGCGCGCCGCACGGGTAAGCCTCTACGCATGGATCCCCTTCGGGATTGGTCGGACGACGACGCGGAGGCCCTAACGTACGCTGGTGGTGCAGCGCCGCCGAGGGAAGGAGACGGCACCGTCGATCCCCCGAGGCGGCTGCGGAAGACGGCCGACGCCGGGTCGTCCCGTGCTTCGGTGGCGAGCCGGCCACACGGGAAGGAGGATGTGGCGCCGAGGAAGCCGGCTGCAAAGCGCGCGGTGGATCCGGCCGCGGGTGGCAAGCCGGTCGCCAAGAGGTGGCGCCGCGCCATCCCGGCAGCGCCGGCAAGGCCGGTCATCCCGACGGCGATCGGGTAAGTTTCTCTTGTTGGCCTCGGCATGCTTTTGAGCCGTACTTTTCTCATGTTTTTCTTTGTCATGGACCAGGTCGCCGTTGGCACTAGTGCTGGTGGCGACAGACGCTGTGTCTGGGGGCGGATTCACGTTCTGAAAAACCCGGACCAGCACCATCGACCTGCCCGAGGGGTCGGCCGAGGAAGACCTTGGCCTGGACCCCGAGGACATGGAGTGTTGTGCCTGGCGGGATAGGAACAAGGCCCTTGAGGAGCTGCACGCGGAGGCCCAGGCCTGGCCGGCGTGGCTGGAGACGACGACGGGCACGGAGCCGGCGGGGACGGGCGTCGTTCCGCTGACAGTGGAGGGGCGCGATCCGGATAGCCGGGCGGGGATGGCGGTGGGCGACCGGGTGGTCGTGGAGATTGATGACGACACCCCACCGCGGACCGACGAGGTCGAGCGGGTGGAGGTGGAAGGAGGCGGTGGCGAGGCTGCCCCGGAGGGGACGCCGCGGACGACGGCAGACGAGGCGCAGCAGGCGACGCCGGCTGGCGCGCCGAGGTCTAGGCCCGCCGCGGAGGAGACGGCGGGGGGCGAGCGCGCCTTGGTGGCCAGGGAGCCACAAGCGGCACCTGGAAGCCGTCCCGCCGACGGGTCACAGAAGGTGCGGGCCGGGTCCAACCGGACCGCCTTCGGGCCCATGATGCAGGAGGAGGCGTCGATGGCCGCCGTGAGCCAGCATCTCCGCGGGCGCGCGGAGCGGGTCCAGGCCTTTGCCCAGGCCGAGGCGGAGCGGGCGCGGGAGCTGGAGCACTCCGTGCTGGTGAGTCTTTCTTCCTTTGGCCTTTTTCTTTGTAGCCGGCTAGTTGGGGCGCGCCAGTGCACCCACTGGGTGTAGCCCCCGAGATTAGGGCCAACTACGTAGTAGTTGGGTCGGATCTTCAAAAGCTTTGTCTTGTGTTGATTCTTGCTTCTTTTTGCAGCAACTGGACGCCTTCCGGGTCAGTGTCTACAACTGGCTCCTGGAGAAGCACCAGCAGCTCATGGCGCGGCTTGCCGCCAAGGAGGAGGCGCTCCGCCTTGCCGAGGGTATGTTCTGCGTGCTCTTAGTGGGGGCGCGCTAGCGCACCCACTGGGTGTAGCCCCCGAGATTCGGGCCAACTACGTAGTAGTTGGGTCGAATCTTAAAGTGTTTGTCTTTTCTTTCCTTGTCTTGACTTTGAATCTTCGTCGTGCAGCCGCCACAGCCGAGGTGCCGGACCTGCGAACCCGACTGGTCGAAGCCGGTCAGCAACGTGACCAGGCGGTTGCCGACGCCGGCCAGCTCCGGGCCGAGGCGGAGCAGCTGAGGGCGGAAGCTACCAAGGTCGTGGAGGCCCAGCAGGCGCTTGCCGAAGCCGGCCAGTAGCGCGAGCAGCTGGCTGGCGAAAAAAGCCGGCTTCAGGCCGAAGTGGAGCGCCTGAAGGTGGAGGTCGCAAAGGCGGCGGAGGCCCAGCAGGCGCTCGTCGAAGCCGGCCAGCAGCGCGATCAGCTGGTCGGCGACAAGAGCCAGCTCCAGGGCGAGGTGGAGCGGCTCAAGGCGGAGGCCCAGCAGGCGGAGCTCCTCCGTCTCAAAGAGGAGTACGAGAAGGCGGCTGCTGCCAAGGCCGACGAGCTGAAGGCGGCCATCGCCAGGCGCGCCGAGTTGGAGGAGGCGCTTGAAGCGCCCGACCGTGCCGGGGACTTGGAGCGGCATGGTACATTGCTCGAAGCGCATCACCTGGATGAGGCCTTCGCCAGTAAGTGCTTCTTCGTTGATTTTGCCAGGTTGTGAAGCCGGCCTTGTGTTTTTGGTTGCTGACTGTCTTGCTTTTCCGTTTGATAGAATACTTTCCGGAGACGCAGGGGAGGGAGGACTAGGCCGTCCGCGACCACCGGTCGACGCAGGCAGATGCGGGCACCGCAAACAATCCGCATGCCGCCTGGTCTTTCCCGGAGATCATGCAAGCGGCGGAGGCGCGCCTGCCTTGGATGAGCAGACGGCGAGGCTCTCCGAGGCCGGAGTGGGGATGACGGCGGCCCTCTGGCCCGGCGCTGTTGAGCCCAACAGCTTCACACGGCTGGTGCAGTGGTTGGAGGCCGGGCCTGCACGTCTTCATGTGTGGCGTGTCTCTGCCGCCCGTTCCGATGCCGACCTGGCGCTGAGGTTCGTCATGTCCTGGTATCCAGATCTAGCGCTGGACCAGCTGGCGGCCCAGCGAGCCGGCATGGAGCCTCAGCTGCAGGCGGAGGCGGGCCGTATCGCCGCCCGGGCCAGCTACCTGGCCTCATTTGCATTGCACGACGAGTTCTAGGTAGAGCGGACCGAAGACGGCGAGGTAGCGCCGCCCGACAACTTTGGTCTGCTGCTTGATGACCTGTCGGGCAGCTCCGAGGAGTCAGGCCCCTACGCGGATGATGACGTCGGGTTGGCCGACACTGGCACCTCGATGGACCCGGAGGCCACGGAGGCAGAGCCAGCGGTTGCGCAGCCCGACATGGGAGCCGTCTGAAGCCGAAGTCGTCCTGCTTATCTTTTTCGCACTTTTGTTAGGTAGCAGGTCCACCCACCCACTGGGGTGTTGGTGAATGTAAAGAACTATGGCCTTGGGCCCATATGACTTTAATGTAAATGTTTTTTGTGAATGTTTATGCCTTTGCTCTTTGTTCTCGAGGCTTTATTCTTGCTTGCTCCTTCTTTGGGCCTCCCCCCAGTGAGTCGAACAGCCGGGTTCCGGTCTGTGACAAGGAGTTTGGTCCTTTGAAAGAGCATGCAGTACTTAGCCCTTCAAACGTTGAGCGCGAGCGAAACACCCACTGGGCCGGCTGGCGAGCAGCCGGTCGTGCGGCAATTTTAGTGTGGTAAGGCCGGGTTGGCCGATCCCGCGGATCCAACTTAGTGTTTCACGATGTGTAGGTGCTTCGACCCATAGTTCTTGCCGGCCGACAGCCGAAGCCGGACTGTGGCGTAGGGCGAAGTGGAGGGCTTTGGCTACCTGAACACGCCAGGATGTGCTAAGGTGGACGGCGGGTTGGGACCAAGCCGGCCAGCCCCGAGCCCCCGGGTTGGTCGAGCCAACCCGGCGGTGGAGGTTTGATAAACATCACCAGGATGTGTAAAGCACGATGATTTGCGAGAAAGGGTAGCCCCCGAGTGTCGTTCGGGGGTCCCATTGTCTTTTACAGAATTACAAAAGGCAGCGATACATACGTGCATACAGCTAACTGTAAAACGGCCGGAGGAGCTATGCATTCCAGGGCCGGCTTGTTTCTTCCCATGTGGTGTCTCTCTTGCGTTTGTTCGTCTTGCGGGCGTCGATGAGGTAGTAGGCATTGCAGTCACACAGGGCTTTGCTGACGATGAAGGGGCCCTCCCATGGGGAGGCCAGCTTGTGCTGGCCGGCTTGCTGCTGTACGAGCCGAAGGACGAGGTCTCCCTCGCGGAATGCGAGGGGCTTGATCTTCTTGCTGTGGTAATGCCTCAGGCCTTGCTGGTAGATGGTAGACCGGCTAAGGGCTAGGAGGCGTGCTTCCTCAAGTAAGTCGACGCCGTCTTCGCGGGCTTCCTTGGCTTGGGCTTCTGTGTACATCACGACTCGCGGCAAGTCAAACTCGATGTCGGTCGGGATGACGGCTTCTGCTCCGTAGATGAGGAAGAACGGGGTGAACCCGGTCGACCGGTTTGGCGTTGTCCGGAGACTCCAGAGGATGGCCGATAGCTCGTCAAGCCAGCTGTCGGGTGAACGGGTGAGGGGCTCGATGAGCCGTGGCTTGACGCCGGATAGAATGAGGCCGTTGGCCCGCTCAACCTGGCCGTTGGATTGAGGATGAGCCATGGAGGCTAGGTCGAGCCGGATGCCGGAAATGGAGCAGTATTGCGCTAGAGCGCCCTTGGCAAAGTTGGTGCCGTTATCGGTGATGATGCTGTGCAGGACGCCGTAGCGTACCATGATGTCTTTGACGAACCGGACGGCCGTTGGCCCGTCCAGCTTCTTGATCGGCCACGCCTCGATCCACTTGGTGAACTTGTCGACCGCCACCAGCAAATGCGTCATGCCGCCCCGGGCGGTCTTGAAGGGTCCTACCATGTCCAGCCCCTAGACCGAGAAGGGCCAGGTGATCGGGATGGTCTGCAGGGCGGAAGCCGGCTGGTGGATGCGCTTGCTGAAGCACTGGCAACCCTCGCATTTGAGGATGAGCGACTCGGTGTCTTTAAGGGCCGTGGGCCAGTAGAAACCATGGCGAAAAACCTTAGCCACCAGGGACCTGGAGGCGGCTTGGTGCCCGCACTCGCCCTGATGTATGTCGAGGAGGATATCTATGCCCTTGCCTTGCTCGACGCAGCGCTGGAACACGCCCGTCGCGCTGCGCTTGATGAGCTCGTTGTTGATGATGTTGTAGGCGGATGCCCGACATTGCACTTGCTGGGCCTCGGTGTCATCCGTGGGGAGTTCTCCGCTCTCCAAGAATGCTAAGATGGGTTGGGCCCATGACGGATCCGTCACGACGGTGAGGGCAGCCGCCAAGATGGGTTCTGGGGCGGCAGCCCCCGAGCCGGAGGCAGCAGCCCCCGGGTTGGAGATAGCGGTGGTCGGGTTGAGCACAGCGCCCCTGGGCCGGGTTCAGCGGCCCCTGGGCTGGAATCAGCAGTCTCCGGGCCGGGATCAGCAGTCCCCAGGCAGGGTTCCGGAGCCCCTGGGATCGGCTTGGAGACGACAGCCCCCGAGCTTGGACCAGCAACCCTCGGGTCCGGGTTGGGTAGAGGGGCCGCGGGGTCGTCCGGGATGAAGATGGATTCGGAATCCGGGGCCGGCTTGACGAACGGCTTGCGCAAGTGCTCGAGGGAGACGCTGGATGGTATGGCTTGCCGGGACGAGCCAATCTTGGCCAGCGTGTCAGCGGGTTCGTTTTCTACGCGCGGGACATGGAGGAACTCGCAGCCATCGAAGGTGCCGGAGAGTTGCTGGACCAGGAAACGGTAGCTGTCCATGTTGGCGTCTCAGGCGTCCCACTCACCGGAAGACTGCTGCACCACCAGATCCGACTCACCGTAGCATAGGACACGCCAGACGCCGAGTTCCTTGGCAAGCCGGAGGCCGTGCACAAGGGCTTCGTACTCGGTGACATTGTTGGAGGCGGCGAAGTGGATCTGGAGCGCGTACCGCAGCCGGTCGCCCTTTGGAGAGGACAGCACGATGTCGGCTCCCAAGCCGGAGCGCATTTTAGAGCCGTCAAAGTGCATGCGCCAATGCATTGAATTCGGCGGCGGCGACAGGTACTGAGTCTCCGTCCAATCGACGAGGAAATCGGCCAGGGCCTGGGACTTGATCGTGGTGCAGGGCTCGTAGAGGATGGTGTGGCTGGCCAGCTCGATGGCCCATTTGGGAACCCGGCCAGAGGCATCTCGGCAGCCCATGATCTCGCCGATGGGGGCCGTGCTGACCACGGTGATGACATGCTCTTGGAAATATTGCTTCAGCTTCTTGACGATGAAGTACACACCGTAACACATCTTCTGGTAGTGCGAGTAATTCTGCTTGGAGGCGGAAAGCACCTCGCTTAGGTAGTAGACCGGGCACTGGACAGACTGGATCTTGCCCTTCTCTGGCCGCTCGACCACCAGCACCGTGCTGACCGACCGCGAGGTGGCGGCAATGTATAGCAATAGCGGCTCCTTGTCAGCCGGCGCGGCCAGGATGGGTGCGGTGGAGAGCACGCGCTTGAGATCCCGGAACGCTTCGTCCGCCTGGTCGTTCCACTCGAATGGTGATGTCTTCTTCATCAGCTGATATAGGGGCAAGGCCCTCTCGCCCAGCCGGCTAAGAAACTAGACGTCTTCCATGTCCACATTGCCGGGAACGGAGCAGCTCGGCACAATCCCATTTAGCGTGATGGAGGCGGCGTGGGCACCCTCGTACTTCGGAGGGGCAGTAACAGTGAGCACGCACCGGTACAGTGGCCTCGTGTCAGCGTCAGTGGTGTTGCCCCTGACGCACACTACAGAGACGTGGCGGCGGCCTGCGCATGCCTTGCCGGTGCTCACGACCAAGAGGAAGATGCTGTCGTCCTCCTCCGCGACTAGCAGGCAGCGGTGATCCTCCAGCGACTCCGGCACAGCGAACGGGTAGCACGTCTCATACTTGATGTTCACCACCGCGGGCCAGTAGTGATTGACGGACGGTGCCGTGAGGTGATGCATGAGGCTCGCCGGCGAGCCCTCAAACGGCGGCGCGCACTCATAGCAGTAGCAGGGCGCGTGCGCGCATCTGGAACTATGCTCCGCTAGCGAGTGCTGGTCGACGTACCTCTCGCAGCCGAAACTCTTGTAGACGCAGGGCACCTTCCAGGCATCGACCAGACCATCCATGAAATGGGAGTGGCTGTAGGGGACGTTACGCCTGCCGAATGGAGCACAGGAGTATCGAACGAAGCAGTAGATGGTGTCCTTACTAGTACTCCCTCCGTTTCTCTACTCTCTACTTTCTCTACTTCTCTACTTTCTCTTATATAAAAAACGAAGTTGGTGATGATGGTGTGCCTGCCATCTTGCAATATAGACCGTCCGATCTATATCTGATGGATAGAAAGCAAACTATGGCAATTTTGCAAAAAGATACCCGCACCTCTCTCCATGTTTGCAGATAAGGCCTTCCCTCGTTCATCCTTATCTCCCACAACCTCATTGTTGAGCAATTAAAAAAGGAAGTCTCTGGAACAATCTGGCATGGTGGCCGCTGCCGGCGCCGTCCATCCCCATGCCTCCGCCCAGTCCGACCACCAGTCACCACTACGCCCCACTCCTCCTCACCTTATCTCTCATCTTTCTCGAGATATCATTTTTTCGATGAAATTCTCAAGATACCATTTTTCCGATGAAATTCTCGAGATATCATTAGTTTTTACACATGGGATTACTCCTGCATGGGTCAATCACAACAGGTGTTTTGTAAAAAAATGCATCTTGATGTTCCGTGCAATGCACGGGCATCTTGCTAGTTTCCATATAATTCCAAACACCACGTAGACATGTTCTTTGACCATTTTACAGCTATGTTAGTATCATTGTTAGTGGTCAGCCGGTGCAAGTTATAGCCCCATGTGTTTTAACCTTTTTTTTAGTAATCCTGGCGAATCCCACATAATCATCAGATTTCCATCCGACGGTGGCCTGTTTTTAAGCCATAGTATTTGACAAAACCGCCACCCTTACACACATACTGTAACTGCGTCGCAGACATTTGCAACTGCCATGTCTCCCAGTGAACGTTTGCTGGGGATTGGAGTTAGCACCAATGGCGATTCGTAGTCGTTCCACGCTCGGGCATTGAAGTTTGTAACTATTTTACAATATACTACTCCTCCGGTGCTAGTAGTAGAGCAGAGTCCTACTCGACTATATGCAAACTAGGGCATAGTAGTAAGTACTGTAGTTTATTGTACTAGTATTGTGATCACTCAAGCAAGTTGTCTGGCATCGATATGACCCTACGCTGCTGGGATGTGTCTCGTAAGTCAAGCGGCGTGCTGCTGCTACATTGTCATCATCACATGTCCACTTGCCGCAGCACATATTCGCTTCTCCATCCTCGTCAGCACATAATCGTCCAATCTTCCATCCCCGCTAGGCGCCTCCCCCCTCTTCCGAAACCCAAGCGCTAACAATGGCAGAACCGAGCAGCGTCCGCCGAAAGAGTGGCTGGAATTCAATCCCCACAGAGGTAATCAAGCTCATTGTTTTGCGTGTGGACAATCTCAGTACCATGCCGCTCGCCGCGTGCTCATCGGGGTTGTACCATTTACTCAAAGCCCTCAGGCCGGAGCTTTTTAAGCCAGCTCCCTGCTTGCTGATGCCGCCTGATCTTCAGAAACGGCGTGTCACGCAGCATAACGATCGTAGGGTGGCGAGCATCAACCCCCTCGACTGCGATCCGATCCCCGTCACCCTCAACTACATTAACGGTATGTACTGGGTCGACATGAACACGTCTTGGATGGTGCTCGTCGACGATCGCGGCAGCTGGATGCTCATGGAGGTCTACACCCAGCGATTGATCCCCCTTCCTTTGATTAACACTACACTGCTTTGGCACCGCGGCCCAGAATACTCGGAATCTTACAGTAGCCAACATGATACCAAGTTTGATTTGCTCAAGGTTGTAATCTGCCAAGTGCCCACAAGATCTGCGAATTATAAAGACTTCAGGCTAATTGCGTTCTTCAACCGCGGTCTTGCCTATCTGACAGGTCACTACGGTAAGTGGATAAATCTGCACGTCCATCACAGGATCATACATCCTCCATGGTTCTCTGATGCCATTGAACACAAGGGCTTCATTTACGCTGTGGACTCCTTCTATGGCTGGACGTATTGCTGGCCTACTCCAGTCATCGCTACAAATGGCTGTTACAGCAGTATGTTACTTTCCTATGATATCATGATGGCTTGCTTATATTACTGTCAACATTTACTGAAAAAATATTCATGCTCATAACATGCTGTTCTTAAGATTGACTACAGTCCGAGCCCTTTTTTATTTGACTCCAACTTGATATGATGTTGTAGGCCGCCTGGTGTCCCTACCCTTCCTAATCCCAGAACCTTTCAAAGAAAAGCGACATGGCACTTGCAGGTGGTTCCTGGCTCGATCAGACGATGGCGAACGATTGATGATCGTTCGCACGTACCGGACGTGTTGTTTCACGGAATACAATCACAGTCACTGCAAGGTCTTTGAGCAGGATCCCAGCATCTCTGGACCGTCAGGAATTTTTGACTGGAGGCTGGTAAGTAGCCTTGGTACACGCTCTCTATTTCTCAGACTGAATTATCTGATTAACCAGGAGATAACCGACGGCAAGGATCATGATGGCAGCGCAGTTTCGTTCATCAGGCAAAACTGTGTGTACACAGCGTACCATGTGTCTCTCCATGCACTATACCCTGATATGTGCCGCCACGCTCTGCAGCCCAAAGTAGGAGAGAGGGTCGCAAGTATCATACTTCAACCTGCTGGCTGGAGTTTCCCCCGTCAGGCACCCATCTGGTTCAAGCCGTCAGCCAATCTCCACAGCTTAATAAATAGTAACATCTAAATGAGCCAGTTAGTTAGATGCGTACACTTGGTGTAGTAGGATCTTTATTTAGTTTGATGCATACACTTGTTCTTTTTGGTAGCCCTTTTGTAATGATGGCTGATGTTTGGTTTGGAAGAGAGAGATGTGTCTTTACTCTTCTGGCCTGCTTACTGCTTCTGTTACACCCCCAGCCCTGGTTGCTACTGCTGTTGTTTTCAATGTACAATCAGTAGTATATTTCATCTGTTGGTTGAATAAAAGTGTTGTTAGAACGACAAACACAATGTTTTGGAAGTCGTTGCACGGTCCGATCCTTTAGTGCCCCGTACGTAGCGCTTGGTACGGAACACATTTTCCACTTGTCGGTAACATGCAGCCCAGTGATGAAGGCCCAATAGAGGAGCCCATAATTAACTGGAAGGGAGGCTCTCACATGAATCCGGCCCAGGTACATGCTCATGGCCCCCTAAACATAAATAAGTAAATAAATAAAGCTAAATGCTCATGCACCAGTTCTTTAAATTTACGATTTGAAAAGTCAAATTTTAACAGGAGGATGTTATTTCCTATGAGAGTGTCGTTACATTCAGTCGATATTATTCTTAGGCAAAGATAGCGACCAGTCTTTTTTCTCCCACCATTTTCTTCCTGCAACCAGCGGACCCATGCAAATCATAGTCAACATCATAAATAGTTCCGGTCCATTATTAGTTTTCGATAAGAATGCCCAACCCAGCCCAACACATTGGTGACACCACTTTATCCCAGGGCTTCTGAATGTGCTCGGCTTCACACCTCAAGAAGAAATTTGTCTCAAAAAAACCTCAAGAAGAAAAAGGTGCTCCGCAGCATTTTACAATAAGTTTTAGCCATATAAAATTAATTCTTATAATCCAGCATAATGAGTTTTTGGGTCTGACCGGTGCAGCCGCCAAAACCAAACCTGCGCCGGCGGGAGCGCCTGTTCCCACCTTCTACGGCTAGTTGCGCTGCTGTGCATGCATCGCCGCCCTGTCGTACCCTGAAATGCTGGCCAGGCCATCCCTTTACTCCCCCCGACATCCTATTCTTCTTCGGCGAAGGCAGCCTACCCCACACCAGAACCAGTGAACCCTCATACTCCCCTCCGCCTATGGCCATACTACCGCATGTTCCCCGACTCCTGTTCATTCTTGTCCGAGGTCTCGCTGTCGTCCTCCGCCTTGGTGTGCTCACAGCGGCGTTGCCGTCCAGCCCTGTCAACATAGTGAATCGAGAGAGGACTGTAGTTGTGAGTATGACAGTACGAACCCACCAGGTCCACTTCCGAACACAAGCAAGCGCCTCTTACTACTCAGATGCACCCCTCGTTTTTTTACTCTAATCCACCCTGCTGATATCTGGGACCCACATCATTGTCAACGTATAGTAAATTAATGACAGAATTGCACAACATTTTTTTTTGAGGATTTGTTCAGAGGAGCAGGCTATAAACTAGGTTGTGCGGTCTCTGTGGCCCGTCTAACAACATGACCAGCCCAACAGTTTTTTCTTTGGGAAAATAGGTAGCCCACTATTTCTTTTTGAAGAATACCCAAGCTAGGCCTATTTGTTTTCTCCGACTTACTGGGCTGCAAATCTTTCAAGACGAGGAGGGATGCATTCTGGCCTGGCCAAAAAGTATGGGCAGTAAATCTTAAAAGTAATATGAAAGGGGTTGCAAATTCCAAAAAAAATATAGCAAATGGGCAATTAGTTTCGTTTTTTGTTTTTGTTCTTCACTGATATTTTATATTTCATTGGATTTTAACATAACATAGTACTACTTTATTTTTAAATTTGTTTTAGTATGGCTACTAATTTTTGGATTAAGAATATTTTGTTCCCCAGCAAAAATATTTGAATTTTTAAAATTTCGCATATGTTTTAGTTCAAAATTTTAACCCTGGCACTGACCAGAAAATGGGCAGCAATTCTATAAATGGAATATGGGCTGCAATAAATTCCATATGAAATAGCAAATGGGCTGTAAATTATAAAAATAATAGCAAATGGGTTGTACACGCCACAGATTTCGAGGCTGACTTGTTTACGCAAGGCTTTATCAGTCAACACATGATTCTAGCATCAGTGACTGTTGGATGTCCATCCAACGGCCGACGTGCTTCTTCAATCTCTAATCTTCTTGCTCCAGCCGCCTAAACCAGCGCCGGCGGGACTGCCTGCTCCCTCCTCTTGTGGCCGGTTGTGATGCCGCGCAGGCTTCACCGGCCCACCCTACTCCCTTCGCTGGCCTGGCCATCCCTCTACCCACCCGCACCTCCTGTTATTCTCCGGTGATGGCAGCCTCACCCCGCAGCCGAACCAGTCAACCGTCATACTCTCCTCAGCTTGGGCATCCACTGCTGTGTCTTCGCCGGCTCCGGGTCGTTCCATTCCTAGGCCTCACCGTCGTCCACCGCGTTGGTGCTCTAGGCGCGGCATGCTCAACATTCAAAAAACGACAGCCATCGGAATAGGGATGTACGTGGAGAGGCTGGCAGTAGGGACCCCCATGGTCCATGGCCGCACGCAAGCATCTGCCTCCTTATTACGCGAAAAAAAATGATTCCTCCCACTGACATCTGGGGCGCTGAAAGTGCATTATATCGACTAGAGGGGGGTGAATAGGTGATTTTTATGAATTCGTCGCTGAGGAAATACTACTTGAGGAATTTCCTAAGCAACGAACTACAAGCAGCGGAATAAGTACTCAGGTACATGGATAACAAAGCAGTAGCATAGTCATCATGATGAAATGAAACAAAACAGAGCACAGGTAGCGTGTAAACAGGATAAGCAGGCTGAAGACAAAGTGACTAAAGAAATAGGAATGACGAAATTGAGAAAGTCTTCAGTCAAAGTCTTCAAACAGTAACGACCAAGTACACAGCAAGTATGCGAGGAAATGAAAGGGTTGAGGAAATAGAACCAGTAGCTTGGTGAAGACAGTGATTTGGTAGACCAGTTCCAACTGCTGTGACAGTTGTACGTCTGGTTGGAGCGGCTAGGTATTTAAACCTGAGGACACACAGTCCTCACCGTATTCTCCTTGAGCTAAGGACACACAGACCTCACCCAATCACTCGTGGTAAGTCTTCACAGGTGACTTCCAAACCTTCACAGACTTGGTCACTCGGCAATCCACAATTCCTCTTGGATGCTCTAGACCATGACGCCTAACCGTCTGGAGGATGCACAGTCCTCAAAGGTAACAAGCGTCGGTTCCACACAGGAACAATTTCTTCAGTGATGCTCAATCACTTTGTGTTTTAGGTGTTGGGTTTGGGTTTTTCCTCACTTGATGATTTTTGCTCAAAGTCCTCGGAGGATGGGATGCTCTAAATGACAAGTGTCAGTTTCTCTCGGAGCAGCCAACCAGCTAGTGGTTGTAGGGGGCGGCTATTTATAGCCGGGGAGCAGCCCGACATGATAAGACATAAATGCCCTTCAATGATATGACCGTTAGGTGGGTAGGATATTTTGGATAGCTGGCGCATAGCACAACAACGGTCGGAAATTTGAGCTCTCAAATTCCTCAGGGCTATCATGTTCCTCACTTGTAGGCAATCCGCACTGGCGAATTCCTAACTCCTCAGTCAGAACAAATTCCTCAGAGAACAGAAGAACTTCATCTCTGTCACTGAAGAACTTGACTGAACTGTATGAGATTTCCAATGGCTTCACTCGAAAGGATTGGTAGGTGTAGGATTTGAGTTGAGCATCACTTGGAGAAAATTTTCCTTAGTTTTACCTCGACCCCCTTTAACAGTACGGTGTTTCCTATGACTCAAGAAAGGGAAAACAAAACTATGAAAACAAAAGTCTTCACGCTTCATAATCCTCGCATCAATATCAAGTCTTCAAGGTCACACCAATTTCCTCATTTTCAAAGTCTTCAAGAAAACCAAAGTCTTCAACTGAAGACATTCATTTTTAGGGGTCGACTTTCTTCATAAATATCAAACTCCTCATAGACTTAAAGAACCTGTGTACACTCACAAACACATTAGTCCCTTAACCTATAAGTCTTCAATACACCAAAATCACTAAGGGGCACTAGATGCACTTACAATCTCCCCCTTTTTGGTGATTGATGACAAATAGGTTAAGTTTTCAATGGGGATAAAACATATGAAGTGTAAATACTGATATTGAGGAATTTGATTGCAAGATATAGAGGAACTCCCCCTGAAGATGTGCATATTGAGGATTTTGCTTTGGATTGCAAATGCACATTGTAGAGTAATATCATGGAGATCTCCCCCTATATCTTGTAATTCATACACGCATTTAACATATGATATGAAGAATTTGAAATGCATGATGAAACATGGTGTCTGACGAAATTCAGCATGCGTGCATTAAGGTACTTGAGGAAATAAACATGCAGAAAGCAGTTCAAAAGTATCAGACCACCATAGGACTTAAGTTTACAACTCATCAGATCAAACACCTCAGAAGAGCAAGAGTTGTAACTTAACAGAAAAAATAGCCCATATATAAGACCCTCTTGAAGACTAACTCAAATTTCTCCCCCTTTGTCATTGAATGACCAAAAGGGATGAAAAATGAGGACTAACGCCCCTGAAGAATATCATCATGATGTCGATGGAGGAGCGCCAGCATTGTTGGGGTCGTCCGTTGAGGTAGGGCCTGCCGCAGTGTCGTTCAAATCTTCAGCTTCATCCGTCTCGCGCGATGAAGAATATGAACTGGCAACAAGCTGAGGAACTTTGACCTTCTTGAATTTCTTCAAAGGTGGCTGAGACCAGTCAAAGTCCTATTGGAAGCCCATCTCCTTGAGATCTTCAGCACTATAAAGATTCGATAGAATAGCCCAAGTGCGGTCAAAGACTTCATGCAAGTAGTAGTGATTCTTCTTCATTGTGTTTTGAGTGACTGTCATGTTCTGAAGAATTGCACCAAACCGACGCTAGACCCACTTGTGATTTCGATCAACTTTCGGATGAAGACTGAGGAGAAGTTCACGATCAGTCATCTCACGTGGAGCTGTTGCTTGAGGATTTTGCTTTGAAGCTTTGGTGGCAGAATCTTGTGTTGCAGAGTCATCATTGGTGGAATAGCATGCAGCTTTGCGAAACTGTCCATCCAATGGACGAGCGCCTTCATCTATAATAGCAGCCTTGCCCTTCTCATCAGCTGAGGAAATAGTCCGCTTGAAGACTTCAATAGGTGGCAAATAGCTGAGATGATTCTGAAAGTCAGCCTGATAATGAATTTTAGACCTTGATCTGATGAATTTCATGATCCAGGGAGCGTAAGGCTTCAACTCAAAAGGTGACAGAGCAGCATTGGCCAAAGTCCTGATGAAGAAATCATGGTAGTTAATGGGAATGCCATGTATCATGTTGAACAACAGATTCTTCATGATGCCAACAACCTCTTCTTCATCAGAGTTGTGGCCCTTGATTGGACTGAGGGTTTTGGTCAATATGTGATATATCGTCCTTGGCACATAGAGCAATTCCTTCATAAGGAAGGTGGTCCTTGGAGCTTGGCCAGCCTTCAAAGGCTTCATCAGCACTTGCATCAGATGATTTGAGAGTTCAGGTTCCTCATAGATGAGCCTAGCACCTTCAGTGGGAGGACTGACTGGGATGGCGTGAAGCAATTCAGAGGCCGGTGCTTTGTAATGTGTATTTTCAGTCATCCAGTCTAGCACCCATGAATTCACATCTTCAACATTTCCAGTGATATGCAGTGTGGCGTAGAATTGAAGAATGAGTTCTTCATTCCAGTCGCAGATGTCAGTGCAGAAATTAAGCAGCCCAGTGTCATGAAGAACACTGAGGACTGGATGGAAGCAAGGAAGCAACTCCATATCCACATGAGGAATTTGCTCGTGGTCAAATACCTTGTTCTTACCAAACAGGAGGGAAGAGTAATAGTTCATTTAACTTGCTGTCCAGAAGTGCTTGCGTCGTAGTCTTGCAGAGTCATAGGGATTGTAATCCGTGAAGAAATGATGCTCAGCAAAGAAATCATCAGTGTTGTATTTCTGCTTCTTGGTATGAGGATTTTGTGGCTTGGGCTGAAGATTAACAGTTGAAGTCTTCACAGCCGCTTGGCGCACAACCTCTGGAGCCACAGACTAAGGAATTTCCATAGCAATTTCATCAGCAGCAGTCTTGGTCTCCATTTCTTCAGCATTAGTAGCTGGAACTTCTTCTGGAATAGAATGAAGTGAAGATTGATGTCCTTCAGAGCTCGTATGAATTTCTTCAGTCTGCACAGGGGACTGAGGAATTTGTTGCAGAGGAGTGGTCAATGGAGAATTTGGATGATGTCTTTCCCAATAATCATCATTCAGAACTGGTGTAGTAGACCCAATGTCCACATCCTCATCTTTTTCATCAATTTCTTCAACGCCTGCCTCTTCAGCCGTGAACTGAGGCACGGGCGATGATACCAGTGGGGTTGAAGGGATATCATTCACTTCAATTTCTTCATCCAACTGCTCTGAAGTAGCAGCAGAAGGATTTGCTTCATCACTGTCATCTAGAATGACATATTCCTCACCAAAGGGAACAATTTCCTTTGATGGCATGCTTGAGATAGGAACACCATCAATGGGGTTGGTGTACGAGCTTTGCAAAGTCTTCACTTTCTTGGGAGCTGAAGACTCTGCAGTTTTTGATGCTTTCCTTTTCTTCACAGCTGCCTTTTCTGCAGCTTTGGTCTTCTTCACTTCTGATGCAGAAGGAAGGTGGATATCTTTCATCTGTGATGACTTTGCAGGAGGAGCAGATAAAAGTGGTGCAGTTTCTTCAGGCACAACTGATGCAGTTGCCCTGGCTTGATCAGATTCTTCAGGTGCAACATTGGTGGTTCCCTAGCATTTTCTTCAGGAACTGGAATTTCTTCAGCAGCCCTGGTACTTTCAGTTTCTTCAACAGACTGATTTTCATCAGCTGTGCTAGCATTCTCTTCAGTAGGCTGAGCAGATGCATCAGCCTGAGGAATTTGTTGTTGCGATGGAGCTGCAACATTCGGGTTGAACCCCTTGGCCATTCTGACAAATCTGACTTTGGCACCTAGCCAATCTACACGATATGCGTCAAATTCATCACTGAGAGCTTTGATCTCCTTTTGCAGATTCACAAGTTCGTCAGGAGTCATCTTCACAACATTCTTCTTCAGAAAGCGCTCCTTCTTGTATTGAGCTTTCTTGACTTGCCTGGTCTTCTCAAATTTCCATTTTTCTTCGGCTATGAAGGCCGTCAACATGTGGCTCTGCCCAGGAGTGAGGTTCAATTCAGGCAAAGGAGTATTGGATCCTTGTGCCATAGATCGATGAAATCAAGGATCCTTTTAGGATCCAGCATGAGTGGCACAGCACTGCCTTTGGCTCTAGCGGCCTTTTCTTGCCTGTCTTTGATGATCTCAGCAAGTTCTTCATCATCAACATCATCGTCATCAGACGAAACTTGGAAGGCAACATGCTTCTTGTGAGGACTTGGCCTTGGGCCTTGTCCAGTAGTGGCCTTTTTCTTCAGCAAGATTGGACCAGTTGAAGACTGTGGCGGAGCTGAGGAACAGATGCTCCCGAGGCAATAGAGATTCCTGTAGTCCATTGGCACATGGCAAGATGCACAGGTGCTGAGGACTTTGCAGCTGAAGTTGAAGACTTTGTGGTAGCTGAGGGAATTGGAGCTGCCCTTGATGTGGTTGCCTGAGGAATTGGCAGTGAGGGCTTTGCAATTGGCCGTGAGGGCATAGTAGTTGAGGAACTCGGCTTCACAGCAGATTTCTTCGGCAAAGCCTTCTTGGGCTTGCTAGCAGAGGCCTCAGCAGCAGCAGCAGCAGAGTCTTCATTGAATTTGTTCACTGCTTCCTTTGCTACTTTAGCCAATTTGGCTTGGCGCTTAGCCCATTCCTTGGGAAATTCCTCACCGCGCCTGATACTTGAGGGATCAGCTTCTTGGCCTGGAGCCAATGGAGGTCTTGGACATGGAGGGTTAACGGCGAATTTCTTCATATACTTGGGAGTAACATAACGATATTCCCTCCATTCCTTAGCCCATCTTCTCTCAATTCTTTGTATGCGTACTTTGCGCTGAGTCTTGGTCTCTTTACCATGAGTTGCTTCATCAGGAGTGCAATATTCATCATATATGTCTTCAGGGATCTCAAAAGCAGTGTTTGTTTCAGGCCTCTTTCCTCCCTTCTGAGGTCTTTTACCATCAGTCATTTTCTTCACTTGAGGATTTTGAACAATTGATGTTTCTGAGGAAGTGTGCAACTTATCTTCGAGGAACACTGCAAATGAGTTAAGTTGATGAGAACCTAGTGATTCAGCAGCAGACATTTTGTACCTGTGAACAGAGTATAGGTGCAAAGAATTTGGAGAGGTCATATGTGTTCTCAGAAATTTTTCAAAAGAAATCAAGTTTGAGGAATTTGACCAGGGGAGTCTTGAGGAATTTCACTAAGCGTTCTTGACTTAGGTTCCAGAGTTGTATAGATTAGAGAATCCACACAATTGAGGAATCTTGAAGAAAAACATAGCTTAGAGAAACAAATCCAGATACAGAAGCATTCGGGAGTTTATGGAATGGGAAGTTGAAGAATAAACACCTTTTGAAGATTTTGTGAAATCATCAGAATCAAAGTAGGGCAGTAAAATCAGATTTTATTTACCCTGGACGAAGAACACGACGAACTGGAAGTGGAAGTGGAGAAGTTCGTCCGTTCAGATCTCCCACGCCCTAACTTGGCGGTGAGAGACAGCTACGGCAGCGGCGGAGTGAAGATTTCCGCGGCCGGCGCGAGTACGACGGCGACGAGGTCGAGGCAGTGAAGCTCTTCCTCACCGGCGGCGATGGAGAGTAGCGGCGGTGCTAGGTCAGAGAGCTCGAGCGAGTTGGTGGTCGAGCGGAGTAAATGAGGACAGAGGAAGGGAGGGGGTATTTATAGCCACGGTGAAAAACTGCCCGTCTGAAATTTTTGGACGAACATGCCCCTGACCCTTGCTCTTCTAACGACATGTGTCACCCACGTACAGAGAGATGGAGATCGTGGTAGATCGTGGGTGAGTAGTTTAATCCTATCGCGGGATGCGGAACGGTTTGAGCGGCAAAAGCCGAAAATTCAGATATGAAAATTTTAACGTTTCGTTCGCAAATTCTTCAGCTGTCAAGGACACAGTGAAGACTTTGAACGGGTTTCAAATAGAACGCACATGAAGAATTTGTGAACAGACTGGGTTGAGTTTAGCATAGAGGGGGAACGGGTCCGATCACATTCACTTAGAAGAAAATCAACTTGAAGAATTAGCAATAAGTGAATGCTGTTGAGGACATGAAAAACTCAATTATATATATATAGTCAATGAAGAACATCAGTCGAATTTTTTTGAAGACTTTGCAAGTTGAAGAATTTGAAAGTTGAAGAATTTGAAAATTGAAGAATTTGCAAAATGAAGAAAAACTCAATTTTGAAGATTTTCAACTTTTGTGGTGGCGTGACCCACCGTATAAGAATGATGATTTCAGATGCCACGTACAATTGTCATAGGGCTCTGAGAATCAAATTCTTCGTTAATTTCTTCACACTTAGAGGGTTAGTCTTCATTGATTGAAGAAAAACGTTCTTCGTGTGTTGCACATCTAAGTCATCAATTTTGCATAAGTGTTAGGATGTGTGTCCTTTCAAAGAACATTCGAAGATTCTAAGATATTTAGCTCACACCGCAACTTGCTAAATCTCTTCTCATCCAAGGGCTTGGTGAAGATATCCGCTAGTTGTTCTTCAGTCTTCACGTGATCAATAGAGATGTCGCCCTTCAACACATGATCTCGAAGAAAATGATGACGAATCTGGATGTGCTTTGTCTTTGAGTGTTGAACTGGGTCATGAGCAATCTTGATGGCACTCTCATTGTCACAGTAGAGTGGCACATTCTTCATATTGATGCCATAGTTCTTGAAGGTTTGCTTCACCCACAGCAATTGAGCACAGCAAGAACCAGTAGCAATGTACTCAGCTTCAGCAGTAGAGAGTGATACGCAATTCTACTTCTTTGAGGACCAACATACTAAAGATCGTCTGAGGAAATGGCATGTGCCTGATTTGACTTGCGATCCACACGATCACCAGCATAGTCAGAGTCAGAATATCCAATGAGATCAAAAGCCGAGCCCTTGGGATACCATAATCCAAGTGTTGGAGTGTGAGTTAGATATCGAAGAATATGTTTCACAGCCTTATGGTGTGATTCCTTCGGTGTAGCTTGAAAACGGGCACACATGCAAACACTAAGCATAATATCTGGCCTAGATGCACATAGATACAGTAAAGAGCCAATCATGGAGCGGTATACCTTTTGATCGAAGTCTATACCATTTTCATCGGTGCATAGATGGCCATTTGTGGGCATAGGGATTTTGACGCCTTTGCAATCTTGCATACCGAATTTCCTCAGAACGTCCTTGAGGTATTTCTCTTGAGAAATGAAGATGCCATTGCATTGTTGACGAATTTGAAGGCCTAAGAAGAATTTCAATTCTCCCATCATGGACATTTGATATTCCTCACTCATCATATAAGCAAATTCGTCACTGTAACATTGGTTAGTACAGCCAAAAATAATATCATCAACATATATTTGGCACACGAATAATTCATCATCATATGTTTTGGTGAAAAGAGTTGGGTCGAGTGAACCGGATTTGAAGCCTTTCTTCATGAGGAATTCCTTCAGAGTATCATACCACGCCCGAGGGGCCTGCTTGAGGCCATAGAGGGCCTTATTGAGTCTGAAGACTTGATCAGGATGCTTAGGATCTTCAAAACATGGGGGTTGAGCAACATATACTTCTTCCTCAAGCTTACCATTAAGGAATGCACTTTTCACATCCATTTGATATAAGATGATATTATGATGGTTAGCATAGGCAAGCAATATGCGAATAGCCTCAAGTCTAGCAACAGGTGCAAAAGTTTCATCGAAATCAATTCCTTCAACCTGTGTGTAGCCTTGAGCTAAAAGACGAGCCTTGTTCCTCACCACTAGGCCATTTTCATCTTGTTTGTTGCGGTAGATCCATTTGGTGCCGATGATATTGTGCTTGCGTGGGTCTGGTCGCTTGACAAGCTCCCACACCTTGTTCAGCTCGAATTGGTGTAATTCCTCTTGCATCGCTTGAATCCATTCAGGCTCCAGAAATGCCTCATCTACTTTGGTGGGCTCTGTGATAGAGACGAAAGCAAAATGCCCACAAAAGTTAGACAAATGTGAAGCTTTTGAGCGAGTGAGAGGACCTGGTGCGTTGATGTCGTTGATGATTCTCTTAATCTGCACTTCATTTGCAATGCGAGGATGAGCAGGTTGACGACTTTGACTTGGCTCAACATTTTCTTCAGAGCCGTTTTCTTCAGATGCACCAGCATGATTTTCTTCACGATCTAGAATGACTTCTTCAGTAGATTCTTCAGTAGGTATGACATCCTCAGTAGCCTTTAGCTTGATGGATTCCTCAGGAGACATTTCATCTAGCACATGAGGTAGGTGCTCTCTTTGCGAGCCATTAGTTTCATCGAACTGCACATCTACAGTTTCAACAACCTTGTGGTGATAGGTGTTGAGACTCTGTAGGTGTGCGAGTCCTTTCCGTAACCAAGCATAAAACCTTCATGTGCTTTCGGTGCAAATTTGGAATTGTGATGAGGATCTCTAATCCAGCATTTTGCACCGAAGACTTTGAAATAACTCACATTGGGTTTCTTGTCAGTGAGGAGTTCATATGAGGTCTTCTTGAAGAATTTGTGAAGATATACCCTATTGATAATGTGGCATGCAGTATCAATTGCCTCAGGCCAGAAGCGACGAGGTGTCTTGTATTCGTCAATCATGGTGCGAGCCATCTCAACAAGAGTCCTGTTCTTGTGCTCCACAATGCCATTCTATTGAGGAGTGTATGGGGCAGATAACTCATGAGTAATACCAAGTTCATCAAGATAGTCATCAAGACCAGTATTCTTGAACTCGGTCCCATTGTCACTCCGAATATGCTTGATCTTCACACCAAAATTTGTCGAAGCCCTTGAGGAAAATCGTCTGAAGACTTCCTGCACTTCAGTTTTGTAAGTAATGACATGCACCCATGTGTAACGAGAATAATAATCAACAATAACAAAGCCATATAGAGATGCTGCATTTGTTACTGTGGCATAATGAGTAGGGCCAAAGAGATCCATATGAAGCAATTCAAAATGATGAGAGGTAGTCATGATAGTCTTCGAGGGGTGCTTGGCTCTGGTCATCTTTCCAGCCTCACAAGCCCCACAAAGATGATCTTTGAGGAATTTGACACCCTCAATGCCAATGACGTGCTTTTTCTTCACGAGCGTGTGTAAGTTCCTCATGCCAGCATGACCCAGTCGTCGATGCCATAGCCAGCCTTCTGAAGCTTTTGCAAGTAGACAAGTGGCAGGCTGTGGTCCTGCAGAGAAATCAACAATATACAAGTCTCCTCTCCTAAAGCCTTCGAAGACTTTGGAATTGTCAGATTCCATGAGCACTAAGCAATGCTATTTGCCAAAGACAGCAACCATATCAAGATCACAAAGCATTGAGACAGACATGAGGTTGAATCTGAGGGACTTGACAAGCATGACTTTGTCCATGTGTCGATCCTTTGAGATTGCAACCCTACCTAGACCCAATACCTTGCTTTTTCCTTTGTCTGTGTAGGTGATATGCTTCAAATGTGATGGAGATAAAGGAGTGTTCATCAGTAAGCTCTTGTCACCGGTCATGTGATTAGTACATCCACTGTCGAGGACCCACTCAGTAGCTTTGGGTAAATCATCCTGCAGATGAATTAGTCCATCTTACGAACACATATCTTCAGAGTGAAGAATATGACATCAATTTCATCAGATAGAAATTCATCAATTAATGCAACATATGTATATATAGCAGTATGAGGACGTGAGAAATGAATGAATCATTTCTTCATGATTAGCTTGCGTCCTTTCAAGCATTTCAGGTCTCCAGAAAATTCTTCAGACGATTTAGTTCGTTTGGAGACCTGACCCTGCATAAGAGGTTAGTTCTTTTTCTTCAGCACCCACATCTGGAGGGGTGGCAAAGAGTTCATCATTCTGCGGGCTCCATAAGAGAAAGGTGGCATTGAAGCCAAAGCGCTTAGTTTCACGGGAGAGGGATTAGTATAGGCATATGAGTAAGTAGAGAAATTCTTCGAGGACTTATGAACATAATGATTTGAAGAATAATGCACATAATCAGAACTCTTAGATTTTCCCTGCGAAACAGAAGCGTTAGCATGATGATGATCATATGAGGACTTAGATCCACGTGAGGAATTTGATCCATAAGAGGACTTGGATCCATATGAAGACTTCGGTCCATATGAAGAATTTGATCTGTGGTTCCTATTCTTCACAGGTGGTGTCATGAGGACATTCACCTAAAGACTTTCAAGGCACCTTTTGGGAACCCAGATTTTCTTCATAGGGGGACCATTCCTGCAGTTAGTTCCAACATATCTAGCAAATACTTCACCATTCTGATTTTTGAACAATTTATAGTTGGAGTCAAATGACTCATCAGATGAATATGAGGATTCACAAGTAAAGCTAGATAAAGTGGATGGATCTATGGGAGGTCCCTTCGTAGCAACCCATGAGGTTTTGGGATACTGCCCAGGTTTCCAGTAGGTCCCATCAGCATTGAGTTTCCTCTCAAACGCAATACCCTCTTTCCTAGGGTTCCTGTTCAAGATCTGCTTTTTGAGCACATCACAAAGAGTCTGATGCCCTTTGAGGCTTTTGTACATGCCTGTCACATACAATTCCTTCAACCTTGCATTTTCATCAGTAATACTAGTGGTATCCTCAGATGAGGAATTTGTGACCACAGAGATAGTTGAAGAATTTGCAGCAATAGAAGCATTTGAACTTTCAGGTGAAGAATTAGCAGTTTCACGTTCAATGCATTTCAAGCATGGTGGAATAAATTCTTCCTGAGCGGAACTGATCTGTTGAGCAAGCAATGAATCATTTTCCTTCTGAAGATCTTCATGACTCACCCTTAGCTTCTCAAGGTCTTGCTTTCTTTGAAGAAATTCATATGAAAGCTTCTCATGATCAGCTAAGAGAGTTTCATGACGACTTTGAAGGTTGTCAAACTTAGACTGTAGCTGCTGAAGATTATCAGTCAGTGTTTGAGTTTGATCCATTTCCTCACCTAACAGGTCATCCCTTTTGTCTAGCATATTTTGAACCCTTTCCAAAGCCTTTTGTTGTTTAACAGCAATATTAGCAAGTTTGGAATAGCTGGGTTTGAGGTTATCATCAGATTCATCCTCACTTGATTCAGAGGAGGGATATTTGAATACCTTGGCACCTTTTGCCATGAAGCAATAGGTGGGAGGATAGTCATCGTTGCCGTCATCAGCAGTGTTGGGGAAGCCATTTTCCTCAGTGTTGAAGATGGACTTGCTGACGTAAGCAGTAGCGAGGGCTAGGCTCGCCACACCAGAGTCTGACTCCTCAGATGCCTCCTCTTCCTCATGTTCCTCAGATTCAGCTTGAGAGTCCATTTCCTTGCCAATGAATGCCCGAGCCTTCTTGGAACTGCTCTTCTTATGAGATGAAGACTTTGAAGATTTTGATGATGAGGACTTCGAAGATTTCTTCTTCTTCTTTGAGTCATCTGAACTATCATCCTTGTATTTCTTCTTCTTTGATTCCTTTGCCCATTGAGGACAATCAGTTATGTAGTGACCAGGTTTCTTGCATTTGTGGCAAGTCCTCTTCTTGTAATCACGGGATGAGGAATCTGATCTTGTGTCATCACCTTTTGAAGATTTTACAAAGCGACCACGCCTTGAGAACTTCTGGAATTTCTTCACGAGCATTGCTAGCTCCTGGCTTAGTTCTTCAGGGTCACCAAGGCTGCTATCAGAATCTTCTCCTTCAGATGAGGAAACTGCCTTGGCCTTCAGTGCGCGTGATCTTCCATAGCTTGGCCCGTAGAGATCTCTCTTTTCAACTTGTTGGAATTCATGAGTGTTCAGCCTCTCAAGAATATCAGTAGGATCTAGTGACTTGTAGTCTCCACGTTCTTGAATCATCAGTGCCAGTGTATCGAATGAAGAATCAAGTGACCTCAGCAATTTCTTCACCACCTCATGGTCGGTGATGTCAGTGGCACCCAGTGCTTGAAGCTCGTTTGAAATGTCAGTGAGGCGATCAAAGGTTTGCTGGACATTCTCATTGTCGAGTCTTTTTAAGCGGTTGAAGAGATTATGAAGAACGTCAACTCGAGAATCACGTTGAGTTGAGATTCCTTCGTTGACCTTGGACAGCCTGTCCCAGATAAGCTTTGCAGACTCCAAAGCACTCACTCTACCGTACTGTCCTTTGCTCAGATGGCCACATATGATATTCTTCGCTTGAGAGTCGAGTTACTTGAATCTCTTCACATCAGCAGCGTTCACGGAAGGAGTGACAGAGGGAACGCCATTTTCCACAATGTACCAGAGATCGTTGTCAATTGCCTCAAGATGCATGCGCATCTTATTCTTCCAGTAGGGGTAGTCCGTCCCATCAAAGGTAGGACACCCAGCCGAGACCTTGATCATGCCTGCAGTCGACATAACTAAAACTCTAGGTGGTTAAACCAAAATCACACAGAACAAGGGAGTACCTTGCTCTGATACCAATTGAAAGTGCGTTATATCGACTAGAGGGGGAGTGAATAGGCGATTTTTATGAATTCGTCACTGAGGAAATACTACTTGAGGAATTTCCTAAGCAACGAACTACAAGCAGCGGAATAAGTACTCAGGTACATGGATAACAAAGCAGTAGCATAGTGATCATGATGAAATGAAACAAAACAGAGCACAGGTAGCGTGTAAACAGGATAAGCAGGCTGAAGACAAAGTGACTAAAGAAATATGAATGAGGAAATTGAGAAAGTCTTCAGTCAAAGTCTTCAAACAGTAACGATCAAGTACACAGCAAGTATGCGAGGAAATGAAAGGATTGAGGAAATAGAACCAGTAGCTTGGTGAAGACAGTGATTTGGTAGACCAGTTCCAACTGCTGTGACAGTTGTACGTCTAGTTGGAGCGGCTAGGTATTTAAACCTGAGGACACACAGTCCCGGACACATAGTCCTCACCGTATTCTCCTTGAGCTAAGGTCACACAGACCTCGCCCAATCACTCGTGGTAAGTCTTCACAGGTGACTTCCAAACCTTCACAGACTTGGTCACTTGGCAATCCACAATTCCTCTTGGATGCTCTAGACCATGATGACTAACCGTCTGGAAGATGCACGGTCCTCAAAGGTAACAAGCGTCGGTTCCACACAGGAACAATTTCTTCAGTGATGCTCAATCACTTTGGGTTTTAGGTGTTGGGTTTGGGTTTTTCCTCACTTGATGATTTTTGCTCAAAGTCCTCGGAGGATGGGACGCTCTAAATGACAAGCGTCAGTTTCTCTCGGAGCAGCAAACCAGCTAGTGGTTGTAGGGGGCGGCTATTTATAGCCAGGGAGTAGCCCGACATGATAAGACATAAATGCCCTTCAATCATATGACCGTTAGGTGGGTAGGATATTTTGGACAGCTGGCGCATAGCACAGCAACGGTTGGAAATTTGAGCTCTCAAATTCCTCAGGGCTATCATGTTCCTCACTTGTAGGCAATCCACACTGGCGAATTCCTAACTCCTTAGTCAGAACAAATTCCTCAGAGAACAGAAGAACTTCGTCTCTGTCACTGAAGAACTTGACTGAACTGTATAAGATTTCCAATGGCTTCACTCGAAAGGATTGGTAGGTGTAGGATTTGAGTTGAGCATCACTTGGAGAAATTTTTCCTTAGTTTTACCTCGACCCCCTTTAACAGTACGGTGTTTCCTATGACTCAAGATAGGGAAAACAAAACTATGAAAACAAAAGTCCTCACGCTTCATAATCCTAGCATCAATATCAAGTCTTCAAGGTCACACCAATTTCCTCATTTTCAAAGTCTTCAAGAAAACCAAAGTCTTCAACTGAAGAAATTCATTTTTAGGGGTCGACTTTCTTCGTAAATATCAAACTTCTCATAGACTTATAGAACCTGTGTACACTCACAAACACATTAGTCCCTTAACCTATAAGTCTTCAATACACCAAAATCACTAAGGGGCACTAGATGCACTTACAGGCGCATCGGTTCGGAGGCTGACCTGTGGGCCTACTAAGTTGACGCATACGCAGGGCTTTGTCAACTTAGTCAACAAACGATTCTAGCAGCAGTGACTGTTGGATTTTAATCGAACGGTCCTGCTGCTTCTTCAATCGCTGATCTTCTTGTACCAGCCGCCCAAACCAGCGCCGGCGAGACCGCCTGCTCCTGCCTCCAGTGGCCAGCTGTGCTGCCGCGCAGGCCTCACCGCCCTACCCTACTCCCACCGCTGGCCAGGCCATCCCTCTACTCACCCATAACCCGTGTTATTCTGCAGTGACGGCAGCCTCACACCGCAGCCGAACCAGTCAACCCTCGTACTCCTCTCCGCGTGGGCATCCACTACCGCGTCTTCCCCGGCTCCGCGTCTTCCCCTTCTTAGGCCTCGCTGTCGTCCACCGCCTTGGTACTCTCGGCGCGGCGTGGTCAACGTGGTCAAGGAATGACTTCCATCGGAAGAGGACTGTGCGTGGAGAGGCTGACAGCTGGGTCCACGCCCGCAGCAAGGAAGTGCCTCCTTATTACGCGTAAAATAATTATTCCTCCACCTGACAGCGGGGACCCACTGGAAGGGACTCTGTATTTTGCGAAAAAAATGTTTCCCCCCTGACAGCTGGGACCTACCAGCTACATCTTCGCACGCAAGTAAGTGCGTCCATATTACGGGCAAAAAAATGATTCTCCCCCTAACCGCTGGGACCCACCATCAATAACTTCGCACGCAAGGAAGTGCCTCCTTATCCTCCCTGATAGTTGGGACCCACCTGGTCGAAGGGCACGTAGCGTTGTCATTCTGGTCGCGAACGTGTACGTACATACTGGTCGATCGGTCTCTCTGCAACGATGAACCGTGGCCGAGCAAGCAGCGGCACGTGTAGTAGTAGAGCCCCCGACGTAGTAGTTCAGGCAATCCAGTCAAAACCGTGTACATGTATGTATAGCCAGATGCCAAAAAATACGGCCATGTACGTACATACGGGCGGGGTCTCGAACGCCTACTCGCGCATTTGTACGACCAGGGCTCGTGTACATGGAGAGGCAACGGATGGCAGCAACGGCGTCCTGTTCATCGGCAGCCAACCGGCTAGGTCGAAACAGAGAAACAGCGTCATGTTCATCGGGAGGCAACAGACTGGGTCGGAATGGGTCGTGTTCAATGGGAGCCAACTGGCTTGGACGGAACAGCCGGAACGGGGTCTGGCGTACCGCAAAACGGAGGAAAACGGCCTTCTCTTTGACTGCGTACGGTCGAAACGGGGTCCTGTTCATCGGGAAGGGTCTGGCGTACCGCAAAACGGAGGAAACGGACTTGTGTTTGAGTGCCTACGGTCGAAATGGGGTCCTGTTGATCGGGAGGGGTGTGGCGTACCGCAAAACAAAGGAAACGGACTTGTGTTGGAGTGCCTATGGTCGAAACGGGGTCCTGTTCATCGGGAGGGGTGTGGCGTACTACAAAACGGGACTCCATGGGCTACTGTTCATCCACTGTCTAATGCCTCGCTCCAGCCTCCACGGGCTACTGTTCATCCACCGTCGACTTCCTCCAGCCTCCACATGCTACTGTTCATCCACCGTCGACTTCCTCCAGCCTCCACCAGCTACTGTTCACCATGGGGGTCTTGTTCATCCAGACTCCACCAGCTACTGTTCAACCAGCCCTCTCCATGGGGTCCTATTCAACCAGCCCTCCACGGGGTCCTGTTCAACCAGCCCTCCACGGGGTCCTGTTCATCCACCCCCAACCGGCTCGGTGTGTGGCGGCCTCCTCTCGATCGGGGTCCTGTTCATCCAGCGGCAACGGCCTCTACTGCCACGGGGTCCTGTTCATCCAACCCCCACCGGGAACTGTTCATCCAACCCCAAACCACGTACGTCTTGACTCGTTCAACCAACCCCCATGTTCACTGTTCATCAAGAGGTAGCAGGTTCGATCGGCTTCAGCAAGCAGCAGCAGCAGCAGCGATCGATCGCTCGGGTTCAGTTAGCAGCAGTAGTGAAGGAATCGCTCGGGTTCAGTTAACAGCCAAGGATCGATCGCTCGGGTTCAGTAACGTAGCTAGTGCAATGGCTCGGGTTCAATAAGTGAACGCCTCGCTCGGGTTCAGTTAAAGCCCAATGCCTCGCACCCACGCGCGTACGTGTACGAGAGAAACGCGCAATCTCTCCGTGCATCGCTCGGCCCCGACCACCCACCGTAACCGGGAACTCCTCGAAATTTTCCTCGCCCTCGCTTCTACCACGATTTTTTCCATCATGGACGGCCCAAAGAATGTCATGCAGGTGCGTCTCCGGCCCGCCCAGGACGAAAAGCCCATTTTCTGTCATGAGTTTTTGTCATAGAAGTAGGAGCCCACCACATCTATGATGATACCGGGTTTTGTCACAATTATCGTCATAGAAGTGTCATAAGCATGACAGAAAAAAATTTCGTTCGGCCCAAAATGTCACGGTTGTGTCTTTTTTTTGTAGTGATGCAAGCTCTCCCTCGCTTAGGCGGTGGACGTGCAACAGTTAATTCGGTGTCAGATTTCCAGAAGCATACACTGTAGTACCATCATTGTTCGACTTCCCGAAGACGCGAAGAGCCAAGCGCAAGGTTTACTAGTAGTACTATGAGTATTACGTACTACTAGTACTACTATACAGAACCGCATGGTGGAGCGTCGGCACTCTTATTTTATTTTAATCTGTGATAAAGCAATCTTCAATATTTGCTTCTCTTCGAGGGTTCTCGCATGTGATAATGGAAGTTGATCGCATGGAGTTGGTGACACTCTGGAACACACGCCACAATTCTCGCTTAATTCTGGTTCCTATCCTGCTAGAAATACGAGAGCTCAGTAATAATTTCTCTTCTTTTGTTATTCAGCATGTAAACAGGTCAGCAAACCTTCCGGCGCATCTTTGTGCGAAGCGCGCTTGCACTTTGAATGTGATCGAGAGCTGGCTTGATGAAACACCTGGCTTCCTGTAGTGACCAGTCTCTTGGCTAATTGTCCTAAGAATTCTTTTATATGAATAAAGCTTTCTCATTTACCCGCAAAAAAAATTTAAGCCATATTAACCGAAAAGGAGTTAGTACGGACTAGCACTACTTTGTTGTGTCCCGTCAACTCACAGAACGAGGAGAAGCTTGTAGGACAAGGTGAAGCTTGTTTATTATACTACTACACCCTCTTCGTCTACCACAAGCGCGGTGGCTCGTAGGACGAGGAGAAGTTTTTGACTAATGCAACCTCTCCCTCGCCCAGGCGGTGGACGTGCAACAGTTCATTCGGTGTCAGATTGCCAGAGGCATACACTGTAGTACCATCATTGTTCGACTTCCCGAAGAGGCGAAGAGCCAAGCACAAGGTTTAGTAGTACGAGTAGTACTACTTAGTACTAGTATACAGGTAAGAACAGCATGGTGGAGCGTCTTCACTCTTATTTTATTTTAATCTATGATAAAGTACACATTTATTCCGGAGAAGTGCGGAAAACGGCAGCCCAATGAAGTGGTACCATTCAAAAACATTGAACATGTAATGATGACATCGATCAACCATGCTCTAATATTTCTTGGCCTTCATGCGACACCTAGCCCGTCTGTGTTCTCGCTCCTCGTCTCTCTCGAAGAGCGGTGGGTTGGCCATTTTGCCGTCAGTTCAGATCGGTTTGCTCACACTCCGGTCCCACATGTCAGTGATATGCCAAGAGGAAGCGCATTGACCGACAGGCCATACGCGCACTTGGTTTTGCACCTTCATACTAGTATGAGCAGATTCAAAGAAGTGTGTATTGACGGTTGCTTCGTCCGAGCAACTTACTATGGGAAAGGTGGGGCTTATGATTTGACTGCTCATTACTCACTATTAGTGCGGCGCAACGACCGGGCTGAGTCTCCCATGCGGTTGTGCACTCTAATTTGGTGCATGGCACATGGACCCGGATGCTGAATGGCTTCTGGCAATGCTATCAAGCTTCCAGGATTTGATTACATAATTGACGTACACATAATTTTCCAGCGACATGAGATTGTACAGTGCTCTGAAGCTTTCAGCTGTTGTTTCATGTGTCTTGCTAGCTGGAAGGTTGTCTCATTACAACATCAATCAAATACTAGAAAGGACACTAACATCCATGCTCTTTAGGAAAAAATAAAAAACTAACTTCCTTGCTAATGCATCTCAATGATTAGCAGATCAGAGCTAATATTTACATCACAACTGAAGACAAAGTTGTGAGAAGGTGTTAAATTAAAATTGATTCATGCTTTCATTGGCAACAACTTCCCCGCAGCTCTGTCTAAATCAACAAGGCATGTTGGGAAAAAAGTAGCTGTCAGGAGCATGGAACATTCCGATCATTTTGTGCAGTTCCACTAAAATAGAGCTGAGCGTCCCTGTTCCAAAGATATTGAGTAAGTGTGATTACAATAATAGAGGACTGTTGATGAAACAATAAACACACAAATAGAAGCCGGTCACCTTTGCAGTCTCTCTTAAGACTAACTAGTTGGAGAAGATTAAGCAAATAGTTGGAGAAGATTAGGCTCGGAGTTGGATGATGAGGATAGAGAAAAACCAATCTCCCTTTGTGCAGTCCCACTGAAATGTAGAAACGTTGCCCGTGTGACATTTCAGCAAAACTGCACAAAACACTCTTAAGAAAAAAGTGATTTGTGTAGTTCACCAAAAGGTCACAATAGCGGCGAGGTGAAATGGATAGCCCTGTTTGCAAAAAGAGGTAGAAAGGAAACAATTACTGGCCAATAACAGTTTATGACACATACGCCGACAAAAAAGAAGCATATTCCTTGTCCTAAGGGAAGACAACAACACAGTTGTTTATCTAAAACGATGTGAGGACGAGATTGCAACATGGAAAGTACGCCGGCCGAGCTACGTTTTGGGCAAAGAACTAGGGAAGATCCACATGCAGCAACGTGGGAAGATGGGCACTGGAGCAAGGCCGGGGGAAGCTGTACCTGAGGGTCGTCGGGATGTAAGTAGGAGGGCGCCAACGGCAAGGATCTGCCCATACTGCAGCAGCGAGCAAGTGGCAAAGGCCCTACCGCGCCGGAGCTTGGTCAGAGAGAACGGCGAGTACCGCAGATCGGGACGTGCTGCCTCGATGCCGTCAAACGGAGAAATGATGCACATCCTCCCTTTCCACCGGTAGACGGGATGCGACCGGATCAGTGACCAACGGTGAGAGAGAGAGGCCACCGCCGCCTTGTGTGAGATAGTGTGACGAGAGACAAACCCCGGCAGGCAGGCTCCATTGTATATAGTGGAGCGGATTTCTTTTTTCTCGATAACAATCATTTTATATTCTGTACGTGCCATTGAGGAATATAACTTTATTTAAAACTAATGCGTCAAGTCAAACTTTGTTCCATGTACGCGTGGTACACGACCCTCCTTCAAGTAAACAACCGCTACATGTGTCAAATTATCACGTGGGCTGCCTTTTCGTACAGAAATGAGCTCCACCCTATACCCGCGCGGGTGTGGCCAGGAACGAGACATGAGTATGTGCGCCGTGTGTGCACCTCTTCTTTACGTGCAGGTACCCCACGTACGTGTGTGTGAGAGAGATGGTTTGTGCGAAACAGAGGCAATGTGTCGATGATATCTCAAACAAAAAATGTAACATATGCAATGTGTGTGAAACAGAGGCATGGATATATCATATATAGAGGGAGCAATCCACGAGAAGAGAGCGGAGGGATCATCGGCGTGAGATATCGATAGAATCAAAGAGAGGGATGAAGTGTGTGGGTGCGCGATCGATAAAGAGTGCCATCGAATTTGTGTTTGCCCACGTCAAAGATATAGGGCGGCTGGCCTACTGGAATGTGAGAGGGGAGAGGTGCAGTTTGTCTCTGTGGAATGGATACCTACCTACAATGTTCGACTATCGGTGTGTGTGGGGGGGGGGGGCAGAGACCTAACTATAGAGAGGTAGATCGACTGGTATATGTGTGGAGAAGGAGAGAGACCTAGCTATGTATTGAGGGAGATCGATTGCCATCCATGCATATGTGTAGCAGAGGAATAAGGTTCTGAGAGAGACAAAGCTAGAGTGTCAGAGGGTTGGTGGTGGAGTTGCTTCTCACAAATGGAGAGGCCTGCTAGACAAACGGAGGGTACGACTGCAATATCAATAAGAGAGGGGATGTGTGGCTGTCTATACACGTGCGTGTGAGAGACGGGTCGATAGGCATGCAAGGATGATGAGGGGGGACGATATGGCTGTGGTAAGCAGACGTAACTATATAGGAAGATCAATCGTCGTGTGTCGGAGAAAAGGAGAGACATAACTAGTGAGGTACGTCGATCGGTGCATGGGGAAAAAGAGTTATAGTCGACCTAGCTATATGTAGGGAGATCGGTAGGTATACATGAATGCATGTGTTAGAAGCAAATAAGGCCTGGGGAGACGGATAGAGAGAGAGAGAGGGATGCGGCTAGGAGGTGGTGCGAGAGGCCGACTATATCGAGGGGGAAGGAGTGTGCGAGTATGAGATCGATGAAAAGAGGGGCGGGAGTGTGCACGTGCGTGGAACCGTATTAGACAGAGGGGGCATGGATGGTGAGAAGAGAAGAGGGAAAGCGTGTGCTTGTAGTAGGCACACTTGGCTAGAGAGGTATATCGACCGGTGTGTGCTGCAAACAAGGAGCCGGGGGGCCTACACACACCGTGGGTGAACGACCTAAAGAGAAATAACGAATGTGCGCGATGGAGAGAATGCCAAGGGAGGGTGAGAGGGGGGTGGGCGTGTGCATGCACGAGAGAAAGTTAGCGCTAGCTACAAAAGAGGATTTTGTGGGTGTAAAAGATGAACAGAGATCATAATTCATTATAAAAGTGGATTCGGATATTTGAACAAGAGATCATAGTGTTTTAAACCGACACATGCATGAATATAATGGTGATACACATGGTGTGGTTATGAACATGTTATACTACATATAATATATATAACATTTATTTGAATTTGTGATAATGTGTGGCTTTTGCAGCTCAGGGCTAAATACCTGTCGTAATGTAGGGGGCGGGGCACTATACTTTGTGTGATAAACACAGTGTACATATGAAACATGGTTTAGATTATGAATATCTAGCTAGTACTTCAAATGTACTATTATTTGGAATCAATATCAAGTGTATTCAAAATTTTGAATTTGAGTTCATATAGTACACATAGTTCATATCTAACTCTATGGTAATCATGTGATAATGTACAAATGGTGGTTTAACTTGGCAACAATCATGATTGTAGATTCTTATTCAAATAGAGAAACAAATTCAAATTTAGTTCGAATTGCAGCGGTAGTATATACATTTGGAATGCACTAAAATGTTCGTATGAGTAGGTTACATGCAATATATAGCTAGCGAAAAAATTTAATTGGACATAACATGGATTCATAGTTTTGAATAGAATTTGTACAGTAAAAGGGGACAAGACTCTCTCTTTGTGTGGTGCGAATAGTTTTCTTTTGTTTTTTTTCGTTGAGGGAAGTGCGAATTGATTTGGTATGTTCATTATTACTCCCGAAATTTCAACCTGCGCCTTGTTATCCCGAAAATTCAGATATCTCTTTGTCTCTTTGTGCTCCAAAAACTCGTGCCTTGCTATCCCGAAATTACAACGTGCGCGAAAACTCCCTCCAGCTGCCAAATCCTGACACGCGAAATCCCCATTCTAACCCTGAGACGAAAGGGACGCTAGTTCAAATTGGTGGGGGTACTTTTGTAAAACACCCTACATTTTGGACAAGCGCGTCCCTAAGTCATGGTTCCCACCTCCCATCACCTCCTTTTCGCCATTCGAAAACCCAGGCCGCCATTACCTCTCTGCTCCAGCCGCGAAACCCCATCCTCCTCCATCCGCCACCCCACTACTACCCAGCCAGAGCCTCTTCCCCGACGGTTTCGTCCACCGCAATAGCTCGACATCCCTCATCCTCATCCACCGCCCCGGATGAGGATTCGTCATCGATCTCGTCGTCCCGCCGGTTCAGCCGCCCCGTGCTCCACCTCCAAGGAGCTGCTCCGATAATCGCCTTGTCTATCGCGGCTGCTCCATCCCCACAACACCGCCTTAACCTGCTCCACCGAAACCGCAGCATCCTCACCGACTCCTCGGACGAAGCCGAGGCCTACTCGGCGCCACCAAAGAGGTTGTACACTCATCGCATCGCACCTTCTCCTTAACTCGACCTCCCGGCACCGTCGGTGGTTGATCCCGCTCCCCCATGGCGCGGCTACCTCGTAGTCGGCGTCGCCGGTGACATCTCCATGGCGGCTCTCCCCTAGTGCGAAGCTCCCTCGGCGGCGGTGGCCCTACCAGCCGGAGCTGCTGCTCTGGCTCTCGCTCGCTCGTGCTGCTTCTGCTGCTGCTCCGGCTCTCGCTCGCTTGCGCTGCTGCTCTGCTCTTCCTCTCTCGCTCATGCTGCTGCTCTGCTCTTGCTCTCGCTTGCGCTACTGATGCTGGTACACCGGCTGCTGTAGCTACATGAGTTGCTGCTCTGGCTCTAGTTCGCGCGGCTGCTCCGGCTGCTATCTGCTAGTGTCTTCCCTGTCGATCGCCTGCTGATTTAGATCACTGTTTTTGTACTACTAGTGCTCGAGCGACGGAAAATACATGTGAAGTGCTTCTCTACTACCAGTGCGTTCAGTTTTGACAGTAACATTCAGATTCTATAGTAAATTTCAGTTTCAACAGTTAAGTTCAGAGTCAATAGTTTTTACCTCATCTGTTGGAGTCAGGTGTTTTTTGGTGATGTAAATTTTACAGCTACCACTTTTTGGTAATGTATTTTACAACATATATTGGAGATGCTATTAGAATCCCACTTGAGATTAACGATGTTTGTCTTGTACTGCTTCAGCCTCGACATCTTACAGGTCACCGGAGCTGCTCCAACGACGGAACCATCCATCACAACAGAGCAGTTGTAACATCCCAAAATTCTAAATTTTGGAATGTTATATTAATTAAGTAAGAATGATTGCTTGTGTGATTTGTTGTGTGAAATTGAGTGGAATTTGAAACTTTTTGAAAGTTAAATGAAAGGGAATAAAAGGACTTTCCCAAACTTTCATTCTTGCTTTTGGTTCCATGGAATTCAAAATTTAAATTCAAAGCAAACCCTAGAGTGAAGATAACAGGACTTCTTCCATTTGAAATAAAAAGGGGTTTTGAAAAGATTTGAATTCCATTCGAAACTAATTCAAACTTAGAAGCTTTATGCCACTCAAGGATTTTCATGAGAGAAGATATATGACTTCTGAAAAATTTATGAAATAGAGTGGGGAGTAATGAGTACCACTTTCAAAACTTAATTGGAGCACTATTTGGAATTTTATCTTTTCTCTTGGAATTTCAAAACACCTCAAATCCTCTGAATATATAATAATTGAGTGAAGGAAACATGACCCTTCAAAATTCAGAGAAGATTTGAGAAGTATTTTAATAAAGAAAATAGAAAACTATTTGCAAAAGATTTGAAAATGAAATTCAAATCCAAATTTGAAGTTATTACAAATATATATATATATATATATATATTTTAAAGTAATTTATTTTCCTGTGTAAAATAGTTCACATTTTTCTCTATTTTATTCTAAGATTTTTTTATATATATATTTTGTCTATGAAATATTTTTTCCCTTCTTTTATGAATTTTCCCTCTCTATTTTATTAAAAAAATCCACCGCTCAGGCCAACCGCTAGCCAGCCAGCCCAACTAGCCTTTAGGCCCGTGGCCTGCCTTCCCCGCCGAAGCAATACACCCGCACGCCTCCACCTCTCGCTCGCCTCTGTAGTCGCTGACAGGCGGGGCCCGCCTGTCAAGTTCTTCTTCCCCACGCCGAAGCAGACTCCATCCCGAGCACGAAATTGCGGGGCGTCTTGCCGTTCGAACCTGGGACTCTATCTCTCGGCGAACCCCTCTCCCAAGATGAACCTCTATATAAGAGGAAGCCCCGGCCTCGTTTTCATCTAAAACCGAAGCCAAGAACCCTCCGTTTGCTCGAACGCGATCTCGCCAGAGTTCTCCGCACCACCGCAAGTCCGCCGCCCACGCTCGCCTCTCCTAGCCCCTGTTACCCACTGCCGATGCCTCCATCCGCTCCGCCACCTCACGCCGCACTCCCCGGTGCCCTCGCCATAGCCGAAGGACCGCCGTAGCACCACCGTTGTCCTAACCCGAACATCGACGGCGCCGCCGCAACTCCGCCGTCTTGCCTCGCTCGCCACCGTCGCCCTTGACCGACGCCTCCTCCACCATCGGACGCGCCACCTTGCGCCACACCTCCCCATCTACTCCGTCGATGCCCAAGGCCACTGAAGGTCCCACCCCGACAATCCCGACGCCGCTACCGTCTCCTTCTCAGGCGATGTCGACGCCCACCACCGTCGGTGAGTCCCCTAGTCCTCCCGTCCGCCTGATCCTAGATCTAGGGATGAGATTATATCTAATTGTTTTTTTCTTTCCAAACCAGTATGCTCTAGTTAGCGAACGTTTGCTAGTTTAGCCTCACAGCGAACGCTTTTCAGCCTGTAGCATGGCGCCACATGGCCAGGGACATAGATGTAGTTTTTCTTTTCTTTTCAGATTAGCCCCTGATTTTCAAACCCTCACAACTTTTCAACCGTTTATCCAAATTTGACGAAACCAATGCCAAATTCTTCATCATGATCCCATCTATCCAGAGGACCCAACTAAAAATATTTTTTAAGTTTTAAAATTTGTGTTTTGATCAGATTTGAATTTAAACTTGTTTTGGCTATAACTTGAGTTTTATAACTCCAATTTAATTAATTCTTTTTGCAAATTGAAGCTCGTGTCATGTACTTTCTGTTAAGACCAAAGACACATAATTTTGCTACTGTTAAAAATATGTTTCTATCTAGAAGCTTTATTTGATGGTTTTGAAGTTTTCCGAAGTATTTTCTTTGTTCTTTTGGATCTTTGAGTGATTGCTTATGTGTGGTTATAATTGCTTGCTTACGATAGATTGATCGGAGTGTGACGAGTAGAACTATCAGGAATTATGAGTGCGAAGAATCTTTGTTAATAGTACAAGGCAAGTTCATACTTTGATCATACTTTTCTATACCCAGTTTTTACTACGCATTAGTTCACCCTTACAAATTTGCATGAGTAGGATCGGGAATTGTGGGATTGCTATGTAGTTCTTGAGGTAGGAAACCATGATCCTTGAAACACCCCGGGAATATTAGTTAAGTCATATATTGCTTAGCCATGCTTGTAGATGGGGATTGGTATGTGAGATTCATGCAAGTTATGAGAGAAATAATAATTAAGGGTTAACTTTAAGGTGGCAACTTTAACACAACTTTGGGTGGAATGGTAGGGGCACCTGGAGAATCTAGTGCTTGCCCTAGGGGATCCCGGAGGACCCGTGTGATCACCCTACGGAATGCCACCCAAGCTCAAAGGGATCATACGATATTTCATGCCTAGAAACTTCCGTGTGCAGCCACAAGGCATTATGGGCTATGGCATAGTTGAGTAAGTTGTGGGAAAGCTTTCCATGATAGGCTAGCAGATGTAGGGGGATTGTAGGTGTACCGGTCTATCTATCGGTTAAGGGGACCTCTTCGGAAAAACTATGTCTCGATCATCCGGTCTTCAAACACCAAGCAGTGCGAAGAATTCAACGGAGGAGATCGAGTCTTGTGGGGAAAAGTACGCAAACCTCTGCAGAGTGTACAAACTAATCATGATTAGGCGTGTCCCCGGTTATGGACAACTTGAGTATCTAGAAGTGAATTATTGGTTGATCTCATCACGTTACTTAATTAATGTATTGGGTTATTAATAACTTGGGAATTTTGGGATTGAGTTGGAGGAACCTTCTCAATTAATGGCATAAACTTGGTAGTGAATAAAAATTAATTCCTTTGTTATAGGAAAAAATTAGCTTTATGCAAAATTAAACTTAGAGCCTCCACCAGCCAAATATGCATATAGAGATAGACATTTTCATTTTTATTCTATGGTGTGAAATTGCCAGTACATTCGATATACTGACCTACACGGCTGCAATGTCTCATGTTGCAGGAATTATCCGACGAGTAAGTGATACGTTAGGGTTACGATGTCTACACTCAACCTTGCCGTTGGTGTTATTGGGACTCCACAACTTTGTTGTTACTTCCGTTATATGGATTGAGGTAATAGTATTTACGTTACTTTATACATGTGATTGAACTCTGTTATAAATCCTCGAGTACTATGTGTGTCAGCATACCAATCCAGGGATGACACTTAAGCACAGAGACTTGATCCATTTGGGCCGGGTCGCTACAGCAGTACCCTGGACGCCGTCTACAGACGCCCCAGATCTTCCTCCACACCTCCGACAGACACCTCTGCCGCAACTTCTTCAGCGACCAACCCAATGATGCTGAGGTCGACACGGCTACGCCAAAGAGGTTGTACACTTGTCGCATCACTTATTACTCTACATTCATGTCAATCCATTAGGGCTATTTTGGTTCAAAGGAAAAAGTGAAGGATAAACATAGCAATAGGAAATTTTCCTATGGTACTCTACCATTCAATTATTCATGCATTTTGGCTGAAAGGAATGGAGCAAAACATCCACCTGGACCTACTTTTCAAAATCCTATGCATGAAAACAAGACTAAGTGCATTAGTGGCAGAATAACATTCTAACTGCACACATTTTCATATGGTTTCACTTTAATTTGGCCATGTTTCTTTGCATTCCTCTGTTCTTCCAATTCCCGTGAACCAAACACCCAAGTTGACTAAAATCATGTGTTTACAAATGCTCTGTTTCCCACGTGCATTCCTATCCTAGTCCGGTGTTTTTCCTATCCCTTTGTTTTTAGAATCCTGCAAGCTAAAGGAGCCCTTACAGAATTACTTCAATTACAGATAGGTGTCAACTTTGTGTGGTTTGTCCTGCTCCTGTCGCGACGTCGTCCACCTCACCCGAGCTGCTCCATCGACAGAAGCATCCATCCTACCAGACATCACGACTCCTGACCATCTTTCGTTGCCTCAGATCTCCTTCCCTGCTGCCGGCACCCACCGCAACTGCATCACCATCATCGACTCAATAGATGAACCTGAGGAGTACACGGGTCCGCAAGAGAGGTCGCACTCTTTTGTTTCTGCTTATGTCATGCATTGCTTAATATTACCTGCTACTTTATCATCCTGTTCACCTCTTAGACTCCAAGTTAGGTCCAAATTAATGTTCAATCTTGAGTTTTAAAATGCTTGTGGGGCACATATCGAGGCAGCAATGAATAGTATCTCTGTCTATCTGGTTCAGCTAGGGTATGTCTGTTGTTCATCTTGGGTGGGAAACAAACAGTATGTTCATCTTGGGTGGGAAACAAACAGTAAAGCAATCATCATCTGTCTTTTTATTAAATTAAAGCTATCATCAGCCTGCTATCATTGTTTTTGGATCTATCCACAGGTTTTTACCATCACTCTAGATTTCTACATGCTCTCCTTACATAATCTCACTATATTTTTTCGTATGCATGTCAGATATTGTACACAGTCATGCTGAACATGTAGAGAAAAAGAGAAGAGTTTTGTGCGGCAATACAACATCATGCAGACATCGCTCCATGGTGGGTGCAATGGCAAACCCTCCCCCTCCTCCAGATTGTAATCCAGAGGAAGATATCTATTCAGAGGCGGATTCAGACGGAGCTGACCACTCCTATTTACCCCCCGAAGTGTTTGCTCTAACTTGGCATGATGATGTTGGTCATATCATGCATATGTTGCCTTGGAGTGCTTACTTTCAACGTCATATATGTCATCTGCTTAGTTTAGACATGTTCTATAATGCCACCTATTTAGTTTCTATATCATATATGTGAACTATGCAATCTCATCTATTTTAGCCAGCCATAATATATGTGAAATATGCAATGCCATCCTGTTTAGCCAGGCATCATATATTTGAATTATATCTTGCCATTCCTTTTTCTTCATTACATTTCCATTTATCGACAATGTTTGTACATTCAACTACTCTTCCTGTGAATCAGCCATTTGAGTGGGTGATGGAAAAATCTGGAGTGAAAACAAGGTCTCCAGTGCAGACAGTGCTACCTGTCGAAGCAGATCTCTTGCTGGGTCCACATAACTCCTCAGAGATGGATTCAGAGACAGATGACCAGTCCTATTCCCCCACCGAGGTGTATGCTCTAACTTGGCATGGTTACACTGCTCATATCATGCATATGGTGTCATGCATTGCATAGTTTAGACATCATATACACAATATTCAACACCATGTTCTTAGTTCAGACATCATATATGTGAATGCTATCTGCTTAGTATATAAATCACATATGTGAATTATATCATGCGATCCTGATTACTTAGATAACATGTATGTGAATTATGTCATGCAAACTTGTTTACTAAATACATCATATAATTATCTCATGCCATCCTGTTTAGTTAGTCATCATATCTTTGAATTATGTCATGCTATGCTATCCAGTTTAGATAGACATCATATATGTGAAATTATGTCATGCTATCCTTTTAAGTTAAACAATATATATGTGAACTATTTCATGCCCTCTTTTTTCCACACTATCTATTGCATCTGTCTCTCATACAAGGTCTGTACATTCAACTACTTTTCTTGTTTATCAGCCATTTGAATTGGAGGGGCTGATGGCAGTATCTAGCAAAGTAAAAACACGGTCTTCAAATAAAACAGTGCTACCTCTTGGTGGAGATAACACCCCGGTTGTACATGCACAAGAACCAACCCTACCACACATAACCCGGACTCTCGCAGATTGTACCCCTACTCTGATAGACAGAGAACCAGCTTCACCCAATCTAACCCAAACCCCAGCAGATAATAATCCAGTTCTAGTTGACACAGCACCATCTCCAACACAGAGCTCCCAAACAATAGTAATTAGTAAGGCAGCTCTAGTGCCCAAAGTGCCAGGACTACCATGGCGAATCCCAACTCCACCAGTTAGTACACCTATTCCTGTGGACGAAGCACAACCAGCCATTCGTAGTTTAGCATCTATCGCATTTGATGTTGTTAAATCCTATGTGCGTATCTTCCCATCATGGAAATATTATAATGAAGATGAAGGAAAAAGCCAGTTGCAGGTGTTCGTCCATGAGTTATGTGTAAGTAATGTTATTCATGGCAATTACTTTGCTTTGTCCCATACATTCTACCTCCATGCTGGTTATAATACATCAAATGTTCCCATTTTTATCTATAGAGAAGGACCAATTTGGAAACTCAGGATGAGGTAACCTGTGCTAATACCTCTGCTATCTTCAAGAATGCTTTGTGGCAGTATCAGAATTACCTGAAGAAAACGTACTTCACTGGCAAGGAAACTCATCAAATTCCCTTACTTTCTCCTGAGACACATTTACGGGACGATGACTGGGAACACCTTGTTCTGTACTGGTCCCGAGGCAAGAATGTGGTAAGGTCTATGAGATCATTTTTTATTTTGAAGTACTATATGCCCATGTCTTACTGTACTCTGTTCATGTAGAACAAGTGCTTAAACCTGAAGAACAACTGTTCTCATTTAAGATTCCATTGCTATGGTGCATACTGCTTTGCTCTTGTATCACTGTATTTACTCATACAAACTTATTTTTAAATTGAAGGATCCAATCGAAACTCCAATGGCACAACAGGTATGTTTAAACATGTTTCTTTAACTGGTTTGCTCTTCTAAATTGCTTTGTTGATTTCAGTTTCAATTGTGTATACAGTTGACTTCTCATATCATGCACATTACTAGAATCACAATAGAGCCAATAGTGTTGTTGTACATGTATACCCGTGGTACCCATCGGAAATCTTGTTATGCAATGTAGTTTCCCACACTTGTATTCTTTCAATGCTGCTTTGTCTTGAACTGATATGATTTGAACCGTGTCTCTATTTTGATTTGGCAAGACAATGTAGTGACCACAACACATAGATATATGTTTGTTTGATGCTTTTATTATGTACTACTTCGCAATAGAAGACTTGGTAGTTTAATCCTGTCCACCTTACTACTGAACTGGTTCACCAAAATGAGTTTCATATACTACATGCTAAACATGTTATGTGTCTGCTTGTTTCTTCTTTTAGAATGCTGACAGAATATTGGGGAAGAGTACCTTATTAAGCAATGGTAAAGGAAGTAATGTAGATAAGGTTCAGGATAGTGAGACATCCTTGTTGGTCTCCAACAAAGCTGATAAAACAACCAAGGAAAACTATCTTGAAGACAGTGAGACAACCCCAAAGTCCTGTCTTGATGTAGTGTTTGAGTTACTGGCCACTACCGCTGGCACAAGCTCTTCGAACTCACTGTCTGAATCAGTTCGGTTTCTTGAGTCTCAACTACAAGCTGAAAGACATCGATCAGCTGTGCTGTGACAAGAAGCTGAAGGACTGAGGAAGTCCCTGGATAATTCAGATGCATACTTTCTGGTGCAACAACAAGCGTTGGAGGATTTTAGCGCCAAGCAGGAGAAAGCTAATAAGCTTGCTAAGCTTATTGCCAGCATGGTGGATACCCAGGATAACATTTCTTGAGCTCTTCTGAAGTTGTTTCAGTTATGGACTTATTTTGCTGCCGTGTTTATTTGCACTGGTGGCCAATTTAGATGCCCAGTGTATGTAATATGCTACTTCGTTCCCTACATTTGCACTGGTGGCGAACTTTGATGCCCAGTGGATGTAAAATGTGTAATAGCCGTAATAGCCTAGCGTAAGTTGCTTGCACATTTATTTCCTTATTGTCTTGTTTATTTGTTTGGTTGTAGTCACTGCAGTTCTTTTTCCGCGGTTTGCTAGTGGCCACAATAAAATATTTTTTTAAACTAAGCCACAATAACCATGGGAAACATACGGACCATTGTAACCATGGTCCCGCTACCTGCTGTAGTGACCATCGGCCGTAGGATCCATGGGCCTTGTACGGGCCGTAGAATCAATGGGCCTTCTACGGGCCGTAGAATCAATGGGCCTTCTACGGGCCGTAGAATCAATGGGCCTTCTACGAGCTGTATGATCGATTGGCCAAACATGGGCCGTACTATTCGTGGACCAATAACGAACCGCAATATGGGCTGTAAACGGGCTAGAGTGGAAATCGTCAGTTTATGGTCCGAGCATAACGGGCCGTTAATAGGCCGATATGTATAACGGGCTTAAATCTATCGATAGGCATAATGGGTCATTAATGGGCCGTATTTGGTGATGCTATGAAAACAGCCCAACGGGTTAACGGGCCGACCGTAACCACGGGCTGAATTTGGCCCACAAGCGGAACAGGCTAGCAACGGACCGTAAGTAATCGAATGCTGGAAATGAGCCCAAGAATAAATGGGCCCTTAGAAGGCCGAAAGATAACACGGGCTGGAAATGGCCCAATGGAATAATGCGCCGTTAATGGGTATAAAGCGATACACTGTTCATTTTCAGCCAGTTTCACCACGGGCCTTTAATGGGCCTAGAGTTACAAAGGGCCTCATATGGGCCGAAAGACGTCATGGGCCATACATGGGCCAAAAGTTACAATGGGCTGGAATCATATTGGACGGCCCAGATGATGCTACTGGGCCTAATTCGGATAGGCCATAACGAGTCGTGAGTTAGTGGGCTGTAAATGGGCTATATGCGAACATGCCGTTAACAGGCTTTCCGTGGGCCGGCCCGCTTCCTTTTGACCAAGTCAAACGGGCTAGCCTTTTGACCTGAATGGGCCACTATTGGGCCGAGCCACGTGTCGACGTATCATAGGCGCGTCCCGTCCATTCGCTGGATGACATCTGTCCCAACGCGGAGCTGACACGTGGTTCCTCCGGCGAATGAGAATTTTACACGTGGAAAATCCCCATTGGTCCGGGCTGTTAACGGGTTATTGGATCCAAACCGGAACCCGATAGCTTAACGGTGACCCGTTACGGTGGATGCCACGTGTCGGTTACCCTTGATGAAAACACTTCCATGACGCGCCATTTATCGTCATGGAAGTGGACACTTCCATGATGATAATTTTGGCATTGTCATGGAACACTTCTATGACAGCACAGGTATGACTATCTTGATTCTATCATAAAATTGTCATGGATGTACATGCATGACAGAAAACGTGATGTACTACAAACACGTATCATCACGGAACAGGTTTTTTTGGTAGTGTCACATCAAACCTGCAAAACAAAGTTACGCATAGAATCGCATTCTACCGGTCTTAGTGATCGTGTATGAAATACAAGGCGCTACACACACGGCGCTCCCGCTAGCCGGTTAGCGGGCGGGGTTCGAAGGGGCAGCACCCCTCGTAGGTGCGGGCAGCGCCCCACGTTTTCGGAAATCACAGATCCCATGTGCACTCCGATCACGCCAAATTTTTCTGTCTGACCGATCTCATCGATCATCGCTTATCCGATTTGGATTTACGTTTCACTGTTAACCCCGATGGTGGATACCGACCGGTAGGGGTAGGTTGAGTCACGACCTCATCTATTCCAATCATCAGAAAACATAGCCACATCGATCCCCATGTGCAGTTGATCTCATCGACCGGTAGGGGTAGCAACCCAGAAGGTACATAGGGACATTTGATAAACATGCATTGATCAATATATCTCTTCCTCCATAAGAGAAATGTTTGCATTGCCAAGAGTCCAACTTCTTTTCTACCTTTTAATGAAAAAAAATCATTAGAAGAGATCTTGTCTTTGCTGATTGGTAATCCCAGATATTATATTTTATTGGAAATTTGCCTATCTCACAGTTATATCAGCTACCCTCTGCTGCTCCTCTACACTCAACCCTACTGTGAAAATATCACTCTTCAAGTATTTGACTTTCATGCCAGACATTTCCTCTAAACAGTAGAGAAGGAATTAGAATCCAGTAATAGACTCCATGTCATTATGCAAAAAAAGCAAAGTATCAGAAGCATATTGCAAATGACTAATCCCCCCTGGTATCAGATGTGGTACCAAACCTCTAATCACACCTGCTTCCTTAGCTCTATCTAGAATTGCAGATAGTGCATCACCTACTAGGTGAAAAAGCAAAGGAGAAAGAGGATCTCCTTGCCTCAAACCTCTGAAAGTAGAGAAATATTCTTGCCAATCTCCATTCATATTCACACACACTTTGCCTCGTTCCACTGCTTGTCTAATCCAATCTATCCACCTGTCAGGGAAGTTTTTCCTATGCATTACCTCTGCCAAGAAAGGCCACTGAACTCTATCATAAGCTTTTTCAAAGTCCAACTGAAGCAAAATTCCTTCAGAGTGAGAGGTTTTCAACTCATGCAAAACTTCATGAAGAATTACACATCCATCCAAAATGTACCTCCCAGGAATAAATCCAGTCTGAAGAGAGCTGATTACTTGTCGAGCCAGAGGAGTAAATCTAAGTGTCAGAGCTTTGGTAATAGCTTTAAACATAACATTTAGAACACATATGGGTCTATACTGTAGGATACTATTAGCATCCTTAATCTTTGGCAGTAGAGAAATGACACCATAGTTTAGTCTGGACAAGTTCAACCTGCCATGATACAGCTCCTGAAGCATTTATATTAGTATATCTCTCAACTGGGGCCAAAAAGCTCTAAAAAGCTAACAGAGAAGCCATCTGGACCTGGAGCAGTATTTGGTTTCATGCTTTTCACCACCTTGTCTATCTCTTCACTCATGAAGTTAATACAAGTGAGGACTGATTTCTGTCATTCATATAATTCAGAAGAGGAAGGCCGGTTGAGTGCTTTCCGCGTAAGACTATTGAGTTTCCAGCTGATTGCCCATATTTTCCAGGATAGGATTTGTCCACTTGATTGAATTCATGTCATTGAAGCAATGAACTTGCTAGCCAGCGTGCCAAAAAGGTTGCTGACTTTGGGTACACAGAGTAGTGGCGAGAAAAGGGCTTGCGCCTCAGCCGTTTCACTTGATTCGGACCTTGTGGTTGTAGTCACAGGGTACAAAGATAACCCCACAACCATTTGTTGTATTCTTTAAGTCAATCACTCGTAGTATGTGCTAGAATGAGATGAGATCCAGCTCAAAGGTGAAGACCTCATTCTTTGAACCCTCCCGGGCAGTTCCTGTTCTAGCTTCTCTATCTCTAGCAAGTGAAACGAACAACACAACATCTTCTCCGGTCGTAGGTCGGTAGGGCTTGCCCTGGCTAAGAAATGGAATAAAAAAATCCCAGTTTCTTGACTGTTTCTGAGATTATTTACCTTTATTTACATGAAGATGCATGGTCTCTTACACTTTTCCTAGCTTAAGTTGGCGGATTGGTAAACAAACGGCTCTGCAGCTCCGTTCGCTTCGGCACCACTCCCTTGCTTCTTATCGAGGTCGGTGCCAACAAACAAGTCCCATTCGAGCAATGGAATCTACATAAGAATGTAATCACTGTTAAGTATTCCACTCACTGATGCCCAGGAAAATGGGCCTCTGAAGAAAGCAAAGACATGGCCCAGACCGAAAAAGGAACTTGATCACCCGGAGAAGATTTCTTTTCTTTGCTGATTCCTCTCAATGAAATTTGCCATGTTGCACTAAGTTACTTACGGATGTATGCATGCAGTCCGGGAACACTTTGGGGTGAACACCCATCCGAACAAGTAGGGTCAATAGTTCAGCATTTAGGCCGTAACATTTAGCAAAAAACGAATCTGAAACCCAACAAGTGCTCTCCGAACCAAGCTAGATAGTCTCCTATCACTAGGCTCACCAACCAACCTGGACTTTGATTCTTTCTTATTTTTCTAACCGGATATAAAAACCATAAGGATTGTTTCCAGCCGAGAGTTCCCATATGACATAAGCGCTCTTGGGTGGGGTGGGCCCTCATTCGCCAGGTCTTTGAGTGCCCGTCGTACCACGTGGTTGGTACACTAGGCTGATAGATACTTTACTTTAAGGATCTGGCACCTTCGCTAGACGGAGAGTAAGCGACTTCTATTAGCACCGGACCGTCGAGTCGAATTTCTCGTGTCATGTGCAATGTCCATCAATGGTGGTTCACTAATGTCCATAGATTTAGACTCGTTCCCCCTTCCCTTATACGCAAAAGATCGAGAGGGGCCCGAACCCAAACCGAGAACGTAAATAGAATTCGACTCACTCTCGTATGGCTCGCCCTCGAGCCCTGGGCGAGTCAGCCGGGTCTTTCCCTCTTGTTCTGTTTCCGCCACGATAAAGACGCACGGAAGAACTATGGTATGCCTAGCGCGTGGAGGATCCGTTGAGAGTGTCCCTTGTCTCGGTAGGGAACAGTACCTATTGTCTTGAAAAAAAGGTCAGTGCTACGGTCCCCTATTGTTTGATCCAATATTGACCGGTGCGGATCACGTTCTACTACCTCCGGTCCGTGGTTCGACCTCCCGTAGTGGTCCTTGCTTTTCTTTTTGAAAGCTCCGCAGGGCCAATTTTGCGTACTTGCTCAGCGTGCCCCCCTTTCGTCGAGTGCCCCGCCCGGTTCACAGGGTTGTTGGCCTACCAAGCAAGCACTTGCCCGCTGCTCCTGCCGCCTGCCAAGTGGGCTCCGCACTCGTTATCCTGACTATTCTCTCTGCTGGGCCCTTTCCTATTGCTCTAACCATAAGCTATGGCAATTCCAGCTCGCACCCACTCTGGCCCGCCCAGCGGGGCCTGAGTGAGCTCAGTGGTCAGCCCCTGACGTTAGGGGTCTTTTGCTTTTGCCAGATCTATAGAGATATTACAAGTCCTCTGTCCCAGATTCGCTCGCCGCGGCCATCTGGTTCACCGGTACTACCAAAAAGTCTCATGCTTACGTTACTGTGACTGATATATAAGTATGATCTCGGACTACGAAGACCCAGTCGTGCTTCTGGTTTCCATTCTCATCATCATATTGAAGGAAACTCCTCGTGCTCTGCCACAAGAACTTGGAGTCTGTATCATGGTGAAGGTAAGGTAACGCTGTGATTCTTGCTCAAAAAACTGACCGAACACGTTCGAGTTATTGGCTCGTCCGACCCGGCAGCATTCATGAGTCGCTCGTTCAACTGTCCCTCGGAGACACGGTCGAGAAGTGCCATGCATGGTCGCCCCCCCCGTCCTTTCTTTCTCTCAGTCCCACCAGGGTGGGCCCCTCTGGGGTAATAAAGAATTGGATAAAAAAAGGGGACTTCTGCTACGGGCTATGCCACCCATTACTTATGAGGGGAGTCGCATCCGTCCCATCGCAAGCACCTACAATGTCATGATCACATTGGTTTACCCTTTTTTGGTAGTTCAACGGACGGTCGCCCCTCCAACAAGAAAAGGTAGAAATATGGAAACTTCTCTGCCATTTAGATCGGAGAATTTATAGAGGAAATCGGGTTTTAAATTTCCAGAAACCACACGATTATATAGCCAAAGGGAATACGCCGCGCCTAAAATCATCCCAAGCGCAGCTAATGTGGCTACTAAGCTATTTCTTTGGAAAGCTCCTACTAAGATTAGAAATTCCCCGATAAAGCTGCTAGTGCCGGGTAAACTCATATTGGCTAAAGTGAAAAAGAAGAAAATGGTAGAGAAATTCGGCATGGTGCTCACTAAACCTCCATAATATCTAACAATTCGAGTCTTATGTCGGTCATATAGAACACCAACACATAGAAAAAGGGCTGAAGAAACCAGTCCATGACTTAACATAAGTAAAATGCTACCTCCAATTCCCTGTATGTTCGATAGAGCCTAATATTCCCCCAGAGTACGCCGCTTACCCCCCGAACCGTACAAGATAGTTACCACCTATCATACGGCTTTCTAACTCCACTTCTTTTTCTGGTCATTCCGCTCTGTCGGATCGATGGTAGTCTCAGAGATCTGGTAACCTCCGACATTTTTGACAACACGCTTCCTGCTTCCGTTTTGAGTTGCGCATCTTTCTCCGCGGGGCATACTATAGTATCACATCGTAGACCCCCACCCCAACTCTATCTTCCTTATCAGTGAACCGGAACATAGTGCATAGGTACTCTTCGATGCTGCGAGGACGAGACGAGGTGACATACTACGATCATGCACTGAAGTTCTGCCCTTCGGCTCGGCATATGGAACCTCTCAGCTACTCCCTCGGGATAGATAGGCCCACCCCCCCTTTCCCGAAAGGCGGCCGGGCTGTGTTTCCCCTGCGGCCACCCAGTGGCGGCAGAAAACGAAAAAGGGTGGGCTCCGCGCGGTTCGCGTTTTATTGTAAAAAGAGAGCTTTTCATTCTCTTATAGAAGCCCGCGCCCACGCGGGTAAAGCCCAGCGAAGCTGCAGGGAGCACTGAGCAATGGGGGGATGAGGGCGACTCCGCCCACGGGTTGGACCACACCACAGGCAAAAGTCCTTCCACGGCAAGAGAAGGGTGACCGGAACAAGAAAAGGGAGCTAGTCGTTGGAGGGAAGACAAGGCTCGTTCCGTGCGACTCCACAGAAGAGTACGCGCGCTAGAAAAGGCAGCCAGCTTAAAAACGCTAGCTAGCTACTTTTGTAGCCTTATTTAGTTTGGTTGCCTACGCTTGCTCTCCGGCGCGCTACGGCAACACCCCCTGCTTGCTTCTTTTTGTTCGACGCGGAGCTCGCAGCCTCCCCACCCTTGCTTAGCGCTCCACTTGTGATCCTGGAGGATTTGGAGAAATGCGCCCGACCATGAAGAATGGATTTTGTATTTTCTTTCATGTGAACGGCCCTATCTTGTAAAGAATGGTCTTTCGTGCTATAGACCACGTTGAGAAAGACCAACCAACAACACAAATAAAGACCGTTCCATTTGGGTACCTCAAAAGGGAGGTGCTCCTTATGATGCTACGGACGGCTGTCTGAAGTGCATGCAATGACGGGCTCGGATAGGATAGGATTGTGCGCGCCGGGCCCTTCGGGTGTCCATATTTTGGCCGACCTTAGCGTATATACTATGTTATGCGGCCGTAATATTTTGATACCTTCCACCGCTGTTACGCCAGAAATCCAAGGTTCCACACGAGCTCCTGTTCTGCGGCGTGGTGGCAGGACCGCTAGGGGATTGGCTCCGGGTGTAGGTAGGGTCAAATCCGTAGGGGTCATGCAAATACATAGGCCCCTTCCCTTCTGCCGAGTTGTTTAGAAGGCGCTTTCCGTTCTATGGTCCCTTGGAGCAAAGGGTTAGGCAGGTAGTACGGGCCCTCTGACTTCCAACTATGTGCTGTGTGCGACTCCCGCGAAGCGAATGAAGGGAAGCTCTTCGAGCTTTCTCCACCAGCGGCTTATGTAGTGGTCGGCATTCCTACGTGCTCCGACTGATCCCCACTGGAGATTATATGAGGGGTCTTGGAAACTGTCGTGACGCTTTGGTGACGAAGGTCACCGGGGTGACTATGGAAGGATTCCGTGGTAGTCTCTGACTCCCTCCAACTCAATCAATATCAAGAACATGTCGTGAGCATGGGGGTTTGGCCGACTACTAAACTATTGGCTAGGGCTTTTCTAGTTATAGCTTCTATAGTGAGTGGCCCTTCCGCTTTGATCTAGTTGTAGTTTGTATTGTACTAAATTGAACACATATCAAAGAAAGGCGATCAATCAATAAGTAGTTGCCCTTCTCCGGCCTGGGAAAAGCAGCGAACTCGTTAAACTAGGGGCTTTTTTATTCATGGTCGCTACTGTTGTATTGTATATTGTCGGGGGAAGCTACTGCTTCTACGACAGCTCCGCTTCCTCATCTTGCTTCTACTTTGCGTGTTTGCGCGAAGGCTTAGAGTCCTTTTCGCTAGGTCCAAATTCGTCAAAGCGAAAGATCTGATCCAACGGAAATCCCGCATATTGAGCGCAGCTGATATGTGGCTACTAGGCGCGATCATCCCGCATGCCATAAAAAATACTTCTTTTTTTTATGGCCCGTCATATAAAGATAGAATAGATATGGATAGAGAGACATTCTATTGATTCACGAAATGGCTCGTCGATCCAAATGAATCATTCTTCTGGTCTCTCTCTGCCCCCCCGCCCCAAAACTGACCCACGACACAACGCCCATTCGTTTCGCCCGCGGGAAGGCAACGAAGTTCAGTTCAAAAGACCGCAGCGGAGTGGAGCAGCCGCGACACGAAGTTCCTTACCTTAGCTGGATCTCACTGGTGCCACCTAAACGGTAGGTATAGGCGGCGGATGTCTGACGTTTGGAGTTGTCGTTCGTGCACCTGTCCCCAATAGAAGAATGAGTGATCCCTTCCCCTGTGGATCATGGCCTTACCACTAGGTCCCCGATGGCCAGTGGGGGATTCGGTATAGCAGCTCACGTTCGTTTGTGCTTCGCGTTCCCGCTGGACTGGACACGTGTTAGCTGTAGGAAGTATGGTTACGAAAGTGACTTCGGTTCGCCAGTTCAAGCTCAACTCCTCGCTTTACGTTAGCGGACTTACAGGTCGGGCCGGGGCTCCACGCTCTTTCTTTCTGTGTGGGACAATGCCGGGGAATGTGTCGAGGCGGCGAACAACAACAAGACAACTAACTACATTTGCTTTTTCCCTCCATGAGATGAGCCAGTGCATTGGACCGATGGATAATAGAACTGAGCTGGCCAAACGCTTGGGCGCTCTACATACGATGTAGAAACAATCAGATACATATCGATTTCTTTCTGATGGATCCAGAATAGATAGATATCTTATATCATCAATAGATAGAAAGAGGTCAACCCTTATTATTGATAGAAAACCTTTCGATCTATCAGAACAGATCAGGCCATCTATCAATCGATTTGAATCATCTCGCTTTTCGTTCATTTCAGCCACGCCATAATAGCCGCCACAATAAGAAAGAAGCAAGCGAAACAGCTAGAAGCGCTCGCTTCGCCGCGCCCAACAATTCTTATTCACGGGAAAGCCAACCGAAAGATTCGATTCGGACTTCGTAGAGCCGGTGTTGCTGCTGTCTGCGTAGGGCCGTCCCCCACTCCCGTCCCGGGGCGCTAAGGGGTTTTGTTTTAGGAACAGACGGCGGTGTTTTGCTGACGCCTCGAATCGACGCTTTTGTTGCGACGTGCTAAGTTTTCTCCCCTATTGCTAGTAGGTTGATGGGTCGCACGCCCGGCACACATGTTTTGGCCTTGCTTGTGTGTCCATAACTCAAAATAGGTGACCTAACGGCTGCCGCCCGACTAAACATACCAATAGTCACCAAATTCATATGGGCTACTGAGGAGTAGGCAATGATCTTCTTAAGATCGATCTGTCTTAAAGTGGTCAAGGAAGTATATATTATATCAATTGTGCTTAGAGTATAAATGAAAGGAGTGAAACAAAGTGTCGCTTCGGGAAACATGGGTATTGAAAATCTTAAAAACCCGTAGGTTCCCAATTTTAAAAGAATTCCAGCCAAGATGACGGATCCAGCCGTAGGTGCCTCTACATGGGCTTCGGGTAACCAAATATGAACTGGTACCATAGGCACTTTGACGGCAAAAGAGGCGAAAAAAGCAATCCATAGAAGGATTTGGCGCCGCTCACTAAATTCAGTGGTTAATAAAATTTGTAAATCGGTGGTTCCTGTTTGGAGAAGAATCAACAGAATAGCTAATAGCATAAAAACGGATCCAAGTAAAGTTTATAGGAAAAACTGATATGCTGCCTTGATCTTTCTTTGTCTCGAACCCCATACCCCTATAATGATGGTAGAGTCAGGGGTGGCCCCAAAGTGGAATTGACCGGTGGTAGTTGGTCGAAGCTCCAGTGGGTAGCCACTCCCTTCTCAGGGAACCGTACGTGAGACTTCCGCATCATACGGCTCCGTCCCGAGCTTCCATCGTCGGCCCTTGTCATTAGACCACTATGCTTGTCTTTTCCACCTTGACTCTCGAATCTTTTGCTTCTTGGGTGGTGGCGAACAATGCTGCTTGCGTAGCGGGAGATGCCCGCCCATTGTTTAGGCCTGCTTCCTGCCCGTAAGAAGGCTAGCCGGACTAGTGGTAGGGGACCCGACCGTAAAAAACCCTACCCTATTCTCGAACCCTCTGCCGAGCTCTACCCTGCCCGCATTTATTTGGAAGGGGGCCAAAGAAATGTCTCCACCTGCTGCCAACAGTCTTTCTTTAGAATTCTACTGAACGGGTCGATCCTCCCCTCCGTTTGTTTTAGCAACTTATCCTAAGGTCTCTTCGCCAAGAACTCTCCGGCAACGACAGAGGAACTAACCTGCCTGCAGTGGCGGGCGGCTTTTTTTTTAAATAAGACCTGGAAGATTATCCCTACCCTCGGTAGCTTACGAGTTTACGTCCATCCCTGGTCGGGTACAGTTTCCTTTATTTTTATCCCTTGTAGCCGTTACCCGAATTCGCGCAAGTGTGTCCACACACCCCTGACTTGACGAGGAATCCATTCTCACGAACAAACACACCCCCTACACACACCTAGGAGCACCCCTTCCTGCATATCCATACAAGACCTGAGTAGGCGGGTCGAGGTCCTATGAGGTACCCACTACTCGGAGTACCCTCCCACCAAAAAAAGATGTGTGGTTTGGTGGTTCGACCAGAAATGCTATGCTTACGCACAAGACTACCCCTCTTCCCAAAAGCTTCACGGGGACCTTTACTACTTTATGACGACGGGGGACCGCCCGTAGGGGGTTTACTGCACAAGGCCCCTGCAGAGGAAAAGCTTGATCCCAGCGAATAGAAGATGCTCAGCTCCGCACAACATAGGGATTGGCACGCTTTCGGAAAGAACATAGAATAGTAGAGGATCCAGCATGCAGGACACGGCGATCATTAGAAATTCACGAATTAGAAATGCTGTAATATACTCTTTCCCAAAAATTCTCATACCAGACCAACCCACTGAAATGCAAATAGGGATCAGAAATGTGGTCAATATCACGAAGAATAATGAAAGACCGTCTATACCCATATACAAATGGATGTTTTCATAAGGAAGCCATTGAAGGCTTTCCACAAATTGAGATTTGGCCGTAGAAGGATCGAATTGTATCCGAGGAACAGGGGGATACAAAAAAGTAATAAGAGAAATGCACAGACCAATCAATCGTATCGGTCTTATTGAAGAATTTGGAATGAAAAGAGGAGTAATGCTTCCTAGCACGGGACAGAGAATAGGACCACTTAGATCGAAATAGCATTCACAGAAATGTTCTAACATAGAGTAGAATTGAACATTGAAAAGATTAGTTGACAACAGTGAATCAAAAGATGGGGCGCCAAATTACTAAACAATAGGGGTCTTTTTGTGCAAGTCAGCTGAACACCGTAATTGATGAGTGAGTAGGTGGGTTAGGTGCACCCCTCGCCCAGTGGGAAGTCATGAGGCTAGCCCCCCCCCCTGAATGAAGAAGTAGTGGGGCCCCCTGCCCGCCCACGTATGCGCCTTTATTTAGATTCTAACTAAATATTATACTGAACTTTATCCGGGAATCTTTCTAAAGAATCCATCTGGCAAAACACAATTTCTCGATTTCAATCTAAGGTGCACCTTGCCTTTTTCAGGTAGCTTTGTTACGCCTATTCAGCTAGGTGGGGCATTGGTCATAGCCAAAGTCGAAGGAAAAAAATAAGGTAATGAGATGATGGTGCCATCAAGAAGTTTTCGACGAACGTAGTAGCGGCCAAAAATGAAACTCTTGCATGAAAGACCGGATTTGACGCAAGATGAATGGCGTTGGGGTTTTTCAAATGAAATCCGCGATCAGAAAGTCACCAACGGAGCCATACAATCTATCTAGTAGTGTGCCATGGCACGGTACTCCGCTTCGGCAGTGGAAGGAGCAACTGTCTATTGCTTTTATCTCATCCAAGATAGTGTCTCGTCTCCCCATAAAATAGATAAGCCTGTAGTTGAGCACCTATCTGAAGGCCCAATCGGCATCAGTAGTTGCACGCAACTCTAAAGAAGACGATGACGGAAAAAAGGACGGCTCAAGAAAAGGTACCTCGAATATATCTAAGAATCCGATGAACTGCTGCAAAGTGAACTGACCGGGGGGCAGCCATGAAAGGCTGACTTTCTTAGGAAAAGCCATCTGGGCAAGAGATTGTCAGATAAACCAAACTGCCGACCTACTGTCTGTACTGCGTCGAATCAGATAATGGTGAGCCATCAGTCGGACGGAGTTTAACGTAAAGCTCCAAGGGAGTGTCAACAGTCTTCTCATCATTGAGTTGAGCTCGAGTGATCAAGTCATGATGTTATTTGATCTGAGATACCAAATATCCACGAGGAGAATGTGCGACCTCCAAGCCAAGAAAAGGCTTAGGGCGCGTCAGCGCCTTCATAGAAAATAATTGATGAAGGCGACACTTGATCAGTGATATGGTAACGGAGTAATCACCAGTCAGTTTGATATCATCAACATACAACAACAGAATAGCACGTCCTCGAGGATAAATTGATACGAACATGGCCGAATCATGATCACTCCGAGCAAACCCTACCTGGATAACATAACCACTGTGCTGAACTTCAAAAACCGACGCTATCAGGGCTTGTTGAGACCATAGATCGCTTTGCGTAAAGGACAGACAAGAGAAGAAGTCAGAAGGGCAGGTTCTCTTTCATCCGTCTTTTCTAGGTGCGCATCTCCATCTAATAAAAGTAGGGGTGGTTGCCATAGATAGATTGGGTCATTCGTAACCTGAGCAATAACCGATGCTACTACAGCAATAACGGAAATAACCAATGCTACAGCAGAAACTACAACTATACGTGGCGGCCCCACACACAGCTTTGTTTAACAAGCATCACCCTTCCTTTCTTTTCAAATGCTTCCTCAGTCAATCAGCAGCTTATTCAATTCCTATTCTTATTAAACATCTGATATAGATGGTGGGAACAATGAAGCAGATTCTTCATCTGTAGGTTGCAATCCGTATGATTTCTTTTCTCGATCTCCTGCTTGTGTTTCACCTCGCACCTAAGCATCACGTTCCTAGGGACAGAGACATATGCGCTCTAAGGCAATCATAGTACTACCAGCATGGTTACATCGTTCTGCGGGCAAGCTTCAACTTCAAAGTCACCTGATTTGGCACCAGCCAAAGGAGTAGGAACAACAGCTGGGGAAGCACCATTACCATCCATGGGATGCTTTGTGAACAGCCCCCTCTGTTCAATACTGATACCTGTCAGATTCCATAGCTGATGAATCTCTTTCTTTCTCCACTCTTTCCCCGTCACGCAAGATGCTTTTCTGGCACAAACCTAGTAGTTATTTGTCCTGCTGATCTTGGGTGAACTGATGACACTAATGCTCCAAGACCAAGAGTTTTCACAGCCAAAGCTATTGAAGCTGCTCCCTCCCATGAATCACAGCTTTCTGGACGCACTGCTTGAACACCTTGGAGCAAGATAGAGAAAAAACTCCTATCCCAGTAGATCAAGCTGAACCCACCCACCGCCGGGCAGGTGCATCAGCCTCTTCTTTCTAGTTTCCGACAGGGCTACCCGCACTAGCCTCAGACCTCTACTCCAAAACCTGAACTTCACAGATCTGAAGCCTAAACCTTCACTACTTCCATTACTTCACAGAGCAGGTCTTGTTTTCAAACTTGCTTTAGGGTTAAGTGCAGAAAATCAATTCAATATTCCTGTCATTGAGGATCTATTAGATGAGCTACATGGTGCACAACTATTTTCCAAACTTGATTTGAGATCAGGTTATCATCAGATAAGAATGAGAAGAGAAGACATTCATAAATTTTAAGACATATTTTTGTCATTATGAATACTTAGTGATGCCATTTGGACTCACTAATGCACCTGCTACCTTCCAATCTTTAATGAATCATGTTTTTGCTCCGGAAATACCTTTTGGTATTCTTTGATGATATTTTGATATATAGCAAGACCAAACAAGCTCATCTCAAGCATCTCAAGTTAGTCCTGGACATTCTAAGGTCATAAAAACTATATGCTAAGATTAGCAAATGCAGTTTTCCTGTCCCTCAAGTGGAGTATTTAGGGCATGTTATCTAAGGATAGGGTCTATCTACAGACCCCCAAAAAATAGTTGCCATCAAAGAATGGCCAGCACCTAAGACTATCACTCAGTTGAGGAGTTTTCTTGGTATGGCTGCAGAAAAAGAAGATTTGTCAAGAATTATGGGATCAATTCTAGGCCACTTCATGACTGTCTAAAAAAAGATTCATTCCAGTGGTCAGATGCTCAAATTAAGGCCTTCACAACATTGAAGAATTGTCTGGTCACTGCTCCGGTTATGGCTTTGCCTGATTTGACCCTACCATTTACTTTTTAAACAGATGCATCAGGTCAAGGTATTGGTTCTGTCCTCATGCAACAAGGCAGACCAATTGCTTATTTCAGTAAAACCCTTGGACCCAGAAATGCAGCTATGTCAACTTATGATAAGGAGAAGCTTTAGCTATTTTTGAATCCTTGAAGAGATGGCGCCACTACTTTCTTGGTTCCCAATTCTTTTATTGATCAAAACTGATCAACAGAGCCTTAAATACATCACAGAACAAAAAGTCTCTAAGGGCATCCAGCACAAGCTTATGTTAAAATTGCTTGAATTCAATTACAAGATTGAATACAAAAAAAAGAAAACAAGGTTGCAGATGCTTTGAGTAGAAGAGATTCTCTTATGATGGCAGTCACTGCAGTTACTCCTGCTTGGGCTTCAACTGCAGAAACCAGCTACACTAATGATGATCACTGCAAATCTCTGCTTGAGAAGCTCACTGTATCAGCCAATGCAGCACCCCCTTATACTCTTCATTCTCGCATTTTGAGATATAAAGGAAGAATATATGTGGGATCAGATGTTGTTCTTAAACACCAAATCATTGATTCACTTCACAACTCTCCCATAGGAGGCCATTCAGGCATTGTGGCTACTTATCAAAGGGTAAAAAAGCTATTTTATTGGCGCCAGGCCAGGAGATTGAAACTTTTCTACATGAGTGTGCAGTTTGCCAAAGAGTCAAGGGAGAGCATTGCCACTACCCTGGTCTCCTAGATCCATTGCCATTACCTACTTCTGCTTGGACTGACATCTCCCTGGATTTCTTTGAGGGTCTTCCAAATCATTGGGCAAAGAAGTCATATTGTTGGTGATGGACAGGTTCACTAAATATTCTCATTTCATTCCCCTTGCTCACCCTTATACAGTACAATCAGTCTCTCATGCTTTCATGGATAATGTTTTTAAGTGGAATGGATTGCCAAAGTCAATAGTCTCTGATAGAAACTGGATATTCACAAGTAACATGTGGCAGGCCTTCTTCAAAGCACTGCAAGTGAAATTGAGGTTTAGCTCTGCCTATCACCCACAATCAGATGGCCAGACAGAACGTGTGAATCAGTGTGTGGAAAATTACTTGCGTTGCATGGTTTTTCAGCAACCAAGGAAGTGGGCTAGTTTGGATCAAGCAAATGCCACTTGGGAGGATGCCGACTTCATCAAAGGTCTCTTTCCAGAGTTCTATACAGCTCCTATTCGTGGTTGGTGCCCTAATTCCAACACTTGACAATGCTTTGGGGGAGGTATTGTCATATCTGAAGATTACTGTACCTAACTCTCGATTGAATTCAGAGTGCTGCCTTTACTTCATCTGCCGTGAACGGAGCCAAGAGGCTTGCGTTCATTTCTTCAGTTACTCGCCTGTTTACTTTCCCCAGTAGCCCAGGGTCGGGAGCTAGGACTTCTGAGGTGAACAGTCCCTCAAAGTAACCCTGTATCAGAGATGCTAACTGGTCATTACCTTCGATCATGTTGCCGTTTGAGTCATTCAGAAACTTTATTATGTTCTTCTTTTTTCTCCGTTGCAAAATGATGTGATGAAAGAAGCTCGTATTTTGGTCTCCATGGCGGAGCCAATTAGCCCTTCCTCTTTGCAGCCATTAATCCGAGTGCAAACTCTCTCAATTAAGTGTTGGAAGCAGTCGCTCCTATCCACTCCTACCAGGGAGGGGAGCCCCAAGTATTTGTCAATGAGCGATTCAGTGACAATATTCAGCAGGTTGCATACCTCTTGTCTGTCCCCCCTATCTGTCTAAGGGTCCTTGGTAAAACTCTCTTCATTGAAGGTAGTACAGCCAGGTACTTGAATTGCCCTTCCTCAGATTCACATTATCTCGTCGGAGTTCATAGAATTCGTCGGTGTTCGTCCGTTCTTTCCGATAATATCATGAGTTGATCTTGTATTTGATCTGAGATGGCCATAGAAATACTGCGGTAATAGATTCAATACTGGTCCTGCATCTAGATAGACCATATTTCCACTGGTACCAATGAACAGTTCATCAGTACCTCCGCCACCACTATTAGGTTTAGCAATTATTTTCCTTTTTTGAACTGCCTGTAGATCCACAATTGTAGATGTTCTAGTTCGAAACTTGTTTACTCCACACTTAGCAGAAAACCTGGCAATCTCCAACTTATTTAACTCGTCTTCATGTCTTGGGCGGCTTACCATTATATCCTAACTTGCCATGTATTTAGAAAACGGTATCTGCTACTAAGCCAGCTCCCGTTTTTAGGGTGACTTATCTACTATATTGTCTTGTTCATATCACTGTAGTGATGAGTCATTATTTCTTGAGTAACCCGCCATTTATATTTCCACAACCTTCTGTTGTATTTAGGTGACTCAATATGTCAAAAATCACCATTTGCAATTGGGTGCCGTCCCAAGTTTCTGAACTCATCCTCAAAGATTATCAAGATCAAGGTCTCCTGGCAGCTAAGGAAGAAATTGGCTGGCGAGCCGGCCAAGGAGACGACGTTCCCAAACCCGGCGAAGGAGAAGTTGTGGTCTTTACTGACCATATCATTAGAGGCTTCACCCCGCCCGGGTCAAAATTCTTTTGGGACGTCTTGAACTACTTTAACCTTCATCCTCAAGACTTAGTCCCAAACTCCATATCCAACATCTGCAACTTTCAGATTCTGTGTGAGGCATATTTGTAGACGGAGCCCACTGTGTCGTGGTTTTGTCACGGCAGATGTCCTAGTGTGAGGACTTAGTCGTGAGGCCAACACAACTAGGTAGTAGTTTGAACGGGGTTGATCAGAATCAAGAGACACGAGATTTTACCCAGGTTCGGCCCCTCGTGGTAGAGGTAAAAGCCTACATCCTGCTTAATTCATATTGATGATGATGATGATCTCGGTTACAAGGGCGGTGTTTCGCTACCTCTATCTCAAGAGCATCTACTCTAATCTTGTCTCAGACCTGTCAGTCTAAGCCCTGACTATCTTAACCCGACCCTCTTGGGGTGCCCTGCCCCTCCTTATATAAGTTGAAGGGGCGGGTTACATGAGTCCTAGTAGGATTAGGACTGAGCCTATTTCTGGCTTCTTATTGTGGGCTTCCTAATGCCTGGACTTCTCTCCGTGGGTTTCTTAACGCCTGGGCTTCTCATCTCCAGGTGGCTCATCTTCATGGCTAAGTAGATGCCGGGTTAGGATCCGGGTTAGAATCTATCGGGTTAGGATCTGTCTGCCGGGTTAGAACTGTCTGTCGGGTTATAACTGTCTGCCGGGTTAGAACCTGCCGGGTTAGAACCTACCGGGTTAGGATCTGCCGGGTTAAGTCCAGAGATGACTTAACGTCATGAGCCGGGTTTAACCGCGGGTAATTCCCCCGACATTAGCCCCCAGATTAGCTTGAATATAGGCTTGTCATGCATTCATGCTAAGCTTCTTCAAATAAGAATAGATAGTGAACCGGCTCCTTGAAAACCTTGGTATCTGTCATATCAATATGCCAATAATAATTCCATGTAGAAAAAATAACCCATATGATATCTTGAATTGTCTTAAAAAACACCTTGGCTTTGATAAAGAAGAAAATTTCGACTGATGTTTTACCAACTTTCAATGCTTCAGACAAGTCTGAATGACTTAAAGGAAATAATCTTTGCAAATTTCTCCATCAAAAAATATGAGACCTGGTTCACTCATAACTGAAAATTTGAAGGTGTACCTTCCTTATATCCATATTACATGTAGCCCCCAAGTCTTAAGAGGGGAACGTAGTGATAGCTTAAGACTTGCTTCAATATAAATGTTGCAACTCTGGAGAAATCCGGATTGTTCGTCTGAGTCACCGGTCATAAGTTCAATGTTTTGTATTCCACATATATAGCCCCCAAGTGCCGGGTTGTCTTGCCTGCTGCAACCTGGGACTTGTAATTGTCTTATGCTTAAAACTTCAGCTAGTGTATCCCCCAAGGGTCGGGTCATTATGCAATAATGATCAGGGACTTTTGCAGATCCGATTATATAATCTTGAGGAGCAATGTGTAGCCCCCAAGGGCTGACTCGGTAAGATAATACTGGGCTGGGACTTTAGAAATTGATGGAAGGCCGGATCATCTACCCAAGATAACCGGGTGTGTTGACAATGTAATGATTTGAAAAGCAACTTGCATTAGCCCCCAAGTGCCGTGGTGCATGCTTGCAGTGACATGGGACTTGTATACTTAATATAATCATGATTTGAATAATGTAGCCCCCAAGTGTCGGGTCGTGTGCCTGCAGCAACTCGGGACTATTCCTTCCATTGTAGAATAAAATCATATCCACTGTCTGGATGATGTTACTGAATGCTTTGCATATCAATATTGAACCATACTCTTTGTTGTAAGCTGGTATTTTTGGATGAGGGAATAATAGCCATTACTCTGAAGGGGCTTTGAAAACCTCAATCATCCAATATTGGTTATGATAACCATAATGAAAATCCAGCCATGTTGGCTATTAAAGATTTGAATAATGTAACCCGGTTTGAAAACCAGTGCCTGCAACATAAACCAGTATATCCATGCATATATGATGCATGGTATGATGATACAATGACGATGCAATGTATGATACAGTATATGATTATGTATGTGTATGATAATAAAGTATAAAAATGCCCGCTTTCAAGGCTCGAATCTTACTTCAATGAAACTAACATGATAGCCACTGGTTTATCCTCGCTTTCTGTAAGCCGGCTCTCACATGACCCAATCGATGTTTTAACCTGGATAAGTTTAGGGTCCATGTGGATTGACTTATCGAGAGTACAAGGGGTCGGAATAGCATCTTACAAATAGGTAGGTTTAACCAAGTTTTAATGAAGCTGGCTTAATAGCCTTGGTTTATCCTCGCTATCAATAAGCTGGCTCTCACATGACTTAAGCCGTCGTTTCAACCTTGACAAGTTCAGGGTCATGAAGATTGACTTGTCAAGAGTACGACGGGTCATCTTGTTCGGAGTAGCATCAAGCATACAGGCAGGTTTAACCAATAATGTGGCATTTTTGCCAGGTCAAAAGGGTTTTGTAAGCTAAACTCAGTGAGTTGGAAGCCCCCTAGTGCCCTTATGATCAATTAATAAAGACTCATGCTCAGTAAATATGAGATGAAACAACAGACGCCCCGAGTTTCGGGGATGCCGGCTTTATTACGTTGATCATAATATGATAAGCCAATAAGGCAGGATACCCATGTTTGAACCGCGCATCATGGCAGCAAGTTCTCTTTGGCAACCTTTAATTTTTTCTAAAAACTCGAACTTGCGAGAGATGGATTCATCTTGAACCGGACTTTCAACCGGACAATGAGAGCTCAAAACTTTGTGAGAGATAGATTTCCCTTCAGCCGGATTTTAAACCGGAACCTTTTATGACAATCCAGAATCTTTCTTTTGAGCCGGAACTTTCTGATTGCCCGGCACTTTTTGAGCTGGAAATTTTCTGACAACTTTCAAATTTTCACTTATGTGGCAGCAGTCTTCCGGGACCAGGTTTCTTCCCTTTAATGACCGGGTTTCTTGAATATGTGAAAATGGCCAAGTCTGTCGAGTCATGTATGTGCAGCCCCCGAGTCTTAAGATGACTTGAGGAGTCAGCTTAAGATTCTTCATATTCAGTCGTGGCATAAACCGGCATACCGTTGACAGCAGAATGCTGGAATTTGTTTGAAACTGGATGTGAGATGGCGAGTTGATGATCCTCGCTATGCACATCATATGTCGGCCCATTGCTTGTTATTCTTTCTTGGTCCGGCTCATCTGGTTCTTCCAAGGCCATTTTCTTCTCTTTTTTCCTTTGCAGGTTTTTGAATTGCCGACTCAAACAATGGCCTGGCTCACCCAGCCTCTCCAGGGACCATTCGTCTGTGGCCTACTCTCTTGTTTCCTCAATATACTGAAGCAAACCGGACCACGGGACGGCGGCTTGCACATGTTCATTGGGCAGCTTTGTGTGAGCGGGCGTGACCCTGATATATTGATATAAACCGGTCCGCAAGGATGGCAACTTGGATGCTTCCATTGAACGATATGGCACGGACAAACATCAGTACAGAATGCTGCCATCGTATGCTTCGTATCCGCGGTATAACACCACCTTGGAGTAAATAATTGTCCTGATGTACTTGGACGACAGATGCTCTTGTCGTTTCTGCCATGAACATGGAATAATTGTCCTGTGGACAAAAATATTAAAGGCAGAATAATTGTTCTTAGAGGAATTTAAAGTGTATTGATGAAATAAAATAGGGCAGATAGCACCTGATATTTTTGTCAGATGAACGCAGCCGTAGCAAACCAAGTTTCAACACATAGATCGATGCACCCTTTGATTCTCTTTCCAACCGGCCCTGCTTTTGCTTTGGTGGCCCGCCACGGCAACTCGGCAGCGGCGCGGAGAGGCGGCACGGCGCAGCCGGCAGCCGGACCGCAGCAGCACTGGCACGCGGCAGATACGGTCCACAGCGGAGATGGCCGCGTGGCCGGGCGATTCAGTGGCGTAATGGCCAGAAACTTGAGCAACTAATAAAACTGGCAGTATGCGTCCATAAAAGGAAGGCCTTCTTTGAGCAATAGTCGAGAGACTAGCAATGAAGACAATTATCATTGAAGCGCTGAGTAATCTTATTTTAGGAGACTTAAGTTGTTCTAGCAACAGTCCCATGCTCTGGCTGGCTTCCATGGCTAGATCACCAATATTAAGCAAAGGGTGACCTCCCTTTAACCATGCCGTATTGAATCCCCTATCTTCTGTAGCTTGGGTTGGTGGATCGGATGTGATATGATGATCTGGGGTGTGCAGAAGAACTTGTTTTTCCACAAACTGAACAACCAGCAACCTGACTCCTTCATTGCTGGTAAGCTGGAATGCCATGAACGACACCGTTGATTTAAGCTTGGGCATCCATCCTCGTGCTGACTTGAGTGCATCGTCAATACCCACACTCGAGAACAAACCCTGGATAACGAGCCCTTGCAGTACTTTGGCAAATAAGTATGTTCCTGTTTTAACACCCAGTCTCCCAACCGCCGGTGTCTCATATTTCAAAAAATCCGCAATGGAGGCAGCGGGTTGAAGCAAACCACAGCAGCGGACAGCGAATATAACTGCTTGAGGCCACGCCGGTGACTCATAGGGGAGGCAGGCAGGACGTCTCGCAGGCGGAGACGAGGCCGCTCGCCCGGGGCGGCTCAACCCGGCGGTGGAGGTCAGCAGAGAAGCAGGTCTGCAGCCACGCGGCGGAGGCAACAGGGCGAAGCTAGGTGGCTCGGAGGGCGGCAGCAGCAAGCCGGTGCCGGGGGTGAAGCGGCTAGTGGGCGGCGACTTGGCCGTGGAGTTGGGTGGCGGGGGCTCAGCCGCGGAGGCGTCGGCTTGAAGGCAACGGTGGCAGCTCGCGGCGACTCATCGACTCGGAGGCAGACGCAGCCGAAGGAGAAGGGTGTTGAGGCGCCAGCGACTCGAAGATGGCGGTTCAGAGGCGGATGCCGCGGCAGCTCAGCAGAGTGGTTGCGGCTTGGGACGAAGGCCGGGCCAGCCTATCTCACGGCGGCGGTTCTAGATGCGACCGGCGGTGGCGATTTGCAGCTACAAAGGTGACTCGGCGAGGCAGGGTCCGTGATGGCCTGCGGTGGCGACTCGGATTGAGGTTGCGGGCGACTCGGGGAGAGTCAAGGCGGCTCAGCCGGGGCGGCTCAGCGCGAGGCTGCGACGGCGCTGGCGGCTTGGCCATGGCAGAAAAAGCGTCACACGACGGGTCAGAGGTGACGCTGACCAGACACTGGCGGCCCGCAACGGCGGTTCAAAATGCGGCCACGGCAACTCGGCAGACCACGGCGGCGGGCCGGAGCAGCGGGCGTGCTCGCAGGTAGCGGAGCTCCGGCGTGGCGACGGCGGCTCGTCGTGTGGTTGAGGTAAGCCAGCTGAGGCGAGTGGCGATGGGGCGGGTGGTGAGGTGGAAGCGGCGGCTCGACGGAGGCAGTAAGATGGATCGGGGCCTCATCGTCGCGACAGAGGTAGAGGTGAGGCCCGGCAGCTAGAGGCGCACCTAGCGAGGCCGGCGGCTTGAAGCGACGGCGGACCACGACGGGTCAACGGGGCTGAGCGAGGCAGAGGTGAGGCCCGGCAGCCAGAGGAAGCCACCGGCGAGGCGGAGCTGCGGAGGCGGCGAGCGACTCGACGGCCGAGGCATCTCGCGCCGGAGGCCAGGCAAGGCCACGGCAGTTGGAGCGGCCGGCCGTGGCATCGAAGGCGAGGGCGGCTCAGCGGCTGCTCCAGCAGGGGCGGCTCGGAGATCGAGGTCGTGGCGACGGAGACAGCGGCTCAGGCGGCAGCTCGCCGCGACAGAGTCAACTCGTCGGCCGGGGTGGCTCGATGGTGGCGGAAACCATACGAGGCCTGGCCGGAGACGGGGCGGCTGAGGCTTGGCGCAGCGGCGGAGAAGCACCCGCGAGGCGAGGCCGCAGCGGCGGAGCCCTCGTCCATCCCCACCTCCGAGTCATGGCCAGTTGGATGAATCCACGCCCAAGTCATGTTTTTTAATCAACCGTTGCACCTGACTTTTCTTTCTTTATTATTTTTGCTGCGGTGGAGATGGCCTCGCCAGGCAATGCTCTACGGCGAGTCGGATAGAAACTTGACGTATAGTAATCGGACCCGGCCACTGAATCTGGAAATCCCTGACAGGTTCGATGGACTGTTGTAGTGTGCTGGCTTTAGGGAAAATTCTCCAGTCAATCCCGGCAGATCGAAAGTGATCGGATGAATCACCGGACGGTAGAAGCGAAGGGACCGCAACCCTAACTCCTCTTGACCTCGGATGGGTATTATATCTGACTGCTCGCCTTCGAGACGATGTAAATCCTTCAGCAACGACTCTTCTTCATCTGGAAAATTAGAACTACTTGATTCCTGGGAGAGACCCCTCCAAGAACTTAACACCATCGTGCGTAGACCCCACGGTGGGTGCCAACTATCGTGGTTTTGTCATGGCAGATGTCCTAGTACGAGGACTTAGTCGTGAGGCCAATGCAACTAGGTAGTAGCTTGAACGGGGTTGATCGGAATCAAGAGACGCGATATTTTACCCAGGTTCGGCCCCTCGTGGTAGAGGTAAAAGCCTACATCCTACTTAATTCATATTGATGACGATGATCTCGGTTACAAGGGCGGTGTTTCGCAACCTCTATCTCAAGAGCATCTACTCTGATCTTGTCTCAGACCTGTCTGTCTAAGCCCTGACTATCTTAACCTGACCCTCTTGGGGTGCCCTGCCCCTCCTTATATAAGTTGAAGGGGCGGGTTACATGTAGAGTCCTAGTAGGATTAGGACTTAGCCTATTTCTGGCTTCTTATCGTGGGCTTCTTAATGCTTGGGCTTCTCTCCGTGGCTTCTTAATGCCTGGGCTTCTCATCTCTAGGTGGCTCATCTTCATGGCTAAGTAGATGTCGGGTTAGGATCCGGGTTACAATCTGCCGGGTTAGGATCTGTCTGCCGGGTTAGGATCTGTTTGCCGGGTTAGGATCTGTCTGTCGGGTTAGAACTGTCTACCGGGTTAGAACTGTCTGCCGGGTTAGAACCTACCGGGTTAGGATCTGCCGGGTTAAGTCCAGAGATGACTTAACGTCATGAGCCAGGTTTAACCGCGGGTAATTCCCCCGACACACTATCTCCCTCTTCAAGGAATTTTTCTACATGAACCGCCAAACAAAATGCGCAGATGGCCCGAGCCTAGAACTCGGTGGTATTTCAATCCAGAGACGCAGAGATGGCGGCTTTCCTTTAGCTACTCTTCCTAGTCACCCCAAGGGATGGATGAAGACTTGGTTTTACTGCAAGAACACCGCCCTAGCCAATGAAAATCCTGTGCCGGGTTACCGAGTTGATCGCCTTCCCATGGACTTGGATCTGCCAAGCAAGATTATTCCAGAAGAGCATACAGAAGCCGCCCATGTTTACCCAAAATTGAGAGCCTTACTGGCTAACGGGTTAACAGGGGTTGATCTAACCCGGTGCTGGGTTGCGTGGAGAATTCTTCCCTTAAGTCACCGGCCCAGTTTAATGTGCGAGTATTCGGGTGACTCAACTGACCCTCAACGGTATACCTCTGATAACTTTACCACTGAGGAAGTCAACAAAACTATTAAGAGTCTGCTCGGGGAGCCTCAGGAAAAATGTAACAAGACGGGGTTGTTACCATTCTTCAAGCTTAACCCGCCCCCAGCTGTAAGCATTTCCTTCTGCCTGGTTTATAAATCCTTACTTTGCTCTGTACTTTGCTTCATAATCCTTCTCAATTATGCAGCCCGGCTCTCCCTTCTGTAATAAGAAAAGGAAATCTCAGGCGATCAAAACCAAAACTGCACCAACCCGGAAAAACAAACCCGCCACCGCGACTGAGCCGGCTGCCGTGGGCGAGTCAGCGGACATTGTTGATCAATCAGAGGTAGAACTTGATTCTTTTGGGCACCTCTTTATCGAATTAGCTGACGCCTCTTGTTCTCAGGATGAGGTAGCAACAAGCAGGGCCGACGATGCTGAGGTAATTTCCATCTCTTCCGGCTCAGACTCCTCGCCTCCAAAGAAGATGAGGCGGGTCATTCGGAAAGTAAGCTTTTCTCATCCAAATGCTCATTTAGACCCGTACTTTATTTTGAAGAAAACGCAACATGAGTTAAGGCGCCAAACTTGGAGTGGCGGCTCTGGAGATCTGGTGGCCGGGTTAACTCATGAGCCTTCTAGTCGCAAGCGATATACTGAGGTGCCACACAGCCCAACTCCTTCTTTACCCAAAGCCAGCCTTGTCAGGCAACCATTTAATCTGTCTGATTCCAATTATCAGGAGTCGCCACCATCTTCAGGAGACTCCTCCTCTACACAGCTCCCGGCCTTGGTCATAAACCACGAGTAAGTAACTATAGTTTTAACTGTTGATAGCTTAACTTGTTGTCACGTGTTCTCGAACCTATTATCTTGATCACAGGGCCCAAGCCAAAAGCAAGAAAAGGAAAATGTGTCGTGGGAAACCACGGCCACCTGTGGGGCCAAGGGCCCCTTTGCTGGTTCGGCAGGGGGGATGTCACGTTGCACAAAGCGCAAAAGAACATGGGGCAGCGCGGCAGAGATCACACAGGCAATTTTACCCAGGTTTGGGCCGCCGCGAGGCGTAAAACCCTACTCCTGCTTTGGTGGATTGATGGTGGAAAAGTGGTGGTCGAGCGTAGTACACTTGCCCGGCAGGCTCGCCTTGGGAGAGGCAGTGGCTATGCGCATATGAGTGTGTGGGTGTTCCAGTTTCCAACCCTTTCTACGGTTGCCATGGGCCTCCTTTTATAGATCAAGGGGTCACCACAATGGCAAAACAGTCATTATGCACTGATAAGATAGCAAACAGTGCTATCATACCTAATCCTGCAGGCTGACAGGGCGCATTAAATGCACCACTCAACGTCATATCGTTGCTTGCCCGGCAGGCCTTGCCGGGCTTGTCTTGCCAGCTCCATGCCTGCTTGCTCGACACGTCGCAGGACGGGTGTCACCTGTGGGTATTATCTGTGGGAAGAGGCCACCATGTGGCGAATGGCTGCCACTTACTCACTTTGCGGCTTGACACCGCATTGATTATCGACGTGGGTCGTGGTGAGATGGCTTGGTGAGGTGGCTTTGTCTTCGCGAGTCCCGGCAGGCCCTGCCAGGACGCCTTGAACATTTTCTTCCGGGGGAGTCTCGGTCCTTGCCAGGCTCGCCTGCCCGGCAAGGGAGGCTTTTCTTCTAGTGGTGTCTTGCTTCTCTGTCTTGGCCTTGGTCCTCTTAATCTGCATGTTGATTCTTCGAAGATCTTGATCTCTTGTATCTTGGCACGGCCTTGGTGTTGTAATCTTGTTCTCGTGCCTGTGCACAGTCCGGGCAACAGACCCAGGGTTTGTTGCACCGACAGAAGCCCCCGGGCCTGCCCCGATCGCGCTGCCGAGCGTCATCGGGGTAGGTCCTAATTAGTGCACAGGCAGGGGCGCTAAAGAGGCTGGCCTCTTGGAGTCCTCTTTGCTTCTTCATTAGTCTTGATTTTGGGCCAGTTTCCGGTTTTCCCGCGCGCCGTGCGCAATGCTGTGGAAAACTTGGATCATGGCCCGTGGATTACCCATGTCCCACGATCACGAGGCGGAAACTGCCATCCCACTTGCTTCCTGCTTCACTCGCACCTGCCACGTGTTCTTCATGCATTGGTCATGGTAGGTGGTGGATGCGGAGAGCGCGGGGACGAGTGCCATGGTTGAGAACCAGGCGTCGATGGTTGGGGCAGAGGGTCGGCCTTGATTCTTTGGGCCACAGAAGGCGCAGGGAGGCCGCATTGGGGAAATGGGGCGGCCGTTTCCTGTACAAGAGGCTAGCCCCCTGTTCCGTCCTTCTATAAAAGGGGGCAAGAGTAGTGCTTTTTCACTCACACCTCTTCTCCCTTCCCGCTATCTTCTTTCACTCGCCATGGTGAGGGGACGGGGGCGCAGCGGTACTCCAGCGGCGGCGACGAGGGCTTCTACTCGACAGCGCATCCCCCTCCTCCTGATCCCGTGATAGCGGAGCCCACCATGAGAGGAGGAGGGAGGGAGCGAGGCCGAGGTCGCCGCGGCGCTCGAGGAAGAGGAGGACGGGGCGATGTCTTGGCCGCGCCCCCGCCGGCGGCCCTTCCCCCAATGGATGGCCACGTCGGGGATCAGCCTCGAGAGTTCATCATCAGGTTGTACAAACCCCCATGCGGCCATCTTCCCCTCCCTACTCCATTCGCACGGGAAATGGAGCTCGAACAGCCACGCGCTCTGAGGTTGCACATGAGGGGCTGTGGGAACGGAGGCATGTGGGTTGATGTCGACTTCCCTGCTCCTCATGTGATGTACCTCCGCCGTGGTTGGAAGACCTTTGCTCGCGCCCACGGCTTTTCGGAGGGGCATGTTCTCTAGTTCAAATTAATGGAGAGCAGCCTGCTCTCCGTCAAGATCTTCGGGCGCTCAGGAGCTCACTTAGGGTGCTGCACGAAGAGCTCGACCAACGACGAAAGCTCCTCCTCGAGCGAAAGTGACGAGGAGGACAGTGATGGCGATGATGACGGCAGCGCCCAGGAGGGCGAAGACTCTGACTCTGGCTGAGCGTCGCCTGCACGATCTTCATCAGGTGGCAGCACCATCATCTGTACCTGCCTCTCCTTCCCGGCAAGGTGATTTGCCGGGGATTTGGATGTAGGGGTGGGGATGGTGCCGCCCGGCTTCCTCCAGCAGTCTTCCAGCTGGACCCTGGCAGGCTTCCTCTCGGACTGCAGCTCCGTTAGCCCTGCCGTGTCCTGCTGGCCTTGGTGGTGGCGGTTGACGGGTCGCCTCCATCGTGTTCTCCATCGACGCGTTCCCCGGTGCTCTCCCGTCCCCGTCAGGCTACCTCTCCTGGAGCCCGATGGGAACGGGCTGGGCTTCTGCCCAGGCACTCCTTTTGCCCCCTCGCCTTCAACTGCTGTGCCTAGGAGGAGAGGGACAAGAAAGGGCATCACGGGGCACTTATATTTTTTCAATCTTAAACTTGCCGGCACTTGCCAAATTTTAGTTCAAATAATGTAATCTCTCGAGTCCACGTCTGTGTTCTGTAAGGTTTGTACTTGTATGACCAGCATATTAATGAAAAAGATTAACCTTGCCGAGAACTCGTGCATGTATATGTCCATGCAGAGGTGAAATGCCTCTTTATTCTAAATAAACGAGTTTTTCCCGACAGGCTATCCTGCCGGTACCCTTTCTTCGTTGCCGAACTGAGCCTACCGGGCAAGGAATAGAGGGACCAGCCCCCAGACCGAAAATGGCCATGATAAAGGGATTGTCTGAAGAGCTTGGGCAGGCAGGTGGATTTTCTTGGAATGGAACTGACAGGCTTCACATTTGGTGACTAGCTCAACTGCATCTTGGAGGGCTGTGGGCCAATAGAATCCTTGCCGGAATGCTTTCCCAACTAATGCCCTTGATCCAATGTGGGAGCCGCACATGCCTTTGTGTATCTCAGCCAGCAGTTCCTTCCCTTTTTCTCGGCAGATGCACTTCAATTTCACACCGTTGGGCCTCCTTCTGTACAGAGTGTCATCGACAAACTGGTACATACTAGCCCTCCGGGCTACTCTTTCAGCCTCACCTTGGCCATTTGGGAGTTCTCTGGTCTGGAGAAAGTGGACTATGTGCCTTGCCCAAGTTGGAGCCTGGGGCTTGGCAACAAGGACTAGCGGCACCTCCTCAACTGCAAGGGCACATTCCTCGTTCACAGGGACCATGGGTCCAGCTGGAGGGTGTGGTCCGGCAAGTTGCGAGGAGTTGTTTTCGGCAGTGTCCCTGCCAGGAGCGGACGGCTCTACCGGGAGAGGCTTACCGGAGTCCATCTTTCTCCTTTTCCGGGCCATTGTTGCTGGGGATACGAAGAGCTGAGTAAGATGGAGAACAAAAGTTCCTGGTTCCACAGGAAGCTTTTGCGCAGCACACTTTGACAGGTGATCAGCTATGCTATTTTTCGCATGAGGTATGTGCTCTGTTTGCAACCCGTCAAAGCGCTCCTCCAATCTTCTCACTTCCTCAAAGTATGACTCCATCAATGGACTTTGGTAATCCTTGTTGACTTGTCTCACCACAAGCTGTGAGTCTCCTCGAATGATCAGTTTCTTGATTCCCAACTCTGCGGCAATCCTGAGCCCGGCAAGGAGCCCTTCATACTCTGTTGTATTGTTGGTTGCCTCTTCCCGGGAAAAATGCATCTGGACGACGTACTTCAAGTATTCCCCGGAGGGAGCGACGATAAGCACGCCAGCCCCTGCACCTTGTAGGGAAAAGGCACCATCAAAATACATAATCCATTCTTGGGGCGCCTCCTTGCCGGGGATGGCTGTTTCTGGTATTTCCTCGTCAGGGGTTGGCGTCCATTCTGCAATAAACTCTGCCAATGCCCTGCTCTGGATTGTTGACGTGCTCTCAAACTTCAGACCAAAACTGGATAACTCCAAAGCCCACTCCACTATTCTGCTAGTAGCCTCAGGGTTCCGGAGTATCCTTTGCAACGGGAAGCGAGTGACAACCTTCATCTCATGGGCTTGGAAACAGTGGCGCAGTTTTCTTGAGGCCATGATGAGGCGAAAGATCAATTTTTGCACGCCAGAGTACCTCGACCTAGCCCCCTGTAATAGGGAGCTGACGAAATACACTAGGCGCTACACCACTTTTTTCCTTGCCGTGTCCTTGGGGTTGCCCTCGTTGCCGTGCTCATCTCTGTCCTGATTCCTATCTGACTCTGCCGGTCCTTGCTCACTCTCTGTTTCATCCACTTCCTGCTGTGCCACCAAGGCTGCACTAACCACTTGGTTGGTTGCTGCCAGGTATAACAGCAACGGCTCTTGAGGTTTGGGAGCAACCAAGGTGGGCACAGAGGATAGGTAGGCCTTCAACTATTGCAAAGCCGTATCTGCTTCTGGGGTCCACTTCATGGGCCCTGCCTTCTTCAAGATTTTAAAGAACGGCAAGGCACGCTCGGCAGACTTGGAAATGAATCTGCTTAGCGCGGCAATGCACCCTGTCAAACGCCTCACATCTTTGACTGTCTTTGGTGCTTGGATCTGCTCGATAGCCTGGTTCTTACCGGGGTTGGCTTCGATCCCCCAATGGGATACAAAGTACCCGAGCAGCTTGCCGGAGGGAACACCAAATACACATTTCTCCGGGTTGAGCTTCAAGTTGGTCTTGCGCAAATTGGTAAATGTCTCCTCCAAATCCTGGATAAGGTTTGCTCTGTCCTTGGTCTTGACCACAATATCATCCATATAAGCTTCAATGTTTCTGTGTAGCTGCGGCTCGAAACCAACCTGGACTGCCCTTGCAAAAGTAGACCCGGCACTCTTTAATCCGAAAGGCATGCGGATAAAATAGTACGTACCACACGGGGTGATGAACGAGGTCTTCTCTTCGTCTTCCTTGGACATGAAGATTTCATGATACCCAGAATATGCATCCAAAAAGGAGAGCAAATCACAGCCTGAAGTGGAATCCACAATCTGGTCGATGCGTAGCAAGGGAAATGGGTCCTTTGGGCAAGCCTTGTTGAGATCTGTGAAATCTATGCAAAGCCTCCATTTCCCATTAGCCTTCCGGACAACCACTAGATTTTCTAACCATGTTGGATGTAGCACTCCTCTGACCAAACCAACTACCTCAAGTTTCTTGATCTCCTCCATAATAAACTGCTGCCTTTCCAAGGCCTGCTTCCGGACTTTCTGCTTGACAGGTCGAGCATGTGGGCAGACAGCAAGGTGGTGCTCGATTACCTCCCTGGGAACACCGGGGATATCAGATGGTTGCCAAGTAAACACATCGATATTCGCCCACAGGAAGGCAACGAACGCGCTTTCCTATTTGTCATCGAGGGTGGCGCTGATGGTGAAAGTTCCATCGGCGCTAGCCAGCCCTGTCGGGACCTTCTTCACTTGTGGAGCAGCAACCTTGGATCTCTTGCTGTTGGAACTCTCCGGCAAGTCATCAACAGGCGCAGCGCACTCCGGAGAGGCGCGCTTCCCGAATTCCTTGTCGGAGCCCTTACTATCCTTCTTCTTTCCTCTGTTCTCCTTGGCGGGGACTGCTGCTGCCGCTGCCTCTGCCGCGACTGCATCCCGGTACATCTTGTCCACGCAAATGATCGCGTCTTTCTCATCTGATGGGACGAAAATGACTCCAACTGGCCCTGGCATCTTCAAGATGTTGTAGGCATAGTGGGATGCTGCCATGAACTTAGCCAGGGCTGGGCGTCCAAGGATTCCATTGTACGGCAAGGGGAGGTCGACCACATCAAACACAATCTTTTCAGTCCGGTAGTTCAGCTCTCCCCCAAACGTCACAGGCAATGTGATCTCTCCCTTAGGATGACTCCTGCCGGGATTAACTCCTTGAAACGTGTCGGTGACCTTCAACTCATCCTCTGCTATCTGAAGCTTGCTAATAACCTTTGGGGAAATCAGATTCAACCCGGCCCCACCGTCCACCAGCATCTTTGTGACCTTGAGGTTGCAGATTGTTGGAGAGACCAACAATGGCAAACATCCTACCGCGGTGGTGCGGTCAGGATGATCCTCTTCATAAAAAATGATGGGCATACGTGACCATTTGAGAGGTTTCCGGGCCCCTGGCGCTGGTTCCACGGCATTGACCTCATGCGCCCACCATTTGAGTTGGTGGTGAGAGGTGTGCAAGGATGCACCCCCGTCAATGCACAGGGCGTCAGTGGCTTTCTGGAACTCCTGCTCACTGGTTTCCTCTTCATCCCCTCCATCACTGTCATTATCGCAGGCTTCCTTCTCTCAATCCCTGGCGGGTTTCCCTTTGTTCCGAAGAGGTCTGTCGGGGCGATTTACTTCACCGCCTCGACCCTTACCGCCGGCAACATTCTGTCCCTTTTCCATATCACGCTTCTCATACTCTACTTTCTGTCTCTTGACAAGCTGCTCAACCTGATAACACTCTTGAAGGTCGTGGCCCTTAGTCCGATGGATCTTGCAGTACGGCCCATCACCTTTCCCGGCCTTCTCGGCAGCTGCGGCCTCCTGGCAGTCAGAGCACACGGCAGCTTCCTTGCCGGGGGCTTCGGCTTTAACCTTCTTGCCGGTACTAGGGATACCTGACCCTTCAACGGACATCACTACCTTATCCTTGCGCTTCTTATTGCCCTTCTTGCTTTTCTTCTGACTGGTGGACTCGTCATCATCCTCTGAATTGATATTGATGCAATCCTCCTCTCCGGGCAGCTTTCTTCCCTCCTCCATCCGTGCACACTTATCCTACAAGGTGTAAAGCTCTTTCACGGTCTTGGGCAACCGTACATTCATCTTGGAATGAATCCTCCGGTTGCACACATTGGACTGGAAGGCGGCTATCACAGCTGCTGGATGAATATTTGGGATGTTTCTGTGGACTCTGCTGAATCTCTGCAAATACTTCCGGAGAGTTTCTCCTTCTTTCTGCTGAAGAAGCTGCAGATCGCTGGGCCGAGCTGGTTCTTGATGGCCGCCAGTGAAAGCGCAAATGAACTCATGGCACAAATCAGCCCATGACGAAATGGAGTTCTCCGGCAGGTGCATCAGCCAAGACCTCACATTGGCCTTGAGAGCCAAAGGGAAGTAGTTGGCGAATACCTTCTCATCTCTTCCCCCGGCAGCTTGAACAGCGATGGTGTAGATGCTCAGAAACTCTGCTGGGTTTAGCCTCCCATCATACTTCTCGGGTATCTCTGGCTTGAACATGCAGACGGACGGCCAACGGACTCGTCGCAGCTCACGAGTAAAGGCAGGGCACCCAACCTCAAAAGGTAGGCACCCGCCAATATCGAGCGCAGGCTCGTCGACGTCGGGACCGTCGCACCCATTGGTCTAGCGGTGGTCGCCGCGGCGTTGTTCAACGACAACGCGCGCGTCTCCCCTCCGTCGGTCCTCCGGGGCACGCTGCCGGCTTGGACGCGCTCGAGGGTCAGAAGAGGCCGTCGAGACGCCATCAAGTTCTTAACTCTGCTGCGCTCGCGCTGGCTGCCGTGGCGGGGATTGTACTGTGGGGGTGGCCCCTTCCGTATGACCAGCAGCACGAGCCGTCATCGTCGCTTGGGGAGGCCGTGGCGGGCCAGCTCGCTACGAGCCCCCAGCCTCGGCGAAGCCGAGTAGGCTTTGGATGGTGGCACGCCACCCGTTCATCTGCTCGGCCGCTGGTGGAAACCTCAGCAACAGTTGAGCCCGTGCCATGGCCTCCGTAGCAGTACTTGGTATGGGTGACGATGACGCAGATCGCACCGTCGCTCGGCTCCTGACGGTGCCAGTAGCTACAGCACCACGTCCCCGCTGTTGCGGGGTGGCCACCTGGATGGCATGGTGGCGCGGTGAAAGCGCTTGAGGGTCAGCGGCTCCACTAGACGCAGCGGCTTGGTCGACTCGTCCCGGGGGAGGTGCACGTACTGCGGTCGCTCCCATGGTGGGGGCGGCCGGAGGGCGGCGATTCGCCCCGGACCGAGCACCATTGCTGCGGCTGTGCCCATCGGCGAGGGGAAGGGGTGTGGATGGAGTAGCCCCTTCACCCGTACCTCGTGGAGCGTGGCCATCGGGGTATTGCTGATGTTGCTCTCCTCCGGTGTCCCTTGCTCCTGCTTCGACCGCGGGGGAAGTGGTGGTGGTGCCGCCTGCTCTGACCACATCCTCAGTGGCGCCCACATTCTCGTGCACCTCCACGTCCCCCGTAGCATTGGTGGCTGCGGGCGGCGGCGCCTTCGAGGTGGACGGGTGAGCAGCAGCACCGGGTTTCTTCTTGGGCGCCATGGACGACGGCGCCGCCGAAGACGAGGACGGTGATGATGATGACGCGCTGCACACGCTTTCAGGTTCGCGCAAGTGATCCCCCTACCTGGCGCGCCAAAGATGTCGTGGGAAACCACGGCCACCTATGGGGCCAAGGGCCCCTTTGCTGGTTCGGCAGGGGGGATGTCACATTGCACAAAGAGCAGAAGAACATGGGGCAGCGCGGCAGAGATCACACAGGCAATTTTACCCAGGTTCGGGCCGCCGCGAGGGGTAAAACCCTACTCCTGCTTTGGTGGATTGATGGTGGAAAAGTGGTGGTCGAGCGTAGTACACTTGCCCGGCAGGCTCGCCTTGGGAGAGGCAGTGGCTACGCGCATATGAGTGTGTGGGTGTTCCAGTTTCCAACCCTTTCTACGGTTGCCATGGGCCTCCTTTTATAGATCAAGGGGTCACCACAATGGCAAAACAGTCATTATGCACTGATAAGATAGCAAACAGTGCTATCATACCTAATCCTGTAGGCTGATAGGGCGCATTAAATGCACAGCTCAACATCATATCGTTGCTTGCCCGGCAGGCCTTGCTGGGCTTGTCTTGCCAGCTCCATGCCTGCTTGCTCGACACGTCACAGGACGGGTGTCACCTGTGGGTATTATCTGTGGGAAGAGGCCACCATGTGGTGAATGGCTGCCACTTACTCACTTTGCGGCTTGACACCACATTGATTATCAACGTGGGTCGTGGTGAGATGGCTTGGTGAGGTTGCTTTGTCTTCGCGAGTCCCGGCAGGCCCTGCCAGGACGTCTTGAACGTTTTCTTTCGGGGGAGTCTCGGTCCTTGCCAGGCTCGCCTGCCCGGCAAGGGAGGCTTTTCTTCTGGTGGTGTCTTGCTTCTCTGTCTTGGCCTTGGTCCTCTTAATCTACATGTTAGTTCTTCAAAGATCTTGATCTCTTGTATCTTGACACGGCCTCGGTGTTGTAATCTTGTTCTCGTGCCTGTGCACAGTCCAGGCAACAGACCCAGGGTTTGTTGCACTGACAAAACGGGCGACTCTTCAAAGACCCCCAAAATCCCTGAATCGGAGGACCAGGTGTTGGTGACCCCTAAGGGAAACATCGAGAAACCTGAAGACCATCATGACGGGCAGGGTGACCCGCCCCTGCAAACTGAGGTAATGGCCTCTGAGGCCATGGGTGTTGATGCTAACCCGGCAGACAACCTTAACCTGCCGAGTCCCATCCTTGCCTCAAGCCCCGTCAAAGCGACCGAAGAAACTCCTCCTGAGAAGAACAGTGATGGCATTGCCATTATTGGGGTGAGTCATAAAGCGCCAGAGACCTCCAACGTGCTAACTAAGCACACAACCAAGGAGGAGACGCCCTTGCTTGAAAAGGGCAAATCAAAACTCGAGCTGCCAAATTATGAGGACTTCGGTGCTGTGGAATTGCATGCTGGCTACTTAAGCCACCTGGCTACAAGCCGGATATGGAGGCTAGCTTGGTCAACATGATGAAGAAGAAATACGAGGTATACTTCCCTTTTCTCATGTTTATATATCCTTATATAGCCCCCAAGTCTTGATCATAGGAAAGATTTGAGTATGGTTAAGACTTTAAATAGTAATCCTTAAAGCTTGAAACGTAGCCCCCAAGGGCCGGGTTATCAAACTAATGGTAAGCTGGGTCTTCAATGAGAGCTCTTGAGATAAAAATCCTTGACGTAGCCCCCAAGGACCGGCTCATCTACATGAGATGAACCGGGTCTTTAAATTAAATAGACTTGAAAAGTTTTCATCAAGTAGCCCCCAAGGGTCGGCTCATCTTTGTGAGATGAACCGGGTCTTTAAATTAAATAGACTTGAAAAGTTTTCATCAAGTAGCCCCCAAGGGCCGGCTCATCTTTGTGAGATGGGCCGGGTCTTCTGCAATACATGTTGAAGAGAAAAGTGACATACATTAGCCCCCAAGTGCAAAGTAGATTTCTTGCAACTGCTTGGGACTTGAATGAATTTATCTTGCATGAGATAGCCCTCAAGCGCCGGTGTTAGGACCGAGAGTATATCGACTAGAGGGGGGGTGAATGGGAGATTCAAAAAATTCTTTCGAATGTTTTGAACTGATCCCAAACACAGCAGCGAAAGTAAAGATCGATAGATAAGGGTGCAATCAAGCTCGCTACTGGGGAACAAAACCTTCAAGGTAAGATGCAATAATGATTCGAGCATAGGCTACAACAGGCTTAACGATGACAATGGTAATAAAACATGCCAACAGAACGAAGAACATGAAGAAGAACTGGAGCAGAGCTGTGATGGATAATTATGAAGAACAATAATACAACCTACGAATGACAAAGAACTCTGCGACAGATGAATTGAAAGGTAAGCAGCAGAGAGTAACAGATCGGTTATCTATCATCACAGAGTACACATAATGACTGCCAAAAGTAATATAGTGAAGAAAATAGAACCAGTGTTGCTCGATGGCGACAGAAAGATATGGTAGACCAGTTCACCCTTCTGCCAAAGGGCTATGTCTGGTTGGAGGGGTTGTGACTTAACACGGAAGATAAACTCTCTTCACCCTATTCTCCTTCAACGCAGAGCTGATCAGACTCAGGTTGATTTCACTCATGGTAGATCCTTGTCAGCGATCTCCAAACCTTCGGTCGACCTTCGCAAACCACAATCACTCTTGGTTGCTGAAGATCTAGCTCAGTGAAGACAATAACTCTTCAACACTTGAGCCGAAACCTATCCGTCTAGAGAGGCGCAGCTCTCAAGAGTAATAGGTACAAGAACTCTCACTCAGAACTACTGTGATGCTAAACCACTGTCTAAGTTTGGGCTCTTGAATTTTCTCTTGGTGGATCTTAAACTCAAATCACTCGGAGAGAGGTTGCTCAAATCAATCTTCTCAGAAATCTCAAGGAGAGCAGCTAACGAACAATGTTGGAGCGGGGTGGCTATTTATAGTCGCAGCCTTCCCAGACGGGAAATGACCAAATAAGACATCGGGATCAGCCAATGACCGAACGACACGAGTCCAACGGTCGGATTTGAGCACAGCGGTAACATTGCTTGCGGGGCAAGTAATGCTAACTCCTCGGTTCGAGACAAATCTCTCGCAGCGAAGAATATCACAGTCTCTTGCTGACAAGTATTTGCTCGGAACACAAAGATATTTCTCTCGCAGCTTTCATAGGTTTTGGCTAAGCATCACAGCGGATCTAAGCACCGAGAACCTATACCCCTCTTAATAGTATGGAGGTCCTATGACTCAAATGAATGAAAGAAGAACAACGAAATGAATACTACGTCTTCACTTTGTCTTTGACTTCCATTGCTGAGTCAATTTCTTCGGACGACTATACAGAGTCAAAAGCTTTGCTTCAACAGTAAACTTTCGAGGGGTCGTTTTCTTCACATCAATCCTCTCGACTATATGACTTCAACAATTATGGCTTGTTCTTCTCTGCAACGCAGATATACTTCGGTGAAGTTCCTCGAACTTAGCACCGGAGATAGCATTCTCTTCGGTTGTGTATGGACTTTTTCTCTCTGTATGCACTAGCAAACAAATCAGTCCATACTTGTTTCTGTTAACAATCTCCAAAACACAAGGTAGGCAGATATTGCACCAACAATCTCCCCCTTTTTGAACGATTGTTGACAAAACAAATCACATCAAAGGATAGATAAAGAATGGAATGTAATGTGAAGAATAATAAAAGATGAGAGATAATTACGAAGATAAATTATTCTCCCCCTGAAGGTATGCTTCAGAGCATGAAGGACCGGAGGGAGACAAGATTATTCTTCGTATAAGTGAAATTGATTTATGAATTCATACTTGACTTCTTTCAATGCACTTGATGGTGTCTGAGGTGATTCCTGTCACAAAATCTTCGAAGAGAATTAGATTTAAAATATGCTTAGAAAGATTTGTGACGAAGGATATAACATGAAGGTTTTCTCATAACACAATTTGAATCCACACAAGATGTAGTTTTCCTGCATGATAGATACTCGATACAATCAGAGCAAGAAAAAGCAATAAAATGTTGCTCGAAGTGGATATGCTTCAGATGTGGTTTCCCTGCAATACAGAAGATAATAAGAGAAATAGTTGCGAGGGAAAAACACTTTGTCAGTGAATCATATGGCCTTCACGATGTTAGGCATAAAAGCTCAGACTGACATTCTGTTCCTGCAAGGTTGGATAATGAAGGATAACAATCAGCGCATATCCAACAACAATAGTTATAAATCATTTAGTACTCGAAGTACTTCTCCCCCTTGACGATTTCCTGTTCTTCTTCGAGGAGCAAGTATTTTTCCCTGTAAGATAGATAATTATCAAGGGTAACCATTTAAGGGAAAAACACATTCAATGGTACCTGCAAACAGATAGTATGAAGCAAATAGCATTGCAGGAGGGGGTTATTAATGTTACATGACGACCGAGTATTTCAACACCACAAGTGGTGCGATAAGTTCATGAAGCAAATTGTTCGAGGGAAAACCAAAAGCGAATAAAAACACCCTGCAAGAACCCCGATAAACTATCACTCGATGTAATTCTCCCCCTTTTTGTCAACAAGTGTCAAAAAGGAATGAGAAAACATACGAGGAGCTACTCTGTGGGAGAATCCTCAGAATCAGAATTAAAACCACTCGACGAATCAGTATCTGAAGAGTGAGGAATGGTCGAGGCAGAAGCAGGAGTGTCAGCCTGGGCTCTGGATGACTTGGAGCGATGAACATCTGGCTTGAAGATACGAGTACCGGCTGTATCTGCAATTTCATCATCATGGCCGACAAACAACAGGTCCGTTGAAGCAGAAAATTGTGGGAGCACTGGAGTTTGTCTTCGGATGCGAGGAACAGCGAGTAAGTCTAGATGGTTATAATCCTTCATGATGCCCTTTTTGGCTAAATCCTTTCGAGAGTAATGCTTCCTTAACAAAGTCCATGAATGATTCTTTGCTTCCTTCTCATGCAAAAGAATTTGGCGAGTATGATTGTGAAGCAAATTCAGCTCAGTCATTAATTCCAGCTTTTCCTTTCTATCCAGCTTAATGTGGCTTTCCAGTGTCTGCTACGTGCGAATGCAGATCTCATACAGAGATGGATTTTCCTCACGAGGGATTACTACCCTAGCTTTCTTGACCTTCGGTGCATTTTCAGATGCAGTCGCAGTGGGAGCAGAATCAACAGGTTCCTTTCCCTTTCCAATATCTTTCACTATGCGCAGGGTATCACGAACTGGTGGCATGAATACCTTTGGAATGTAAGCCCAAAAGAATTTCTCATTGGTGAGCTGCTCGATCGCGAGCATGATCCATGGAGCATAAGGCTTCAATGACTGAGGGTTGTCAGCTGCACAAGCAAGGTTTCGAATGAAAAGGTCAAGAATATCAAACTTAATTCCTTGAGACATGGCCAGAAGTGCATTTCCCACAATGCCATTGATGAAATTCGGTCTGTTCGTTGGCGTGAGAGTATTGCATAGAATGTGAAATAGCACTTTGTTGTCATAGGCCAAATTTTTCGGATCAACATCAATACATTCGTCACCAACCATGGTGGGATCCATCAGAATGTGGAGTTGTGCTTCGGACACATCCCAGTAATGCAGCCTGTGCTCTCTATCCTTCTCAAACTCACATCTTGGAAGATTTATCATTGCCAAAAACTGATCTGCAGAACATTTGATCCTTTCTCTGCCTGTCATCCATTCAAGAGTCCAGGAAGAGGTGTTGCCAAGTTCTCCTGTGATATATAGCATGGCATAGAATTGAAGGATAATCTCTCTATTCCAGCCATGATTGAAACGCATGAATCCTTTCAGGAGGGCATGCTCAATGTGCTCGATTGCATGGAGGAAACAAGGCATTTATTCGAGCTCAACGAAGTTTAATATCTTATGATTGAAAATTTTGTTCTTGCCAAACAAGATCCGAGCATAATAGACAGCTTATTCTTCAGTCCAAAACCTCGATGACAGTGAAGTTCTTTCTCCTTCGTAAGGGCTGACCCCAAAGAATGCTAGCTGATACGTCTCCAACGTATCTATAATTTATGAAGTATTCATGCTGTTATATTATCATTCTTAGATGTTTTACAATCATTTTATAGCAACTTTATATGATTTTTTGGGACTAACCTATTGACATAGTGCCCAGTGCTAGTTGCTGTTTTTTGCTTGTTTTTTACATCACAGAAAATCAGTACCAAACGGAGTCCAAACGCAGCAAAACTTTTTGGAGATTTTTTCTGGACCAGAAGACACCCGGTGGGCCAAAGAAGTACCAGAGGGGAGCACAACCCACCAGGGCGCGCCTGGTGGCCCAGGTGGGTTGTGCCCACCTCGGTGGCCTCCCGCACCGCCTCTTCACCCTATAAATTCCCAAATATTCCAAAAACCCTGGGGGTAACCCTAGTTCAGAAGTTCCGCCACCGCAAGCCTCTGTAGCCATGAAAAACCAATCTAGACCCCGTTCTGGCACCCTGCCGGAGGGGGAAATCATCACCGGTGGCCATCTTCATCATCCCGGCGGCCACCATGATGAGGAGGGAGTAGTCCACCCTCGGGGCTGACGGTTTGTACCAGTAGCTATGTGTTTAATCTCTCTCTCTCTCTCTCATGTTCTTGAGATGTCACGATCTTGATGTATCGCGGGCTTTGTTAATATAGTTGGATCATATGGTGTTTTCCCCTCTCTATCTTGTTGTGATGAATTGAGTTTTCCCTTTGAGATTTCGTTTTATCGGATTGAATACTTTTATGGATTTGAGAGCACTTGATATATGTCTTGCATATGAATACCCGTGCTGACAATGGGGTATTATATTGATTCACTTGATATATGTTTTGGCACTCAACTCGCGGATTCCTGAGGTGACATTGGGGTAATCTATGCATAGGGGTTGATGCACGTTTTCATCCTTGTTTCTCCGGTAGAAATCTTGGGGCACTATTTGAGGTTCTTTGTGTTGGAATGAGTATTATGAATCTGAATTTGCTTTGGTGTTATTTTAGTACGAACTCTTGATAGATCGATCGGAAATAATAGCTACAAACAATTTCTTCTTATGTTCTCCGCTAGATAAGAACTTTGGAGTGATTCTTCATCACACGTTGAGGGATGGTTATGTGATCAAATTAGATTAGCATTGTTGAGAGATTGCACTAGCAAAAGTACGGACCCTAGGCCTCATTTTCAAGCATTGCAATACCATTTGTGCTCCGTTTTATCAATTGCTACCTTGCTATTTTTTATTGTTCCTATTACAAAAATCAATATCTACTATCATTACTACGCTTTTATTACCATCTCTTCGCTGAACTAGTGCACCTATACAAATTACCATTGTATTTGGTGTGTTGGGGACACAAGAGACTTTTTGTTATTTGGTTGCAGGGTTGTTTGAGAGAGACCATCTTCATCCTACGCCTCCCACGGATTGATAAACCTTAGGTCATCCACTTGAGGGAAAATTGCTACTGTCCTACAAAACTCTGCGCTTGGAGGCCCAACACGAGTCTACAAGAACAAGTTGTGTAGTAGACATCAAGCTCTTTTCTGGCGCCGTTGCCGGGGAGGTGAGTGCTTGAAGGTATATCTTTAGATCTTGCAATCGAATGTTTTAGTTTCTTGTTTTATCACTAGTTTGGTTTATAAAAAGAAAACTACAAAAAAAATAGAATTGAGGTTGCATCATATTATTCATCTCTATAATGTCTTTCATGAAAATGATGGAAAGGAAAATTGTGCTCAATTGATAGAAGAAGAATTCTATAAAATGTTTGATGAAAAATCTTTGAATGATGAGCAAGATTGCAATGTTGTTGGTATGAATTCTTTGAATATCCATGATGCTAATGATATGCAAAGCTACAAGCTTGGGGATGCTATGTTTGATGAAGATGATATTTTTAGTCCCCCAAGATTTGATGTGCAAATTTGTTATAATGATTGCATGCCTCCTATTTATGATGATTATAATGATGAAAGTGGGTTTGGATGAGTGTCAACTTTATGTAATGATGATCCCACTATTTTGGAGGGTGTTGAATCTTATTGTGATAATTATGAAAGTGGATTTGGAGAGGTCATGACTTTATTTAGTGATGAATCCACTATTTTGGAAGAGGTTTCAATTGATTACGACAACAAAGTTGCTATCTATGATGATTATGGTGATGACATATATGCTATAAATAATAATGATAACCATGAAACTTGTCATCATGATTTTAATTTTCAATCACATGATAGTTATTTTGTTGAGTTTGCTCCCATTACTATTCATGAGAATAAATTTGCTTATGTGGAGAGTAATAAAATTTCTATGCTTGTGGATCATGAAAAGAATGCTTTATGTGATAGTTATATTGTTGAATTCATTCATGATGCTACTGAAAATTATTATGGGAGAGGAACATATGCATCTACATATCTCAATAATATCAAGTTTCCTCTCTATGTGTTGAAATTTTCGAAGTTATGCATGTTTTGCCTTCCTATGCTAGTTGATTCTTGTTCCCATAAATTGTTTTCTCATAAAATCCCTATGCATAGGAAGTGGGTTAGGCTTAAATGTGCTTGTCATGTGATTCATGATGCTCTCTTTATGTTTCAATTCTTATATTTTATGTGGGCATCATTGAAATCATCATGCCTAGCTAAAAGGCATTAAAGAAAAGCGCTTGTTGGGAGACAACCCAACACTTTTACCTACTATTTTTGTGTGTTCACATGGTTAGGCTACTGTAGTGATCTTGTTTTATAGCTTTTGTTTCAATAAAGTGCCAAGTAAAGCCTTTGGGATAGTGTGGATGATAGTTGACTTGATTCTGTGCAAAAACAGAAACTTTTGCGTCCAGTGCAGAAATTCCTGTCTTTTACTGGAACGTGTAAAAATTCTGAATTTTTAACAGTTGATGGGTATACAAATTTTCTACGTTGTCCTAATTTTTCAGAATTTATGGTGTTACATAAGTATAACCTTAATTCTTATATTTACATACTGTTCTGTTTTGACAGATTCTGTTTTCAATGCATAATTTGCTTGTTTTCTAGTTTCTATGGCTTATATTACTTAATATAAATTGTAGAGTACAGTAGGAATTATGTGAGAACAATTATGAATCTTGTCTTTGACAGTACCAAAGTGAATGATTTGTCTTTATCATAATAACCCATCTCACGAAGTTCCGTTAAGTTTTGTGTGATTGAAGTTTTCAAGTTTTGGGTGAGATATCGATATGAGGAGAATAAGGAGTGACAATAACCTAAGCTTGGGGATGCCAAAGGCACCCCCAAGGAAATATTCAAGGAAGATCCAAGCAACTAAGCTTGGGGATGCCCCGGAAGGCATCCCCTCTTTCGTCTTCAACATTATCGGTAACCTCACTTGAAGCTATATTTTCATTCGTCACATGATATGAGTTTTGCTTGGAGAGTCATTTTATTTTATTAGGATTTGCTTTCTGTTATTTAGAATAATGTTTTGCATCTTTTACTTCAATAAAAATGTCAGGTATAGCCTTTGCCATGCTTATTTTGCAAGTATATGAGTTGTTGTTTCAAATCAGGAAGTTTATCGCTGTTGCAATAATTCTCCAGAAAAGTCAGAATGTGATAAAATGTTGAAACTTTTTGTACAATAAGATCTGATAAATTTTATACAGTGTGGTAAATTTTCAGAATTTTTGGAATTAGGGAATTATGAGTACAATTGCACTCTTTACATACTGTCCTGTTTAGACAGATTGCTGTTATGTTCGCATTGTTTGCATATGTTTGCTTGTTTAATGATTCTATTTGAGGATAGGAGTATTAAATATGCAGAGGCATTTATTATGAAATGTTGAATAATAATTTTAGTGATTTGTTACAGTATAGAATGATAAGGTGTTGCATTGATTTATACTAACGTATCTCACGAGTTCTTGTTGAGTTTTGTGTGGCTGAAGTTTTTAAGATTTAGGGAAACCGTGATATAAAAGGAATTAAGGAGACACAAAAGCTCAAGCTTGGGGATGCCCAAGGCATCCCAAGATAATATTTCAAGAAGTCTCAAGCTTCTAAGCTTGGGGATGCCCCGGTAGGCATCCCACCTTTCTTCTTCAACAATTATCGGTTAGTATCGGTTGAGCCTAAGTTTTTGCTTCTTCACATGAGTTGTGCTATTCTTGGAATGTCATTTTATTTTGTTTTGCTTGCTGTTTTAATAAAATACTTAGATCTGAAAGTTTTAAATAAGAGAAAGTCCTCAATTAGCTACCCATTTACTTAACTACTCGCATGATCTTCACTTATATCTTTTTGGAGTAGTTTGTCATTTACTCTCGTGCTTCACTTATATCCTATGAGTAAATTGTTGAATAAATTGAATGTAATGAAGTTGAAATTATATGCTCATATCATGCCTAGTGGTAGATTCACATTGGGTTTAGAAAGTGAAATCTTTTGAAGCTTGACAATCACAATATTGGTCATACAAGCAATTCATGAATGATTACTATAAGGGAGAGAACTTTCACATACAAATATATTATCTTGGACATCTTCTATGATTGTGAATACCCATTAATTATTTTCAAACTTGAGCAAATTAGTTGAAGTTGGACAAGGAAGACAACGTAATGAGTTATGGTTCTGTATATTTGCATAGAAGTTATATTGTCATGGATCCTCCAACATGTGGTGTTTGCCTAGGATCTTTTGCTAGCCAAAAATTCGTACTAAGTAGAGATACTACATGTGCATCCAAAAACCCTTAAACCCAGTTTCTTGCCATGAGTGTCCACCATACCTACCTATGGATTGAATAAGATCCTTCAAGTAAGTTGTCATCGGTGCATAAAGCAATAAAAATTGCTCCTAAATATGTTTGATCTTTTATTGTAAGGGAAAATTGAGCGTTGTACGAACTTGTGATGGCAAAGTAATAAAAGCGACGGACTGCATAATAAAGGTTGCTATCATAAGGGGTAATATAACATGATGTTCCTTTGCATTAAGAGTTTGGGCATCCAAATAAAAAGCGCATGACAACCTCTACTTCCCTCTGCGAAGGGCCTATCTTTTACTTTTCAGTATTTACTTTTATGCAAAGAGTCAATAGTATGAATTCTCATTTCAACCTCAATTATTCTTTAGTTGGCAAGCATCATGTGGTGGGTAAATATCTAGGCACATATGACCAGTCAAATATATTTGATCATGATTTATTATTGTTGACAATTATCTCTATGATAAATGAGTTGGGAGGCGAAACATTAAGCCCATATCTTTCTCTTTGTTCGATGGATGCCATTTGTTCTAAGAATATGCTTTGAGTAGTAGCAATCATGGAAGACTATATGATGATTGAGTATGTGGAGCTCTTACTTAGACTCTGTTGAATAAGTTGAATTGCAATTGTTTGGTGACTAAGAATATAGGTTGTTGAGTTTCAAGAGAATTCATTGTTTGAACCTTAACATGTGAATTGGTTGCTACTTTAACATGAAAAGTTTTATGAGAAAGAATTGTTGTTATGTTGTTAGGAAAAGTGATTGAAATTATCATTGATCAAACTTATGCACTTTGCTAGCATTCACACTTCATAAATTATTTCTTTTATCATTTACCTACTCGAGGACGAGTAGGAATTAAGCTTGGAGATGCTGATCCATCTCCAACGTATCTATAATTTATGAAGTATTCATGCTGTTATATTATCATTCTTAGATGTTTTACAATCATTTTATAGCAACTTTCTATCATTTTTTGGGACTAACCTATTGACATAGTGCCCAGTGCTAGTTGCTGTTTTTTGCTTGTTTTTTACATCACAGAAAATCAATACCAAACGGAGTCCAAACGCAGCAAAACTTTTTGGAGATTTTTTCTGGACCAGAAGACACCCGGTGGGCCAAAGAAGTACCAGAGGGGAGCTCCGAGGGGAGCACAACCCACCAGGGCGCGCCTGGTGGCCCAGGCGCGCCCAGGTGGGTTGTGCCCACCTCGGTGGCCTCCCGCACCGCCTCTTCACCCTATAAATTCCCAAATATTCCAAAAACCCTGGGGGTAACCCTAGATCAGAAGTTCCGCCGCCGCAAGCCTCTGTAGCCATGAAAAACCAATCTAGACCCCGTTCCGGCACCCTGCCGGAGGGGGAAATCATCACCGGTGGCCATCTTCATCATCCCGGCGGCCACCATGATGAGGAGGGAGTAGTCCACCCTCGGGGCTGACGGTTTGTACCAGTAGCTATGTGTTTAATCTCTCTCTCTCTCTCTCTCTCTCGTGTTCTTGAGATGTCACGATCTTGATGTATCGCGGGCTTTGTTAATATAGTTGGATCATATGGTGTTTTCCCCTCTCTATCTTGTTGTGATGAATTGAGTTTTCCCTTTGAGATTTCGTTTTATCGGATTGAATACTTTTATGGATTTGAGAGCACTTGATATATGTCTTGCATATGAATACCCGTGCTGACAATGGGGTATTATATTGATTCACTTGATATATGTTTTGGCACTCAACTCGCGGATTCCTGAGGTGACATTGGGGTAATCTATGCATAGGGGTTGATGCACGTTTTCGTCCTTGTTTCTCTAGTAGAAATCTTGGGACACTATTTGAGGTTCTTTGTGTTGGATTGAGTATTATGAATCTGGATTTGCTTTGGTGTTATTTTAGTACGAACTCTTGATAGATTGATCGGAAAGAATAGCTACAAACAATTTCTTCTTATGTTCTCCGCTAGATAAGAACTTTGGAGTGATTCTTCATCGCACGTTGAGGGATGGTTATGTGATCCAATTAGATTAGCATTGTTGAGAGATTGCACTAGCGAAAGTACGGACCCTAGGCCTCATTTTCAAGCATTGCAATACCGTTTGTGCTCCGTTTTATCAATTGCTACCTTGCTGTTTTTTATTGTTCCTATTACAAAAATCAATATCTACTATCATTACTATGCTTTTATTACCATCTCTTCACCGAACTAGTGCACCTATACAAATTACCATTGTATTTGGTGTGTTGGGGACACGAGAGACTTTTTGTTATTTGGTTGCAGGGTTGTTTGAGAGAGACCATCTTCATCCTACGCCCTTAGGTCGTAGTAGACATCACTAGCTTCGAGAAATGAAGTTGTTCACTAAATGCAGGGCCATTGGGGCCATACTCAGCTGGAAACAGCGGAAATGATTCCTGAGGATTTTTCTGATTTTCTTCATCACTAATTTCCATCGGCTGAACATCATCAGAACCTGGCACATTTTCATTGATTGGCTTCAATGGAGCAAGAGGCCTTTTAGCTTTCTCTGGAGCTGATGGCATAGGGGCACTGGTCTGTCCTTCACTATTCTTTGCTGGAACTCCTTCAGCGACTTTCTTATTATTAGGCACTAGGGCCTTTTCTTTGGGTGAAACTCTCAACAGTAGGAGGCAAGACAACTTCTTCGGTCACTTGAGTCACTACATCTTCTCCTTCGGTCTGCTTTGGCAAAACTGGTGGTACATCTTGCTGAGGCAAAACAGGTGGTACAACTGCTTGTGCTTCTTCTTCGTGAGCCATGGGCTCTTCATCTTTCTTTTCTTCCTGTTCTGGTTGTGAAGCCAAAGAACCAGGAGCGAGATCAACCTCCATCTGGGTAGGGGCACCAGATGAGGAGACCGGGGTGGTATTTCCTCGGGAAGCAACTTGCTCCCCTCAACCTTATCATCCTCCTTGATGGATCCGGAGGGCTCAACGTGAATTTCCTTCAAAGGCGATGAAACTGCCTTCTCCATCTCAATCTCTTCGTCAACTTTTTCTTCAGGAGCTTGCTGCTCAGGCATGACATTCTCTTCGTCATTTTGGTTCAGAAAGATATCTGTCACATCTGTTTCTTGGGTAACAGCTGGAGGCATAACTAATGGCTCAGCTTGTTGCCTGGTTTCTTCCTCGGGAAGAGGGGATGGTGGTATCTGTTGCAGTGGGACACTTGAGTCAACAGGAGCTTCAGTTGTTACAGATTGGATACGACGATCCTTGACAGCCTTCAACTTGCTGGCTCTTACCTGTGCTCTCTGACGCTTATCTTCTCTTTCTCTTCGTCGAGCAAGATCTTCTTGACGTTAGATCTCATCATTTCTTCGATCACAAAGCTGAGAAATATCCATCTTCAGCTTGGAGTGCCACTCAATCTTGTTGTTCCTCATAACAGTGAGGGCTTTGGTGATCTCAAGAATCCCCTTGTTCATGTCTTTTCTTTCAGACTCAGTTCTGGCATCCTTCCTCATTTGCTCAAGGAGTTTCTTGTCCTTGACAGCTTGGTTTAGTTCCTTGGTAAATTCTGTCAGCTCGGTGAAGTGCTTTGCAACCATCTTGGTAACATCTTTAGGCAGACCCAAGCTGCTCAATTCAGATGGATTTGCATCATAGGAAGCACTTTCAATGATATAAAAAATAAGATCAAAGTCATATTTCAGTTCCTCTGTGGAAGCAAGAACACTTGTCTTGGCCTTCTTGGCAGCAGCAGCAACTTTTTCATCAAGCAACAACTTTCTCTTTGCCACAGGGGCAACAGAACCCGAAGGTTTATCTGATGCCACAGTAGCAAGCCTTGGTGATGATCTCAACGGGGGCGAAACTTTTGCTGGAGAGGGTGTTTGATACGGCTTGTCAAGCAAAGCTTGTTGATCATACATGGGAATTTCATCGGCAACATCTTCATCGGAGGAATCAGATGAGGCAGATGCTACCTTCCTTGACTTTCTGGCAACAGATTTCTTCTTCGAAGCTCGAGGGGAAACAGACTTCCTCTTCTTCTTTTCCTTTTGGGCAGAAGCCCGTTCCTTCTTCTCTTGCACATCTTGTTGAGTTAACTCAACATTTCTTTGTTCCACCTGATTTTTCTTCGAAGCTTTGGCGTCACGCTTGGCCTTGGCCTTTGCTCTCTTTTTCGCTTCCTCAGGAAAATCAGCAGTTGTCTTTAATGAATCAACATGAGCATTAGCGGGAGGAGCTGGCCTAACTTTTTCATCATTTGGACCTAGGCAGCCCTCTATGATTCAGTCATTCCAGGGTGGAGTGAATGCAAACAGAATCTGATATTTCCTTCGGACGTTCTCATAGTTGAACCACTTCTTTGCCCAATGACGGCGGATCTTCTACAGACTGTTATTTCTTTTGGTGGCAGTTTCAACTCTAGGTGGAGTTTTGTAAGTTTCGGGATCGGACATCTCAGCCGCGGTGTTCCTCTCTCTACCGCGGCCACCCTTCTTGGGATTTCCATCGGAAAACAGGGTCTTGGAATCAGTGATTTGCTCATCCTTAGGCTGACTATGAGCCGAGGGAATATCATCTTCTTCTTCATTAGATTCTGATTCAGATTTCTTCTTCGGTACCTTTGGCGGCTTAGATGCTTTTCTCTTAGTCAACTTAGCTCTATCAGCCACACGCGGCAATTGAGGGATATCTTCCTCGGACCCAGACTGCTCTTCCGAACTATGAGCCATAACCACTCCTGAGAGGAAAACAATAATACGAGGAAAAACAGGAAGGGGTCATAAACATGCACAGAAGCATTTTGACTCAAAACAGATAATTTTTTGGAAGCAGCAAAGGACTTCGTGGCATATATTTTGGAAGATATCGTCGAGAGAATTGCAATGTGCCATAAGGCAGGATAACAACTCCTCTAATCTTTCGACGTATAACACATGAACCCTAGATCCAAACTGACTGGTACGAGGAGCAACTACAAACCGTACAAGTCACAACTTAGTGAAACCTAAAGATCTACCGCAAGGAAATAAAATAGAAGAAATGGCATCGGGACGAACAACCCTAGAACAGATGAAGGACAGGGCTAGCTCCAGATCTATATGCCCTAACTTGGCAGTACAAATCATCTACGGTAGCGCGGGAGAGAAGAAGTACCGCACTGGTGCGACCAACGGTGGCGGGGCTTCGCCGGAGTTGAACGGCAAGGCACGACGTCGACGCTGCTTCGAGCTCAGGTTCGGGCGGAGAGCAAGAGGAGGGGTTTGAGGCCGAACAGAGAAAGAACAAAGGAGGAAGACGTCTGGAGGGGGGTTTATATAGCCCGAGGGCGAAACTGCTTCCTCTGAGATCCATGGCCGAAAAGCACGGGACATTCCACATTCAACGGACGAGATCATGAACGTGAGATCGTGGGCACGTGTCAGCCGTTTCCTACAAAATTCTCGGTAACTGAACAGAATGCTGAAGGGTTTGAGGAAGCGCAAGTGCCAAAACAGATGAAATTTCGAAGTTGAATTCATTCGCATCCAAGGACGTCGGATCGAAATCTTCTTCAGATCAAGTTGCATGTTTATGACGAGAAAGAACAAAGTCTGACTCAAAACGCAAAGCCAAACGAAAGAAAACACAAGACACAAACACATCGAACGAAAACACAAAGAGTTAAGCACCAACAATGATTGATCTCAGGGCTTATAATAAACGTGAGATGTCCCTGAGATAATTCCCTGCACGAGAGGATCAATTCTTCTTCACAACCCACTCTTGCGTGGGTGGTGAGGATCTCATTTGCTTGGACTGAGTAGGAGTATTCCTTCGGCAAGGCCTGTAAGACACATGTGCACTTTGATGATAATCATATGAATAGGCATTGAAGTTATTTCCAGATACATGAATGTAATGATTTGAAGAGGTACGCATGTACTCCTTTTGATGCGGGTTAGGATGATAATCATTCGAGAAAGATACTAAAGTAGACTGTGAATGATATCCATTTCCACGTCGAGAGTTATCCTGCACAATCAGGTTAGCAGTGATGGGCAAATTTTCAACAATGCACTTCTTTACCCAGATTTGCTTCTTGGGTGAACCTGTCCTACAGTTAGTTCCAACATATCGAGCAAAAACTTCACCATTCTGTTGTTTGAAGATTTTGTAATTTGAGTTATCAGACTCGTCAATATCAACAGGAATGGGTGAATGATAACCAGTTAGAGTTTCAAGTTCAAGGGTTTTACTCTTTGCACGAACCCAAGTTGTTCGAGGATACTGTTCGGGAGTCCAATAGGATCCATCCAAATTGAGTTTCTTTTTGAAACCTAATCCTTCCTTCTGAAGGTTTTTGTGCAGTATGGACTTCTTGAGCACATCACATAGGGTTTGATGCCCTTTTAGGCTCCTTAGCATTCCAGTCTCAAGTAAGCCCTTTAACCTGCAATTTTCTTCAGTAATAGCAGCAAAATCCTCAGAAGAGGGGTTAGTGGTACCAATTTTAGTAGTAGCAATATTCTCTGCAACAGTATTAGAAGTTTCAGCATGAGAATCGGCATTGCTACGTTCTAGGCATTTAAAGCATGGAGGTACAAAATCATCAGGAAATCGAACAGATTGCTCGGTGAAGAGAGAAGCTTTCTCTAACACCAGCTCGTTATGAGATTCTTTCTGTGACACGAGTTCTTGATTCCTGTTAAGGAGTTCATCTGATAAGCTCTCGTAGTCAACTGTAAGCAAATCATATCGATTGGTAAGATCATCAATAGTTGATGAAAAAGCTACTTGCTCTTCGACCAACTTTTGATTCTTCTCCATCTCTTCGACTAGTAATCCTTCAGTTTTCCTGAGATTTCTCTCAAGCATTTCAAGTTCATCATGTTGAGATTTAGCAATCTTGACCAGCTTGGCATAGGAAATGCATCATCATCATCACTATCATGAATGACGCCGACGACCTCCTCTCTCGGTGGGCAACGACGCCGACGAAGAAGCGCCCACCGGTGTCTTCATACTGTCGACCAACGCTCTCTGGAGAGACTGGGGTGGAATGGAAGTACCCCTCCCACCACGCGCCGACGAAGAAGGAGCCTCGGAGCGGTCCGAACCCGCGCCCACCATCTTTCAACACCTGCCATGACAAAGAGTAAACAAAATTAGTACAACATAAATTTTTTTAATACCGACATGAATAATAATATGTATATAACTTAAGTGTATCATCATCAAGTACAACATAAAAAAATTGAATACCTAACATGAACTAACAATATATATATAATACAAATTGAATACCTGACATGAACTAATAATAATCTTGATCGTCTATATATGCTCCGGGATTAATAAATGCATCATCATCATCACTATCATGAATGACGTGATCATCGGGTTCAGCGGCATCAACATGTGGAATGCCACCTTTATGTAATCGGTCAAGCATTGACAGGTCATCCGCAGCAGTAACCTTTTCTTGTTCTGGCTCAGGGGTGAAGTCGGATTCACTGTCGCTGTCTACTTCAATGTTCTGGGGTGAAGTAGAGCGGTTCTTGAAACTTTTTTTGGAAAGACGTGTTTCTTGGAAGAATTCTCCTTCATATGTGTCTGGGTTAATGTGAGGTTCATAATCCTCTTCATTGGGGGGAGGTGGTCTAACACATGGCGGCACTTCATAAACGACATCCCAACCATTCAGATTTGGATCAGTTTGGCAGGCCCACGGTAGATAGAAAACTTGGGTCGCCTGTTGAGCCGTAATATAGACATCGGGAACATCTAAATGGGTGCTTTGTTTGATTTTGACTAGCCCTATATGTTCATGAGTCCTTCTAGTCTCCTTCGGCTGGAACCAATAACATTTGAAGACTACGACATTCGGTGGGTTTTCACCATAGAATAGAAGTTCATAAATTGCTTCAACTCTCCCATAATACTCGGTACCTCCTTCGCCGATAGCAGAGACACAACAATTTGTAGACTTTCAGTCAGCCATAGATAGCTCTTTGCCGAAGGTACGAAAGCGATACCCGTTGATGTCTTATTTGTCAAATGAACGGGCCTTATAGTCAAAACCATTAGCGACTTGTCTCAATTCGGCGTCCATAGACTCTGAATTAGCCTACAAGTTCAATACGAAAGGATTGTTGCATTAGCCGCAAATTAGATGAAGAAATGAGAAAGGTCTAATGGAAATTACCGTTTGTTAGAACCAAGAGATGAAACCGGGAAAGCCGCCTCCATGCTTTGGCAGAAGCTCATACTCTTTGATGGATTCCTTTTGGATCACCGCTCCATCCGAGAATTTGGCGACGTATCGACTGTATCAAATATCCAGGGATAAGAGCAGTTCAAAGCAATTAGAAGTTGTGAAACAATGTACCGAGAACTTACTCTATGTACGACCGCACTTCTGTTAGGTTGTTGAAGATATACAACGAAATGGTCCGCCATTCTTCGACATCCAACGATATTGGTTTCGAAGCACCGGCTGGTGCAAGATTCCCTTTGAATAGGCTGAGGTTGGATCCACCTTTTTTAGGGTCGCCAGCATTGTACCAAGGCTTCGGATTATGCAAATGACAATTTTTGGCTTCGTAGTGTGTTGTCACGAAGTTTGCCGCCTCCTCAGTAATGAATGCCTCGGCCATCGATGCTTCAATTCTATGTTTATTTTTACATTTTGCTCGAAGCATTATCTGCATCCTCTCAGTTGCGTAGCACCAACGATTTTGCACGCCCCCCCCCCCCAATCTTGCCTCGGTCGGGAGATGCAAAATCAAATGCAGCATTGGATTAAAGAAGCCCGGTGGAAAGATCTTCTCTAACTTGCAGATCAACTCCGGCGCCAACTCTTCCATTTCTTCTAGCATGCCAGGCGATAGTTCTTCCGCACAAAGAACACGGAAGAAATAGCTCAGCTCTGCTAGTACCAGCCATTCATCCTCAGGGATAAAGCCACGCAACAGCACCGACATTACCCGCTCAAGCCATATGTGCCAATCATGACTCTTGAGACCAAATATTTTCAATTTTTCAAGACTCGCTCCCCTCTTTAGATTCGCTGCATACTCATCGGGGAACATCAACTGCATTTTCACCCACAAGATAATTTCCCTCATAGCTGGCCTTCCAAGATTGAACCATGCCTTTGGCTTCGTCTAGTTCTGCTTTCCTTTCGGTTCTTGCATGTTTTGTAATGGTCTATCACATAGCGCCTCCTGATTGACTCTAGCCTTAGTATTATCCTTTGACTTCCCCTCTATGCCGAACAATGTACCAAAAAGGGCCTCGATGATATTCTTTTCAGTGTGCATCACTTCGATGTTGTGTGGGCAAATGAGGTCTTTGAAGTAAGGCAGATCCCACAAGCATGTCTTGTGAGTCCAGGTGTGTTCCGAATTATACCCCTTGAAATACCCTGGACGCTCTGGATCTGGCTCGAGAGCGTTTAACTGATCCAGGGTCTCTTGGCCTGTCAACGCAGGTGGTGCAGAGTTTTTGACAACTCTACCTTTGATGAAGTTGTTCTTGTCTTTCCTGAACTTATGGCGAGGATCCAGGAACTGTCTATGCAAGTCGAAGCAAGAAAACTTGCGACCTGCCTGCAGCCAACGGAACTAAAGAGCTGCCTTGCATGTGGGGCATGGGAACCTTCCATGCACGCACCAGCCAACGAATAGCGCATACGCCGGCAAGTCATGCATCGAGTACATGTACCAGACACGCATTATGAAGTTCTGTTTGCTAGCGGCGTCGTATGTCTTGAACCCATTATCCCAAGCTTCTTGCAATTCATCCTTAAGCGGCTGCATGTACACATTCATATTCTTCCCTGGATAGTTGGGCCCTGGAATTATCAACTTTAGGAAAATGTTCTTTCTTTGCATAATCTGTCCAGGGGGGAGATTGAGTGGAATGACAAATACGGGCCAACAACTGTATTGGGTTGCCGTCAGACCAAACACATTGAACCCATCCGTGCTGATGGTGACTCGAGGATGCCTTGGATATGCCGCTCTTTGGTCATATAATGCATTGAAGTGCTTCCACGTAGAACCATCCGATGTGTGTACCATCATCAGATTCCCATCTGCATCTAGTTCGGTTCTTTTGCCCATTTTGTGCCATGTCATCTGTCTCGCCGTCTCTTCGACCATGAAAAGACGTTGAAGTCTTGGTACGATTGGCATATACCGAAGGACATTAACGGGGATTTTGGTCTGTGTCTTCTCACCCATACCGTTGTCTACCACAACATACCTGGAAAACTTGCAAATGGGACAATAGTTCAAGTCCGCATACTCAAGCCTAAATAAGGCACATCCTTTCTCACAGGCATGTATCTTCTCTTAGGCCATCTTAAGTGCACGGAGGATTTTGTCCAACTAGTACAGGTTTGCAGGCATTACATGGCCTTTGGGTAAAAAGCGTCCAAATACTGTCATCATCGCGTCATAGCATTCTCTGCCCAAGTTGAATTGAGCCTTCAGACTTGTGAGATGGCATCAGCTGACAAAGCTTAGTGTGCCCGTGGAGAGGACGTTTTGAAGACTCCAACATTTCATTGAAGGCCTTTGCCGATTCCTCCATCTCATCGTCCAAATCCCGAGCATCATCAAAGTCTTGCACCATGTCTTCCATCCTGGTACCATGCTCATCGGTGCGACGACGAACCACCTCAGCTCTAGCACGTTGGGCAGACTCACCATGAAATGTCCACACCGTATAACCGGGCGTAAAACCACTCTTCTGCAGGTGTTTGCCCATTTCATCCTCTGTCCTCTTGTGCCAATTGTCACACCGGACACAGGGGCACCAGGTTTTCCTCTGGCCATTTGCAAATGCGGCTCTCACAAACCCCTTGGTTTTTGTTAACCATTCATTGGTCATGTTTTTCTGACTAGTTGACCGGTGTACATCCACGCACAATCACTCATCTTTCCTAGCTACTGGACACACAAGAAATATATATAATTCATCATGTATATATTCATCAGTTAATCTAGTTTGTCAATTTTATTACGTCCATGCAACCTACACTCTAATAGGTAAAGATAGGTCCTAATCCCACCCGAGTATGTGTAGATTGGGTTCATTTTCCCATGCTCTGCTCCGGATCCGACGCAAAATTTCGGTAGCACCTCCCCGCCGTTCTCCTGATACACGTCTCTGCAATAAACAGAGAGGATGTGTACCCGAAGAACAACAGGGAGGCATTGACGAAATTTATGCATCGGATCCGGAGCAGAGCATATGGGAAAACGAACCCAATCTACACATACTTGGGCTATCCATGGATAATGTTGGACAATTCAAAAGAATCACGGTTATAAATATGCAAATGCATGCATATTTATAGCTGTAACCCTTTCAAACAGGAGACGCATACTGGTCACGCATACTGATGATTGAAGACACCTATAGCTAGCAAGTTTCATCGGCACGAAGACCGAAACAGAGCAAATAATGAAGCGGGGAGAACGAGATGTCATTTGTGCTCACCCACGAATGTAGGGGCGGAGCTCGTCAAACACCAGACCCTTGCAGCGACGAAACAACTGCACATTTAAATCCAAAGATGAGTAACATAGCATTATTGTTTTTGCCATCAACCTAACTAAATATTTACAACAGTATGCCACCGAAATATATGTCATTCAGGGTTCCGTCGACGTCGAGGCACCCCTAACCTATATAGATGTCATTTAGGCTTTCGTCGACGCCAAGGCACCCCGTAACCCGCTCGTCCCTGGGCGCCCTCACGTATGGCGACACACGGTCGACGGGTCAGCACTCGGACCGGGGGATTCTCAGCCTGGGCAACGGCGCCGGGACCGGCGGGACCCATTGGCTCCACCATCTATCCCCTCGGCAACCGGCGATCCTCGACCCTCTGCCCCGACCCTCGACCCCTCGGTGACCGGTGATCCTCGACTCTCGTTCCCGACCCTCGACCCTAGTTTTGGCGACCGGCGATCCTCGGCCCGGTTCCGTCGGCGCCGCCGCACCCCTCGACCCGATTCCCGATCCTCGACCCTCTGCCCCGACCCTCGACCCCTCGGCGACCGGCGAGCCTCGACCCTCGTTCCCGACCCTCGACCCTAGTTTTGGCGACCGGCGATCCTCGACCCGGTTCCGTCGGCGCCGACGCACCCCTCGACCCAGTTCCTGATCCTCGACCCTCTGCCCCGACCCTCGACCCCTCGGCGACCGGTGATCCTCGACCCTCTTTCCCGACCCTCGACCCTAGTTTTGGTGACCGGCGATCCTCGACCGTTCCGTCGGCACCGACGCACCCCTCGACCCAGTTCTCGATCCTCGACCCTCGACCCCTCGACGACCGGTGATCCTCGACCCTCGTTCCCGACCCTCGACCCTAGTTTTGGCGACCGGCGATCCTCGACCCGGTTCCATCGGTGCCGATGCACCCCTCGACCCGGTTCCCGATCCTCGACCCGGTTCTTCTTCTTGTTGTTGTTGTTTTCTTCTCCTCCTCCTCCTCTTCTTCTTTTCTTCTCTTCCTCTTCTTCTTCTTCTTATTCTTCTTCTTCCTCTTCTTTTTTTTTTCATTTCTTCTTTCTTCTTAACCTAAACTAAACCTAAACTAAACTAAATCTAAACCTAAACCTAAAAAAATAGAAAAAAAAACCTAAACTAAATCTAAAAAAACAGAAAAAAAGAGAGGAGAAGAGCTCACCTTGGGAGGGGCGGCCGGTGGAGGAGGGGGCCGGTGGAGGAGGCGCCCGGTGAAGGAGAGCCGCCGCAGGGGAGGAGGCAAGGGAGGGGGGCGGGGCGGCCTGGGGCAGGGCGGCGGGCCGGCGCAACGCGGTGTCGGGGGCGAGGGTCGAGGCGGCGGGGGGTCGGGGGCGGCGGGTGCGGTGTGGGCGGGGCAGCGGGGGGGTCGAGGGCGGCGGGTGCGGTGTGGGCGGGGCAGCGGGGCGCCGAGGCGGCGGCGGTGACGGGCGGGGGCGGCGGCGGCGACAGGCGGGTGGTCAGGGCCGGCGACGGGCGGTGGGTTCTCTCGGGGGCGGCGGGTGCGGGGAACGGGGGGGAGAGAGAGGAGTGTGAGGTGGGGGGTGGCCGTTAGGGCCGTTTGTAGCCTTTTTCTTTGCCGTCAGCTAGCAGACGGCAACGAGGGGGGATGGGCCAGTCCCTAAACGCTGGCCTCCACTGGACCCCACCCCACCTCTTTGCCATCTGCTAGCGGACGGCAAAGATTCTTTGCCGTCAACTAGCAGACGGCAAAGAAAATGGCTGATGGCAAATAATATCTTTGCCATCAGCTAGTTCTTTGTCGTCCGTTTTTTGTAAGCAGACGGCAAAGACCTTCTTTGCCGTCAGCTAGCAGACAACAAAGAACTGGCTGATGGCAAATTCCCTGATTCCAGTAGTGTAGTGAAATCTACGGCCCCGGGTCTATCTTTTATCATATTGCTTTCCGATCTATTTTTCATCGCATTTGTTTTCAGATATATTATTTCAAAAACCCAAAAATACTTTGCTGCACTTTTTATTTGCATCTTTTATTTCGCTTTTTATTCAGATCTATTTATCCAAACACATACAAAACAATCTATCTTTTTACCGAGGAGGGATTGACAACCCCTCTTACGCGTTGGGTTGCGAGGATTTGTTCTTTGTGTGCAGATACCGTTTACATAGTGTTGCTTGGTTCTCCTACTGGATTGATACCTTGGTTTCATAACTGAGGGAAATACCAACCGTAGTTGTACTGCATCATCCCTTCCTCTTTGGGGAAATACCGACGCAGTTTCAAGCCGCATCAAAAGGAATTTCTGGCGTCGTTGCCGGGGAGGATCAAGTCAAGATAGTCGCCCGTCAACTTGCCAATTTCTGGCGCCGTTGCCGGGGAGACATCATCAACATCTATCAGGTTCCTAATCACAAATCTCATCTCTTTGCAATTTACATTATTTGCCATTTGCCTCTCGTTTTCATCTCCCCCACTTCACAAAAATTTGCCTTCTTTTTCTGTTTGCATTTTTCTCGCTTGCTATTTTTGCTTGTGTGCCATGTGCCTTCTATTTGCTTGCATCTTCGCTTGCTAAAAATCTATTGATATGGATCCTCATCCACTTGCTAATCTTTTTAAAAGATCCAATTATGATGAACCAATTGCTAGTGAGTTGAGTGCACTAGATTATCTTTATGAAGTTTTGCTTGAGATTCGTGAATCTAAAAATTGTGATGAAGAAATTTATGAAGTGATTCATTATAGCTCCTTGAATGAAAAGCATGATTGCAATGATTTTACTATAAATTCTATTAATGTCAATTATGCTAATAATATGCAAAACCCCAAGCTTGGGAATGCTAATTTTGCTATGTCCACTACTTATTGAAATGATCATGATTGGGGTGATTCTTCTTATGATCTTGAAAATTTATTTAAGCCTCATGATGAATATGATATTGATAATAATGTTTGCAATAATATTGAAAGTGCGTTTGGAAGAGCGTCAACTTTAGGTAAAAATAATCCCACATATTTGGAGAGAGTTCAATCTTACAATTTTTTTGATGAAAGTGGGTTTGGAGAGGTCATGACTTTAGTTGATGTTAATCCCACTATCTTGGAAGATTATAAAATTTTTATGCATGTGGATCATGAAGAGAAAATTTTATATGATAGCTATATTGTTGAATTTGATTATGATCCTACATGTAATTATTACGAGATAGGAAAATATGTTTGTAGAATTTTTCATGTTACTAATTTACCTCTTGTTATGTTGAGATTTCTATTGTTTCTTTCTTCTTCCTTGCATATGCTATATATTTCTTGTCTTGATAATTTGTTTGCTTATAAAATCCCCATGCATCGGAAGTATGTTATACTTAAATGTGTTTGTCACATGTATTATGATGCTCTCTTTGTGTTTCAATTCTTGTCTTTCATGCGAGCATCAACAAAATTATCAATGCCTAGCTAAGAGACTTTAAAGAAAAGCGCTTGTTGGGAGGCAACCCAATGAATAAAATAATTTTTTTCCTTTTTGTTTCTGTTTTTGTGTGATCACACAATTATGCTACTGTTATGATTGTGTTTTTTATGTTTTACTTAGTGTTTGTGCCAAGTAAAGCCTTTGGGATAGCTTTGGTGATAGTTGATTTGATCCTGTTGAAAAACAGAAACTTTGCATCCAGTAACAGAATTGTTAAAACTCACAGAAGCGACGAAAAATTCTGAATTTTTTACACAAGATTTATATACAAATATCCTCTGGTTTCCTAATTTTTCAGAATTTTTGGATTTACATAAGCATGAGAACAATTTGCATCTTTACTGACTGTTCTGTTTTTGATAGATTCTGTTTTCTTTGCATTGTGTGCTTATTTTGATGAATCTATGGATTGTATCGGGGGGTATAAGCCATGGAAAAGTTAGAATACAGTAGATATAATGCAATAACAAAATTTGAATGGGTTTTCAACAGTACTTAAAGTAAATATTGCTTTTCTTATACTAGCGGATCTCACGAAGGTTTTGTTAAGTTTTGTGTGATTGAAATTTTGAAGTTTTAGGTGAGATCACGATGGATGAAGGAATAAGGAGTGTCAAGAGCCTAAGATTGGGGATGACCCATGGAAACCCAAGTTAATATTCAAGGAGAACCAAGCAACTAAGCTTGGGGATACCCCGGAAGGCATCCCCTCTTTCTTCTAACGACCATCGGTATTTTACTTGGAGCTATATTTTTATTCGTCGCATATCATGAGTTTTGCTTGGAGCGTCTTGTATTATATGAGTCTTTGCTTGTTTTGCTTTTTAGGTTTTCACAAGTATCCTTGCTGGACACACCTATTTGAGAGAGCCAAAATTATGCTATGATTTGTTAGAATTGCTCTATATGCTTCACTTAAATTTTTTGAGCTATGGAATTGCTCTAGTGCTTCACTTATATCTTTTTGAGCATGGTGTGATTTAATATTTTTGAAGAAATAATTGCATGCTTCACTTAGATTAATTTGAGAGTTAGTAATTTTTTGAAGAAATTCTCTCATGCTTCACTTATATTATTTTGAGAGATGAAATTTTTATGCTCATGTTCTTCACTTAAATTTATTTGAGCTTGTCAAAAGCAATTGCAACATATAAAACTAGTCCCAAAGTGGTAGATATTCAAGAGGGATATAATAAAAACTTTCATGAAGATCATTGGACAAAATAAACTTGATTCTTTGTAATAGTTTTGAGATATGATGATAGTAATATATGAGTCATGTTGGTGAGTAATTATGCTTTAGTAAGAATATTGGTGTTAAGGTTTGTGATTCCCTATGCAAGCACGAAAGTCAATAGTTATGCAATGAAATTACATCCTACTTGTGGTGCATTATTCGGTGTTAGTTATGCTCAATGCTCCCTTATGTGAATTTTCGTTTCTTGGTTGGTTGCTTCTCAATCTTTTTGCTAGCCTCCACTTGTACTAAGTAGAAATACTACAAGTGCATCCAAACTCTTTAAACCCAGATTTGCCATATGAGTCCACCATACCTACCTATACACGGTATTTTCGTGTTGTTCTAAGAAAATTTGTATGTGCCAACTCTAATTTTTTGAAATGAATTTCCTTTTTGTGTGCCCGTACCACTCATGAAGCGGCAGGGGGTGGCCAATATTTTCCATGCTAGATGTGTTATTCTCAATATGAGTGTTTATTCACTTGTCATTGCACGAGAGTATGGCGGTAATAGGGATGCCTAGTCCCGAAATGAAAAGAAATTTACTTTATGTTGTCAAATAATAAATTCCTTGGAAAGTGTTGGTATGGACGGTACCCGTGGATACGGCTAGCCATGGAGTGTGAAAGTATGGTAGAAAAAGGAATAAACTTTATTTTCTGTTTGGGAACCGCCTATGATATATCTAGCATGGAAAGTGTTGGGAATTACTCGGTCATTTTCGTTCACGGGAAAAGCATGCCTCTCAAAAAAAATTATCTCTCAATTTAAGCTTTGAGCTCTGGCACCTCTACAAATTCCTACTTCCCTCTACGAATGTCCTATCTATTTACTTTATGCAATTTTTATTTTTATTTGAGTCTCCGTCTTCTCTTATAAAGCACCAACTAGGGAGCACTATGATCATACTTGTGCATTGGATGTAGCTAATATTCGAGTGTGTTTCATGAATGGATCAATGATTGAGCATGATGGGCTAGGGATAACTTTCTTTAGTGTTGATATTTTGAAAGACATGGTTGCTTGTTGATATGCTTGAGTATTGAAGTTATCATGTCAAATATAGACTATTGCTTTGAACCATCTAAAAGTCCAAATGTCCATGCTACAAAAGAAAAGAATAGGTGATGAACATGTTAGGCAGCTTTCCACATCAAAATTTCTGTTTTTATCATTTACCTACTTGAGGACGAGCAGGAATTAAGCTTGCGGATGCTAATACGTCTCCAACGTATCTATAATTTTTTATTGTTCCATGATGTTATATTATCATTCTTGGATGTTTTACAATAATTTTATAGCAACTTTATATCATTTTTTGGGACTAACCTATTGACATAGTGCCCAATGCCAGTTGCTATTTTTTGCTTCTTTTTTACTTCGCGGAATATCAGTACCAAACGGAGTCCAAACATAGCGAAACTTTTTGGAGATTTTTTTTGGACCAGAAGAAAACTTGGGAGCCAAGGAAGTACCAGAGGGGATCCCCATGGGGACCACAAGACACCTGGGCGCACTCAGGAGCCCAGGCGCGCCCAGGTGGGTTGTGGGCCCCACAGAGGTCTCCTCCACCACCTCTTCGCCCTATAAATTCCCAAATATTCCAGAAACCCTAGGGGAGTCGATGAAACACAATTTCAGCCGCCGCAAGTTCCAGAACCACGAGATCCAATCTAACACCATCACGGAGGGGTTCATCATCCTCATTGGTGCCTCTCCGATGATGCGTGAGTAGTTCACCATAGCTCTAAGGGTCCGTAGGCAGTAGCTAGATGGCTTCTTCTCTCTTTTTGCTTCTCAATACAATGGTCTCTTGGAGATTTATTTGATGTAACTCTTTTTGCGGTGTGTTTGTTGGGATCCAATGAACTTTGAGTTTATGATCAGATCTATATCCATGAATATTATTTGAGTTTTCTTTGATCTCTTATATGAATGATTATTTATAGCCTCGTATTTCTTCTTCGAATCTTTGGTTTAGTTAGGCTGACTAGATCGATTTTTCTTGCCATGGGAAGAGGTGCTTTGTGATGGGTTCGATCTTGCGGTGTCCTCTCCCAGTGACAGAAGGGGCAGCGAGGCACGCATGTATCGTTGCTATTAAGGATAACAAGATGGGGTCTATTCCTACTTGAATAGATCTTGTCTACATCATGTCATCGTTCTTATTGCATTACTCCGTTTCTCCATGAACTCAATACACTAGATGCATGCTGGATAGCGGTCGATGTGTGGAGCAATAGTAGTAGATGCAGGCAGGAGTCAGTCTACTAATCTTGGACGTGATGCCTATATATTGATCATTGCCTTGGATATCGTCATAATTATTTGATCTTCTATCAATTGCCCAACAGTAATTTGTTTACCCACCGTGTGTTATTTTCTCGAGAGAAGCCACTAGTGAAATCTACGGCCCCCGGGTCTATCTTTTATCATATTGCTTTCCGATCTATTTTTCTTTGCATTTGTTTTCAGATCTATTATTCCAAAAACCCAAAAATACTTTGCTGCACTTTTTATTTGCATCTTTTATTTTGCTTTTTATTCAGATCTATTTATCCAAACACATACAAAACAATCTATCTTTTTACCAAGGAGGGATTGACAACCCCTCTTACGCGTTGGGTTGCGAGGATTTGTTCTTTGTGTGCAGGTACCGTTTACATAGTGTTGCTTGGTTCTCCTACTGGATTGATACCTTGGTTTCATAACTGAGGGAAATACCTACCGTAGCTGTACTGCATCATCCCTTCCTCTTTGGGGAAATATCGACACAGTTTCAAGCCGCATCAATAACCACCATAGTTTCCCTGATCCTGATAACCAGAACTTGAGCCGCCACCACCGAAGCCGGCTCCCTGGAAACCTCCAGAACCTGGCCCGCCAGACGGACCATTATTGTTGTCGTGATGCTGAAAAGACTAGTTCTTAAATTCTCACATAATATAGCAATCCTTCCAAGCATGAGTAGACGGCTTGTTAGGATAGCTATGCTTCGGACACGGCCCGTTAAGGGTTCCTCATAATTTTTGGGCTTCCCCCCATTATAGGGCTGCTTTTCATTACGACGCTGATTTTTGAACCCCGCGTTCGCGTTAGCAACAAAATCTGACCCGCCATCGGCGTGTCCGCGCTTGCCACCATTGACATGGTTATTGGGATTACCATTCTATGCTGAGGCATTCGGGTGCTGACCCTTGCCACCGCCATTTTTCTTGCCTTTACTCGACTTATCCTCATCAGAGCCAGGATCCTTCGTAACGTCAGAATCAGCATATCTGGTAAGTACATCCATGAGATTGCCCATATATGTGCATTTAAGTTTAAGCCGCCCTAACTTCTGTTTAAGAGCCTCAAAACAACAATTCTTCTCCAGAATTAGAACAGCCTGAGCTGCCCCAATGTTTTCGGAAGAGTGGATAATGGTGGCGCCCCGGCGGACCCAATGATGGGCCGACTCATCCTCACGCTGGACACAGTGCTCCAAATCTACAATTGTCATTGGCTGCTTGTAGGTGCCTTGGAAATTTCTGATGAAGTGCTCCTTCAACTCCACCCATGTGTTGATAGAATTGGGGGTAGGTTTTTCAACCAAGTGCGAGCCGGCCCCTCCAACATCATGGTGAAGTACTTGGCACATACTGCATCACTGACGTCCAACATATCCATAGCCAGCTCGTAGCTTTCAATCCAAGCCTCTGGAGGGAGATCCTCCGTGTAGTTAGGAATCTTGCGGGGACCTTTAAAATCCTTAGGCATGCGCTCATTACGTAGAGCCGGCACTAGGCACGGCACTCCAACGCTTCTGGCGCTCAACCCGGCTCCTACCAAAGCTGAAGGAACTGCTGGGGGCGGCTCATAAGCCCCCTGGTTTGCTGCCTCTGCCACTCGGCGGGCTCTTGCATCATCCACAGTTGCTTGAGCATTAGCCCTCTGGTTAAGGGGCGGGTTAACCGACGATGGGTTACGACGTCTATCACTACTTGAAACCGCCGACGATTCAGCGTGCTGGCTGTAGCTATGACTCGGCAATGGTGTCGAGTGTACATGGTGCCGACTATAAGAGTAGTTAGCCTACTGAGCAATTGCTGTTTGCAACAGCTCGATGGTTTTCCGAGTCTCTGCCGAACTGGTGACTCGCCGATGATGGGAATCGCAGTAAGCCGGGTCGTCGCTGCCACCATGTTATCCACCGGGTTAGAAAAGTGACCCGGCGGTGTCGAAAAGTGCGGCGGCGGCGTCCGACCAGGTAGAGGGTTAGGTCACAGGTCTTCCCTCCTGACCGGCTCTGGCTGGTGAGGCTGGGCTATTACCCTGTGATACGTCTCCAACGTATCTATATTTTTTTATTGTTCCATACTGTTATATTATCATTCCTGGATGTTTTACAATCATTTTATAGCAACTTTATATCATTTTTTGGGACTAACCTATTGACATAGTGCCCAGTGCCAGTTGCTATTTTTTGCTTTTTTTACTTCGCAGAATATCAGTACCAAACGGAGTCCAAACACAGCGAAACTTTTTGGAGATTTTTTCTGGACCAGAAGACAAATTGGGAGCCAAGGAAGTACCAGAGGGGATCCCCGTGGGGACCACAAGACACCTGGGCGCACCAGGAGTCCCAGGCGCGCTATGATGGGTTGTGGGGCCCATGTAGCTCCGTTGCACCGCCTCCCAGCTCTATAAATTCCCAAATATCCCAAAAACCGTAGGGGAGCAGATGAAACACAATTCCAGCCGCCGCAAGTTCCAGAACCACGAGATCCAATCTACACCATCACGGAGGGGTTCATCATCCTCATTGGTGCCTCTCCGATGATGGGTGAGTAGTCCACCATAGACCTAAGGGTCCGTAGGCAGTAGCTAGATGGCTTCTTCTCTCTTTTTGCTTCTCAATACAATGGTCTCTTGGAGATCTATTTGATGTAACTCTTTTTGCGGTGTGTTTGTTGGGATCCGATGAACTTTGAGTTTATGATCAGATCTATATCCATGAATATCATTTGAGCTTTCTTCGATCTCTTATATGCATGATTATTTATAGCCTCGTATTTCTTCTTTGAATCTTTGGTTTAGTTAGGCCAACTAGATCGATTTTTCTTGCCATGGGAAGAGGTGCTTTGTGATGGGTTCGATCTTGCGGTGTCCTCTCCTAGTGACAGAAGGGGCAGCAAGGCACGCATGTATCATTGCTATTAAGGATAACAAGATGGGGTCTATTCCTACATGAATAGATCTTGTCTACATCATTTCATCATTCTTATTGCATTACTCCGTTTCTCCATGAACTTAATACACTAGATGCATGCTGGATAGCGGTCGATGTGTGGAGTAATAGTAGTAGATGCAGGCAGGAGTCGGTCTACTAATCTTGGACATGATGCCTATATATTGATCATTGCCTTGGATATCGTCATAATTATTCGATCTTCTATCAATTACCCAACAGTAATTTGTTTACCATCGTGTGCTATTTTCTCGAGAGAAGCCACTAGTGAAATCTACGGCCCCCGGGTCTATCTTTTATCATATTGCTTTCCGATCTATTTTTCATCGCATTTATTTTCAGATCTATTATTCCAAAAACCCAAAAATACTTTGCTGCACTTTTTATTTGCATCTTTTATTTTGCGTTTTATTCAGATCTATTTATCCAAACACATACAAAACAATCTATCTTTTTACCAAGGAGGGATTGACAACCCCTCTTACGTGTTGGGTTGCGAGGATTTGTTCTTTGTGTGCAGGTACCATTTACATATTGTTGCTTGGTTCTCCTACTGGATTGATACCTTGGTTTCATAACTGAGGGAAATACCTACCGTAGCTGTACTGCATCATCCCTTCCTCTTTGGGGAAATACCGATGCAGTTTCAAGCCGCATCACCGTGTTCCCAGGCGTGCCCATGGTTAATTGGGGTATGACCAGCGCTCCTAGCATACTTGGGCCTGCTCCTGGCGTGTTGAGCAGCCGTGCGGGCTCATAACTCAAAGGTAGACGGCTCCGGTACCTTCGCTGATGGACCGCATTAGATGCATGCTGCTCAAGGTTCAACTGCCAAGCCTGCGTTTTCAGATGTTCTTTCTCCGCGTTAACTTGGGCCTGCAACTCGGCTGTCCGGGCGTTCTCGGTGTTGATATCCTCCTGGGCCTTGGTCATCTGCTCCCTGAGCTTTGCGATCTCCACATTGCGCTCTGCTTGGTTTTCCGAAGTGACCTTGGTTGCCAGCAAAGTTGTTAAGGTGTTGATCAGCTCAGACAGAACTTGAGCCGGAGGCCTGACTGAGCCGGATGTTGAAGGATTGTTGTCGCCGTGGCTCCAGCTACCGTAGTGTTGAGAGTCGGCGCTGTCCCTGCCATGAAGATGGCGGCTCGGCACGGTGGCTCATAGGGGTCCGGAATAATGTCACCATCGGAACAGCCCCCGAGCCCGTCGTCTTGAAGCTGATAGATTGACTTCGTCTCTCTGGTCGAGGACTCATTAGCTGAGTAAACAAGAGTCTCTCCTCCAGGTGCGGAATTTTCCGCGAGTTCCACACCTTGGGTGAAGCCCACGAAGGCGTGTTTCCACCCGGCTTGGCTCCGGGCGGGTTGCACACGCCGAGCCGGCTCGACGAGGTCGGTGCAGATGCCCGGCTCAGGTTCAGATCCGCCGATCTTGCCGAAGAAGACATGGATTCCATCGAAGGGGACCCGGTACCCGTACTCGATTGAGTCGGCCTCGGGGCCCCAGCCAGCATCGTCGATATAGAGCTTGCCGCGACGACTCTTGGTCATCCTACCCATGGCGTATCCCTCGATCCCTGGGAAAGAGCCCTTCAAGAACTCGAAACCACCGTGCGTTGGCCGCACGGTGTGCGCCAACTGTCATGGTTTTGTCACGGCAGATGTCCTAGTGTGAGGACAGACGTGAGGACATCGCAAACGGTGATTAGCTTATCGGGGTTGAGCGGGTCGAAAGACACGAGTTTACCCAGGTTCGGCCCCTCACGGTGGAGGTAAAGGCCTACTCCTGCTTTTCTGCTTATTCCTTGAGTATCGATTACAAGGGAGCGGATTCACTTGACCTAGCTATCGATTGATTGTAACCTGCCCTATTCTGTGTCGGGGACTCGCCTTTATATACAGGTCGAGGCCTCCGGCTTACAAGAGTCCGGGTCGTGTCATGACCCGTGACCAAGTCTAACTCTAAGTCGCCTTGCCTTATACGGCAAGACACTATACGGCAGCTTACACGTTTAGGCCACCCGCCGCCTTCTGCTTCTGGGCCCTAAACCGGCCCATCTTGTGAGCCGCCCTTCTGATCCTGGGTCTTGATCGTTCTGGCCCATCATACGTCTGGCTCAAAGAGTCGCCAAATCATGACCCGGCCTTTATACGACGGGTTACACCATGGGGTTATATCCCCAACAGTATCCACGTGTGCTGGAGGAACATCATGCGGCGGACTGCTAGGTCCGATCACACAACTGGCGGTGAGTGGATGTGGCTATTCGAAACACATGCAAAGACCTAGTGACGGCGCCGAAGTGATCAACCAAATGAGTGTGCTACACCTCCACTTTATATAGGCATCCGTCGCGGGCTCAACACTTGGGCCTCACACGGATCCTAAAACCCAAAGTTTGTTCGGCCTAGATCCGAGTCTGAGTAGGATCACACCTGACTCGTGGAGTTGGATCCGGCCTCTTAGGTTCCTTCCCTTAAGCGCGCGACCCCTTAGGTTCTCGTTCACTTGCTCACGAGTCAGATCATATCCGGCTCGGCTAGTCGGTAGCGGCCTCTAGCAAAGCGTGCTGACCCCAAGTGCCTGATGAAGCTGGTTAGGCGAACCTATACACCACACTTCTATTCCCTTTGCCACACGATATATGTTGTCGGGCTCAAGGCGAGTCTGTCATCCTTGCGCTAGCCCGACCTCTTTCTCGTTCCAGTGATGCCGACCACAAACCGGATTATCTCATAATCCTTGTCGCATGGCCATGCTTATCCTGGTCGGATCACACGAGGGGCCCAGATATATCTCTCCTGATCGGAGGGGCAAATCCCATCTTGCTCGACCATGTCTCGCAGCATGGGTCTGGACAAGCCCGTAACCTACCTTTGTAACTACCCAGTTACGGAGTAGCGTTTGGTTGGCCCAAAGCAAGTCTGTCACCATCCCGAGTACATGCGCCAGCTCAGGTCTTAGGACATAGAACGTATGTTGTACTAGAGACTCACAGATGACATATCGATGCGTCTCATAGTCGGGTCTGTCCGACTTGGACCTTATCTCGACTCGGATCCGACTACATTGAATCCGACCAGATCCTTCCGAGTCCATATTATCTGGTTAGCATCCAATGCTCCATGGCTAGTGAGACTGAGCCATCCACCGTGTCATATGCTAGTCTAGTCGGCTGCGCGTCCACACCGCCCTTTCGACTAGGGACCTTTTAGGACAGTCATCATACAATGCATAGTCCCATAAACAAGTCACGTACTTGCTAATACACATCATTGATAATGTCCAAGGACTATCTTTATTCATAAACACATAGGAAATATCATCATACATGATTGCCTCTAGGGCATATCTCCAACAAGCAGAACATCATTTAAGTTTCAAAATAGTATCCAGTTCTAGTTGTAGTAGATCAGGATACAACTCCAAGAGTCCTGTTACCGTGGACACGGCTATTCGAATAGATTACTTCCCTACAGGGGTGCACCACATTACCCAACACGCTTGATTATCTCTGGCCGGACACACCTTTCTGGGTAATGCCCGGGCTCGGCTGATCAACATGCCGTAGACCAACCTAGACTATCTAGAGAGGTCAACACGCCGGTCTAAATCCTAAGTACGAAGGGGTCATGGGCCCATCACCCAAAGTACTCCTGCATGTTGCGAGACTGGCTGGGGACCAGACCCACCTCTTCGTCAGGCCTACCGCCCACCCCAACAATCATCCCGACTCTCGGAACTGTGACATCTGGATCGCTTTCGGAAGGAACGTACGACACCGAGGGTCCCATATACCATTATCCCACGTGGTCGTTAGTGCGTAAAGGCATGTAGCCCAACTCAGATCAAATACCCAAATATGTTATTGTATTATTAGCATCTCGCGGAGACGGCCAGGGTCGTCGCTCCAACTAGGTAACTCACAGACCACAGCCAGGGACCAGGCCCACCTCTCTACTAGGTGGTCTCCACCTACCCTGTCGTTCCGCCACATTATCTCTCCCGGGTACACTTGGGGCCAAACCGTCTTTATCATTGCAACAGTCGGGGTTCCGAACCCATTCCATCAAGGTGAAACTGGAGGAATCACCCTCGATAGGTTTAGCTCGATATACTACACGACAGAGTCATCATGTAGAGTGAAATACGAGGAATCATCCTCAGTAGATCACACTAGATGTGCTACACTACAGAGTCATCATCGAGAGTGAAATACAAGGAATCACCCTCGGTAGATCACACTTGATACGGCTCGGTAGAGTCGTACAATTGTAAGGGCCTTTAGGTGTGTTCTAGCCTCGGTTCAATGGTCAGTCATCTCGGATCACCCATATAGAACATCATGGCAACATGGGCAAGGATGTAGGGCCACTAATAGAATACTAGACTACCTGTACTAAGCATATAGGACAACAGGTAAGGTATCAAACAGCAGGTTATCAAAAACAGGCTATGCATCAAAATAGGAGTTGCCGAAACAACAACAGTAGCAAAATATAATGCAAGAATAAGAGAGAAAGAAATGGCGATATCTGGATGATCAAGGGAATTTTGCTTGCCTGGAAGAACTGTAGAAGGAAGCTGGTCGTCGGCGACGTAGTCGATCACACGGGCATCAACAGCGGTCTCAGAGTCTACCAAAAGAACAGAGGAGAGGGGAAAACAGATAAATAAAGGAGCAATCAAATGCAGCACAATGCATTTCATGGCAAAATGTGGTGATGATATGCTCTAATGCATCCCTAGGCAATTTAAAAGAAGAGGGAAAACATCTGGCAATGTTTTCCCAGCTCCAGGTGTTTATCGGTATATTGAACCAGGGCAAAAAGTCGATGTTCATTATGTTAGAGGGGTGTGGCAGGTATGTGCATGACATATTCGGATTCGTCATATTTTTCTGATCATTTTTTGTATATAAATTATTTTCATCAGAGTTGTGGTTTATTTTATATGAATTTCCAAAGTTTTATCAATATTCTGGATTTACTTTAATTCAAAATATTAAATGAGTAAAATGCTAGATACACCCAAAAGTGTACCCAGCCAAGGGCTATGTGAGGCGGACAATAGGGTCCAGTGACAACTGTTGACCAATCAAAGTTGAGTGGTCAACAGGGGTGTGGGGTCCACCTGTCATAGTCTAGGGTTTTTCTTTTATATAAATTTTTATTTTTAACTAGAACTAATAGTTTAATAGGAGTTATTTGCTATAACGACTTAAGTGGGGGTGGTTTAGCCACTAATCTAATTAGGGCCGGCCCACTGGGTAGTGGCGTAGCCGGCCTCCAAGCTGTTGTTCGCCATGGGCATGCACGGGGCGTAGAGGCACCGGCGGCCACGGCCAGGGTGAGGCGCAGGCGGGAGCGCGCGAGTGGGCAGGGGCGACTGCAGGCGGGCGCGGCGGGCGCACACGCGGGCGGCAGTGCGCGCATAGGAGGGCACCGGCGGCAACAACGACACTAGCAGTAGGCGGCAGCGGGCGGGTGCCCGAGCGTCGGCAGGGGCAGGGGCGCGGCACGGGCGAGCAACAGCGAGGCCACGGCGGGCGCGCGGCTAGGGCGTGGTCGTGGGCGCGAGAGCTCGCGGCAGGGAGGCACGCAGGGCGCGGGCAACGTTTAAACACACGTGCGCGCTGGCATCAAGCTTCAGAAGCGATGGCGACGTATCGGAGGTTCACCGGAATCGCAGCTTCGGCGTCGGTTAAAGGCGTGGCTAGGTCCTACGGCATGAGCACAGTGACGCGCATCAGATGGTGGTGGTGGCTCGTCAGGGGGATACCGGAATCGGCACCGCCGACGAGGTCTTGCGGTGGCTGAAGGTTGAGCTCGACGAACTCGAGCGTTTAGCCTCGGATTCGTTGGTTGGTTCGCACGCTGCCTGGGATCCCCAGGAGCACGACAATGGCTCCAGTTCGTCCCTGGGAGAACGAGATCGACGACAACGAGTCCATCGGCAGGAGTAGATCTATGGCGGAGCTGCGGCTATGGTGCGGGGCAGCTAGAGCAAGTAACCGAAGTGGAAACAGGAGGGGGATGAAGCTGCTGTTCACATCAATGTCGAGGAGCGAATCGAGGCAACCAGAGGAGGTCGAGGATGACGGTGATCTATGGCATCGTGCGGTGGCCGTGGCAGAGGGGATCGATGCGTATGTCATCGAGGTGGCCTCCGGCTTCGATCCAGGGTCGAGGAAGACGAAGGCGAGCCTGGCGGAGCTTTTGCACAAATCAGTGAGGCGAGGTGAGGTTGGTGGCTACGCGAACAACGGCGATGCATCCATGGAGGCATCTGGGCGAGCACTAGATCGACAGAGAGGCGCGAGGGGAGAGGGAATGAGAGGGTTAGGGTTCGTCGACGGGGTCTCGGGCGGTATTATACTCCTCCTAGCGCTCATGTAGCGTCAGGCATCGGCAATCCGGCCGTGGTGGCCGCGGATGGCCGCCACGCCATAGCCTCTGCCTCTCCTGTACGAGAGGTAGGAGAAAGGCCGGCTAGGTGGGTTGGACCTGGTAGAGTGAGCACTGGACCAAGTGCACGGGGGTCTCTTTCTATTTTTTCTTTGTTTTACAGTTTCCTATTTTCTTTATTGTTTTACATTTTAGTTACATACTAAATGAATTTAGTTGATTATTAAATTTGGCCCATAAATATTAGGCAATGGTTTGAGCTAGCCCAACTAGTTACAATCTGCATTGAGATGCTTAAGTATTTGTTTAAATTAAATTGGCTCAAATTAATGATGTTGGCAATATTTTAATTTGGTTAGCGGAATTTTAATAATTCAAAAGATATTGGTTTCTACATGAAAATTACTTAGTGAATATTTCAACTGAACAAACATTTTTGTTTTACTGTTTGAAGAATTAACATTTTGACTTGCAATTTAAATTTGAAATGGCTTTGAATTTTTATCAAGTGGCAATTGGCTTAGCAAACAGGTGAGGACATGGCATCTTTAGCATGGATTCACTGCAGCTAACCATCAGGGGTGTTACAAATCTCCTCCACTAAAAGAAATCTCGTCCCAAGATTTAAGAGGTAGAGTAAGGGGGGAGATTTGGTTACGAAATTCTAACGAGTCTTCCCGGTCTTGGTTGCTCTTCCCGAAGAAGTTGATCCACTGCATTGATGTCTCCAGTTCTACGCATCGTGACGAAGTTGTCATTCTTCCTTCAGGACCTTCGTCATACCTACGAAAAGGATAAGGGATAACTCGGCAACGATGGAAGTCTACAAGGGGTAATCATCTAGGGTTATCTCACGAATGAGACACATAAGTATCTCTCGATTTTTGGAACACGGGAATCATATCAAGAGTGACTTAAGAAGGTATGAACAATTTCATCTGAGTAGGTAAACATGTAATGCCTAAGTAGGATGGAAGAAAGGTTCAGAGTGTCGAGGAATGAATCTTGCGTCTGATAGCGGAATGGATAATCTTAAGGAAGGAGGCTCGCGGGAATGCATACGAAGACAAGTGCAAGGGTAATTTCGGATACAAGATCACATAGTCATTTACATGAAACTTCATAATTGATGAGAGAGTTTCCGTAAGGAATTATAAAGAATGACAAGCACAAGGTAGAATGATAACCGGTTCCATGGTTAACTGGAATATTCTACCGCAAGTGATACAGAAAGGCAAGGCATACTACACCAGTATGAACTTGAGGAATCAAGCATTTCTAAATCATTAGGATGATCAAAATCGAAGTGATGAACATGCATACCACCATGAAGAATAAGAAAGATGGTGGCATCTTGTGAGATCATGATACAAGGTTTGTTAGAGGGGCACTCTGTCGGCTATGTTGGCAACTATGGCACCCCGGCTCAGAGTAAACCGGAACGCCCCATATTCCAGCCCAAGGACAAGTCTTCTGGAATACGACACTGTTGGCATAGAACAAATCAGCTCTTTATTGCAATAGATATGGTTACAACGGTACAAGGATTACATCGGCACGGCAACACTATGCCTGCCCGGGGTAGCTCTATGCTAACAGCGGAGTAACTCTCTCGGCAGCGGAACAACGACGACGGTGATGGACTCCACTCCGCAGGGACTCTGGCTAGAACGCGTATCCTAGATCGCAAGCACAGGATCCTCGGCAAGCAAGCAATCACGGCATGACCTGCAAACTGGCATGACACGCCAGGTGAGTACTTTGAATGTACTCGCAAGCTCACAGCAAACATCAGCATTAAAGCAAGACAACATCATAGCAATCCAAAGTTAACCAGCATGGTTATCTAGCAAGGTAGCTACTGAAATGACTGCAGTAAGGTAAAGCGTATTAAATCCATACTTCAGATAATCTCAGGCTCCAATCCGAACCTGTACCAAGTCCAATCCCCAAGCATGTGGTCATCCGACCACTCAACTCACAGCCATCCCATGGCTAACATATCAAATACCTGATTCCATCTGCACGACAAGTCTGACAAACTTACTCTCTTCCGGGTTCTCTCACGACCCTCAGAATACTCATGAACCACCGAGTACTTCTGATCATACAACGAGTTCTTCCATCATTATCATCACTACCATGGTTGACCACCTAGTGAGGTCTGGACGGACTGTCCAATACCGTGGACACGGCTATTCGAATAGATTTTACACTCTGCAGAGGTTGCGCACTTTACCCACACTATGGAGCACTGACCTCGTGATCCCATTCGGGTGGACCAGTGTTGCTCCAACGAAACCTGCCTGACCCGTGACTCTCCCATCGTACCACCGGCAATCGCACTCCCTCGGAGTCAAGCCTTGGGTGGCCCCTTGTCACCTCGTGACACTTGCCACCGTCGTGGCCAAACTGAACTGTCCCAAACGGGGACGCCGGCACAAAACTCAACTGGGCTCACAAGGTTATCGCCGCCTACCGGGCCAGGGTAGCGCGCACGCATAACCTTCCCTGTCGCGCGGTACCGGTGAAAGAGCACGCGATCAGACCAAGTCAAGGCCGTCCCATACCGGCAAATGTGGCTGCACGGATAAGTCCGGACAGGTGACTCAAGGTCAACCATGAAATATCTAATCCCCGAACAATCTCTGTCATGGCTGACCCTCCGATATCATAGCAATCCAAGAACCAATATGCTTAAGCCACTGCTACTAATTCATCTCTACGAACTGCCGGATGAACTCCAAAATAATCATAGACAGTGATCTCAACATCACAATATCAACAAGTGGGTAAGCTACTAGTCACTAATAATCCGGTACTCAACATGGTAGACACCCATCCGAGAATTAACTCGATCATTGCATAATCCAATTCATTTCACAGATACTCGTACTTACTGATAAAGCAAATAGTCAAACTATGACATTGCAATGCGATGATGCAGATGAGAGTTGTGGCTTGCCTGGGGATGAAGGAATCATCGGAAAGGAGTGCGGAATGGTCGCGGAGTTGACTGCCGGAAACAGTTCTCTCTCGGAGGGCTGTTTATGGGCAAGGGCAAAATGGTCATTTTCACAGTAGAACCACATAGTGAAAATGATACCAACATGACGGGCTCGACAAGACGAAGACGTGGGCGTTGGATTCACCTCGATCGGAGTCTCGGTTGAAAAGTTATAGCCGTTCGAAGTACAGGGACCAATCTGCAAATAAATTATTCACAGACAGGCCCCTGGCGGCTAAACAGAAAGCGCACTCGGCTGAAATACGTCTTCTACACGGGAAAACGATTTCTCAGCCGAAGTAGATTCAAAATACGCTTTCTTTAGATGAAAACGTATTCTCTAGAATACGTCTCCACTTAGAACTGCGCGGGCCCGGGGTGGGGTCGACGCCTGTGAGGCTTATAGGCGGGGTCCACGGCTGACCTCCCTCTCTCTCCTGTCTCCTTCTTCTTCCTCTCGAGGACCAGAACAGAGGAGGCGAGGCACAGGCGAGGCCGACGCCGGACCGGCGACTCAGGCCGACTCTGACCGAGCTCCGGCCACCGGCGGGTGCAGAAGACGACGCCGCGCCCGGCAAGGGGCCCTCGTGCGTTGGGGAGAGGCCGTAGCTGCGGGGGCATTGGCGGACAGAGGAGGCGGACAGGGCACGGCTGGCGACCGAAGCTGCTGCCTCCGGCCACCCCCGGCCAAGGCAGGGGCACCGGTGGCCTCAGGGGGCGGCGCCGCATCCATCCCGCAGCGAAACGGGGGCCGGGAAGGGCTCTGGCCACGGCGGTGTGAACTCCGGCAGAAGCGGCCTCCGGCTGATCTCGGGGCGAGGCGACGGCGGATCCGGTGATGGAACGAGGTAGTGGGGAGGGTAAATGGAGCTCAATGAAGACGCTGGTGAGGTCAGAACGGAGAGAGAGGGCTCGGCCTCCTCGAATTTGAGCACGAGGTGGTGGCGGCCATGGAGGCAATGGGTGGCGGGGAGGGCTTTTCCGGCTCGGGCAGGTGGCTAGGGAGGGGTAGTCGAGTACGGTGAGTGCGATGGTGAGGTCGGGAGGGGCTCGGAAGGCCCTTATATAGGCGAGCGACGAGGAGGTCCGGGCACGGCCACGGTGCCACGTGCACCGGCGTCCCGATGCTTCGGGAGCTCGCCTGGAGGGGAGGAAAAGCATCCGCGAGCTTCATGGAGGGCGGAGAGGGTTCAGGCGCGGCCGGGGAGGTTCGGGAGGGCTCCATCGACCGGTTACGTCGGCGACAGGGGCGGCCATGTTACGGGCGCGGCTGTGCACTGCACAGGAAGAGACGGGAGAGGGGGAATTTATCCAGGGAGGAAGGCGACAACGAGGGGAGGCTGTTGGACATGATCGTTCGCGCGGGAACGACAAGGAGGAGAGGGGCCCCGACAAGAAACGACGCAGCTCATGACCACTGCTCGCCAGGGCGGCGGTCACCACGTGGACGCGGCGTTTCCACGTGTCCTGGTCAACTCCACCATGTCAACTCGATCGGTCATTCAACATATGATGTCAAGGAGGAAAGAAACGAGCATAGTGGCACTCGAGGTGACCACAGCTAGCAGGTCTATCCAGAACAGCAAGGTGTTTGGAGTGGGCTGGGGGAGATCGAGTAGGATCTAGACTCTGATATTTGGCATGGGGTGATAACATGCTAAGATGATCACGATGGCCAAGTTTCAGTCCAAATGGAGGAGTGTAGATAGCACTTGCTGTTCAAATGACCATACTGTCCAGAATTGCAAATATTGAAGTGGCACTCACATATCACATGGGATTGGGATGAAATTTGGAGGAGATGATTGATATGGGCATATGAAGGTACTGTATAAATTTCATACCATTTGGATAAACCAAAATGGTACTTCCTTCACAGTGCCTGAATCTGGACAGAAACTAGATGGAATTCTTGGGAGAAATTGGCTAGATATATTGAGCCCAAATTTTATGGAGAAGTGAGATATGGGTAGAAGCATGTTCTGGAAATTATTCATGAATTATGGAGCAATAAAAATTATAGTTGCTTCACAACCCATAATAATTACCAGAAACAAAGATTTGATGTTGTGATCACATAGTTGAAGGGATGATGCTCAAATTTGGTGGAGAGTCAGGATTTGAGCATATCAATATGCCTGAAAAATTTCAACTCATTTGGATACTCCTAGCTAGCACTTGCTTCACAAAGATTCCAGTTGCCCAGAAACTTTGGAAATTAGCCAAGAGAGATTTATTATCCAAATAAAGTTGAATTTTGGCATGTGGAAATGATATGGATAGGAAAGAGTGCACAAAAAGTTTGAGAGCAAGCAAGCAAATATAAAGGGTACTTGCTTCACAAACTGCCAGCTGGGGCAGAATCAGAAAAGGAATATTTGGGAAATATTTTTGGGTATGGAAAGGAATATTTTGACATATCTGTATAAGATATGTCCCAAAGGATTTATGGGAATTATTTGAGAATTTTGGGAACGATGGAAATATGAGTTGCTTCACAACTCAGGGCAAACAGAGTTATTCCTTTAATAGAAAAAGGAATATTCCCAAGAAAAAGAATATTGGGAGTTGGTCCAAGATGGAAATGACATGGTCTTGGGATGGTTTTGAGGTTGGCAAGCCACTCGGGAAGAAGAATGAAGGGTGATCCCTCCAGGTTGCAAGACTACTAAGCCACAAAAAAGCAAATCCGGACCAAAATTAAAAGCAAAAGAAAATGGGCAAAATCCAGGGTGTTACAGCAACTGCGTCGGTACGAAGGGTGAGGGACAAGGAGAACCATTATCCTGCTTGTTAAGATGAGGCGGACCAATATGCAAGGTTCTCATCCATCGGTGGTTACCGGAATGTCTTCAACAATAGTAACAGAGTTATACTGACCAAGTTGTACACCGAGGTGTTTACATGAGCAGGGAATTATTACTGCTTAGATCATATAGATTTCTAACAAAGGTTAAACAAACCAATGGAAAGGAAAAATGTGATTATACAAAAGTATTAGGAGTATATCCTTCCCAAGGATAAACAGAGCATGATACATGACATGATAACAAGTATACATCAATTTAGATAAAGGGGCAAGAAAATTTGTGATGTTTACCCATACAACGGTGTTTGGATAACTGATCAAGAAACATTTAGCATTGCGCTTTCCATGTTCTTGTTGGTGTTCGAAGTACCACAGTCATGCTTCGTGGTAGCAATAATATGGTGTTAAAGTAAAGATTGGGTTTGAAGATCGCAACAGATACACAGGAACAATCTCAAGAATAGTAAGGAATTAAGGTATGACCAAAACACAACCAAGTCTGTGCTGGGAGGAAGGCAAGGATGTTATCGATGAAAACACAATTCATCGAGGAGAAAGGGTGGTATTTCTCATCATGAATCCAATTGACATCTCGGAAGAAGTCAAAATGTTGACGATGATCACGGCACGTTTTGTCGAGAGGTTTCATGATGAAGATGTAATCGATTAGCGACGACATCAAGAAAAAGGAATGGTGAAGCGAAAGGTTATTGGAACCACGGATACAACATAAACTCGGAATCAATCTTGCTTTTCAAGGTGAAATGATATGACGAAGAAGCTCGACGTAATCTTAGCTCATCGTCAAAAAAAATTGCTCCCGAAAGAAGGACCAGGTAGCACAGTTAAAATTTGCACGATAATGATGTAGCCGATCAAGCTAGGAATGACATGACTGAGTTTAAATTTCCCATCAACAAAACTTATTAGGGGTATTGAATTGTAGTGCGGATTCGATTCACTTATTGGTGTTCACGAGTGACAAACAACTCAGAACCTGGGGAAAAACTGAAATCAGTGAGAAGCAATACTTGATGAAGACTCATAAGAAACAACACAGTTCCGTGATATTGTCGAGATACCAGAGGGTAATACGCGAAGATAGATCAAAATAGAGGTTGGAGTGATGTACTGATCTTCAGAAGACAAGCGCTTTAACTTGTCTGAGAAATGGAATCAAAGGAGAACAATATGATCGCAACCACGATTGCAAATGACCAGATCAAAGATATAAGATGAACTTATATCAAGGGGATAATTATTTTTACGAGAAGGTTCCATGACAAGATCTACATCGTGTCCGTGGGCATGAACAAAAAGGTTCAAGGTCGACTCCCACTTCTCCAATGCATAACCTTTCATTCACTTCTTGTTTTCAAAGAAGTTGTAGTGTAGAAAACTTATCTGGCGTAACACCAGAAGAGTATGACCTGTGAAAACTTTCGGGTTCACACAGATAGAAGAAGCGTAGATACAACCCATCAGGCATTTTAGAAACCTATACCATAGACAATAGAAGCAAGGGATACAAATTCGAAAGCAGAGTACCGAAGTCAAAGTAGACGATATGACTCGGCAAGGACAATTTGTATCAAGGGAAGAACTCAAGGTCTTGTAATATGCTGGAACGGTAAGATGATAATCCACCAAAGGATCTGTTGTGAGTATCGGTACTCAACTAGAAGCAGAAATAATTACAAAGTCATCAGATTACAGAAACATCTGAATAACTTGAAGTATAGAAATACAAAGGGATTATGATTTTCGAATCGAGGGGGGGTCAGAAGCAGATGCTTTGATCAAGGATGAGTAAGTTGAGAAGACTTAGAGGCACAATCGACCGCAACTTGATTAGTCGAGAACCAGCTCATATCCAGAATGACGTCTGATCTGGAAGGATAATTTCTAGGGAACAATTGATGATTGTGTGCATTCACACTTATTATGAATCAAATAGGACCAGGATGACAATCACAAAGGATTTCAATGATGATTGCCGAACACCCGGAGTTAACCACAAGTACAAGTATGCGACAAGGAATTTCAACAGCACTAGGACATATAGGATTCTTGAAAGTTGGAGAGTATTTCGGGATATCTTGTAATAGCAAGAGCAACTGGAGATGAATGTATGAATGATAAGTATATGAAGTTATCCATAGGGATTTTATAGGTGGTAGGGAACTGCAAAGGCGGTGGGCATAAGGGTCTTGGGAAAACATTGAACAGTGCTCCAAAATGTCTTGATATGTCCAGGGATGATCGAGAACGAGTGGCTCTCCGGAATGAAGTCATCACAAGAACCTAGAGTTAGAGTTAGCAAAACCTTTAACCCGAAGAGAAGAGAGATCAGAATCCTAGAGTAAAGGAGCAGAATAAAAGATCCTAATCCCACCCATAGGTGATGTGGGCCTAGAAGCCACACAACACGGTTAGTAGTTTAGAAAATAGTTTTTCAAGACTAGACTAAACTTCGGCCAAGGAGTTGGAAAGGGTTCCTACAGGCAGTTGGCTCTGATACCAACTTGTGACGGCCCCAAAATTAACCGTGCACTAAACATCCACGCAGCATGCACGATCAAGATCAGTGACTCACGGTATCATATCACAACACAACTCTAGGACTCAAATTAAATAGAGAAACAATACATTACAAGCCAGGGGCGTAAGACCCGATATTACATTAAGAGTTAGGTCTGATTACAGAAAAATACAAAGGTGCCTTAGGAAGGCGAAAACAAACAATGACTCTAGATCAAAAAGGCGCAGGCCTCCTGCCTGGGACCTCCGAACTACTCCTGGTCCTAGATCTCCACGTAGTAGTCAAGCTCGGGATCCTCTGGCTCCTGGGCTCCATCATCTGATCGCAACATCCGGGAAGAAGAAAAGAGGTAGCAAGGCAACTGTGAGTACTCATCCAAAGTACTCGCAAGACTTACATCAGATGTAAACTAAGTATGCATCAGTGTCAAAGGAATGGGGCTATATCTTTAGACTATACTGCAGAAATGCCAGAATAAGGGGAGAAGCTGATCCTCTCGAAGGCTACATCTTCTTGCAGCGATCATCTTGCAGCAGTAGAAGAGAGGAGCATATATCTAATATTTAGCAACATATTTGCCTCAACAATGCTCTGAGATCCTTCCTCGACTATCCTGCGAGAAAGCGATCCCAGAGCAGAACATCATTTAAGTTTCAAAATAGTATCCAGTTCTAGTTGTAGTAGATCAAGATACAACTCCAAGCGTCCTGTTATCGTGGACACGGCTATTTGAATAGATTACTTCCCTGCAGGGGTGCACCACATTACCCAACACGCTCGATTATCTCTGGCCGGACACACTTTTCTGGGTAATGCCCGGGCTCGGTTGATCGACACACCGTAGACCAACCTAGACTCTCCAAAGAGGTCAAAACACACCGGTCTAAATCCTAAGTACGAAGGGTCATGGGCCCATCAACCTGAGTACTCCTACACATTGCGAGACTGGCTGGGGACCAGACCCACCTCTTCATCAGGCCTGCCGCCCACCCCAACAATCAGCCTGCATCTCTGAACTGTGACGTCAGGATCGCTTTCGGAAGGAATGTACGACGCCGAGGGTCCCATATACCATTATCCCGCGTGGTGCTTAGTGCATAAAGGCACATAGCCCAACTCAGATCAAATACCCAAATCCGTTAGTGTATTATTAGCATCTCGCGAAGATGACCAGGGTCGTCTCTCCGACTAGGTAACTCGCGGACCTCGACCAGGGACCAGGCCCGCCTCTCTACTAGGTGGTCTCCACCTGCCCTGTCGTTCCGCCACATTATCTCTCCCAGGTACCCTTGGGGCCGACCCGTCTTTATCATTGTAACAGTCGGGGTTCAGGACCCATTCCATCAAGGTGAAACCGGAGGAATCACCCTCGATAAGTTTACCTCGATATACTGCAAGACAGAGTCATCACGTAGAGTGAAATACGAGGAATCACCCTCTGTAGATCACACTAGATTTGCTACACTATAGAGTCGTCATCGAGAGTGAAATACAAGGAATCACCCTCGGTAGATAACACTTGATACGGCTCGGTAGAGTCTTACAATTGTAAGGGCCTTTAGGTGTGTTATGGTCTTGGTTCAACGGTCAGTCATCTCGAATCACCCATATAGAACAACATGGAAACACGGGCAAGGATGTAGGGCCTGGAATACTAGGCTACCTATACTAAGCATATAGAACAACAGGTAAGGTATCAATAGGAGGTTATCAAAAAACAGGCTATGCATCAGAATAGGAGTTATCGGAACAACAACAGTAGCAAAATCTAATGCAAGAATAAGAGAGAAAGAATGGGCGATATCTGGATGATCAAGGGGGTTTTGCTTGCCTAGAAGCTCTGTAGAAGGAATCTGGTCGTCGGCGACGTAGTCAATCACAGGGGCATCGGCAGCGGTCTCAGGGTCTACCAAAAGAATAGAGGAGAGGAGGAAACAGATAAATAAAGGAGCAATCAAATGCAGCACAATGCATGTCATGGCAAAATGTGGTGATGATATGCTCTAATGCATCCCTAGGCAAATTCAAAGAAGAGGGAAAACATCTGGCAATGTTTTCCCAGCTCCAGGTGTTTATTGGTATATTGAACCAGGGGCAAAACGTCGATATTCATTATGTTAGAGGGGTGTGGCAGGTATGTGGATGACCTATTCGGATTCGTCATATTTTCCTGGTCATTTTTCATATATAAATTATTTTCATCAGAGTTACAATTTATTTTATATGAATTTCCAAAGTTTTATCAATATGCTGGATTTATTTTAATTCGAAATATTAAATGAGTAAAATGCTAGATACACCCAGAAGTGTACCCAACCAAGGGCTATGTGAGGCAGACAGTGGGGTCCAATGACAACTGTTGAACAGTCAAAGTTGACTGGTCAACAGGGGGTGTGAGGTCCACCTGTCATAGTTTAGGGTTTTGCTTTTATATAACTTTTTTTATTTTTAACTAGAACTAATAGTTTAACAGGGGGTTATTTGCTATAACAACTTAAGTGGGGGTGGTTTAGGCACTAATCTAATTAGGGTCGTCTGATGACCCACAAGTATAGGGGATCAATCGTAGTCCTTTCGATAAGTAAGAGTGTCAAACCCTACGAGGAGCAGAAGGAAATGACAAGTGGTTCTCAGCAAGGTAATTTCTGCAAGCACTGAAATTGTCGGTAATAGGTAGTTTGATAGCAAGATAATTTATAACAAGCAAGTAACGATAACGGTAAATAAAGTGCAGCAAGGTAGCCCAATCCTTTAGATGGCACAGGACAGGCCAAAATGGTCTCAGATAATAAGCAAAGCATTCTTGAGGGCACACGGGAATTTCATCTAGTCACTTTCATCATGTTAGTTTGATTTGCGTTCACTACTTTGATAATTTGATATGTGGGTGGACCAGTGCTTGGGTGTTGTTCTTACTTGAACAAGCCTCCCACTTATGATTAACCCCCTCGCAAGCATGCGCATCTACGAAATAAATGTTAAGATAAAATCTAACCATAGCATTAAACATATGGATCCAAATCAGCCCCTTACGGAATAGCGCATAAACTAGGGTTTAAGCTTCTGTCACTTTAGCAATCCATCATCTAATAACTACTCCACAATGCATTCCCTTAGGCCCAAAGACAGTGAAGTGTCATGTAGTCGACATTCACATAACACCACTAAGGGAATCATGACATACATATCATCAAAATATCGAACACATATCAAATTCACATGATTACTTGCAACATGACTTCTCATGTGGCCTCAAGAACAAAGGTAACTAATCACAAATAATATTCATGCTCAAGATCAGAGGGATATTAAATAGCATAATGGATCTGAACATATAATCTTCCACCAAATAAACCATATAGCATCAACTACAAGATGTAATCAACATTACTAGTCACCCACAGGTACCAATCTGAGGTTCCGGTACAAAGATTGAACACAAGAGATGAACTAGGGTTTGAGATGAGATGGTGTTGTTGAAGATGTTGATGGAGATTGGCCTCCCAAAGATAAGAGGGTTGTTGGTGATGACGATGGCTTCGATTTCCCCCTCCGGGAAGGAAGTTCCCCCGGCGGAATCGCTCCGCCGGAGGGCAAAAGTGCTCCTGCCCAAGTTCCACCTCGAGACGGTGGCACTCCGTCCCGAAAGTCCTATCTTTATTTTTTCTAGGTCAAAATACCTTATATACTAGAAGATGGGCATCGGAGGTGGGCCAGGGTGCCCACCACCCACGAGGGCGCGCCTGGAGGGGCTGGCGCGCCCTGGTGTCTTGTGGGCACCTGGCAGCCCCCTCTGGTAGTTCTTTTCTCCAATATTTATTATATATTCCAAAATAATTCTCCGTAAAATTTCAGCTCATTTGGAGATGTGCAGAATAGGTATCTCTGACATAGCTTTTTCAGGTCCAGAATTCCAGCTGCCAGTATTCTCCCTCTTTGTGTAAACCTTGCATATTATGAGAGAAAAGGCATTAGAATTACTCCATAAAGTGTTGTTATGCATAAAAACACTATAAATAATAGTAGGAAAACATGATGCAAAATGGGCGTATCAACTCCCCCAAGCTTAGACCTCGCTTGTCCTCAAGCGAAAGCCGATATCGAAAATCATGTCCACATGTTTAGAGAGAGAGGTGTCGATAAAAACAAAATACGGACATAGTAGCATCATGCATATTATTATAACAGCAACAAACTTCATCACAAAACTTTATAATAAAGCTTTATCATATAATTTCTCATGAACAAGTAACAATTCATCACAACATCGAAGTAAAAAGCATAAACCTTATTGAAAACCAACAAACTATGTTCTCAGTCAAGTTTGCAAGTACAATTCATCATATTTTCAGGAAGGATCGCGTATCGGAGCCTTTTGGCAAGTCCACATACTCAACCATCATTTAATCTTCTATGATTGCTAATACTCACAACATATATATGAGCAAAAAGTTTCAACCGGACACATAGAAAGATAGGGGCTTATAGTTTCGCCTCCCAACTTATTCACCTCAAGGGCGATGTTAACAATAATAACTCATGCTCACTCATATCCAACTGGGTATATGTGCCTAGATCTTTCCCCACCACATGATGCTTGCCAAAGAGAAAATAAAAAGGAATAGGAAAATACTTTGACTCTTGCATAAAAGGTAAATACATGAAAGTAAAATATAGGCCCTTCGCAGAGGGAAGCAGAGGTTGTCATGTGCTTTTTGGTTTTGTATGGACAATCTCTTAATGCAAAAGAACGTCACGTTATATTGCCCATTATGATAGCAACCTTTATTATGCAGTCCGTCGCTTTTATTACTTTGCCATCATAAGTTCGTACAATGCTTAATTTCTCTTACATTAAAGGATCAAACACATTTAGAAGCAATTTTTATTGCCTTTTTGCACCGATGACAACTTACTTGAAGGATCTTACTCGATCCATAGGTAGGTATGGTGGACTCTCAAAACATGAGTTTGGGTTTAAGGTTTTTGGATGCACGAGTAGTATCTCTACTTAGTGCGAAATTTTGGCTAGCAAAGATATTGAGCAAGCACCACATGTTGAGGGATCTATGACAATATAACTTCTATGTGAATATGAACAAACATAAATCATTACGTTGTCTTCCTTGTCCAACATCAACAGTTTGGCATAAGATATTTAGTGGGGGCTCAGAATCATAAAATATGTCCAAGATAGTGTGTTTGCATGTGAATCTTCTCTTCCCTTATTAATTCTTTCATGAATTGCATCATTGACTAATGCTATGTTTGTCAACTTTCAACAAATTTTACCACTTATACTTTTCCCTATGTGGTGTCATTACTTACCATAAGATTAGCATATGATCATTTTCATTATTTTCTTTTATTTTGATTGAAATAGAAAAGTAAAGAAGCAAAAACTCAAACTAAACTTTATTATATAGCACTCAATTACATAGACAGATAGATCACGAAACTAGCACTCGAAAATAGATCATACTAAACTTTTGTTCAACTAAATCACGAAATAGCTAAGGATCGAACTAAGATAGGTAAAGGTAATAAAAGTGATGGTGATAGGATACCGGGGCATCTCCCCCAAGCTTGGCACAAGCCAAGGGGAGTGCCCATACCCGTGTACTCAAGTCTCCTTTGGTGATGATGATGATGATGGTGGTGATGAGGTGGTAGCGAACTTATCCTCCGGCTTCCATGGCAGCGGCTCACCATCATAAGAGGAAGCACGAGTCTCCCGAGTCCTGCAACTGGCAGCTAAACTCATACCTTTAAATCTTGCCTCATACTCAAAGACTTGATTTTGAAGATCATAGATTTGGCTTTGCAGAAAATTAATTTTTTCGTTGAAGGTGAAGATGATGTCCTTCATAGACCGGCCATCCACCTTGTGATCATGGGTGAATTCCGTGATCATGAGGTGATTGGCACTGAGTCCACGCTCCACCATCCCTTGGCACTTGAAGATCTCCTGCTCCACCGCTTCGAGCCTGGCCTTCATGCTTCCCGTCTTCTTGGACCCTTGAACATCCCGGATGTGGAGCACCCCTCACGCATCTCAATGGCTTGAGGGTGCTTCATCACCTCCGGCAAGTAGGGATTGATTACCCTCTCGAAGAACTTGTCCTTGGAGGAGCTTGGTGCAGCCATGGCGATCTAGATCTGTCAGAAAAACAACACGAAACAAGAACAGAGGATTTCTCCGTGATACGGTGGCCAAATCATCCGAGGGTATATATAAAGATATTTTATCTTAGGAAACAAGTATATGGAAGGAAAACGGAGTCGGGAAGGTGCCCGAGGGGCCCACCACTGACCAAGGCATGCCAGGTGGGGCAGACGCGCCCTGGTGTCTTGTGGGCACCTGGGTTGCATTCTCGGTTGTTTCTTATTTTCCTATTTTTTCTAATATTCCAAAACTGACAAAAAATATGTTTGCGGATTTTTCGGAGTCCGTTTACTTACCGTATCACGTACCTCTTCCTTTTCAGGGTTCTGGAGTGTTCTGGAAGGTTTCTTTTATGTGTTCCTCCGGTGTCATCGTTTGGGTAATGTTAGTTTCAACATTAATGGGCGTACCTGAGATATAGTGTTTAATTCTTTGTCCATTGACCACCTTCGGGTTAGTACCTTCGGCATTATTAATCTTGATAGCTCCAGAGCGATAAACTTCTTCGATGATATACGGTCCTTCCCATTTGGAAAGAAGTTTTCCTGCAAAAAATCTAAAATAAGAGTTGTATAATAGAACATGTTCACCAACTTTGAATTCCCGCTTTTGGATTCTTTTGTCATGCCATCTTTTACCTTTTTCTTTAAATAGTATGGCATTTTCATAAGCTTGGGTTCTCCATTCATCTAGTGAGCTAATATCAAATAACCTCTTTTCACCGGCAAGTTTGAAATCATAATTGAGTTCTTTAATTGCCCAATATGCTTTATGTTCTAACTCAAGAGGCAAATGACAAGCTTTTCCATAAACCATTTTATAAGGAGACATACCCATAGGATTTTTATAAGCTGTTCTGTAGGCCCAAAGTGCATCATCAAGTTTCTTAGACCAATTCTTTCGGGACCTATTGATGGTTTTTTGTAATATTAATTTTATTTCTTTATTGCTAAGTTCAACTTGACCACTAGATTGAGGATGATAGGGTGATGCAATTCTATGGTTAACATCATATTTAGCAAGCATTCTATGGAAAGCACCATGAATAAAGTGTGAACCACCATCAGTCATTAAATATCTGGGGACTCCAAACCTTGGGAAAATAACTTCTTTAAGCATTTTAATGGAGATGTTATGATCAGCACTGCTAGTTCGAATAGCTTCTACCCACTTAGTGACATAATCAACAGGAACCAAAATATGTGTATACCCATTAGAGGAAGGAAAAGGTCCCATATAATCAAAGCCCCAAACATTAAAAGGTTCAACAATAAATGAATAATTCATAGGCATTTCCTGACGCTTACCGATATTACCAATTCTTTGACATTCATCACAAGACAAGACAAACTTACGGGCATCCTTAAAAAGAGTAGGCCAATAAAAACCAGACTGTAATACCTTATGAGCAGCTCTATCTCCTGCATGATGTCCTCCATAGGCTTCGGAGTGACATTTCCGTAGGATTTGTTCCTGTTCATGCTCAGGTACACAACGTCTAATAATACCATCTACTCCTTCTTTATAAAGATGTGGGTCATCCCAAAAGTAATGTCTTAAGTCATAGAAGAATTTTTTTGTTGGTATGTGAAACTAGGTGGTATAAATTTAGCAACAATATAATTAGCATAGTCAGCATACCAAGGAGTATTATGAGAAGCATTTATTACAGCTAGTTGTTCATCAGGGAAGCTATCATCAATAGGTAGTGGGTCATCAAGAATATTTTCTAACCTAGACAAGTTATCGGCTACTGGGTTCTCAGCTCCTTTCCTATCAGTGATATGTAAATCAAATTCTTGTAGCAAGAGAACCCACCTAATGAGTCTAGGTTTAGCATCTTTCTTTTCCATAAGATATTTTATAGCAGCATGATCGGTGTGAACAATTACTTTGGAATCAACAATGTAAGATCTGAATTTATCACAAGCAAACACAACTGCCAAAAATTCTTTCTTAGTGGTAGCATAATTTCTTTGGGCATTGTCTAGAGTTTTGCTAGCATAATGGATAACATTTAATTTCTTATCAACTCTTTGTCCTAGAAAAGCACCAACAGCATAATCACTAGCATCACACATAATTTCAAAAGGCAAGTTCCAATCAGGTGGTTGAACAATAGGTGCAGAAGTTAAGGCTTTCTTAAGTGTTTCAAAGGCTTCTACACAATCATCATCAAAAACAAATGGAACATCCTTTTGTAAAAGATTAGTAAGAGGCCTAGAAATTTTAGAGAAGTCTTTAATAAACCTCCTATAGAAACCAACATGACCAAGGAAACTATGAATACCTTTAATGTTTTTAGGACATGGCATTTTCTCAATTGCATCAACTTTAGCTTTATCCACCTCAATACCTTGTTCAGAAATTTTATGACCCAAGATAATGCCTTCATTAACCATAAAGTGGCACTTCTCCCAATTCAAGACAAGATTAGTTTGTTCACATCTCTGCAAAACTCGATCAAGGTTGCTTAAGCAATCATCAAAAGAAGTTCCGTAAACGGAAAAACTATCCATGAAAACCTCAATAATCTTTTCACAAAAATCAGAGAATATAGCAGTCATACATCTTTGAAAGGTAGCAGGTGCATTACATAAACCAAAGGGCATATGTCTGTAAGCATAAGTTCCAAAAGGGCAAGTAAAAGTGGTTTCTCTTGATCAGGTTGTGATTCACGTATTTGAGAGAAGCCAGAATATCCATCAAGAAAATAAAAGTGTGTGTGCTTAGATAATCTTTCTAACATTGATCAATAAAAGGCAGAGGGTAATGATCTTTTCTAGTAGCTTTATTTAATTTTCTAAAATCAATTACCATTCTATAGCAAGTAACAATTCTTTGTGGGATAAGTTCATTTTTATCATTAGAAACAACAGTAATACCTCCTTTCTTAGGGACACAATGAACATGAATTACCCATCTACTATCAGCTATGGGATAGATTATACCTGCTTCCAGAAGTTTTAGTATTTCAGTTCTTACCACTTCCTTGATCTTAGGATTCAATCATCGTTGGTGATCAACAACGGGTTTAGCATCAGGTTCCATATTAATTGTATGCTGACAGAGAGTGGGACTAATGCCCTTAAGATCATCAAGAGTATATCCAATAGCAGTATGGTGCTTCCTCAAATTTTTTAATAATCTCTCTTCTTCATGTTCTGAAAGGTTAGCACTAATAATAACAAGATATATCTTTTTCTCATCAAGATAAGCATACTTCAGAGTGTCAGGCAATTGTTTTAATTCAAACACAGGATCACCTTTAGGTGGAGGAGGGCCTCCTAGAGTTTCGATAGGCAAATTGTGTTTAAGGATAGGTTGTTGTTCAAATAGTATTTTATCTATTTCATTTCTTTCACGCAAGTGCATATCATTCTCATGGTCTAGCAAGTATTGTTCTAAAGGATTAGTAGGAGGTACGGCAATAGAAGCAAGACCAATTATTTCATCTTTACTAGGTGATTCTTTATCATGTGGTTGTCTATGAAACTTAGAGAAATTAAACTCATGAGACACATCACCAAAACTAACACTGACTTTTTCTTTCTCACAATCTATCTTAGCATTGACAGTGTTCAAGAAAGGTCTACCAAAAATTACGGGACAAAAGTCATCTTGTGGGGAACCAAGAACTAGAAAATCAGTAGGGTATTTTATTTTCCCACACAAGACTTCAACATCTCTAACAATCCCAAGTGGTGTGATGGTGTCTCTATTTGCAGGTTTAATAGTAACATCTATGTCTTCTATTTCAGCGGGTGCTATGTCATTCATGATTTCTTGGTATAAGGTAAAAGGAATAGCACTCACACTAGCACCTAAGTCACATAAACCATGATAACAATGATCTCCTATTTTAACTTAGACGACAGGCATGCCAACAATAGGTCTATGTTTATCTTTCTCATCGGGTTTGGCAATTCTAGCAGCTTCATCACAGAAGTAAATAACATGCCCATCAATATTATCGACCAAGAGATCTTTAACCATAGCAACACTAGGTTCTACTTTAATTTGTTCAGAAGGTTTAGGTTATTTAATATTACTTTTGCGAACCACTATTGATACCTTAGCATGTTCCTTTATCCTAACAGGGAAAGGTGGTTTTTCAATATAAGCAGTAGGCACAACTGGATCAACATTGTAAATAATAGTTTCATCTTTAGCTATTATTGGTTCTTTAATTTCTTCTTTAATAGGGGGGTGATATTTAAACCAATTCTCCTTAGGGAGATCAATATGAGTAGCAAATGATTCACAAAAGGAGGCTACTATCTCAGAGTCAAGTCCATATTTAGTGCTAAACTTGTGAAAAGCATCGGTATTCATAAAAGATTTAACACAATCAAACTCAAGCTTAATACCTCACTCTTTACCTTTGTTGAGTTCCCAATCTTTAGAGTTGCATTTAATTCTTTCTAAAAGATCCCACCTGAATTCAATAGTCTTCTTCATAAAAGAACCAGTACAAGAAGTATCGAGCATGGATTGATCATTACGAGAAAGCCGAGCATAAAAATTCTGAATAATAATTTCTCTTGAGAGCTCATGATTGGGGCATGAATATAACATTGACTTAAGCCTCCCCCAAGCTAGAGCGATACTTTATCCTTCACGGGGCCAAAAATTATATATATATAATTCCGATCACGATGAACTAGATGCATAGGATAATTTTTTGGTGAAATTCCAATTTCAATCAATTCCAGTTCCAAGATCCAATATCATCACATAGCCTATACCATGTCAATGCTTTCCCCCCCAAAGATAAAGGGAAAACCTTCTTCTTAACCTCATCCCCAGGTAAACCTGCAAGCTTAAATAATCCACAAATTTCATCCACATGTATTAAATGCATATCGGGATGCTTAGTTCCATCTCCTGCATAAGGATTAGCTAGCAGTTGCTCTATCATACCCGAAGGAATTTCATAACCAATATTTTCAGTAGGTGCAGTAAGTTGAGGGGCAACTCTTTGTGTTTCCGATCGAGGTGAAGATACCCCGAACAAACCCCTCAAAGGATTTTTTTCCATAGTAACAAGTGATAATAAATTTCAGCACGTAATTTTTTTTTCTTACCGATTTCCACTTACCAAGAGCACTTCACTCCCCGGTAACGGTGCCAGAAAAGAGTCTTGATGACCCACAAGTATAGGGGATCAATCATAGTCCTTTTGATAAGTAAGAGTGTCGAACCCAAGGAGGAGCAGAAGGAAATGACAAGTGGTTTTCAGCAAGGTAATTTCTGCAAGCACTGAAATTGTCGGTAACAGGTAGTTTGATAGCAAGATAATTTGTAACAAGCAAGTAACGGTAATGGTAAATAAAGTGAAGCAAGGTATCCCAATCCTTTGGATGGCAAAGGACAGGCCAAAACGGTCTCAGATAATAAGCAAAGCGTTCTTGAGGGCACACGGAAATTTCATCTAGTCACTTTCATCATGTTGGTTTGATTCGCTTCGCTACTTTGATAATTTGATATGTGGGCGGACCGGTGCTTGGGTGCTCTTCTTACTTGAACAAGCCTCCCACTTATGATAACCCCCTCGCAAGCATCCGCAACTACGAAAGAAGTATTAAGATAAAATCTAACCATAGCATTAAACATATGGATCCAAATCAGTCCCTTACAGAATAGTGCATAAACTAGGGTTTAAGCTTCTGTCACTCTAGCAACCCATCATCTAATAACTAATCCACAATGCATTCCCTTAGGCCCAAAGATGGTGAAGTGTCATGTAGTCGACGTTCACATAACACCACTAAGGGAATCACAACATACATATCATCAAAATATCGAACACATATCAAATTCACATGATTACTTGCAACATGACTTCTCCCGTGGCCTCAAGAACAAAGGTAACTACTCACAAATAATATTCATTCTCAAGATCAGAGGGATATTAAATAGCATAATGGATCTGAACATATAATCTTCCACCAAATAAACCATATAGCATCAACTACAAGATGTAATCAACACTACTAGTCACCCACAGGTACCAATCTGAGGTTCCGGTACAAAGATTGAACACAAGAGATGAACTAGGGTTTGATATGAGATGGTGCTGTTGAAGATGCTGATGGAGATTGGCCTCCGAAAGATGAGTGGGTTGTTGGTGATGACGATGGCTTCGATTTCCCCCTCCGGGAGGGAAGTTCCCCCGACGGAATCGCTCCGCTAGAGGGCAAAAGTGCTCCTGCCCAAGTTCTGCCTCGAGACGGCGGCACTCCATCCCGAAATTCCTCTCTTTATTTTTTGTAGGTCAAAAGACCTTATATACCAGAAGATGGGCACCAGAGGTGGGCCAAGGTGCCCACCACCCACCAGGGGGCACCCGGAGGGGCTGTTGTGCCCTGGTGTCTCGTGGGCACCTGGCAGCCCCCCTCTGGTAGTTCTTTTCTCATATATTTATTATATATTCCAAAATAATTCTCCGTAAAATTTCAGCTCATTTGGAGATGTGCAGAATAGGTATCTCTGACATAGCTATTTCAGGTCCAGAATTCCAGCTGCCGGTATTCTCCCTCTTTGTGTAAACCTTGCATATTATGAGAGAAAAGGCATTAGAATTACTCCATAAAGTGTTATTATGCATGAAAACATTATAAATAACAGTAGGAAAACATGATGCAAAATGGACATATCACCCTCCCACTGGGCACTGGCACAGCCGGCCTCCAGGCTATTATTCACCGTGGGCACGCACGGGCGCAGAGGCACTGGCGGCCACGACCAGGGTGAGGTGCATGCGGGCACGCGCGAGCGTGCAGGGGCGGCTGCAGGTGGGCGGCAGCGCGCGCATAGGAGGGCACCGGCGGCAATAGCGACACTAGCAGTAGGCGACAGCGAGCGCATGAGCGTCGGCAGGGGTAGGACCGCGGCACGGGCGAGCAGCGATGATGCCATGGCGGGCGCGTGGCTAGGGCGTGTCTGTGGGCGCGAGGGCTCGCGTCAAGGAGGCACGCGGGGTGCAGCCAACATTTAAACACACGCGCGCGGCAACGTATCAGAGGTTTACCGGAATAGCAGCTCCGGCGTCGGTTGAAGGCGTGGCTAGGTCCTACGGCATGAGCACAGTGACGCGCATCGATGATGCTCATCAGGGGGGTACCGGAATCGGCACCGGCGACGAGGTCTTGCGGCGGCTGAAGGTTGAGCTCAATGAGCTAGAGCGTTTAGCCTTGGATTCGTTGGTTTGAGGAGTTCGCACGCTGCCTGGGATCCCCAGGAGCACGATAGTGGCTCCAGTTTGTCTCTGGGAGGACGAGATCGATGACAACGAGTCCATCAGCGGGAGTAGAGCTACAACAGAGCTACAACGGAGCTGCGGCTACGGCGCGGGGCAGCTAGAGCAAGTAACCGAAGGGGAAACAGGAGGGGGACGAAGCTGCTGCTCACATCGGTGTCAAGGAGCGACTCGGGGCAGCCGGAGGAGGTCGAGAATGACGATGATCTATGGTAGTGTGCGGTGGCCGTGACGGAGGGGATCGATGTGTATGTCGTCGAGGTGGCCTCCCGGCTCTGATCCAATGTTGAGGAAGACGAAGGCGATCCCGACGGAGCTTTTAGACACGTCAGCGAGGCGAGGTGAGGTCGGTGGCTACCCGAACGATGGCGATGCATCCATGTAGGCATTCGGGCGAGCTCCAAATTGGTAGAGAGGCGTGAGGGGGAGGGAATGAGAGGGTTAGGGTTCGTCGACGGGGTCTGGGCGGTATTATACTCCTCCTAGCGCTCTTGTGATGTGAGGCGTCGGCAATCCGACCATGGTCGCCGCAGATGGCTGCCACGCCATGGCCTCTGCCTCTCCTGTACGAGAGGTAGGGGAAAGGCTGGCTAGGTGGGTTGGACCTGGTACAGTGAGCACTGGGCCAAGTGCACGGGGGTCTCTTTATATTTTTTTTCCTTTGTTTTACTATTTTCTATTTTCTTTACTGTTTTACATTTTAATTTCATGCTAAATGAATTTAGTTGATTATTAAATTTGGCCCATAAATACTAGGCAATGGTTTGAGCTAGCCCAACTAGTTACAATCTGCTTTGAGATGCTTAAGTATTTGTTTAAATTAAATTGGCTCAAATTAATGATGTTGGCAATGTTTTAATTTGGTTAGCGGAATTTTAATAATTCAAAAGATGTTGGTTGGTTTCTACATGAAAATTAATTAGTGAATATTTGCAACCCAACAAACATTTTTGTTTTACTGTTTAAAGAATTAATATTTTGACTTGCAATTTAAATTTGAATGGCTTTGAATTTTTATCAAGTGGCAATTGGCTTAGCAAAAAGGTGATGACATGGCATCATTAACATGGGTTCACTGCAGCTAACCATCAGGGGTGTTACATCAGGTTAACCCGAAGGTTATGCAACTATCAGTGACTTGGAATCAAAATTTGGGTTTGGCGAAAACCTTCATGGTTTGAGAGGTCCAGTGCTGGTGCGGTGACGGATAGAGTAGTGGGCAACATGTAAATATTTTGAAGCTCACATTAAATAGACATATCGGTCTGAAATGCTCAATACAATCTCTCTCATCCTTCTTTGGAAACAACGTTATCGTTCCAAAGTTTAGGTGGAATAACTGGAGTTGGCCGTTAAACAAGTCATGGAACATGGGCATAAGGTCACCCTTAATAAAATGCCAACACCTCTTAAAGAACTCTGCTAGGAACCCATCCGGCCCTAGTGCCATACTATTCTTCATTTGTGCTATTGCTTCAAACACCTCTTTCTTAGTGAATGGTGCTGACAGAATATCATTCTTGTCAGCACCGAGCTGAGCTAAATCTTGTTGCTCTATTTCTTCAAGCCAACCCAAATGAGGCTTCTTCTTGTATTATCGGTCCACTTGTTGCTCCATTTCTTCAATCTAACACAGTTGATCTTCCTCATAATCGCAGGGGATGATGCCGAATTCATCTATTGTTGATTCTTCTGATGGAGGCTAGAGGATTACCCGACAAGAAGCTGAGTGGTGCTACTTCTTGAGCTTGCGTTGATTTTTTCCTTGAAGAGGAAAGGGTGATGCGGCAAAGTAGAGATAAGTATTTCCCTCAGTTAAGAACCAAGGTATCAATCCAATAGGAGGCACAAGCGAGTCTCTAATATATGCACCTGCACAAACTAACAAACACTTGCACACAACGTGAAAAAGGGCTTGTCAATCCCTTCACGATCACGAACAAGAGTGAGATCTTATAGAGATAGGTGTAAAAGATAAGTAAAAGAGTAAAATAAAGTAAATATAAATAAATTGCAGCAAGGTATTTTTGGGTTTTTTGGTTTATAGATCTGAAAATATATGATGAAAAATAGACCCGGGGGTCATAGGTTTCACTAGAGGCTTCTCTCTTGAAGAAAGCATACGGTGTGTAAACAAATTACTGTTGAGCAATTGATAGAAAAGCGCATAATTATGAAGACATCTAAGGCAATGATCATGAATATAGGCATCACGTCCGTGACAAGTAGACCGAAACGATTCTGCATCTACTACTATTACTCCACACATCGACCGACTCTTGCCTGCATCTAGAGTATTAAGTTCATAAGAACAGAGTAACGCCTTAAACAAGATGACATGATGTAGAGGGATAAACTCAAGCAATATGACATAAACCCCATCTTTTTATCCTTAATGGAAACAATACAATAAGTGCCTCGCTACCCCTTCTGTCACTGGGTGAGGACACCGCAAGATTGAACCCATCACAAAGCACCTCTCCCATTGCAAGAAAAACCAATCTAGTTGGCCAAACCAAATCGATAGATCGGAGAGAAATACAAAGCTATCTCAATCATGCATAAAAGAGTTCTGAGAAGACTCAAATAATATTCATAGATAATCTGATCATAAATCCACAATTCATCGGATCTCAACAAATGCACCGCAAAAGAAGATTACATCGAATAGAACTCCAAGAACATCGAGGAGAACATTGTACTGAAGATCAAAGAGAGAGAAGAAGCCATCTAGCTACTAGCTATGGACCCGTAGGTCTGTGGTAAACTACTCACCCATCATCGGAAGGGCGGCAAGGTTGGTGTAGAGGTCCTCTGTGATCGAATCCCCCTCCGGCAGAGTGCTGGAAAAGGCCCCAAGATGGGATCTCACGGGAATAGAAGCATGCGGCGGTGGAAAAGTATTTTTGGTGTGCCCTCTGGTATAGGGGGAATATTTGAGAATATATAGTGGTGGAAGTAGGGTTGGAAGGTCTCCGAGGGGCCCACAAGCCCTCGGGGTGCCCCGCCCCCTCCCCCCCTCCCCTCGCGGCGCGCCCCTACGGCTTGTGGCCTCCCCGTAGGGCTTCTAGCCTCCTCTCCAAGTCTCGTGGGTTTCTTCTGGTCCAAGAAAAATCATTGTAAAGTTTTATTCCGTTTGGACTCCGTTTGGTATTCCTTTTCTGTAAAAGTCGAAGACAAGGAAAAAAACTGAAACTGGCACTGGGCACTAGGCTAATAAGTTAGTCCCAAAAATAATATAAAATAGCATATTAATGCATATAAAACATCCAAAACAGATAATATAATAGCATGGAACAATAAAAAAATATAGATACGTTGGAGACGTATCAAGTGGTCGAAGAGTAGTCAAAGTGCATGACAACTCCAGTGGCCCTCTTTACATGTTGTATCATTAATCTTCTATAGAGTGTGTTGTTCCAAATTAGCATCATCTTCTCTGTTGTGAACATTCTAAAGCTATAGGAGGCCCTTATTTAACTTCACTTCCAATCACAGCATGTGAAGGAAGGTCATGCTACTTGTGAGCTGCGTTGGGATTTCCTCGAAGAGGAGAGAATGATGCAGTACAATAGAGATAAGTATTTCCCTCAGTTAATAACCAAGGTTATCATTCCAGTAGGAGAACCACACAGAACCTCATTAGTAGCACCTGCACACACAAAAGCAAATACTTGCACTCAACGCAAACAAGAGGGTTGTCAATCCTCTTGGCGGTTATTTGCAAGGATCAAATCCGGTAGTGGTAGATAGATAAAGTAAATTGCAAAATAAAATAAAATAGAAAAAATGCAGCAAGGTATTTTTAGATTTTATATATGATAAAAGTAGACCCGGGGGCCATAGTTTTCACTAGAGGCTTCTCTCTCGAACACATAGCATACAATGGGTAACCAAATTACTGTTGGGCAATTGAGAGAAAAGCGCATAGTTATGACAATATTCAAGGCAATGATCATGTATATAGGCATCACGTCCGAGACAAGTAGACCGACTCCTGCCTGCATCAACTACTACTAATCCACCCATCGACCGCTATCCAGCATGCATCTAGGGTATTAAGTTGATAAAAAAGAGTAATGCCTTAAGCAAGATGACATGATGTGGACAAAGTAAACTAAACTAGTATGAATAAACCCCATCGAGGCAAGTGAGTAGGGATTGCCATGCAACGGATGCACTAGAGCTATAAGTGTATGAAAGCTCAAAAAGAAACTAAGTGGGTGTGCATCCAACTTGCTTGCTCATGAAGACCTAGGGCAATTTGAGGAAGCCCATCATTGGAATATACTATCCAAGTTATATAATGAAAAATTCCCACTAGTATATGAAAGTGATAAAATAGGAGACTCTCTATCATGAAGAACATGGTGCTACTTTGAAGCACACGTGTGGAAAAAGGATAGTAACATTGTCCCTTCTCTCTTTTTCTCTCATTTTTTTGTTTCGGCTCTTTGGCCTCTTTTTTATTTTGGGCTCTTCAGCCTCTTTTTATTTTATTTCAGTCCGGTGTCTCATCCCAACTTGTGAGGGAATCATAGTCTCCATCATCCTTTCCTCACATGGGACAATGCTCTAATAATGATGATCATCACACTATTATTTACTTACATCTCAAGAATTACAACTCGATACTAGAACAAAATATGACTCTATATGAATGCCTCCAGCGGTGTACCGGGATGTGCAATGATCTAGAGTGACATGTATAAAAAAATATGAACGGTGGCCAAGCCACAAATACTATGCCAACTACATGATCATGCAAAGCAATATGACAATGATGGTATGTGTCATAATAAATGGAACGGTGGAAGTTGCATGGCAATATATCTCGGAATGGCTATGGAAATGCCATAATAGGTAGGTATGGTGGCTATTTTGAGGAAGGGTATATGGTGGGTTTAATGCACCGGCGAAAGTTACGCGGTACCAGAGAGGCTAGCAATGGTGGAAGGGTGAGAGTGCGTATAATCCATGGACTCAACATTAGTCATAAAGAACTCACATACTTATTGCAAAAATTTATTAACCATCAAAGCAAAGTACTAATACGCATGCTCCTAGGGGTATAGATTGGTAGGAAAATACCATCGCTCATCCCCGACCGCCACTCATAAGGAAGACAATCAAAAAATAAATCATGCTCTGACTTCATCACATAACTGTTCACCATATGAGCATGCTTCGGGAATCACAAACTTTAACACAAGTATTTCTACCAATCCACAATTACTCACTAGCATGACTCTAATATCACCATATTTATATCTCAAAACAAATGCAAGGAATCAAACTTCTCATATTATTCAATGCTCTTATATGAAAGTTTTTATTGTATCCCTCTTGGATGCCCATCAAATTAGGACTAAATTCATAACCTAAGCAAATTACCATGCTGTTTTAAGACTCTCAAAATAATATAATTGAAGCATCAGAGTTCATAAATTTCTATAAAATAAAACCACCGCCGTGCTCTAAAAAGATATAAGTGAAACACTAGAGCAACTACCTAGCTCAAAAGATATAAGTGAAGCACATAGAGTATTCTAATAAATTCATGATTAATGTGTGTCCCTCTCAAAAGGTGTGTACAGCAAGGATGATTATGGAAAACTAAAAAGCAAATACTCATATCATACAAGACGCTCCAAGCAAAACACATATCATGTGGTGAATAAAAATATAGCCTCAAGTAAATTTACCGATGGATTGAAGACAAAAGAGGGGATGCCATCCGGGGCATCCCCAAGCTTAGATGCTTGGTTGTCCTTGAATATTACCTTGGGGTGCCTTGGGAATCCCCAAGCTTAGGCTCTTGCCACTCCTTATTCCGTGGTCCATCAAAACTTCACCCAAAACTTGAAAACTTCACTACACAAAACTCAACAGAAAACTCGTAAGATCCGTTAGTATAATAAAATAAATCACCACTTTAGTTACTGTTGTGAACTCATTATAAATTTATATTGGTGTTATATCTACTGTATTCCAACTTCTCCATGGCTCATACCCCCCGATACTACCCATAGATTCATCAAAATAAGCAAACAACACATAGAAAACAGAATCTGTCAAAAACAGAACAGTCTGAAGTAACCAGAATATTAGTCATACTTATGTAACTCCAAAAATACTGAAAAAATAGGAAAACATAGGAAATTCATATATAAATCTTGTGTAAAACATTCAGAATTTTTCCATGCTCCAGTGAATTTTAATAATTCTGTTACTGGACGCAAAAGTTTCTGTTTTTCGGCAAAACCAAATCAATGATATACCAAAGCATCCCAAAGGTCTTGCTTGGCTCAAACACTAATTAAAACACTAAAACACAATTACTACATAGGTAATAATGTTTATTTATTGGAAAACAGGAACAAAAACAAAAAACACAAAATAAAAATTGGGTTGCCTCCCAAAAGCGCTATTGTTTAACGCCCCTAGCTAGGTAGGCATAATGCATAGATCTAGGTATTATCATCTTTGGTATGCAATCCATAAGTGGCCCTCATAATAGATTCATATGGCAACTTAATTTTATTTCTTGAAAAGTGTTCCATGCCCTTCCTTAACGGAAATTGAAATCTAATGTTTCCTTCTTTCATATCAATAATTGCACCAATCGTTCTAAGGAAAGGTCTACCAAGAATAATAGGACATGTAGGATTGCAATCTATATCAAGCACAATAAAATCTACGGGCACATAATTCCAATTTTATACAATAAGAACATCATTAATCCTTCCCATAGGTTTCTTAATAGTGGAATCCACTAGATGCAAATTCAAAGAACAATCATCAAATTTATGGAAACTGAGCACATCACATAAAGTTTTTGGAATAGTGGAAATGCTAGCACCCAAATCACACAAAGCATTGCACTCATAATCTTTAATTTAAATATTAATAGTAGCTTCCAACTCATCATAAAGCTTTCTAGGGATAGAAAACTTCCAACTCAAGTTTTTCTTCAAAAGATTTCATCATAGCATCAACGATATGTTTAGTAAAAGCTTTATTTTGATTATAAGCATGGGGTGAATTGAGCATGGATTGCAACAAGGAGATACAATCTATTAAAGAGCAATTATCATAATTAAAGTCCTTGAAATCAAAAAGAGTGGGTTCATCACTACTTAAAGTTTTGACCTCGCCAATCCCAGTTTTATCAAAATTTTCATTAATATCTTCACCCTCCAAATTATTGGGACGCCTTCTAGCTAAAGTTGGCTCATCTCCAGTCCCATATTTATCAAGTTTTACATTAGAAAACAAATATTCAATAGGAGTCACACCAATCACTTTAAGATCTTCATCATTATTATCACAAAAACTAGAAGAACATGCTTTTTCTAGCCAATCTCTCTTAGCGCGCATCCTAGCGATTCTATCTCTACTTTAATTAATAGAAATTTTAATAGCTTTCAGAGACTAATTAATATCAATCTTGGGTGGCATAGATCTAATCTTAAAAGAATCAATCTCATGAGAAATTATATCAACGTTCCTAGCCAAATCATCAATCTTAAGCAATTTTTCTTATACCATAGCATTAAAAATCTTTTGAGAATTAATGAAATCTTTAATATTATTATCAAGATCAGAGGGTATTTTATTATAATTTCCATAAGAATTGTTGTAGGAATTACCATAATTATTAGAGGAATTACTAGGAAACAGCCTAGGGTTGAAATTACCTCTATAAGCGTTATTACCAAAATTGTTCCTACCAACAAAATTCACATCCATAGACTCATTATTGTTCTCAATCAAAGTAGACAAAGGAATATCATTAGGATCAATAGGAGCACTCTTACTAGCAAACAATTACATAAGTTCATCCATCTTTCCACTCAAAGTATTAATTTCTTCAATCGCATGCACTTTTTTACTAGTAGAAGATCTTTCGGTATGCCATTGAGAGTAATTAGCCATAATATTATCTAGGAGTTTAGTAGCTTCTCCTAATGTAATTTCCATAAAAGTACCCCCCGCGGCGGAATCTAAAATATTTCTAGATGCAAAATTTAATCCCGCATAAATTTTATGTATGATCATCCATAAACTTAAACCATGAGTAGGGCAATTTCTTAACATCAATTTCATCCTCTCCCAAGATTGTGCAACATGTTCATGATCAAGTTGCTTAAAATTCATTATATCGTTCCTAAGGGAGATGATCTTAGCAGGAGGAAAATACTTGGAAATAAAAGCATCTTTACACTTGTTCCATGAATCAATACTATTTTTAGGCAAAGATGAAAACCAAGTTTTAGCACGATCTTGTAGTGAGAACGGAAATAGCCTCAATTTAACAATATCATTATCCACATCTTTTTTCTTTTGCATATCACACAACTCAACGAAATTATTTAGATGGGCTGCAACATCTTCATTAGGACTACCAGAAAATTGATCTTTCATAACAAGATTCAACAAAGTGGCATTCATTTCATAAGATTCCGCACTAGTGGCGGGAGCAATCAGAGTACTAATAAAATCATTATTATTAGTGTTGGAAAAGTCACACAACTTGGTATTTTCTTGAGACATCATGACAAAGCAAGCAATCTAGCACAAAAGCAAACAAAAAGCAAATGAAAAGATGAACGAAAGAAGGGCGAATAAAAAGGCAAATATTTTTATGTTTTTCTGAAAACTTTTAAGAAGTGGGGGAGAGGAAAATGAGAGGCAAATGGCAAATAATGTAAGTGCAAGAGATGAGAGTTTATGATGGGTACTTGGTAGGCTTGATGTAGAACCTCCCCGGCAACGGCGCCAGAAATTCTTTCTGCCACTTCTTGAGCTTGCGTTGATTTTTCCCTTGAAGAGGAAAGGGTGATGCAACAAAGTAGAGATAAGTATTTCCCTCTGTTAAGAACCAAGGTACCAATCCAGTAGGAGGCACAAGCAAGTCTCCAATATATGCACCTGCACAAACTAACAAACACTTGCACACAACGCGAAAAAGGGGTTGTCAATCCCTTCATGGTCACGAACAAGAGTGAGATCTAATAGAGATAAGTGTAAAAGATAAGTAAAAGAGTAAAATAAAGTAAATATAAATAAATTGCAGCAAGGTATTTTTGGGTTTTTTGGTTTATAGATCTGAAAATATATGATGGAAAATAGACCCAGGGGCCATAGGTTTCACTAGAGGCTTCTCTCTTGAAGAAAGCATACGGTGGGTAATCAAATTACTGTTGAGCAATTGATAGAAAAGCGCATAATTATGAAGACATCTAAGGCAATGATCATGAATATAGGCAAGACCGAAACAATTCTGCATCTACTACTATTACTCCACACATCGACTGACTCATGCCTGCATCTAGAGTATCAAGTTCATAAGAACAGAGTAACGCCTTAAACAAGATGACATGATGTAGAGGGATAAACTCAAGCAATATGACATAAACCCCATCTTTTTATCCTTGGCAACAATACAATACGTGCCTCGCTACCCCTTCTGTAACTATGTGAGGACACCGCAAGATTGAACTCATCACAAAGCACCTCTCCCATTGCAAGAAAAACCAATCTAGTTGGCTAAACCAAATCGATAGATCGGAGAGAAATACAAAGCTATCTCAATCATGCATAAAAGAGTTCAAAGAAGACTCAAATAATATTCATAGATAATCTGATCATAAATCCATAATTCATCGGATCTCAACAAACGCGCCGCAAAAGAAGATTACATCAAATAAAACTCCAAGAACATTGAGGAGAACATTGTATTGAAGATCAAAGAGAAAGAAGAAGCCATCTAGCTACTAGCTATGGACCCATAGGTCTGTGGTAAACTACTCACACATCATCGGAAGGTTAGCAAGGTTGGTGTAGAGGTCCTCTGTGATCGAATCCCCCTCCGGCAGAGTGCCGGAAAAGGCCCCAAGATGGGATCTCACGGGAACAGAAGCTTGCAGCGGTGGAAAAGTATTTTTGGTGTGCCCTCTGGTATAGGGGGAATATTTGAGAATATATAGTGGTGGAATTAGGGTTGGAAGGTATCCGAGGGGCCACAAGCCCTGGGGGCGCGTCCCTACGGCTTGTGGCCTCCCCGTAGGGCTTCTGGCCTCCTCTCCAAGTCTCGTGGGTTTCTTCTGGTCCAAGAAAAATCATCGTAAAGTTTTATTCCGTTTGGACTCCGTTTGATATTCCTTTTCTGTAAAAGTCAAAAACAAGAAAAAAATAGAAACTGGCACTGGGCACTAGGTTAATAAGTTAGTCCCAAAAATAATATAAAATAGCATATTAATGCATATAAAACATCCAAAACAGATAATATAATAGCATGAAACAATAAAAAACTATAGATACGTTGGAGACATATCAAGTGGTCGAAGAGTGGTCAAAGTGCATGACAGCTCCTGTGGCCCTCTTTACATGTTGTATCTTTAATCTTCTATAGAGTGTGTTGTTCCAAATTAGCATCATCTTCTCTGTTGTGAACATTCTAAAGCTATAGGAGGCCCTTATTTAACTTCACTTCTAGTCACAACATGTGAAGGAAGGTCATGCTACTTGTGAGCTGCGTTGGGATTTCCTCGAAGAGGAGAGGATGATGCAGTACAATAGAGATAATTATTTCCCTCAGTTAATAACTGATACGTCTCCAACGTATCTATAATTTTTGATTGTTCCATGCTGTTATATTATCATTCTTGGATGTTTTATAATCATTTTATAACAACTTTATATCATTTTTTGGGACTAACCTATTGACACAGTGCCCAGTGCCAGTTGTTATTTTTTGCTTGTTTTTTACTTCGCGGAATATCAGTACCAAACGGAGTCCAAACGCAGCAAAACTTTTTGGAAAATTTTTCTGGACCAGAACACACCTGTTGGGCCAAAGAAGTACCAGAGGGGGCTCCGAGGGGAGCACAGCCCACCTGGGCACGCCTGGGGGCCCAGGCACGCCCTGGTGGGTTGTGCCCACCTCGACCGCCTCCCGCGCCGCCTCTTTGCTCTATAAATACCCCGAAAATCCAAAAACCCTAGGGAAGTTGACGAAACACAATTCCAGCCGCCGCAAGTTCCAGAACCACCAGATCCAATCTAGACACCATCACGGAGGGGTTCATCATCCTCATTGGTGCCTCTCCGATGATGCGTGAGTAGTTCATTGTAGACCTACGGGTCCGTAGGCAGTAGCTAGATGGCTTCTTCTCTCTTTTTGATTCTCAATACAATGGTCACTTGGAGATCTATTTGATGTAACTCTTTTGCAGTGTGTTTGTTGGGATCCGATGAACTTTGAGTTTATGATCAGATCTTTATATCCATGAAAGTTATTTGAGTTTCTTTGATCTCTTATATGCATGATTACTTATAGCCTCGTATTTCTTCTTTGAATCTTTGGTTTAGTTAGGCCGACTAGATCGATTTTTCTTGCCATGGGAAGAGGTGCTTTGTGATGGGTTCGATCGTACGATGTTCTTTCCCAGTGACAGAAGGGGCAGCAAGACACGTATGTATCGTTCCTATTAAGGATAACAAGATGGGGGCTATTCCTACATGAATAGATCTCGTCTACATCATGTCATCTTTCTTAATGCATTACTCCATTTCTCCATGAACTTAATACACTAGATGCATGCTGGATAGCAGTCGATGTGTGGAGTAATAGTAGTAGATGCAGGCAGGAGTCGGTCTACTAATCTTGGACGTGATGCCTATATAATGATCATTGCCTAGACATCGTCATAATTATTTGAGGTTCTATTAATTGCCCAACAGTAATTTGTTTACCCACCGTATGCTATTTTCTCGAGAGAAGCCACTAGTGAAATCTACGGCCCCCGGGTCTATTTTCTCATCATATATTTTCAGATCTCTATTGCTATTTGCCTTTTTATTTATTTGCATCTTTTATTTTCAGATCTATATTACCAAAAACACAAAAATACCTCACTGAATTTTATTTGCCTTTATTTTATTTGCATCTACCAATCTATCACTTTACCAATCTATTACCCGAGAGGGATTGACAACCCCTCTTTCACATCGGGTTGCAAGTATTTGTTCTTTCTGTGCAGGTACCGTTTACATAGTGTTGCTTGGTTCTCCTACTGGTTCGATAACCTTGGTTTCATAACTGAGGGATCTATCTACCTTAGTTGTACTGCATCATTCCTTACTCTTTGGGGAAAATACTGACGCGGATTCAAGACATCGAAAAGGGAGGGTCAATAACCAAGGTTATCATTCCAGCAGGAGAACCACACAGAACCTCATTAGCAGCACCTGCACACACAAAAGCAAATACTTGCACCCAACTCAAACAAGAGGGTTGTCAATCCTCTTGGCGGTTATTTGCAAGGATCAAATCCGGTAGTGGTAGATAGATAAAGTAAATTGCAAAATAAAATAAAATAGAAAAAATGCAGCAAGGTATTTTTAGATATTATATATGATAAAAGTAGACCCAGGGGCCATAGTTTTCACTAGAGGCTTCTCTCTCGAACACATAGCATACATTGGGTAACCAAATTACTGTTGGGCAATTGAGAGAAAAGCGCATAGTTATTACGATATTCAAGGCAATGATCATGTATATAGGCATCACGTCCGAGACAAGTAGACCGGCTCCTGCCTGCATCAACTACTACTAATCCACCCATCGACCGCTATCCAGCATGCATCTAGGGTATTAAGTTGATAAAAAAAGAGTAATGTCTTAAGCAAGATGACATGATGTAGAAAAAGTAAACTAAACTAGTATGAATAAACCCCATCGTTTTATCCTTAATGGCAACAATGCAAATACGTGTCCGTTCCTTTTCTGTCACTGGGATGGAGCACCGCAAGATCGAACCCGTTACAAAGCACCTCTCCCATTGCAAGACAAATAAATCTAGTTGCCCAAACCAAATGGATAGATCAGAGATAAATACAAAGCTACAACAATCATGCATAAAAGAGTTCAGAGAAGACTCAACTAATATTCATAAATATTCAGATCATAAACCCATAATTCATCGGATATCAACAAACACACCGCAAAAGAAGATTACATCGAATAGAACTCCAAGAAGATCGAGGGGAACATGGTATTGAAGATCAAAGAGAGAGAAGCCATCTAGCTACCAGCTATGGACCCGTAGGTCTGTGGTAAACTACTCACGCTCGGGGCTGTCGCTCCCTCGTGGCTCGTCTGGTCTTCTCCCGAACCTTCTAGGGTCTCTCTTGGTCCAGAAAAAATCTTCAAAAAGTTTTGTAGCGCTTGGACTCTATTTGGTACCGATTTTCTGAAAAGCCAAAAACAAGCAAAAAACTGCAACTGGCACTAGGCACTAGGTTAATAGGTTAGTCCGAAAAATGATATATAATTGCATATAAAACATCCAAGATTGATACTATAATAGCACGGAACAATAGAAAATTATAGATACATTGGAGACGTATCAAGCATCCCCAAGCTTAATTCCTGCTCGTCCTCGAGTAGGTAAATGATAAAAACAGAATTTTTGATGTGGAATGCTACCTAACATATTCATCACGTAATCTCTCTTTTACGGTATGAATATTAAAATCCGAATGATTCAAAGCAATAGTCTACAATTTGATATAAAGACATCAATACTCAAGCATACTAACAAACAATCATGTCTTCCAAAATAAAAAATTAAATAACGTTATCCATAAAAAATCATATAGTCCTGTCATGCTCCATCTTCTTAACACAAAGTATTTATCATGCACAACCCCGATGACAAGCCGAGCAATTGGTTCATACTTTTTGACGCTCTTCAGATTTTTCAACCCTCACGCAATACATGAGCGTAAGCCATGTATATAGCACTATGGGTGGAATAGAATGCCGTGATAGAGATTAATAAGCAGAGGTAAAATAGGAAGAAAGTCTCTGAAAGGATCAAGAAGAGGTGTCTAGAGGGGGGGTGATTAGACCCTCAACAAGCAAAAGTAGTAGTTTTTAAGTTCTTCAAGTTGAGGTGGAGTTTTAGCACAAGTTTAAGCCTTCACAATACATTTCAAGCAAGCATGGCAAGAGTATGAGCAGCGGAAAAGATAAAGCATGCAAATTGCAAGAAAGTAACGGATGGGATTGGAGTGTGCAAACGCAATGTAGACACGGAGATTTTTGGCGTGGTTCCGATAGGTGGTGCTATCGTACATCCACGTTGATGGAGACTTCAACCCACGAAGGGTAACGGTTGCACGGGTCCACAGAGGGCTCCACCCACGAAGGGTCCACGAAGAAGCAACCTTGTCTATCCCACTATGGCCATCGCCCACGAAGGACTTGCCTCACTCGGATAGATCTTCACGAAGTAGGCGATCTCCTTGCCCTTACAAACTTCTTGGTTCAACTCCATAATCTTGTCGGAGGCTCCCAAGCGACATCTAACCAATCTAGGAGACACCACTCTCCAAAAGGTAATAAATGGTGTGTTGATGATGAACTCCTTGCTCTTGTGCTTCAAATGATAGTCTCCCCAACACTCAACTCTCTCTCACAGATTTGGCTATGGTGGAAAGATGATTTGAGTGGAAAGCAACTTGGGGAAGGCTAGAGATCAAGATTCTTGTGGTAGGATTGGAATGTCTTGGTCTCAACACATGAGTAGGTGGTTCTTTCTCAGAAAATGTGTAGTGGAAGTGTAGGCACGTTCTGATGGCTTTCTCACTAATGGAGAAGGGGGTGGATGGGTATATATAGCCTCCACACAAAATTCAACCATTACACATATTTGACCCAACTCGGTCAGACCGAATAGAAGAACTCGGTGAGACCGATTCAGTTCAAAATGTGAAGGTTAGGAATCTCGGTGGGACCGACTGGAACAACTCGGTGGGACCGATGTGCTAGGGCTTAGGGCAAAACCTCATCTCGGTGAGACCGAATACTTGAACTCGGTGAAACCAATTTTAGCAATGAACAAACAGAGAGTTGGTCAAGCAAACTCGGTCTGACCGATTGCACATTTCAGTGAGACCGAAATAATTACAATAGGCAACAGAGAGTTTGCAAGGCCATCTCGGTGAGACCGAGATCCGTATCGGTGTGACCAAATTGTCTAGGGTTTCTGGCAGTGGCTATGTCAACTGAACTCGGTGGCGCCGGATAGATCAAATCGGTGGGGCCAAGTTTGACTTTGGGTTTTGGACATATGTGGAAATGAGAAAGTGGCTGAGGGTTTTGGAGCAATATCACTAAGCACTTTGAGCAAGTAGACCATTAAGCAATACCTCATCCCCTTTTAATAGTATTGGCTTTCCTATGGACTCAATGTGATCTTGGATCACTAAAATAGAAATGAAGAGTCTTGAGCTTTTGCCAATCTTTGTCCTTAGCATTTTGAAGGGGTTCCACATCCTCTTGTCCTTGCCATGCCATTGTTGAACTGATCTGAAATACACTAGGTAAAGGTATTAGTCCAACAAGAGATATGTTGACATTAGTCACCAAAATCACCCAGGGAGCACTTGTGCTTTCAATCTCCCCCTTTTTGGTAATTGATGACAACATACATCAAAGCTTTAGATAAAGATATAAAGAGTAACAAGTAAAGCTTTGGAAAGACATATAACATGCATAGGCTCCCCCTACATGTATGCAATCATGTAAAGATAGAATATAAGAACATGTGAATACATAAGCATGTCAGAGCAAGCAATGAGTTACATGTATCTTGGCTATATGCATAAGAGCAAATGATGTAGATAAAAGGAAGAATACCTTCATGTTCATGAATCCTTCTTGCAAACAATATGTACATCAGCAAGAGATCATCATGCACACGAGTGTGATGCATATACTTACCTTGTGATCTTGAGCTGGCTTTGGAAGAGGTGATCTTGAGAAAACAGGGTTAGATAACACAAGAACACTCTAATTAAAGCAATTTTAAAAGATCACAAGAGTACCAAGACTGGGATGACATGTAATGGGTGAGTACTTAGTACTTCATTTGGATATAGACATGTCCCCAAAGATTAAAGATATGCAATGAATTCCAAAAGATTTTCTCCCCTAGATATGGACTCTTTCTCCCCCTGAATCTGATATTGGATAATGGGAGAAGGTAGGGTAAGAGAAAATCAGAGCAAGAATGTTTGCAATAGCTAAGATTAACCATATATGGACATGTATTTCTCCTCTAAAAGACATGTAACTTCTCTCCTCTTTTGTAAACAAGCATCTGGAAGAGCTTAGATGTGATGTGTTCTCTCTCCCATGTGATAAGCTTTGATGTGCTCTCTCTCCCCCTTTGACATCAATTTCCAAGAAGGGAACTTCTAGAGCATGAGTCAAATAGGTCTGGTCCTCGAGACACAGTACAAAGCAGCATGTAGATTTAGATGCGGGTAGAGGATAAGAATCATTGAGTGGAGCTGGAGAAGAAATGAAATATGCAATCGCAAAAAGTTTTCTCAGCAGTGAAATCGGTAACGCCGACCTGATTCCATCGGTGACACCGAGTTTGGTAGTGTCATGGATGATGCATATCAGTCAGACCGGTTTAGTCCTCGTCGGTTGTACCGATGAACTATCTACAAGATATTCTTGTAGTTCGGTCTAGCCGATAGGCTTGGATCAGTGCTTCCGAGTTCAAGGCAGAGGAATTTTTTTGTCAACTCAGCTCACTAGGCAAATTAAATCTCACAAGGATTTGCAATGAATTAACTGAAAGATTTGCAAGGAATTTGATACAGAAAGAAAAACAGAAAAGAGATCTAGATGAAGTCTTTTTTTAATAATAAGGGGAACATGATAGCAAGAAATATATGCAAGAACACAAAGCAAGTGAACACAGAAACACTAGAGAACTTCATCTAGAAGGGGTCGGCGACAAAGTCACCTATGTTAGAGTATATTGACTTAGGAGTCAAGTGAGATCACTTGATCATAGGTCATACTCATCGTTTAAGCTCAAAATGGGGTTACCATTTTTTCGTTTAAGCATTTTGATGTATTCTCATCTTGTTGAGTTGCTTTGTCTCATGACTTGGAGCAAAGCTTCTCTAAGATGGAATGACATACCTTGAGTGGTGTTGATTTTGATCAAGTAGTCGAACTTGTGTTGGATGCTCAAGGTTGATGTAGTCCATCAAGAGTTGGGAGCACCACTTGTCATTTGAGTTCATCTTCCTACATGAGTTAGTTTTGCAAGGAAGAGCACTTGTGTATCCAAAACGATAATCATGAAACTTGATACCAAATGAAATTTGATATATAGAAATTGTCAAAGGATATGTTGAGTGGTTTCATGCTTCCTTGTCTTCAACATCCATATAGTAGAGACTTGGTGATGTAGAGATTGCTTAAGATGTGAATGACTTGCAATCCCATAGATTTGAATCCATCCAAGTATCTACAAGGGTTAGATAACATGCAAGGGTACAAGTATAGATCCAAGACATATGATCATCATCATAAGAGAAATATCAAGGATTAGATAATAAGGCTCATGCCTTGCATGTATCCAAATGGAGTTCCGACTCCAAGTTTGAGGCATCAATGATGTTCAATTCACCTCTCAAACGGCAAAATACTTTCTCATCAAGTGGTTTGGTGAATATATCCGCCAATTGCTTATCGGTACGAACATGCTTAAGATCAATGTCACCTTTAGCAACATGATCTCGAATGAAATGATGACGAACTTCAATATGCTTAGTTCGAGAATGTTGCACAGGATTGTGAGCAATCTTAATAGCACTTTCATTGTCACAAAGCAATGGAACATGTTTCACATGTATCCCATAATCCTTAAGGGTTTGGTTCATCCAAAGTAATTGAGCACAACATGATCCGGCGGCAATGTATTCCGCTTCAGCGGTGTATAAGGATACCGAGTTTTGTTTCTTGGAGGACCAAGACACAAGAGATCTACCAAGAAATTGACAAGTACCCGAAGTGGACTTTCTATCAACCTTGTCACCGGCATAGTCCTAATCGGAGTAGCCAACAAGATCAAAAGAAGACCTCTTAGGATACCAAATGCCGAAATTTGGTGTATGAATTAAGTATCTCACTATCCTTTTCACTGCCTTAAGATGACATTCTTTAGGGGCCGCTTGATATCGTGCACACATGCACACACTTAGCATAATATCGGGATGGGAGGCACATAGATATAACAATGAACCAATCATAGAGCGGTAAACCTTTTGGTCAACCGGTTTGCCATCCTTAGTCAAGTCAAGATGTCCACTAGTAGGCATGGGTGTTTTCATACCTTTGCTTTCTTGCATGTTGAACTTCTTGAAAAGGTCCTTGGTATACTTTGTTTGAGAAACAAAGGTACCTTCCTTAGTTTGCTTGATTTGCAAACCAAGAAAGAATTTGAGTTCACTCATCATAGACATCTCAAACTTCTCCGACATTAGCCTTCCAAACTTTTCACTAAAAAGAGGGTTAGTCGAACCAAATATAATATCATCCACATAAATTTGGCACACAAATAATTCACCATTAATCCTTTTAGTAAAAAGTGTAGAATCAATTTTCCCAATTTCAAAGCCTTTTTCAATAAGAAACTTGGTCAAGCATTTATACCATGCTCTAGGAGCTTGTTTAAGACCATAAAGAGCTTTGTGAAGTTTGTAAACATGATCGGGTTTCTTGGGATTAACAAAGCCGGGAGGTTGTTTAACATAGACTTCCTCCTCAATTTCACCATTAAGAAAAGCACTTTTAATGTCCATTTGGTATAAAGTGATATCATGATGATTGGCATAAGCAAGTAAGATGCGTATGGACTCAAGTCTAGCAACGGGGGCATAAGTCTCACCATAGTCCATACCTTTGACTTGAGTGTAGCCTTGAGCGACGAGACGGGCCTTGTTGCGTACAACTTGTCCATCCTCATCTTGCTTATTCCGAAACACCCATTTGGTTCCAATGACATTTTGCTTCTCATCAGGCTTCTCAACCAACGTCCATACTTGATTCCTCTCGAAATTGTGTAGCTCTTCATGCATAGCGTTCACCCAATCCGGATCATCAAGAGCTTCTTCAACCTTCATAGGTTCAATACTAGAAATGAATGAGTAATGTTCACAAAAGTTAGCCAAACGAGTTTTAGAGCGAGTAATTCTCCTGGTTTGAATATCATCGAAGATTTGTTCGACGGGATGATCTCTTGAGACTCTTGCTCTAACTCGTGAGAGCTTTTGTTTGGGTCGGGGTGGAACATCCTCTTCATTGTCTTCTTCTTCTTCTTCTTCTTCTTGTCCTTCTTCATTGTTGTTGGCATTGATGTTCTCTTGTGGAGGTGGAGAGGGAGGTCGATGAGGTTCATCTTGTTGTACTTCCTCGTTTCCTTCGTCTTGACGTGTTCCACTTGTGGATGCCTCCAAGTCAACTTGTGGTTCACCTTGTCGTGAAGTTGAGGCTTCCACTTGAATGGATGAAGTACTCTCCTTCATCTTCGTTGGGCGAATCTTGCCAATAGACAAGTCTTGAATGGCTTCCGAAGGATCTTTGTCTCCTACATCAATTAGCTATTGCTCTACTTGTGAGTCGTTAGATTCATCAAACTTCACATCTACCGTCTCTTCAACTTTTCGGGTGAAGTTGTTGTAGACACGGTAAGTATGAGAGTTTGAGCCATAACCGAGTAGGAAACCTTCATGAGCTTTAGAAGCAAATTTCGAACAACAATGCTTATCAAGAATGTAACACTTTGAGCCAAATACTCGAAAGTACCCAACTTGGGGTTTGTTACCGGCGAGAAGCTCGTATGCCGTTTTGCCGAGAAGCTTGTGAAGATATAGTCCATTTGTTGCATGACAAGCTCTCCCAACCGCTTCCGCCCAAAAGTGTCTTGGCATCTTGTATTTGTCAAGCATCGTTCTCGCCATCTCAATAAGTGTCCGGTTCTTCCTCTCAACAACTCCATTTTGTTGAGGTGTGTACGTAGTCGAGAACTCATGTGAAATCCCTTCTTCGTCAAGAAAGGTATCCACATTGGCATTCTTGAACTCCGTTCCGTTGTCGCTCCGAACCTTCTTGATCTTCACATCAAATTGATTTTGGGCCTTCCTAGCGAAGTTCTTGAAGATCTTTTGGACCTGTGATTTATCATCAAGAAAGAACACCCACGTAAATCTTGAAAACTAGTCAACAATGACCAAACCGAATGAGTTACCACCGAGACTCTTGTAGGTGTTGGGACCAAAAAGATCCATATGGAGTAGCTCAAGCGGTCTTCTCGTGGTCATGATGTTCTTCACGGGATGACTTTCTCCAACTTGTTTTCCTGCTTGACAAGCACTGCAAAGTCTATCCTTGTCAAATATGACATCTTTAACACCAAGGATATGATCACCTTTAATAAGCTTATCAAGATTTCACATGCCCACGTGACCTAACCTTCTATGCCACAACCAACCTTTAGAAGATTTAGCAATTAAGCAAGTTCTAGGTTGAGCTCTTTTAGTGAAATCAACAATGTATAGATCACCTCTACGTATACCGGTAAAGACCATATTATGATTATCTCTTCGAAACACTTGGCAATCTACTTCAGTGAATAGAACATTAAAACCAAAATCGGCTAGTCTAGATACAGAAAGTAGATTGTAACCAAGAGATTCAATGAGCATAACATTTTGTATAGAGCTATCATGTGAGATGGCCACCTTACCAAGGCCAACCACCTTACCCTTTGAGTTATCACCAAAAGTGACATACTTTCGGGGACCATCATTTTCAGCAAGCTCACGAAACATGTCCTTATCTCCGGTCATGTGATCGGTACATCCACTATCAAGAACCCATTCTTTTCCACCGGCCATGTAACCACGAAGGTTAGCCATAAGACCAAAATTTCCCATAGACTCATCAAGATCAAAGTCACTATCATCATCCTCATCATAATATCCATGTTCAACATCATCTTGTGATTGATCATTACCTAGAGAGAGTGATTCATTAGATTTATGATCATGACAATGTTCATCTTTATGAATTCTAATGACTTGTGAGATGATGCTACTAATGACTCCAACATCTCCTTTGGCACGCATAAGGTCACGAAGCTCAAATAAACAATCATCAAATTTAGGATCACTAGGCTTCATCTTATGAAAAGCAATGGACTTTTGAAGAATCTCTTCTAGATTTTTCAAGGAATAATTTGGAAAACGTTCCTCAAGATATCTCCATATAGTATAAGCACATTCAAATGTAGGCAAGCATGCAAGCAAATTTCTAGGCAATCCTCTAATGATAAGATTTATAGTTCTAAGATTGCGGGTCATGTCAAGATACTCATCGGGGGTAGGATGCAAGGGATCAATAGGAGGCGCACAAGGGCTATTGATATACTTGTTCAAGTTATATTCATTGAAAATCTCAAGCATCTCATTTTTCCAAGCACTATAGAACTCTCCGTCAAGCATAGGCACTCTACGTCTAATATTCCCAATCGCAGACTCATCCATCTTCCTCCAATGGTGATTAAACCAAAGCAATGGAGACCAATGCTCTGCTACCAATTGAAAGGATTGAGAAGTGGTGTCTAGAGGGGGGGTGATTAGACCCTCAACAAGCAAAAGTAGCCATTTTTAAGTTCTTCAAGTTGAGGTGGAGTTTTAGCACAAGTTTAAGCCTTCACAATACATTTCAAGCAAGCATGGCAAGAGTATGAGCAGCGGAAAAGATAAAGCATGCAAATTGCAAGAAAGTAAGGGATGGGATTGGAGTGTGCAAACGCAATGTAGACACGGAGATTTTTGGCATGGTTCCGATAGGTGGTGCTATCGTACATCCACGTTGATGGAGACTTCAACCCACGAAGGGTAACGGTTGCGCGAGTCCACGGAGGGCTCCACCCACGAAGGGTCCACGAAGAAGCAACCTTGTCTATCCCACCATGGCCATCGCCCACGAAGGACTTGCCTCACTCGGATAGATCTTCACGAAGTAGGCGATCTCCTTGCCCTTACAAACTTCTTGGTTCAACTCCACAATCTTGTCGGAGGCTCCCAAGCGACACCTAACCAATCTAGGAGACACCACTCTCCAAAAGGTAATAAATGGTGTGTTGATGATGAACTCCTTGCTCTTGTGCTTCAAATGATAGTCTCCCCAACACTCAACTCTCTCTCACAGATTTGGCTATGGTGGAAAGATGATTTGAGTGGAAAGCAACTTGGGGAAGGCTAGAGATCAAGATTCTTGTGGTAGGATTGGAATGTCTTGGTCTCAACACATGAGTAGGTGGTTCTCTCTCAGAAAATGTGTAGTGGAAGTGTAGGCACGTTCTGATGGCTTTCTCACTAATGGAGAAGGGGGTGGAGGGGTATATATAGCCTCCACACAAAATCCAACCGTTACACACATTTGACCCAACTCGGTCAGACCGAATAGAAGAACTCGGTGAGACTGATTCAATTCAAAACATGAATGTTAGGAATCTCGGTGGGACAGACTGGAGCAACTCGGTGGGACCGATGTGCTAGGGCTTAGGGCAAAACCTCATGTCGTTGAGACCGAATGCTTGAACTCGGTGAGACCGATTTCAGCAATGAGCAAACAGAGAGTTGGTCAAGCAAACTCGGTCGGACCGATTGCACATTTCGGTGAGAATGAAATAATTACAATAGGCAACAGAGAGTTTGCAAGGCCATCTCGGTGAGACCGAGATCCGTATCGGTGTGACCGAATTGTCTAGGGTTTCTGGCAGTGGTTATGTCAACTGAACTCGGTGGCGCCGGATAGATCAAATCGGTGGGGCCGAGTTTGACTTTGGGTTTTGGACATATGTGGAAATGAGAAAGTGGCTGAGGGTTTTGGAGCAATATCACTAAGCACTTTGCGCAAGTAGACCATTAAGCAACACCTCATCCCCTTTTAATAGTATTGGCTTTCCTATGGACTCAATGTGATCTTGGATCACTAAAATAGAAATGAAGAGTCTTGAGCTTTTGCCAATCTTTGTCCTTAGCATTTTGAAGGGGTTCCACATCCTCTTGTCCTTGCCATGCCATTGTTGAACTGATCTGAAATACACTAGGTAAAGGTATTAGTCCAACAAGAGATATGTTGACATTAATTACCAAAATCACCCAGGGAGAACTTGTGCTTTCAGTCTCACATCGATGCGGCTAATCAACGGGCTATGGAGATGCCCATCAATTGATGTCAATGCGAGGAGTAGGGATTGCCATGCAACGGATGCTCTAAGAGCTATAAGTGTATGAAAGCTCAACTGAAAACTAAGTGGGTGTGCATCCAACTTGCTTGCTCATGAAGACCTCGAGAATTTGAGGAAGCCCATCATCGGAATATACAAGCCAAGTTCTATAATGAAAAAATCCCACTAGTATATGAAAGTGACAACATAGGAGACTCTCTATATGAAAAACATGGTGCTACTTTGAAGCACAAGTGCGGAAAGGGATAGTAACATTGCCCCTTCTCTCTTTCTCTCATTTTTTTGTGGGCTCCTTTCGGCCTCTTTTTTTATAAATTATTTCCTCACTGGGATAATGCTCTAATAATGATGATCATCACACTTCTATTTACTTACAATTCAAAATTACAACTTGACGCTAGAACAAATATGACTCTATATGAATGCCTCTGGCAGTGTACCAGGACATGCAATGATCCAGCGTAACATGTATAAAAAATGGTGAACGGTGGCTGAGCCACAAATACTATGTCAGTTATATGATCATGCAAAGCAATATGACAATGATGATGTGTGTCATATAAACGGAACGGTGGAAGTTGCATGGCAATATATCTCGGAATGGCTATGGAAATGCCATAATAGGTAGGTATGGTGGCTGTTTTGAGTAATATATAAGGAGGCTTATGTGTGATAGAGCATATCATATCACGGGTTTTGGATGCACCGGCGAAGTTTGCACCAACTCTCGAGGTGAGAAAGGGCAATGCACAGTACCGAAGAGGCTAGCAAATTGCGGAAAGGTGAGAGTGCGTACAATCCCTGGACTCACACTAGTCATAAAGAACTCATATAGTTATTGCGAAAGTTTATTAGCCCTCGAAGCAAAGTACTACTACGCATGCCCTTAGGGGGATATATTGGAGGGAAAAGACCAGCACTCATCCCCGACCGCCACTCATAAGGAAGATAATCAATAATAAATCATCACTATTCACTAGTACACAAACCTTGGCACCAATATTCTTACTAAACCACCACTATTCACTAGTACATCCCACATATTACCATCTTAATATCGCAAAACTATCACAAGGAATCAAACTTATCATATTCAATGATCTATATGAAAGTTTTTATTATATCCCTCTTGAATACCTATCATATTAGGACCAATTTCATAACCCGTGCATATTGCCATTGCTATTTATTAGACTCTCAAAATGATATAAGTGAAGCATGAGAGTGCACCTATTTCTTTAAAATATAACCACCGTCATGCTATAAAAGATATAAGTGAAGCACTAGAGCAACTACCAAGCTCAAAAGATATAAGTGAAGCACATAGAGTATTCTAACAAATCACAAATGAATGTGTGTCCCTCTCAAAAGGTGTGTCCAGCAAAGATGACTGTGGCAAACTAAAAAGCAAACAAAGCAAAGACCACTATAATACACGACGCTCCAAGAAAAACTCATATCATGTGATGAATAAAAATATAGCTCCAAGTAATTTACCAATGGATTGTAGACGAAAGAGGGGATGACTTCCGGGGCATCCCCAAGCTTAGACGCTTGGGTCTTCCTTGAATATTACCTTGGGGTGCGTTGGGCATCCCCAAGCTTAGGGTCTTGCCGCTCCTTATTCCTTCATCCATCGCGATCTCACTCAAAACTTGAAAACTTTAGCACACAAAACTCAACAGCAACCTCGTGAGATCCGTTAGTATAACAAGCAAATCATAAACTTTAGGTACTGTTGTAAACCCATTCATATTTTATTATTGCATAATACCTACTGTATTCTAAATTCTCCATGACTTATACGACCCAATATAATCTATAGATTCATTAAAACAAGCAAACTATGCAACGAAAACAGAATCTGCCAAAAACAGAATAGTCTGTAATGATCTGAACAAACGCAATACTTTGTAACTCCAAAAATTCTAAAAAATTAGGACAACATGGGAAATTTGTATGTCAACAATGTGTAAAGAAAATCCAAATTTTATCTCATTCCAGTGAATTTGAAAAATTCCAGTACTAGGTGCAAAAGTTTCTGTATTTTTCACAAAATCAAGTCTACTATCAACCAAATCATCCCAAAGGATTTACTTGGCACAAACACTAATTAAAACATAAAAACACAATCATAATAATAGCATAATTGTGTGGACACTCAAAAACAGAAAGAAAAAAGGAAAAAATAAAGATAACTATTGGGTTGCCCCCAACAAGCGCTATTGTTTTACGCCCCTAGTTAGGCGTAATGCATAGTTTCAAGTGTTGTCATCCTTCATTTCCAAATCCTTTTTGATCAAGTCATCCAGAACTTTCCTCATTAGTTCTCTACTCTCATGTTCTTCTTTCCTAGCGGGAGAACTTAAATATTTGAAAGGACTTTGTTCAGTAATTTTAACGTTCATTACTTCAAACTCCGAATCATCACCATAAACATCTTGATACAACACATGTATTTCATCATCAATGGGATCTCTAGCCGTATTTTTGAACCAATCATCACTAAACCCTTCATCAATCCCTTTAGTTATCCACTCAAATTTATCACAAGTATGGTGGTACAAAGTTTTAATAATTTCAGCATAAGGGACTCTTCTCCTAAGATTTTCACCATACGCAAAATAATCTTTAGATTCCAACCTACGTATAGTGTCTTTGTCATGAAGAACTTCTTCTACACGGGGGTGCTCAAAATTTATTTTATAAAATGCAAACATGTCCCTAGCCTCCTGAATTATATAGTCAAATTCATGCATAAGGATAATGGTTGCAATCTTTGTAATTTTAGGATCATGGATATTGGGAAGTTCATAGAATATCTTTTGTAAAGCCGCATGAGTATGCAAAAAATTTCTTTCTAACTTAACCACAAGCATATCAATAGCATCCACATAGCAACTTGTTTTATCAAGAAATAGATCCTTTAATTATCGGTATGACTCCCGTGCAATTAAAGAACTCCTGAATAGTATTCTTCCCAATAATATTCCCGCAACCCACGTGATATATTTTAGTTTTCAAATCTGTGGGAGCTTCATTTTCCGGAGGATCATAATTAATATAATTTTTTTAAGTTTCTCCTCAAGATACTCACTAAGCACTATCTTCACTAGCGCTTTCAACAATAACTTTCTCAAATTCAGACATGATAGCAAAATCAAACAAAGCAAGCGAACAAGCAAATATTTTTTTTTGTGTTTTTATGGAATAGTTTTAGAAGTGGGGGAGATGAAAACGAGAGGCAAAGACAAATAAAAAGGCAAAAGAAAATAAGAGCAAGTAGATGCTAGTTTGTGCGAAGGTACTTGATAGGTTTTGGTGATGTTTCCCCAGCAACAACGCCAGAAATTCTTCCTGCTACTTGTGAGCTACGTTGAGATTTCCTCGAAGAGAAGAGGATGATGCAGTATAGTAGAGATAAGTATTTTCATCAGTTAAGAACCTAGGTTAGCAATCCAGTAGGAGAACCACACAGAACCTCGTTAGCAACACCTGCACACATAAAAGCAAATACTTGCACCCAACGCAAACAAGAGGGTTGTCAATCCTCTTGGCGGTTATTTGCACGGATCAAATCTCATAGTGGTACATAGTTAAAGTAAATTGCAAAATAAAATAAATAGAAAACGTGCAGCAAGGTATTTTCAGATTTTATATATGATAAAAGTAGACTAGGGGCCATAGTTTTCACTAGAGGCTTCTCTCTTGAACACATAGCATATGGTGGGTAAACAAATTACTGTTGGGCAATTGATAGAAAAGCGCATAGTTATGACGATATTCAAGGCAATGATCATGCATATAGGCATCATGTCCGAGACAAGTAGACCAACTCCTGCCTGCATCTACTACTATTACTCCACCCATCGACCGCTATCCAGCATGCATCTAGGGTATTAAGTTAATAAAAACAGAGTAACGCCTTAAGCGAGATGACATGATGTAGACAAAGTAAACTCAACTAATATGAATAAACCCCATCGTTTTATCCTTAATGATAATAATGCAAATACGTGTCCATTCCCTTTCTGTCACTGGGATGGAGCACCGCAAGATTGAACCCATTACAAAACACCTCCCCCATTGCAAGATAATTCAATCTAGTTGGCCAAACCAAACAGATAGATCGGAGAGAAATACAAAGCTATAACAATCATGCATAAAAGAGTTCATAGAAGACTCAATTAATATTCATAAATATTCAGATTATAAACCCACAATTCATTGGATCCCAACAAACACACCACAAAAGAAGATTACATCGGATAGAACTGCAAGAAGATCGAGGAGAACATGGTATTGAAGATCAAAGAGAGAGAGAAGAAGCCATCTAGCTACTAGCTATGGACCCATAGGTCTGTGGTAAACTACTCAGGATCATCGGAAAGGCAACAAGGTTGATGTAGAAGCCCTCCATGATCGATTCCCCCTCCGGCAGAGTACTGAAAAAGGCCTCCAGATGGGATCACGGAAAAACAGAGATTTGCGGCGGCGGAAAAAGTGTTTCGGGTGGCTCTCTAATGTATTGGGAATATTTGAGAATTTATAGAGGTGGAATTAGGTCAAGATGTGCCACGAGGGGCCCACAAGCCTGGGGGGCGCGCCTTACGGGCTTGTCGCTCCCTCGTGGCTCGTCTGGTCTTCTCTCGAACCTTCTAGGGTCTCTTTGGGTCCATAAAAAATTGTCAAAAAGTTTCGTAGCATTTGGATTCCGTTTGGTACCGATTTCATGAAAATCCAAAACAAGCAAAAGATAGCAACTAGCACTGGGCACTAGGTTAATAGGTTAGTCCCAAAAAATGATATATAATTGCATAGAAAACATCCAAGATTGATACTATAATAGCATGGAAGAATAAAAAAATATAGATACACCGGAGACGTATCAAGCATCCCAAGCTTAATTCCTGCTCGTCCTCGAGCTGATGTTCTTTGAAAAAAAGGTATATGCTTGGACCGGTTCTTCAGGGTGAAAATCTAGAATCTTACCTTTGGTGGTTGGGTCCAGTGACGGTGACTTAGCGTCACTCCATTCTTGAAGGCTTTGTTGTTGAAGAATGTCGTTCTCCTTGTGGTGTCATGAGATGAATGGTTCGGCCATAGTTGTAGTTTGTCGATCACAGATTTGATTGCTTTAGTTTTTTTTTCTTTTTCCCTCACTTAGGCATAATTTGGTCTTATATGACTTTACTATTTGTCGGCATGTTTTTTTATGTCAGTGTTGGTTGTGTGCATCCTATTTATGCAGAGGCAGTGTGTACTCACTGTGTTTGTATCCATTTTATACTTCATTTTGAGCCAATATAAAATCTACCTTTTGTAAAAAAAAAGGGGGGGGGGGAGGAATGGCTAAAAATGATCTTTTTTTTTGAGCGGTGGCTAAAATGCCGTTGTTTCATCCACTCAGGCCCAACCAGCCACCTAGCCCAGCCCAACCAGCCACCTAGCCCAGCCCAACCAAAGCTCTCCCTCAAATGCCAAAATTTCAGACCCGCTGCATTGCAGATTCTCCCCTCTCGTCGCAGTTTCAAAAAAGTTTGCGCTCTCATTGCGCCGATCCGCTCCAAATTAGCCACTCCGCCCCCCCCCTTCCCCCTACCCCCTACCGGCGTATGGCCGCCGCCAAGGAGAACTACCGCGTCGAGCTCCGAGCCGCCGCTCGCCAGCTCGGCGACCGTTGCCTCTACTCCGCCGCGAAGTGGTACGCCGCCCGAAAATCCCGTAGGGCCCCCGAAAGTCAAAAGCCTAACCCTAACAGCCTTCTCCCATCTGCAGGGCCGCCGAGCTGCTCGTCGGCATCGAGCCGGACGCGACGCCGTCCCAGTCGGCGGCAATGGACACCCCGTCCTCCTCGGGCGCCGCCCCCGGCGGGCGGCTGCTGCATCTGCACCGCAGCGGCGGGTCCAGCTTCCGGCGCCGCATGCGACCGGGCGGCGGCGCCGCCTCCGAGGCTGGGACGCCGCTCGGCGGCGTCTCGTACGTGAGCACGCCCATCCCGGACGACGACGCGTTCGACGCAGGGGCCGACAAGTACCTGCTCGCGAAGACCTACTTCGACTGCCGGGAGTACCGGCGCGCCGCTCACGTGCTGCGCTCCCAGGTCGGGCGCAAGGCCGTGTTCCTGCGGTGCTACGCGCTCTACATGGTAAGACATGATACGGGTAGCGTCCTGTTTATTCTTTCGAGCGGACTCGTGCCAGTGTGCAGATTTGGGGTAGGGCTTGTGCTGTTTGATGAAATGCTTCTCTGGACCTGGTACAGTAAAGGTCAGGCTTGGTTATTATTCTGAGTTTCCAATTGAGGAAATGGCATTTTGTAGGAAGTTTTGTGGGTGCTCGTTAGGGCTCCTTCTTGTGCAAATGGAGTAATAGAAGATTTACCTGGATTTTGGTGAAGACAATAAGTCAATAACTGGAATCCTCAATATTTGCTGTTATTGATGGTGAATTTTTTAGTGCTCTGTGGTCCTTTGTGCATAGTCTGATCATTAATATTGTTGGGCAATGGAACACTTCGTTGAAAAAGAGATGCTAGCAGTAGACTAATCGGTGCTTCAGTTGTTTTGTCATGGTTTAATGAAGCTGGAATAAATTGTGCGGAGCCTCTGGTTTCTTATTTTTGCCTCGTTGATGAAAGTTCAGATTGGATGACCAGACATCTCAAAAATATCTACTCATTTCTTGTTCATGTCTATTACTTTGTTCTTTTGTCTATCAAGTGGTTTTTTCTCTAGTTGTTTCGAAGATGATTGGCTAGCTCTTTGTACGTTAAGTACTTGTTGTGATGATAGATACTGTATATTTACATGCACGACTTTTTTGTGGTAATACAACGCTTCTTCTGTAAGGAAGCTCAGAAATTGCTTATGCAACATATTATTTGGCTTTCGTTTGCCAAATACGCATGAGATTCCAAATTGTAATGAGAAATGTGCTCCAGCATCATACTATGTGTCAGTGTTTTAGTAAGATTGCCTGCGACACACTGACTTTCCATACTTTTGGCCTATGGAACGGTGGGCCGATGGCCATGTCCATTTAAGGCTGAGTTTTCTCCCCTCTTTTCTTGCAGCCTATTTTCCCTTGCAGAAACTGTCTATTTTCTCCATATAGTTTAATCAGCATTTTATTATTTGATATGCCTGATGAACATTGTTATTTGCTCTGCAATTTAGGCTGGAGAGAAGCGAAAAGAGGAAGAGACAATTGAGCTTGAAGGATCTTTGGGGAAGAGCAACGTTGTTAATCAGGAACTTGTTGCATTGGAGAGAGAGCTCTCAACACATCGCAGAACTGGTGCTATTGATTCCTTTGGCCTGTACTTGTATGGCATTGTTCTACGCGATAAAGGCTGTGAAGGTCTGGCTAGAACAGTTCTGGTAGAATCTGTCAATAGCTACCCTTGGAACTGGTGTGCTTGGTTAGAGATACAGTCTCTGTGCACTAGCAGTGACATTCTGAACAACTTAAATCTGAAGAATCATTGGATGAAAGATTTTTTCATCGCTAGTGCACATCTGGAACTAAAGATGCACGAAGAAGCTTTGAAAAGATATGAGCGCTTGATGGGGGTCTTCCGTTGCAGCGACTACATTCAGGCTCAAATAGCAACCGTTCAGTATAGTATGAGGGACCTGGATGAAGCTGACATGATTTTTGAAGAACTCCTCAGAACTGACCCTTTTCGTGTGGATTCTATGGATATTTACTCAAATTTATTGTATGCAAAAGAAAGCTTGACTGCTTTGAGCTTCCTTGCTCACAGGGTGTTTCTGACAGATAAATATCGCCCTGAATCTTGCTGCATAATTGCAAATTACTACAGTTTGAAGGGGCAGCATGAGAAGTCAGTTTTGTATTTCCAAAGGGCGCTGAAGCTTAACCGCAAGTACCTCTCAGCTTGGACTCTCATGGGACATGAGTTTGTTGAGCTGAAAAATACGCCTGCTGCAATTGATGCCTACAGAAGAGCTGTTGATATAAATCCTAGAGATTACCGTGCTTGGTATGGTCTTGGTCAGATCTATGAGATGATGGGAATGCCATTTTATGCACTATACTATTTCCGAAAATCATCCCACCTGCAACCTAACGATGCACGCCTTTGGATTGCTATGGCTCAGTGCTATGAGAGCGATCCGCTTCAAATGATTGAAGAAGCCATCAAGTGCTATGAGAGGGCTGCAAATACTAATGACACTGAAGGAATAGCACTTCACCAATTGGCAAAGTTGCACAGTATGCTTGGGCAAGCTGAGGAGGCTGCATTTTACTACAAGAAGGATTTAGATAGAATGGAAGTTGAGGAAAGGCAGGGCCAGAATTTTGTTGAAGCCTTGCTTTTTCTTGCGAAGCATTGCAAGAGCATGGGCAGGTTTGAGGAAGCAGAACACTATTGCACAAGACTCTTGGATTACACTGGCCCAGTAAGTTATTTGTACACTTTGCTTCAGCCTAATTGAAAAGAAAAACAGATGAAAGGAAACAAAATGGTGAAATCTTGAGATCGGCGTTAGCAAATGAGTTAAGGAAGGATCATGTTAGTGTGCAAATATGCAATTGAAACCAACTTCAACCTAATTCAACCTAATTAGGTTGCACCCACTTTAGTTTGTTTTATTAACATAGTGCATATTTGCTCAGGTCACACGTGAGTGCATTGTTTGCTAGTGAAAAATAGAATATCATCATATATCACCAATATATGCTTGCTGTGTTTTCCTATTGATTCTGATTCGGTACAATTATCCTGTGTTCAATATTTGCAGGAAAAGGAGACTGCAAAAAGTATATTGCAAGGGCTAAAACGAGCACAGTCTGGATTTCCACCGATGGATATCGATCATTTTGCGTTGTAAATTTGACCTGCAGATAAACTATTTGCTTGGGGAACTTGGAGAAAGAGTGTAAATGCACAAGAGAGTAGTGTCACTTGCTTCTTTATTTATCTCCATCTTACATGCAGCGAGGGACAATACATTTGGTTTCAAGAGAAGGCTAAAAAACAGAGTATCTATGGGCAAGGGGAGTTGTTCACCCCACTCCAGGGGCAAGGAAATGCTAGCAAGGGCCGCCCACCTGATGAAATTGGTGTTTCGAACATCTCCAGCTGAGGATCAAGTCCCAGGTTTCCTTCACAATGTGACGGTTATTGTCTGCAGCCTCGCCAGACGACTCCAAATGGCTGGAGACGATGACCTTGTGCGCATGATGCTCGCCTTCAGCTGCTGGAGGTTGGCAAGTAGGAGAACTAGGCGCCTGCATGGCGTGAAGATGCGCGTCACCGGGAGGATCCAGATCCCCAATTCAAGAAGTGTCAGCATTGTTGGTTGATCTCTGCTTGGCGTCTGAAATTCTATGGCTTTTCTTCACTGGACTGCTTTGCTTTGTGTTGCCTCCCCCGCAGTTGCCTGCCTATATAAGCCAGGCATCTCTGGAAGACTTGCTCTGTGTGGATTCCGGGTGCATATAATTATTGTTTATCTTCACAGTAGTTGCGGTGCACTATTACTATATTTATAATAAATTCTTCTGCACGAAGCATGTTATCCCTTTGCCTTTGCATGTGTTGATGTTTCATAGGCCCCACCTTTTGTGACCGTTGGCACTTGACAGGGATTTGTTATTTTGCAATAATGCGTGATGCGACTTTACCTTTATTTTTTCATATTAGTACTAATACGTGCAAGATTCTGTTAATTTCCTGGTTTAATTATTATCATTTGAGTGGCACTCACGTCTTTTTTCCCTTTCCCTTCTGACTAGTGGCTGTGGTGTCACCAGTAATTTTATTTTTTGCGGGGCACACCAGTGTTAATCATTGAGACGCTCATCCATTTATTTTGGATATCCTGTGGCAGCGGTGTCCCGTCACAACACTGTGATATGATGCGATAAGAGTACCGAATAGTGAGATGCACTGTTGTTGGATGTATCCTCGCTGCGATGCTTTGCCCTATATAGCTGTGCATGGTTCAACCGTAACACATGATTTCCCTTTCCCCGTCCACTAATGTCGTTGCTTGCATTTCTTGGATATCCGTTGCTTGAAGCAACGAGGTGATGACGCAGTTTCATCCTTACTTTTTTTGAGCCGAGTTTCACCATTACTTGACGCATGGGGTTTGCCCGACGAGCCGAGGCAAGCAACCGTCCCTGTTTGTCGGTAGGTCGACGACTGGTCTCGATTAAGGAACGCAGTGCACGCAAACGACGACGAATATGCTCTTAATTATCGTTAAATTAATTAAATTATCCGTGCAAACTGGTGGTCGTAAAGAAGAATTTGCCTCTGTGGCATTTTCGGGTTCCAAGAGTCGGCACAAGCAAAGAGTGCCAGAGGGGAGCAGGGGACACACGTTTCGAATGTCAAACACCCTAATGATCATTGAAAGTCAGAGGGGACACAAGTTTCGAATGTCAAACAGCTCAGTGATCACCGAAGGTGGACTTCCATTTTAGTTTTCAAGGTAATGACTTTTTTGTTTTGGATTTGAGGATCATACCTCCCAATTTCATTCATATGCAGAAGGCAATCACCATCCTTCAGGTCCAAACATTTGCTACGCCAATTAACAGAACCCGAAACAAGAACATGGCTACAGGCAACACTTGTGTAAAAACTGGCGTCGCGAGCTTGCAGCGTCCTCAATACAAGGATAGAATCCTCAATACCATGGGCGCCCGTCCTCTATTCCCGCTAAAAGATCTTGCCCGTCACATGCTGCAGTAGTTGGCCAGCAGCGCGCAGGCTCTAACGAGCTACTTGAGCTATGACACTAGTTGGATCTACATTTCCAAATAGCCCATTTACAAGGAAACAGTTGTTATTCCCACAGCTCTTGTACATAGTTCAAGTTCATTATAATATGAAAAGCACAGCTGTTATTCCCACAACCCTTGGGCATTTTTTTTACAAAGAAAAGACACCTAAAGAGTATCTTAGGTCTGTGCCTTTCGTAATGTAGTGCATATAGATTTTCTAAAAAGTTAAACTTCATATACTTTGGCCGAGTTTCTGAAGAAAAACATTTACATCTAGAAGGCCAATCATGTATCATTTAAATTCATTATAAGAAATAGTTTCATATTTCATACTCCCTCCGTCCCAAAATAAGTGTCTCAACTTTATACTAACTTTAGGACGGAGGGAGTGTATTTAGTGTTGTGGATATAAATAGTTTTTTCTATGAACTTGGTCAAAGATTGTACAATTTGACATTGCAAAAAATTTTTACGCACTATAATATGGAACAGAGGGAGTATATAAAAAATAGCCAATGCAATGGAAAGACAACCGGTCGCAGAACGGTCAGTAAAGATTAAAATTATATTGAAAATCATACTAGTCTTCTTCTTTCTTCAATTGTACGCCACCCGCCGAAGATTGAAAATTGCACTGAGTCAACAACAAAGAAAAGGGACATCTGCAAACGCCCTCGCCATACCAGGCATTACTCGCCCCATGAGACGAGATCTAGAAATCGCCGAAGAGGCATCGGTTGAAGCATCACCCTACGTAGTATAGGCTTTGCAATCCATCATCATCGGTCTAGGGAGTTAGAGAAATCAGATCATGCCACAGAATCACACGGAAAAAGATGTCAAAGTCACCTCACCAGCAGTCACGCAATGGCTCTCCTTAATAGACCATCAATATCTGAAGAGAGCCAAAAGACATGGGGACACAAACTCTCATAGGCCCTTCGTCAGCTTCGGATCGGATGTCGTCGAGGCATGAGGAGACCTTACTCCAACAGGCCATAGTCGCCACCTCCTCATCGATGTCGTCAGGGAAATAAACCCAAGCAAAAGAAAAAAATTAAACAGATAGGTCTCCAGTCCTCTTGCCTCTGATGAGGCCACCGGATGAAGGAAATGAGGGGACCAAGGCGGCATGGAGAAGATGTTACAATATTAAACAAATTTGTGATTAATTGCAGTAAATAATTCATAATTGAACAAATCAGGATGGAGTAGACTACGGTGGCAGCGCAAGTTGCGACATGAGGCAAAACCCTAGCTTGTTTCAGTGTGTCTTTGCCCACGACCGGTAAGCAGTATATATAGGAGGATAAGGCGGTATCGTGTCGAAACCATGATCTCAAACCGAGTTGGTTTCCAAGTCTTGAATTTATTGAACAAGTAAACATCAACCTGTCTGTCAAGACATAAAAAAAATTAAAAGCCACGCTCCTACAAGACCATGAACTGAATTTCGGCGGACCATTCACATGCATATCACACGCCTGCCTCCATCGCCCTGGCCTCGGCCCGAGCCCGAGCCAGGCTAGGCGAGGCGAGCGCGCGTGTGGTCTTCTTTTTCTATCCTCAAGACATCACTTATTGGAGTGGAGAGAACCCACAATATAAAGAGATCTCACACCTCCTCAACTTTCGGGGTGGGGCGAAACTTTAGACCCTCCACTTGTCATTTTATGAATGAACTTTTGAATTTTTCTTTTGGGAATTTAAGAAAATTACATGGGCCAAGCCCATTATTCTAACACCCCCCGATCTAAAATGTCCATTTAGAGATTTTCCTGATTTCTCTTCTTGTTTAATATGCTAGTGTTCCAATAGAGACTTTTAAGTTAAACTTCCATGTAGAGAAGCTTTAAGTTACACCCATTCACAACTTCACAATGGACTATGCCTTGAATTACGAGTTTTGTGCAACACGCTTCACTCTAAGTCATAACCAGTATATGGCTGCTAGTAGCCTACCCCGCTGGTGGAGCATATACGTCATACTCTCTGGTCTCTTCGAGAGTTTACTAGAGAACACCAAGTCTCATAGACTACGGCGTCTAACATTCGGGGCTCATATAGGTGTTTTCTTTCAAGAATGCTCTGTAGGGCAACATCTTGCTACATATATCCAATAGAAACACATTATAGCATGTTGTCAACCTGCCTTACAGTTCTTAGAGTTTTGCATCTTCACATAGAGATGGTTATCGGTTACTCTCCTTCGTTAACCAATAGCTTGTTCTTCCCAGTATCTAATTTACGGGATCTTCGATCACAATGGTTGGTTACTACTATGGAGTAACTCAAATGGGTCTCATACCCATCTCTCTCGATGCATTGTGTATCACATTTCATGATAGTCCCTTTGTAAAGGGATCTGTGATTTTTTTGTCTGTTTGAATAAACGTAACAGTTATTACTCTGAAGTTTCTCAATTTCTAGACAGACTTCAAACATTTGTTCACGTGCCTTGATGACTTTGCATTATCCTTAGAATTGTTCACTTCAACAACAACCGTTTGATTGTCACAATTCATAAGAATACCCGGCACTGGTTTTTCAACCACATGCAAGTCCATCAAGAGCTCATCCAGCCACTCTGCTTCAATAGTGGTTGTGTCTAAAGAAGTGAGTTCTGCTTCCATGGTTGTCCTCATCAAAATGGTCTGCTTACATGACCTCCATGATACCGCGCCACCTCCATGAGTAAATACATCAACATCAGAAATCCAGTTCGAATCACTATATCCTTCAAGCATAGCATTGTGCCCACTACTCTTAGATAACACAAGACCTTATCAAGTGCATGCCAATGATTGATACGTCTCTGTCGTATCTACTTTTCCTAACGCTTTTGCTCTTGTTTTGGACTTTAATTTGCATGATTTGAATGAAACTAACCCGGACTGACGCTGTTTTCAGCAGAACTACCATGGTGTTGTTTTTGTGCAGAAATAAAAGTTCTCGGAATGGAATGAAACTTTTTGAAGAAATTTTATACAATAAAAGAAAAATACTGGAGCCAAGAACCACCAGAGGGGGGGGGGTCCCTGGGGGAGCACAACCCACCAGGGCGCGCCCCCTCCTGGCGCGCCCAGGTGGGTTGTACCCACCTGGTGGCCCCGCGGACCCTATCTCCGATGCTATAAAATCACATTTTCGGAGAAAAAAATCGGAGAGGAAGAATTATCGCGTTTCACGAGACGGAGCCGCCGCCATCTCCTGTTCTTCATCGGGAGGTCAGATTTGGAGTCCGTTTGGGGCTCTAGAGAGGGGAATCTTCGATCTTTGTCATCACCAACCCTTCTCCATCACCAATTCCATGACGCTCCCACCGGGAGTGAGTAATTCCTTCATAGGCTCACTGGTCGGTGAGGAGTTGGATGAGATTCATCATGTAATCGAGTTAGTTTTGGTAGGGCTTGATCCCTAGTATCCACTATGTTCTGAGATTGATGTTGCTTTGACTTTGCCATGCTTAATGCTTGTCACTTTGGGCCCGGGTGCCATGATTTCAGATCTGAACCGTTTATGTTATCACCATTATATCTATGTTCTAGATCCGATCTTGCAAGTTATAGTCACCTATTACGTGTTATGATCCGTAAACCCCGGAGTGACAGTATTCGGGATACTTTTCGGTGATGACCGTAGTTTGAGGAGTTCATGTATTCACTATGTGTTAATGCTTTGTTCCGGTTCTCTATTAAAAGGAGGCCTTAATATCCCTTAGTTTCCTTATGGACCCCGCTGCCACGGGAGGGTAGGACAAAAGATGTCATGCAAGTTCTTTCCATAAGCACGTATGACTATTTACGGAATACATGCCTACATTATATTTACGACCTGGAGCTAGTTTTGTATCACCCTAGGTTATGACTGATATATGATGAATATCATCCAACGAATTCACCGATCCAATGCCTACGATTTTTTTTGCATATTGTTCTTGCTAAGTTACTATTACTATTGCCACTGTTACACTTGCTACAAAATCATTACTATCACTGTTACCGTTACTGTTTCTGTTACCACTGTTATCAAAACTATCATATTACTTGGCTAATGATCATATTGCTGCAGATAATTAATCTCCAGGTGTGGTTGAATTGGCAACTCAGCTTCTAATACCTTCAAATATTCTTTGGCTCCCCTTGTGTCGAATCTATAAATTTGGGTTGAATACTCTACCCTCGAAAACTGTTGCGATCCCCTATACTTGTGGGTTATCAAGACCTTTTTCTGGCGCCGTTGCCGGGGAGCATAGCTATATTTATTGAGTCACTTGGGATTATTATCAATTTATCATTATGAAGAATCCGAAAGATCCAAGAACCAAGATTTTTCCCTCTACTACGAGGGGAGGTAAGGAATTGCCATCACACTCTGCACTTGATTCACCTTCTGTTTTGAGTAGACTTGCGACACCACCACATGCTATTAATCCTATTATGTCGCAAGTAATTGATGATGCTACTTCTGCTATGAATGATACTCATGATGATGCTAGTACCTTACTTGATGATAATGTGCCACTAGGTGAATTTCTTGATACAAATTGCTAGAGCTAAAGATATTGAGAATGCTGAAACTGATGAAGTACTTGAAACTGAAAATCTTGAAACACCTATTAGACCTAGCTCTCCTAGATATGAATTGCCTAAGATACCTGAAGGTTATGTTATGGATGAGGAGACAACTAGAGACTTTCTTGCTTGCAATGATAGAGATGATCTTAAGAAATTATTATGCAAACTGAAGGAGAAATCTTTGAATGCTAGAATGAAATATGATCCTAAGTTTGCTACTTCACATATCTTTGTTGATGATAAGGATTATGAATTCTCTGTCAACCCAGAGTTAATTACTTTGGTTGAATCTGATCCTTTCCATGGTTATGAAACTGAAACTGTAGTGGCACATCTTACTAAGTTGAATGATATAGCCACCCTTTTTGCTCATGATGAGAAGATTCGCTATTATTATATTCTCAAATTATTTCCGTTCTCATTAAAGGGTGATGCTAAGATATGGTACAATACTCTTGCTCCTGGTTGTGTGCGTAGTCCCCAGGATATGATTTATTACTTCTCTAAAAAATATTTTCCTGCTCATAAGAAACAAGATGCCTTACAGGAAATATTTAACTTTGTGCAAATTGAAGAAGAGAGTCTCCCACAAGCTTGGAGGAGGCTTCTCCAATTGCTTAATGCTTTGCCTGATCATCCACTTAAGGAAAATGAAATACTTGATATCTTCTATAATGGACTAACCGATGCTTCTAGGGACTTCCTAGATAGTTGTGCTGGTTGTGTTTTCAGGGAACAAACTGTTGAACAAGCTGAGGAATTATTGAATAATATATTGAAAAATTATGATGATTAGACTCTTCCTGAACCACTTCCTAAACCCACTCCGAAGAAGAGGGGTATCTTATATCTTAGTCCTGAAGATATGCAAGAGGCAAAGAAAAGTATGAAGGAAAAAGGTATTAAAGCAGAGGATGTTAAAAATTTACCTCCTATTGAAGAGATACATGGACTTGACACACCACCACCAAAGGTGGTAGAGGTAAACTCTTTAATGAAATTTGATGAAAGTGATATCCCTTACAACAAACATCCTAGCCAATGCCTATATGAGTTTGATAACTACATTAGGAAACAAGACCACTTCAATGCCAATGTTATGAAACAATTGAAATACAACTCCAATATGATTGCTCGCCTGAGTGACTTGTTATTTAGAATCTCCAATGATGTTAGAGGTGTAGGGAAACTTGCCTCTATGGTTCAAACTCAACTAGAACAAGTTGCTAAATCTCAAAGAGAATTGCTTGATGAAATGAATAATAATATAAATGACTTTGCTGTTAGAGTAGCAACCAGAGGAGGTAAAATGACTCAGGAACCACTTTATCCCGTAGGACACCCTAAAAGAATTGAACAGGACTCCCAAAGAATTAACACAGATGCACCTAGTCCTTCTAAAAAGAAAAGGAAGAAGAAAAATGATAGGACTTTGCATGCCTCTAGTGAACCTGAGAAAGAAAAACCTCCTGAAGATAATAATGATGTTTCTATTTCTGATGCTGAAACTCAATCTGGTAATGAACACTCACCTAGCGATAATGAAAAATAAAATGATGATGTTCATGAAGACACTCAACCGGACAATGATAAGGAACCAGATAATGATGTTGAAATAGAACCAGCTGTTGATCTTGATAACCCACAACCTAAAAATAAAAGATATGATAAAAGAGACTTTGTTGCTAGAAAACATGGAAAAGAAAGAGAGCCATGGGTTCAAAAACCCATGCCCTTTCCACCTAAATCAACTAAGAAAAAGGATGATGAAGAATTTGAACGCTTTGCTGAAATGCTTAGGCCAGTCTTTTTGCGCACTCGCTTGACTGGTATTTTAAAGATGGCCCCTTATGCAAAATATATGAAAGACATCATCTCTAATAAAAGAAAGATACCGGAAGCTGAAATCTCCACCATGCTTGCTAATTATTCTTTTAAGGATGGAGTACCTAAAATACCTGGAGATCCGAGAATACCAACTATACCTTGCTCCATCAAAAGAAATTATGTCAAAACTGCTTTGTGTGATCTAGGAGCTGGTGTTAGTGTTATGCCTTTCTCCTTATATAAAAGACTTGATTTGAATAAACTCACACCTGCTGAAATATCTTTGCAAATGGCTGACAAATCAACTGCCATACCTATCGGTATTTGTGAGGATGTGCCCGTTGTTGTTGCAAATGTTACTATCTTAACTGACTTTGTTATACTTGAGATGCCCGAGGACGACAACATGTCGATTATCCTTGGTAGACCCTTCTTGAATACTGCAGGGGCTATTATTGATTGCAATAAAAGCAAGGTTACTTTTCATATCAATGGTAATGAGCACACGGTGCACTTTCTGAAGAAACAATTCCAAGTGAATGGTATTAATGTTATTGAAAAATCTCCGACACTCACTATTGGAAGCTTTCAACTACCTCTACCTACTGCCAAAAAGAAATATGAAATGCTTATTGTTGGGGACATGCATATCCCCATTGAGGTAACTTAGTGTTTTATGAAAGTTCTTCGGTTTCATGCTAATCGAAAGTGGTTGTTAATAAGACTTGATCAACCTTGTTAATGGATCATTTTTGAGAGGTATGAAGTTGATGAATTTAGTAGGCACAATCTTCTGCTCCCAACTTTTGCTTACTGTTTTTCTTAGTTAAATAAAATAAAATGCTATGTTTTGTCTGTTTTCCGACTTTCCCGAGCAATAAAAAATGACCCAAAAATAAAAGTTCTCAAAATGTCCTGAAAATTTAATACGATTTTTTTGAATATTTCTGAATTTATAGTGCAAATTACATCAGAGGGGGGGTGCACCTGGGCGCGCCAGCAGCCCCAGGCGCGCCCTAGTGGGTTGTGGTCCCCACGTGGGCCCCCTCACTTATCTCTTTAGCCCATGTCGTCACCTACCTCCAGAAAAAATCACCATTGCTCTCTCTCTCTCTCTCTCTCTCTCTCTCTCGTATTCTTGCTCTCAAACCCGTGGATTTCGATCTCTTTGCTCGAAGCTTCGTTTTCGAAACTGTTTTGGGGGATTGCTACCTGGTATGTGACTCCTCCCTTGCTCCAATTAGTTTTTGCTTTAGTGGATTATATTTTGAATAATTAGCTACTCTTGGTGCTGCTGTAGATGAGCTTGCATGTTGAATTCTTAGAGTTCTAAGTAGTTTGAATGCTTAATATAGCCTCTATGCATACATATGAGTAGTTGCTATCAATCTTATGAAGTTTTGTTAACAAAATTTCGTGACCCAAAAATTTCAGAAAATTGTACGCGAATAAAATGAACTTCTTTGGAAGGAGTTCTTTGAGGCGAAGGACCTCGGAGGCATCTTCTAGTAGTGGCTCGACCCGCCGGTCTTATGTTGAACCAAGTGCAAGTTCAATACGGGATGCCGCTACCAAATCATGCTTATGGCCGTGCGACGATTTCATGATGAGTGCAGGTATTAAAGAAGAATTTGAGCAATATATTCACAACACCGAGCTCGGTCCCTACATTGAAGATAAGTGCAACCAGTATCTCAGTCTCACATAATCATTTACTAAAGAGTTTAAATTTCATCCTCGTGAGTCTAGAGTTTCATTTAAACTTTATGACCGTCCAATTACCATGCCCCGAGACGCGTTTAGTGGTGTGTGTGTAAAATTCCATTTTGGGGTTCGTTGGACGAACCACCAAGGTCTGAGTATGAGTCATTTTTTATTAGTCTTTGCTACGGTGAGAATAGAGGAGTGACACAAGGTAGAATAAAAAGTATTCATTTCCCATCAATTCAATATTTGCACTGTTTAATGGAAAATGCATCGTAGGCAAACAAGACTGTAGTACACTCTGTGCCCCTGACTTGAGTCTCATACACACTGCTCTCACCGGTAATAAATGCTATAACCTTGGAGCGATTGTTGCACGCAGATTGCAGCATAACGCTGGTAGTGGATATTTTTATGGTGGGATTTATGCTTCACGTTTAGCAAAGGAGTTTGGTGTATCACTTTGGCCTAATGACCCCATCCTACCTATTCAGTACTTAGACTTTGAGGCTATGAAGTGCCATAAGTTCCTTAAGGGCGAGATCACTGATTATACTTATAACTTGATGTTCAATAAAGAATCCGTTGTGCACACCTTTTTGCCTGCGCCTGATCTCTTTGATTATCACAGCAAGGGAAGGTATTATGTTCTTGAGAGCGAGGCTCGCGCACACAACACAGAGGTCGTGGCTGCTCGGCGGGCTGAGGAGGCTGCACCAAGAGCCTCCGTGAGCTATCACTCTGATTATTATGCAGGCCGCGAGTGGTGATGACCAAGCTAGGCCAAAAGCCTAAGCTTGGGGGAGTACGTATCTCCACCAACATTACATTCATGTTCACACATTGCATTCCAGTTGTCGGTGTTCACACTTTTTTCATTGTATTATCCATGCTAAATTTATTTTCTCGCTTTCTTCTTGTGTGTTTGAAAAACTTTGAGAAAATCACAAAAAAATGTTGCTTGCTTCTTTTCGGTTTTTCTTTCTAGTTTAGCTAGGTGTAGTATTAAAAAGAAAACCCAAAAAGATTTCCTTGTTCTTCTTTTGCTTGTTGGGAGTTCTCCTGTGTAAATAGTTTTTCTTGTTTTTGTTTTCCCTTTTTCTTCAACTTGCTTTCTTCTAGAAAAACTAAAAACTCCAAAAAAAAAATTTTCAGTGTGTTTCTTTGAAATTCTTTCCTTTTTATTGAGTCATACCGAGGAGAAGACCACGATGAAAATGTTGAGTGGCTCTCATATGCATTGATAATGATCTAACAAAGAGCCCATATTACCTTGTCTTCTCCTCTTGAATAAAATGTTTGTAGATTCCAGCTTAGTCCATGGCATTCTTGCACTATTATTATTTTCATATCCTTCATTCGTGCAAGTGAAAGGCAATAATGACGATATTTGATGAACTGGCTGTGGCAGAGAGAAACGGGTATGAACTCAACTTGTTCTGTTTTTGTAAATATGTTTAACCTAGTATCCATGATTTAGCATATTATGACCAAACATATTTGCAATGACAATTAGAGATTATAGTTTCTCATGCCATGCTTAAGTAGCTAGGAGTGGATAATGATTTATCTTGGATGTCAACATGCATTAAAATGATTGTGATGTGGTATGATGATATGGTATCCTCCTCCGAATGTTCGAGTGGCTTGACTTGGCACATCTTCACACATGTAGTTGAATCAAAACCAACATAGCCTCTATGATATTTATGTTCATGGTGTTCATATCCTACTCATGCTAGTATTCAATGTTTATTATGCATAATGCATGATCATGACCGTTTTCGCTCTCTAGCTGGCCGCTTCTCAACCTATTTGCTAGCCTTTGCGTGTACTAAGTGGAAATGCTGCTTGTGCATCAAAATCCTGAAACCCAAGTTATTCCAGATGAGGCCACCATACCTACCTATATGCGGTATTACCCTGCCATTCTAAGTAAATTTGCATGTGCCACCTCAAAAACTTCAAATGAACATCTGTTTTTTGTGTGCCTGGATTGTTTATAGAGCGACAGGGGGTAGTCAGTATCTTCCATGCTAAGCGGGTTATTCTCATGATGAGTGTTTATTCACTCGTCCTTGCACGAGAGGGGCGGTATTAGGGATTCCTAGTCCCGAAATCAAAAATTGCAAATAATAAAACAAAACTCCCCCAGGACTAATGTTGGTATGGACGGTACCCGTGGATTCGGCTAGCCGTGGAGTGTGTTTGTTGGAAGAGGGGGACTAAACCTTTACTTTTATCGCTTGGGAACCGCCACTAATGTGTTTAGCATGGAAGATATTGATAACTTTTGGTCGTGAAATAAATAGGAAGGGTGCATTTCCCAAAATTTCATTTATCTCTGATTTAAGCTTCGAGCTCTGGCACCTCTGCAAATCCCTGCTTCCCTCTACGAAGGGACTATCTATTTACTTTTATGTTGAGTCATCACCTTCTCAAACAAGCGCCAGATCTGAGAGCACTATTGTCATCCTTATGCAGTGTGTATAGTTAATGTTGAATGCATCATGACTGGATCTTTTCTACCATGAATTACAATGTTTAGTCGCTGCTTGAACTTTCGAGGTGCTCTGCATTTATGTTTTGCGGTCTCAGAAAGGGCTAGCGAGATACCACTGTTTTCATATTATATCATGGTTGTTTTGCCAAAGTGTTGTCACTTGAGATATCTTATTATTGCTCGCTAGTTTCTTACGTTATTGATATGAGTTAATATAATTTTTAAGAGTTATTGTTGACATGGTTAGTTATAATCTTTGCTGAAAACCTGGGTGCTGCTTAAGCTTATTTATGTAAACAAGAACAAAAGAGTTTGTAAAAGTTTTTCTTTTTCACTTTCAGTTTATCAACTGAATTGCTTGAGGACAAGCAAAGGTTTAAGCTTGGGGGAGTTGATACATCTCCGTCGTATCTACTTTTCCTAACGCTTTTGCTCTTGTTTTGGACTCTAATTTGCATGATTTGAATGAAACTAACCCGGACTGACGCTGTTTTCAGCAGAACTACCATGGTGTTGTTTTTGTGCAGAAATAAAAGTTCTCGGAATGGAACAAAACTTTTTGGAGAATTTTTATACAATAAAAGAAAAATACTGGAGCCAAGAACCACCGGAGGGGGGGGGGGTCCCTGGGGGAGCACAACCCACCAGGGTGCGCCCCCCTCCTGGCGCGTCCAGGTGGGTTGTACCCACCTGGTGGCCCCGTAGACCCTATCTCCAACGCTATAAAATCACATTTTCGGAGAGGAAGAATTATCATGTTTCACGAGACGGAGCCGCCGCCACCTTTCTGTTCTTCATCGGGAGGTCAGATCTGGAGTCCGTTTGGGGCTCCGGAGAGGGGAATCTTCGATCTTCGTCATCACCAACCCTTCTCCATCACCAATTCCATGATGCTCCCCAACGGGAGTGAGTAATTCCTTCGTAGGCTCGTTTGTCGGTGAGGAGTTGGATGAGATTCATCATGTAATCGAGTTAGTTTTGTTAGGGCTTGATCCCTAGTATCCACTATGTTCTGAGATTGATGTTGTTATGACTTTGACATGCTTAATGCTTGTCACTTTGGGCCCGGGTGCCATGATTTCAGATCTGAACCGTTTATGTTATCACCATTATATCTATGTTCTAGATCCGATCTTGCAAGTTATAGTCACCTATTACGTGTTATGATCCGTAAACCCCGGAGTGACAGTATTCGGGATACTTTTCGGTGATGACCGTAGTTTGAGGAGTTCATGTATTCACTATGTGTTAATGCTTTGTTCCGGTTCTCTATTAAAAGGAGGCCTTAATATCCCTTAGTTTCCTTATGGACCCCGCTGCCATGGGAGGGTAGGACAAAAGATGTCATGCAAGTTCTTTCCATAAGCACATATGACTATTTACGGAATACATGCCTACATTATATTTACAAACTAGAGCTACTTTTGTATCACCCTAGGTTATGACTGATATATGATGAATATCATCCAACGAATTCACCGATCCAATGCCTACGAATTTTCCGCATATTGTTCTTGCTAAGTTACTATTGCTATTGCCACTATTACACTTGCTACAAAATCTTTACTATCACTGTTACCGTTACTGTTACTGTTACCACTGTTATCAAAACTATCATATTACTTGGCTACTGATCATATTGCTGCAGATAATTAATATCCAGGTGTGGTTTAATTGACAACTCAGCTGCTAATACCTTCAAATATTATTTGGCTCCCCTTGTGTCGAATCTATAAATTTGGGTTGAATACTCTACCCTCGAAAACTATTGTGATCCCCTATACTTGTGGGTTATCAATGATCATCACCCGGGTTTGGCATGAACCTTCTCAGTTTGCTCACAACAAAAGAGATATCTAGTCTTGTTGTGCTAGCTAAGTACATGAGTGAACTGAAAAATTGAGAGTATCTCAATTGATCCCTCGTTTCTTTTGTGTTCCACAAGTATAGGGGAACGCGATAGTCTTCGAGGGTAGTATTTCACCCAAATTTATTAATTCAACACAAGGGGAGCCAAAGAATATTTATAAGCCTTAGCACTTTAGTTGTCAATTCAACCACACATGAGAAGTCCCTTCCTTTCAGCAATTTATTAGTAGCACGGTAATATGATAGCAGTGGAAATAATAGTAGCAGCAGTAACAGTAACCGTAATACTAACATCATTTTTGTAGCAATTGGAACAACAACATCAGTAGTGATTTGAGCAAAGAGAATATTATGAAAAGTGTAGGCATGGGGCAGCGATGGATATTTCGATGAACTTCATAATGTAACAGTCACAACTAGAGCGATACACAATAGCTCCAATTCATCAATCATATGTAGGCATGTATTCCGTATATAGTCATACGTGCTTGCGGTAAGAACTTGCATAACATCTTTTGTCCTACCCTCCCGTGGCAGCGGGGTCCTAATGGTAACTAAGGGTAATTAAGGTGCTCCTTTTAATAGAGAACCGGAACAAAGCATTAACTCATAGTGAATACATGAACTCCTCATATTACAGTCATCCCGGGAGAGTATCCCAATTATTGTCACCTTGGGGTCTACGGTTCAGAACAATAACAGGTGCATATAACTTGCAAGATAGGATCAAGAACTCAAATATATTAATGAAAACATAATAGATTCAGATCTGAAATCACGACACTCGGGCCCTAGTGACAAGCATTAAGCATAGCAAAGTCATAGCAACATTAATCTCAAAACATAGTGGATACCAGGGATCAAGCAATAACAAATTGACTCGTTTGCATGACGAATCTCATCCATTTCCATCTACCTCCAGTATATTGATACGTCTCCAACGTATCTATAATTTTTGATTGTTCCACGCTATTATAGTATCAATCTTGGATGTTTTATATGCAATTATATGTCATTTTTTGGGACTAACCTATTAACTTAGTGCCAAGTGCCAGTTGCTATTTTTGCCTGTTTTTGGTTTTCCAGGAAACTAGTACCAAACGAAGTCCAAATGCCACGAAACTTTTTGACAATTTTTTTCTGGACAAGAGAGACCTTAGAAGCTTCGGGAGGAGACCAAATGAGAAACGAGGAGATGACAAGGCACTTGGGCGCGCCTAGGGGGATGGCCATGCCCACCTACCTTGTGGGCCCCATGTGGCTCCGTCTGACCTAATTCCGCCTCTATAAATTCTCTAAAATCGAGAAACCAACAGAGAGCCACCCAAAATACTTTTTCTGCCGCCGCAAGTTTCTGTTCTTCTGCGATCCCATCTGGAGGCGTTTTCCGGTACTCTGCCGGAGGGGGAATCAATCACGGAGGGCTTCTACATCAACCTTCCTGCCCTTTCGTTGATGTGTGAGTAGTTTACCACATACCTACGGGTCCATAGCTAGTAGCTAGATGGCTTCTTCTCTCTCTTTGATTTTCAATACAATGTTCTCCTCGATGTTCTTGGAGATCTATTTGATGTAATCTTCTTTTGCGATGTGTTTGTTGGGATCCGATGAATTGTGGGTTTACGATCATATTATTCATGAATATTATTTGAGTCTTTCCTGAATTATTATATGTATGATTGTTATAGCTTTGTATTTCTCTTTGATCTATCCGTTTGGTTTGGCCAACTAGATTGATTTATCTTGCAATGGGAGAGGTGCTTTGTAATGGGTTCAATCTTGCGGTGATCTATATCCCAGTGACAGAAAGGGACAAGACACATATTTGCATTGTTACCATTAAGGGGAAAACAATGGGGTTTATTCATATTGATTGAGTTTACTTTGTCTACATCATGTCATCTTGCTTAAGGCATTACTCCGTTCTTTATGAACTTAATACTCTAGATGCATGCTGGATAGCGGTCGATGTGTGGAGTAATAGTAGTAGATGCAGGTAGGATTCGGTCTACTTGTCTCGGATGTGATGCCTATATATATGATCATTGCCTTGAATATCATCATAACCATGCGCTTTTCTATCAACTGCCCAACAGTAATTTGTTTACCCACTGTATGCTTTTTGTTCGAGAGAGAAGCCTCTAGTGAAAACTATGGCCCCCGGGCCTACCTTTATCATATATTAAAATCTAAAAATACCTTGCTGCAATTTATTTACCGTTATTTTACTTTGTATTTTTGTTTATCTATCTACCATTATCAGATTTGATCCTTGCAATTAACCGCCAAGGGGATTGACAACCCTCTTGATTGCGTTGGGTGCAAGTATTTGTTCTTTTGTGTGTAGGTGCTGTTCACGAGGTATCATGTGGTTCCCCTACTGGATTGATAACCTTGGTTCTTAACTGAGGTAAATACTTATCTCTACTGTACTGCATCATCCTCTCCTCTTTGAGGAAATCCTAACGCAGCTCACAAGTAGCAGGAAGAATTTCTGGCGCCGTTGCTGGGGAGACATCACCAAAACCTATCAAGTACCTTCGCACAAACTCTCATCTATTTGCATTTATTTTCATTTGCCATTTGCCTCTCTTTTTCATCTCCCCCACTTCTAAAACATTTTCACAAAAAATACAAAAATATTTTTGGTTGCCTGCTTTGTCATAATGACTAGTGTTACTATCCCTCATTTGTCTCCGGATTTTGAAGTTCTTTATTTCAAACAGAAACAAGGAGAAAATTTGAAAGATGCTTGGTATAGGATGATGAAATCTTATCGTGTGTGCACTATAAAAGGGGACGTAAAAATTTTGCTTCGCAATTTCTATGTAGGATTAACTATGTCCCATAGTCAACTTTTGTATTTTGCCGCTGAAGGAAATTTTATTGAGAGTGATGCTAATACTGCCTACAAAATAATAGAGGGAATATTGGGAATTCCACCCTCACAAAAAGGATTTAATTATACTCAAGAGGGGATCCAAATCATGGACAAATTAGGTGGTATGCAGAAAATTTTGATCGAGTTACAAAAGTCCAAAGAACCTCTCAAAAATATTAGTGAAAACCTCAACCGCATGAATACATTGATTACCCTTTGCAATAAGCGGCTAGATGCTTTAGATATGAAAATTGCTTCATTTTTCGAGAATAATGGGAAGCGTAAAGAACCTCTGGGGTTCGAGAAAAGCCCTACTAAGATGGTGAAAACTAAGGATGACAACACTTGAAACTATGCATTACGCCTAGCTAGGGGCGTAAAACAATAACGCTTGTTGGGAGGCAACCCAATAGCTATCTTTATTTTTCTTGTTTCTTTTCTGTTTTTGTGTATGCACACAATTATGCTACTATTGTGGTTGTGTTTTTGTGTTTAAATTAGTGTTTGTGCCAAGTAAAGCCTTTGGGATGATTTGGTTGATAGTTGATTTGGTTTTGTGAGAAAATAGAAACATTTGCGCCCAGTAGCAGATTTTTCTAAATTCACTAAAATGTGATAAAATTCTCAATTTTTTTTACAAATGATTGATATAAAAATTTCCCATGATGTCCTATTTTTTCAGATATTTTGGATTTAAAGAAGTATGGTTATTGTCCAGATCATTACAGACTATTTTGTTTTTGACAGATTCTGTTTTTGTTGCATTGTTTGCTTGTTTTAATGAATCTATGGATTGTATTGGGGGTTATATGTCATGGTGAAGTTAGAATACAATAGGTATTATGCAATAATAAAATATGAATGGGTTTACAATAGTACCTAAAGTTTATGATTTGCTTGTAATACTAACGGATCTCACGAGTTTTCTGTTGAGTTTTGTGTGCTGAAGTTTTCAAGTTTTGAGTGAGATCGCGAGGGATGAAGGAATAAGGAGTGGCAAGACCCTAAGCTTGGGGATGCCCCGGATGGCATCCCCTCTTTCTTCTACCAACCATCGGTAAATTACTTGGAGCTATATTTTTATTCATCACATGATATGAGTTTTGCTTGGAGCGTCGTGTATTATACGAGTCTTTGCTTTGCTTGCTTTTTAGTTTGCCACAATCATCTTTGCTGGACAGACCTTTTGAGAGGGACACACATCATTTGTGATTTGTTAGAATACTCTTTATGCTTCACTTATATCTTTTGAGCTAGACAGTTGCTCTAGTACTTCACTTATATCTTTTAGAGCACGACGGTGGTTATATTTTAAAGAAATAGTTAAACTCTCATGCTTCACTTATATCATTTTAAAAGTTTGATAATAGTAATGGCTATATGCATAAGTTATGAAATTGGTCCTAATATGATAGGTATTCAAGAGGGATATAATAAAAACTTTCATGTAGATCACTGAATATGATAAGTTTGATTCCTTGCAATAGTTTTGCGATATAAAGATGGTAATATGTGGGAGGTACTAGTGAATGATTGTGGTTTAGTAAGAATATTTGTGTGAAGGTTTGTGATTCCCGAAGCATGCACATATAGTCTCTTGTTATGCTAAGAAGTTGGAGCATGAGTTATTATTGAGTGTCTTCTTTTGCGTGAAGGTCGGGGGCGCGCGATGGTTAACTCCTACCAACCTTCCCCCTAGGGGCATGCGTAGTAGTACTTTGCTTCGAGGGCTACTAAACTTTCGCAATAAGTATGTGAGTTCTTTATGACTAATGTGACTCCATGGATTATACGCACTCTCATCTTTCTGCCATTTGCTAGCCTCTCCGGTACCGTGCATTGCCCTTTCTCACCTCGAGATGTGGTGCAAATTTCTCTGGTGCATCCAAACCCCTGTGATATGATATGCTCTATCACACATAAACCTCCTTATATCTTCCTCAAAATAGCCACCATACCTACCTATTATGACATTTCCATAGCCATTCCGAGATATATTGCCATGCAACTTCCACTGTTCTATTATTATGACATACATCATCATTGTCATATTGCTTTGCATGATCATATAGCTGACATAGTATTTGTGGCTCAGCCATCGTTCATCATTTTTTATACATGTTACGCTAGATCATTGCATATCCTGGTACACTGCGAGGCATTCATATAGTGTCATATTTTGTTCTAGTATCAATTTCTAATTTTGAGTTGTAAGTAAATAGAAGTGTGATGATCATAATTATTCATTATTAGAGCTTTGTCTAAAGTGAGATAATAAAAAAAAAAAGAGGCCAAAAAGCGCCCAACAAAAAAATGAGAGAAAAAGAGAGAAGGGGCATGCTACTTCTTGAGCTTGCGTTGATTTTTCTCTTGAAGAGGAAAGGGTGATGCAGCAAAGTAGAGATAAGTATTTCCCTCAGTTAAGAACCAAGGTATCAATCCAGTAGGAGGCACAAGCAAGTATCCAATATATGCACCTGCACAAACTAACAAACACTTGCACACAACGCGGAAAAGGGGTTGTTAATCCCTTCATGATCACGAACAAGAGTGAGATCTAATAGAGATAGGTATAAAAGATAAATAAAAGAGCAAACTAAAGTAAATATAAATAAAGTGCAGCAAGGTATTTTTGGGTTTTTCGTTTTATAGATATGAAAATATATGATAGAAAATAGACCCGGGGGCCATAGGTTTCACTAGAGGCTTCTCTCTTGAAGAAACCATACGGTGGGTAAACAAATTACTGTTGAGCAATTGATAGAAAAGCGCATAGTTATGATGATATCTAAGGCAATGATCATGAATATAGGCATCACGTCCATGACAAGTAGACCAAAGCGATTCTGCATCTACTACTATTACTCCACACATTGACCGACTCCTGCCTGCATCTAGAGTATTAAGTTCATAAGAGCAGAGCAACGCTTTAAGCAAGATGACATGATGTAGAGGGATAAACTCAAGCAATATGATATAAACCCCATATTTTTATCCTTAATGGCAACAATACAATACGTGCCTCGCTACCCCTTCTGTCACTGGGTGAGGACACCGCAAGATTGAACCCATCACAAAGCACCTCTCCCATTGAAAGAAAAACCAATCTAGTTGGCCAAACCAAATCGATAGATCGGAGAGAAATACAAAGCTATCTCAATCATGCATAAAAGAGTTAAGAGAATACTCAAATAATATTCATAGATAATCTGATGATAAATCCACAATTCATCGGATCTCAACAAACGCACCGCAAAAGAAGATTACATCGAATAGATCTCCAAGAACATCGAGGAGAACATTGTATTGAAGATCAAATAGAGAGAAGAAGCCATCTAGCTACTAGCTATGGACCCGTAGGTTTGTGGTAAACTACTCACACATCATCAAAAGGGCAGCAAGGTTGGTGTAGAGGCCCTCCGTGATCGAATCCCCCTCCGACAGAGTACCGGAAAAGGCCCCAAGATGGGATCTCACGGGAAAAGAAGCTTGCGGCGGCGGAAAAGTATTTTTGGTGTCCCCTCTGGTGTAGGGGGAATATTTGGGTATTTATAGAAGTAGAATTAGGGTTGGAAGGTCTACGGGGGGCCCACAGCGCGCCCCTATGACTTGTGGCCTCTCCGTAGGGCTTCTATCCTCCTCTCCAAGTCTCATGGGTTTCTTCTGGTCCAAGAAAAATCATCGTAAAGTTTTATTCCGTTTGGACTCCATTTGATATTCCTTTTCTGTAAAACTCAAAAACAAGGAAAAAACAGAAACTGGGCACTAGGTTAATAAGTTAGTCCAAAAAATAATATAAAATAACATATTAGTGCATATGAAACATCCAAAATAGATAATATAATAGCATGGAACAATAAAAAAATATAGATACGTTGGAGACGTATCAAGAATCCCCAAGCTTAATTCCTGCTCGTCCTCGAGTAGGTAAATGATAAAAACAGAATTTTTGATGTGAAATGCTACCTAACATATTTATCAATGCAATTTTATTTATTGTGGCATGAATGTTCAGATCCATAAGATTCAAATCAAAAGTTTAATATTGACATAAAAACAATAATACTTCAAGCATACTAAATAAAGCAATCATGTCTTCTCAAAATATCATGGCCAAATAAAGTTATCCCTACAAAATCATATAGTCTTGCTATTCTCTATCTTCATCACACAAAATATTTCATCATGCACAACCCCGATGACAAGCCAAGCAATTGTTTCATACTTTTAATGTTCACAAGCTTTTTCAACTTTCACGCAATACATGAGCGTGAGCCATGGATATAGCACTATAAGTGTAAAAGAATATGGTGGAGGTTGTGAGGAGAAGACAAAAAAAGGAGAAAGTCTCACATCAACTAGGCAAATTAACGGGCTATGGAGATGCCCATCAATTGATATCGATGCAAGTGAGTAGGGATTGCCATGCAATGGATGCACTAGAGCTATAAGTGTATGAAAGCTCAAAAAGGAAAGTAAGTGGGTGTGCATCCAACTTGCTTGCTCACGAAGACCTAGGGCATTTTGAGGAAGCCCTTCATTGGAATATACAAGCCAAGTTCTATAATGAAAAATTTCCACTAGTAATATATGAAAGTGACAAAATAGGAGACTCTCTATATGAAGAACATGGTGCTACTTTGAAGAACAAGTGTGGAAAAAGGATAGTAACATTGTCCCTTCTCTCTTTCTCTCTCTCTTTTTGTTTGGGCTCTTTGGCCTCTTTTTTTTCGTCCGGAGTCTCATCCCGACTTGTGGGGGAATCATAGCCTCCATCATCCTTTCCTCGCATGGGACAATGCTCTAATAATGATGATCATCACACTTTTATTTACTTACAACTCAAGAATTACAACTCGATACTAGAACAAGATATGACTCTATATGAATGCCTCCGGCAGTGTACCGGGATGTGCAATGATCTAGAGTGACATGTATAAAAAATATGAACGGTGGCCTTGCCACAAATACTATGTCAACTACATGATCATGCAAAACAATATGACAATGATGGTATGTGTCATAATAAACGAAACGGTGGAAGTTGCATGGCAATATATCTCGGAATGGCTATGGAAATGCCATAATAGGTAGGTATGGTGGCTGTTTTGAGGAAGGGTATATGGTGGGTTTAATGCACAGGCAAAAGTTGCGTGGTACTAGAGAGGCTAGCAATGGTGGAAGGGTGAGAGTGCGTATAATCCATGGACTCAACATTAGTCATAAAGAACTCACATATTTATTGCAAAAATTTATTAGCCGTCAAAGCAAAGTACTAATACGCATGCTCCTAGGGGGATAGATTGGTAGGAAAAGACCATCGCTCGTCCCCGACCGCCACTCATAAGGAAGACAATCAAAAAATAAATCATGCTCCGACTTCATCACATAACGGTTCACCATACATGCATGCTTCGGGAATCACAAACTTTAACACAAGTATTTCTACCAATCCACAATTACTCACTAGCATGACTCTAATATCATCATATTTATATCTCAAAACAAATGCAAGGAATCAAACTTCTCATATATTCAATGCTCTTTATGAAAGTTTTTATTATATCCCTCTTGGATGCCCATCATGTTAGGACTAAATTCATAACCTAAGAAAATTACCATACTGTTTTAATACTCTCAAAATAATATAAGTGAAGCATGCGAGTTCATCAATTTCTTCAAAATAAAACCACCGCCGTGCTCTAAAAAGGTATAAGTGAAGCACTAGAGCAACTGCCTAACTCAAAAGATATAAGTGAAGCACATATAGTATTCTAATAAATTCACGATTAATGTGTGTCCCTCTCAAAAGGTGTGTACAGAAAGGATAATTGTGGCAAACTAAAAATTAAATACTCATATCATACAAGACGCTCCAAGCAAAACACATATCATGTGGTGAATAAAAATATAGCCTCAAGTAAATTTACCGATGGATTGAAGACAAAAGAGGGGATGCCATCCGGGGCATCCCCAAGCTTAGATGCTTGGTTATCCTTGAATATTACCTTGGGGTGCCTTGGGAATCCCCAATCTTAGGCTCTTGCCACTCCTTATTCCGTGGTCCATCAAAACTTTACCCAAAACTTGAAAACTTCACAACACAAAACTCAACAGAAAACTCGTACGCTCCGTTAGTATAATAAAACAAATCACCACTTTTAGGTACTGTTGTGAACTCATTCTAAATTTATATTGGTTTTATATATACTGTATTCCAACTTCTCCATGGTTCATACCCCCCGATACTATCCATAGATTCATCAAATTAAGCAAACAACACATAAAAACAGAATCTGTCAAAAACAGAACAGTCTGCGAAGATCTGAATTGTTCTCATACTTATGTAACTATAAAAATACTGAAAAATTAGGACAACATAGTAAATTTTTATATAAATCTTGTGTAAAAATTTCAGAACCATAACATGATCCTGTGAATTTTAACAATTCTGCTACTGGACACAAAAGTTTCTGTTTTTCAGCAAAATCAAGTCAACTATCACCATAGATCATCCCAAAGGTCTTACTTGGATCAAACACTAATTAAAACAATTAAACACAATCACTACAGAAGTAATATTTTTTATTTATTGAAAAACATTAGCAAAAACAAAAAACACAAAATAAAATTGGGTTGCCTCCCAACAAGCGCTATTGTTTAATGCCCCTAGCTAGGCATATTGCAATAGATCTAGGTATTGTCATCTTTGGTATTTAATTCCTAAATTGCACATATATATCCCCTAGGAGATTCATTGGGTTTATTTATGGTGATATTCCTAGGTAAGAAATCAAGAAATTCACTCGTAGCAATTGGTTCTTTAATGATATTGACAAAGCTAGGATATATACTTATCATCTTAAGATCTTCGTTTCCTTTACTAGATGATTCATCCTTATTTTTAGGAACATAAATAAACTTAGTAGCTTTAGTAGGAGGAAATTTTGGAGTATCTTTAACAGCGGCAAAGGCGGAACCCAAGTTGGTAATAATATCTTCTAACTTATCAATTCTAGTAGAATCTTGATTTATTTTCTTTAACAATGGGTTCCTTTTCCTTTAAATTCTTTAAAGTGATTCCTACCTTTGATCCAATTTGAGTAATATGGTTATGAATCTTTTTGTCCAAATTTTCAATAAGCTCTACAGTAGAAATTTTATTCTCAATAATATCAAGTCTTTGCATCACATGTTCCAAGGTCAAAGTTGTTTCATTAACCAGAAGTGGTGGTGATCCTACCAAATTTACCATAGCATTGTAAGCATCCAAAGTATGACTCCCCAAAAAATTACCCCTAGTAATGGTGTCCAGCACATATCTATACCAAATAGTAACACCCACATAAAAATTTCGGAGAAGGACGGTAGTAGATTACTTACGGGTAGATCTATTCCGAGCATTGCAAATTGTATACCAAGCATCTTTTAAGTTTTCTCCCTCCCTTTGTTTAAAATTGAGAACCTCACTTTCTGGGGTACTAACAATTGTAGAAGGACTAGCCATGATAGCAAAACAAATGATCTAACACTCAAGCAAACAAAAGGTAAACGAAAAGACGAACGAAAGAAGGCGAATAAAAAGGCAAATATTTTTGTGTATTTCTGAAAATGTTTTAGAAGTGGGGGAGAGGAAAACGAGAGGCAAATGGCAAATAATGTAATGCAAGAGATGAGAGTTTATGATAGGTACTTGGTAGTCTTGATGTAGAACCTCCCCGGCAACGGCGCCAGAAATTCTTCCTGCTACTTCTTGAGCCTACGTTGATTTTTCCCTTGAAGAGGAAAGGGTGATGCAGCAAAGTAGAGATAAGTATTTCCCTCAGTTAAGAACCAAGGTATCAATCCAGTAGGAGGCACAAGCAAGTCTCCAATATATGCACCTGCGCAAACTAACAAACACTTGCACACAACGCAAAAAAGGGGTTGTCAATCCCTTCACGGTCACGAACAAGAGTGAGATCTAATAGAGATATGCATAAAAGATAAATAAAAGAGCAAAGTAAAGTAAATATAAATAAAGTGCAGCAAGGTATTTTTGGGTTTTTGGTTTTATAGATCTAAAAATATATGATGGAAAATAGACCCGGGGGCCATAGGTTTCACTAGAGGCTTCTCTCTTGAAGAAAACATACGGTGGGTAAACAAATTACTGTTGAGTAATTGATAGAAAAGCGCATAGTTATGATGATATCTAAGGAAATCACTACTGCAGGATGCTGCTAACGCGACACTACGATCAGAGTCCCTTTGACGAAACTATGTGCGATGCATTAATCGCAAACGGTGATGTAAAAAAACCATCAAAAAAGATGCAAAACATTTGCGATGAATGATACATCAAACACGGTTCAGATTTTAGTTGCGTGTGTGATGCGGGGCATATGGTTGATCCATACAAACTATTTGCGATGAGACAGAACAACAGAAACGGGCAGCCAGATCAAGGTGTGTGCGATATACGGCATACAGTTCGCTCCGATGAACCGTTTGCGATGATCGAGGTGAACACAAACAATTTGGCGTAACAAGATGTTTGTGATACCCGACAAACAGGTCGGTAATCAGAATTGTGTGCGATCATTATAGACTGCCCATACAGTCTGAATTATGTGCTCGTCAGGGCACATAGTTCAACAAACCAACCTGTGGCGATAATGTAGAAGATGTCTGTCGAATACGTATTAGTAACCGTCTGCGATGAGATTGACATGATAAACAGAGATAACAAATTAATATGAGCGAACGGAAACAGAGATATATACAGTCTGCTTAATTTAGTCCTTCTTGTTGTTGTTGTTGTTGTTGTTGTTGTTGTTGGATGGCCCCGCGACATCGTCTTGGCAAGGATGCTTCTTGCCGCTGACCATTGGCTTTTCATCGCCGCCGCCGTCGTCAGCGTCGTTGCCGTCGTCATCGTCCTCCTCCTCGTTCGACCATTCCTCCTCATCATCATCGTCGTCCTCTTCTTCGTCCTCCAATGGCTCCTCGTCCATCTGGTTGTCGTCTGATGATTCCGGAGGCGGCGTCCCTTCCATGATCCGGATATAATCGAGGTCTGGGCTCGACGCCGGACTCATGGAAGACGAGCGGGATGATTTCGATGTTGACCTATCATCGGGCGCCAGACTGCTGGCCGAACTGTCGTCCTCACTGTCGCTCGACATGGCTGCGGTCGTATAAAAACCGCGAGAAAGCGAGATTGCAGAGTGTGTGCAAGTGTGTAGCGCGGCCTGCCGGGGACGATGAAGATGGTGGACACTTAAGAGGGGTATGCAGAGAAGAGGAAATGCCAATTGAAGCGGGGGTTGACGTATTATCTAACCGCTGATATAATCAACCACAATTATTTGTACCCAGTCGCTCCAAATTCCCGGGGTTGCGCATGACTCCTATTGGTTGATTTCTTTTTTCAGGACAAAAACAAGGAATGAGTTTTGGGATTATGCACCGGTACTGGTATGAACGGAGTAGGACAGTTGGCAAGCAATACATTGAGCTCTTCTTATTGATGAAGCCAGTAATAATCAAACTACAAAGGAAAAGAAAAAAAGACAAAGGAAAATATCTGCACGAATCTTCGCGTAACATCAATGGCATAGGACCTAGATGTGCATTACTTAGAGCACATCTAGATGTGCTTTAGCAATACTATCAAACAAAACCCCTAATCATCATTGCAAACAGCGCATAGAACATGGCTAATGCGACAACCACAACTACACATGCTAGTTCCTTCTTGTCTCTTGCTTTCATGTGTTGCCTGTGATTGATTCTTTCTTGCTTCATCGTACTGATTGTACATTCCAGATCAGCTAGTTTCTTCTTCAGCTTTACGTTATCTTCTGTGAGCTTGGTGATAACACTCCGAGCCCTGCCATGCCATTCTTCATCCAGCCAGTTAACAAAGGCACAAGCCTCATATCCCTACCAATGTTAAATAGTATTCAGGATGAGCGGTGGCATTAACTCAAGTAAAATGATGAACTTAGCACTAACCTCTAAGGGGCAACTGAGAAACTTAGCACTAACCTCATATCCCTGCTAGAAAGAGAACGATTGCCTCTTACTTAAAGCACTCATCGCCCAGAACCAAATTAACAGCAGGTTGTTCGAATCGGGGAGTAATATTATTTCTGACGGCATGGATGATGAAGAAATAGCTTTGCAGCTTGCTAAAAATAAAGCAGACGTACTTGAAGCACGCAATTACGTCCATGGCCAGCCATTTCTTGTTGGCGAATACTTTGATGAGTGCAGCTCCAATTGCCGCGAGTTACATAAATATTGCATGGATCAAATGTCAGCAGGTCATCATGTTTTGCTAGTCCACTACAACAGAGATCATTTCCGACATGATGCTGGTTCCATCAATGTGAGTTTTGAGGACTTACATCTCTTCTTCAACTTCAACGAGCTCGATGCCACTCTTGTTAGATGCTTGATTTTGTAAGTACTTAACAAACTCTGATCAACTTCTCCATACAAGGCTGTAAATGATAAACAACTAACTGCATTTTATTCCTCTCAGGGGATTGAACGCGCAGAGAAGAAAAAGGGAGAGTGTGTATTTCATAGATCCTGCATTAGCAAATGGCACAACATTAGATGGTAAGGACCTACGGGACTGGGCCATTAACACGGTCGTCCGTATCTTCGAAAACACGTCCCATGCAGAATCATTTCTCTGGCCATATCATAAACGGTAAGTCAAGTAAACAACCACGCATACACTAATTATCTTTCAGATTTTGACATAATTCGTAAGTTCATGGCTTACTTAATATGTAGCAATCACTGGATATTGGTATTCATTGTTCCAAACAAGAACACAGTTTACTACATGGATTCTCTCAGAGAGTCAACAAACGCTCAGGATCTGACGCATCTTCAGCAATTCATGGATAGGTATTGAATTCTATGATGTTGAAATTAATTTGCATTCATATCTGGTTCAATAATTGATGTTGTCAAAATTCATCTTCATTTGCAGTGTGCTCGCATTGTGGAAAACTAAACCAGGGAACCTGTTCAAGAGGGAACTACCTCTGCAGCACGAGATCGTTTCTCCGGTAACACACCAAAATCCGTTATCTTCGTAAAATTTATCCAATAGTCTGCAAATACCTTTTCTTACGCTAGTCAAATATTCAAGCTTCTAAATAAACCTCTTTCTATTTCTGTCCAAAGAAAAAAAATACATCTAACACCGGTTAGGTTGTTCCTAACAGGACAAATACATGACTAAATCTGTACAAAAAATTTCAGTGTCCTCAGCAACAAGCAAGGACCAACCTTTGTGGATACTATGTTTGCGGACACATGATCTTCATCTGCAAATCTGCTGATAGTTGTGAAGATGCTCGCGAATTAGTACCAGAAATTCTATCTTAATTAATATCTTCTACTCCACTCATATGGCACATTCTGATCTTAAAAATACTGTAGCTCATCTTAGAATCGAGGACCCCTGAACCACTCCCCGCTGGTGTCGTGGGAAACCATGGCCACCTATGGGGCCAAGGGCCCCTTTTGGTTTGGCAGGGGGACTGAGCACATTGCACAAAGAGTGGAGGAGCGCAGCGCAGCACGATAGAGATCACACGGGCAGTTTTACCCAGGTTCGGGCCGCCGCGAGGCGTAAAACCCTACTCCTGCTTTGGTGGATTGATGGTGGATGGTGGCGGAAACGCAGTGCCCGTGCCCGGTAGGGTGCCTTGGGGCGAGGGCAGCTACGTGCGTACGGGTGTACCAAGGTCCGAATCCTCTCAATGGTTGCCATGGGCCTCCTTTTATAGATCAAGGGTTCACCACAGTGGCAAATTAGTCATTGTGTACTGATTAGATAGCGAACAGTGCTATCATATCTACTCTGCAGACAGAGTAGTACGCATTAAATGCGCCGCTTAGTGTCACATCACGGCCTGCCCGGCAAGGCGGCCACCTTCTCTCCTGTCTGCATGACACGTCGCTGGACGGGTGTCATTTGGAGGTGATTCCTATAGGAAGTGGCTGCCATGTGGCAAAGGCCAGCCACTTAATCATCTTGGGGCTTGACACCGCACCGATCGATGACTTGCGTTGCCGTGAGGTGGAGCGGTGGAGCCTTGGCGGGGTATTTCACCTTCGTACGCCCCGGCAAGCCTGCCGGGATGATCTTGAGATTTGCTTCTGGGGCAACCTTGACCTCGCCAGGCTCTCCTGCTCGGCAAGGGAGGTTTTTCCCTTAGCAGTACCTTGCTCCTTGGCTTGACTTGATCTTCTCAACCTGCCCTTTGATTCCTCAAAGAGCCTATCTCTAGTACTTGGACTGGTCTTGGACGTTGTAACCTTGATCTTGGGCCTGTGCACGTGCCGGGCAACAGACCCAGGGTTCGTTGCACCGACAGGAGCCCCCGGGCCTGGCCCGAACACGCTGCCGGGCGTCGTCGGGGTAGGCCCTAACTTGTGCACAGGCAAGAGGGAAGTAGCTGCTTGCCTTTTGAGATCTTCTTTGCTTCTTCATTAATCTGAGCCCAGGTCAGTTCCCGGTTCTTCTGCCCGTCGCGTAACGCCAATTGCAGTGATGGAGATAATGGCCATGATGCGTGGAGTTACCCACGTCCCTTGTTCATGGGGCGGTAACTGCCACCCCACTATCCCTCCCCGCTCCAAGTGCTTCGGCCACGTGTATTGCATGCATCACGCAAGGTTGGTGGCAGATGTGGAGGGTGCGGGAATGAGTGCCATGGCAGAAAGCTAGGGGTCATGGATTGGTGCAGGGGGTCAGCCTTGATCCTTCGAGCCATTTAAGGGTAATGAGGAGCCGGACTGGCCGAGTGGGGTGGCCACCTCCACGAAGAAAATCCAGCCCCTGCCACACCCGCCTATAAAGGGGGGGGGGGGGGGGGGGCGAGGCGCGAGATGTTCCTCCACACCTCCTTCCTTCTTCATTTCTGCAGTCGCCCATGTCCGTCATGGTGAGAGGTCGGGGGTCCGGTCCTCCCCAAGTGGCGGCGAGAACTTCAGCTCGACAGCGTCTCCCTCCTCCCCCCGAAGACGCGGGGACGGAGCCCACGACGAGGGGAGGTGGGAGAGGATGAGGCCGAGGCCGTCGTGGCGCACGGGGCCGAGGGGGACGAGGTGGCGCTCTGATTCCGCCCCCGCCGGCCGCCCCTCCCCCGATGGAAGGCCACGTTGGAGACCAGCCTCTGGAGTTTGTCATCAGGCTGTATAAACCTTTGTGCGGCCGCCCCCGTCTCCCCACCCCATTCGCAATGGCGATGGAGCTCGAACAACCACGTGCGTTGAGGCTACACATGAGGGGCTCCGGGAATGGCAGCATACGAGTGGATGTGGATTTCCCCGCCCCTCATGTTATGTATCTTCGCCGTGGCTGGAAGACTTTTGCCCGTGCCCATAGCCTGTCGGAAGGGCACGTCCTCTAATTTAAGTTAATGGAGGCCGATTTCCTTTCCGTCAAGGTTTTCGGGAGCTCGGGTTCTCATTTAGGGTGCTGCGCGGAGAGCTCGACCAACGACGAATGCTCCTCCTCGAGCGACAGTGACGAGGAGGACAGTGACGGCGATGATGACGGCGTCGACCGGGAGGCGATGACTCTGACTCCGGCTAAGCACCAGCCGCACCGTCACCGTCAGGCGGCGGCACCATCATCTGCACCTGCATCTCCTCCCCGGCAAGGTGATTTGCCTCGGAGTTGGATGCAGGGGTGGGGGTGGCGCTCCTGGCTCCTCCAGCAGTCTTCTAGCTGGACCCCGGCAGGCTTCCTCGCGGGCTACAGCTTCGTTCGCCCTGCCGCGTCCTGCTGGCCCTGGTGGTGGCGGTTGGCGGGTCGTCTCCGCCGATCTCTTCACCATCACCTTCGCCCGCGCCCTCCTGCTCTCGCTAGGCTCTTCGTCAGGGGACCCGACGAGGCCAGGCTGGGCTTCTGCCTAGGCGCTCCTTTTGCCCTCTTCTCCTCCTGCGGCAGTGCCTAAAAGGAGAGGGGTAAGAGAGGGCATTACGGGGCACTTATCTTTTTTCAGTCTAAAATATGTAGGCACTTGTCAAACTTTAGTCCAAATTATGTAATCTCTTTTATCCACGTTTGTGTTCTGTAAGGTTTGTACTTGTTGATCAACATATTAATGAAAAATATAAACCTTGCTGGGCACTTGTGCATGTAACATGTCCATGCAGAGGGAAAATGCCTCTTTACGCTTAAGTAAACAAGTTTTTTCCCAGTAAGCTATCCTGCTGGTACCCTCAAGTTGTTGCCGCGGGGCTGGGCCTGCCGGGCACAAATTGTGAAGATGGACCAGCCCCCTGCCAACTTTCTCGCCAAAGGCCAGTACAACCTCCCTGACCGAAGCAATGTTCGAGTCGAGGGACGGGAGCACCTAAGTTTTGAAAGCGGCGAGGTTTTCCTATGCACAAGTTTTCACTTACAGAATCGCGTATGGATAAGAGAGAGAACTTATCTGTTTGGGCTTGCCGGGGATCCCAATGTAGTCTTGTCTTGTCTTCTCCTCTTTCGGGACTGAATCCACGGTAGGAGCCTGCAGTTTGATGCAGATGAAAATGATGCCTCATGTGATCTTATCTACATGAACATGCAATGCTCATGATATGCTTATGCATGCATGCAATTTGTCGGGGCCCCCCAGCGCTTCATTTATTTCTCTGTTGCTCAGGGTCTGCGCCTGGCTTTGTACAAGGGGTTACATGCAACAGAGGCAAGGCCTGTATAAAAGGGTGGCTGCCGGGCAGGGCCCGACAGCCGCGCCTTACGGGTACAACTTGCGGAGATGCTCAATGTTCCATGAGTTTTGCAACTGAATGCCATCTCCGGTCTCTAGACGGACTACACCGGGTCTGGTGACTCATACTACCCGGTAAGGGCCTTCCCACTTCGGCCTCAACTTGTTTGCACCCTTGGCGGACTGAACACGCCTAAGGACAAGGTCGCCTTCCTCAAAACACCAGGCATGAACCCTGCGGCTGTGATAGCGACGCCGGGCTTGCTGATAGCATGCGGCACACGTAGCAGCCCCGGAGACGGTTCTCCTCGAGTAGCACAGCATCGTCACGCCGGTGCTGATCTTGCGCTACTTCATCGTAGGCAAGCACTCGAGGTGACCCGTAAATGAGTTCCGTGGGGATAACTGCTTCTGCCCCATAGACTAGGGAGAAGGGAGTCTGCCCGATAGCTCGATTTGGTGTCATTCTGAGGGACCAAAGGACCACTGGCAGCTCATCGATCCACCGCCTGCCACACTTCTGCAGTCTATCGAAAGTTCTCATCTTGAGTCCTCGCAACACTTCAGCGTTCGCCCTCTCATCTTGTCCGTTGCTCCTTGGGTGAGCCACGGAGGCGAACGAGATTTTGCTTCCTAGGGCATGAACGTATTGCATGAAAGCGCGACTTGTGAACTGGGTGCCATTATCAGTGATGATCTGGGTAGGAACTCCAAAGCGGCACACCAATCCTTTCAAGAACTTGATTGCTGACTAAGCAGTCACCTTTCTCATGGGCTCTACTGCCGGCCACTTTGTAAACTTGTCGATTGCAACGAACAATAATTCAAAGCCCCCGGCAGCTTGGGGGAAAGGGCTGAGGATATCGATCCCCCAGACCAAAAACGGCCATGATAAAGGGATTGTCTGAAGAGCTTGGGCAGGCAGGTGGATATTCTTGGAATGGAACTGGCAGGCTTCGCACTTGGTGACAAGCTCAACAGCATATTGGAGGGCTGTGGGCCAATAGAATCCTTGCCGGAAAGCTTTCCCAACTAATGCCCTTGATCCAGTGTGGGAGCCGCACATACCCTTGTGTATCTCCGCCAGCAGTTCCTTTCCTCCTTCCCGGCAAATGCACTTCAATTTAACATCATTGGGCCTCCTTCTGTACAACGTGTCGTCAACGAACTGATATATACTGGCCCTCCGGGCTACTCTTTCAGCTTCTTCTTGCTCTTCGGGAAGTTCTCCAGTTTGGAGGAAATGGACTATGTGCCGTGCCCAAGGCGGAGCCTATGGCTCGGTGACGAGGACTAATGGCACCTCCTCATTCGTGAGAGTGCAATCCTTGATCGCGGGGACCAGTGGCCTGGTGGGAGGATGCAGCTCAACGATCGAAGGGGAGTTGTACTCGACAAGCTTCCTGCCGGGATCCTCGAAAGGTTCTACCAAGTGGGGCTTGCCGGAGTCCAGTTTCCTCCTCTTTCTGGCCATTGTTGCCGGGGATACGGAGGGCTGAGTCAGATGGAGAACAAAAGTTCCTGGTTCCACAGGGAGCTTCTGCGCAGCGCAATTCGACAGATGATCAGCAATGCTGTTTTCCGCACAGGGTACATGCTCTGTTTGCAATCCGTCGAAGCGCTCCTCCAACTTTCTCACTTCCTCAATGTATGCCTCCATCAATGGACTTTGGTAATCCTTGTTGACTTGTCTCACCACAAGTTGTGAATCTCTGTAGATGATCAGCTTCTTGATCCCCAGTTCTGTTGCAATTCTGAGCCCGGCAAGGAGCCCTTCATACTCTGCTGTATTGTTGGTAGCCTCTTCCCGGGGAAAATGCATCTGGACGACGCACTTCAAGTGCTCACCAGTGGGAGAAACAAGAAGCACACCAGCCCCTGCACCTTGTAGGGAGAAGGCACCATCAAAATACATGATCCAATCCTGGGGTGCTTCCTTGCCGGGAATAACTGTCTCCAACACTTCTTCATCTGGAGTTGGTGTCCATTCTGCAATAAACTCTGCCAATGCTCTGCTCTGGATAGTTGACATGCTCTCAAACTTCAAACCAAAGCTGGATAGCTCCAAAGCCCACTGCACTATTCTGCCAGTAGCCTCAGGGTTTCGGAGTATCTGTTGCAAAGGGAAACGGGTGACAACTGTGATCTCGTGGGCTTGGAAGTAGTGGCGCAGCTTCCTTGAGGCCATGATAAGGCCAAAAATCAATTTTTGCACGCCAGAGTACCTGGATCTAGCCCCCTGCAACAGGGAGCTGGCAAAGTACACTGGGCGCTGCACCACTTTATTCTTTGCCATGACCAGAGAACTGCTTCCGCTGCATTGCTCTTCTCCATCCTGATCTGCACCTGACCTTGCCGGTGTGTGTCCACTTTCCTCCCCGAAAGAGATACCAGCTGTATCTCCTGCCTCATCCACTTCCCGCTGCACCACCAGTGCTGCGCTGACCACTTGATTAGTTGCCGCCAAGTATAGCAGCAACGGCTCTTGTGGTTTGGGAGCAACCAAAGTGGGCACGGAGGAAAGGTAAGCCTTTAAATCTTGCAGCGCAGCGTCTGCCTCTGGGATCCATTCCATGTGTCCTGCCTTCTTCAAAATTTTGAAGAACGGCAGGGCTCGCTCCGCAGACTTGGAAATGAATCTGCTAAGCGCGACAACACATCCAGTTAAATGACTCACGTCCTTAACTGTCTTGGGTGCTTGAATCTGTTCGATAGCCTTGATCTTGTCGGGGTTGGCCTCTATCCCCGGTGGGACACAAAGAAGCCAAGTAACTTGCCGGAAGGAATGCCAAACACGCATTTCTCCAGGTTTAGCTTCAAGTTAATCTTGCGCAGGTTAGCAAATGTCTCTTCCAAATCCTGAATGAGGGTTGATCTATTCTTGGTCTTGACCACAATATCATCCATATAAGCTTCAAAGTTTCTGTGCAACTGTGACTTAAAACCAACCTGGACTGCTCTTGCAAAAGTGGACCCGTCACTCTTCAACCTGAAAGGCATCCGCACGAAGCAGTATGTGCCACATGGGGTGATGAACGCGGTCTTTTCCTCGTCTTCCTTGGACATGAAGATCTGATGATATCCAGAGTAGGCATCCAGGAAGGAAAGCATGTCACACCCAGAGGTGGAATCCACAATCTGGCCGATGTGTGGCAAGGTAAATGGGTCCTTCGGGCATGCCTTGTTCAGATCCGTAAAATTTATGCACAGCCTCCACTTCCCATTAGCTTTGCATACTACCACAGGATTTGCTAACCATGTTGGATGCAACACTTCTCTAACCAGACCAGCTGCCTCAAGTTTCTTGATCTCCTCGGCAATAAACTGTTGCCGCTCCAAAGCTTGCTTCCGGACCTTCTACTTGACGGGCTGGGCATGTGGGCAGACAGCAAGGTGGCGCTTGATTACCTCCCTGGGAACACCGGGGATGTCAGATGGTTGCCAGGCAAACACATCGACATTCGCCCGCAGGAAGGCAACGAGCGCGCTTTCCTATTTGTCATCGAGGTTGGCACTGATAGTAAAGGTACCATCAGCGCCAGCCAGCCCTGCCGAGACCTTCTTCACAGCAGGCGCACTAGCTTTGGATCTCTTGCTATTGGAACTCTCCGGCAAGTCATCGACAGGCGCATCACACTCTAGAGAGGCGCGCTTCCCTGACTCCTTGCTAGCTCTCTTCATTTTCTTGCTCTCCTTGGCGGGAATTTCGGCTTCAGTGGCCTCTGCCGCGGTTGCTTCCTGGTACATTTTGTCCATGCAAATGATTGCGTCCTTCTCATCTGATGGAATGGAAATGACGCCCACTAGCCCTGGCATCTTCAAGGTGTTGTAGGCATAGTGGGATGCCGGCATGAACTTGGCTAGGGCTGGGCGACCAAGGATTCCATTGTATGGCAGGGGGAGGTCAACCACACCAAACATGATCTTCTCAGTCCGGTAATTCAATTCTCCCCCAAATGTCATAGGCAACGTGATCTTCCCCTTAGGACAACTCCTGCCGGGGTTGATCCCTTGAAACATACCAGTAACGTTGAGCTCTTCCTCTGCTATCTGGAGTTTGCTGATGACCTTTGGAGAAATCAGATTCAACCCGGCCCCGCCATCAACCAACATCTTTGTGACCTGGAGGTTGCGGATCGTTGGTGATACCAACAACGGCAAGCACCCTACCGCGATGGTGCGATCAGGGTGGTCCTCTTCGTCAAAGATGATGGGCGTGCGGGACCACTTGAGCGGCCTTCGAGAATCTTCCGCTGGCTCCACGGTATTCACTTCACGCGCCCAACGTTTAAGTTGGTGATGGGAGGAGTGCAAAGATGCACCCCCGTCAATGCACAGGGCGTCAGTGGCTTTCTGGAATTACTGCTCGCTGGTTTCCTCTTCATCTCCTCCATCACTCTCATCGTTGCAATCCTCCTTCTCACGGCCTCTGGTGGGTTTCCCTTGATTCTGAGGAGCCTTGCCGGGGTGGCTTGCTCCGCCACCCCGGCCCTTTCCGCCAGCGCCATTCTGACCTTTCTCTTTATCTCGCTTCTCATATTCAGCCCTCTGCATCTTGACAAGCTGCTCAACCTGATGACACTCCTGGAGATCATGGCCCTTGGTCTGATGGATCTTGCAATACGGGCCATCACCTTTCCCAGCCTTCTCAGCAGCCGCGGCTTCCCGGCAATCAGTGCACGAGGCAACTTCATTGCCGGGTACCTCAGCTTTGGCCTTCTTGCCGGTACTAGGAGTGCCCGATCTCTCAACGGTCATCACAGCCTTATCCTTGCGCCTTTTTGTTTCGCCTTTTGACTGGTGGCCTCATCATCATCCTCTGGATCGATGTCGATGCCACCCTCTTCTCCAGGGAGCTTCCTCCCTTCCTCTATCCAAGCACACTTGTCCACCAGAGTGTAAAGCTCCTTCACAGTCTTGGGCAATCTAACGTTCATCTTAGATCGTATCCGACGATTGCGCAGGTTGGACTGGAATGCAGCTATCACAGCTGCTGGGTGGATGTCTGGAATATTCCTGTGGACTCGACTGAACCTCTGTATGTATTTCTGCAGGCTCTCTCCTTCCTTCTGTGGGAGAAGCTGCAAATCGCTGGGCCGCCCTGGTTCTTGATGGCCGCCCGTGAAGGCGCCAACGAACTCATGGCACAGGTTAGCCCAGGTCGAAATGGAGTTCTCCGGCAGGTGCATCAGCCAAGACCTCATGTTTGGCTTGAGTGCCAAAGGGAAGTAGTTGGCGAATACCTTCTCATCTCTTCCCCCGACAGCTTGAACAGCGATGGTGTAGATGCTCAAAAACTCTGTCGGGTTTAGTCTTCCATCATACTTCTCTGGTATCTCTGGCTTGAATGTGCGAGTGGACGGCCAACGGACTTGCCGCAGCTCGTGGGTGAAGGCAGGGCACCCAGCCTCGAAGGGCAGGTATCCGCCTTCAGCGAGTGCGGGCTCGTCGACGTCGGGGCCATCGCGCCTATCGGACTAGCGGCGGGCATCGCGGTGTTGCTCGGTGTTGACACGCGCGCCTTCCCTCCGCTTGTCCTCCAGGACTCGCTGTGGGCCTTGATGTGCTCGAGGGTTGGACGAAGCCATCGAGACGTCATCGGGTTCTCGGATGCGCGGCTCCCGCGCCGGCTGCCGCGGAATGGACTGCACCGTAGGAGTGGCCCCATCCGCACGGCCAGCAGCGTGGGCTGTTGTCGCTGCCTGGGGAGGCCGTGGCGGGTCAGCCCGCAGTGATCCTCCCGCCTCAGCGAAGCCAATTAGACTCTGAATGGTGGCTCTCCACTCATCCATCTGATCGGCTACCGACGGAAATTTCAACAGCAGCTGAGCCCGTGCCATGGCCTCCAAAGCGGTGCTTGGCATGGATGTTGATGAAGACCGTAACGTCGTCCGGCTCCTGATGGTGCCGGTAGCGGTCGTGCCGTGCTCTTGTCATCGTGAGCCAGCCACCTGGATGGCGTGTGGATGAGGTGGAGGCGTTTGAGGGCCAGCAGCTCTGTTCGGCGTAGCGGCTGGGTCGGCCCGCTCCGAGGGCGGCACATGTTCTATGGCCGCACCCGTGGCGGGAGCGGTCGGGGAGTTGCGATTCCCCCTAGAGCGAGTACCCCCGCTGCGGCTGTGCCCCTCGGCCGGACAGGGAGGTGCAGATGGAATAATCTCTCCTCCCGTACCTCGTGGGGCGTGGCCGCTGGGATGTAGTTGGTGTTGTCCTTCTCCGGTGCCTCCTGCTCCTGCTTTGGCCGCAGGGGAGGTGGTAACGACGTCGCCGGCGCCGACCACTTCCCCCGTAGTGTCCACACCTCCAAGCATCCCCTTAGCCCCCACGGCATTGGCGGGCGCGTGCAGTGGGGCCTTCGAGGTGGAGGGATGAGCTGCGGCGCCGGGCTTCTTCTTGGGCGCCATGGACGATGGAGCCGTTGGTGAAGAAGATGGCGGTGACGATGACGCGCTGCATCCACTTCTCGGGTTCGCGCAAGCGCAGCCCCCTACCTGGCACACCAAAGATGTCGTGGGAAACCACGGCCACCTATGGGGCCAAGGGCCCCTTTTGGTTCGGCAGGGGAACTGAGCACATTGCACAAAGAGTGGAGGAGTGCAGCGCAGCACGACAGAGATCACACGGGCAGTTTTACCCAGGTTCGGGTCGCCGCGAGGCGTAAAACCCTACTCCTGCTTTGGTGGATTGATGGTGGATGGTGGCGGAAACGCAGTGCCCGTGCCCGGCAGGGTGCCTCGGGGCGAGGGCAGCTATGCGCGTACGGGTGTACCAAGGTCCGAATCCTCTCTATGGTTGCCATGGGCCTCCTTTTATAGATCAAGGGGTCACCACAGTGGCAAATTAGTCATTGTGTACTGATTAGATAGCGAACAGTGCTATCATATCTACTCTGCAGACAGAGCAGTACGAATTAAATGTGCCGCTTAGTGTCACATCACGGCCTACCCAGCACGCCTTGCTGGGCTGTTTGGCCACCTTCTCTCCTGTCTGCATGACACGTCGCTGGACGGGTGTCATTTGGAGGTGATTCCTGTAGGAAGTGGCTGCCATGTGGCAAAAGGCAGCCACTTAATCATCTTGGGGCTTGACACCGCACCGATCGATGACTTGCGTTGCCGTGAGGTGGAGCGGTGGAGCCTTGGCGGGGTATTTCGCCTTCGTATGCCCTGGCAAGCCTGCCGGGATGATCTTGAGATTTGCTTCCGGGGCAACCTTGACCTCGCCAAGCTCTCCTGCCTGGCAAGGAAGGTTTTTCCCTTAGCAGTACCTTGCTCCTTGGCTTGACTTGATCTTCTCAACCTGCCCTTTGATTCCTTAAAGAGCCTATCTCTAGTACTTGGACTGGTCTTGGATGTTGTAACCTTGATCTTGGGCCTGTGCACGGTCCGGGCAACATACCCAGGGTTCGTTGCACCGACAACTGGTGAATTGCTGATGGTTCAGAGATTTATCAGCGACTTCTTCCTGAATCATTACATCAATCCCACTGGTGATAATGAAGATTTCAGCATGCCTTCTCCTGAAACATTGAGTAAGAGTTAGCTGCTAAACATATACGCATGGATCCATTGTTTTCCATCTGATCAGGTCTTCGTATTTCGTACACTATGATTAATTATGTAATGCATATATGTGTCAAAAAATCATTGGAATTTAGCTACCACATGTTCAATTGCAATTGTTGCGAAATCTGATGAATGTTCTTCCTGTGGACACTATTTGTTCAATTGAATATTATGGCGAATTTGCTTTTTGCATGCCGATTCAAAATGGGATATTTTTTTTAACCTGGTAATTGCTCTGCACATGGTTCAACTAAATGAGTGTGTGCGATCCACATCGGAAAGCATACGTCAATCATAGCGGATCGGTGATACACAACAGATCGCAAATGATTTGCAGCACTACTACGTGTGCGTAGGGGCTCCGGAACCGTTTGTGATATCACGTTATCGCACACAAGAGCTCGGAGTAAAGCATGCCCAATGTAAAATACAATCCCAGTCGTAAATTTTCCAGGAAACGTGTGGGATCCCAAACGAAAAGCACACGTCACTCTTGCCGCAACCATCGGTGATACACAACAAATCACAAACGGTATGCAACACTTGCATGTGCACGAAGGGGCTCCTGAACCGTTTGTGATAGAACATTATCGCACACGGTAATTGTTGGGAAACGTGTGCGATGGAGTCTTGCATGGCAGACGGGTTCCGCAGAAAACTCGTGTGCGATGGGGCACATATTGCACACAGTTCATATGTTGGCCCGTGTGCCTTACATACTGTTTCCCAAATGGTTCATTACGACACACCGTTTGGTTTCACTGCGTCATTAGAAATGTTTAATCACCAATCCCACACATGCGAAAGAATTTAGTGTGTGCTGCCTCGCACATGATTACATTTTGCAAGGCCTCTAGATCATGGCTCCATATCCCCGATGGTTTCTAGGTCATGTGGGAAGGACCCCCCTATCGCAGTCACTCACTTGGCGACGATTCCAAATGCCGTCGCAAAAAGGAGTTAAAAACCGTTTGTATAGCACCTCGCTGTACCAGTGAATGATCATGGATATAGGCATCACGTCCGTGACAAGTAGACCAAAACGATTCTGCATCTACTACTATTACTCCACACATCGATCGACTACTGCCTGCATCTAGAGTATTAAGTTCATAAGAACAGAGCAACACTTTAAGCAAGATGACATGATGTAGAGGGATAAACTCAAGCAATATGATATAAACCCCATCTTTTTATCCTTAATGGCAAAAATACAATATGTGCCTCGCTACCCCTTCTGTCACTGGGTGAGGACACCGCAGGATTGAACCCATCACAAAGCACCTCTCCGATTGCAAGAAAAACCAATCTAGTTGGCCAAACCAAATTGATAGACCGGAGAGAAATACAAAGCTATCTCAATCATGCATAAAAGAGTTCAGAGAAGACTCAGATAATATTCATAGATAATCTGATCATAAATCCACAATTCATCGGATCTCAACAAACGCACCGCAAAAGAAGATTACATCGAATAGATCTCCAAGAACATCAAGGAGAACATTGTATTGAATATTAAAGAGAGAGAAGAAGCCATCTAGCTACTAGCTATGGACCCGTAGGTCTGTGGTAAACTACTCACACATCATCGGAAGGGCAGCAAGGTTGGTGTAGAGGCCCTCCGTGATCGAATTCCCCTCCGGCGGAGTGCCGGAAAAGGCCCCAAGATGGGATCTCACGGGAACAGAAGCTTGCGGCGGCGGAAAAATATTTTTGGTCTGCCCTCTGGTGTAGGGGGAATATTTGGGTATTTATAAAAGTGGAATTAGGGTTGGAAGGTCTACGAGGGGCCCACAAGCCCTGGGGGTGCACCTCTACGGCTTGTGGCCTCCCCGTAGGGCTTCTGTCCTCCTCTCCAAGTCTCATGGGTTTCTTCTGTTCCAAGAAAAATCATCGTAAAGTTTTATTCCGTTTGGACTCCGTTTGATATTCCTTTTCTGTAAAAGTCAAAAACAAGGAAAAAACATAAATTGGCACTGGGCACTAGGTTAATAAGTTAGTCCCAAAAATAATATAAAATAGCATATTAATGCATATGAAACATCCAAAATAGATAATATAATAGCATGGAACAATAAAAAATTATAGATACATTGGAGACGTATCTGGGCATTGTTACTATCTTTTTCCACACTTGTGCTTCAAAGTAGCACCACGTTTTTCATATAGAGAGTATCCTATGTAGTCACTTTCATATAACTAGTGGGAATTTTTCATTATAGAACTTGGCTTTTATATTCCGATGAGGGGCTTCCTCAAATGCCTGAGGTCTTCTAGAGCAAGCAAGTTTGATACACACCCACTTAGTATTCATTTTGAGCTTTCATACACTTATAGCTCCTAGTGCATCCATTGCATGGCAATCCCTACTCCTTGCATTGACATCAATTGATGGGAATCTCCATAGCCCGTTGACTAGCCTCGTCGATGTGAGACTTTATCTTTTTTTTGTCTTCTCCAACTCATCTCTACGACCATACTCTATTGCACCCATAGTGCTATACCCATGGCTTGCGCTCATGTATTGCGTGGGGGTTGAAAAAGCTGAAGCGCGTTAAAAAGTTTGAACCAGTTGCTTGGCTGACACCGGGGTAGTGCATGATTTATAGTTTGTGTTAAGAAGATGGAGCATGACAAGGCTATATGATTTTGTAGGGATAATGTTAATTTGCATTTTTTATTTTGAAAGGCATGATTATTTGTTGGTATGCCTGAGTATTGATGTCTTTATGTCAAATTATAGATTATTGCTTTGAATCATTCGGATCTAAATATTCATACCACAAAAGAAAGATTACATGATGAACATGTTAGGTAGCGTTCCACATCAAAATTTCCGTTTTTATCATTTACCTACTCGAGGACGAGCAGGAACTAAGCTTGGGGATGCTTGATACGTCTCCAACGTATCTATAATTTTTGATTGTTCCATGCTATTATAGTATCAATCTTGGATGTTTTATATGCAATTATATATCATTTTTTGGGACTAACCTATTAACGTAGTGCCAAGTGCCAGTTGTTGTTTTTTTGCCTGTTTTTGGTTTTCCAGGAAATCAATACCAAACGAAGTCCAAATGCCACGAAACTTTTTGATGATATTTTTCTGGACAAGAGAGACCCTGGAAGCTTCGGGAGGAGACAAGACGAGAAACGAGGAGACGACAAGGCACTTGGGCACGCCTAGGGGGGTGGCCGCGCCCAACCACCTTGTGGGCCTCTCGTGGCTCCGTCTAACCTAATTCCGCCTCTATAAATTCTCTAAAATCGGGAAACCAACAGAGAGCCACCTAAAATACTTTTTCCACCATCGCAAGTCTCTGTTCTTCCGTGATCCCATCTAGAGGCCTTTTCCGGCACTCTGCCAAAGGGGGAATTGATCATGGAGGGCTCCTATATCAACCTTGCTGCCCTTCCGATGATGTGTGAGTAGTTTACACAGACCTACAGGTCTATAGCTAGTAGCTAGATGGCTTCTTCTCTCTCTTTGATCTTCAATACAATGTTCTCCTCGATGTTCTTGGAGATCTATTCGATGTAATCTTCTTTTGCGGTGTGTTTGTTGGGATCTAATGAATTGTGGGTTTATGATTAGATTATTCATGAATATTATTTGAGTCTTTTCTGAATTCTTATATGCATGATTGTTATAGCTTTGTATTTCTCTCCGATCTATCCGTTTGGTTTGGCCAACTAGATTGATTTATCTTGCAATGGGAGAGCTTCTTTGTAATGGTTTCAATCTTGCGGTGATCTATATCTGAGTGACAGAAAGGGACAAGACACGTATTTGTATTGTTGCCATTAAGGGGAAAACGACGGGGTTTATTCATATTGATTGAGTTTACTTTGTCTACATCATGTCATCTTGCTTAAGGCGTTACTCCGTTCTTTATGAATTTAATACTCTAGATGCATGCTGGATAGCGATGGATGTGTGGAGTAATAGTAGTAGATGCAGGCAGGAGTCGGTCTACTTGTCTCGGACATGATGTCTATATACATGATCATTGCCTTGAATATCGTCTTAACTATGCTCTTTTTTATCAATTGCCCAACAGTAATTTGTTTACCCGCCGTATGTTTTTTGTTCGAGAGAGAACCCTCTAGTGAAAACTATGGCCCTGGGTCTACCTTTATATATATTAAATTCAAAAAATACCTTGCTGCAATTTATTTACTGTTCTTTTATTTTCTATTTTTGTTTATCTATCTACCATTATCAGATTTCATCCTTGCAATTAACCGCTAAGGTGATTGACAACCCTCTTGATTGCGTTGGTGCAAGTATTTGTTCTTTCGTGTGTAGGTGATGTTCACGAGGTTTCGCGTGGTTCTCCTACTGGATTGATAACCTTGGGTCTTAACTAAGGGAAATAATTATCTCTACTTTACTGCATCATCCTCTCCTCTTTGAGGAAATCCCAACGCAGATCACAAGTAGCATATGTCTATGATGAAATTAGCCACTTCCGGTGGTGAGCATCATGAGGTTGTTGATGAAGAAGGGTTGTTGATGACGATGGTGACGAATTGCCCTCTCTAGAGCCATGAACGGACTCTAGATCAGGCCTTCCGATGAAGAATAGGAGGCGGCGGTGGCTCCGTAAAGTAAAATGTGATAAAACTTTCTCTCTGATTTTCTCTCTCGAGAAGACGATACTTATGGACTTGGAGTCAGGGCACACGGAGGCTCGAGGGCCCCATAAGCTCAGATGTCACGCCCCAAGGGGGCTATCCCCTAAGCTTGTAGCTCTCTGGTGGCCCCCTTCGGTAGTTCTTTGCTTCAGTATTTTTTATATATTCTGAAACAATTCTCCGTAGAATTTCATGCAATTTCGAGAACTTTTTATTTCTGCACACAAAAAATAATACCAAGGTAGTTCTACTGAAAACAACGTCAGTCTGTGTTAGTTTCATTTAAATCATGCATGTTAGAGTTCAAAACAAGAGCAAAAGTGGTTGAAAAAGTAGATACATTCGAGATGTATCAGTTTCACACTAGGATCATAGGGTATTGGAGAAGGCTTTCTATCTATAAAGGCAAACTGGCCCAAGACTTTCTCAACATAGTAAGATTGCGTTAGTAATCCACTCTCATCCTTAATTAGTTTTATGTTTAGAATCATATCAGCTTCTTCCGGATCTCTCATATCAAAGATCTTTGATAGAAAAGACTTGACCTCATTGATCACATCAATGTTTGCACCAAATATCAGTATGTCATTCACATGGAAACATAATATAACACCATCGCCCCCACCATGGTGATAGTAAACACACCTATCAGCCTCATTAATGACAAAGCAGAGTTCTATTAAGCTTCTCATGCTATTGCTTAGGTGTCTGTTTTAGTTCATACAAAGATTTTAACAACTTTCACACCTTTCTCTCTTCACCCTTTACTACAAATCCATCTAGCTAACCCATATAGATTTCCTCTTCCAACTCTCCATAAAGGAAAGTTGTCTTTACATCCATTTGATGAACAATAAGACCATATAGGAGGCAACCATGGAAAGTAGTATCCGATTGGTGGTTAGTCTAGCAACGGGTGAATAGGTGTCAAAGTAATGTTTGTCTTCTTTCTGAATGTAGCCCTTGGACACAAGCCACGCCTTGTACTTCTCAATAGTACTACCAGGCCTTAGCTTGTTTTTGAACACCCATTTACATCCCACAGGTTTAGAACCATAGGGTCGTTCAGTTAGTTCCCAAGCCCCGTTAGGCAGAATCGAGTCCATCTCATTATGGAGAGCTTCTTTCTAGTCATATACATCTAGATATGGATATGCCTCTACAATATACTTGGGAGTATCGTCCACAAGGTATACAATAAAATCATTACCAAAGGATTTTGCAATCCTCTGTCTCTTGCTCCTCGCACGAGCTTTACTTTTATCCTTCTCAAGTACTTCCTCGGGTGGTTGCTCGAAATACTCATCAAATGTACTAGGTTCAGGAATTATCTCAGAAGAAATCTAGCAATTTTATGCATATCCTTCAAAGGAAACATATTCCCCAAAAATGTTGCATCACGAGATTCCATTATAGTATGTACATGCATATCAGGTACCTCGGATTTAACCACTAAAAATCTATATGCAATGATCCCCTGAGCATAACATACAAAGACACAATCCACTGTCTTTAGTCTGAGTTTGCGTTTCTTAGGGATTGGAATATTGACCTTCGCTAAGCATACCAAAGTGTGCAAATAAGAAAGTGATGTTTTTCTCCAACTCACTCCTCAGAAGGGTTTTTCTCTTTATTCTTGTTAGGAACTCTATTCAGAAAATGACATGAAGTCACGAAGCCTCCCACACCATGCCTTAGATAAACCAGCAGTGTCTAACATGACATTCACCAAGTTAGTCAACATTCAATTTTTTCCTCTCGGCTACCCCCTTTGATTGGGGCGCATAGGGAGGCATCCTCTCATGAATAATGTCGTGTTCCTCACAGAATTCATCAAATATTTTGGGTAAATACTTGCCACCATGATCTGACCTAAGACACTTGATCTTTCTCTCTAACTGATTTGCAACTTCAGCCTCATAGATTATAAACTTAATAAAATCTAGGGCATCATTAATCAACGCCATGAAATATCTCTTTCGACCTTTTGTCAACACACCATTCATCTCACATAGATCAGAATGTATGCGTTCTATAGGTGCCAAGTTTCTCTCCTCAGCTATCGTGTGAGGCTTCTGAGGTTGTTTCAATTGCACACAACTACAACACTTAAAACCTTTGGTAATTGTGAAATTCAGTATTAAACTTGTAATGGTTTGTCGAGAAATTGAACCAAAATTAACATGGCATAAACAAGAGTGCCAAACACTTGCATCATCACTAACACTAGCACAAATTGTCACACCCTGATTTTCATGCCACAACACTTAAGCTAATAAATCATGATAAAATGTGGTTTACCAAAAACTTTTGAGTGTTTTGGTCTTTGCTTTGATTTGGATTTTTTGTGCTATTTTCAAGTGCTCTAACAGTCATATAGTAACTTCCACCCCCATACTTGTTCCTCTTGCTCCAAAACCTTGCCCAATGATCATGCCATGTGTATAGGATATAAAAGTATTTTCTTGGAAAAATAATTTGGCCAAAAAGTATTTTCTAAATTAGGTTTTTCCAAAAACCCCTGAATTGAGACTTGAACTACAAGTACTTAATTTAGGGAGTGAAAAATCTTCCAAAAGGTATATTTGACTCCTATTAGATATAGGAATCCCATAAACCACAAAAAAATTATTTTAAAAGTTATTTTTCTATTTTATTTAAAGGCTTTTTCTTAAGGCCAGAAATGGCCTTTAATAGGTTAAAATTATTTTAATGTTTCAAAAATATTTCAGAAAATTTAGGGAAGCTCATTGGACATATATTGTCCATATATAAGAGTTTAAACACATGGTCATGTTCAAAATATTGGTCAAATCCCTCAAATACCCTTTCTGGATATTTCAAGCTTTTGAAATATTTATAAAGGAAATACTCTCCAATAAGTCCAAGAAAATTCTATCATGTCACAAATGCCATATTTGATGATCTTGCCAAGCCTCATGTCTTGAAGAATAAGATAACCCCACCAAAACCCTTCATAACCATTTCTGTTCATTTTCTAGTTTGAGAAACTTTACATTGCCAAACATGTCCAAAAGTTCTCAAACTTGGTACACATTCTAAAATGGTCTAATAATTCATCTATACAAACTGGTGCATCAAGGAGAACAAGTTAACTTGATCAAAGCTTGCCAAAACCATTTCTGCCCATTTTTAGGGTTTGAAATAATTACATTGCCAAGTTTCTCCAAATGAGCTACACATTTGCACACTAGCTCAAATTGATACCAAGCTCATTCCTGTTAATTTTCAAAGCCATTGGATTCCTCTAGATACCTCAATTCATCATCATACACCTTCTGCAATATTTTTGCGATTAATGATTGAAGCCCCAAATGGATTCTCCTTTAGCTCAAATTTTTACCAGAGCTGCTCCTGATCACCCTCTACCTCTGGTAAAAATTGTAAGTCCATGCCTCAATTATTGGGGGGGTCAAAACTCCATTTTTCCTCCCTGGACAGCTAGTTTCTCTCTCTCTCTCTACCCCTCTCTCACTCCAGTCACTCCCCTGGGCATCCAAAGTCATCCTCACATTGTTTACTAACCCCTAGAAAGCATAGACATAAGGGGACACGCCCTGGGCACATAAAGTATGCCACGACATGCTGGGAGCACGCTAGAGTGCCCTCATGCACTGTAGCCCACCCATTCCGAGGGCATGCGACAACCTTAGGCGTCGGGATGATGTCTCCCGAGGTGGCCTCGACGTCCGGGACATGCCTCCCTGTCGGCCCCCTCCTCCCTTGCCCTCCTTCTCCCTCTGCAGAGCTCACCGAGCTTGTTCGAGGACGCTGCCCACGGTGCACCATCGCCTCCGTGCAAATACCCCTCCCCAGGCCTCCCTCTCAGTTCGGCTCTCTCTCCCACTCTCCCACCAACCCCCCCCAGACAACCCATCTCTCTCTCTCCCGTGCCCTCCAGTACCCTCCATGGCTGGAGTGCCGCCGCTGGCCTCCACTCTGATTCGGGCAGGGACGAGCTCCTCCCCTCCCCCTCCTCCCCACCACATCCTTCCGGAACATCTCCACCGCCAACATGGAGCTCCCCCGCGCTCCAAATCCCCTTCCCGACGACCGTAGCATCGAAATCATCCTCGCCATCACCCGGCCGCGCCCAAAGCCTCTCCCCTTCGCGGGCTCCTTCGCGGGCATGAAGCACCTGGACGGGCGCGCCTCGTCGCGCTGGACACACCGATGTGCCGGACGTCGCCGGAGGTGGCCGGAGCCGCCAGGGAGAACATCGGTGCCCGCGCTGCTTCGCCTCCTCTGCTTCGCGCGGGAGGTTGAAGAAGGCCCTGCCAGTGGGGCCGGCGACCCCACTGGTCAGCTTCTGCTAACGCGTCCGGCTGGGCCCATGCGGAGTAAGTGGAAGTGGCTTCAGCCGATTCCGCCTTCCCGCGGCGGAGGCGCAATTCCGCAACCCGGCTTCGACGTGGCCTCTCAGCGGGCGAGCGCGAGGAGCTGGGCCAGGCCCAGTACGCTGCCCGGCTAAGTTACGCTCAGCACGTGATTTCAGCCTGTCTAGGTATAACCCCTTCACCTTTTCTTTTTCCAGAGACATTGTAAAATCCATAGAAAATTCATTTCAACTCCAAATTTGGTGATTCAAATTCCTAGTGGCTTCTAAATTCCCGATCTACCACATGGTGCATCATGCCCATTTTTACAGAACACTTTTATTCACACATATTTAATAAATCCTATTTTCTTATTTATGTGCTGAACTTTGGAAATTAACAGAGAGCCCATTTTTGATCCAAATGCCATGATTCAAATTTCTAGGTGCATATACGTTCATAACTTAGGTTATAAACATTTTCCTCAATGCTTTCCCTGCCACCTCAAATATTGGTCCATTCCTTCATGTATGGCCAACTTTACAAATTCATAAGTAAATCATTTGAACTCCAAATCCAATGAAACCAACTCTTAGATGCTTCTAAAATCATGCCTTGTTCAATGAGTGCCTTTGATCATTTTACAAAAAACATTTTTCTGTAGACTTCTTGCAGAACCATTATTCCCTTGTTCCCACCAAATTAAAATATTCAAAAATCCTCATTGATCCAAATCCAGTGGAACCACTTTGGTTATTTTCCATGTAACCAGAGATGTCCTAGAAAAGTGGAACTTTTATTTTTCTGCCTTGTTGTGTTGCTTATTGTGATTGCTGTCGACGATAGTTGACAAAGTAGACGGAGTACTTGGAGATGGACCAGAAGATTTGAAGACTTTACTGAGCCAGGTAAGCAGCCCCTTAATCATGTCTATGAAACCCTTTTTATGCATGTCATATAGCGCTTTATTATTGTTGCATCGAAATCATGATGAGATGGTAACCACTTTGGTGGGTTGCCTCCGTTACTTCCTTGTTGATACTTGCATTGTGCATGACCCTACCTTCCTATGAGGGTTATGCGGGTGGGAGTGGATAGGATGCTAAAGTAGTTGCTACGCAAATGGGACGGGTATGTGCATGGTGATGGAGACAAAGTATTTTCAAAGACTTTTCGAAAACCCCGTAGGGTGCCACTAATGGTAGAGGGAGATGTTGAGCTAGGTAACCACTTGATAAAGAAGTGGTGTACCGAGGCAAGTGAGTGTGTTGTTTTTCGAAAACCGTTGTGTCCCCTCTTGGATGGTACGATCTTGAGCGAGTCTCGTATGATGTACATCATGAGGACATGGGCCAACGAGTGGACTCTTTGTTGGTATTGTCAAGGGAAAGATAATGTTCGGGTGCCTACCTCAGGTACTTGATGTGCCGCAAGCCGTGGATTGACATGAAGGTTCCTCGAGTCTTGTGGGTAAAGTGTGCAACCTCTGCAGAGTGTAAAACTATTCGAATAGCCGTGTCCACGGTCAAGGACAGTGGGATGACTGCTCTTGGGCTACGTCCATTGTTTACAAAAACCTGGTGTATGTGTGTGTGTGTGTGGGGGGGGGGGGGGGAGAACTACTTGAGTCAAGTCGAATGACTTGACATGTTGATTAAGCTGGAGTTGATCCAAACACTGTTTATGTTGATATATGTAACCTGTTCACATGGATATCTGAATTCTTATGATGCATGCTTTATAAGTTGTTAGGTCATGTCATTGCACTCAAAACTAGCTTTCTACAAAATTTCCTACTTAGTTCTATATCATGCTTTGTTGTACCTTGTTCCAAAAACATGGGTTGCTTACGAGTACATTGAAAGTACTCATTGGCTTCCCACTAGTTATTTAATTGGCCAGTCATGTAAGAGCAGGAATACGAAGAAGAGTTCTTTGGTGAAGAACATGCGAACTAGGACGCTTTCCCAGTCAAAATGCCTATAGGGTTAAGGCAGATGACATGGGTCCTAGTTATCGGCAAAGATTTCCGCTGCGATGATTTATTCAAGACTTGACCATAATGGTCCTATTTATGTACGACGGTATGTAATGGATGTAAACTCTTGATATTCAGTCTGTGGTGTACAGTGAGCATTGATCCTTGGGATCACTGTGCACGTGTAACCGGTGGCTTTGACTGTATAAGTCGGGGTCCCCACACAAATTTCGTTTACTAACTTATTGCAAAATTCTGAAAGGGAAAAGTGGAACAAGCTTCTACACTCATAGCCTTTGCCTATAAATTGTCCATCTCTACATGATTACTTTATTTGAATTTAAAACTATATTAAACCCATCTATACACAGAAGGGAGCAACAAGATTCTTGTTCATATTAGGGACATATTGCACGTTCCTTAGCTACATGATCTTTCCTAAAATGACCTTCAAATCCATCGTGTCAATGCACGAACAAAAGCAGGTGATACGTCTCCAACATATCTATATTTTTTGATTGTTTCATGCTATTATATTACCAATCTTAGATACTTTATATGCAATTTTATATCATTTCTGGGGACTCACCTATTAACTTGGTGCCCAGTGCCAGTTGCTGTTTTTGCTTGTTTTTGGCTTTTCAAAAAATCAGTACCAAACGAAGTCCAAACATGGTGAAACATTAGGCTAATTTTTTCTAGACCAGAAAGGACCCTAGAACATTTGGGAGGAGGTCGAAAGATCTACGGGAGAGTCATGAGCTCACAGGGCGCATCCCCGGGGGGACGAGGGGTGCCACCTGAGCTCGTGGGTCCCACACAGCTCCCTTTGACCTAATTCCAACTCCATAAATTCCCATAAATCCCTAAACCAACTGAGAGCCACCCAAAAGCACTTTTTCCACCGCCGCAAAGCTTCTGTTCTTCCGCGATCCCATTTGGAGGCCTTTTTCGGTACTCTGCCGCAGGGAGAATCGATCATGGAGGGCTTGTACATCATCCTTGCTGCACCTCCAATGATGTGTGAGTAGTTTACCACAGACCTACGGGTCCATAGCTAGTAGCTAGATGGCTTCTTCTTTCTCTCTAATCTTCAATACAATGTTCTCCATGACCTCCATGGGGTTCTATCCGATGTAATCTTCTTTTGCGGTGTGTTTGTTGGGATCCGATGAATTGTGGGTTTATGATCATATTATTCATTGAAAATAATTGAGTCTTTACTGAACTTTATTATGCATGATTGTTATAGCTTTGTATTTCTCTCCGATCTATCCGTTTGGTTTGGCCAACTAGGTTGATATATCTTCAGCGAGAGAGGTGCTTTGTAATGTGTTCAATCTTACGGTGTCCTCACCTTGTGACAGAAGGGGTAGCGAGGCACGTATTTGTATTGTTGCCATTAAGGGTAAAACGACGGGATTTGATCATATTGCTTGGTTTTATTCTGTCTACATCATGTCATCATAGTTCATGCATTACTCTGTTTGTTATGAACTTAATACGTAGAGAGGCAAGCGTAGAAATGCTGTCAAAGTGGAGTAATAGTAGTAGATGCAGAATCGTTTTGGTCTACTTGTCACGGACGTAATGCCTATATACATGCTTTTCTATCAATTGCCCAACAATAATTCGTCTACCCACCATATGCTATCTTTATTAGAGAGTAGCCTCTAGTGAAAACTATGGCCCCCGGGTCTACTTTTATCATATTACAAAAACCAAAAATACCTTGCTGCAAATTTTTTTTTCTTTTTTTTTTCAATTTATATATCTATCACTACCAGATTTAATCCTTGCAAGTAACGAGTTCAAGGGGATTGACAACCCTCTTACTCGCGTTGGGTGCGAGTATTTTCTCTTGTGTGTGCAGGTACTGTTCACTAGGATTTGTGTGGTTCTCCTATTGGTTCTATAACCTTGGTTCTCACGGAGGGAAATACTTATCAGCTACTATATTGCTTCACCCTTCCTCTTCAGGGAGAATCCCAACGCAGCTCACAAGTAGTAGCAGGTGAACCATTCCCCATTAGTACAGAAGAATCTCATCCGACCTGATAAGAAGTCAACAAAGAGTCAGCACACACGTGAACGTTAGCACCCGAATCAATCCACCAAGATGATGATTGAAATACTGAAATTACCATACACATCAGTATTGCTAGCGGTCACCACGTGGACATTCTTGGAGCCCGTTTTCCCTTTGCGGACTGCATGTTCTGGGCATCCCTTGAAAAAGTGTTCGGACTTTCCACATGCGTAGTACTCTTGCCCAGCCTTGTTTAGATTCTTCTTCTTGAATGTAGTAGTCTTGACAGGCTTGTTATTTGCTTTGTATTTGTTTTGTGGGTACTTTTGCACCATATTGGCGGTAGGCTGAACCTCACCTCCTTTCTCAATAGTGTCTTTAGCCCGAGCTCTCCTCAATATCAAGAGTAGCTATCAGATTTTCAACTAAAATCTCCTGTCTCTTATGCTTCAGAGTAGTGGAAAAATTCCTCCATGAAGGAGGCAACTTTGCAATGCACCCAGCCACAAATTTATTGGGTAAATCACATTAAGGAGTTCCAATTCCTTTCAAATGCGTTGTATCTCATGAGCTTGTTCAACTACAGAATGGTTATTTGCCATCTTCTAGTCATGGAATCTCTCCAGAATGTATAGTTCACTTCTTGCATCTATTGCACTGAATTTAGCATTCAGTGCATTCCACAGTGCCTTCCCATCATGTATGTGCATACACATCATGCAGATGGTCAACAAGAATTCTTGAAACACATCCCACAAGATAGTATTGGCTTTCTGGAATTCCTATGATCTTCATTAGATTCCTTTCGGCATGCCTGTAGTAACGTGGAAAACTTTTAGAGCAGTAAGCTAGTGCACGGACTTCACTGGCCACCTCTTAAAGTGCACACCAGTAAACTTAACCAGCCTCTGTGCATGAGCAAATCCAGCCATACTTACTCAGAAATTTTCCTACAATTAGGTTTTTTTGATTGTTGGAATATTAGGCAAATTCATGATTAATTTCAGTAAATAATTCATGTCTAGAATAGAAATTAGCATGCAACACTCTAGCATACTAAATGAATAAGAAAACATGGACTGCAACATCGAACATGTGATACCAACCATAATTAGAGGCATGAACATACCATGACACACTTACTGTTCGTTAGTAGCGTTGGAGCAATGTTATCGAGGACGACGTTGGTGAAGACCAGACGAAGTAGATGGCGTTGGAGACATCGATATGAGGTGCTGCCTGACTTTGATGGGAGGCGACCCATGGTGACGAACTTGAACAGCCGTGCGAAGCGCTTCCCAAAAACCTAATTCGCCATCTTTCGGTGGAGGATCACAAGGATGAACTGTTTCAGAGGCCAGCTCTCCCTCATGTTGGTGCACACTAGTGTTAGGGATGGAGTAGACGACGGTGGCGGCACACGTTGTGAGATGGGGAAAAACCCTAGCTTGTTTCAGTGTGTCTTTGGCCATGGTTGTTAAGCGGTATATATAGGAGGACAAACATGGTACCGTGTCGTGATCACAATCTCAAACTGACTTGGTTTCCAATTCGTGAAGTTACCAGACAAGTAAACAATCAATTTGTCTGGCAAGACATCAAAAACTAAACAACAAGAATAGGCTACGCTCGTGTAAGACCACAGACTGAATTTTGGTGAACCATTCACGCGCATGTCACACGCCCATCGCCCCGGGCCAAGCAAGGGGGGCACGCATGTGGTCTTCTCTTTCTCTCATCAACACATCACTTACTGAAGTGGAGAGAACCTACTGTATAAACAAGTCACACACCTCCTCAACATTTGGGATGAGACCAAACTTTAGACCCTCTACTTACCATTTTATACATGGGTTTTTGAGATTTGCTTCTGGAAATTCCAAAAATTTACACGGGCCAAGCCCATTATTCTAACAGAAACCTTTGGCCGCGATAGATAGAGATGGGGATAGAAGCAAGCCGGTTGTTTCCTTTTCTTTAGATTTTACCCCAGGGCATATTTTGCCACCGAGCAATGCGGGCGCCTGCTTGCATGTTACTCCTACCACTATTAAATTCTCAGATCACCAAATTAAAAATTCATGAAAAGAGCTTTGGTACGGAGTTCAACTTCACCATAATATCTAAAGAACAACTAACCATCCAGTGCCCCAGGGCCTATCTTATCTTCTGCATCTAAATAGCTAACCTTTACTAACATATCAAACACAATAAGCTGCGGGAGAATGGCTAACGCTGGGCGTCTCCACCTCACAATTTTTACTTTGCCATTGACGCCCGTAGATAACAACTTCCCTAATAAAAATTAGGGATGGAAAGAACCCAGGTGTTGCTTTCCTCCCTATTCCCTCATGCTACCACCTCTGTGTCTTCTCCTCCGCCTTCTCTCCTAAGGACCAGGAAGGTCAAACCACACTAGATCCACAATGAGGCCTCCGGATCCGCATGCCGTCATCGAGCTGGGCCACGCGGAGGTCCATCTCCACAACCACGCACCAAGGATGGAGGACTGATGGGGCTTCCTCTATGGGATGCTCCCATAGACCTCCTTCTCCTCAACCACGCAGTGGCAGCAGAGGAGCTCCTTCATCCGTGTGCTTCTTCTCGATCAAGCTCAGACCCCAGCGCCACACTCGAGCTTTTTCCAGGGATGCTTCTCCTTGATACGTCTCCAACATATCTATAATTTATGAAGTATTCATGCCATGTTTACAATAATTTTATATGGTTTTGGTATGATTTTATTAGAACTAACCCGGACTAACGCTGTTTTCAGCAGAACTACCATGGTGTCGTTTTTTGTGCAGAAATAAAAGTTCTCGGAATGGGCTGAAAATTTACGGTGATTTTTTATGGACCAAAAGAGATCCCCCGAAGCACCAGAGCTGGGCCAGGAAGTGCACGAGGGAGCCACAAGCCTAGGGGGCGAGCCCCCCGAGCTTATGGGCTCATCGGGCACCCCCCTGGCGTGAGACCGATGCCAAAAATTCCTATAAATACCCCAAACATCGAAAAGGACCCTGGATGAGAAGTTCCGCCGCCGCAAGACTCTGTATCCATGAAAACTCAATCGGGACCCCGTTCTGGCACCCTGCCGAAGGGGGAAATCATCACCCGAGGCCATCTTCATCATCCCGGCGGCCAGCATGATGAGGAGGGAGTAGTTCACCCTCGGGGCTGAGGGTATGTACTAGTTGCTATGTATTTGATCTCTCTCTCTCGTGTTTTTGATTTGGCATGATCTTGATGTACCGCGAGCTTTGGTAATATATTTGGATCTTATGGTGTTCTTCCCTCTCTACCTTCTTGTAATGAATTGAATCTTTTCCTTTGAGGTTTTCTTATGTCTGATTGAATCCTTTGGATGTGAGAGCACTTGATGTATGTCTTGCGATGGGATATCTATGGTGACAATGGGATGTTCTATTGATTCACTTGATGTATGTTTCGGTTATCAACTTGCGGATTCCCGTGGTGACTGTCAGGCCCGTGGGACTGGGGGTACCCACACCCGTCAGCCTGCGACCCGCCATGTGGCGCTAGAAGGAGGGCCAAGCGTGGCCCAGCATCAAGACCTCACGAGCAAGACCCTCGCAAGGGCCCCTGCCTCGCGAGGTGAGCGTCAGCAGGGATCACCGAAGGCTCCCGAGGGCCTCTCGCGGAGCGGCCTCCCGAAGCCGCCTCCCGAGGAACCTCGCGGGGTGGACATCTCTAGGCTCGCCACCCCGCCTCGCGCTGCATGTGGGTGATGTGAGCCACGACGGGCGGAGCCAGAAGGGCACCAACTGGCGCAGACATGGAAGTTTTCCTCTTTCGTGCTAAGGGAGCAGGGCATCGCGCCGGCTCCCAAGGCAATCCCCAAAGGTTGCTGTTTCGGTGCAAGAAGGTCAGGATGACAGGCTCGCCAGGACGGAGGTCATCGCCGAGCCCACCGCTGCGTCATGCCCAGAAGCTTTGCAGGTGAAGACCACCTTTAGTCAAGATAGGATGTACTCCTGCCCCCCTTCAAAATTGGCCGTTGTGGTATCCTTTCCCGCCTAGAGTTTTCAGGGGGGAAGAGGACTGAGGCCAGTATAAGTATAGGCCAGTCTCCACTGTAGAGGGATCGAGTTCATCCACCCCGCCTTGTACTGGTTCATACTCATCCTCCCTTGCGAGGCAATCCACCACAAGCAGGAGTAGGGTCTTACACCGCAAGGTGGCCCGAACCAGGGTAAACCGCCGTGTTGTGTCTTCCTTCTCTCTCGCTCGAGCACATCGGAGCATCGCAACAAGGCAGTGAGCAGTGAGCAGTAGCTTAGTGGAGTTCTTCGCACACACCCTAGAGTTCGAACCTTTCCTTGGGTCTGCGGAGCCCCAATTCCGACATTTGGCGTGCCAGGTAGGGGTGTGCCGGAGTTCTTCCACTTCCGTCCCCGCTCCACCGTCTCCATGGCCGACGCCCGTCACATTCACGCCGCCTGGGCGGGGCCCGCGGGTTAAGGCGTCCTCCGCCGCTCTGCCTCGGTCGCAGCCAACGCCCCTCGCCCTGCTGTTCGCTGGAACACCGCGGGCTGCCCGGCCTTCACCCCCAGCCTGCGTCGGGTGTATTGGCCAGAGAGGTTCAGGCCGGTGCTGCCCCTGCGCTAAGATGGCGCTGCTGACCTCGAGGAGTTTCTCTGGCTCTACGCCCAGGGCGTCTTGAGGGCGGGCGGCAATGACAAGGCCATGGCTAACTGGTTTCCCCTGGCCCTTGTGTGCGCCCCGCGTTCTTGGCTCCTCAACCTCCCTGAGGCCACTGTCTCCTCTTGGAGCGAGCTCTGTGATCGGTTCGCCATGCGCGCGGCCTGAGTGCACTATCACTTTTGACTCCCGGGACCACCCCAAGCCCGCGGTCGCCGCCGGCGCGCTCCCCATGTTATGCACGCCCACCATCAGCAACGTCTCTGTCACCAAGACCCTCATCGACGACGGTGCCGGTCTCAACGTCCTATCTGTCGAGACCTTCGAGACACTGCAAGTGCCTTTCGATCAGTTCGCGCCCACCAGGCCCTTCTCGGGTGTAGCTGACGGCTCCACCACTCCCCTGGGGCAGGTGCGCCTCCCAGTCACCTTCGGCACCCGTGACAACTACCGCACCAAGCTCATCGACTTCGACGTGGGCCACATTGGCCTCCCGTACAACGCCATCCTGGGGTACCCCACGCTCGCCAAGTTCATGGCGGCAACTCACCCTGACTACAACATCATCAAGATGCCGGGCAGCGGCAGTGTCATTACGGTCGCTGGAAATAAGGAGGACATGGTTCAAGCCCTCAAGGGCGCCTAGGGGCTCTGGCGGCCTCGCGCCCGGGCCCCGAAGATGGGGACGAGCCTCCGAAGGTCGCTCTGGCAAGAAAGAAGCAACTGTTCTCCCAAGACCGCGCTGAAATGAAGAATGTGTCGGTTGATGGCAGCGGCGCTGGCCCTACCTTCACCATCGGTGCCGACCTACCCCCAGAGCAGGAGGGCGCGCTCATCGCCTTCCTCCGGGCGAACAAGGACATGTTCGCCTGGAAGGCGTCTGATCTGACCGGCGTCCTGAGGGAAGTAATCGAGCACCATTTGGCAGTGTGCCCTAACGCTTGTCCCATCAAGTAGAAGGCGCGGCGCTAAGCGCCGGAGAAGCAGGCGTTCATCGTCCAAGAGGTGCACAAGCTACAGGAAGCTGGGGTCATCCGGGAGGTACGCCACCCCGAGTGGCTCGCCAACCTGGTCATAGTCCCCAAGAAAGGTGGAAAGGAGCGCATGTGCGTCGAGTTCACGAGCCTCAACAAGGCTTGCCCCCAGGATCCCTTCCCGCTCCCGCGCATTGACCAAATCATGGACTCCACCGCCGAATGCGATCTCCTGTGTTTCTTGGATGCTTTCTCTGGCTACCATTAGATCAAGATGGCGAAGGGGGATGTCGAGAAGAAGGCTTTCATCTCCCCGTGCGATGTGTTCTGCTACATCTGCATGCCTTTTGGCTTGAGAAGCATGGGCGCCACCTTTCAGCGGTTGATGCGCATCACACTGGGGCCGCAGTTGGGAAGAAATGCGGAGGCTTACGTGGATGACATTGTGGTTAAATTATGCAAAGCAAGGACGCTAGTCGAGGACCTGGAAGAAATGTTCACGGACCTACGAACGGTTAGCTTGAAGTTCAACACCGACAAATGCGTTTTCGGGGTCCCGTATGGCAAGCTCCTCGGCTTCCTCATCTTCCACTGAGGGATTGAGGCCAACCCTAAGAAGATCAAGGCCATAGAGAAGGTGCGCCCCAAAGACCCTCAAGGAAATGCAACGGCTGGCCGGGTGCGTCGCGTCCCTGGGACGCTTCATCTCCAAGCTAGGCGAGCGCGCCTTGCCGTTCTTCAAGCTCATGAAGAGAACTGGCTCCTTTGAGTGGACCTTGGAGGCAGACGCGGCCTTTGAAGACCTCAAGAGGTACCTCACGAGCTCGCCCATAATGATGGTGCCGCGCTTTTGCGAGCCCTTGGTCTTGTATCTAGCGGCTACACCACAGACTGCCAGCACTGCACTTGTGGCGGTACGGGAAGAGCGCGTGAAGGCCAAGGAAAGACTCACAGAGTCCCGTGATCCCACCGCCCCCCTAGGACCCCTGGGCCTAGAGGGCGGGATGACCTCTCGAGCCTTAGGCACCTTAGGCTGGTGCCCCTGGGCCGACCACGCCCGTGACGCCCCCAGAAGTTTCAGGGGCCCGCGCACTCCCGAGGGAGCAGGGGCTCGCGGGGACCATGTGCCTCGTCGAGCACCCCGTGTATTTCATCAGCACGATCTTGAGGGACATGCGCACTACCCAATGCAGAAGAAGCTCCTCCTGGCGCTCTTGGTCGCCTCCAGGAAGCTGCGCCACTACTTCCAAGGGCACCCCATCAAGGTCGTCTCCGCATATCCCCTGGAGAAGGTGCTGCACAGCCCTAACACCACGGGCCGAGTCACCGAGTGGAACATCGAGCTGCAAGCATTCCAGCTAGAATTTTGCACCACCAGGGTAATCAAGGGGGCGGCCCTCGCTGATTTTGTGGGGGAATGGATGGACACCAAGGAGGAGCGCCACGAAGACAAGTACCTCCTGCTTGGGGATGAGGTGCCGGTTAGGTTGGACCATGCACTTCGACGACGCCTTCTCCTGGCAGGGGGCGGGGGCAGGGGTCGTGCTCATCTCCCCAGCCAACGACAGACTTCGTTACACCATCTAGCTACGCTTTCAACACGGCGAAAAGGTCTCCAACAACATCGCGGAGTACAAGGGCCTGATCGTCGGTCTCAAGGCTGCCTCTGCCTTGGGAATAAAGCACCTCACCATCAAGGGTGATTCTCAGCACTTGGTCAACTTCTCCAACAAGAAATACATGCCAAAGAATGAGCACATGGGGGCATATCTGTAGGAGGTGCATAAGCTTGAGAAGCGTTTTCCGGGTTTAGAATTGCAGCACATCCCGCGCGACATTAACAAGGAGGCTGACGACATCGCCAAGCGGGCATCCCGCCGTGAGCCCCAGGGCCCCGATGTCTTCGAAGAGAGGCTCTTCGCGTCGTCGGCCGTTCCTCCCGCCACCGGCGCCACGTTGCTCCACGAGGAGCTTCCGCCCGCACCACTCACAGGCGTGCCAGACTGCGGCCCGGCCTCTGGAGTCCATCTGCTGTTGGCACTGGAGCCTCAAGCAGATAGTTGGGTTGCAGAGTTCAAGGCCTACCTACTCCATGGTACCACGCCCGAAGAAGATGCGGAGGTGGAGCATGTGGCCTGGCAGGCCACAGCTTATTGCCTACAAGACGGTGAACTGTACCGCAGGTGCCCCAATGACATCTTGTTGCGGTGCATTTCAGAGGAACAAGGGCACGAGCCGTTGGCTAACATCCATGGGGGAGATTGCGGGCATCATTCTTCGTCACATACCCTCGTGGGTAAGGTGTTCCGTAGCGGGTTTTATTGGCCCACGGTGCTCCGCGATGCCACCAAGCTGGTCCAGTCCTGCGAAGCTTGCCTGTTCCATGCCAAGGAAATCCATCAGCCTGCGCAGGGACTTCAGACAATCCCGCTCTCGTGGCCCTTCGCGGTATGGGGGTTGGACATACTGGGCCCTTTCCCTCGCACGGCGGGTGGTTACAGCTACCTCTACATCGCCATCGACAAGTTCACCAAGTGGGCGGAGGTGGAGCCCGTACGCACCATCCCGGCGGGATCGGCTGTCAAGTACATCAGAGGCCTCATGAGCTGGTTTGGCGTCCCCAACCGTATCATCACCGATAATGGCTCCCAATTCATGAGCGGCCTCTTCAGCTCATATTGTGCTAACCTTGGAACACAGATATGCTACGCTTCGGTGGCGCACCCACGGAGCAATGGCCAGGCTGAGCATGCCAATGCGGAAGTCCTTAGGGGTCTCAAGACCAGGAGCTTCAAGAAGAAGCTCGAGGCTTGCGGCAAGGGCTAGCTCAATGAGCTCGGGTCTGTGCTGTGGTCCATCCGCACCACCACGACAAAGCCCACCGGCAAGACCCCTTTCTTCCTCATCTATGGGGCCGAGGCGGTCCTTCCGTCCAAGCTCAAACATGGTTCCCCGCGAGTGCTGGCATTCGACGAGGCACGCCAGGGCGACTCGTAGGGGGCCGACATGCTGCTCCTTGAGGAGGTCCGCCGCCAGGCCTCCCTCCACGCCACGAGGTACCAGCAGGCCTTGCAGTGCTACCACAGCCGCAACATCCGCCCCCGGACTCTCGAGGTTGAAGACCTCGTCCTGAGGCGGGTCCTCTCTAGGGAGGGCCTCCGCAAGCTCTCGCCCATGTGGGAAGGCCCATTCAGGGTCGCCCACGTCTCCAGGCCAAGCGCGACACGCCTGGAGACGGAGGATGGGGTTCCCGTGTAGAACGCATGGAACATCCAGAACCTCCGCAAGTTCTACCCGTGACACTCTCACGTAAGAATGAGTGGGGCTGTACACGCCCCGGAGCCTCCGGGTGCGCCACCCCACGGCCTTGCGGGAGCTCCCACCCACGCCCAAGTGGAAGCCCCATGCTCCGCGCTGGCGGAACGATCGAACAACGATCATGCCCACGCCCAAGTGGAGGCCCCATGCTCCGTGCTGGTGGGAGTACTAATAAAGGCACCAGACGCAGTGGCCTTTTTCCTTTTGTAAACAAATTTGCAATTTCTCAGAATAAAGTTTGAGATTTTCTGCGTCTTCGCCAAGTAAGGGAATGGGGTTTTTCTTTGCGGAGTTTTGTTGGATTTCATTTTTTGGCAGCCACGCGCACCTCATGCCTCGCTCATGAGCCTCACGCGAGTGGGGGCTGGACATGGTGTTTGCGCTCAGGCCAGCCCCAGCGGCATTAAGGGCCCACGCGGTAGGGGGCTTAGGGCCGCAGGTCTGATACGTCTCCAATGTATCTATAGTTTATGAAGTATTCATGCCATGTTTACAACAATTTCATATGGTTTTGGTATGATTTGGATGGAACTAACCTGGGCTAACGCTGTTTTCAGCAGAACTACCGTGGTGTTGTTTTTTGTGCAGAAATAAAAGTTCTCCAAATGCAACGAAACTTTTTGACAATTTTTTTGGAACAAAAGAGGCACTAGAAGCTTCGTGGGAGGACTAGAAGGTGAAGGAGGTGGGCACAAGACACCTGGGTGCGCCAGGGGGACCATGCGCGCCCAGGTGGGTTGTGCTCACCTTGAGGCACATCTTCGCGTGATTCCAACGCTGAAAAATCCTAAAAATAGAGAAACTCCCAAAAATAACCCTAGATCAAAAGTTCCGCCGCCGCAAGCCTCTGTAGCCATGAAAAACCAATCTAGACCCCGTTCTGGCACCCTGCCGGAGGGAGAAATCATCACCGGTGGCCATCTTCATCATCCCGGCAGCCACCATGATGAGGAGGGAGTAGTCCACCCTCGGGGCTGAGGGTTTGTACCAGTAGCTATGTGTTTAATCTCTCTCTCTCTCGTGTTCTTGATTTGGCACGATCTTGATGTATCATGGGCTTTGTTAATATAGTTGGATCATATGGTGTTTCTCCCTCTCTATCTTGTTGTGATGAATTGAGTTTTCCCTTTGAGATTTCTTTTTATCGGATTGAATACTTTTATGGATTTGAGAGCACTTAATATATGTCTTGCATATGAATACCCGTGGTGACAATGGGGGTATTATATTGATTCACTTGATATATGTTTTGGCACTCAATTCACGGATTCCCGAGGTGACATTGGGGTAATCTATGCATAGGGGTTGATGCACGTTTTTGTCCTACTTTCTCTGGTAGAAATCTTGGGGCACTCTTTGAGGTTCTTTGTGTTGGATTGAGTATTATGAGCCTGAATTTGTTTTGGTGTTATTTTAATACGAACTCTTGGGTAGATTGATCGGAAAGGATAACTTGGTGTTATTTTAGTACGAACTCTTGGATAGATCGATCGGAAAGAATAACTTTGAGGTGGTTTCGTACCCTACAAACAATTTCTTCTTATGTTCTCCACTAGATAAGGACTTTGGAGTGATTCTTCATCACACTTTGAGGGATGGTTATATGATCCAATCAGATTAGCATTGTTGAGAGATTGCACTAGCGAAAGTACGGACCCTAGGCCTCATTTTCAAGCATTGCAATACCATTTGTGCTCACTTTTGTTACTTGCTACCTTGCTATTTTTTATTGTTCCTATTACAAAAATCAATATCTACTATCATTACTACACTTGTATCACCATCTCTTCGCCGAACTAGTCCACCTATACAAATTATCATTGTATTTGGTGTGTTGGGGACACAAGAGACTCTTTGTTATTTGGTTGTAGGGTTATTTGACAGAGACCATCTTCATCCTACGCCTCCCACACATTGATAAACCTTAGGTCATCCACTTGAGGGAAAATTGCTACTGTCCTTCAAAACTCTGCGCTTGGATGCCCAACACGAGTCTACAAGAACAAGTTGTGTAGTAGGCATCAAGCTCTTTTCTGGCGCCTTTGCCGTGGAGGTGAGTGCTTGAAGGTATATCTTTAGATCTTGCAATTGAATCTTTTAGTTTCTTATTTAATCACTAGTTTGGTTTATAAAAGAAAACCACAAAAAAATGGAATTGAGATGCCCTCATATTATTCGTCTTTATCATGTCTTTCTTGAAAATGATGGCAAGGAAAATTGTGCTCAATTAATAGAAGAAGAATTCAATAATTTTTTTGGCATGAGTGGTGCGCATGATTGCAATGTTGTTAGTATGAATTCTTTGAATATCCATGATGCTAATGATATGCAAATCTACAAGCTTGGGGATGCTATGTTTGATGAAAATGATATTTTTAGTCCCCCAAGTTTTGATGAGAAAATTTACTATGATGAAAGCATGACTCCTATTTATGATGATTATATTGATGAAAGTGGCTTTGGAAGAGTGTCAACTCTAGGTAGTAATGATCCCACTATTTTGGAGGGTGTTGAATCCTATTATAATGATAAAAGTGGATTTGGAGAGGTCATGACTTTATTTACTAATGATTCCACTACTTCGGAAGAAGTTTCAATTGACTATGACAACAAAGTTGCTATCTATGATGATTATGGTGATGACATATATGCTATATTGAATAATGATAACCATGAAACTTGTCATCATGATTTTAATTTTTAATCACATGATAGTTATTTTGTTGAATTTGCTCCCACCACTATTGATGAGAATAAATTTGCTTATGTGGAGAGTAATAAAAATTCTATGCTTGTAGATCATGAAAAGAATGATTTATGTGATAGTTATATTGTTGAATTCATTCATGATGCTACTGAAAATTACTATGAGAAAGGAACATATGCTTGTAGGTATTCCAATAATATCAAGTTTCCTCTCTATGTGTTGAAAGTTTTGAAGTCATGCTTGTTTTGCCTTCCTATGCTAGTTGATTCTTGTTCCCATAAATTGTTTGCTCACAAAATCCCTATGCATAGGAAGTGGGTTAGACTTAAATGTACTTGCCATGTGATCCATGATGCTCCCGTTATGTTTCAATTCTTATCTTTTATGTGAGCATCATTGAAATCATCATGCCTAGCTAAAAAGGCATTAAAGAAAAGCGCTTGTTGGGAGACAACCCAACATTTACCCCTACTGTTTTTGTGTTTTCACATGATTAGTCTACTGTAGAAATCATTTTTATAGGTTTTGTTTCAATAAAGTGCCAAGTAAATCCTTTGGGATAGTGTGGATGATAGTTGACTTGATTCTGTGCAAAAACAGAAACTTTTGTGTCCAGTACAGAAATTCCTATATTTTACTAGGACGTGAAACAATTCTGAATTTTTTTAAATTTATTGGTATACAAATTTTCTACATTTTCCTAATTTTTACGAAATTTTGGAGTTAAAGAATTATGACCTTAATTCAGATCTTTATGTACTGTTCTTTTTTTTACAGATTCTGTTTGCAATGCATAGTTTGCTTATTTTATCGTTTCTATGGCTTATATTGCTTAATATAAATTGTGGAAATTGTAGAGTATAGTAGGCATTGTGTGAGAAAAATTATGAATGTTATGTTGACAGTAACAAAGTGAATGATTTGTCTTTATCATACTAACCCATCTCACGAAGTTCTGTTAAGTTTTGTGTGATTGAAGTTTTCAAGTTTTGGGTGAGATATCAATATGAGGAGAATAAGGAGTGACAAGACCCTAAGATTGGGGATGCAAAAGTCACCCCAAGGTAATATTCAAGGAAGATTCAAGTAACTAAGCTTGGGGATGCCCCAGAAGGCATCCCCTCTTTCGTCTCCAACATTATCGGTAACCTTACTTGGAGCTATATTTTCATTCGTCACATGATATGAGTTCTGGTTGGAGAGTCATTTTCTTTTAGTTGGATTTTCTTGCTGTTATTTAGATAATGTTTTGCGTCTTTTATTTCAATAAAAGTGGCAAGGATAGCCTTTACCATGCTTAGTTTTCAAGTATACGAGTTTCTGTTTCAAAACAGAAAGTTTATCGCTGTTGCAAAAATTCCCGAGAAAAATCAGAATGTGATAAAATGTTGAATTTTTTTGCATAATAAGATATGATAAATTTTCTACAGTTTGGTAAATTTTCAGAATTTTTTGAGTTAAATAAGAAAGGATCTTGCTTCATCCTTTACAGACTGTCCTGTTTAGACAGATTGCTGTAATGTTTGCATTGTTTGCATATGTTTGCTTGTTTAATGATTCTATTTGAGGATAGGAGTATTAAATATGCAGAGGTATTTAGTATGCAATGTTAAATAATAATTTTAGTGATTTGATACAGTAGAGAATGATAAGGTTATTGCATTGATTTATACTAACTTATCTCACGAGTTCTTGTTGAGTTTTGTGTGGATGAAGTTCTTAAGATTTAGGGAAACCGTGGTATAAAAGGAATTAGGGAGACTCAAAAGCTCAAGCTTGGGGGTGCCCAAGGCATCCCAAGTTAATATTCCAAGAAGTCTCAAGCATCTAAGCTTTGGGATGCCCCGGTAGGCATCCCACCTTTCTTCATCAACAACTATCGGTTAGTATCGGTTGATCCTAAGTTTTTGCTTCTTCACATGACTTGTGCTATTCTTGGAATGTCATTTAGTTTTTGTTTTGCTTGCTGAAAGTTTTAAAATAAGAAAGAGTCCTCACATAGCTACCTATTTACTTAACTACTCGCTTGATCTTCACTTATATGTTTTTGGAGTAGCTTGTCATTTACTCTTGTGCTTCACTTATATCCTATGAGTAAATTGTTGAATGAATTGAATATCATGAAGTTGAAATTATATGTTCATATCATGCCTAGTGGTAGCTTCACCTTCGGTTTAGAAAGTGAAATCATTTGAAGCTTGACAATCACAATATTGGTCATACAAGCAATTCATGAATGATTAGTATAAGGAAGAGAACTTTCACATACAAATATATTATCTTGGAAATCTTCTATGATTGTGAATACCCATTAATTATTTTCAAACTTGAGAAAATTAGTTGAAGTTGGACAAGGAAGACAACATAATGAGTTATGTTTGGGTATATTTGCATAGAAGTTATATTGTTATGGATCTCCAACATGTGGTGTTTGCTTAGGATCTTTTGCTAGCCAAAAATTCGTACTAAGTAGAGGTACTACTTGTGCATCCAAAAACCCTTAAACCCAGTTTCTTGCCATGAGTGTCCAACATACCTACCTATGGATTGAATAAGATCCTTCAAGTAAGTTGTCATCGGTGCATAAAGCAATAAAAATTGCTCCTAAATATGTTTGATCTTTTATTGTAAGGGAAAATTGAGCATTGTTCAAACTTGTGATGGCAAAGTAATAAAAACGACCGACTGCATATTAAAGGTTGCTCTCATAAGGGGCAATATAATATGACGTTCCTTTGCATTATGAACTTGGGCATCCAACAATAAAAAGCGCATGACAACCTCTGCTTCCCTCTGCGAAGGGCCTATCTTTTACCTATCATTGTTTACTTTTATTCAAGAGTCAATAGTATATATTCTCATTTCGACCTCAATTATTCTCTCGTTGGCAAGCATCATGTGGTGGGGAAAGATCTAGGCACATATGGCCAGTCAAATATATTTGATCATGATTTATTATTGTTGACAATGATCTCTATGATAAATGAGTTGGGAGGCAAAACATTAAGCCCCTATCTTTCTCTGTGTTCGATGGATGCCATTTGTTCTAAAAATATGCTTTGAGTACTAGCAATCATTGAAGACTATATGATGATTGAGTATGTGGAGCTCTTACTTAGACTTTGCTGAATAAGTTGAATTGCGATTGTTTGGTGACTAAGAATATAGGTTGTTGAGTTTCAAGAGAATTCACTATTTGAACCTTAACATGTGAATTGGTTGCTATTTTAACATGAGAAGTTTTATGAGAAAGAATTGTTGTTATGATGCTAGGAAAAGTGATTGAAATTATCATTGATCAAACTTATGCACTTTGCTAGCATTCACACTTCATAAATTATTTCTTTTATCATTTACCTACTCGAGGACGAGTAGGAATTAAGCTTGGGAATGCTGATACGTCTCCAACGTATCTATAATTTATGAAGTATTCATGCCATGTTTACAACAATTTTATATGGTTTTGGTATTATTTGGATGGAACTAACCCGGACTGTTGTTGTTTTCAGCAGAACTACCGTGGTGTTGTTTTTTGTGCAGAAATAAAAGTTCTCCAAATGCAACGAAACTTTTTGACAATTTTTTTTGGAACAAAAGAGGCACTAGAAGCTTCGTTGGAGGACCAGAAGGTGAAGGAGGTGGGCACAAGACACCTGGGCGCACCAGGAGGGCCATGCGCGCCCAGGTGGGTTGTGCTCACCTCGAGGCCCATCTTCGCGTGATTCCAACGCTGAAAAATCCTATAAATAGAGAAACTCCCAAAAATAACCCTAGATCAGAAGTTCCGCCGCCGCAAGCCTCTGTAGGCATGAAAAACCAATCTAGACCCCATTTCGGCACCCTGCCGGAGGGGAAAATCATCACCGGTGGCCATCTTCATCATCCCGGCGGCCACCATGATGAGGAGGGAGTAGTCCACCCTTGGGGCTGAGGGTTTGTACCAATAGCTATGTGTTTAATCTCTCTCTCTCGTGTTCTTGATTTGGCACAATCTTGATGTATCGTGGGCTTTGTTAATATAGTTGGATCATATGGTGTTTCTCCCTCTCTATCTTGTTGTGATGAATTGAGTTTTCCCTTTGAGATTTCGTTTTATCGGATTGAATACTTTTATGGATTTGAGAGCACTTGATATATGTCTTGCATATGAATACCCGTGGTGACAATGGGGTATTATATTGATTCACTTGATATATGTTTTGGCACTCGACTCGCGGATTCCCGAGGTGACATTCGGATTGGGGTAATCTATGCATAGGGGTTGATGCACGTTTTCGTCCTACTTTCTCCAAAAGAAATCTTGGGGCACTCTTTGAGGTTCTTTGTGTTGGATTGAGTATTATGAATCTGAATTTTTTTTGGTGTTATTTTAGTACGAACTCTTGGGTAGATTGATCTGAAAGGATAACTTGGTGTTATTTTTGTACGAACTCTTGGATAGATCGATCGGAAAGAATAACTTTGAGGTGGTTTCGTACCCTACAAACAATTTCTTCTTATGTTCTCTGCTAGATAAGAACTTTGGAGTGATTCTTCATCGCACTTTGAGGGATGGTTATATGATCCAATTAGATTAGCATTGTTGAGAGATTGCACTAGCGAAAGTACGGACCCTAGGCCTCATTTTCAAGCATTGCAATACCGTTTGTGCTCACTTTTGTTACTTGCTACCTTGCTGTTTTTTATTGTTCCTATTACAAAAATCAATATCTACTATCATTACTACACTTGCATCACCATCTCTTCGCCGAACTAGTGCACCTATACAAATTACCATTGTATTTGGTGTGTTGGTGACACAAGAGACTCTTTGTTATTTGGTTGCAGGGTTGTTTGAGAGAGACCATCTTCATCCTACGCCTCCCACGGATTGATAAACCTTAGGTCATCCACTTGAGGGAAAATTGCTATTGTCCTACAAAACTCCGCGCTTGGAGGCCCAACACGAGTCTACAAGAACAAGTTGTGTAGTAGACATCAAGGCCTGCCCCCGCGCACACCACCTCACCAAGGCCTTGTTGTCTAAGTCCTCGCGCGACGCTCATGAGCAAGCCAGCAGGCACGCGTTGCTCCCAAGCTTCTCGCCTCAGGAGCGCTCACCTCCTGGCCTTGCCCGGGCATTGTGGCCCGGCACGCCAGTGACGATCGACCCCCGCTCGGGGCCTATGTCTAAACAACATAGAGCATAAAAATAAGTATGGAGGAAAGGCAAGCCCAGGAGGACACGAATGTGGTTCGGTACATGTCACAGGTAAGTATCAGCAGGTAAGAAAAGAAGGGCGGCCTAAGGAGACGCATCGCTGTTGCCGTCGCCATCGCCACCCCCATGTTCCCCAGCTCCGCGTTGATCTTCGTGGCCGTCAGGGGTGAACCGCGGGCACAATGCATACACATGATCCTCCACCCACTCCTCGAGGGCATCATGGATCACTGCAAGGACAGGGGCTATCACGGCCTCGAAATCGAAGTCGGGGTCGGAGCGAAAGAGATGGCTGAAGACACGCGTCGATGCCAGGGCGAGGAGATCGTGGCTTTCTTCTTCGATGAGATTGCCCAACTTCTCCGCGCCCTCTTCAAGCCTCTCCACGACCTTGGTAAAGAAGGCAAGGTAGCCGGCATCGTCGGGCACAAGCAGGCTAGAAATGCTCTCCTTGCAGATGGAGCCCAGAGCGCGGCGAGACCTCCGCTCGAGGTCATGGAAAATCTAGGAGCGCATTTGTTGCAGCCCCCGAGCTCGATTCGCCTCGTCCTCCGCCCGCTCCATGAGGGAGGTGACGTCCCCCACCTGCTGGTGGAGTGATGCCAGGTCGGCCTCGGCCACGGCTTGAGCATCCAATGCGGCCTTCCATCGCTCATCTGCCTCATCCAGTTTCTTCTTGAGGTCGTCGATCTCGCCCTTCAGCTCTCGGCACCAGGCGCAGAAACGGGTCTCTTGAAACTTAACCTTCTTGCGGTGGTCCTTGATGAGCGTGCGACGAGCCTTCGTGATCTTCTTGCTGGCCTCCACCTGGATTCTCGCCTCCTGGGAGGCCAGGGAAGCATTGGCCTTCTCCTCGCGCTGGGCTAGAGAAACTTCGGCGGCTACCATTTGGCGCTCCAGTGTAGGGTAACGCAGCAGAAAACAAAAATTTTCCGACCTACGCACCAGCCCAGGACCACTATGGAGACTGCATACAAGGTTTGATCATTTTCGTTACCGACCCGTAGCGCAGCGAAAGTAGAGTCGATGACGATCGGTGGTGCAGATCCCCGCAGCTAGGATTTACAACCTCCCAACCGCGAGGATGTATACCCTCGTCTTCCCTTCGGACAGCCCTCCGGGAGGCAGTCGAACAGTCCCCCGGACGGTGTCGCGGACAGCCCTTCGGGAGGACCTTCGAAACTCGAACGGTCACTCGGACAGCCCTTCGGGAGGACTCACAGAACTCGGACCGTCACTTGGACAGCCCTTCGGTAGGCACTCACGAACAGCCCCTCGGGCACTAAGATCGAAACTACGACCTCTCTACAGAGTTGCACACATACGGTGTCAACTATCCGGCAGGGCTTCGCCGTCCAGAACTAGTTCCCACCGGAACCCAGACAGCCTTTCGGCTCTACGAAACTCTTTTCGTGGGAGGGAGAGAGAAGCCAGATCATTGCATGGCACTTGTATGTGAGAAGGTGTGAGTCTTTAGGCAGCCCCCTCCACCCCTATTTATAGGCCAAGCCCAAGGGTGGCTTCTCCAAGAAGCCAAGGGGAAAAATACCAAAGGACCCTCAAGGTGGCTTCTCCAAGAAGCCACCCAAAAAGCACTTTCACTATTCACGACGACATTTTTCAGCGTCCGTTCAAACTGAAAATATTTATGTGGGCTTAGAACATTTCCAGTACCCACTAAAATAATTTTCAACGCGTTCTGGAACAATTCCAGTTTAGTGATTTCATCTGCGAAAAGCATCTGAAGCGGTTCCGGCAGCCCCGGAACATTTCCGGTTTTTCTTCCAGAAAATTCCCAGAAGTTTCCAGAATGATTCTGGCATCCTCCAAGAATTATCAGGCATGTGTCGAAACCATTTTGACTTAATGGTATCCCCTGAAACAACTTTTCAGTTTCACCGGAACTCATTCGGTGACCTCTCTCTGCGGAACTTTTCCGCTGTCCGAAACTTTTTCGGTGATTTTCTCTCAGACTCCCTGTCTAGTATTCAGCAGATAGATGACCCTTAAGCGTGTGACCCTATAGGTTCGGTGAAGTATAGACATGACCTGGAACCCCTTCCGATCAATGATCAACATCGGAGCCGTGGACACCCATATTGACCCCTATACCCACACGAATGAATATTCGAGTGAACCTCCAGTTGCCGTGTGCTATTCCTGTTGCTTCACGATATGTTACAAATACCCAAGGTTAGACATGTTGGCATCCCCGTGGATCAACAACTTGTCCACTATGCCAGTTACCCCGTTATCGGTATTGTTCTCTTTTCTCGTTACCGTGTTCCGGCATCCCCGTGATCAAATCACAAAGTGTCTGGCCAGACGATGATGGATACCGTAACACCGAGAGGGCCCAGAGATATCTCTCCATCGCCGGAGGAGCAAATTCCAATCTTGAGCTATCAAGTTACTTGACATACTTTCCCATGAACCCGTAAGCCGCCGTAATAGCCACCCATTTACGGATGACGTTTAACAAACCCCAAAGTTCATGAAGCAAGCATGAAGAAACTCGATACTCTCATGGTCTGAGGAATCATGCAAACGTTAACCATCTCTGTGCTATTAACCATTAACTTGTGACGAATGTATCTCATAGCATAACATCAATCGGGTCGATTCAACACAAATGTTCTTCTAACATTTGTGCCCTCAAAGTTGCTGGCATAGACATGCCTATGATTGGGAAAACATAATCATCATGCAACACTTGAGCTAGTCTTAGAGGCATGACTAGGAATACATTTTACCGTTTATTATTCCACACGTGCACATGGGTTTTCCCCAGAGCCTTTATGGATATACGGGCTCGGGAACCACAGCAGTTATAGCATGGAACATAAACCTAATTATGAACACGGAGATAAATAATAACATTTATTATTGCCTCTAGGGCATATCTCCTACATCCAGCACCTCCAGCCGCTCGTGTTCTAGGCTCTGCTCGGACGACACCAGCGCCAGCTCCTCCTCGAGAGCCCAGAGACTTGCTTCCCGCGTCGACGACCCTTCCACGGAGGCGGAGAAGGCGGCTTTGCGCGCCCGGATTTGCTGCTCCAGGGCGGCGTTTGAGGCTAGGAGCTCCCGCTCGCGAGCCTCCACCGCTTCGTGCCGCCGGTCCACGGCCTCGGCCTCCTCGAAAGTGCGCTCACGAGCTTCCTTCGCCACGGCGGTGGACTTCTTGTCCTTTGAACGGGCGGACTCGTGCCACTGGTGGCTGAGCTTGACGGCGACCTCAAGCTGATGCCACCCGTGTGCCAGGTGCAGGCGCTCCTCCTCAAGGCACGCGTCGACACCATGAAGCTCTGCCTTGAGCTGGCTCAGCGCGCCCTTCGTGTCTTGAAGAAGGTCGTGCCTGACGGCGCCCCGGCTGCTCGCGAGCGCCAAGGCTCAGCCAGGGCCGAGCCCCGTGCTCTCGCATGTTGCCGAGGCATGAGGAGGCTCGGCCGCACCCACCGGGGGCTGGGGGCTGGCCGGCTCCCCTTCTGTTCCCCCCATTCGTGGCATTGCCTTCCGCAGGCTTGACACCCTTCCACTGGAGGCTGTTGGCCCGCGGTTGCCTCGGGCGCTGGCGAGAGTAGGTATAATGAATGACGGCCTCGCCTTCGCTAGTTCGATGCTGGCCTCGATGAAGGGCGTCGGGGAAGCAGGGAAGTGGCTCATCAGGGGCCGCCTGAGAAGAGCTGCAACCGCCCCCGCACGCGCATGGCCGGCTGCGAGGACCAAGGGGCGCGTGGCTGTTCCCCTCCTCGCGCCTTCAGTAAGCGGCAGGGAAGGCACCCACCGCCCGGGCGCGATCGTGGCCCCCCGATGAGCCGTGCCCTCGTCGCACCTCACGGCCATGGCGAGTGAGGGTGAGGCGGCCGTCAGTATCAGGGGTGCCCCCGTTACTCCACTTGGAGAGGACCTGTGGGAAGGAAGAGCTTAGGGATACTTGCTGCGCGTAAGGAGAAGAAGGTGGGGCACTTACTCGTCCATGGCGACCCACTTTCTCTTCTTCAGAGCCTATGGCAGCGCGCCGGGGCTGCTCTCCGACCGAATCCTTTTCCTGGGGGCGTGCGGCCCGGGGGTCGGCGTCCTGGGGTTCTGCACGCGGCTCGTCATGCCTGAAGCGGTGGCCGCGCCCTCGGACTGGGCGATGCCGCCGATGTTCGCTGGCGTAGGAGCGTGTTGCTGGACGGCCGGAGGCGGCAGGTCAACACGTCCCTCCACCACCGCCGCACGGGACGCCTCACCCGCGAGGTCCTCGGGCTTTGGGACCACCAGAAAGGGATTATCCCGAGGCCTCTCGTGGCCCTCAGGGAGCAGCCCCCACTGGTCGAAGCGTGGCATCCTCCCAATGAAGTCTTTCTTGCTCGTGTAGTTGTACAGAGGGAGCCCCTTTGGGGGGAGCGCGCTCGCTTCTCCGCCGGTCAAGATGCAGAGTACCCGGCTCAGCACGTCAGGGGGCAGGCAGCCTGTTTGGAGCCTCATTGCATCTCCGGGGCTAGTGAAGGCCCACATGGGGTGGGAGTGGCGTTGGAGGGGGGCAATCCGCTGATGGATGAACTCCCGCACCACCATCGCTGCTGTCACTCCTGCCGCCCTTAGGTTGGCCATCCTTGTCGTGACCCAAGATAGCCTCGGGTCGGCTAGCCTCTCGTGTCCCCAACCGGAGCTTGCCTCTGCTGGGGATGACGGGATTTGCAGTAAGGGACTAAACTGCGCCCCGTGGATGTACACCCATTGCCGCCGGAAGTCCTCTGCGTCCGGGCGGATCTCCATGTCGATGCCTTCGCCCGTCGTCGTGCCCATGGTGCAGAGCGACACGCACCCGGAGCTGTGTATCGGCAGTTAGCCACAGACAGAAGAAGTGGCGAAGCAACACCATAGAAGGGGCGATGCCCACAAAGGCCTCGCATAGGAATGCGAAGGCGGAAAGGAGGAGAACGGATTTCGAGTTGAAGTGCAACGCATGAACTTGATAATGCGAAAGCACGACATTGAAGAAATTCGAGAATGGGGGCAGCAAGCCGGAGAAGAGATGAATGGCGATGGTGGTGGCCTCCAGCTCGATGGAAGGCCGCGAATCGGGCCAAATCTTCGACGCTTTCCACTCGTTGGAATCGGCTGCGATCATCGAGAGGACCTTGTCGAGCCCCTCGCGATTGAGCATCGTGGACCGAACCAGAGCGGGCTCAGGCGCCACACGGTGGCCCGCTGCCACGGTGGCCTTGCTCCTCTTGTTCGGGGACAACATGGTGGAGCAGGGGCGGCGCAGGATCCGGCGAGAAGGGCGCAAGCTTACTCGAGAAGGAAGGTGATGTGGATGGGCGCACAATATGGTACTGGCGGCCGCACGGCTCACACGACCGGCTTTATGTCAGCCCGGACAGATGCTGAGGCATCATGGGGAAGTGGGGGCGTCCCACGCCCCGTCGTGCGCCACGCGTCAAGCCTGGCCCGTATGCGTTGGGGGCCCATGCCGCTTCGCCCAACTCTTTCCCTCCGACACGAGCGAAGTCGTGCACACCGCGGGCCCGGGGGCTACTGTCGGGCCCGTGGGACTGGAGGTACCCAGGCCCGTCTGCCTGCAGCCTGCCGCGTGGCGCTAGAAGGAGGGCCCGGCGCAGCCCAACATCAAGACCTCATGAGCAAGACCCTCGCGAGGGCCCCTGCCTCGCGAGGCGAGCGTCAGCAAGGATCACTGAAGGCTCCCGAGGGCCTCTCGCGGAGCGGCCTCCTGAAGCCGCCTCTTGAGGCCCCTCGCGGGGCGTACATCTCTAGGCTCACCACCCCGCTTCGCGCTACACGTGTGTGATGTGAGCCACGACGGGCGGAGCCAGAAGGGCGCCAGCGGGCGCAGATAGGGACGTTTTCCTCTTTCGTGCTAAGGGAGCAGGGCATCTCGCCGGCTCCCAAAGCAATCCCAAAAGGTTGTCGTTTCGGTGCAAGAAGGTCAGGATGACGGGCTCACCAGGACGGAGGTCATCGCCGAGCCCGCCGCTGCGTCATGCCCAGAAACTTTGCAGGCAAAGACCACCTTTAGTCAGGATAGGATGTACTCCTGCCCCCCTTCAAAATTGGCCATTGTGGTATCCCTTCCCGCCTAGAGTTTTCGGGAGGAAGAGGACCGAGGCCAGTATAAGTATAGGCCAGTCTCCACCGTAGAGAGGGATCGAGTTCATCCACCCCGCCTTGTAATGGCTCATACTCATCCTCCCTTGCGAGGCAATCCACCACAAGCAGGAGTAGGGTCTTACACCGCAAGGTGGCCCGAACCAGGGTAAACCGCCGTGTTGTGTCTTCCTTCTCTCTCTCTCGAGCACATCGGAGCATCGCCACGAGGCAGTGAGCAGTGAGCGGTAGCTTAGTGGAGTTCTTCGCGCACACCCCAGAATTTGAACCTTTCCTTGGGTCCGTGTAGCCCCGATTCCGACAGTGACATTGGGGTAATCTATGCATAGTGGTTGATACGTGTTTTCATATTCCTTTCTCCGATAGAAATCTTGGGGTACTCTTTGAAGTTCTTTGTGTTGGATTGAATATTATGAATCTGAAGTTGTTCGTTGCATATCATATAATCAAATCATGGATACTTGTGGTGACATTGGAGTATCTAGGTGACATTAGAGTTGGTTGATGTGTATCATATGGTGTTATTTTAGTACGAACTCTAGGGCTATTTGTGACACTTATAGGAATAGCTCAATGGATTGATCAGAAATAATAACTTTGAGGTGGTTTCGTACCCTACAAACAATTTCATCTTATGTTCTCCGCGTTAGGAACTTTGGAGTGATTCTTTGTTGCACGTTGAGGGATTGTTATATGATCCAATTATGTTATCATTGTTGAGAGATTTTGTACTAGTGAAAGTATGAACCCTAGGCCTTATTTTCAAGCATTGTAATACAGTTTTTACTCATTTTTGTTACTAGTTACCTTGCTGTTTTTATATTTTTAGATTACAAAAACATATATCTACTATCCATATTACACTTGTATCACCATCTCTTTGCCGAACTAGTGCACCTATACAAGTTACCATTGCATTATGTGTGTTGGGGACACAAGAGACTCTTTGTTATTTGGTTGCAGGGTTGTTTGAGAGAGACCATCTTCATCCTACGCCTCCCACGGATTGATAAACCTTAGGTCATCCACTTGAGGGAAAATTGCTACTGTCCTACAAAACTCTGCGCTTGGAGGCCCAACACGAGTTTACAAGAATAAGTTGTGTAGTAGACATCACTCCTACCCAGTTTTCCAGTAGGGGAGCAGCACACGGAAGCCGTTGTTGCTGAAGAACACGGGGAGCTGGTATAGGATGGTTGGGTCATCGTCGCGCCAGTCAGTCGGTGCCTCTTCCATGGTGGTGGTGTGCGAGTCGCACGTCTTCGCACTCCTCTACACCCTCATCGTCGCCCCGGCCCGATCCAGTTCGGCTTCACCCGCGACTTCTCCTTGCCCACCCAGGATGCCATGATCCGCAACCTCGGCCTCTCCATCTCCCAGGTCCTTCCCCATGGTTGTGCCTGGAGCCTCTATGCTTGCTCTGTTTTGACTTCTTCTTGGACTAAAAAATGTTGAGTAACTCTGTGCCTGTGCTTGATGCGGTTCTTCGCGTTTGGCTTGCTGTCGAACATTAGTGCCATGGTCAGGGCCATCGCCAGAGGCTAGATGCCGAGCACATTGGCGAAAAGGGGTGAGAAAATCTTGACCCTTTCCTCCCTCTGAATAAAAATTAGGAGTTGACCTTGTATTAGTCTAGAATCTCATGAATTATTTTGTGCCTAGGATGTTCACCACTTTATGCTTTAAGATTTTGAGTACTTCTCATCTGGTTCAAAAATGTTCAGAAAAGAAAGTGCAACTGATATGTCAATACATTGGATGCAGAATGGTCCACGGTATTTTTTTGGGAAAAGATGGTCCGTTGTTTATACCTACGCACCCCAACCAAAACTAAGTTAACCTTTTGAAATAATAACATTTTTACTTTCTGCCTGGGCTTTGGTGCATGCTGATTTTTATGGCTTTATGCTTTAAGAGATTCAGTACTTCTTAGCTGGTTAAATAATGTTCAGAAAAGGAAGAACAACTGAGATGTCAATACATTGGATGCAGAATGGTCCTTGTTTTTTTTTTGGAAAACAAGGTCCATTGTTTATACCTACGCACCCCACCCAAAACTAAATTAACCTTTTAAAATTACAACATTTTTAATTTGTGCCTGGGCTTCAATGCATGCTGATTTTTATGGATTTATGCTTTAAGAGATTCGGTACTTCTCCATCGTATATACCAACTTATTTTATTGCCAACAGATTATTGAGCTACTTAATTTAAGACGAACTCGTATGTATGAATTATGTGATGGCATCATACCAGGTGCCTGTATACATAGCATAGATATCTCCTTAGAGCACCAGAGGATCGCTTGGCTTCATGAACCAGGTGCACCTGTTCTCACTATTCACTAGTCCACGGATAGTTCACATCAAGGTATCAACCCCCTTCTCTTGCACCCCTCTCTGCTATCTGCTCTCTCTCTCTCTCATGTTATGTGTGTCTCGGCCATCAAGCCATGTTGACTTTTAGGGATTTCTAAGGTTTTAGTGCAATTCTATCAATCCAAACTGTGGGTTGCTATTAATAATCATCACACATTTGTAGGGCTCAGTGATACTGCAATGCATAATCAACTACCTATTTCTTACTCAAGGAATTATACTGCAACATTTCCTCAACTATAATTAAAGTCAAAAGATTGTTAGTAAATTTTCCATGGTTGCTTAGTTTAAAACTTTTCTCACATAAGTATGTATTTGGATTGATCATAATGTCTGGTGTGTAGTGATGCTTGATAAAACATCTGCTTTTAACCCTGAAACTCATGCTTCAGCATATGTTCCATCACGGGATATATAATCGTACACTTGATTAGTAGTGTTTCCTATTTTATTACCCTTAGCTTACCCAGCATTCTTGATACTCCAGTTAACATGTTTATTAGTTTGCCATGTCATTCCTTCTTGACATGCCAATTCACAATGAAAGAAAAATCTTGATGACTTGTGAGTTTTTCCTATTAACTTAAAATTAACGGTGAAAAGTATCTTGCTTTGTACCATGGTAAGTGATGAGTCTGTTGTCTTGATACAATAAGGAAATATTTGTTTGCTGCTTATTCATTCATACCTTATTACTGAAAGGATTGCCAGTGTACTAGCGATTCAAGTTTTAGCTTTGGCATTGTAGTTTGGAATGTTTGAAATTAACAAATGAACTCCTATCAACTACTCCAAGGTTTTCTAAAACAGTACGAACATTTGCTAACAAGAACTTAAGTTAGCAAGTTCGCATGGCTGCTTAGTTACCAACTTGCTCTATAGAGGAGAGACGACTCTCATGGATTAGGATGTTGCACATCAAGTGAACCAGTTGATGGGCTGTTCCACGCACTGCTCTTGTTGATTTGTTCTTTGACATATCCTCTATACTGTATGTAATCGGTCCTCTAAACTACTCCCTCTTTAAAGAAATATAAGAGCGTTTAGATCACTACTTTAGTGATCTAAACACTCTTATATTTGTTTACAGAGGGAGTATAAAACTAATGCTTTCGTTCATATAAGCCTCTTAATACCTGTGATGTCACTATTTTTCCTTTTAATGTTGATCCATTCTCTGAATGTGTTGCATAGCTTTGTCTTATTATTCTAGTCACCAACTTGCACATACCCATACTTTCATATAGATGTACTTTGAGTCTAATGCGATAACACTACATAGTACAAACAAGTGAGTGATACGTCTCCAACGTATCTATAATTTTTGATTGTTTCATGCTATTATATTATCAGTCCTGGATGCTTTGTATGCATTTACATGCTATTTTATATCATTTTTTGGGACTAACCTATTAACCTAGTGCCCAGTGACAGTTCCTGTTTTCGCTTGTTTTTGGCTCTTTAGAAAATCAGTACCAAACAAAGTCCAAACACGATGAAACTTTACGGCAATTTTTTATGAACTAGAAGGGACCCTAGAAGCTACGAGAGGAGAGCAGAAGATATACGAGACAGCCACGAGCTCACAGGGCACGCCCCAGGGGGTAGGCACGCCCCCTGAGCTCATGGGCCATTCATAGCTCCTTTTGACCTAATTCCAACTCTATAAATTCCCAAATATTTCCAAACCAACACAGAGCCACCCAAAACACTTTTTCCACTACCACAAGCTTCTGTTCTTCTGGGATCCCATCTGGAGGCCTTTTTCGATACTCTGCCGGAGGGGGAATCAATCACAGAAGGCTTCGACATCATCCTTGCTGCCTTCCGATGATGCGTGAGTAGTTCACCTTAGACCTATGGGTCCATAGCTAGTAGCTAGATGGCTTCTTCTTCTCTCTATTTGATCTTCAATACCATGTCCTCCCCGATCTTCTTGGAGTTCTATCCGATGTAATCTTCATTTGCGGTGTGTTTATTGGGATCCGATGAATTGTGGGTTTATGATCAATTTATTCATTGAAAGTAATTGAGTCTTTTCTAAACTTTATTATGCATGATTTTTATAGCTTTGTATTTCTCTCCGATCTATCCGTTTGGTTTGGCCAACTAGATTGATTTATCTTCAGCAGGAGAGGTGCTTTGTAATGGGTTCAATCTCGCGATACTTTATATCCTAGTGACAGAAGGGGACAAGACAAGTATTTGTATTGTTGCCATTAAGGGTAAAACGATGGGGTTTATTCATATTGATTGGGTTTACCTTGTCTACATTATGTCATCTTGCTTAAGGCGTTACTCCGTTTGTCATGAACTTAATACCATAGATGTATGCTGGATAGCGGTCGATTGGTGGAGTAATAGTAGTAGATGCAGGCATGAGTCGGTCTACTTATCTTGGACATGATGCCTATATACATGATCTTTGCCATGAATACGTCATAACTATGAGTTTTTCTATCAGTTGCCCAACATTAATTTGTTCACCCACCGTATGCTATGTGTTCCAGAGAGAAGCCTCTAGTGAAAACTATGGCCCCCGGGTCTACTTTTATCATATTGCTAAAAATCCAAAAATACTATTCTATAATTTATTTACTTTTATTTTCCTTTGCATTTTATCTATCTATCACTATCAGAATTAATCCTTGCAAGTAACGAGTTCAAGGGGATTGACAACCCTCTTGCCCGCGTTGGGTACAAAGTTTTGGATTTTGTGTGTGTAGGTGCTGCTTACGGGAGTTTGCTTGGTTCTCCTATTGGTTTGATAACCTTGTTTCTCACTGAGGGAAATACTTATCTCTACTATGCTGCTTCACTCCTCCTCTTCGGGAAAATCCCAATGTAGTTTACAAGTAGCTAGAATAATTTCTGGCGCCATTGTCGAGGAGACATCATCAAATTCTTATCAGGTTCCTACATACAAACTATAATCTACTTGCTCTACTTTTTATTTGCCTCTCTTTTTCATCTCCCTCCACTTCTCTAAAAAATCAGAATTACCAAAAAAAATTGTGTGCTATCTTTGCTTGTGCTGCCATGTGCCTTCTATTTGCTTGCATCTTTGCTTGCTAAAATTTATTGATATAGATCTTGATACACTTTCTAATCTTTTCAAAATATCCAATTATGATGAACCAATTGCTAGTGAGTTGAGTGCACTTGATTATCTCTGTGAAGCTTTGCTTGAAAATCATGAATCTGAAAATTGTGATGAAGTGTTGATAGAAGAAATTTATAAAGTGATTTATGATAGCTCCTTGAATGAAAAGCATGATTGCAATGATGTTATTATAAATTCTATTAATGTCTGTGCTAATGATATGCAAAGCTACAAGCTTGGGGATTGTCGGGGATATACCCCGTGGTATGAACCGGCCGGATATATGACCCGGCCGGACTTGGCGACTCACTGGAGACCCGCCCTGATTTGGCGACTCACTGGTGACCCGCCCTGACTGGGAAACTCACTAAGTGACCCGCCCGGATCTCTCCACTCACTGATGACCCGGCCAAGCTAGGTGACTCATTGGTGACCCAGCAGGCGGGTCAGAGGAGCGACAAGACCCGGAGGCCCAGAAGGCGGTTCATGGAAGACCGGCTTGTGTTATGGAGGACCGGCTTAAGATGAAAGGCATGAGGAATATTTTCCTTACAAGGAAGCAAGACCCGGACTTGTATCCGGCTTGTAATAGAAGATAGACTAATCCTAATCCTACTAGGACTCCACATGTAACCCGCCCCTTCAACTTATATAAGGAGGGGCAGGGCACCCCAAGGGGGACAAGTTTTGACGAGTTGGACAAGTTAGGGTTAGACAGATAAGTCTATAGCTCTCGAGATAGAGCACCCTTGTAATCGTGATCATCATCATCAATATCAATGAAGCAGGATGTAGGCTTTTACCTCACCGTGAGGGGCCGAACCTGGGTAAAACCTCGCATCTCTTGTCCCGCTCAACCCCTCTCAAGCTACCACATAGATGCGTTGGCCTCACAACTAAGTCCTTTTCACGAGGACATCTGCCATGACAAATCCATGACAGTTGGCGCCCACCGTGGGGCCGCGTACGGTGGTGTTGAGTTCTTGGAGGGATCTCTCCCAGGGATCGAGAAATTTGCAATTTTCTGGATGAGCCGGTTTGGAAGGGTTTGAATCAACTTCAAGTTCATGAGTCTAGATTTAAGATCTGTGAGATTTATGGTTCAAGAAAATTAGGGTCACAACTGGTCCGTCGCCGTCGTCTCCCTGCCGAGAGCCGTTGAGGCCGCGTTGAGCCGCCTCTGCTGTGTTGAGCCGCCCAGGCCATGTTGAGTCACCGGTCTGCCTGAGCCGCCTCTGCTGCGTTGAGCCACCCAGGCCATGTTGAGTCGCCCGGGCCATGTGGAGCCGTCCGGGCCATGTTGAGCCGCCCCTGCTGCGCTGAACGGATCATTTATCATCCGAACAAATCAGGTGATATCCATCTAAGTCTATTTTATTAGCGCATATTGTTTTTGTCAAAAAACAATCACTTTGGTCCGCAATATATTTTGTGCAGGACAATGATTCATTATAAAGGCGGTGCCATGATATGCCTATGGAGTGTGTGTTAGCATCATAATGCGCTGGTGACCGCACCCGCTTGTGGTTGAACGGGTGTGTGCAAGCTGCCGCCCGTGCAGCTCGATCTACATCAACTTGTTGGAACCGCGCCCGCAATTGACTCGCCGTCCGCATAGCTTACCACGCCTGCGATTGACTCGCCCGTCCGTGCACCGATGGGGGTTAACTCGCCTGTCCGCACCGGCTTATAATGTCGTGGCCGGCTCATCTGTCTGCTCCCGCGGCCGACTCGCCCATGATTGATTTCAGCTTCACCGTCGTGATCATCAACGCGGTGGATAATTTCTGGCCTAACGTATCTAGTGAAATCCATCCAGTATATTTTTATATTACTCTGGGTTGCAATCTCTTTATCGCAGGACAATTGTCTACTTCAAAAGTGACCATCATGTCATGGAGTTTGTTAAATGATTTATGCTGGAAATATACATTGAGGATGGCGAGGATTGTCAATTCTTCTCAAGCCTCTGGTTTACATCAAATTTCAGCATTCCGCTGCTCAAATTGTATGGCGGTTTATATCATGGTCAAATTCAAGAACCCCGGGTCATTGAAGGGAAGATAACCCGGTCCCGGAGGCTACTGCCATATTGATGAAAATTTAAAGGCCGTCAGAAAGTTTCCGGCTTAAAAAGAAAGATTCCGGTTTAAAATCCGGTTCAAGGGAAATCTGTCGCCCACAAAGCTTTGAAGCTCTCAATATCCAGTTTAAAATTCTGGTTCAAAAAGAATTCATCTCTCGCAAGTTCGAGTTCTCAGAAAAATTCCGGCTTAAAAAAGTGTTTGGCAATTACAAATTCCGGTTTAATAGAAGAATTCCGGCTTAAAAAGAAGGATTCCGGTTTAAAATCTGGTTCAAGGGAAATGTGTCTCTCATGAAGCTTTGAAGCTCTCAATATCCGGTTTAAAATTCCGGTTCAAAAAGAATCTATCTCTCGCAAGTTCGAGTTCTCAGAAAAATTAAAGGTTGCCAAAAAGAACTTGCTGCCATGATGCGCGGTTCAAACATGGGTATCCTGCCTTATTGGCTTATCATATTATGGGTCATTTGGGGGCTCCCTGCTCACTGAGCATAGCTATGACTACCCTATTGATCCGGCTTCCACGCCTTGTTACAAATTACTTGGGGGTTTCCTGCTCACTGAGCATAGCTGTGATTACCCTCTCTTGATCTGGCTTACATGCCTTGTTAAAAATTATTTGGGGGCTTCCTGCTCACTGAGCATAGCTATGACTACCCTACTGATCTGGCTTGTATGCCTTGATTGCAAATAACTTGGGGGTTTTCTGCCCAAGTTGAATTGTTACCAAAGAGAACTTGCTATAATGTGCAGTTCAAACATAGGTAACCTGCCTTGATGGCTTGTTAAAGGTCACTTGGGGGCTTCCTGTTCAATGAACATAGCTATATTCACCCTTTTGATCGGCTTGGACGCCAGGTGTATTCACCAAAAATCCGGGTTATCCTGCCTTTGTATGTCTGCCACTCCGCCCAGGTAATCCTGGAATGACTCGCCGTACTCTTGATAGTCAATCTTATAAAGACCCTGAACTTGTCAAAGTTAAAACGGCGATTGGTCATGTGAGGCCCGGCTTACAGGTTTGAATAAAGGATTAACTCAGTGGCTGTGCAGCCCTTGAACAACACTTGATATTGAGGTTTGGCAGCCTATGAAAGCCCTGTTTTTCTGATTTGTTATTTTCTATGAACATTGTTTGGGTTCATATCCTTGTACCATATTGACATATGGTTTAAAATTGATTCAGGCCATGTAGCCTTAATCCTCATGACTCATATTTGAGTATATCCGGAGTTTTGATAACCCGGCCTGGCTTTGGACGTTAAGTCGCCAATATACTTTGATTGCGCAATTGGAATTATGCGCTATAAAATCTTTGGATTGCACCCTGGCTTTGGACTTTAAGTCGCCAGTGTATTTTGGATTGCGCCATTGGAATCATGCGCTTATAAATCATTGGATTGTTACCCTTACTGGATGTGGCGATGTAAGCCCGCAATTTGAGCCAATCTTCCAGGTATATTTTTAAATTGTGGGATGAATATGCGAGGTTTGATAACCCACCCTGGTTTTGGACGTTAAGTCGCCAGTATATCTTGGATTGCGCCATTGGAATCATGCGCTTATAAATCATTGGATTGTTACCTTCACTGGGTATGGCAATGTAAGCCAGCAGTATAAATCAATCCTACAAGTATGTATTCCTGGTTATATGAATATGCGAGGTTTGATAACCCGCCCTGGCTTTTGACGTTAAGTCGCCAGTATATTTAGGCTTGAATGGCCTTAATTTTAGTCTTTTCCATAATTGCATAAGACTATATTATGTTTGGGTTGTTACCCGCCCTGGTTTTGATGATTAAGTCGCCAGGGCATAAGCTGTTTAAACTTTGTGTAGGACATGCAGAGCTTTACACATAAGTAAGAATACTGCTATTGCTCATATGAATCATTGCGTTTAAACCCATCATATGGCCATCTGAAGATATTGTCGGGTTATCCAGCTCCGGGTTATATTGCTCAATATTGAGTATGTTGAGGCTATGAGCCGCCAAAAGTGATATTTTCAAAAACTGAACATGACTATGAGCCGCCATGGATGGGGTTATCAATTCCTGATTTTTTACAAAGGCTACAAGCCGCCGGGTTGCACAAATCCCGGATAACAATGAATGCGCATTAAGTCGCCATCGGCCAAGAGCCACTGAGTATTTAACTCTGGATTTACTTGTCAATAGACAAGACCTTGTGATTGATGTTTTCATACCGGATTATATTGTTCAAATCTGGAATAGCCAAATATGGCTGGATTTTCGGTATGGTTGTCATAACCAGTATTGAATGATTGAGGTTTTTTCAACCGTGTTATATTATTCAAATCTTTAATAGCCAACATGGCTGGATTTTTATTATGGTTATGAATAACCAGTATTATGATTGAGGTTTTCAAAACTGCTTCAGAGCAATGGCTATTATTCCTTCATCTAAAAATACCAGCTCACAGCAGAGAGCATGGTCTAGTATTGATATGCAAGAGTTTCACCAATATTATCTAGACAATGGATATGATTTTATTTACAATGGAAGGAATAGTCCCGAGTCGCTGCAGGCTGATGACCCGGCACTTGGGGGCTACATTATTCAAATCATGATTACATCAAATATGGAAGTCCCATGTTGCTGCAAGCATGCACCATGACACTTGGGAGCTAATGCAAGGTCATTTTTAACTTGCCTTATTGAAGACCCGACTCATCACATCGTAATGAGCCGGCACTTGGGGGCTACCGATTGCTCTTGTCAAAAATTCAAAGTACACAAGCCTTAATCCATTATATTGAAGGGTCCACTGCTCAGTTGGTAGAACACAAGGCTCTTAACCTTATGGTCGTGGGTTCAAGCCCCACGGTGGGGGTTACATCATATGGTGTTATTTGTTGAAGTACATATAAAGTCCCAGCTCAGTATTATCTTACTGAGCCGGCCCTTGGGGGCTACACGTTGCTGCTCAAATCTGCATGATCATATCTACAAAGTCCCTGCTCATTATGGCATAATGACCCGGCACTTGGGGGCTACACATGGGAAGTACAAAATGTTCAGTTTATGATTGATGACTTACATGAACAATCCGGATTTCTCCAAAGTTGTAGCATTTATATTGAAGCAAGTCTTAAGCTGTTATTACGCTCCCTTCTTAAGACTTGGGGGCTACAGGTGATATGCATATAAGGGAGGTACACTATCAAGCTTGATGTTAGCAACAATTATGACCCGGTGCCATCAATATTTACAAACCGGAAATTTTGGCAATCATAACTCGGCAAGCTCTACATCTTTAAGCCGGCTGAAATTCAGATTGACTATGAAGCTGGTTTATTGACCCAGAATTTCTAGAAGGAGGAAATGACAAGGACTTTAGGATGATCAGGTACCGGCTCAGATATTTTTTAATCCAGAGCACAACCTGTCAAATTTGTTGTGTTTATTTTGCAGGATCAGTTTAACATGGATAAATCCAAATTAAACTGGGGGCTAATGTCGGGGATATACCCCGCAGTATGAACCGGCCGGATATATGACTCGGCCGAACTTGGCGACTCACTGGAGACCCGCCCTGACTTGGCGACTCACTGGTGACCCGCCCTGACTGGGCAACTCACTAAGTGACCCGCCCGGATCTCTCCACTCACTGATGACCCGGCCAAGCCAGGTGACTCATTGGTGACCCAGCAGGCGGGTCAGAGGAGCGACAAGACCCGGAGGCCCAGAAGGTGGTTCATGGAAGACCGGCTTGTGTTATGGAGGATCGGCTTAAGATGAAAGGCATGAGGAATATTTTCCTTACAAGGAAGCAAGACCCGGACTTGTATCCGGCTTGTAATAGAAGATAGACTAATCCTAATCCTAGTAGGACTCCACATGTAACCCGCCCCTTCAACTTATATAAGGAGGGGCGGGGCACCCCAAGGGGGACAAGTTTTGACGAGTTGGACAAGTTAGGGTTAGACAGACAAGTCTATAGCTCTCGAGATAGAGCACCCTTGTAATCGTGATCATCATCATCATCAATATCAATGAAGCAGGATGTAGGCTTTTACCTCCACCGTGAGGGGCCGAACCTGGGTAAAACCTCGCGTCTCTCGTCCCGCTCAACCTCTCTCAAGCTACCACATAGATGCGTTGGCCTCACGACTAAGTCCTTTTCACGAGGACATCTGCCGTGACAAATCCACGACAGGGATGACAATTCTGTTATGTCCACTACTTATTGCAATGATCATGATTGGGGTGATAATGCTTCTTATGATCTTAAAATTTTATTTAAGCCTCATGATGAATATGTTATCGATAATAATGTTTCAATAATATTGAAAGTGGGTTTGGAAGAGTGTCATCTTTAGGTAAAAATAATCCCACATAATCGGAGCGTGTTCAATCTTATGAAATTTTTGATAAAAGTGGGTTTGGAGAGGTCATGACTTTAGTTAATGTTAACCCCATTATCTCGGAAGATTATAAAACATTCCTGCATGTGGATCACAAAGAGAATATTTCATATGATGGCTATATTGTTGAGTTTGATTATGATCCTACATGTAATTATTATGAGAGAGGATAATATGGTTGTAGAAATTTTCATGTTACTAAATTACCACTCGTTATGTTGAGATTGTCAATGTTTTATTCTTCTTCCTTGCATACGCTAGATATTTCTTGTCTTGATAATTTTTTTGCTTATAAAATGCCTATGCATAGGAAGTATGTTAGACTTAAATGTGTTTGTAACATGTTTTATGATGCTCTCTTTGTGCTTCAATTCTTGACTTTCATGTGAGCATCATTGAAATCTCAAAGCCTATCTTAATGGCTATAAAGGAAGAGCTTGTTGGGAGACAACCCAATAGTTATCATTCATATTTTGGGTGTGTTGACACAATTATTGCCACTGTTATGATTGTGTTTTCATGTTTTAATTAGTGTTTGTGCCAAGTAAAGCCTTTGGGATGATTTGGTTGATAGTTGACTTGATTCTATGAAAAAATAGAAAATTTTGCGCCCAGTGATAGAATTATCGTAATTCACTGGATTGTGATAAAATTCTGAAATTTTTACACAAGATTTATATACAAATTTCCCACATTGTCCTAATATGTCAGTGTTTTTGGAGTTACAATTACAGACTGTTCTATTTTAGATAGATTATGTTTTCTATTGCATAGTTCACTTGTTTGATGATGCTATGGATTATATCGGGGGGTATAAGTCATGGAGAAGTTAGAATACAGTAGGTATTATGCAATAATAAAATATTAATGGGTTCATAACAGTACCTGTCATGGTTTTGTCAGAGCAGATGTCCTCATGAAAGGACTTAATCGTGAGGCCATCGCCGCGAGGTAGTAGCTTGAACGGGGTTGATCAGAATCGTGAGACAAGGGTTTACCCAGGTTTGGCCCCTCTCGATGGATGTAATAGCCTACTTCCTTCTTGATTGATATTGGTGATGATGATCTCGATTACAAGGGTTCAACTTGGCTAATAATTCCAGATAACCTTTCCTGAAATTCTTGCCCTTTGAATCTGCGTCGTGGCCGGGTCATATGTTGCCGGCTCATTACACCTTTACACTTTGACATTTCTTGCTTCCTCGTATCATGACATCATCTTCTGAACTCAACGGTGCTTAAACATGATGTCATGACGAATCTGGATGTATATCCGTTAGGTGCGAGAATCGAGGCACCCTTTCGCCAAAAAAGTTACTGTGCCTCCCTTTTTCCCGCACTTGCCCTTTCACCTCCTAGACATATTATAAATATGCATGGGGGGCCATGGTATTTTACTTTTACCGCTTCCACCCGCCTTTCTTCATCATCCTCCTCATGCCCGAGCTCTCTCGCGACTGGAGCAACGTCGTGCTTCTTCGAGCTCGTCGGCCGCCTCGTCCGTGACTGTGATGCCGCCCAAGTTGTGGCCAGAGCTCGCCAGAACACTCCGGCCTCTCACTACCGTTGGGAGGTACGCCTGAAACTTCCCCATCAGATCTGTGACATCTCGTCTCCTCTGCATAGTTCATCTTTAGTTCAATGGAGTTCATCAGTGCTCGTCGCCGTCCTTCAGCTAGTAGATCTAGATGCCCCTTAATAATCTGTAGAACTGTTCTAACCGCAACCACAACAACATTTTTGCATCTGGTATCTGCACATTGCCTTTGAACCCTACAAATGGATTAGTTTGCACCCCCACTTCATGTTTTAGGTCTAGTGAATATTTTCTTTTTGAGCCATTTTGTAGATCCATAGTTGTAATTGCTTCACCAGAAACTTTTTTCTGCCAATACTTAACAAAAAATCCACAAGACCTTAAATAGAATGAGTCGGCTTATGATTTGCCGGCTTATTATTACCAGTCGTGACTTGTATAATTTAAGTCATAGGTCAAATAAACATACTTGTCCTTTATCTTGCCGGCTCAATATTTTGATTAACATGGTGACTCGTCACTTATGAACGAGCGTGCAAACTCATCCCAAACCGTAGCAGCCCCATCATTTTACCAGCTTATATCATGAATAATCTGGCGATGTATTACCTATGAATATGACCTGTCGGTTTACCTTTATTATTTTGCTTCGCAGTCTCAGTTCTTAGGCGACTCATCATGGCCAAAGCAGACAAAGCTATGATATCCAATTCTAAGACTGGAATTCAGAGGGGCTTCTCACCACCCGGGTCGAAATTCTTTCGGGACTTCCTCCATTTCTTCGATCTTCGTCCTCAAGACATTGGTCCAAACTCGATGACCAACCTTTCTCAGTTCCAAGTCTTTTGCGAAGTTTACCTTCAAATGGAGCCAACCGTCCCTCTCTTTCGGGAGTTTTTCTATATTAACCACCAAACTGAGTTCGCAGACGGCCCTAGCATAGAACTTGGTGGAATTTCTGTTCAGAGGCGAAAAAACAACCCTTTCCCAGAGGCCAAGCTGGCGAGTCATCCGAAATGGTGGAACAAAACTTGGTTCTACTGTAAGAACACAGCCGCCGAAGGTGAGAACCCCTTATCGGGTTACAGGCTGGACAGGCCCGATGCGACAATTGCTTTCCTAGGCTGGTCGGCGGGTGAAGAGCGATAGCAGGTCGCGCCTATTTATTCAAAGGTGCAGGCCTTAACAGCCAACGGGCTCACCGAGGTCGACTTGACCCGGTGTTGGATAAGTTGGCGTATACAGCCCCTAAGTTGGTGAGGTGACTTAATGGGCAATTATACTGGTGACTCAGCTGATGTGCAATGCTTCAGTTGGGTCAACTTGTCTGCTGAGGAAATAAACAAAGCCACAAAAAGGCTGTTGGGAGAGCCTCAAGACAAATGCAATAAGACTGCTCTTGCTCCCTTATGCCAAACCAACCCAGTGCTTCCAGTAAGTCTTATTTATAATTTTACTTATTCTGTCTTGCTTATCTTGCCTTTGTTATACTTAATCCCCTGCTCATCATGTATGTAGGCAAACGACAACATCTAGAAGAAGAAGATTAAGAAACCTGCTGATCCCCCACCTAAGCCAGTGGATGAGCTAGCCGCCAAGAATGAGTCGGAGGTAGAACTTGACTTGCTTGGCCTTCTTTTTATTCAATTGGTTGATTCCCCTTCTTCTCAGGACAACACTGAGGCCAGTCGAGCCGGCGACACCGAGGTAATTTCATTCTCATCCAGCTCGGAAATTTTAATCCCAAGGAAAACGAGACGAGCCGTTAGAAAAGGTACCACTTTCATATCCGGATGCTTACTTAGACCCAAACTTTCTTTTGAAGAAGTCATAGCAAGCCGGCAAGCACAAACTCCAGAGTCATTTTGGCGAGTTGTCTACCATCTTATCGAATGAGCCAGTCGTTCATAAACGACAGAACAAGGTGCCTCATAGCCCAACACCATCTCTTCCACGAGCCGGACTCATTAGGCAACCACTTATCTCCTCTGATTCAAATTATCAGGAGTCGCCACCGTTGTCTGGGGATTCATCCGCCACTCATCTACCAAATTTCACCATTAAGCACGGGTGAGTACTTAGAATATCTTTCCTTGCTATTGTTCATCTTACTGATTGAAACTTGCTTGCATTGGTATCAGGGCCCAAGCCATTGCCTGGAAAAAGGTTGGCGGGTCATCCACCGCACCTACTACCTCTGGTACCCAAGAACCTCCACAGGATAACCCTGAAGATTAGGTCACACATGCGAGTGAGGACAACCCGAACCATGGAACGAAGACAATCCATGAGCCGGTGCTTACTGATAAGCCGCTAGTGACAGAAAAGATGGTCACTATAGAGGAGCAAACCAAGCCAGATGAACCAGTTGATGATGTTCATGCACCAAGCCCTATTCGTGCCTCTAGCCCTCGCAAAGAAGTTGACACCGGCAATCAAATGGAGATTGACCCGAAGGTAGCCATTACTGGGGTGGGTCAAAGCGCTCATGAAGCTTCAGGCACTTTGGCCAAGATTTTGGGCAAAGATGAGCCGGTCCCGCTGGACAAGGGGAATATCAAACTGGAACTCCCCAGCTTAGAAAATATGAGTATTGAAGAGCTGCACCCGGGGTTTTTGACCCGACTGTCTCAGAGTCGGGACACTGAGATAGGCATGGTAAACATGCTAAGAAGAAAGTATGAGGTATGAAATAATCCATTTTTCTAATGTTGTATATACTTATGTAGCCCCCAAGTCTTAGACATAGGAAAGCATGAGTATGTGTGAGACTTGCATAGAATTTTGACTAGCCTGCTGTAGCCCCCAAGGGTCGGGTGGTTATGAAAATAACAAGTCGGTTCTTTGAAAATATGTCTGCATGTAATTTTGAAGAGTGACATGTAGCCCCCAAGGGCCGACTCAAATCTGTGAGAGAGCAGGGTCTTCAAAATGTTGATTATAGCGAATGAACTGAAGAAAAACACCGTGTAGCCCCCATGGGCCGGCTCATCTCTGTGAGATGAGTCGGGTCTTTTCTTTGTATTCTTTTTTGAAAAAATGACTTGCATTAGCCCCCAAGTGCCATGTAGGTTGCTTGCAACTGCTTGGGACTTAAGTATAGAATAATTTTTGCCTCTTGTAGCCCCCAAGGGCCGGGTCATGCAATTGTGCCGACTTGGGACTTAAATGAAGTTTGTTGATGATCATTTGTTTGAACTATAGGATATACTAAATGCTGCCGAGTTAAAAGTGACCGGCTTAAAAAGGAACTTGAAGTGGAACGTGCCTTGCGAGTGAAGGCAAAATCAAGCCTGCAAAGAATCCAGCAATCCACCGCAGAAGAAATGGAGAAAGTCAAGGCCACCTTTGATGCTGAAAGGGCCACCTTTGAGACCGAAAAGGCCACTTTAATCAAACGGGCAGAAGAGGCTGAGAGCCGGCTTGTGGCTGAAACGCAAGAGTTGCAAGGCCTAAATGTCATATCACAAATATGACTATAGCCATCTTTGGTAAGCAACCCTTTGAAATTTGTCTTGATAAGTCATCTGTCAACTTCCGGGTTAAAACTGAATTGGTAGTGTGGCTTTGTAACCCTTAACTGTTTTGAACTTTCAGGCAGGAAAAATGAAAATGTTGTCCAGATGCCCTTGGTGAAGTTCAAAGCCATATATACCTTCCTGGAACAATTGTATGCTGGGAGTTTGTATACCATTATGGCTGTGAAGGGCGGGAAAGAGCCTCCAAAGTGTATAAAAGACGTGCTTAAACAGATGTCTACTATCCCTAAGCAATTGAGTAGTGGAAAAGATCAGCCGCCTGAGCTGGCGCTATGATGTCACTTGGTTGTGCTAAGGCTTACTTGCCAGAGATGGAGTCGGCTGAAATGTCTGGCGGGTTTCCTGAATTCAACCTTGATGGCAGTCAATTTTCTTCAGTAGACTATGCTTGTTGCTTAAAGGAGATCCGCGTCCTGGCGAGTCAATTACGTGGATAGCTTGACTTGAGCAAGTATCAATCTTCTTATGACGAGGGGAATACACGGGTTAATCCGCCAACATTTGAGCCATTTGACTTAACCCCTGCACGGTGTAAGCATATCTTTGCTCCTGATGTTGACCCATCGATTATCATCCAAGACGATGCAATCTTCCAACAATTAATAACCATCGACTAGGATCTGAACAACCTTCATATCAAAGAAGAAGAAGAGCCGGCGCGGGATAACCCGGAAGCATCAAACCTTGGAGATCGCCAAGAAAATGTCAACTCGGAGAGCGTCAACCCGGAAGGCGCAGGGGCCAGCTTACAGGAGTAGAACCCTAAAAAATGTGTTGATATTTTGGGCCCAGTTGTGGCTCTGTAATAGGGTAATGAAAACACATGTTTCATATGTGGTGCCATCGCGCACTTTAATACTCGGAACATATTTTGCGTAATGATTTGAACTGGTGTGGTGTTGTGTTGACCCGCCCAGTATCCTTGTGATGATCCCTTGCTTGAAGTAATGATCTGGCGAGTCATATTTTTGTGAGCCGCCAATAATTGGTCATTGTCTGCCATCTTGAGCACTATTATCCAATGTATGTATATCCCAACAACTCGTTGAAATTAATCTTTCCCGATCAGAATAACCCGGTGTGTCAATGAACCGGTGCCTCATGGTTAATATCCATCTTTCCTTGATAAAAATAACACGGTGTATCACTGACCCGGTGACTCATGGTTGATATCAATCGTGATCAAGGAAGAAAATAATCCTTTAAAACAGAATAGAATTCAAAAGTATATAGAAATAATGTTAAGCCGGCTTTCGAGTCACGACAAAAAGACCGGCTTTCGAGGCTCGAGTCTTGCTGTAATGAAGCTGGCGTGATAGCCCATGGTTTATCCTAGCTTTCTGTAAGCCGTCTCTCACATGATGTAAGCCAATGTTTTAACCTTGACAAGTTCAGGGTCATAATAGATTGACTGTCAAGAGTACGCCGGGTCATATTGGCAGAGTAGCATCAAGAAAACAGGCAGGTTTAACCGAGATTTTATAATGGCATATGCCGGGTCAAGAGGGATGTTAATAGCTAAACTCGATGAGTTGGAAGCCCCCAAGTGACCTATGACCAAAAAAATAAAGACTCATTCACAATACATGAGATGAAACGACAGAGGCCCTGAGTTTCGGGGATGCCGGCTTTATTATATTGACCATAGAAGATATATGCAAAAAGGTATGTACAATAAGTTGGAGCCAGTGGCTCTAAGTATAATAAGGCTGAAGATGAGCAATATTCCAGGGCCTGTTGGTCTCCTCCTCAGATGTACGTGACTTATTGTGTTCACGTATGTCGATAAGGTAATATGACCTATTGTTGAGGTTCTTGCCGATGACAAAGGGCCCTTCCCATGGAGGTGAAAGCTTATGCATACCTGTCTGTTCTTGTATCAGACAGAGCACTAAGTCGCCCTACTGGAAAGCACGACTATGAACTCTACGGCTATGATAGTGATGTAGGTCTTGCTGATATATTGCAGATCATGCTGCAGCAAAGTCACGTTCCTCCTCCAGGGCATCAAGAGAGTCTTAGCGAGCTTGCTCGTTATCTGCTTCAACATATGCTGCAACTATGGGGGAATCATGATGAATATCATCGGGTAATACAACTTCTGCACCATAAACCATGAAGAAAGGTGTATAGCCTGTTGATCTATTAGGGGTGGTCCGTATACTCCAAAGGACCGAGGGGAGTTCCTCAACCCAGCAACCCAAAGTGCGCTCAAGTGGAACCATGAGTCTTGGCTTGATACCTCGTAAGATCTCTTGGTTAGCACGTTCTGCTTGACCATTGGACTGAGGATGTGCTACTGATGCTACATCAAGTCGGATATGCTCCCTTTGACAGAATTGCTTCATAGCTCCCTTGGACAAATTAGTGCCATTATCAGTGATGATGCTATGTGGATAACCAAAGCAAAAAATCAACTTTTGTAGGAACTGGACTGCTGTGGCTGCATCACAATTGCTTATTGGCTCTACTTCAACCCACTTAGTAAATTTATCAACAACAACCATAAGGTGGGTCTTCTTGTCCTTGGATCGTTTGAAAGGGCCAACCATATAAAGCCCTGATTGCTTGTATCTGCGTTGGTATTTCCCCGAAGAGGAGAGGATGATGCAGCACAGCAAAGGTAAGTATTTCCCTTAGTTATGAATGCAAGGTTAACAATCCAGTAGGAGAACCAAGCAAACACTATGTAAACAACACCTGCACACAGACAACAAAAACTTGCAACCCAACGCGTAAGAGGGGTTGTCAATCCCTCAACGGTATTGAGATAGATTAAATTGTATAGGTTTTGGCAAATAGATCTAACAAAAATACAAAATAAAATAAATAAAGAAGAATTGCAGCAAGGTATTTTTTGTTTTAATATGATAGGAAATAGACCCGGGGCCATAGTTTTCACTAGAGACTTCTCTCTAGAAAATAGCATACGGTGGGTAAACAAATTACTATTGGGCAATTGATAGAAAAGCGAATAATTATGACGATATCCAAGGCAATGATCATGTATATAGGCATCACGTCCAAGATTAGTAGACCGACTCCTGCCTGCATCTACTACTATTACTCCACACATCGACCGCTATCCAGCATGCATCTAGTGTATTAAGTTCATGGAAAAACGGAGTAATGCAATAAGAACGATGACATAACGTAGACAAGATAAACTCACATATGAATAAACCCCATCTTGTTACCCTTAATAGTAACGATACATGCGTGTCATGTCTCTTTCTATCACTGAGATTGAGTACCGCAAGATTGAACCCATCAAAAAGCACCTCTTCCCATGGAAAGATAAATCAATCTAGTTGGCCAAACCAAACCAATAAATCGGATAAGAAATACGAGGCTATAACAATCATGCATAAAAGAGTTCACCAAAGACTCAAATAATATTCATGGATAGAACTGATCATAAACTCACAATTAATCGGATCCCAACAAACACACCGCAAAAAAGAGTTACATCAAATAGATCTCCAAGAACATCGAGGAGTACATTGTATTGAAGATCAAAAAGAGAGAAGAAGCCATCTAGCTACTAACTACGGACCCGTCGGTCTGTGGTAAAGTACTCACGCATCATCGGAGGGGCAACAAGGATGATGAAGAAACCCTTCGTGATCGTTGCCCCCTCCAGCAAAGTGCCGGAAAAGGCCTCTAGATTGGATCTTCTGGTTCTGGAACTTGCGGCAGTGGAAAAAGTATTTCGTTGACTCCCCTAGGGTTTCTGGGATTTTAGAGTATTTATAGAGGCGGAGGTAGGTCAAGGCGGTTCCCATGGGCCCCACTACCCACCAGGGCGCGCCCTGGTGCCTAGTGGGCCCCACGGGCCTCCTCTCATTGCCTCCAGAAGCTTCCAGGGTCTCTTTTCACCAGAAAAAACCTCCAAAAAGTTTCGTGGTATTTGGACTTCGTTTGGTATTGACATTTTGCAAAGTAAAAAAAAATCAAAAAATAGCAACTCGCACTGGGCACTATGTTAATTGGTTAGTCCCAAAAAATGATATAAAGTTGCTATTAAATGTATATAAAATATCCAAGATTGATAATATAACAACATGGAACAATAAAAAAATTATAGATACGTTGGAGACGTATCAAGCTCCCAGACAGTGAACGGCGAAGTGATTGGAATCATCCAAAGTTCTTGAGCCGGTACATGAGCTTGACGTGCAAACTTCTGGCATCCATCACACTTGCGCACAATATCCTTAGCATCTACATGAGCCATGAGCCAGTAAAAAACGTGTCAAAATGCCTTCGCCACTAAGTATCTTGAACCGGCATGGTGTCCAAAACCATGACAATGAATCTCATTAAGGATTGCTCGTCCTTCTTCAGGGGAAACACATCGTTGGAAAACACTAGTGATGCTCCGTCTGTGCAACTCGCCATTGACAATGGTCATATATTTGGAGCGTCGGACAATCTGACGAGCAATGAGCTCATATTCGGGGAGTTCACCTCGTGTTAGATAAGCCAAATAGGGCACCGTCCAATCTAGTATAGCACGAAGAGCAGCCACCAATCGTGCCTCCGGGTCAGGTATAGCAAGATCTTCTTCTGAAGGCAGTTTGAAGAGGGATTATGGAGAACATCAAGGAACACATTGGGAGGGACCGGCTTACATTGAGAACCGAGTCATGAAAGAGCACCAGCCGCCTCATTGAGGCGCCGATCAATGTGGACTCTAATTTTCCAAACACTTTTGCTCTTGTTTTGGACTCTAATTTGCATGATTTTAATGAAACTAACCCGGACTGACGCTGTTTTCAGCAGAATTGCCATGGCATTGTTTTTGTGCAGAAAACAAAGTTCTCGGATTGACCTGAAAATTTACGGAGAATGTTTATGGAAGATATAAAAAATACTAGCGGAAAATATACCAGAGGGAGGCCACCTAAGAGCCACAAGCTCAGGGGGCGTGCCTACCCCCCAAGGCGCGCCCTGCAGGCTTGTGGGCCCCCTGGACCTCTGGCAACCCTAACTCCAACTCCATATATACCTATTCACCAAGAAAAAATCAGAGAGAAGGATTCATCGCGTTTTACAATACGGAGCCGCCGCCACCTCCTGTTCTTCATCGGGAGGGCTGATTTGGAGTCCGTTCGGGGCTCTAGAGGGTGCAATCCATCGCTGTCATCATCCCCAATTCATCTTCACCGCCAATTTCATGATGCTCACTGTCGGGAGTGAGTAATTCGCTCGTTGTCTTGCTGGACGGTGATGGGTTGGATGAGATTTATCATGTAATTGAGTTAGTTTTGTTAGGGCTTGATCCCTAGTATCCACTATGTTATGAGATTGGTGTTGCTATGACTTTGCTATGCTTAATGCTTGTCACTAGGGCCTGAGTGCCATGATTTCTGATCTGAACCTATTATTTTTCATGAATATATGAGTGTTCTTGATCCTATCTTGCAAGTTATATGCACCTATTACATGTTATGATCCGCATACCCCAAGGTGACAGTAATTGTGATTCTTTCCGGTGATTACCATAGTTTGAGGAGTTCATGTATTCACTAAGTGCTACTGCTTTGTTTCGGTTCTCTATTAAAAGGAGGCCTTAATATCCCTTAGTTTTCTTATGGACTTCGGTGCCATGGGAGGGTAGGACAAAAGTTGTCATGCAAGTTCTTTTCCATAAGCACGTATGACTATATACGGAATACATTCCTACATTACATTGATGAATTGGAGCTAGTTCTGTGTCACTCTAGGTTATAAATCTTGCATGATGAATGCCATCCAACGCAATTATCTATCACTGATCCAATGCCTACGCTTTTCATATATCACTACTACAGGATGCTGCTAACGCGACACTACAATCAGAGACCCTTCGACGAAACTATGTGCGATGCAATAATCGCAAACGGTGATGTAAAATAACCGTCAAAAAAGATGCAAAACGTTTGTGATGGCGGATAAATCAAAGACGGTTTGGATTTTAGTTGCGTGTGCGATGCGGGGCATACGGTTTAGTCCAATGAACTGTTTGTGATGAGGCAGAACAACAGAAACGGGCAGCCAGATGAAGGTGTGTGCGATATACGGCATACAGTTCACTCGGATGAACTGTTTGTGATTAGGCGGAACAAAAGAAATGGTCAGCTAGATCAAAGTGTGTGCGATAGAGGGCAAACGGTTCACCCAGATGAACTGTTTGCGTTGAGCCAAGAGAACAGAAACGGTTCAATTTAACAAGATGTGTGTGATACGCGGCAAACAGGTCTATAATCAGAAATGTGTGCGAAGACCGATAATAACACAGACGATTGCTGCTAATAAGACGTGTGTGTTGTGCGATGGGATTGCATACAGAACAACAACATCCATACACACACACTCTTATAAGGACATGGTTGCATAACCAAATTAAACATCCAATTACATAGGTGGCTACTACACACATGACATTTGCACACACCAAAGTAAACTATTATATGCATAATTACATAGGTCGCTAGTACACACATGACATTTCTACACACCAAAGTAAACTATATATTACATGCATAATTACCTAGGATAAACGATCATCTGATCATCATCTACTTCTTGTGACGCTTGCCCCTACTGCTCTTCTTGTGGCTCGATCCGGCCTCGTCGATTTCGGTAACGAGGCACTTCCTCATGTCAACGATCTGCCTGTGCATCTCGTAGCATGTGTACATGCTCTTGGCCGCGGACCTGAGGTGAGGTTCATCCAGTTGCGGCGTCTAGGCCCTGTGCCAGGATACGGGACTTGTTCTGTTGGCATCCTGCTTCATCTTTTCGTAGTAGGGGTCGATGATGGCCGAGGCGAGTTCAACCAGGGAGTCCTTCTTCGTGCTGCCCCAGACCCTTTAGTGGTCACGGATTTCGACAAGGTTCTTGCAGGCCAAGCCCGTAACCTTGAGCACCTTTACATCTTTGCAGGTTTCCACCGTAGCGAACTTGCAGTCAATGTTGTTGACAAACCTAATGAAACGATCACAAGGCTCTGTGGCCAGGCTGTAGTGGAAGATCAGGATATGATGGCGCACGCACAACTGGGCGACGGCAACCTTCTGATCTTTGCCGAGATGACCGCCGGTGTACTGGAGGTTGATGCCGACCACCTTGTACTTGTCTCGAGCAAGCAACTGCTCCATGGTGTTGATGTAGTCCTCCACCATGGCCGGGTCAATGGTGTACACCACCGAGAGATCTGTCTCCCTCACGTGGGTCTCCACTTTATGCTCGCCAAACTCCATTGGAGCGCCGCTAGATATCCACTCTGTATGTGTCATCGTGGGTGTGCTCGTTGTGTTGTGGGGCGAGATCGAAAGGTTGAAGAGACTAAGGTTATAATGGCTGTGGGAATTAAAGGGGAAGCCGGACGGCCTGGAATATCCGTACGCCCGGATGACAGTTCTAATTTGCAGCGCTTAACTCCATCGTTCCGCACGTAACTGCATCATGGTGATGCGTGCAGCGCAACCGCATGCATATGGGGCCCCTAACGTGATCGTGCGCAGGTCCCAACCGCTGGCAGAGCACGCGCGCAGGGACGCGAGCAGAGCGCTCCGTGGTTGCCTCAACGGCGAGCAACCATATATATATGCATATAGCAGTTGAACACGCAAGGAAAAGCTGTGCACAAGCCGAGCGCGTGGAGGTACGCGAGCAGAGCGCGCAGCGGTGCCTAACGGCGAGCACAGCTTGCCGAGGGACGCGAGCAGAGGCCGGCATAGTGATACGTGGCAAATAATACGAACTGTGCGAGCGATGGCGGAGACATCAAGCACGAATCAGATTAGAGTTGCGTGTGCGATACGTGGCATACAGTTGATCCATCCGAGCTGTTTGTGATGGAATAAGCCGTGTGTGTTGTGGGCAAACACTTGCTGGTATACAACCATATGCGATTGATGAATTCATCACCGACGGGTTCCCTAGTGTGGTCCGTGTGCAATGTAATATGCTCTGTCTATAGAACATCAACATATATACTTATAAGAACAGCATTGCATAACCTAATTAAGCATACAATTACATAAGTGACTACACACATAACATTTCCACACACCAAAGTAAGCAATTACGTGCATACTAAAAAAGGAGAAACGAGCATCTAATCATCTACATCTTGTTGCGACGACGCTTGCCATTGCTCTGCTTCCGGCTGGATCTCTGGTCGTGAATGGTTAATAAAATCTAAGTCTATTGCATATTAAGGTAAAAATAGTACTACCAATATACGAGTCTCATACGATGCCATTTCAATGTTTGTACCACAAAAGCCCAAAATATTACAAGGTTCAAATTCCAGAGTTACATGGCTCAAATTCGAAGATTAAAAGGTTCAAACTGATATTAGAAATGAAATTCAGCTCATTCAGCTGCAAACGCCCGTGCTGATCAGCTGAACATGGATATAAGAGAGGTTCAAACTAAAAATACAAATAGTAAGGCTGGTTTCGAAACCTCGTCATTTCTGCAATGGGATCAGCCGCTGACAAGTCATGTATGGGGTTGACACAATGACTTCCAATTACTCTGTCATATGCAGTTCCAATACGAAGTTTAGCTTTTTTGGAGCCTCTTCCATTCTACAGTAGCTGCCGGCTCTGATCAACAAACCATTCATATTTTCTATATAAATGCATGTTCAACCTCATTACCTTCAGCACCCTTGCTCTGACAACAAAAAACCTGGCGAATATAATCTCCGGTAAGGTCCCTCGGTAGGAGTTCAAAGTAATTTTTGAGAGATGCAGATATAGGCATTTGATGTGATTGTCGTTATATTGTATCACATTATCCACCACCGGGCCTATTATTATCTGCAAAAGAAGAGAATGTGTTAGTGCCTACATGCAGTTTTGAACACTACTACAGGCCTATTTGGTTTGCAGGATTTGTAAAATGCACCAACATGCCATCTTCAATCTGAAATGATTAACATGGGCATTTGATTACAATCTAGAAAAATGTAGCCTTCTTCACAAGAGGTTGGAGTGGATAAAAATTCCCTAAGAAAACTAGTACATATTAATCCAAAGGAGAAATGCTTATGGATTGTAACCATATGAATCAAGAAACCAATATGGGGTGGGGGGGTGTATGTCCTGAAATCCTCCAAAATTCCTTCAGAAATCGTAGTACATTGTCATTGTAAACTTGGGAAAAGGTGCCAAAAATTGAACTCCCTTATGGTTAACATTTAACAGGAAAGAAACATCACCTCGATATACAGCTTCTTCAGGCACGGAAAGCATCTCAGGAAACTGACAACTTCGTGCAGGTTGGGGCCGATAGATTCTAGTGCCAAGACCTTCACTGTGCGTAGAATCTGGGTCAAGCTTTTCTGGATGACAGACGAACATACATCTTCAAAATTAGAAATAATGTTGATATCAAGAAGGAGAGGTAGAATGCGACTGTTGTACCTGAACGGGTGTGGATCCAATGACAAGTTCGAAGTATTTGACAGACGAGTAGCCCACCACTGTCAATTTCGGCGCAGAAATGACATTGATTCTTGTTGGACCTTGTTGATCAACTACAAGTAATCTCTGAAGTGAAGGTGTGTCCTCAATGACCATGTTGTGGTCCACCTTTTGTGATCTCTTGTTGCAGCACCAACAACACACATAAATAGTCCGGAGAGTCATGGGGTGATGTGGAAGCTACTCGACCAATTCATCGCCTGAAGACGAAGGAACTCCAGTGCAGTACAGCCGCGGAGCAGGCGCTCCATGTCATCCTTTGGGATGCACACAACGACGAGCTCGAGGTGCTTCAGTTGTGGTAGAAAAAGAGCGGCCGCGTCATTAAGGGGGGGGGGGGGGGAAATGGTAGTTCATGAACTTGGCGAGGCGCAGCGTGGGCGCGAAACGGAGCGTGGACGTTGGCAGCGAGCGCATATGCCCATCATTAAAATTGTGCTCCTCGAGCTGATCTAGGGCGGGGGATCGGAACCACTCGTCAAGCTTGGCTCGATCCTTGCCGTTGGAACGGAACTTGCCCGTGATAAGGCCTCTGATTGGGCCATGGTGACTGCCGAGGATCTGGGAGAACGCATCCAAGCTTTTTTGATAGCCATGGCAGAGCTCGTGGGCGTCGAGGAGGTCGAGAGGGGTGGAGAGCCACAGGGGGCGCCACAGCCGGGAGAGGACGGTTGTCCACGCCCCGTATTTGATTGGGAGGAGGGATATGATGGCTGTCAACATATCATCGGGGAGGCTGCTGATGAAGTCTAGGCTTGCTGGAGTCGCTTGCGGTTCTTTCTCGACCCACCTCCGCTTGTTGGCAGCCTCGTTCTCCACCTCATCGGCGGCGACGGAAACCTCTATCTCCATATTCACGCCGTGCTCCGGTGCTTCAGCAGCCCCGGTGTTGCCACTCCCTGCGATGGGGTGCTTCGGCGGCATCCTCATACACTGACGGCTTTGAGGACTGAGAGCGGCGTCGAGGATGCGGGAGGAGAGAGAGGATTGTGTGTGTGGTGAGGATGGGGGGTGCGGCCGCTCGGGCGCGCCATTAATACGGACCAGTGGGAGCGAGGCGGGCGGCGATCAAAGCCTGTCTCGCTTCCTGGTGAGCCTATGCGACGGACTTCTCACATTCCTATGCCATTATTTCACACAGCTACTCGCACGCCTCCCGGGGACACTGCGTAGCGAAAACGCCTTCCGTCAATTCACACACCTGCACGCACGCCTCCCGTGTCGGATTCAGGGCTCCGCAGACCCAAGAAAGGTATGAACTCTGGGGCGTGTGCGAAGAACTCAACCTATCCAGCCTACCAGCCCGTCGCCCCACGGCCTAGCTCGATTCACACAAACAAGGAAGAAGATGGACACGGCAGTTTATCCAGGTTCGGGCCACCTTGCGGTGTAAGACCCTAGTCCTGCTTTGTGGTGGATTGGCCTCTCGAGGGGCTGAGGATGAACTAGTACAAGGGATGAACAACCTCGCGAGGTTCGGGGTGAGGGAATGAGTCGACCCCTTCTACGGTGGTGGCTAACCTATACTTATAGTGGCCTCGGTCCTCTTCCCCCAAAACGTAGGCGGGAAGGGATCCCACAGTGGCCAATTTGAAAGGGGAGAAGTAGTAAATCTTATCCTGACGAAAGGTGGTCTTCGCCAGCAAAGCTTCTGGTCGTGACGCAGTGGTGGGCTCGGCGATGACATCCATCCTGCCGTGCTGGCGGTCTTGGTCTCATTGCACCGGAATGGAAACCTTTGCTAGATTTCTCGGGAATGCACGCCTGTCCTTGCCTCCTTAGCACCAAAGAGGAAACTGCTTCCTCTGCGCTCGCTGGCGCCCGCCTGCCTTGGTCGTCATGGCTTGCGTCAGGGTAGCCTCATGAGGCTGGGTACCTGCATAGAAATCTCCGCTTCTTGGGAGGCCGCCTGGGGAGGCCACTCCCTCGGAAGGTCTTGGTGTCGTCCGCCTCGCGAGGCTTGGCCCCTCACAAGGGTCTTGCCTTTGCGGTCTTATAGACGGGCCGTACCAGGCCATTGATGGAGCCACGCCGTGGGCCGCAGGCAGGCAAGTCTAGGTACCCTGGTTCCCAGAATGCCGACAGTAGCCCCCGTGCCCAAGGCGCACTCGGACTTGGCTTTGAGGTGAAGCCAAGGGGCAAGGGCGAAGCGCCGCGGGCCCCAATCGCCTGCGGGCCCGGCTGACGCGTGGCGCTCGTAGGGACGTGGGCGTCTCCACTTCCCCAGGCTGCCTCGACAACTGCCCGACTTGACAACTGCCTGGTGCATGCAGATGGCCATCATTGCTTGGAACGTGAGAGGCCGGCGGCCAGCCTTCCTCCGGCTATAAATGGGGGAAGGGGGCGGAGCCCCCAACCCATCTTCATCTTCTTGCTGCTCGCTCCTTCTTCTTCGCCATGCTGCCATCTCGCCAGGGCATCCATGGTGCCAGTGAGGAGGTTCTTGGCCGTTTAGAAGGGAAAGGCCCCTCAGGTGGAACCGGAGTTGCTCCCGCCGAAGAAAAGACAAGGCTACCCTCGCGAGGCCACTGCAGCGCCCACGGAGGCGCGGCCCTGGCACGAACGCGCCCCACTGGGTTTCCCCGTCAGCGCGGATGTTCATGCACATAGCCCCGCCCGCGCGAGCAGCCGCTGGAGTCGCGGGGGAAGGAGTCGCGGGGGAAGGACAAGCAATGGCCGCGTGACCACCTTGCCCGCAAGCCCATGCGTGCAGCACGGCCCGCGAGTTTGTGGTGTGGACGGCAATGCCGCCGTGCATGTGGATCCGGCTCCCGCGGTCCCTGGCGAGGGAGATACCGTCGAAGGGGCCTGTCGAGCTATGGTTGCAGCATGACGGCTGCTGCAGCCAAGCTTCAGAGGCGGAGGTCGAGGCCGTCTACTCCGGCGACGTCTTCATGACCCGGGGGTGGGGCGCGATCGCCCGCGCCTGCAACTCGGAGGGGAGGCACCCATCCACTTTGAGTACGATGGGGCGTCAACGCTCTTCTTCAAAGTCTTTGGAGAGGATGGCCGACGTCTGGAGTGTTGCCCCAGGGGAGGCGATCAAGACGGCGATCTCCCAACAGGCCGGCGAGGCGACGAAGCCTCTGGCGGTGAACTTGCCCTTGGCCTTGTCTGCGATTCCTCCGGCAGAAGCAACGCTTCCTCCGAACCAAGCTGGAGCGACAACGACTACTACGAGCCGCCATGTCGCCGCGCCCGGGCTGAGGGGAGGAATGGTGCCAGCCCGGCATCGTTGGTGATGCTGCCTGGGCCCGCGATCCTCAGGAGGCCTTTTCCTTTTGTTTCATTCCTGCGCAAAAATCATGAAGGGCCCCTCGGGGGTATGTAAAAACCGTGACACTCACAATTTAATGTTATCATTCCCAATCTTATGTCGTGTCTGCGTTTCCCGCTTGGGCACGGTCTCCCCTTTTATCCTCGCGATAGCTTAGTGCTCTGCGCCGACAGGACCCAGTCCCCAGGCAGGCTTTGGCCGTCGCTTGTATGCAAGGTCGCGATGCCATGGTCAAGGCCAGGAGGTGAGCGGCCCGAGGTCCGGTAAGAGCCCCCGAGGCGAGAGGCTCATGGGGTCCCCTTTGGCGTGCAAGCAGCTCCCGAAAGACTAAGAGGGAAGTTTCCTTGCCCGAGCGAAATCGCGTGAAACAAAAGTGCCGACTGTGAGGTTCACACCTGCGCGTGTGAGATGACTTATCTTAGCGAGCTTGCAGGCTGTGGTGATCTTCTCGTTGCAAGGGCGAGCTTCCTGTCCTAAAATAAACCAAAACGAATCCTGCGAGGGCCATGTGAGAATGCTGATGTCCATTATATTTCGAAAGGAGAGCGCTGCCCGCGTCGCGCCGCGCCCTTCCCTGGACGCTACCCCTCCGCGGGGCTCCGCGAACCCATTTCTGCCACTCATCGTGGTGCTCTACGTCCTCGAGACCCGGCTATCGAGCGAGGCTCGGCTGTCGCTGGTATGCCAGGTCGTGATGCCGTGGTCAAGGCCAGGGGGTGGGCTCGAGGGCCGGTAAGAGCTCCTGAGGCGTGGTCCTCAAGGGCCCCCCCTTTAACGTGCAAGCGATTTGCGCGAGAAAGGAGCGGCGTGCCCCACGAGGGTGCCTGAGAGGGGTAGAGCCCCTCAGCACGCGGCGTGGCGTCCTTCTGAGGTGGTGAAGTGTTGGCGAAGCAACTCTAGGTCCTGCTTCTGGAGGTTCCTGTGACTTAGTCATGAAACACAAAGGGCAGCCGCGCTTGCTATCCTGCCCATGATCTTTCCGCGAGAAGACGAAGGCACTAAGGACCCGGTGAGGTGACGTGCGCGGGGCCGGCCGCGAGCCAGAGCTCAGTCTCTTAGGTTTACCAGCGATGCAGGGACGGACCCGAGCACAGACGCCATGCCAGCAGCCCCCGTCGCGGGACGAGCAAGAGGCCGGTCAGCAACACGCGGGAATCACAAAGGTGACTCCAGAGATGATGGATCGTCAGGTGTAATGTTAACAACCATAGTAACTTGAGCATGCATAACTGGCACCATCGTTGTAGAGGCGTTGGAGTAGCTGAAGATGCGCACTGCAGAGATCGCTCCTCATGAGCCGGCTGGCTCCTGAGGCCCGGAAGGCTCTAGAGGCCCAGAGGGCTCGCGAGGGTCCCGCACCTCCTCTGCCAGGACCGCCTGGCGCCTTGCCTCGTGGGCCGCCAAGGCTCCCTGCATGAAGCGCTGGTGCGAGGCGGCCATGTTCAGAAGGCCGAACGGCATGCAGATGTAGCTGTAGGGGTAGCCCCCGCTCCGGCCGACACGGGACGGCCAGAAGAGGCCCCGCGAAGTAGCCCTGTTAAGACCTGGGATATTGACGCAGACGCGCAGCTCGCTGCCCATGTCAGGGGCCGCGGCTGCACCCGATGGTGCGGGGTGATGCTCGCCATGCATGCCTCGCGCCTCCTGAAGCTCCTCGATTGCCTTGGTGATGAACTCCTGAGCGCTTGGCGCCTTGCGCTTTGCTCACGGAGGCGCGCGTCAAAGCACGCCTCCACGTGGTGCCCGAACAACTCCCTCGTCATGCTGGTCAGGTCAGAGGCCCTCCAGATGAGACCCCCGAGCCTGTCCCGAGGGGGGCGCCGGGCACACCTTCCTATGCGAGAGGGAACGGCGCCCCAGCAGTGGGCGCGGGGCCTGAGGCACGGTCGGCAGGCGCCTCAGCCTCTTGATGGCCCTTGAGGAGGAGCTGCTTCTTCTTCTTAGGGATGACCTCAGGAGGCAGGATGGCGCCCTCGTCGTCAGAGTTCTCGACCGCCGCAGACTGATAGGCGTGCTCGAGGGAGCACACCGCATCCTTTTCGTCGGAGGCGACCGTGATGATAAGTGATGATAACGCCACTCCCTAGCATCTTGAGGACATTGTAGCCGTGGTGAGTTGCTGCCATGAACTGGGCAAGGGCCGGATACCCGAGGATGGCATTGTACGGGAGGCTGATGTGGGCGACGTCAAAGTCGATGAGCTCGGTGTGGTAGTTGTCGCGCTTGCCGAAGGTGACTGGGAGGCGGATCTGCCCTATGGGAATGGTGGAGCCATCGGTCACCCCCGAGAAAGGCTTGGTAGGCAGAAGCTGGTTGTAGGGCACTTGGAGCATCTCAAACATCTCGACAGAAAGAACGTTGAGCCCTGCGCCGCCATCGATGAGGGTTTTGGTGACGAGGACGTTGCTGATGGTTGGCGTGCAGAGCATCGGGAGCACGCCAGTGGCGGCTGAGCACTTGAGTTGGTCCATGGAGTCGAATGTGATGGCGTGCTTGGACCACCTGAGGGGACGCGATGCCTCAAGCTTGGGAAGGGCCGCATTCACCTCCTGAGCGAACTGCTTGAAGATGTGATGAGAGGCGGGAGCCTGAGCGCCACCCAAGATGCAGGCGATCGCACGAGGCTCTTGGAAGCCCCCAGCCCCATCATCTTGGCGGTTGTCATCGTTTCTTCTTGGTGGCGGCGGCAACGGAGGGAGGCCAGCGTTGCCCTGAGGACGGTCCTCATGAGGCTGGTCCCACCATGGACCGTCACGAGGCTGGCCCTGCTAGCGGTCCTCTCGGGGCTGGTCGCGCCAATCCTGATGGGGGTCACGGTTAACCCAGCGGCCTCCACCGGGGCCTCCTCCACAGCCGTAGCCGCGATCGCTGCGCTCGGGGCGGCGGCCAAGGCGCCCGTCTCGGATTGCCCTGAGCTCCTGGCAGTCATTGGTGTTGTGGCTGTGGACGTTGTGGAAGACGCAGAACGGGCGGTTGCCCCTGGGGGGCTCGTCGTGGTCACGACCATGGTCATCTCAGGCTCCGCAGCCAGCACGGCGGGGCCCTTACGCTTCACTTCCTTAGCCTTGGCCTTCTTGTCTTCAAAATCAACCTCCGGAAGCTCCAGGAGGGAGAGGTGACCTTCCTCTACCCTCGCGCACCTGGCTGCCATGTTGAACATCTCCAGAGCCGAACACAAGTCCTCGTGTATGGAGAGCTCCTCCTTCATCTTGACATCCTGGACGCCATCAGAGAACGCCGAGATAATGGCCTCGTCCGACACCTTCGGGATCTTGAGGCGAACATTTGTAAAGCGCTGTATGTACTTGTGCAAGGTCTCGCCTGGCTGCTGCTTTACGTGCCGCAGGTCGCCTGCTGCAGGAGCGCGGTCGCGAGTGCCCTGGAAGTTAGCGATGAAGCGCTCGCGTAGCTCGTCCCAGGAGGAGATTGATCCCACCGGGAGGTTCAGGAGCCAAGAACGCGCGCCATCCTTGAGGGCCATGGGGAACCAGTTCGCCATGACCTTGTCATTGCCATTCACCGCCTCGATGCCCAGTTCGTAGAGCTGGAGAAATTCTGTGGGGTCGGGGGTGCCGTCGTAGCGTGGAGGCAGATCCGGCTTGAACTTTCCGGGCCAAACGGCACGGCGCAGCTCCTGGGTGAAAGCACGGCAGCCAGCCGCACTCACAGAGGCCGGTCGCATGGGTGGAGCTTGGTCTTGGCGCCCGCGCACCACCGCCTCTAGTGGCACGAGGTCTTGACGTGGCGGCGCTGGAAGCACGCGCGCTTCTCCTTGGGGCCGCTGCACCACCTGGTAGTTTTCTTCATCGCGCGCCGGCGCCCTGTGCGGCGGGTCGCATTGGGGTGCCTCACGCCTGGGCTCGGGGTCCGCGCCATGCAGAGGAGGAGGAGGGGACGCGTCGTGAGCCATGTCGCCCGCCAGGGACGGCAGAGGACGGGGCAAACGGGACGGTGCAGGGGCTTCACCGGCAGTGTTGACGAGCTCAGCGATGCGGCCGAGCCAGTCGTCATAGAGGTCGTTGGCCGGACGGTAACACAGAAGCTCACGCGCCATGAGCAGCGCAGCCTGCGCATTTGCCGGCCCGCGATGAGCATGGGAAGATGATGCCGTCGCTGGAGTGGGTGATGGAGTTGCGGTACGGTCGTCGCGCCGCACGGACGGTGGCAGCGATGAATCCTGCTGTTCGCGAGCAGCAGGGTTAGTGGTGGCGTTAGCCACCAGGGAGGGGGAGCGGCGAGGAGCGCCATTGCCCACGATTGCTATCTGAGTGACACGAGCAGCCCAGCGCTCAGCACAAACACGACGAGCGTCGGCCATAGGGCGACGAAACGGCGGTGGAGCAAACGGTGGAAGAGAGGCTTCGACACGCCCCTACCTGGCGTGCCAAATGTCGGATTCAGGGCTCCGCAGACCCAATAAAGGTTCAAACTCTGGGGCGTGTGCGAAGAACTCAACCTATCCAGCCTACCAGCCCGTCGCCCCATGGCCTAGCTTGATTCGCTCTAACAAGGAAGAAAATGGACACGACAGTTTACCAAGGTTCGGGCCACCTTGCGATGTAAGACCCTACTCCTGCTTTGTGGTGGATTGGCCTCACGAGGGGCTGAGGATGGACTAGTACAAGGGATGAACAACCTCGCGAGGTTCGGGGGTGAGGGAATGAGTCGACCCCTTCTATGGTGGTGGCTAACCTATACTTATAGTGGCCTCAGTCCTCTTCCCCCAAAATGTAGGCGGGAAGGGATCCCACAATGGCCAATTTGAAAGGGGACAAGTAGTACATCTTATCCTGAAGAAAGGTGGTCTTCGCTTGCAAAGCTTCTGGTCATGATGCAGCGGTGGGCTCAGTGTTGACATCCGTCCTACCGCGCTGGCGGTCTTGGTCTCGTTGCACCGGAATGGAAACCTTTGCCAGATTCCTCGGGAATCCACGCCTGTCCTTGCCTCCTTAGCACCAAAGAGGAAACTGCTTCCTCTGCGCTCGCTGACGCCCGCCTGCCTTGGTCGTCATGGCTTGCGTCATGGTAGCCTCATGAGGCTAGGTACCAGCATAGAAGTCTCCACTCCTCGGGAGGCCGCCTGGGGAGGCCACTCCCTCGGGAGGTCTTGGTATCGTCCGCCTCGCGAGGCTTGGCCCCTCGCGAGGGTCTTGCCTTGGTGGTCTTGTAGACGGGCCGTACCAGTCCGTCGATGGAGCCACGCTGTGGGCTGCAGGTAGGCAAGTCTAGGTACCCTGGTTCCCAGAATGCCGACAGTAGCCCCCGAGCCCAAGGCGCGCTCGGACTTGGCTTCGAGGTGAAGCCAAGGGGCAAGGGCGAAGCGCCACGGGCTCCAAGCGCCCGTGGGCCAGCCTGACGCGTGGCGCTCGTAGGGACGTGGGCGTCTCCGCTTCCCCACGCCGCCTCGGCAACTGCCCGACTTGACAACTGCCTGGTGCATGCAGGGGGGCCTTCATTGCTTGGAACGTGAGAGGCCGGTGGTCAGCCTTCCTCTCGCTATAAATGGGGGAAGGGGGGCGGAGCCCCCAGCCCATCTTCATCTTCTTGCTGCTCGCTCCTTGTTCTACTTCGCCGTGCTGCCATATCGCCAGGGCATCCATGGCGCCAGTGAGGATGTTCTCGGCCACCGAGAAGGGAAAGGCCCCTCAGGTGGAACCGGAGTTGCTCCCGCTGAAGAAAAGACACAGCTACCCTCGCGAGGCCACCGCAGCGCCCATGGAGGCGCGACCCTGGCACGAACGCGCCCCGCCGGGTTTCCCTGTCAGTGCGGATGTTCGTGCACATAACCCCACCCGCGGGATCAGCCGCGGGAGTCACGGGGGATGGAGTTGTGGGGAAGAACAAGCGATGGCCGCGCGACCACCTTACCCGCAAGCCCATGCGTGCAGCATGGCCTGCGAGTTCATGGTGTAGACGGCAATGCGGCCGCGCACGTGGATCCTGCTACCGCGGTCCCTGGCGAGGGAGATACCACTGAAGGGGCCTGTCGAGCTGTGGCTGGAGCACGACGGCTGCTGCAGCCAAGCTTCAGAGGCGGAGGTCGAGGCCGTCTACTCCGGCGACATCTTCATGACCCGGTGAGTGGGGCGCGATCGCCCGCGCCTGCAACTCGGAGGGGAGGCTGATACGCCCATTTTGCATCATGTTTTCCTACTGTTATTTATGATATTTTTATGCATAATAATGCTTTTTGGAGTAATTCTAATGCCTTTTGTCTCATAATATGCAAGGTACACACGAAGAGGGAGAATTCCGGCAGCTGGAAATCTGGACCTGGAAAAGCTACGTCAGGCCACCTATTCTGCACAACTCCAAACAAGCTGAAACTTTACAGAGATTTTTTATGGAATATTTGAGGAATATTGGAGCAAATAAGTACCAGAGGGGGCCCACCAGGTGGGCACAACCCACCTGGGCGCACCAGGGAGCCCAGGCGCGCCCTGGTGGGTTGTGCTCACCCAGGCCCACCTCCGGTGCCCCTCTTCTGGTATATAAGTCATTTTGACCTAGAAAAAAATAAAGAGAGGACTTTCGGGATGAAGCGCCGCCGTCTCGAGGCGGAACTTGGGCAGGAGCACTTTTGCCCTCCGGCGGTGCGATTTCGCCGGGGGAACTTCCCTCCCGGAGGGGGAAATCATCGTCATCATCATCACCAAGAACTCTCCCATCCTGGGGAGGGCAATCTCCATCAACATCTTCAACAACACCATCTCCTCTCAAACCCTAGTTCATCTCTCGTGTTCAATCTGTGTACCGGAACTATAGATTGGTGCTTGTGGGTGACTAGTAGTGTTGATTACATCTCGTAGTTGATCACTATATGGTTTATTTGGTGGAAGATTATATGTTCAGATCCAATATGCTATTTAATACCCCTCTGATCTTGAGCATGATTATCATTTGTGAGTAGTTACTTTTGTTCTTGAGGTCACGGGAGAAATCATGTTGCAAGTAATCATGTGAACTTGATATGTGTTCGATATTTTGATGATATGTATGTTGTGATTCCCTTAGTGGTGTCATGTGAACGTCGACTACATGACACTTCACCATATTTGGACCTAAGGGAATGCATTGTGGAGTAGTTATTAGATGATGGGTTGCGAGAGTGACAGAAGCTTAAACCCTAGTTTATGCACTATTCCGTAAGGGACCGATTGGATCCAAAAAGTTTAATGCTATGGTTAGAATTTATTCTTAATACTTTTCTTGTAGTTGCGGATGCTTGCGAGGGGGTTAATCATAAGTAGGAGGTTTGTTCAAGTAAGAACAGCACCTAAGCACCGGTCCACCCACATATCAAATTATCAAAGTAGTGAACACGAATCAAACCAACATGATGAAAGTGACTAGATGAAATTCCCGTGTACCCTCAAGAACACTTTGCTTATCATAAGAGACCGTTTTGGCCTGTCCTTTGACTCAAAAGGATTGGGCTACCTTGCTGCACTTTTGTTACTACTATTGCTACTTGCTCACTACAAATTACCTTGCTATTAAACTACTCTGTTACTTACAATTTCAGCACTTGCAGACATTACCTTGCTGAAAACCGCTTGTCATTTCCTTCTGCTCCTCGTTGGGTTCGACACTCTTACTTATCGAAAAGGCTACAATTGATCCCATATACTTGTGGGTCATCAAGGCTATTTTCTGGCGCCATTGGAGGGAAGTGAAGCGCCTTTGGTAAGGAAACATTTATATAGTGTGCTGATATTTATTGCCACTTGTTACTATGGAAAACAATCCTTTGAGGGGTTTGTTTGGGGTATATTCACCTCGACCGGAACCACAATTAGCTACCCCTCAACCTACTGCAACTACTGAAAATATTGAATATGAAATTCCTTTGGGTATGATAGAACAACTGCTAGCTAATCCTTATGCAGGAGACGGAACCGAACATCCTGATATGCACTTGATATATGTAGAACAAATTTGTGGATTGTTTATGCTTGCAGGTCTACCCGGAGATGAAGTTAAGAAGAAGGTTTTCCATTTATCTTTGAAGGGAAAAGCATTGGCATGGTATAGGCTATGCGATGATATTGGAGCTTGGAATTGGAATCGATTGAAATTGGAGTTTCACCAAAAAAATTATCCTATGCATCTAGTTCATCGTGATCGGAATTACATATATAATTTTTGGCCTCGTGAAGGAGAAAGTATCGCTCTAGCTTGGGGGAGGCTTAAATCAATGTTATATTCATGCCCCAATCATGAGCTCTCAAGAGAAATTATTATCCAGAATTTTTATGCTCGGCTTTCTCATAATGATCGATCCATGCTTGATACTTCTTGTGCTGGTTCTTTTATGAGGAAGACTATTGAATTCCTGTGGGATCTTTTGGAAAGAATTAAATGCAACTCTGAAGATTGGGAACTCGACGAAGGTAAATAGTCAGGTATTAAGCTTAAGTATGATTGTGTTAAATCTTTTATGAATACTGATGCTTTTCAAAAGTTTAGCACTAAATATGGACTTGACTTTGAGATAGTAGCCTCCTTTTGTGAATCATTTGCTACTCATGTTGATCTCCCCAAGGAGAAGTGGTTTAAATATCACCCACCTATTAAAGAAGGAATTAAAGAACCGGTATCAGTCAAAGAGGAAACCATACTTTATAATGTTGATCCAGTTGTTCCTACTGCTTATATTGAGATACCACCTTTCCCTGTTAGGATAAAGGAACATGCTAAAGTTTCAACTGTGGTCAACAAAAGTTATATTAGAACACCTAAACCTGATGAACAAATCAAAGTAGAACCTAGTGTTCCTATGGTTAAGGATCTCCTGGAAGAAAATATAGATGGGCATGCTATTTACTTCTGTAATGAAGCTACTAGAATTGTCAAACCTGATAAGTCAGATATTCGTAGACCCGTTGTTGGCATGCCAGTTGTCTCAGTCAAAATAGGAGATCACTGTTATCATGATTTATGCGACATAGGTGCTAGCGTGAGTGCTATTCCCTTTACCTTATATCAAGAAATTATGAATGACATAGCACCCGCTGAGATAGAAGACATATATGTTACTATTAAACTTGCTAATAGAGACACCATATCACCAATTGGGATTGTTAGAGATGTTGAAGTCTTGTGTGGGAAAATAAAATACCCTACTAATTTTCTTGTTCTTGGTTCCCCACAAGATGATTTTTGTCCCATTATCTTTGGTAGTCCTTTCTTGAACACCGTTAATGCTAAAATAGATTGTAAGAAACAAACTGTCGGTGTCAGTTTTGGTGATGAGTCTCATGAGTTTAACTTTTCCAAGTTTAGTAGAAAACCTCATAAAAAAGAATTACCTAGTAAGGATGAAATAATTGGTCTTGCTTCTATTGCTGTGCCTCCTACTGATCCTTTAGAACAATATCTGCTAGACCATGAAAATGATTTACATATGCATGAAAGAAATGAAATAGATGAGATTTTCTTTGAACAACGTCCTCTGCTTAAACAAAATTTGCCTATTGAAACTCTAGGAGGTCCTCCTCCACCTAAAGGTGATCCTGTGTTTGAATTAAAACAATTGCCAGACACTATGAAATATGCTTATCTTGATGAGAAAAAGATATATCCTGATATTATTAGTGCTAACCTTTCAGAACATGAAGAAGAAAGACTATTGAAAGTTCTAAGGAAGAACCGAGCTGCTATTGGATATACTCTTGATGATCTTAAGGGCATTAGTCCCACTCTATGTCAGCACAAAATTAATATGGAACCTAATGCTAAACTTGTTGTGGATCACCAACGTCGGCTAAATCCGAAGATGAAAGAAGTGGTAAGAACGGAAATATTAAAACTTCTGGAAGCAGGTATAATCTATCCTATAGCTCATAGTAGGTGGGTAAGTCCCGTTCATTGTGTCCTTAAGAAGGGAGGAATTACTGTTGTTCCTAATGATAAAAATGAACTCATCCCACAAAGAATTGTTACAGGCTATAGAATGGTAATTGATTTTAGAAAATTAAACAGAGCAACTAGAAAATATCACTACCCTCTGCCTTTTATTGATCAAATGCTAGAAAGATTATCTAAGCACACACACTTTTGCTTCCTTGATGGATATTCTGGTTTTTCACAAATACCTGTTTCTCAACCTGATCAAGAAAAAACCACTTTCACTTGTCCCTTTGGAACTTATGCTTATAGACGTATGCCTTTTGGTTTACGCAATGCACCTGCTACCTTTCAAAGATGTATGACTGCTGTATTCTCTGACTTTTGTGAAAAGATTGTTGAGGTTTTCATGGATGACTTCTCTGTTTATGGGAAGTCTTTTGATGATTGTTTAAGCAATCTTGATCGAGTTTTGCAGAGATGCGAGCAAACAAATCTTGTCTTGAATTGGGAGAAGTGCCACTTTATGGTTAATGAAGGTATTGTTTTGGGCCATAAAATTTCTGAAAGAGGTATTGAAGTGGACAAAGCTAAGGTTGATGCAACTGAGAAAATGCCATGTCCTAAAGATATCAAAGGTATTCGTAGTTTCCTAGGTCATGCTGGTTTCTATAGGAGATTTATCAAAGACTTTTCTAAAATTTCTAGTCCTCTTACAAATCTTTTGCAAAAGGATGTTCCTTTTGTTTTTGATGATGATTGCTTAGAAGCCTTCGAAACACTCAAGAAAGCCTTAATTTCTGCACCTATTGTTCAACCACCTGATTGGAACTTACCTTTTGAAATTATGTGTGATGCTAGTGATTATGCTGTTGGTGCTGTTCTAGGACAAAGAGTTGATAAGAAACTAAATGTTATCCATTATGCTAGTAAAACTCTAGACAGTGCCCAACGAAATTATGCTACTACTGAAAAAGAATTCTTAGCAGTTGTGTTTGCTTGTGATAAATTTAGATCCTACATTGTTGATTCTAAAGTGACTGTTCACACCGATCATGCTACTATAAAATATCTTATGGAAAAGAAAGATGCTAAACCTAGACTCATTAGGTGGGTTCTCTTGCTACAAGAATTTGATTTGCATATTACTGATAGAAAAGGAGCAGAGAATCCCGTAGCTGATAACTTGTCTAGGCTTGAAAATGTGCTTGATTACCCACTACCTATTGATGATAGTTTCCTTGATGAGTAGTTAGCTGCAATAAATGTTTCTAATAATACTCCTTGGTATGCTGATTATGCTAATTACATTGTTGCTAAATATCTACCACCTAGCTTTACTTACCAACAAAAGAAAAAATTCTTCTATGACTTAAGACATTACTTTTGGGATGACCCACATCTTTATAAAGAAGGAGTAGATGGTATTATTAGAGGTTGTGTACCTGAGCATGAACAGGGACAAATCCTACAAAAATGTCACTCCGAAGGTTATGGAGGGCATCATGCTGGAGACAGAACTGCACACAAGGTATTGCAATCTTGATTTTATTGGCCTACTCTCTTCAAGGATGCCCGTAAGTTTGTCTTATCTTGTGATGAATGCCAAAGAATAGGTAATATCGGTAAGCGTCAAGAAATGCCTATGAATTATTCACTTGTTGTTGAACCATTTGATGTTTGGGGATTTGATTACATAGGACCTTTTCCTTCCTCTAATGGGTATACACATATTTTGGTTGTTGTTGATTATGTTACTAAATGGGTAGAAGCTATTCCAACCAGTAGTGCTGATCACAACACCTCTATTAAAATGCTTAACGAAGTTATTTTCCCAAGGTTTGGAGTCCCTAGATATTTAATGACTGATGGTGGTTCACACTTTATTCATGGTGCTTTCCGTAAAATGCTTGCTAAGTATGATGTTAACCATAGAATTGCATCACCCTATCATCCTCAGTCTAGTGGTCAAGTTGAACTTAGCAATAGAGAAATAAAATTAATTTTGCAAAAGGCTGTCAATAGGTCCCGGAAGAATTGGTCTAAGAAATTAGATGATGCACTTTGGGCTTATAGAACAACATATAAAAATCCTATGGGTATGTCTCCTTATAAAATGTTTATGGAAAAGCTTGTCATTTGCCTCTTGAGTTAGAACACAAAGCATATTGGGCAGTCAAAGAACTCAATTATGATTTCAAACTTGCCGGTGAAAAGAGGTTATTTGATATTAGCTCATTAGATGAATGGAGAACCCAAGCTTATGAAAATGCCAAATTATTTAAAGAAAAAGTTAAAAGATGGCATGATAAAAGAATCCAAAAGCGTGAGTTCAAAGTCGGAGAATATGTTCTTTTGTACAACTCTCGTTTCAGGTTCTTTGCAGGAAAACTCCTCTCCAAATGGGAAGGACCCTATGTTATCGAGGAGGTTTATCGGTCTGGAGCTATCAAAATAAATAATGCCGAAGGTACTAACCCGAAGGTTGTCAATAGGCAACGAATAAAACATTATATCTCAGGTACGCCCATTAATGTTGAAAGTATATTATCCAAACATTGACACCGGAAGAACACATAAAAGAGTCCTTCCGGAACACTCCAAAATCGTGAAAAAGAGGAGGTATGTGATACAGTAAGTAAACGGACTCCGAAAAATCCGCAAAAATATTTTTTGACAGTTTTGGAATATTTAGAAAATTAGGAATATAAGAAACTACCGGGAAAGTGACCCCGGTGGGCACAAGACAACAAGGCGCGCCTGGCTTGCCAGGCGCGCCTAGGTGGGTTGTGCCCACCTGGGGCACTTTCCGGACTCAGTTTTTCTTCCATTTGCTTGTTTCCCAAGATAAAAAATCTTTATATACCCCCCAAACCTATTGACCACCGTATCGCGGAGAAATCTTCTGTTTTCTTTTCCTTGCTATTTTCTGTCAGATCCCATCTACCATGGCCGCTTCAAGCTCCTCCAAGGACAAGTTCTTCAAGAACGTCATCAACCCATATTTGCGGGAGGTGGTGCAACACCCTCAGGCCATCCAGATGCATGAGGGGGTGCTGCACATCCGCGATGTGCAAGGACCCAAGGGGACGGGAACCGTGGAGGCCTGGCTTGAAGCTATGGAGCAGGAAGTCTTCCGTTGCAAGGGGATGGTGGAGCGTGGACTCAATGCCAATCACCTCATGATTACGGACCTTACCCGTGATCTCAAGGTGGATGGCAAGTCCATGAAGGATATCACCTTCACTCTCAACGAGCAAATCAACTTTCTCCAAAGCCAGATCTATGATCTTCAAAACCAAGCCTTTGAATATGAGGCGCGGTTTAAAGGTATGAGTTTGGCTGCCAGTTGTAGGACCTGTGAGACTCATTCTTCCTCTTACGATGGTGGACCTTTGCCATGGAAACCCGAGGACAAGATCGCCACTACTCCATCACCACCACCCTCTTCTTCATCACCAAAAGAAAATTGAGTATCGGGTATGGTCACTCCCCTTGGCTTCCGCCAAGCTTGGGGGAGGTGCCCCGGTATCGTATCATCCCCACTATCTTTTGCCTTTACTTATTTTAGCTGGATCTTTTGCTTTAGATGAATAAAAGTTTAGTTCGATCCTTTCTTTTCGCGAGTTTGCTTAGTGATCTATCCTTGTAATCGTGTGCGGGATATATAATAAAGTTTAGTTTGAGTTTTTGCTTTCTCTACTTTCATGTTGCAATAAAAAGAAAGGAAATAAATGAAAAAGATCATATGCTAATCTTATGGTAGGTGATGGCACCACGTAAGGAAAAGTATAAGTAGAAAATTTTACTAGAGATTGACAAACATAGCATTGGTCAATGATGCAATTCATGAAAGAATTAATATGGGAAGAGAAGATTCACATATAAATACACTATCCTAGAAATATTTTGTGATTGTGATCCCCCATCAAATTATTATATGCCAAAATTGTTGACGTTGGACAAGGAAGACAACGTAATGATTTATGTTTGTTCATATTCACATAGAAGTTATATTGTCATAGATCCTTTAACATGTGGTGCTTGCCCCCTATCTTTGCTAGCCAAAATTTCCGCACTAAGTAGAGATACTACTTGTGCATCCAAAAACCCTTAAACCCAAATCTTATTTTCAAGAGTCCACCATACCTACCTAGGGATTGAGCAAGATCCCTCAAGTAAGTTGTCATCGGTGCAATAAGGCAATAAAAATTGCTTCTAAAAGTGTGAGATCATTTAGTGTAAGAGAAAATTGAGCGTTGTACGAACTTGTGATGGTGAAGAATAAAAGCGACAGACTGCATAATAAAGGTTGCCATCACAAGGGGCAATACAACGTGACTTTCTTTTGCACTAAGGGGTTGAGCATACAAACAAATAAGCGCATGGCAACCTCTGCTTCCCTCTGCGAAGGGCCTATCTTTTACTTTTATGTATTTACTTTTATGCAAGAGTCAAAGTTTCTTCTCTCTACTCCTTTTATTTTTCTCCTGTGGCAAGCATCATGTGGTGAGGAAAGATCTAGGCACATATGTCCAGTTGAATATGGGTGGCATCAGTTATTATTGTTGACATCACCCTTGAGGTGAATACGTTGGGAGGCGAAACTATAAGCCCCCATCTTTCTATGTGTCCGGTTGAAACGTTTTGCTCATGTGTATGCGGTGAGTGTTAGCAATCATAGAAGACTATATGATGGTTGAGTATGTGGACTTGCCTAAAGGCTCCGATACGTGACCCTTCCTGAAGAGATGATGAATTGTAGTTGCAAAGTTGACTGAGAACATAGTTTGTTGGTTCTAATAGAGTTTATGCTTTATACTTCAACTGTGTGATGAATTGTCACTTATTCATGAGAAGTCTATGATAAAAGTCTTATGTTTAAATTTGTTGCTGTTATAATAATCTACATGATGCTTCTATGTCCGTATTTTGTTTTTATCGACACCTCTCTCTCTAAGCATGTGGACATTTTTTTCGATTTCGATTTTCGCTCGAGGACAAGCGAGGTCTAAGCTTGGGGGAGTTGATACGTCCATTTTGCATCATGTTTTCCTACTGTTATTTATGATGTTTTTATGCATAATAATGCCTGTTGGAGTAATTCTAATGCCTTTTGTCTCGTAATATACAAGGTACACACGAAGAGGGAGAATTCCGGCAGCTGGAAATCTGGATCTGGAAAAGCTACGTCAGGCCACCTATTCTGCACAATTCCAAACAAGCTGAAACTTTACAGAGATTTTTTATGGAATATTTGAGGAATATTGGAGCAAATAAGTACCAGAGGGGGCCCACCAGGTGGGCACAACCCACCTGGGTGTGCCAGGGAGCCCAGGCGCGCCCTGGTGAGTTGTGCTCACCCAGGCCCACCTCTGGTGCCCCTCTTCTGGTATATAAGTCATTTTGACCAAGAAAAAATAAAGAGAGGACTTTCCGGATGAAGCACCGCCGTCTCGAGGCGGAACTTGGGCAGGAGCACTTTTGCCCTCCGGCAGAGCGATTTCGCCGGGGGAACTTCCCTCCCGGAGGGGGAAATCATCGTCATCATCATCACTAACAACTCTCCCATCTTGGGGAGGGCAATCTCCATCAACATCTTCAACAGCACCATCTCCTCTCAAACCCTAGTTCATCTCTCGTGTTCAATCTGTGTACCGGAACTATAGATTGGTGCTTGTGGGTGACTAGTAGTGTTGATTACATCTCGTAGTTGATCACTATATGGTTTATTTGGTGGAAGATTATATGTTCAGATCCAATATGATATTTAATACCCCTCTGATCTTGAACATGATTATCATTTGTGAGTAGTTAATTTTGTTCTTGAGGTCACGGGAGAAATCATGTTGCAAGTAATCATGTGAACTTGATATGTGTTCGATATTTTGATGATATGTATGTTGTGATTCCCTTAGTGGTGTCATGTGAACGTCGACTACATGACACTTCACCATATTTGGACCTAAGGGAATGCATTCTAGAGTAGTTATTAGATGATGGGTTGCGAGAGTAACAGAAGCTTAAACCCTAGTTTATGCGCTATTCCGTAAGGGACGGTGGTGGCTTACCTATACTTATAGTGGCCTCGGTCCTCTTCCCCCAAAACGTAGGCGGGAAGAGATCCCATAGTGGCCAATTTGAAAGGGGACAAGTAGTACATCTTATCCTGACGAAAGGTGGTCTTCGCGTGCAAAGCTTCTGGTCGTGACGCAGCAGTGGGCTCGGTGATGACATCCGTCCTGCCGCGCTGGCGGTCTTGGTCTCGTTGCACCAGAATGGAAACCTTTGCCAGATTCCTCAGGAATCCACGCCTGTCCTTGCCTCCTTAGCACCAAAGAGGAAACTGCTTCCTCTGCGCTCGCTGGCGCCCGCCTGCCTTGGTCATCATGGCTTGCGTCATGGTAGCCTCATGAGGCTGGGTACCTGCATAGAAATCTCTGCTCCTCGGGAGGCCGCCTGGGGAGGCCACTCCCTCGGGAGGTCTTGGTGTCGTCCGCCTTGCGAGGCTTGGCCCCTCGTGAGGGTCTTGCCTTGGCGGTCTTGTAGACGGGCCGTACCAGGCCATCGATGGAGCCACACCGTGGGCCACAGGCAGGCAAGTATGGGTACCCTGGTTCCCAGAACGCCGACATCCCGGTCTGCCTGCGCGGCGGACTGCTCGCATGCGTCTCGTCAACTCACGCCTGCTCGCACGCCACACGGGGCACGTGGCACATTTTTTTTTTGTTTTTTGATGATTCATTCTGCCGCTTTACTGCTTAACCGAAGCATGGCACGGTCTAATGCACACGGTCCAAATAAATATTCTGTATGAGATATTGGTTGCCAGTTATTAACAATCTCCCGTTTGTAAGTAGATTATATCAAAACTTGTCTCAAATTTGATGAAAAAAATACAATATCACAGTCTACTGGTGTCCATATATGACACCACGACAAGTTTCATGAATTTCAACTAAGTTTTGGATTTACTGAATTTTAAAAATCAATATTCTCATTGTTTTGAAATTTCTTTCACGGGGAAACATGCACCGAGGGACACACATATGATTTTGCAATCCATTTTGGTGCACATGTAGCTCAAATTTGATTTTTGTACATTAAATCCCTAGGAAATCAATCAATGTATAAAACGGGTCGAATGATCTCTGTTTTTTTTAAACTTTAAAATGACACTCCTTTGATCACATGTTCACTGCAGAAAAAGTTTGACATGTATGCCTCAGAGTTGAGGTGGTGGTGCGGGATGTGTGTCTGTGTGTGTGGGGGGGGGGGAGCGGGGGGGTCCATGGGTACACTACTAGTCGCGAGCCTCCGTGACGTGGGATTATTGATCATTTTGTGAGTCATGTATATATGCCACATCAAAGTCATGAATTGGTTATTTAAAGCATTACACAACCCTTTCATACATACATGTTTGGGCCACATGCATGCATTGGTGGTCCTCTCGAACACTCCCTCATGCGGTTAGCAGCGATGTGCCTGTTTGTTAGCCCGCAAAGGTTTTCAGTTTCCACCGATAACGAGAGGCATCAGATCGAAGGTGGATTCATCTTGGCATGTGTGTTACGGTGTGGATCATGGTGAGATTCCATATCAAAGTTCGGGCACGTGCATACACATAAGTCCCTCCCACAGCTCAAAGTGACGGGGCTAGCTACTACGCATAGTGAACCTCTGTGTAGTGCGTTTTCGGTTTGCGAAGCATGTGCCACGTCAAAGTTGTGCATTGTGTATTCAAACATCACACAACACATGAGAACATGCACACGGTGGTTGTCCTATCACACTCGCTCGCGCGTGACTCTCTGTGGGCCAGCGAGTTCTTCATCGATCAATTGAATGTACAACGAGAGAGAGGTTAATTTGACCAACAAGGATGGTTCTTTTTTTTGTTTGTGTTACGTATATGCACGGTAGGAGTATGTAGTACATGTCAAAGAGGGGGCAACATGTATACTCTCTCTCTCTATATATATATATATGTGTGTGTGTGTGTGTCTGTGTCATAACCTCGCTCCATGTGGGGGCTTTCCAGTTCCCGAGGCAGGTGCCACATCAAGTTGTGCATTGGTATTCAAACATCACGCAATACCATGCAGGCGGTGGTTGCCCTATAGGAACTTACTCGCATGCGGTGTTCCATCGGTGGGCCCGCGAGGTCGTCCTCCATCACTTTGACCCAACGAGAGATAGGCACATTTGACGAACAAGGAGGATTAATTCTTTTAGGGCTGTGTTAGGGTAGGAGTATATATATATAGTACGCGTCGAAGGGGAGATGGGACCAACATATACTAGGTGTCACACATGAATCTCACTCTGTGTGGGGACTTTGCGGTTTTTTAGGCAAATGCCACATCAAAGGTTGTGCATTAGGTATTCAAAACATCACAACCACACCCTCTCCATATATATGTTTTGGCACACATGCAAGCGATGGTGGTTGTCCTGTGGCACTAACTCATGTGGTTATCGGCGATGCTTCCATCTGTCGGCCTGCTTGGTCCATCACTTTCACCGACAACGAGAGAGGTTAATTATTTTTGACTTAGGAGGGGATTATTTTTTGTTTGTCTCGTGATATAGGTCATGATGTGAGATTACATATATAATAGCGCATGTGTACACATGAATCCATCCCGCTGGATCGAAGGGGGGGCGAGCACACGACACATCATGAACCTCTTGCTCTGTGTGGGGACCTGTGCGATTTTGAATGCATGCACCACATCAATGTTGTGCATTAGGTAGTCAACACATATGCATGCATCATGCACCTAGCTCCATAAATATTTTTGGGACACATGCATGCAATGGTTGTCTTTGCACACTCTCACTCGCTTGGTTATGGGAGGCAAGCCTATATATATTTGTGGGCCCGCGTGGACGTCCATCATTTCGACCGACGACGAGAAAGGTTACCAGGGTGGATTCTTCTTCTTTGGTTTGTGTTACCGTATATTAGGTCGATCATTCTAGGCCTAATTAAGTTTGAGCGCATGCATGCTACGCATCGTGAACCCTCGATCAGTGTGGGGATTTTACGGTTCCAAAGCATGGTGCCACATCAAATTTGCGCATTGCGTATTCAAACACCACACACACCACTTCCATATACATAATTGGTCCACATGCACAGAGTGGGTTTTGTCTTCAGACAGTACTCCCTCGCGAGTTTATCGGTGACAAGCTAGCCCATTTTGCGGAGCCGTGTGGACGTCCATCACTTTGACCAACAACGAGCGAGAGAGGTTGTACAATCAAGTTGGATTCTATTTGGTCCGTGTTACAGTACGTCTTGGTGAGATTCCCTTCCCCCGACACGTGTGTGTGTGGGGGGGGGGCTACTTCGCACTACCCGCAACCTCCGTGGGGTCGGGGAAGTCCGGTTATTTTGCGAGGCACATGTGCCACATCAAAGTTGTGAATGGTAGTTAAATATCACACCACACCCTTTTCATACATATAGTATAGGGCACCCGCAGGTGGTTCGTATGTGGTCTCACCCATCTCCCACCACAAACACACATTTGTGGGTCGGCACACGGTCCACCTTTATCCGAAAGCGAAAGGAGGAAGTTTGACCATATATATGATGGACTCCTATAGGTTTTGTGTTACGGTAGGGTGAGATTTCCAACCTAACTATCTGGGGGCATGCATTCGTAGCTAGGATTCCCTTACCGCTGACACGAAGTGGGGTTCGTACGGGGTGGCTGACTAGCAATACTATGTGCTTTGTGCGACAGGTGCCACATCAAACTTGTGCATTGGGTATTTGAACATCAAACCACCCTTTTCATACATATATTTGGTCCACATGCAAGTGTGTTCGTGTTCTGACCCTTTCCCGCGTTTGTCGGCGTTTTGGGAACCAGGGTACCTAGACTTGCCTGCCTGCGGCCCACGGCATGGCTCCATCGATGGCCTGGTACGGCCCATCTACAAAGACTATCAAGACAACACCCTCGCGAGGGGCCAAGCCTCGCGAGGCGAACGACGCCAAGACCTCCCGAGGGAGCGGCCTCCCCAGGCAGCCACCTGAGGAGCGGAGATTCCTATGCAGGTGCCCAACCTCATGAGGTTGCGGTGACGCAAGCCTTGACGACCAAGGCCAGGCGGCCGCCAGTGGGCATAGAGAAGACAGTTTCCTCTTTGGTGCTAAGGAGGCAAGTGCAGGCGTGGGTTCCCAGGACTCAGGCAAAGGTTTCCATTCTGGTGCAACGAGACCAAGACCGCCAGGACGGCAGGAAAGATGTCATCGCTGAGCCCACCGCAACGTCATGACCAGAAGCTTTGCAGGCGAATACCACCTTTCATCAGGATAAGATTTAGTACTTGTCCCCTTTCAAAATGGCCGTTGTGGAATCCCTTCCTGCCTACGTTTTGGGGAAGAGGACCAAGGCCACTATAAATATAGGTTAGCCAGCACCATAGAAGGGGACCGAACCTCTCAGCTCTTTCCCTCACCAGAGCAGACCTCGCGAGGTTGTTCATCCCTTGTACTTGTTCATCCTCAGCCCCTCGTGAGGCAAATCCACCATAATGCAGGAGTAGGGCCTTACACCGCAAGGTGGCCCGAACCTGGGTAAATTGTTGTGTTCATCTTCTTCCTTGTTCATTGAACTAGGTCGTGGGGCGACAAGTTGGTTGGCCGGATAGGTTGAGTTCTTCACACACGCCCCAGAGTTCGAACCTTTCTTGGGTCTGCGGAGCCCTGAATCTGACATTTGGCGCGCCAGGTAGGGGCGTGTCGAAGCCCCTCTTCCACCGTTCGCTCCGCCGCAGTTCCGTCGTTCCTATGGCCGACGCTCGCCGTGTCCGTGCCGAGCGTCGGGCCGCTCGTGTCGCCCAGACGGCACCTGTGGGCAACAGCGCTCCTCGCCGCTCTGCCTCCCCGGTGGCTAATGCCGCCACCAACCCTGCTGCTCGCGAATAGTAGGACTTGTTGCTGCCACCGTCCGTGCGGCGCGACGGCGGCACCGCGACCTCCGCCAGGACTGGCGTGATCAGCCTCATGAGGACCGCTGGCAGGGCCAGCCTCGCGAAGGCCCCTGGCGTGATCAGCCTCGTGAGGACCGTCCTCAAGGCAAGGCTGGCCTTCCTCCGCTGCCACCGCCTCCAAGGAGAAACGACGACAACCGCCAAGATGATGGGGCTGGGGGCTTCCAGGAGCCACGCGCGATTGCCTACATCCTGGGTGGTGATTAGGCCCCCGCCTCTCATCGTATCTTCAAGCAGTTCGCTCGCGAGGTGAATGTGGCCCTTCCCAAGCTTGAGGCGTCGCGTCCCCTCAGGTGGTCCAAGTACGCCATCACCTTCGACTCTACGGACCAGCTCAAGTGTTCAGCCGCCGCTGGCGCGCTCCCGATGCTCTGCGCACCGACCATCAGCAACGTCCTTGTCACCAAAACACTCATCAATGGTGGCGCGGGGCTCAACATTCTCTATGTCGAGATGTTCGAGACGCTCCAGGTGCCCTACGACCAGCTTCGGCCTACCAAGCCCTTCTCAGGAGTAACCGACGGCTCCATCGTCCCCATAGGGCAGATCTGCCTCCCCGTCACCTTTGGCAAGTGTGACAACTACCACACCGAGCTCATCGACTTCGATGTCGCCCACATCCGCCTCCCGTACAACACCATCCTCGGGTATCCGGCCCTCGCCAAGTTCATGGCGGCGACGCACCATGGCTACAATGTCCTCAAGATGCCAGGGAGTGGCAGCATCATCACGGTCGCCTGCGACGAAAAGTCTGTGGTGTGCTCCCTCGAGCGCGCCTACCAAGTCGCGGCAGTCGAGAACTCTGACGATGAGGGTGCCATCCGGCCTCCTGAGGCCATCCCCAAGAAGAAGAAGCAGCTCCTCCCCAAGGGCCGTTAGGAGGCTGGGGCACCCGACGATCATGCCTCAGGCCCCGCGCCCACTGCTGGGGCGCCCTTCCCTCTCGCATAGGAAGGCGCACCTGGCGCCCCTCTCAAGACGGGCTTGGGGGCTCTCGTCTGGAGGGCCTCTGACCTGACCAGCGTCATGAGGGAGGCGTTCGGGCACCATGTGGGGGCGTGCTTTGACGCGCGCCTCCGTGAGCAAGGCGCAAGGCACGAGGCGCCAGGAGCTTAGGAGTTCATCACCAAGGTGATCGAGGAGCTTCAGGAGGCGCGAGCCATGTGTGGCGAGTGTCGCCCCGCACCATCCAGTGCAGCTGCCGCCCCTGACTCGGGTGGCGAGTTGCGCGTCTGCGCCAACATCCCAGGCCTTAACAGGGCTGCTTCTTAGGAGCTGTTCTGGCCGTCCCGTGTCAGCCGGAGTAGGGGCTACCCCTGCAGCTACATCCGCATGCCGTTCGGCCTGCTGAACGCGGCCGCCTCGTACCAGCGTCTCATGCAGGGTATCCTGGCGGCTCGCGAGGCAAGGCGCCAGGCGGTCTTGGCAGAGGAGGTGCCGGACCCTCGCGAGCTCCCCGGACCCCCAGAGCCTTCTGGGCCTTAGGAGCCAGCCGGCTTGTGAGGAGCGATCTCTACAGCACGTGTCTTCAGCTACCTCAATGCTTCTACAACGATGGTGCCAGGTGACTTTTTGGTTCATTCAGTTGAGGGCGCCCCTCGGGCTGCATTATCCTCAAGCTGCCAGGGCCCGCCCTTGCAGCTGCATCATTTTTGTTCATATACCCCGGATCAGTTATGCATGCTCAAGTTATTATGGTGGTTAACGTTACGCCTGTTGACTCGTTATCTATGGGGTTGCCCTTCGCGGTCTCCACGCGCTGCTAACCCGCCTTTCGCTCATCCCGCAACAGGGGCTGCTGGCACGGCACCTGTGCACGGGTCCGTCCCTGCAGCGTCGATAAAGCTAAGAGACTGAGCTCTGGCTCGCGGCCGGCCCCGCGCATGCCACCTCACCGGGTACTTAGTGCCTTCGTCTTCATGCAGAAAGATCACCGGCAGGATAGCAAGCGCGGCTGCATGTTATGTTTCTCAGCTAACTCGCAGGAGCCTCCGGAGGTAGGACCGCGAGCGGCCTCGCCAACACCTTGTTACCATGGAAGGATGCCACGCTACGTGCCAAGGGGCGCGGCCCCTCCTAGGCGCCCCCCTCGGGCACATCCACTCTTTTCTTGCGCAAGTTGCTTGCACGTTAAAGGGGGGCCCTTGAGCACCGTGCCTCAGGGGCCCTTACCGGCTCTCGTGCCCTCGCCCCCTGGCCTTGACCACGACATCGCGACCTGGCATACCAGCGGCGGCCGAGCCTCGCTCGAGAGCCGGGTCCCGAGGACGTAGAGCACCCAGATGAGCGGGGGAGATGGAGTCGGTAGGAGCCCTGCGGGGGGGCGCCATTGGAAGAAGGGCGCAGCCTAACATCGCACAAGAAGCTCACCCTCGCAGCAAGGAAACCACCACAGGCTCGTCAAGATAAGTCACCTCACACGCGCTGGTGTGAATGTCATAATCAGCGTTCTGTCTCTCGCGATTTCACTTGGGCAAGGAAACTTCCCTTTCAGTCCTTCAGGAGCCGCTTGCACGCCAAAGGGGACCTCCTGAGCATTGCGCCTTAGGGGCTCTTACCGGACCTCGGGCCGCTCATTTCCTGGCCTTGACCACGGCATCGCGACCTGGCATACCAGCGGCGGCCGAAGCTTGCCTGGGGACTGGGTCCTGTCGACGCAGAGCACTAGGCTACCGCGAGAATGAAAGGGGGGACCCATGCCAAAGCGAGAGACGCAAACACAACATAAGTTGGGGGCACAAGCATTAAGGCAAAGGTGTCATAGTTTTTACACACCCCCGCGGGGCCCTTCATGGTTTTTTCGTAGGAATAAAACAAAAGGAAAAGGGCCTCCTGAGGACTGCGGCCCAGGCAGTGTCGCCCACAATGTCAGGATGGCACTGTTCCTCCCCTAGGACCGAGCGCAGCGAAGCGGTGGCTCGTAGCTGTCGTCGTCGCTCGAGCCTGGTCCGGAGGAAGCGCTGCTACTGCCGGAGGAGTCACGGACAAGGCCAAGGGCAAGTTCACTGCCGGCGGCCTCGCCGCCGCGCCGGCCTGAAGTGTGGTCGCCATCTCAATCGCCTCCCTTGGGGCAGCACTCCAGACGCCGACCATCCTCCCCAAAGACCTTGAAGAAGAGCGTCGACGCCCCATCGTACTTAAAGTGGATGGCATGCCTCCCCTCCGAGTTGTAGGCGCGAGCGATCGCGCCCCACCCTCGAGTCATGAAGACATCGCCAGAGTAGACGGCCTCAACCTCCGCCTCTGAAGCTTGGCTGCAGCAGCCGTTGTGTTGCAGCCACAACTCGACGGGCCCCCCTGGGTGGTATCTCCCCCGCCAGGGACCGCGGAAGCCGGATCCACATGCGCGGCGGCATTGTCGTCCACACCACGAACTCGCGAGCCGTGCTGCACGCATGGGCTTGTGGGCGAGGTGGTCACACGGCCACCGCTTGTTCTCCTCCACGACCCCGTCCCTCGCGACTCCTGCGGCTGCCCCCGTGGGCGGGGCTATGCACACGAACATTCACACCGACCGGGAAACCCGGTGGTGCGCGTTCATGCCAGGGTCGCATTGCCGTGGGCGCCGCGGTGGCATCGCGAGGGCAACCGCGCCTTTTCTTCGGCGGGAGCAACTCCGGTCCTGTTAGAGGGGCCCTTCCCTTCTCAGCGGCCGAGAACCTCCTCACTGGCGCCATGGATGCTCTAGCAAGATGGTGGCATGGCGAAGGAGAAGAAGGAGCGGGCGGCGAGAAGATGAAGATGAACTGGGGGCTCCCCCCCCCATTTATAGCCGAAGGAAGGTTAACCGCCAGCCTCTCACGCTCCAAGCAATGATGGCCTTTCTGCATGCACCAAGCAGTTGTCAAGTCGGGCAGTTGCCGAGGTGGCGTGGGGAAGTGGAGACGCCCACGTCCAATCAAGTGCCACGCGTCAGCCTGGCCCGCAGGCGATTGGAGCCCGCGGTGCTTCGCCCTTGCCCTTTGGCTTTGCCACGAAGCCAAGTCCGAGTGCGCCTTGGGCCCGGGGGCTACTGTCAGCGTTCTGGGAACCAGGGTACCCAAACTTGCCTGCCTACGGCCCACGGCATGGCTCCATCAATGGCCTGGTACGGCCCATCTACAAAGACTGTTAAGACAAGACCCTCGCGAGGGGCCAAGCCTCGCGAGGCGGACGACGCCAAGACCTCCCGAGGGAGCGGCCTCCCCAGGCCGCCTCCTGAGGAGCGGAGATTCCTATGCAGGTGCCCAACCTCATGAGGTTGTGGTGAAGAGAAGACAAATTCCTCTTTGGTGCTAAAGAGGCAAGCGCAGGCATGGGTTCCCGAGGACTCAGGCAAAGGTTTCCATTCCGGTGCAACGAGACTAAGACCGCCAGGATGGCAGGAAAGATGTCATTGCCGAGCCCACCGCAGCGTCACGACCAAAATCTTTGCAGGCGAAGACCACCTTTCGTCAGGATAAGATGTACTACTTGTCCCCTTTCAAATTGGCCGTTGTGGAATCCCTTCCTGCCTATGTTTTGGGGAAGAGGACCAAGGCCACAATAAATATAGGTTAGCCACCACCATAGAAGGGGACCGAACCTCTCAGCTCATTCCCTCACCAGAGCAGACCTCGCGAGGTTGTTCATCCCTTGTACTTGTTCATCCTCAGCCCCTCGTGAGGCAAATCCACCACAAAGTAGGAGTAGGGTCTTACACCGCAAGGTGGCCCGAACTTGGGTAAATTGCTGTGTTCATCTTCTTCCTTGTTCATCGAGCTAGGTCATGGGGCGATGAGTGGGTTGGCCGGATAGGTTGAGTTCTTCGCACACGCCCCAGAGTTCAAACCTTTCTTGGGTCTGCGGAGCCCTGAATCCAACAGCGTTATTCTTTTTGCCAAATTTATAAACAACACATGAGTTGGATGCAGAAACCGTCTGTGATTGTGTACGCAACAGACACGGTTCGGTCAGACTACCCGTGTGCCACGCCCGTGCCCCTGCAAGCACTCACATCAGCACAGTAGATTGGGCTCCACGAGGCTTGCCTACCGCTCTCGAAAATATCTACTGCCTCGTAATCTCAAAAATATCTACCCGCGTAGAGGGTTTTTCTGTTTGATAGCACACGATTCGTATGTGTGGACCATGTGTGATGTCTGTTACTCCCGCTCTGCTTCAATCAGTTGATCCAAATTTTTAGTAGCCCCGACATTTTTTTTAACTGGAGCCCCGACATTTTACTCCTGCCTGCAGCCCTCGCAATCTCAAAAATATCTGCTCGGCTGGAGTGGTTTTCTGTTTGATAGCACACAATTATTATGTTTTAACCGTGTGTGATGTTCGTTACTCCCGCCCCGCTCTACTTTTGATCCCTTGATCCAAATTTTTGGTAGCCCTGCCATTTTACTGCCGCCTAGTAAAATTTTCAGTACCCATGGCATTTCCTCAAACACCACCTTGGACCCCCTCCACACGCACACCCCAAATCCTTCGCTCACCCAAAATCCCCCGCTCACACACATACACACCACCCCTCCCTCGCTCCAAACCTAGCTAGGCCACCACCGCCGCCTCCATCGTCAACCTCTGTCGGTCTGCCCGTGTAGTTTAACCACCGATATACATACCCTCGCCGCCCTGAGTTTCTTAGATGACGCCTGCGAAATGCCCCCTTTCCCACAGATCCCCATCCCCACCCCCTCCCCCACTCAAGAGCGTCGCAGCCTAAGCCCGGCTACGCTTCCCGGGGAGCTCGAGGAGCTAATGGCCCAAAAGAGCTTTACCACAGCCTCTTCACCGACGTTGGCGAGGTGGCCGTCAAGGAAGCTGACGATGATGACTGGACCTGGATGGAGCCTTTCAATCAGTGGGCTAAAGTATTCTGGCATGTCGCGGTCACCGGCTACGACATCGAGGTCGTCGACACCGACGTCTTGATGTGGGCTATGTCACAGGTTAAGTTGCCCACCCCCAACCCTTTGCGTTCGACAGCCGTCGATCTTATCGATGGCCCTGCCATTGATCTCCTGTGGCTCATTATGAACAATTTGCCATCCTTCATTGCCATGGAGCCCCTTTTGTCATTTTTGAAGGACACGTTCTTCGATGCTGGCTTGGGATCCTTAGCTAGCAAGTCAGACCTCATCAACGGCGACCACGAGGAGGAGCCAATCTGTGACAAGTGAGGAAACCCATGATTTGTTTTCTCGAACCCCTTTTGTAGTGAGAACCTGTCCAGTATTTATTGCTATATTTGGTTGTTTGCACTACGCCTTGTTTATTTCTACGGTTTTTGGTTGTTCAGTTGTTTGTAGTTAGCATATATCCAGTTTCAATTGCCATCTTTGGTTGTTCGTAGTATGCCTTGTTTATTTCGGCTATTCACAGTGTGATGTTCTATATGTGCTAGTATTAACTGTGTAGTTCAATTTCATCAATACCAATTTCTTTCAATAGCTCTATGAATGACTATATTTGGTTGCTGTTAAGCATGTTGTACTCCCTCAGAATCTTTTTAGTTCGCATATAAAATTTGTCTAAAGTGAAGCCTCATAAAGTTTGACCAACTTTATAGAAAAAAATACCAACAATCACAATATGAAATCAATGTCAGTAGATGTGTCATTACTTAAATTTTCATATTATATAACTTTAGCATGGTAGATGTTGATATTTTTTCATATAAATAAGGTCAAACTTTATGAAGTTTGACTTTAGACAATTCTTATATGCAGAGTAAAAGGACCGGAGGGAGTATTTAACATGCCTTTCCATTTGATTTAACAATGGCACTGTTTGGATACTCTAACTTAGCTAGAGGTTAGAGTTAGTTTCTAGCTCATGAGGCCACTTCCAATGCATAGGTGCTTAGATAAGGTGCTAAGCATATTAAAAAGTTTAGCAACTAATGTCAACAATGCATAGGTGCTTCACTTGTTGGTACTAAGCTCCTCTCATTTAATGCTTTAGCAATTAAACTATTTCATGCATTGGTGGGTTTCTTTCACTTAATTACTTTTGCCTAGGTTCATGTGCTTGGCATTGGTTCTTCCCGGGGTCACCAAACTCACCTCTCTCCTCTTTATTCCCTTGCCACATCTGACTTTTTGCCTACATGGCAGCCTTAGCACCTATACAAGGTGGAGCATTGGGGAGGGCCTGACAGTTAAAAGGGAGAGAGAGAGAGATTGGTGGAATAGTTGATTGTATTGCTTGAGCCTCGTGGGCATATATATAGGAGTACATGGTCATCTTGGAGTACAAGTCAAGGTAGAATAAATCCTATGCTATCCTACGTTTCCTAAATAACAATGATACTCAACAATGACTAACCCTAAGCTAACTCTAGCCAAAGAGGTGTTTGGATGACAGGGTTAGATTGACAATAAATGCACTAGGAGAACTAGTCCCAATTAGCACCTATTGGGTGGGATAGTTGTTTTGGGTGGGTTAGACGCAACTAGCTCAATCTATGTGACGCCCCCGATTCAATCGTACACTAATCATACACGCAAAAATGTACGATCAAGATCGGGGACTCACGGGAAGATATCACAACACAACTCTAAAAGTAAAATAAGTCATACAAGCATCATAATACAAGCCAGGGGCCTCGAGGGCTCGAATACAAGTGCTCGATCATAGACGAGTCAGCGGAAGCAACAATATCTGAGTACATACATAAGTTAAACAAGTTGCCATAAGATGGCTAGCACAAACTGGGATACATATTGAAAGAGGCGCAGTCCTCCTGCCTGGGATCGTCCTAAACTACTCCTGGTCGTCGTCGACAGCCTGCACGTAGTAGTAGGCACCTCCAGAGTAGTAGGGGTCATCGTCGACGGTGGCGTCTGGCTCCTGAACTCCAGCATCTGGTTGTGACAACCAGAAAGAAAAGAAAGGGGGAAAAGGGGGGAGCAAAGCAACCGTGAGTACTCATCCAAAGTACTCGCAAGCAAGGATATACACTACATATGCAATGGGTATCAATGAAATGGTAGTATCTATGGACTGAACTGCAGAATGCCAAAATAAGAGGGGGATATCTAATCCTATCGAAGACTACGCTTCTGGCAGCCTCCATCTTGCAGCATGTAGAAGAGAGTAGATGGTAAGTTCACCAAGTAGCATCGCTTAGCATAAATCCTACCCGACGATCCTCTCCTCGTCGCCCTGTGAGAGAGCGATCACCGGGTTGTATCTAGCACTTGAAAGGGTGTGTTTTATTAAGTATCCGGTTCTAGTTGTCATAAGGTCGAGGTACAACTCCGGGTCGTCCTTTTACCGAGGGACACGGCTATTCGAATAGATAAACTTCCCTGCAGGGGTGCACCACATTACCCAACACGCTCGATCCCTCTGGCCGGGCACACTTTCCTGGGTCATGTTCGGCCTCGGAAGATCAACACGTCGCAGCCCTACCTAGGCCTAACAGAGAGGTCAGCACGCCGGTCTAAATCCTATGCGCGCAGGGGTCTGGGCCCATCGCCCATTGCACACCTGCATGTTGCGTGGGCGGCCGGAGAGCAGACCTAGCAACCTCCATTACAAAGGAAGTTGCGTTACGTGGTCCAACCCGGCGCGCGCCGCTCAGTCACTGACGTCTAGGAGGCTTCGGCTGATACCACGACGTCGAGTACCCATAACTGTTCCCGCGTGGTGGTTAGCGCGTATAGGCTCGTAGCCAGACTCAGATCAAATACCCAATCTCGTTAAGCGTGTTATTTTGAAGTAACCGCGGACGCCGACCAGGGCCAGGCCCACCTGTCTCCTAGGTGGTCACAACCTGCCCTGTCGCTCCGCCACAAAGTAACACTCGGGGGCCGTCGGGAACCTAGGCCCACCTCTGCCTGGATGGAACCACCTGCCCCTTCAGCCCCCATCTCCGAACAGTAACATAAGTATGTAATGGTATATAGTATATGTACCCGTGATCACCTCCCGAAGTGATCACGGCCCAGTAGTATAGCATGGCAGACGGACAAGAGTGTAGGGCCACTGATGTAATTCTAGCAACCTATACTAAGCATTTAGGATTGCAGGTAAGGTATCAACAGTAGTAGCAAAGACAGGCTATGCAGTAGAATAGGATTAACCGAAAGCAGTAACATGCTACACTACTCTAATGCAAGCAGTAGAGAGAAGAAATAGGCGATATCGGGTTGATCAAGGGGGGGGCTTGCCTGGAAGCTCTGTCGAGAGAGAAGGGTCGTCGACGTCGTAGTCGTACACAGCAGCGTCGGCGATGGTCTCAGCGTCTATCAAGAGAGAAGGAGGGGGAAGAAATAGTAAATACTAAGCAAACAATGTAACTCAAAGAATAGCATGGCAATAGGCTGCCGGGTGTGTTCTAACGTATGGTTACACGGTACTGAGGAAGGGGGAGCCCATCCGGGAAAGTATTCCCGGTCCCGGACATTTGTCAGACAGATGTCCGGAGGGGGAATGGAATAATAAATACACCGCAATGGTGCAACGGGGATGCATGACATGTCTAATTGCAGTGCTAGGGTGATATACTGCCTATCTAAGTGTTTTAGTTAATTTAGGAATTTATTTGGATTTATTTTATTAAGGTCATGCACTATTCACCTGCCAGAAACAGGCAAAAAGTTCCATGTTCAGATAGTTAGAGGCATCTGACAGGTATGCGGGTAGCGTATTTGGCTTCGTCTCATTTTTCTGGTAAATTTTCATATATAAATTATTTTCATCGGAGTTACGGTTTAAAAGATATGAATTTTTAAAGTTTAAAAGATTTTCTGGAATTTATTTAATTAATTAAATTCGAATTATCCAAAACAGTAAATGATGACGTCAGCATGACGTAGTGCTGACGTCAGCAGTCAACAGTGCATTGACTGGGACAAACCTGACGTGTGGGGCCCACTGGTCAGCCTCACAGTAGGTTAATTAGGTTTAAATTAAACTAATTAGGATTAGTCAGGGGTGGGCCCCATTAGTCAGCGACTAATTAGTCTTTTAATTAACTAATTAATTAATTCATAGTTTATTTTTTTTAAAAAAAATCGTTTAAAGGGGTGGGGCCCATATGTCAGCGACACAGCCATCCCAGTCAGCGGGGCTGACCGGTCAACTGACCCCACCGGGCCCAGGGTCAGTGGCACCAAGGGTGGGGCCACGCGTCCACGTGGCGCCACATCAGCGCCGGCCACCGGTGAGGCGAGACGCGGCGGCGACGGCCGGAATCTCGCCGGAGTTCGCCGGAAATGAGCTACAGGGGGTTTCCGGACCTGCGGTTTGGCTCTACGGGACGCAGGCGCTCCCGCGCATCTAACGGCAGTGGTCACGGGGGCCGAAGTGGCCGGAGTTAGCCGGAGCAAGCGGGGCCGGCGGCGGTGGCGTACGGGGCTTCGCGGGAAACAGCGCCTAAGCGCGCGGGCGAGCAGAATAAGCAACGGGGCAGCAGCGTCGGGGCTCCAGGAGCGCACTAGTGCAGACGGGTGAGGCCGTAAGGGCTCGGGAGCGCAGTGCTCGCAGCCATGGCGGCGGCTGGAGCACGGCTCGGTCGGGGGCTAGCTAGCGGGTGCGCGAGGGCACAGGGAGAGAGGGAGAGGGACGGAGGGCTCACAGGGAACCCGTAGTTGTGCGAGAGTGAGCTCGGGAAAGGGCGACGGCGGCGAATCGGAGCCGGAGACGAGGATGACTGTGCGGGGAGGACGAGCTCGAGGAGGACGCTGTAGCGGCGCCGAGCTCCGATGCGTGGCGTCAAGCGATGTACTCAAGGACGGGGAACACGGCGGGCATGGCGGAGCGATGATCATGGCACGGTGGTCGCGGGATCGACGGGCGCACGGCGATGGCAGCGAGCGAGCGCGCGAGCGAGAGAGGAACGAGCGAGGGGGGAGGGAAAAGATCTGGGGTGCTGACGAGGCCGAGAGATGGGGGGGGGGGCTTGGCCTTATCCCCTCAACTGCGTGGGTTGGTTCGGGTGGGCCGAGGCCCACGGGAACAAGGAAAGGGGGGGTTTTCCCTTTTTTATTTTTATTTTTCTTTTCTTTTGTTTTTTATTTTTCTTTTTATTTTATTTAGTTCTTTAACTCTGTTTTTAAAAGTTTTGTTATTAAAATAGTTTTAGAAAATTTCAAAATTTATTTCTAAATTAGTAACTTAATAAACCCTACTGAGATAAAATGTTCCAATATTATTTTAACTTTGTTTACAATTATTTATTTAAGCAAAAGTAGTTATTAATTATTTTAAATGCTGTTTTATTTATTTTAGGGCATTGGAATATTTTATAAAAATTGTGGTTTCAATATGACAAATATCCAGAGAATATTTGCAACACTTTGAACATTTTTGTTTTTATGTTTGACAAACTTGAATTTTGACTTTAATTCAAATTTGAATTTGAATTGATTTCGAACCTAAGTGAGATTAGTAACAGTAACAGTGGTGACATGGCATCATTAGCAGGGAATTACTGTAGCTTAATTATCCGGGCATCACAATTCTCCTCCACTACAAGAAATCTCGTCCCGAGATTTAAGCGGGGGAGTAAGGGGGAAAGTTCTGGCTACGAAATTCTAACGGATCCTTTTCAGTCTTGGTTGCTCTTCTCGAAGAGGTCGATCCATAGCGTTGATCTCTCCATTCCTATGCATCAATGCATCATGATGAAGTTGTCATTCTTCCTTCGGGATCTTCACCATACTTACGAAAGGATAAGAGGGGAAAAACTCTATAAGGACGGATTCTAACAAAATTGAGCATCGGACGGTTAACTCAGGGGAAGAAGCATAAGTATCTCACGAATTGAAACTTAAGAAGATATCGAGAGCAAAGTAAGAAGGTACCATGAGAAGTTTCAAACGGATAGGCAATCGTTCGATGTCTGAAACAAAGTGCAATAGGGGTCCAGAGCAACAAGATTAAGTATTGCGTCTGTTACCAGAATAGATCACTAGGAAGGTGGCCCGTGAATTACATACAAGGCCACACGCGAGGAATAACTTGGGAAACCGGGGGGTGTGCAGGAGAGTCAGGTTTCGATCCTGTGGAACTATGGGTTAAAAGTAGGAAGGCGATGACGTCTTACACGATCAGGTAAGCAAGGCATGTCAGAGGATAGCCTATTAGTTATGTCGACAACAACATCGATACCAAGGGCAAGGGATGAAGAGAACCATTTTCCTGCTCGTTGAACGAGGCGGACCAATAGGCAAAGTTCTCATCCATCGGTGGTTACCGGAATGTCATAAACAGTAGTAACAGGGTCTTACTGACAGAGTGGTACAACAAGGTGCTTACCCAAGCAGGGAATTATCACTTCTTAGACCATATAGATCACAAGAAAGGTTAAACAAAACAATAGAAAGGAAAATGTGATTATCAGGTTAAACAGAACAATGGAAAGGAAAATGTGTTTAAACACCTATATGAGGAGTATATCCTTCCCAGGGTTAAGCAGGGCATGATATACGTGACGGAGATCAAAGGCATGGCCATTTAGTTAATAGGAGTAAGAAGAATCATGATATGCACCCATACAACGGTGTTTGGGTAACTGTTCAAGAAACATTTAGCATTGGGCCACAAATGTTCTTAAGGATGTACGGAGTACCATAGTCATGCTTCGAGATAGCATCGACAGGGTTATCAGATAAAGGTCAGGCTTTGGATACACAAGGGATCCATCAAGAACAACTCAAGAATAAGTCTTACAATTTCCTCATGGAAGAATGGATAACCTTGCTGAAAAGGAATCTATAACAATAGGGCCTCCGGCCAGGTGTGCTAGGCACGACATCACCTTATCGGGTCACTTAAAGACCAACGTTATAATTCTTGGGAATATGTTCCAACCATCATATCTGACCGAGATTCAGATCCGATTGGGGTCAGGATACCTCAGACTCAGGATGCCTGAGAAGAAAAAGGGTGCAACACAAATTGACGAGATGACATTGTAGATTCTCGGGAAATGAACTATGGAAGCGAGTTTCGAAACAAGAGTTCATCATTAAACTGAGGAGAGGATGAGGAGGTAGCTGATGAACTCAGCGACAATTCATCGAGATTTCCAAAAGATGGATCTCCACAATTATGTGAACAAGGAGATTGTAACACCCCAAAAATCGGGTTATCGATTTTTGTGCTGTTATTCCTTCCTAGCTTTTCTTTCCCGAATTTTTCCTCTGGAATCTGGTGAGTGACCAGGTGAATCCAGACAATCCTCAATCTCTCCATGAATTTTTCATGTTCTTGTGCCAGTCAAGTTTCCGTCTGTAAACCCCGAACCTCATTTAAACCCTAGTTCCAAAATATCGGAACTAGAAATCCTGCCTTTGTGTTTACAAAGGAGCTATCATTTTTCTTGCTCAGTTGGTCCTCCCAAAATTTCCGAAGATCATCCTTCACTCATAAACCCTAGATGTGCAAAAATATTGCCAAGTCATATGCAATATTTCTCATCTAGAATTAATTCCTTTTTCTTCCTTTCCGAGGAATTAAATCCAGAATAATATCTATCCATCTCCAAAGATCATGAAAACTTGTGGAGATATTCTTTGTGATCATATTGAGCTCTCATAAAAATATTGGCCATAATTAAATAGGGGAAATTGCATTTTCCTATTTAAAGCCAATATATCAATTTGGGGCCTTTCCAAAGGAACTACCATTTTGGTAGTTGGGAAAAATCCCAAATAATTTGTGGAGCTTGTCCTACCCCTATATTCACCATTTCCATCAAGATCTCAAGTTCCACCCATTAAATTTTGAGCACAACACCACTTTGCAAATTCTGTCCAGATTTTCAGTTTGCAAAGGAAGTGCTTGATTCCTTGATCTCCTTGGGCTGAAATTTTGCAGGGTGATTCATTATGATAAATTACCCCTGTATACCAAAAATCAGCTCATTCCATCTAGCCAATCTTCCTCAGGAAATCATCTAAGTTTCTGTCCAGATTGCATCTCTGTGAAGGAAGTACCCTCATAGATGATCAATTTGAGCTGAAACTTTTCCAGCTATCTCTCTTGATCATATCCTTGCTGTCCACCAAATATCATCCAAATCCATCTATCCATTTGACCCCTACTTCCCCATTTGCATTTCTGGTCAGTGTGCCAAGTTGCAAAGGAAGTGCTAGTTCTGGTTTTCCAATTGAGCTGAAACCTTGCCAAGTTAGTCACCCTGGCAGATGATTAATCCTGGCGCAAGATCATGCCAAGAGGAGCACTGTGGTCGCCACTGCACATATCAAACACATTGCTGCCAGAAGTGTTTGACCCAGGCAGTGGACACACCAGAGCTCCCTGTTCATGCTCGTAGGGTCAGGTCAACTCACGGAAGAGTGGAGAATACACTGGACATGGTTTGGCACGAAGTGCAGCGTGGCATCGCCTTGGCCACGCGGTGACCGTCGGCAGAACATGCCAACAGCGTGCACTGTGCTCGGGAGACCACTTCCAGTGAGCTCCATCTTGTCCACGAGCTGCCCACCGCATTCGTGCATTGTCTAGAGTCCTCTCCGCCTCGTCCCGAAGCTCGTAGCCGCCTCTGCCGATCTCGTTTCTCGCCGGACGTCGCCGCTTCGCCGTGGCTCTGGAAGCTGCTGCGTCCGTCACGAGACCCCCCCTCCCTCAGCTATAAATAGCGCCCTCCCGAGCCCCTCCCGTCGACCAGCAGCCCCAGTCCCTCCCCAGCTCTTCCCCTTGAGCTCCCCTAGCTCTCTGTCTTCACCAATGGGAGAAGCTCTGTCGCCGATCTTCCTCGGTCGCTCCCCGCGCCCAGGCCTTCCCCTCCTCCCCATCCTTGCCCTCCGCCTCCTCCAGAACCTGCACAGCCGCCGGTGTCCTTGAGGGAGCCGAGGAGGTGCTACTGGAGCAGCCTCCCTGGCGCCCGCTGCCGCCTCTTCTGTTACCATGGCCGTCGCCCCTCCAGGCCTCCCCGAGCGCCTGCGCGGCCACCCTCGGGCGCGGTGAGGTTCTCCGGCTCCAAAGGGAACGCCGGCGAACACTCTGGCGTCGCCCAACGTCGGCAGCCGACGAGGCCCGATCCACTGCGGCGCTGCTCTGCTTCTATCGGGGAAGAGAGCGACCAGGGCAAGAGAGAGGAAGGAGATAAGGCGGGGCCCGCACGTCATAGAGAGAGAGAAGTCAACCCGGGCCCAGCCGGTTAAGTGGAAACGTACTTCGCAGAAGACATTTTCAATTAGCAAAGGCGTATTTCTAGAAAGGCGCTTTCACTTTTTCCAGCCGGCGGCCGAATCCATTAAATAGTGAACGTTCGTCCGTTAAGCACTGAAATGGACAGATTTTGTCTGTTTTATCGCTTAATGAACGAACGGCCGTTTCTCCGCGACCGTAACTCCGATCGAGGTAAAACCAACGCCCACGTCTTCAGATCGTCGAGCCCGTTCCGATGCCGTCCTTTTCATAATGTTTTCACACTGTGAAAATGACCATTTTGCCCTTGCCCTTCAATCAGCCCCTCCGAGAGGGAAACTTTTCGGCAAATCTTCCCGGAGTGTTATTGCACTTCCACCCGGTGTATTCCTCTACCCCAGGCAAGCAAACCTCTTCCATGAGCTCCGGACTTGCGTGATGACTTTGCTTGCACCCTGTGTGTTCATTGTAGTACATCTGTATCACCTGTTAGCCTGCACTTGCATACACCTGTTATGTCATCTGTTTTAGATGTTAGCATTACGTTTCATCTAATATCATGCCTTGTTTCCATGCCATGCCCTGCCATGCTAGTAACAATATTTTGGATACCGTTATCATGTGAGTACCATGATCTGATATATTGCCATGTTTGTCAACGTTGTAATGATTCTGCTATGCTGATGTTAAGTGGCTGTTCACACTTATAATTGTTAAGGTAATGGTGGGATGATGGAGATATATTGATAAACCTAGTCGATTGATCAGAGTCACCTGTCCGGGCTTATCCGTGCAACCACATTTGCCGGTATGGGATGGCCTTGACTTGGTCTGATCGCGTGCTCTTTCACCGGTACCTCCAAAGAGGGAGGGTTATGCGCGCGCGCTGCCCTGGCCCGGTAGGCGGCGATAACCCTGTGAGCCCAGTTGAGTTGTTTGGGTACCCGTCCCCGTTTGGGACAGTTTAGTTTGGCCACGACGGTGGCAGGGTGTCACGAGGTGACACGGGGCCACCCAGGGCTTGACTCCAAGAAGGAGTGTGATGGCCGGTGGTACGATGGAAGAGTCACGGGTCAGTCGGGTTTCGTCGGAACGTCGTTGGTCCACCCGAATGGGAGCACGAGGCCATGAGTTCCGTGGTGTGGGTAAAGTGTACAACCTCTGCAGAGTGTTAAATCTATTCGAATAGCCGTGTCCACGGTATTGGACAGCCCGTCCAGACCTCGTTAGGCGATCAACCGTAATGATGATAATGATGGTGGAAGAACCTGTCCTGCATGGACAACAGATGTTGTCAGGAGTATGGTATGTTAGCCATGAGATGGCTATGGAGGAGATGGTCAGATGACCGAAAGACTTGGATTTGGATCAGGTTCAGATTGGATCATGAGATATTCGGAATATGGACTATTTACTTGATGCATGCTTTACTTTACTGTACTTTACCTCAGTAGTTACTTTGCTAAGATAACCCCGTTATATCTCGATGATTAATGCTGCTGGATGTTTAAACATGCCAGATAATTTTGCTACGACATGATGATTAATAATGCTAGATAGGTATGCTATGCTATGCTTGATTCGTGATTTCCTGTTAATTCCATGCCATGTTTAGAATAAATTCTTGCATAGCATAGGGTTGGCTTTGTCATCTGCTTGTTTGGATGCTATGTATTTGGTTGTCTTGCGAGTACATTCAAAGTACTCACCTGGCCTTGCACGTGGCCAGTTGCAGGAGAAGATTCGTCGTGCTAGATCGTAACCCAGCCAGTCCTGTGAGTTATGGAGCCCAGCCATAGACGATGTCACCGCTGAGCCAAGACCTTCGCTGCCATCTTAGTTAGCCTTGGAGCTATGTAATATTGTTGTAAGCAACAGTATTGTAATACTCCATTTAATATAATAAAGCCATTTTGTGCCTGGAATTGCTGTATCATGTCTTTGACGTGCGTCAGGTCTTATCCTGGGACTGGCGTGCGTCGGCCCTCTATCGGGGTGCCACAGAGATGACATATGACAATTCAAATGATATAATGTTGTATGCCCAAGGAAAACATACACCATTAATCATTAGTTGAAAGGTGTGACCGAAATACGACCTTGGGCAGCAAGATCAATATTAGAGTGACGATTCAATAATCAACAGTCTAAGAACGAACTATCGATCGTTAACATTCAAAGCAATAGGGTTGCCAGAAGTACAAAATCCAAGCAGCATCGCTTGTTAGATGGTATCCCGGTTAGAATCAACACGGGGACCAAGAAAGAAGGGTGACGGTGAGAAGTATCACTATGCCAAGAATTTTCAAAGAGGTGAAGCAATCCTCACAACATACTCGGCATAAAGGACAGTAATACTTCAAGGCAGAATATAATGCAAACAGGATAGCAAGTTGTATCCATAACACGGACAAGCTCGCGATGAAATGAAGATCAGGGTGTTGTCGATGATAACAAAAAGCATCGAGGGCAAGGAGGGTATTTCTCAACATGAACACAGTTGACATCTCGAAAGAAGTCAATGTGTTGAAGGTGATCCGACACATTTGCCGGGAGGTTTCAAGAGGACGCAATCAAACAGCGACGGCGTCAAGCAGGGAATGACGACGTTAAAGTCATAGGAACAACAAGTAAGATGCAAGCTCAAAATCAAAGTTGCCTTTCAGAACAAGAAACATGATGTTGAAAGCTCGACGTAAGTCATGCTCGCACTCTGAAGAATTTGTGCACCGAAGAAGGTCGAGGTAGCACAATCAAAGATAGCAAGATAAGGGTGTAGCCGATGGACTAGGACGACATGACTGAGTTTAAATTTCCCAGTAACAATTACTAGGGGTATTTGAATTTTAGAGTGGATTTGATTCACTTATCGATGTTCTCAGTTGACAAACAACCCAAAACCTGTGGAATACTGAATCAGTGAGAAGGAATACTTGACGAAGACTCATAAGAAGTATTGCAGTCCCATGATATCATCGGGATACCAGGGGGTAATACTCGAAGGTAGAACATGATAGAAGTTGAACTGGGTCGTTGACTTGCGATAGCAGATACTTTAATCTCGTCAAAAATAGACGAGGCACTGGAATGGTTTCCTTTCAGATATAATGAATAAGGTTAGTATGGTCGGGACCATAACTGCAAGGGATCCAATTCAATGACACCGAAAGAATTATTCAAATGATTAAATATTCTTGCAAGAAGCTTTCATGATAAGCTCCACATCGAGTCCATGGGCAAGAACACAAAGGTTCGGGGTCGACTCCCACTTCTTTAATGCATAACATTTCATTCGCTTCTCGTCTTCGAAGAAGTTGTAGAATTGAAAAGTATATGGTAAAACACCAGAAGAGAATGTCTTGTGTAAACTTTCGGGTTCACACGGTTTAGGGAAGGTATATGTTCATCCCATAGGGCATCTTAGGAACATATAACGCTTCAGGAGTAAATTATACAAGCTCGAAAGCAGAGTATGGTTGGGAACGCAGAGGATACAATTTACCAAATGCATTATGTATCATGGAAGAATTCATAAGGCAGTTAAATATGAAGGACACTGTCGATAAATAATCCGACGAAGGATCTGACGGTCCATAGCGGAGCTGATGTGAGCATCGACACACAACCAGATGAAGAAGGAAGGCAAAGGCATCAGATTATAGAACATCCGAATAATTTGATGCTTAGATAATAAAGGAAATATGAATTCCAATACGAAGGATCAGAAGTAGACGCTCTGATCAAGGATGGGTAACTTGAATAGACCTAAGGGTATGATCGACGGCAATTAGATTGGTCGAGAACCAGCTCATGTTCAGAATGACGTCTGAGCCAGAAAGATAATTTTAAAAGGATCAACTAATGAATGCGTGCATTCGCACTTATGTTGAATCAATAAGATCAAAATGACGGTGTCAAAGGATACTAATGAATATTGCCAGTCGTATGGGAAGCATCCATAATGCAAGCAAACAAGTATTTGCAGAGCAATAAGCTGCTACGGATTTTTGGGTGCTCGAATAGTATTTCAATGTATCTTGTGAATCATATGAACAAAAGGGGGAAGAATGGATACTCGGTAAGTGCGAGGAATTATCCGTAGGGGGTATTTATGAGGCAAGACTGCCATGCAGTAAGCTCAAAGGATTGTCGGAACAACGAAGAGCAGTTCGGGGCATCTTGTAATTACAAGACCAAAGGGGATTGTATGTCAGAGTGGCAAGGGTATGTAGTTATCCATAAGGATATAACGGCGGTAAGGAATTTGCAAAGACGGTAGACATAGGTGTCTCGGGAAATCATCGAATAGCATCTTCGGAACCTACTGGTGAAGCAAGCGATCATCTGTAATAAGGGGCTCTCCGGGTGGATGTAATCACGAGATCCTAATGTTTGAGTTAGTAAATTCATTTTAACCCGAATAGAAGAGAGATCAGAGTCCCAGAGTATAGATGAGGAATAAAAGATCCTAATACCACCCAATGGCGACGTGGGCCTGTACGACACACAGCCATGTTAGTAAAACTGTTTTCTTTGTCTAGACTCAACTTTGGCCAAGGAGGGTGGAAGGGGGGTTCCTACACGCAGTCGGCTCTGATACCAACTTGTGACGCCCCAATTCAATCGTACACTAATCATACACGCAAACGTGTACGATCAAGATCGGGGACTCGCGGGAAGATATCACAACACAACTCTAAAAGTAAAATAAGTCATACAAGCATCATAATACAAGCCAGGGGCCTCGAGGGCTCGAATACAAGTGCTCGATCATAGACAAGTCAGCGGAAGCAACAATATCTGAGTACAGACATAAGTTAAACAAGTTGCCATAAGATGGCTAGCACAAACTGGGATACATATCGAAAGAGGCACAGTCCTCCTGCCTGGGATCCTCCTAAACTACTCCTGGTCGTCGTCGACAGCCTGCATGTAGTAGTAGGCACCTCCAGAGTAGTAGGGGTCGTCGTCGACGGTGGCGTCTGGCTCCTGAACTCCAGCATCTGGTTGTGACAACCAGAAAGAAAAGAAAGGGGGAAAAGGGGGGAGCAAAGCAACCGTGAGTACTCATCCAAAGTACTCGCAAGCAAGGATCTACACTACATATGCAATGGGTATCAATGAAATGGTAGTTTCTATGGACTGAACTGCAGAATGCCAGAATAAGAGGGGGATATCTAATCCTGTCGAAGACTACGCTTCTGGCAGCCTCCATCTTGCAGCATGTAGAAGAGAGTAGATGGTAAGTTCACCAAGTAGCATCGCTTAGCATAAATCCTACCCGACGATCCTCTCCTCGTCGCCCTGTGAGAGAGCGATCACCGGGTTGTATCTAGCACTTGAAAGGGTGTGTTTTATTAAGTATCCGGTTCTAGTTGTCAAAAGGTCAAGGTACAACTCCGGGTCGTCCTTTTACCGAGGGACACGGCTATTAGAATAGATAAACTTCCCTGCAGGGGTGCACCACATTACCCAACACGCTCGATCCCTCTGGCCGGGCACACTTTCCTGGGTCATGTCCGGCCTCGGAAGATCAACACGTCGCAGCCCTACCTAGGCCTAACAGAGAGGTCAGCACGCCGGTCTAAATCCTATGCGCGCAGGGGTCTGGGCCCATCGCCCATTGCACACCTGCATGTTGCGTGGGCGGCCGGAGAGCAGACCTAGCAACCTCCATTACAAAGGAAGTTGCGTTACGCGGTCCAACCCGGCGCGCGCCGCTCAGTCGCTGACGTCTAGGAGGCTTCGGCTGATACCACGACGTCGAGTACCCATAACTGTTCCCGCGTGGTGGTTAGTGCGTATAGGCTCGTAGCCAGACTCAGATCAAATACCCAATCTCGTTAAGCGTGTTATTTTGAAGTAACCGCGGATGCCGACCAGGGCCAGGCCCACCTGTCTCCTAGGTGGTCACAACCTGCCCTGTCGCTCCGCCACAAAGTAACACTCGGGGGCCGTCGAGAACCTAGGCCCACCTCTGCCTGGATGGAACCACCTGCCCCTTCAGCCCCCATCTCCGAACAGTAACATAAGTATGTAATGGTATATAGTATATGTACCCGTGATCACCTCAGTATAGCATGGCAGACGGACAAGAGTGTAGGGCCACTGATGTAATTCTAGCAACCTGTACTAAGCATTTAGGATTGCAGGTAAGGTATCAACAGTAGTAGCAAAGACAGGCTATGCAGTAGAATAGGATTAACCGAAAGCAGTAACATGCTACACTACTCTAATGCAAGCAGTAGAGAGAAGGAATAGGCGATATGGGGTTGATCAAAGGGGGGGGGGGCTTGCCTGGAAGCTCTGTCGAGAGAGAAGGGTCGTCGACGTTGTAGTCGTACACAGCAGCGTCGGCGGTGGTCTCAGCGTCTATCGAGAGAGAAGGAGGGGGAAGAAATAGTAAATACTAAGCAAACAATGTAACTCAAAGAATAGCATGGCAATAGGCTGCCGGTTGTGTTCTAACGTATGGTTACACGGTACCGAGGAAGGGGGAGCCCATCCGGGAAAGTATTCCCGGTCCCGGACATTTGTCAGACAGATGTCCGGAGGGGGAATGGAATAATAAATACACCGCAATGGTGCAACGAGGATGCATGACATGTCTAATTGCAGTGCTAGGGTGATATACTGCCTATCTAAGTGTTTTAGTTAATTTAGGAATTTATTTGGATTTATTTTATTAAGGTCATGCACTATTCACCTGCCAGAAACAGGCAAAAAGTTCCATGTTCAGATAGTTAGAGGCATCTGACAGGTATGCGGGTAGCGTATTTGGCTTCGTCTCATTTTTATGGTAATTTTTCATATATAAATTATTTTCATCGGAGTTACGGTTTAAAAGATATGAATTTTTAAAGTTTAAAAGATTTTCTGGAATTTATTTAATTAATTAAATTCGAATTATCCAAAACAGTAAATGATGACGTCAGCATGATGTAGTGCTGACGTCAGCAGTCAACAGTGCATTGACTGGGACAAACCTGACGTGTGGGGCCCACTGGTCAGCCTCACAGTAGGTTAATTAGGTTTAAATTAAACTAATTAGGATTAGTCAGGGGTGGGCCCCATTAGTCAGCGACTAATTAGTCTTTTAATTAACTAATTAATTAATTCACAGTTTATTTATTTTTAAAAAAAATTGTTTAAAGGGGTGGGGCCCATATGTCAGTGACACAGCCAGCCCAGTCAGCGGGGCTGACCGGTCAACTGACCCCACCGGGCCCAGGGTCAGTGGCACCAAGGGTGGGGCCACGCGTCCACGTGGCGCCACATCAGCGCCGGCCACCGGTGAGGCGAGACGCGGCGGCGACGGCCGGAATCTCGCCGGAGTTCGCCGGAAATGAGCTACATGGGGTTTCCGGACCCGCGGTTTGGCTCTACGGGACGCGGGCGCTCCCGCGCATCTAAGAGCAGCGGTCACGGGGGCCGAAGTGGCCGGAGTTGGCCAGAGCAAGCGGGGCCGGCGGCGGTGGCGTACGGGGCTTCGCGGGAAACGACGCCTGAGCGCGCGGGCGAGCAGAATAAGCAGCGGGGCAGCAGCGTCGGGGCTCCAGGAGCGCACTAGTGCAGACGGGTGAGGCCGTAAGGGCTCGGGAGCGCAGTGCTCGCAGCCATGGCGGCGGACGGAGCACGGCTTGATCGGGGGCTAGCTAGCGGGTGCGCGAGGGCACAGGAAGAGAGGGAGAGGGACGGAGGGCTCACAGGGAACCCGTAGTTGTGCGAGAGTGAGCTCGGGGAAGGGTGACGACGGCGAATCGGAGCCGGAGACGAGGATGACCGTGCGGGGAGGACGAGCTCGAGGAGGACGCTGTAGCGGCGTCGAGCTCCGATGCGTGGCGTCAAGCAACGTACTCGAGGACGGGGAACACGGCGGGCATGGCGGAGCGATGATCATGGCATGGTGGTCGCGGGATCGACGGGCGCACGGCAATGGCAGCGAGCGAGCGCGCGAGCGAGAGAGGAACGAGCGAGGGGGGAGGGAAAAGATCTGGGGTGCTGACGAGGCCGAGAGATGGGAGGGGGGGCTTGGCCTTATCCTCTCAACTGCGTGGGTTGGTTCGGGTGGGCCGAGGCCCACGGAACAAGGAAAGGGGGGTTTTCCCTTTTTTTATTTTTTATTTTTCTTTTCTTTTGTTTTTTATTTTTGTTTTTATTTTATTTAATTCTTTAACTCTGTTTTTAAAAGTTTTGTTATTAAAATAGTTTTAGAAAATTTCAAAATTTATTTCTAAATTAGTAACTTAATAAACCCTACTGAGATAAAATGTTCCAATATTATTTTAACTTTGTTTACAATTATTTATTTAAACAAAAGTAGTTATTAATTATTTTAAATGTTGTTTTAATTATTTTAGGGCATTGGAATATTTTATAAAAATTGTGGTTTCAATATGACAAATATCCAGAGAATATTTGCAACAATTTGAACATTTTTGTTTTTATGTTTGACAAACTTGAATTTTGACTTTAATTCAAATTTGAATTTGAATTGATTTCGAACCTAAGTGAGATTAGTAACAGTAACAGTGGTGACGTGGCATCATTAGCAGGAATTACTGTAGCTTAATTATCCGGGCATCACAATCTAGCCCACATGTTTGGATACTTTAAGACTATTTGAGCCCAAACTAGCTCAAACCAACTCTAACCCATGGATCCAAACAGGGCCAATAACTAGTGTACTTAGACCTGCCCAAACTAGCTCAAAACAACTCTAACCCATGGATCCAAACAGGGCCAATAACTAGTGTACTTAGACCTGCACAATACAAGTTTGAATGACTATGTTTGCTTGTTTTTAAATATTAGGCCTGTTGCAGTTAAGAACACGCCTTTCCACTTCTTGTTTTTAAATATTAGGTTTTTAACAATTTGGTCTTGCACATGTAGGTCCTGCTGTCAGAGGTTTTGACCCACTATTCGACCCTTTTTGCATATGGGGAAATGAGTTGTCCATGAATATCAGTCAAGTCAAGAAACTCAGAAAAATTGTTAGGATAAGGAAATTAGCGACAAGAAAACAACAAGATCTTTGTCTGCACAATGAAGAAGACATCAGTTCACTACAGGATGGTACTAACTATTATACCTTGGCTTTTTTATTCCTTTGCCCCATTTCCAATATAGAGAAGATATTTAGGCACATCCTTGTTTTCAGGCCTTTCCAAAGCAGTTCACTGACGATTACCTCTCAAACCACCTGTATGGTTAGGAGGCGAGGAAGGTATTCATACAACACCCACGGTTCAATATTGAAGTATTCCTGAAGAGGACGAAGGATGGACGGTCAATCATCCACAGGCACTGGCCTAAGGTTGCAAAGACCTTCAACATCAATGAAGGCTCAATATTCGCCTTCCACTTCAGCAGTTTTCCAGATGAGATTCATCTGTCTATGTACCGTCTATGATGCTAATTTCGAAAGGTTATAGATGTTGCATGTGAAGCTTGGTGCTGGTGTAGTTGTGTAATGGGGTAGCTGAGTGCTGAAGCTATATGACGTAGTACTCTGATGTATTTCAATTATGAAATCCTGCTTCCTTAATATGAAAATGAAATATATTGTGTGCTTAATATGAAATGTCAATTAGATTAATAAATGGATTATTAATAATAGGCCAATTAGCCTGCTAATTGGGTTTTTCTATTGCAAATGGTTATTGAGAAAACACCGTGGGCGATGACCTCAGGCAACGCACACTATTTCTAGGAATAAACCGCGTTGGATCAATGAACAATCACACACGACATCCTCTTGAAAACTGTTTGCGTTAGGCCACCTTGCGCAAACGTTTACCACATAAAAAGTGTGTGTGATGGACAGCCTATGCCACATAGTTTCTTCTACGCACCGTGTGTGATTCATTCAATAACGCAAACGTTTTCCTTGGAGTGACTATGTGGGATGTATATACAAACGGAAACGTACTTCTTGGATTAACTGTGTGGGATGTACATACTAATAGAAACATATTCCTTGGATTGACTGTGTGGTATGTACATACGAACGGAAACATTTAGCCGGGACTGACTATGTGGGATGTACTTACGACCGGAAATGATTTGGCCTGTATAATTGTATTTTTTTACCACAACTATATGTATAATCGTATTTGATCACTCGCCTGTCGCACACGACCTCATTTTGCCGAGCGTGTGTGCCAGGAGGGCCTATCCCCGACGGTTTCTGGGTCGTGTGGGAAGGACTCCCCTATCGCACACACTCACTCGGCGACGGTTCAGAATGTCGTCATGGAAAGGGGTTAAAAACTGTTTGTATAGCACCTCGCTGTACCAGTGTATTGATCTTTCCTAAGTTACTTTCGCCATTGCTGCTTGTTGCCCACCCAACATGAACCACTTAGAAGACTCGAGATGAACCAGATAGTACACAAATATACTATTCATTGTTGCCTCGATATGTGCCCCACAGGCATTTTAAAACTCAAGTTTGAACATTAGTTTGGACCTGACTCGGAGTCTAAGAGGTGAACAGGACGATAAAGTAGCAGGTAATAATAATCAATGTATAACATAAGCAGACATGAAAGAGTGCGACCTCTCTTCCGGAACTGTGTAGTCCTTAGGTTCATCTGCTCCGTCGATGATGGTAATGCAGTTGGCATGGCTACCGGCAACGGGGAAGATGATCTGAGGCGGCAAAAGAAGGTCTGCAGGGGGGATCTCTACTGCGGTGGACTCTTCCGTCGATGGTGCACCTCAGGTGGGGTGGATGACGGCACGGCAGGAGTGGGACAAAACACACAAAGTTTTCTTCGACACCTATCTGAAAATGAAGTAAATCTGTAAGGGCTCCTTAGAATTGGGGGATTCTAAAAACGAAGGGACAGAAAAAACACAGGAATTGGATAGGAATGCACGTGCAAAACAGATCATTTGCAAACATAGGATTTCTGTCAACCTGGGTGTTTGGTTCACATGAATTGGAAGAACACAAGAATGGAGAAACATGGTCAAATTAAAGTCAAACCACATGAAAATGTAAAATAAGAATCTTATTATGCCAGTAATGCACTTAGTCCTATTCTTCATGCATATTAATTTGAAAAGGACGTCCAAGTGGATATTAAAATTCCTACACTTTTTCTTTGAAAGAGACACCAAAGGAAAAAAAATCCTCCAGTTTTTCTTTGCTCCATTCCTTCTAACCAAATGCATGAATAGTAGTACCATAGGAAAGTTTCCAATTCCTATGTTTTGTTCACTTTTTCTTTGAACTAGTGGCGATTCTAGTAGGCAGTCTTCAACAGGCTGAAGCCTGCCCTCGAAATTTTTTGTGAGCTTATTTGGTCCACATGAATATCATATAATGGCTATCTTGCTAAACCGATTCAAATTGTGGTTCAAAAGAGCATTTAGTTTTCTCCCTGTTAACTTTGTGACTACGATTCATTTCTTTCTAGATCTGCAACTGCTTTGAACCAAAGGATCCCTGAGGGATCGACATGAATGTAGAGTAAAAAAGTGATGCGACGAGTGTACAACATGTTTTGCATAGCCTTGTCGACCTCAGCATCATTGGGTTGGATGTGGAGGATGGAGATGCTGGTGTGACTGTCGGAGGCGGGGAAGAAGATCTGAGGCCTCTGGAGATGGCGCCGAGGGTACTGCTCCGCTGTGATGGACGGTTCCGGCGTTGGAGCAGCTCCGGTGAGGTGTGCGACGGTGAGGCTGAAGCAGGACAAGACAGACAACGTTAATCTGAAGTGGGATTCTAATAGCATCTGCAATAGATGATGTAAAATACATCACCAAAAAGTGCTAGATGTAAAATGCATCAGCCGCGGCCGCTCCAACAGATGTTGTAAATACTGTTGACTATGAACTTAACTAAAGAAACTAAACTTTACAGTCGAAACTGAATTTTACTGTCGAAACTGAATTTTACTGATGAAACTGATTGAACTAGTAGCAGAGCACAGCGATAGAAGTTTAGGCCGTTCGAGCACTAGTAGCAGAGAAGCAGTGATCTAAATCAGCAGCCGCTCGAGCAGGGAACGCACTAGCAGAGAGCAGCTCGTGCAGTAGCACCGCGAGCGAGTGCTAAAGCAACAACTCCTGTAGCTGCCGCAGGTCGTGTAGCAGTAGCAGCAACGCGAGCAAGAGCAAGAGCAGAGTAGAGCAGCAGCACGAACGAGAGCAAGAGCGGAGCAGCAGCGCGACTGACAGTAAGAGCATAGCAGAGCAATAGCATGAACGAAAGCAAGAGCAGAGCAGCAGCGCGATCGACAGCAAGAGCAGAGCTGCAGCGCGAGCGAGAGCCGGAGTACCAGCAGCTAGTGCTGGTGTGGAAGTCACCGCCGAGGAAGCAACGACATGGGGGAGAGACGCCGTGGAGGAAGTGGCCGGCGATGGCGCCGTCGATGGAGACCCACCATGCCTGCTCGGTATCGAGCACCGGCAGCCCCGTGAGATCGAATAAAAGATATAATGCAGCGGTGAGTGCAAAACCTCCTTGGTGGCGCTGAGTAGGCCTCGGCTTCATCGGAGGAATTGGTGAGGGTGTTGCGGTTCCGGTCGGGTAGGTGAAGACGGTGCTGTGGGGGTGGAGGTGGCACGATAGACGAGGCGAATGTCGGGGTATCTCCTTGGAGGTGGAGGACGGGGCGGCTGTACAGGCAGGACAACGAGATCCACGACGGATCCTCATCCAGTCTAGTGGATGAGGGACGTCGAGCTGTTGCTGTGGACGACATCGTCGGGGAAGAGGCTCCGGCTGGGCGGCGGTCAGGAGGCCGATGAAGGAGCGTGGGGTTTCACGGGTTTTGGCGGCTTCGGTGTACGAATGGGGGGGGACGAAGGGGAGGGTAGGGGGAGCCATGGCTTAGGGACGCACTTGTCCGAAATGTGGGATAAGTTACGAACGTACCCCCACCGATTTTGACCACGCGACATCGAGGCGACATTTCCGGCTGAGGGGTAGAAGGGGGATTTCGCGTGTCTGGGCTGCGCGGCCGATTTCGGATGAGGAGGGAGTTTTCGTGTGCGTCAAAATTTCGGGATAACAAGGCATGGCGCGGGTTGAAGAGGCGGGAGTTTCGCAGCAGAAGAGACAAGAGATACTCTAGCTTGAAAATTTCAGGATAACAAGGCGCGGATTCCACATTTGGCAGAACAAACTTAACATGTACAAAAAAGACAATTCATACAAGACACAAGAGAGTCATGTCCCCTTTTACTTCTTTTTTCTAAGAGGATGTCCCCTTTTACTATATTGCTACAAATGCCATTGAAAAAACTACAAGAAAAATAAAAAAAAATTGGGGGAACAAGATTAGCCTGTACAGTACCGAATCAATTCGGACTTCCCTCAACAACAACAAAAAATAAATCAATTCCCACCACAGGAAAGAGTCATGTCCCATTTTATATGATTACAAATGCCAGGATCTCGAATTTCACGAATCCACGTTATGTTGAATTCGAATATATCGTTAGGTGATCTTGCGGTTTATAATGTATGTAGTCCTACATTTTGATCTTCCATCTTATATGAACATTTTACTCCACCCTATGAATATATATTGTCGTATAACATATGGACTAAATTTGAATCAATTTTCCCTATTTGAATACGATCGTTGTCAAGTTATACCATCATTTAAATATTATCTTGATAACAGAAAACTTGCATATAGTATTAATCATATTTGAATATGAACTACATGTACCATACGATCTCCAATTCAAATATTTGTATCCATTTTATGATGAATTCAAATCACAGTACATTGGTCTAGGTAGCAAGATGTTTGGAATAATCTAAACCCTGTTTCCATATGTATAATGTGTTTAACACACACACAACAATGCATCCCCCCTGCCCACACACACAACATTTAGATGTTAGCTTTCAAAGCAACACATTATCTCAAATTCGAATAGTTATGTCCATGCACGGATGCAATGTGGTCAGACGATGCCTGCCATCGGTATCGCAAATTCAAATCGATTTGGCCTTGTTCGATGTGAATATAGTATATAACACGTTTGATTCAAAACCACACCGGGCATATCTGCATTATATTCATGCATGCATGAGTTACAAACATCATGGGCTCTTATTCAAATATTTGAATCCACTTTTATACTGATTATCGTCTCTGTAAGTCTTTTACACGCACACACACACACTCCTCCTCCCTTCGTGGATACCAAGAACTTTCCTATTGTGCATGCATATATGCACACAGACTCCCCACCACTCTGCATCCTCTACATCATGAACACACGTTCTTTTTCTTTAGGTCGATCTCCCTACGTCTCCATCTTTCCAACACACACCGATCGATATACCCCTCTAGCTAGCCAGGCCTGCCTACAACACACATAGTCCCTCCCCTCCTCTCACCATCCAAGCCCCCGCCCTAACTCGAAGGCACGCAGGCACTGTTGCACCCTATGTTGTTATCCATCTTGCACTCGTATAGTGTCACAAGCTAGCAGCACCCCCTCCCCCCCACCACACACACACACACCTCTCCCTCTCTTCGTCACTCTGGGTGTTCTTTATCTCTGACACATGCATGCATGTGCACCAATCTATTTCCCTCTATGTGTAGCCAGGTCTCTCGCTATTTCCCCACTCAAAATGTCCGATCTATATCTCTAGTTAAGTCTCCCCCTCTTTACTCATGTACACATAGACCAAACCATGACCTCTCTACATAGGACCGCCTACCACACACACATTAATTGCCCCTCCCCATCTCATTGTCCATGCCTTCCGCCTTGTCTATCGACCAGACAAGCACGCCCACGCACGTTATCGTCCCCTCTCTTTAATTATCGATCTCACACTTGTACTCCTTCCTTGTCTTCGCCTAGTTGGCCTCTCGCATCATCTTCCAACATGCACGCCCTCTTTCCTAGCGCTTGTACGCTCGTAAAGTTCTTCCCTCTATTCGTGTATATCAATATGTTGCGTAAACGATCCCTCCCCCTCTCTTCTCGTATATCGCCCCCTCCACATACATATACTATGTATTCAGGCCTCTCTTTGACAGAAACATATGTATAGAGGCATGTCGGACACACCATCTCCGTCTCTCTCTCTCTCTCTGACACACCCACTAGGTGGAGCCATGGAGGACATGTATGAAGAGAAGAGGTGCACGCACGCACGCACTGCCTCCCTCACACACATGCGGGTACACGGTGGAGCACATTTCTCTAAGGAGAGTTAGCCCTCGTGATAATTTGATGCATGTTGAAAGACTTGTTAGATGACATGGCACTGGTACTTTGAGCATGGTTAATAGTATAGCCAACAATCGGCTATATGGAGTTGCCATGTCATATATAGTCAACCTAATAGCCAACGTGTATAGTATAGCTAGTTGCTAAGCGATACTACTTTATTAATGCATGGCCCACTGTACACTCTCACAATGTTTCTTGGAGTCCGTGTTGTAGCCGGCTGTTAATCTACAACCCGCTTCCATTCTCTCCCCTCTTCTCTCTCATCCAACTCAACACAAATACAATTGTTTAATCATTATAGCCTGCTGACTATAACTTATTATACTTGCTCTTCCGGTACGTGCAAAGCAAGTAGGAAACAAAATACGAGCAAGTTTTTGTTTCGGGAGATGTCTCTCTTTTTCAGTCAATATATTTTTGAATAAAATGATGGGGGAGCTCAATGAAGCCACGTGGCACATGTGGAGGGGTTGTTTGCTAGCTTCTTGCGTGGATTGATCACACTGATGTGCTGATGCTTCTAGAAGAACGTAGACACTGCTAGGTACAATGAGGTTACTGTATACGCGAATCCTAGCCATTTCGAGGCACTTAGACCATTGGATCAACATCAATGAACGGCTAATATTGCATCACACATGAAATTGAGAATTTCTAAACTGATTATAGAAATAGCCTGTAGCGGGCTACTCATTTTTTCCTCCGAGAGGTTGCGGGCGTCTGGCTCCGCCATGATGACCTCTGAGAACGCAGGCCCACATACGCATTCGAGAAACATATGTAATGAGGATTTCTAGCAACCGATCTCGTTAAGGAGGCAAAGCAAGTGTTACCCTTTACAAATTAAGTTAGGCGGTAAACTTACAGCCCGTCGCGCTGGCGTCGCCCCAACACACAGTCGGTCCAGCCCGCCGCTCACCGACAGGATGCGCACCGGCTTGGTGTGTCACTGACACGTGCGACCGCATGTAAGTAGTAGCACCAACACATGGTCGGTCTGGCCCGCCGCTTAGCATGAACAGACGGTATGTCTGGCCCACCGCTCACCGAAGCGACGTGCATCGGCTTCATACATCACTTATGTTCGACCGCATGTGAGCAGTAGCAAACTGATAGGCCAAGCTCCCCCGCATACCGCGCGCCAAAATCCCGGCCTTTTACTATAGATCCCTTTAAAAAATGAAGATCGCACATAGGAGCAGACCATGGCAGTTGCGAATGCTCGAGTGGCAGTTTTATGGGTAGGGGAGGGGCGTGGTGTGGCAGTTTTGTAATATGCCATGGCACTTGTTTTTCTACTACCGTGTACGTGCAATAACTGGCACCATCGGATACATATCTTATGGTTATTGGGGCGTTCGCCAGGAATAGCCTCGTGGCGAGCTATTGACTAGTGTTTTTTCGACGCACACAATGAGGTTACATCGACACATATCATCTCTCTCCCTCTTTCCCACGCACACACCTAGTCTCTCGGGACTTCTCGCACGCACCATCTCTAGTTCTTTAGGTCGATGCCACCCACATACACTTGTACTCTGCGTTCAGTACATTGTACACGAAGAGAAGAGGTGCACGCACGCACTCATCCTCTCTCACACACGCATCTGTAGCTACGAATTGTAGTGTTCTCAACCATACGTTTGGCTCTATCATAGGTTCACGTTGCTCCTTGGCCTTGAGATTGAGAAGTTTAAAACACGGAGGCTAAGCTGGAGGCGCGAGGTTTCGGTTAATGTGCGGGCCGCACACGGCACCAACACGACACGATCTTGGCCTGCCTGGTGCGCAGTCGGGTGAGTACTACTAGTAGTAGTACTACTTTGATGTGTCGCGTCAACTCGCAGAAGTAGGCAACACTTCCTCAAAAAACAAGCATATAAGCAGCTTATACTCCTTACCCAAAGGATCTTTATATCCAACAGACACAAAATATCCCTTCGACTGTTGTAAATTACTTTAACTGCTGATCTGATGTCGAAGTAATTGCTGCATCGCCACCAAAATCCACCATCTCTTAAGGTAAAGTAGACCGAGCTAAACCCTATATTAGCATATTACTAAGATAATAGAAGGCAGTGTAGAATCATTTAGGAGGTGAGCTTGTCAATCTGAATGTGGCGGGACACCGTCCTTGACAACCCAGCCCCGGCCAGCAGCTTGGGCGGCACTGTGAAGAAGGTCAGCTCCTGCACGGCGACGGTGATGACCCACAAGTATAGGGGATCAATCGTAGTCCTTTCGATAAGTAAGAGTGTCGAACCCAACGAGGAGCAGAAGGAAATGACAGGCGGTTTTCAGCAAGGTATTCTCTGCAAGCACTGAAATTATCGGTAACAGATAGTTTTGTGATAAGATAATTCGTAACGGGTAACAAGTAACAAGTGTAACAAAGGTGCAGCAAGGTGGCCCAATCCTTTTTATAGCAAAGGATAAGACTGGATGAACTCGTATATAAAGCAAAGCGCTCCCGAGGACACATGGGAACTATTGTCAAGTTAGTTTTCATCATGCTCATATGATTCACGTTCGTTACTTTGATAATTTGATATGTGGGTGGACCGGTGCTTGGGTGTTGTACTTACTTGGACAAGCCTCCCACTTATGATTAACCCATGTGGCAAGCATCTGCAACTACGAAAGAAGAATTAAGATAAATCTAACCATAGCATGAAACATGTGGATCCAAATCAGCCCCTTACGAAGCAATGCATAAACTAGGGTTTAAGCTTCTGTCACTCTAGCAACCCATCATCTACTTATTACTTCCCAATGCCTTCCCCTAGACCCAAATCATGGTGAAGTGTCATGTAGTCGACGTTCACATAATACCACTAGAAGAAAGAGAACATACATCTCATCAAAATACCGAACAAATACCAAATTCACATGATTACTTATAACAAGACTTCTCCCATGTCCTCAGGAACAAAAGTAACTACTCACAACGCATGTTCATGTTCAAGATCAGAGGGGTCATAAATATCATTAAGGATCTGAACACATGATCTTCCACCAAATAAACCAACTAGCATCAACTACAAGAAGTAATCAACACTACTAGCAACCCACAGGTACCAATCTGAGGTTCTGAGGCAAAGATTGGATACAGAGATGAACTAGGGTTTGGAGAGGAGATGGTGCTGATGAAGATGTTGATGGAGATTGACCCTCCCTCGATGAGAGGATCATTGGTGATGACGATGGCTTTGATTTCCCCCTCCGGGAGGGAAGTTTCCCCGGCAGAATCGCTTTGCTGGAGCTCTAGATTGCTCCTGCCCATGTTCCGCCTCGAGATGGTGGTGCTTCGTCCCGAAAGCTTCCTATGATTTTTTTAGGTCAAAACCCTCCATATAGCAGAAGAGGGGCACCGGATGATGGCCAGGGGGCCTAAAAGCCCTGGGGGGTAGGGCGCGCCCCCTAGGCTTGTGACCACCTGGTGGGTCCCCTCTGGTAATTTCTTCGCCCAATATTTTTTATATATTCCAAAATAATTCTCCATAAAATTTTAGGACTTTTGGAGTTGTGCAAAATAGGTCTCTCTGATTTGCTCCTTTCCAGTCCAGAATTCTAGCTGCCGGCATTCTCCCTCTTCATGTAAATCTTGTAAAATAAGAGAGAAAAGGCATAAGTATTGTACCATAATGTGAAATAACAGCCCATAATGCAATAAATATCAACATAAAAAAATGATGCAAAATGGACGTATCAGACGGTGTCGGGCTCCTTGCTGCTTGTCACCTCGATTTCCACCTTGACGGCGTCGATCCTGCCTTTGGGCTCCCCCGGCGGGCTGTTCGCCCACACCTTGGCCGCGTAGTGTAGAGGTGGGGACGCCCCCACTCTGATGCAGACGACCGACATGATGATAGGCGCGCCGATGTCGAGCATGCCACCGAGCACGAAAAACGCGCGGCTGTCCTCCTCCGCAAATGGCAAGCGCCGCGGCTCTGACACTGGCACGTGCAGCTGGAGCACCTTGCTGTACTGGATCCTATGCACATGCATGGGATGACGGTGCTGATGTGGTGGGGGAGCGCCGGCGATGGGCCTTCGTAGCCGCAGACGGGCACGGGGCATTTGCAGGGCACGAGCGGACAAACGCTCTGGTGATCGGCGAGCTTGTGGTAAGTGACGTAGAGCCCACATCCTTCATGCGGGAACTCCACCCTCACCGAGGAGAGAATGGTGTCCATCACTGTGTTGCGCACGTCGAAGCCGCCGCCGCGCTCGCACTTTTGGCACTGCCGCTGGTTCCCGGGGCACTCGCCATGGCAGTTCGCGCAGGCTAGGTGCCCTTCCTTCCACTGCGCAAATCAATCGAACAACACATCAATCAAGAAACCTGCACCTTACTCGATCAGCTGAACGGACGTGGTGTATTCGAACCTCGTACACTAGAGTCTTCAAGGGGCGGAGGCACAAGGGGCAGTGGAGCAATGTGAGGTCCATAGAGACCTCCATCGTCGGGTCCTGTTCCATCGGCATGATCTCGCCCTCCTCGTGCACCACCATCTCCCACTTTAGGGCTGGGGCATTAGAAAGTTTTACCATCACAAATTCATACTACCTCAAGGTGCATTAAATCAACACATGCAAGTATCAAAAGGAAAGTCACGGCATGCATGCATTGTAATTAATTCATCGGTAAATGCAAATTATTGAAATATATCGAGTGCACTGCTTTGATGTGTCGCGTCAACTCGTACAACAAGGAGAAGCTTGATTACAATGCCCTCTCCCTCGACCATGAGCGTGGTGGCTTGCAGGACTAGGACATGCAGCAGTTTATTCGGTGTCAGATGGCGAGAAGCATACTAGTAGTACTCCACTGTAGTAGTACCATCATTGTTCGACTTCCCAAAGAGGCGAAGAGCCAAGCGCCACCTGAACGCTCGCGTGGCAGTTTCATGTGTAGGGGAGGTAGTAGTAACATAGTCTAGGATAGCGTGTACCATGCCTCTAAATTTAAAATCGTTGGAGTCGCCTCCATGCTGAGGCCGTCTCGAAGCATTTTTTTGATTAAAATAATATTCTAGCCCTACCTGTCATTCTAGTGATTGTAGTTTGCACGCTGATCTGGTCAAGAGAGGAATATATATTTTAATTTGTGGTGGGGTAAATGTTAGAGGTTGTAGCAAATATTGTACACTGCGGGTCTTTTAGCCAAGTTTAGAGGCAAGCATGTGGGGCCTGTGTTAGAGGCGGTGCTGCCTCCAAACACTCGAGGTGCTCTCCCCTATGACAAGTTTACTATCACATGTTTATACTTCAAGGTGCATTAAATCAACAGATGCAAGGATCAACAGGAAACTCACGGCATGCATGCATTGTAATTAATGCATAGGTAAACACAACCTTTTGAGAAAATCGAGTGTACTACTTTGTTGTGTCGCGTCAACTCATACAACAAGAAGAATCTTGATTACTAGTACACCATCTCCCTCGCCCATGCGGGCGGTGGCTCACAGATGAGGAGAAGCTTTTGCTTACTACAACAAGCTCTCCCTCCCCCACGTGGTGGACATGCAGCAGTTGATTCGATACTGTAGAAGTAGTAACATCATTATTCGACTTCTTGAAGAGGCGAAGATCCAAGCGCAACCCGAACATGGCAGTTGCGAACGCTCGCGTGGAAGTCTTATGTGTAGGGGAGGGGTGTGGTGCGACAATTTTGTGGCAATTCTTTTCTATTGCTGTTTGCGTCCAATAGGTGCCACCGTTGGATGCATATCTTACGGTTATTGTGGCAATTACTAGTTATAGTCATCTTACAAAAACTAAATAATCCCAAAACAAACCCGACCACATTTCTTGTTTCTAGACATGAATAGGAATCAACCAATAAGAGACGTGGGCCGTGTATGTTTTTAATGCCTTGAGACGTACCTAGCACGGCATGCAGCGGTCAGTTCATTGCATGTAATGGTATTAATTAGCAAATACTCCCTCTATTCCTAAATATTTGTCTTTCTAGAGATTTCAACAAGTGACTACATACGGAGCAAAATGAGTGAATCTACACTCTAAAATATGTCTATATACATCCGTATGTGGTAGTCCATTTGAAATCTCTAAAAAAGACAAATATTTAGGAACGGAGGGAGTAAATATTAAGTTCTCTCGTTTCCTCTCCGCCTTGGTCGCGGTGCACAATGTAGTAGCACTACTACTGACTAGTCTCTTTTTGACACGCATTTACGTTGATACGGCTTGAATGCCAACGAGGAAGAGGGTAGTGGTTCCCGAAACATTGAACGGTCAATGATGCATCCTCATTCAATTAGCATGTAGAGGGAATTAATTGGAGAAGCGGAATGGAGCCAGCACGATGTGAATACAATGCAGTTTGGACTCTCATATAAAGGATCCCCACCACTCCAATCCATCTACTCCTAGTCTCACTCCAATCCAATACCAAGACCAAGTGACCAAAAGCCACAAGCACCTATGGCGTCGATGGACGCGAGCGGCAGTCGGCTGTGCCAGATCATCCAAGACGCCGCCCTGCGGCCCCGCACTGCGCAGCGTTTCCAGACAGTGCTAGCGACCACCGGCGTCATAGCCCTCGTCAACGCCAGCTTCGCCTCTCGCATGGACCAGATGATGGTCCGCTCCATCCGCAAGTTCACCACCGTCAAGAAGCGCGCAGACGACCTTGCCGTACTCCTCCGGCCCGTGCGCCCAGGCTCCTCATTGCCTACCACCCTCATCGGCCTCCAAGGTGATGAACTCTTTGAAGCACTGGTGGCCCTGCAGCTACCAGAGGTTGCGACGAAGAATGTGCACCTCGAGGCCGCGCTCACCATGCAGCGCCTAGCCAAGCAAGAAACCGTCGACCTGCACATCCACGTCTATGAGGAAATCGTCTACATAGGCCACTACAAGGCCAGCAAGGACAGAAAGACATTGGCCTTCTTCCATTGGCTGGAATCTTTGGACGCCATTGTTCGGAAGCACATTGACCTGGCCACAAAAGCCGCTGCTACTTAGTCGCCGTTCGGTGGGCCGGCGCCCTGAGTCGAGGAGGAGGAGGTCATCGATGGATGCATCTTTCTTCTTGCCTCGTGTAACCAGCACTGCATCACCTCGTGGCCTTAATGTGTTAGTGTATGGCAATTTTATTCCAGTCGTAAATGACATGTGTGATCCCTTGCTCTTATTTGGCGTTAATTATATGTAGTATCTCTGACTTCGTCCTGGTTTACTACCTACGTCCTGGTTTATTAGTTCCTTTTGTAATTTGTGCTAAATTCTGACCAAAGATTTAACTGACAAAATGTTAGTGCATGTCAACAAAAATTATATCGTTGGATTCGTATTTGAACATAGTTTTCAATCATATAATTTTGGTGACATGCATGAACACTTTGTTAGTCAAATTTATGGTCAAAATTTGGCATAGATTACGATGGGGACCAATAAACCAGGACGGAGGTAGACTAGTCACCATCGTATGTTGTGCCAAATTTTGACTTCAGCTTTAAGTACGAGACCCAACCTACATGGAGGGAGTATATATATTGGCATGACAACCAAACTTATATACAGAGTATTCAAAACTGAGTGTTACTACATGTCACGAGTTCAAAACGAGAAAGTGGAACAAGTACAACATGCATGTGCCATTCGCGTCTTACCCCACACTGTCGTTCTGGCCCGCCGCTCAGCGCGCATTGGCTTGGAATTTTCTATCTACAAGTTAAAAAGGTAAAGACGGCCACGTTCACGTCGCACCCCCACACGGTCTGTCGGGCACGCGGCTCATGCTAGGGAATGCTTGTTGTCTTAGCATTTTCACTGTCAGGTGGGGCCGCAATTGAGCAAACCGACTATCGGCAAATCCCCATCCTGCCCACCGCACATTGGCTGAGTTAGAATTAGAAGTGAGAAACGAGGGAGAAGAGCTAGCTATAGTACGGACGCTGTTGTCAGATGGAACTCGTGTTGATAGAATAGGAGTACTGAGTACTCGTACGTTTAGTACCACTAGTTGGGTGCGTGCGACCTATACCTGTCATCACTTTAGGTCTCCTATTCAAACTGCAGCTACGCTTCATAGTACATATTTTTTCACGCATTTTTCCTCCTATATGTACTCCTAAGCTATTTCCACGTGCTTCCTTTCGCCGACATGTGGGACATAGAGCATCTGGCTCGTAGTGCATACACGACCCGGAGCATATGCAACGATGCCGGCGTACTTTACATTTCAGACCTGAAGAATTACATGCAAACCCCCCGCAAAAGAATAAAAAAATAAATGAATTACTACATGCAAACCGGATTATTTTCATAGAAACCGGAGCTCGTTCATTAAATTTTGGACGTAACCCATTGAAAAAAACAATGACCGGACCTAAAGCAGTCTAAGGGCCTCTTTGATTCGTAGGATACTGAAAACACAGGAATGGGGAAAGTATGATGGCGATGAACCGAGAGGAGGAGTACTGTACATGTTAGAGACTGGACTGTAGTACATTGTTTTTTATGGCCATATCACCACATTGTTTTCTATGGCCTATCGCCTGCTGGTTCACCGGGCTGCCGTGTTTCACACTCCTCCGACGTGAGTAGTAGTATATACTAGTACTACGTACTACCTCCGTCCTGGTTTATAGGTCACCTTTGTAGTTTGTGCCAAATTTTGACCAAAGATTTAGCTAACAAAATGTTAATGCATGTCAACAAAAATTATATCGTTGGATTCATATTTGAACATAGTTTTCAACGATATAATTTTTTGGTAACATGCATGAACATTTTGTTAGTTTAATCTATAGTCAAAATTTGACACGAAATACAATGGGGTAGTACTATATATACCGCATGATTCTTTGCTCCTTCTTACATCGCCAACATGTGGGAGAGCCAGCACCCGGGTCGACGTGTCATGCACAAGATTAGAGTGGGGAACAAAAGGGGGGCATCACCCCGGTCGTAGCGTCGCAATAATAATTACTGTAATGAGCAGTCATATCACAAGACCCATCTTTCCAGCAGTAATGAGCCGTTAAATCACACAGCCCTGCCATTCCAGCAGTAAGTTGAATCTGCTACTCCCTCACCCTCGTCGCCTCTCTGTCAAACCGGCTACGTGAAAACTGTAGCACGTACTGCCCGGGAAAAGCCCCGCCCTCAACTTTTAAATATTCCTAGTATAATTTTGGATCGATGAATTTCGCCATGGAGCAGAAAACCAAAAGAAAAAGGTGGTACATGTAAACAAATACAGTTCAAGCTCTAGCTAGCGATTCAGAATATAAACCGTGCATGCGTTTATACGTATAGGTTACTTCAAAGCACCGAGTCCATTGATGCAATGTGGTCAAACTGTACCATCGATATCTCAATGCCAAAATAGTTCGAGCTTTTTCGTTCTATATAAATACTTAAATAGTGCTAGTACTATCTGTTTATTCATCCGTGGGGTTGCTCAATGAATGGAGGGCCGGGGAGCACAAGTGAGCAATACTACTAGTACTAGTAACTAGTAAGTAGGAGTAGTACAGTACAGTATAAAGTGCGACGTGCAGTTAGTCACGTTAAATAGAGAGTTTCTTTTCTTTAATGCCACATACACAAATTGAAACGCTTGTTGTGGAGAGAAAGGGATAATCACTCCACTATATATATAGGCAGGAGCCTGAGCGCTTGCTTTACTAGAGTTGCTCTCTTCATTCTCTCATCCTCTCCAGATCTAAACAATACAGCGGTAGCGACATTCTCTCTCTGCTCACTGCTGCTCACAGATCCGGCCGGATCCATTCGGCCGGGGTGTGTAGGGGACTAGGTACATTGTTTACGCAGTCATTGGCGGCGAGGGAGGAAACCACAGCTGCCAGTGGGTCCTGATCCTCTGCCAGTGATGTTCTCTCCGACACAGCGCTGGCTCGGGAGGTCCTCGGACCCCTTCTTCCTCCCTGTTGTATTGTGGGCAGATCCGACCTCCCACCGCCCTCCTAGGCACATCCCGACGACCCTCAGGTATAAGTTCCTTCGAAAGCGTCCTTACTCTACTGCCCCAGCTCCCAACGTGGCTGCATGTGGATCTTTTTCTACTTCCATCAGCTCTTCCAAAGCCACCTAAATTTTTAGTATTATTAGAGGTAAAGCTACTTCATGCAGTCGAATCTAGGACTTGGTTCAAACAACGAAGAAAGGGGGAAAGTTGTAGCATGAATGTAGGACTTGATTCATAGAGGAAATAACAGGGGGAAAGTAGTAGAGACTGGATACCCAACCAGTCTCTTGGTTGAAAAGGGAAAAGGTAGTACAAACTGGATAAGGAACGGATCTATTATTGGTTGAAAAAAGGATAGAAAGTGGCTGCTGGTGGACAAGTCAACAGAGTATGTCCAGGATTAGATTTGCTGCCCTCACATAGTAAAAGGTATCAAGGATTAGATTTGCTGCCCTCACAAAGTATGAACAAACTCGGCATCACCACTTTATGCCTCCTTGTAGGTACATTGTGCTGATGCGTCCACTGTCGCATGTCCTTATACCAACTTTTTGTTGTTTTTAATGTAAGGGCGCATGTAAAATGAAGCAATCACACTGTTACCGTAAGGACATGTCTAACCAATGTTATTGTTAATCTAATTCCTCCAGTAATATGATGCAATTAAACTATGTTACAACAAATGCTACTCCTGCTATTTTTCCTAGTATGATAAGTAAGTTGGTTCTTTACGCTGCTGAGTGTCCTGGTGTCCCCACTGTCCCATGCCCTTAAACCAACTCTTTAGCTGCTGTTGATCTACGTATCTGGTAAACAAGCAATGCCACCATTAAAGTAATCCCATATTTGACGAATGTCATTGTTGATCGTAATGCTTCCGGTAACATGAAGCAATGCCGCCATTTTAAAATTTCTACTGTCCTTGCGTGATTGCCATGAACATAATGAATATTCTTCTTTTCATTTCGTGTATGTTTCGTATCTTGTTACTGACTAGTAACTATTTTCTTTCTATCTTTTTATGCGGATAGGGATATCCATTTCACCTTGTTGCTATTGTGACCTTTTGGTGAACTGCACAAAACACTTTTTTTGGAATGAGTGTCTTGTGCAGTTCAACTAAAATGTTACGTGGGCAACGTCTCTCAATTTTGGTGGAACTGCACAAAGGGTGATTGGAGTTTCCAACATCTCCGTCAAACTCTGCCGGTAATCTCGTGCAACATTTTATTAGCCTCTGCAAGATGAGCCGTCACCGTCACCACAATGGCACTTTATTTTAGTGGAACCGCACAAAATGATAAGAAAATTATAGTTGCACCTTGCATGAGCAGGACAACCAACATTAATGTTGCTCAATTTTAGTGCAACTACTAAAGAAGAACCTGCCAGCTCATGAGAGCAAGTACTTCTTGTTAGCTGCATGATGCAAACTTTGCTTCATTTCCGGTGAACTGCACAAAAAGGTCGCATGAATTGAATCATTTGAGTGGATCTGCAGGTTCACCACTTGCATTAGGCGTATTCGAGAGAATCGAGTCGTGGCGGCGTAGGGCCCCTCTCTCAGTTATGGTTCCCATGACCGGGTATGTTCCTTTTTGGTTGATTTTGACTCTACATCCAGCTAGTGATCTTGTGCTAGTGTTTTGGCACTACTATGAAAAAGCAATAATGATATTGTTTTTGCATCTTAATTTAATGCCACTAATAATTTGAGGCAATCTTTTGGCACCGCTACTGCCACTGATAAAATGAAGTAATAATACATTTAAAATAGAGCTACTATCTTAGCTACCATACCATTTCCAATGTAGATAACTTGCAGAAGGCCTATCCGACAGAATCAAGTCCATGTGCACTACATCAATCACATAGCTGCACTGAACTAGTTGAGTCCATCACGCCTACCGTCGAGGTGGCACGGGCCCCCCCTCTAACTGGCGGGTGCCATAATTTTAGTTGAACTGCACAAAAAAAGAGATTGAAATGAGTCAACGCTCCTCCTTTTACTGCCACACTGAGGTGTTAATGGATGTCAATGAATCGCCTTCACGATAAGATACGGGGACATGAAGAATAACTTGATCTCCCAAAGTCATCTCACACAAGTCAGTACTGTCCTTTATCAACATGATTGTGCTTTGTCATATTGTGCTAATGTTGTATTTTTTAAATAAAGCTATTCTATCACAATCTTTTCTCGTTTTGGAAATAAAGTTGCTTCAACTAGTGCCACTATTATAGTAAGCATGCTCTTTCTTATCTGTGCACACAGGAATACTCAACTACAGATGTTGTGATGGTCAAAAGCATTCGCCAAGTTCTTGGGTCATGTGACACGGCTAGCGAAGATGGATTTAATCCCGAGATTCACTTTATCCAAAGGCTCTAAAGTGCCATGCGTGTGTGCAAGGTGGAAAGAAATATTTCAGGACGTTGATTGATGATTCCACTATATTCTGCTATGTGTATTTGTTAAATACTAAGGATGAGGCTCTATACACAGTACTTCAAAATCTAGAAGGCCCTCTTGTGCATATATTGGAAGTGGTAGTGCCACCAGTGATGCGGAATATTTCAGCTGCCAATGTTTGACATGTGTGGCCTTGAAAAGGACTGGTTTCAATGTTTAAGCAAGTCCTTGGATCAAATTGCTTACATGAAGCATCGATCAATTTTTATTTATTTGTTCACATTCTCACAACGTTTGAGTTGTACAGTTACGATTGGCTCTGATCTATGAATCATTGAGATGTGTAGGCATCTTTGTTGTACTTATTATTTGAATCTAATGGGTTGGTTCAGAATCTTGCAAGCTGGGAATCATTGAGATGTGTAGGCATCTTTGTTGTACTTATTATTTGAATCTTATTGGTTGGTTCTGAATCTTGCAAGCTGGGAAACACGGCATGATGATGCAGAGGACAGCAACCATAACAAGCTGTTCAAACTTGGTAGTATTGTCTGTGTGAAAGTGCGGCAAATGAGCTGATCGTGTGCGTCCTGAGAATAATAATCCTAATTGTTATGCATGTTGATCATGTGGCACTGATAGAACGAGCCAATGTTTTGCTTGTTTTAAGAATAAAGTTTAATTAAAGCTAATAAAATTTAAGTAAAGTGACCACTAACACTTGCTATTATAGTACCAATACAGACCCGCTCATGAACCGATGTGTGGCTGGAATAGGTTTCTCGGCTTCCACGCGGGTTTAATGGAGGCGTTTGAATGCGCCGAGGGGGCATGTTCTGCCGGGCATGCAGCGGGCGAGGGAGGGGTAGTAACTGTTGTCGCCTGTACACACTCAGTTTACTATTGAATGCAGTGCACCAAGAGCTGAAAAACGAACTACTGCCGCCGCCTACCCACTCGTTCACCATCGATTGCAGTTGGAAAAACAAACTGCTGCTGCCGCGGTGCCGCCCCCCAGTACCCCAGTACACCCAAATCATCTTCATCTCCCCCCTGCCCCCAATCCCCACAAAACGAGAACCGCCACATCAACTCTACGTGAGAAGAGACTCCAATGGCGATTGCTACTTCTTGAGCTTGCGTTGGTTTTTCCCTTGAAGAGGAAAGGGTGATGTAGCAAAGTAGAGATAAGTATTTCCCACAGTTTGAGAACCAAGGTATCAATCCAGTAGGAGGTACAAGCAAGTCTCCAATCTATGCACCTACACAAACAATCGAACACTTGCACCCAACACGATAAAGGGGTTGTCAATCCCTTCACGGTCACTTGCAAGGATGAGATCTGATAGAGATAGATATAAAAGATTACTACAACGTAAAACAAAAGAAAAGTAAATAAATTGCAGCAAGGTATTTTTGGGTTTTTTTGGTTTATAGATTTGAAAATATATTATGGAAAATAGACCCGGGGGCCATAGGTTTCACTAGAGGCTTCTCCCTTGAAAGAAAACATACGGTGGGTGAACAAATTACTGTCGAGCAATTGATAGAAAAGCGCAAAGTTATGACGATATCCAAGGCAATGATTATGAATATAGGCATCACGTCCATGTCAAGTAGACCAAAATGATTCTGCATCTACTACTATTACTCCACACATCGACCGCTATCCAGCATGCATCTAGAGTATTAAGTTCAAAAGAACGGAGTAACGCCTTAAGTAAGATGACATGATGTAGAGGGATAAACACAAGCAATATGATGAAAACCCCATCTTTTTATGCTTGATGGAAACAATACAATACGTGCCTCGCTACCCCTAGCTACTTTGTCACTGGGTGAGGACACCGCAAGATTGAACCCAAAACTAAGCACCTCTCCCATTGCAAGAAGAACCAATCTAGTTGGCCAAACCAAACTGATAATTCGAAGAGAAATACAAAGATATCAAATCATGCATATAAGAATTCAAAGAAGATTCAAATAATATTCATAGATAATCTGATCATAAATTCATAATTCATCGGATCTCGACAAACACACCGCAAAAGAATATTACATCGGATAGATCTCCAAGAACATCGAGGAGATCATTGTACTGAAGATCAAAGAGAGAGAAGAAGCCATCTAGCTACTAGCTATGCGCCCGTAGGTCTGTGGTAAACTACTCACGCTTCATCGGAAGGGCAATAGAGTTGATGTAGAAGCCCTCCGTGATCGAATCCCCCTCCGGCAGGGTGCTGGAAAAGGCCCCTAGATGGGAACTCACGGGTACAGAAGGTTACGGCGGCGGAAAAGTATTTTGGTGGACGCTTCTGGTCGTTTGGGAATATTTGTGGATTTATAGAGCTGAGGAGGTCGATGGACTCTCATGGGGTCCACATGCCAGGGGCGCCCCCCTCCTAGGGCGCGCCCTGAGGGCTTGTGGAGCCCTCGGGACTCTTCTGACTTCACCCCCAAGTTTCGTGGATGTCTTATGGTCCAAGAAAAATCATCGCAAAAGTTTTATTCCGTTTGGACTCCGTTTGATATTCCTTTTCTGTAAAACTCAAAAACAAGGAAAAAAACTGGCATTGGGCTCTAGGTTAATAGGTTAGTCCCAAAAATAATATAAAATAGCATATTAATGCATATAAAACATCCAAAACAGATAATATAATAGCATGGAACAATAAAAAATTATAGATAAGTTGGAGACGTATCAAGCATCCCCAAGCTTAATTCCTACTCGTCCTTGAGTAGGTAAATGATAAAAACAGAATTTTTGATGTGGAATGCTACCTAACATATTTATCCATGTAATTTTCTTTATTGTGGCATGAATATTGAGATCCATAAGATTCAAAATAAAAGTTTAATATTGACACAAAAACAATAATACTTCAAGCATACTAATAAAGTAGTCATGTCTTCTCAAAATAACATGGCCAAAGAAAGTTATCCCTACAAAATCATGTAGTCTGGCTATGCTCCATCTTCATCACACAAAGTATTAAATCATGCACAACCCCAATGACAAGCCAAGCAATTGTTTCATACTTTTGTTGTTCTTAAACTTTTTCAACTTTCACGCAATACATGAGCGTGAGCCATGGTGATACGTCTCCAACATATCTATAATTTATGAAGTATTCATGCCATGTTTACAACAATTTTACATGGTTTTGGTATGATTTGATTAGAACTAACCCGGACTGATGTTGTTTTCAGCAGAACTACCGTGGTGTCATTTTTTGTGCAGAAATTAAAGTTCTCGGAATGGGCTGAAAATTTACGGTGATTTTTTATGGACCAAAAGAGACCCCCGAAGCACAAGAGCTGGACCAGGAGCTTCACAAGGAAGCCACAAGCCAGGGGGGCACGCCCACCCCCCCAGGGCGTGCCTAGGCGGCTTGTCGCTGCCTCGTGGACCCCCTTGACGTGAGACCGACGCCAAAAATTTCTATAAATACCAAAACCCCCGAAAAGAACTCTAGATTGGAAGTTCCGCCGCCGCAAGTCTCTGTAGCCACGAAAAACCCATCGGGACCCCATTCCGGCACCCTGTCGGAGGGGGAAATCATCACCGGAGGCCATCTTCATCATCCCGGCGGTCTCCATGACAAAAAGGCAGTAGTTCACCCTCAGGACTGAGGGTATGTACCAGTAGCTATGTGTTCGATCTCTCTCTCTCTCTCGTGTTCTTGATTTGGCACAATCTTGATGTACCGCGAGCTTTATTACTATAGTTGGATCATATGATGTTTCTTCCCTCTCTATCTGTTGTTGTGATGAATTGAGTCTTGCTCATTGTGGTTTCGTTATGTTGGATTGAGTATTGGATTTGAGAACACTTGATGTATGTCTTGCGATGGGATATATGCGGTGACAATGGGATGTTCTATTGATTCACTTGATGTATGTTTTGGCACTCAATTCGTGGATTCCTGAGGTGACATTGGGGTAATCTATGCATAGGGGTTGATGCACATTTTCGTCCTACGTTCTCCGATAGAAACTTTGGAGTGATTCTTTGTTGCATGCTGAGGGATTGTTATGTGATCCAAATATGTTATCATTGTTGAGAGACTTTGCACTAGTGAAAGTATGAACCCTAGGCCCTGTTCCTAAGCATTGCAGTACCATTTTTCCTCACTTTTGTTACTAGTTACCTTGCTGTTTTTATATTTTCAGATTACAAAAACCTATATCTACTATCCATATTACACTTGTATCACCATCTCTTCACCGAACTAGTTCACCTATACAATTTACCATTTATTGGGTGTGTTGGGGACACAAGAGACTCTTTGTTATTTGGTTACAGGGTTGTTTGAGAGAGACCATCTTCATCCTACGCCTCCCACGGATTGATAAACCTTAGGTCATCCACTTGAGGGAAAATTGCTACTGTCCTACAAAACTCTGCGCTTGGAGGCCCAACACGAGTCTACAAGAAGACGGTTGCGTAGTAGACATCAAGCTCTTTTCTGGCGCCGTTGCCGGGGAGGTGAGTGCTTGAAGGTATATCTTTAGATCTTGCAATTGAATCTTTTAGTTTCTTGTTTTATCACTAGTTTAGTCTATAAAAGAAAACTACAAAAAATGGAATTGAGGTTGCCTCATATTATTCATCTCTATAATGTCTTTCTTGAAAATGATGGATCCGAAAATTGTGCCAAAGTGTTATAAGAAGAATGCAATAAAATGTTTGGCATAAAATCTTTGTCTGATGAGCATGATTGCAATGTTGTTAGTGTGAATTCTTTGAATATCCATGATGCTAATGATATGCAAAGCCATAAGCTTGGCGATGCTATGTTTTATGAAGATGATATTTTTAGTCCCCCAAGTTTTGATGAGAAAATTTATTATGATGATAGCATGCCTCCTATTTATGATGATTATATTGATGAAAGTGGATTTGGAGAGGTCATGACTTTATTTAGTGATGAATCCACTACTTTTGAAGAGGTTTCAATTGATTATGAAAACAAAGTTGCTATCTATGATGATTATTGTGATGACATGTATGCTATAAAGAATAATGATAACCATGAAACTTGTCATCATGATTTTAGTTTTCAATTGGATTATGCCTCACATGATAGTTATTTTGTTGAGTTTGCTCCCACTACTATTCATGAGAATAAATTTGCTTAAGTGGAGAGTAGTAAAAATTATATGCTTATGAATCATGAAAAGAATGCTTTATGTGATAGTTATATTGTTGAATTCCTTCATGATGCTACTGAAAATTATCACGAGAGAGGGATATGTGTTTCTACGTATCTCAATAATATCAAGTTTCCTCTCTATGTGTTGAAAGTTTTGAAGTTTTGCTTGTTTTTCCTTCCTATGCTAGTTGATTGTTGTTCCCATGAATTGTTTCCTCACAAAATCCCTATGCACAGGAAGTGGGTTAGACTTAAATGTGCTAGTCATAAGCTTCATGATGCTCTCTTTGTGTTTCAATTATTTACTTTTATGCGAGCATCATTGAAATCATCATGCCTAGCTAAAAAGGCATTAAAGAAAAGCGCTTGTTGGGAGACAACCCAACATTTACCCCTACTGTTTTTATGTGTTCACATGATTAATCTACTGTAGTAATCATGTTTTATAGCTTTTTTTTCAATAAAGTTCCAAGTAAAGCCTTTGGGATAGTGTGGATGGTAGTTGACTTGATTCTGTGCAAAAACAGAAACTTTTGTGTCCAGTACAGAAATTCCTATCTTTTAATGGAACGTGAAAAAATTCTGAATTTTGTACATTTGATGGGTATACAAAATTTTTACGTTGTCCTAATTTTTCAGAATTTCTGGAGTTACAGAAGTATTACCTTAATTCAGATCTTTACGTACTGTTCTGTTTTTGACAGATTCTGTTTGCAATGCATAGTTTGCTTGTTTTATGGTTTCTATGGCTTATATTGCTTAATATAAATTGTGGAATTGATAAGTTAAAGTAGGAATTGTGTGATAACAATTATGAATCTTGTGTTTGACAGTACCCAAGTGAATGATTTATTTTATTATACTAACGGATCTCACGAAGGTTTTGTTAAGTTTTGTGTGATTGAAGTTTTCAAGTTTTGGGTGAGATATCGATATGAGGAGAATAAGGAGTGACAAGACCCTAAGCTTGGGGATTCCCAAGCCACCCCAAGGTAATATTAAAGTACCACCCAAGCAACTAAGCTTGGGGATGCCCCGGAAGGCATCCCCTCTTTCGTCTTCAACATTATCGGTAACCTTACTTGGAGCTATATTTTTATTCGTCACATGATATGTGTTTTGCTTGGAGCGTCATTTTATTTTGTTTATATTTGATTGCTGTTATTTATAATAAGGTTTTGTATCTTTTATTTCAATAAAAGTGTCAAGTATAGCCTTTACCATGCTTATTTTGCAAGTCTATATGTTGCTGTTTGAAAACGGAAAGTTTGTTGTTATGTTTTGAATATTTATGAGTAGTAAGAACATTATAAAATCTTTAAATTTTTAAACGTTGATATATAACAAATTATTTATGGTGTGATAATTTTTCAGAATTTTTGGAGTTACGTAAGTATGACTAATATTGCACTCTTTACAGACTGTCCTGTTTAGACAGATTGCTGTTATGTTTGCATTGTTTGCATATGTTTGCTTGTTTAATGATTCTATTTGAGGATAGGAGTATTAAATATGCAGAGGTAATTAGTATGCAATGTCAAATTATAATTTTAATAATTTTCTACAGTAGATAATTATAAGGTTTTGCATTGATTTATACTAACTTATCTCACGAGTTCTTGTTGAGTTTTGTGTGGATGAAGTTTTTAAGATTTAGGGAAACCGTGTTATAAAAGGAATTAAGGAGACACAAAAGCTCAAGTTTGGGGATTCCCAAGGCATCCCAAGATAATATTCCAAGAATTCTCAAGCATCTAAGCTTGGGGATGCTCCGGATGGCATCCCACCTTTCTTCTTCAACAATGATCTGTCAGTTTTGGTTGAGCCTAAGTTTTTGCTTCTTCACATGATATGTGCTATCCTTGGAATGTCATTTTATTTTGTTTTGCTTGTTGTTTTAATAAAATACTTAAGATCTAAATTTTCTTTATGAGAGAGAGTCTTCACATAGCTACTTAATTATTTGACTACTCATTGATCTTCACTTATATCTTTTTGGAGTAGTTTGTCATTTACTCTCGTGCTTCACTTATATCCTATGAGTAAATGGTTGAATAAATTGAATATCATAAATCTGAAATTATATATGTTTCATATGCTTATCCCATGGGGAGTAATGACTTCACATATAAGAAGTATAGGTGGTAAAATTATTGAAAGTTAGCAAACATAGTATTGGTCACTTGAATAATTCATGAAAGAATATTGAAGGAAGAGAGATTTCACATATAAATATACTATCTTGGACATCTTCTATGATTGTGAACCCCATTAATTATTTTCAAACTTGAGCAAATTATTTGAAGTTGGACAAGGAAGATAACATAATGAGTTATGCTTGGGTATATTTGTATAGAAGTTATATTGTTATGGATCCTCCAACATGTGGTGCTTGCTATTTAGAATCTTTTGCTAGCCAAAATTTCTGTACTAAGCGGGAATACTGCTTGTGCATCCAGAATCCTTGAACCAAGTTTCTTCCATGAGTGTCCACCATATCTACCTATATGCGGTATTTACCTGCCGTTCCAAGTAAATTTGCATGTGCCACCTCTAATCATTCAAATAAGCATCTGTTTTGTGTGCCCGTACCGCTCATGAAGCGGCAGGGGTGGTCAGTGTCTTCCATGCTAAGTGGGTTACTCTCACGATGGGTGTTTATTCACTTGTCATTGCATGAGAGAGGCTGGTAATAGGGATGCCCAGTCCCATGATCAAAACGAAAATAACGAAACAAACTCCCACGGAAAGTTGATTGTATGGAGGGCACCCGAGGATTCGTCTAGCCATGGCTTGTGTTTGAATGGTTGACGGGGAGTAAACTTTACCTTTCCGCTTGGGAACAGCCTATAATGTGTTTAGCATGGAAGATATTGAGAACTCTCGGTCGTTACGTTGACAGGAAAGGCATGCCACTCAAAATGTATTCATCTCTGTTTTAAGCTTCGAGCTCTAGCACCTCTGCAAATCCCTGCTTCCCTCTGCGAAGGGCCTATCTTTTACTTTTATTTCTGTTGAGTCAATTTCTTATTCCAACCTATTCTTTAGTTGGCAAGCATCATGTGATGGGGAAAGATCGAAGCATATATGGCCATTCAAATATATTTGATCATGAATTATTATTGTTGACAATTATCTATATGATAAATAAGTTGGGAGGTGGAACACTAAGCCCCTATCTTTCTCTGTGTTCGATGGATGCTATTTGTTCAAAAAATATGCTTTGAGTGGTAGCCGTCATGAAAGACTATATGATAGTTGAGTATGTGGAATTTGCTAAATCAAAGCTCTTACATAGACCCTTCCTGAAAATAAGATGAATTGCAATTGTTTGATGACTGAGAACATAGTTTGTTAGTTTTCAAGAAAGTTTATGGTCTATGCTTTAACATGTGAATAGCTTGCTACTTGATCATGAGAGGTTTTATGAGATGAGCTACTGTTTATGATATATAATGATGCTAGAAAAAGTGATTGAAATTATCACTGATCAAACTTGTGCACTTGCTAGCATTCACACTACATAAATTATTTCTTTTATCATTTACCTACTCGAGGACGAGCAGGAATTAAGCTTGGGGATGCTGATACGTCTCCAATGTATCTATAATTTATGAAGTATTCATGCCATGTTTACAACAATTTTATATGGTTTTGGTATGATTTGATTAGAACTAACCCGGACTGACGCTGTTTTCAGTAGAACTACCGTGGTGTCGTTTTTTGTGCAGAAATAAAAGTTCTCGGAATGGGCTGAAAATTTACGGTGATTTTTTATGGACCAAAAGAGACCCCTGAAGCACAAGAGCTGGACTAGGAGCTTCATGAGGAAGCCACAAGCCAGGGGGCGCGCCCACCCCCCCCCCCCCAGGGTGCGCCTAGGCAGCTTGTCGCTGCCTCGTGGGCCCCCTTGACATGAGACCAACGCCAAAAATTCCTATAAATACCAAAAACCCCGAAAAGAACCCTAGATCAGAAGTTCCACCGCCGCAAGTCTCTGTAGCCACGAAAAACCCATCAGGACCCCGTTCCGGCACCCTGCCGGAGGGGGAAATCATCACTGGAGGCCATCTTCATCATCCCGGCGGTCTCCATGACAAGGAGGGAGTAGTTCACCCTCGGGGCTGAGGGTATGTACCAGTAGCTATGTGTTCGATCTCTCTCTCTCTCGTGTTCTTGATTTGGCACGATCTTGATGTACCGCGAGCTTTGTTACTATAGTTGGATCATATGGTGTTTCTTCCCTCTCTATCTCTTGTTGTGATGAATTGAGTCTTGCTCATTGAGGTTTCGTTATGTTGGATTGAGTATTGGATTTGAGAACACTTGATTTATGTCTTGCGATGGGATATCTGTGGTGACAATGGGATGTTCTATTGATTCACTTGATGTATGTTTTGGCACTCAATTCACGGATTCCCGAGGTGACATTAGGGTAATATATGCATAGGGGTTGATGCACGTTTTCTTCCTACGTTCTCCGATAGAAACTTTGGAGTGATTCTTTGTTGCACGTTTAGGGATTTTTGTGTGATCCAAATATGTTATCATTGTTGAGAGACTTTGCACTAGTGAAAGTATGAACCCTAGGCCTTGTTCCTAAGCATTGCAATACCGTTTTTGCTCACTTTTGTTACTAGTTACCTTGCTGTTTTTATATTTTCAGATTACAAAAACCTATATCTACTATCCATATTACACTTGTATCACCATCTCTTCGCCGAACTTGTTCACCTATACAATTTACCATTGTATTGGGTGTGTTGGGGACACAAGAGACTCTTTCTTATTTGGTTGCAAGGTTGTTTGAGAGAGACCATCTTCATCCTACGCCTCCCATGGATTGATAAACCTTAGGTCATCCACTTGAGGGAAAATTGCTACTGTCCTTCAAAACTCTGCGCTTGGAGGCCCAACACGAGTCTACAAGAAGAAGGTTGCGTAGTAGACATCACATGGATATAGCACCATAGGTGGAATAGAATATAGTGGTTGTGTAGAAGACAAAAAAGAAGGACATGGTCTCACATCAACTAGGCGTATCAATGGGCTATGAAGATGCCCATCAATAGATATCAATGTGAGTGAGTAGGGATTGCCATGCAACGGATGCACTAGAGCTATAAGTGTATGAAAGCTCAAAAAGAAACTAAGTGGGTGTGCATCCAACCTGCTTGCTCACGAAGACCTAGGGAAATTTGAGGAAGCCCATCATTGGAATATACAAGCCATGTTCTAAAATGAAAAATTCCCACTAGTATATGAAAGTGACAATATAGGAGACTCTCTATCATGAAGATCATGGTGCTACTTTGAAGCACAAGTGTGGTAAAAGGATAGTAGCATTGCCCCTTCTCTCTTTTCTCTCATTTTTTTTGTTTGGGCTTCTTTTGGCCTCTTTTATTTTTTGTAAAGTCCGGAGACTCATCCCAACTTGTGAGGGAATCATAGCTTCCATCATCCTTTCCTCACATGGGACAATGCTCTAATAATGATGATCATCACACTTTTATTTACTTACAACTCAAGAATTACAACTCGATTCTAGAACAAGATATGACTCTATATGAATGCCTCCGGTGGAGTACCGGGATGTGCAATGATCAAGAGTGACATGTATAAAAAATATGAACGGTGGCCTTGCCACAAATACTATGCCAACTGCATGATCATGCAAAGCAATATGACAATAATGAAGCGTGTCATAATAAACAGAACGATGGAAGTTGCATGGCAATATATCTCGGAATGGCTATGGAATGCCATAATAGGTAGGTATGATGGTTGTTTTGAGGAAGGTATATGGTGGGTTTAATGCACCGGCGAGAATTGCGCGGTACTAGAGAGGCTATCAATGGTGGAAGGGTGAGATTGCGTATAACCCATGGACTCAACATTAGTCATAAAGAACTCACATACTTATTGCAAAAAATTATTAGCTATCGAAACAAAGTACTACACGCATGCTCCTAGGGGGATAGATTGGTAGGAAAATACCATCGCTCGTCCCCGACCACCACTCATAAGGAAGACAATCAATAAATAAATCATGCTCCGACTTCATCACATAACGGTTCACCATACGTGCATGCTACGGGAATCACAAACTTTAACACAAGTATTTCTACTAATCCACAATTACTCACTAGCATGACTCTAATATCACCATCTTTATTTCTCAAAACAAATGCAAGGATTCAAACTTCTCATAGTATTCAACGCTCTTTATATGAAAGTTTTTGTTATATCCCTCTTGGATGCCCATCATATTAGGACTAAATTCATAACCTAAGCAAATTAACATGCTGTTTGGAGACTCTCAAAATAATATAAGTGAAGCATGAGAGTTCAACAATTTCTATAAAATAAAGCCACCGTTGTGCTCTAAAAAGATATAAGTGAAGCACTAGAGCAAATTACCTAGCTCAAAAAATATAAGTGAAGCACATAGAGTATTCTAATATATCACGATTTATGCGTGTCCCTCTCAAAATTTGTGTATATAAAGGATGATTGTGGAAAACTAAAAAGCAAAGACTCATATCATACAAGACGCTCCAAGCAAAACACATATCATGTGGTGAATAAAAATATAGCCTCAAGTAAATTTACCGATGGATTGAAGATGAAAGAGGGGATGCCATCCTGGGCATCCCCAAGCTTAGATGCTTGGTTGTCCTTGAATATAACCTTGGAGTGCCTTGGGCATCCCCAAGCTTAGGCTCTTGCCACTCCTTATTCCATAGTCCATCAAATCTTTACCCAAAACTTGAAAACTTCACAACACAAAACTCAACAGAAAACTCATGAGATCCGTTAGTATAAGAAAATAAATCACCACTTTTTGGTACTGTTGTGAACTCATTATTTATTTATATTGGTGTAATATCTACTGTATTCCAACTTTTCCATGGTTCATACCCCATGATACTACCCATAGATTCATCAAAATAAGCAAACAACACATAGAAAACAGAATCTGTCAAAAACAGAAAAGTCTGTGAAGATCTGAATATTTAGTATACTTATGTAAGTGGAAAAATTCTGAAAAATTAGGAAATCATAGGAAAGTTTTATATAAACCTTTTGTAAAAAATTCAGAGTTTTTAGTCGCTTCAGTGAATTAAGAAAATTCTGCAACTGGACGCAAAAGTTTCTTTTTTTCAGCAGGATCAAATCAACTATCACTGTAAGCCATCCCAAAGGTCTTACTTAGCTCAAACACTAATTAAAACACTAAAACACAATTACTACAGAGGTAATAATATGTATACTCATAAAAACAAAAAATAAAAATATTGGGTTGTCTCCCAACAAGCGCTTCTCTTTAAAGCCTTTTAGCTAGGCGTTGATAATTTTAATGATGCTCACATGAAAGATAAAAAATTGAAGCACAAAGTGAGCATCATAAAACATGTGACAAACAAATCCAAGTCTAACATGCTTCCTATGCATAGGAATTTTATAGGAAAACAAATTATCAAGGCAAACAAGATCTAGCATATGCAAGGAAGAAGAAAGAAACAATAGTAATCTCAACATAACGAGAGGTAATTTAGTAACATGAAAGTTTCTACCACAATATTTTCCTCTCTCATAATAATTAAATGTGGGATCATATTCAAATTCAACAATATAACTATCACACAAAATATTCTCTTCATGATCCACATGCATGCAAAGTTGACACTCTTCCAAAATAGTGGGATTATCATCAAATAAAGTCATGACTTCTCCAAACCCACTTTTATCAAAAATTTCATGAGACTGATCATTCTCCAAAGTAGTGGGATCATTATTACCTAGAGTTGACACTCTTCCAAACCCACTTTAAATATTATTGCAAACACTATTATCATGAGGCTTAAATAAATTTTCAAGATCATAAGAAGAATCACCCCAATCATGATCATTGCAATAAGTAGTTGACATAGCAAAACTAGCATCCCCAAGCTTAGGGTTTTGCATATTATTAGCACAATTAACATCAATAGAATTTATAGTAAAACCATTGCAATCATGCTTTTCAAGGAGCTATCGTGAAACACTTCATAAATTTCTTCATCACAATTTTCAGATTCACGAATTTCAAGCAAAACTTCATAAAGATAATCTAGTGCACAAAACTCACTAGCAATTGGCTCATCATAATTGGATCTCTTAAAAAGATTAGCAAGTGGATGAGAATCCATAAACTTTTGCTTTCTGATTTTCAATAAATACACAATTATTCCAAGCGAACAAGCAAACAAACCAAGTAAGACATAAAAGGCAAACGAAAAGAAGGCAAAATAAAAAGGCAAATCTTTTTGTGTTTTTATGAAAATTGTTTTAGAAGTGGGGGAGAGGAAAACGAGAGGCAAATGGCGAATAATGTAATGCAAGAGATAAGACTTTATGGTGGGTACTTGGTAGGCTTGATGTAGAACCTCCCCGGCAACGGCGCCAGAAATTCTTCCTGCTACTTCTTGAGCTTGCGTTGGTTTTTCCCTTGAAGAGGAAAGGGTGATGCAGCAAAGTAGAGATAAGTATTTCCCTTAGTTTGAGAACCAAGGTATCAATCTAGTAGGAGGTACAAGCAAGTCTCCAATCTATGCACCTGCACAAACAATCAAACACTTGCACCCAACGCGATAAAGGGGTTGTCAATCCCTTCACGGTCACTTGCAAGGATGAGATCTGATAGAGATAGATATAAAAGAATACTAAAACATAAAACAAAAGAAAAGTAAATAAATTGCAGCAAGGTATTTTTGGGTTTTTTGGTTTATAGATCTGAAAATATATGATGGAAAATAGACCCGGGGGCCATAGGTTTCACTAGAGGCTTCTCTCTTGAAAGAAAACATACGGTAGGTGAACAAATTACTGTCGAGCAATTGATAGAAAATCGCAAAGTTATAACGATGTCCAAGGCAACGATTATGAATATAGGCATCACGTCCATGTCAAGTAGACCAAAACGATTCTGCATCTACTACTATTACTCCACACATCGACCGCTATCCAGCATGCATCTAGAGTATTAAGTTCAAAAGAACGGAATAACGCCTTAAGTAAGATGACATGATGTAGAGGGATAAACTCAAGCAATATGATGAAAATCCCATATTTTACCCTTGATGGCAACAATACAATACGTGCCTCGCTACCCCTACTTTGTCACTGGGTGAGGACACCGCAAGATTGAACACAAAACTAAGCACCTCTCCCATTGCAAGAAGAACCAATCTAGTTGGCCAAACCAAACCGATAATTAGAAGAGAAATACAAAGATATCAAATCATGCATATAAGAATTCAGAGAAGATTCAAATAATATTCATAGATAATCTGATCATAAATCCACAATTCATCGGATCTCGACAAACACACCGCAAAAGAATATTACATCGGATAGATCTCCAAGAACATCGAGGAGATCATTGTATTGAAGATCAAAGAGAGAGAAGAAGCCATCTAGCTACTAGCTATGGACCCATAGGTCTGTGGTAAACTACTCATGCTTCATCAGAAGGGCAATAGAGTTGATGTAGAAGCCCTCCGTGATCGAATCCCCCTCCGGCAGGGTGCCGGAAAAGGCCCTTAGATGGGATCTCACTGTTGGTGCAATATCTGCCTACCTTATGTTTTGGAGATTGTTGACAGAAACAAGTATGGACTAATGTGTTTGCTAGTGCACACAGAGAAAAAGTCCATACACAACTGAGTTCGAGGAACTTCATCGAAGCTTATCTGCACTACAGAGAAGAACGAGCTATATCTATCGAAGTGATAGAGCCGAGAAGATTAATGTGAAGAAATCGACCCCTGTAAAGTTTTTCTGCTATGGCAAAGCCTTCTGCCTCGACACTGTCGTACGAAAGAAATGACTGCAGTGAGTGAAATCGAAGAAAAAATGAAGATGTAGTATTCATTGAGTTTTTCCTCTTTGAGTCTTTTTGAGTCATAGGACCTCCGTACTATTAAGAGGGGTATAGGCTCTCGATGCTTAGATCAGCTATGATGCTTTGCTACAACCTATGAAAGATGCGAGAGAAATCTCTTTGTGCTCCGAGTAAATACTTGCCAGCAAGAAACTGTGATCTTCTTTGCTGCGAGAGATTTGCCTCGGACCGAGGAGTTAGCATTACTTGCTCCACAAGAAATGTTACTGTTGTGCTCAAATCCGACCGTTGGAATCATGTCGTTCGGCCATTGGCTGAGGCCGATGTCCAATTTGATCATTTCCCATCTGGGAAGGCTGCGGCTATAAATAGCCACCCCGCACCGGCTTTGTCCGGTGGCTGCTCCACTTGAGATTTCTGAGAAGATTGATTTGAGTAACCCCTCTCTGAGTGATTTGAGTTTAAGATCCACCGAGAGAAAACCAAGAGCCCAAACTTAGACAGTGGTTTAGCATCACAGTAGTTCTGAGTGAGAGTTTTTGTACCTATTACTCTTGAGAGCTGTGCACTCTTTAGACGGATAGGTTTGGCTTCGAGTGATGAAGAGTTGTTGTCTTCACCGAGCCTGATCTTCAGAAACCAACAGTGATTGTGGTTCGCGAAGGTCGATCGAAGGTTGGAGATCGCCGACAAGGATCTACCATGAGTGAAATCAACCTGAGTCTGATCAGCTCTGCGTTGAAGGAGAATAGGATGAAGAGAGTTTATCTTCCATGTTAAGTCACAGCCCCTCCAACCAGACGTAGCCCTTTGGCAGAAAGGTGAACTGGTCTACCAAATCTCTTGTCTCCTTCAAGCACCACTGGTTATATCTCTTCTACTGCATTTCATTAAGTAGTTCTTTTTCGTGCTCAGTGCCATTAGATTTTCTGATCCGTGTCTTTATTTGTGGTTTTCATTCTGTTTAAGTTATGTTATGTCTCATTCTGGTACATCTGTTTGCCTGTTGCATAACTCTCATCGTAGTTAAACCCATTATCCATCAAGATCATACTGTTATGAATGCTTTTCTCGAAGAATATGCTTCTGACGAAGAAGTCTGATTCAGTATATTTCCTTCTGCACTATATTCCGCTGCTGTGACTGGGTTAAGTTTCAAAGCTTTCAAAAGAAAATTTGAATCTCCCATTCACCCCCCTCTGGTCGATATACTCTCGGTCCTAACAATTGGTATCAGAGCAGGTTCTCCTTGTCTCTGTTTATTAAAGGTCTAATGTCCTTGGAGTTTTGAGTATGTCGTTCGCAGGTAGATCCTCGCACTCTGAAGGGTTTCCTATCTTCGATGGAAATGACTATCTGTACTGGAAGGAACGAATAAGAATCAGAATTCAAGCTATCAATTACGATTTGTGGCAGATTGTAGAAGATGGTTACACCATTCAACACCCTGATGATCCATCCTCTGATGACAAGGCCATGATGCGTATGGATGCACAAGCAAGAGATATCATCTGTGCAAGTATCTCAAAGAACGTGTTCATTCAGTTCTGAAACCTTAACACAGCAAAGCAACTCTGGGATGCTATCAAAAATGTTCACGAAGAATTTATCTCCAGAACAGACTCCCACTCTCAAATGCTTCGCGCTATGTTCACTAGATTCAGAAGCCTGTGCAAGGAAAGTGTTATGGAACTCACTGATCGACTGACAAACATTGTTGACAGGCTACATCAGCGAGGAGTAATTGATATCACTGATAGAGATGTAGTCAACAAGCTACTGAGTGCTCTGGATGAATCTTTCGATCCAATTGCAGCTGAAATCAAGCAAAGACCAGACTATGAAGAACTTCACTATGTCGAGGTCATGGCGCAACTATCAATTCATGAAGAAAAGATGGAGCTGGAAAATGCTGATCAAGAATCTTCTTCAGAAGGTGAAGAAGAAATCCTATCACACTATGGCAGCTCACAGGAAGAAGAAGATGTCTACAATCAACATACCATCATAAGAGAACTGGAAATGCTCACATAAAGACTAAATGATCTCAAAAGACAAAACTTGTATCTTGTGAATGATGATGAAGATGACATGCCTAATCCTTCAAGACAACTACCTTCAAAAGACATGAAGTATTTCAAGTGCAAAGAATTCGGTCATGTCATTGTCGATTGTCCTGCCTGGGATAGTATGCCGAGCAAAAGATGGAAATATCATCACGACAATGGATTCACATGGGCTAATCATCATACTAATCTCCCGAAGACAAATGAGTCTTCCTCATCTTCTTCGACGAGACCAGTCAGTGACGTAAAAGCCAGAGCTACCGTCGAATCGAATATGAAGAAGATCTCTCAACTGAATAGAGTATTCACTGACATGAGAATACATTCTGAAGATGATACTACCAACTCTGATTCAGACTCTGAAGAGGAAGAGATTAACCTAAGGATTGGAAGAAGCAATGCATATGTTGCCATTGGGTCATCAAAGAACTACACTGAATCCGATACTGATGATAATGCTTCAAGTAGTGTTGATTCAAGTGATGATGAACAAGTCACTTTCTGTCTCATGGCAAAATCATCAAAGGATCAGGTATCACCTAAACACCTAAGGTCCATGAATGAATACTCTCCTAAATACATATCTTATGCCAAGCTGGTCAAGATTGCTAAATCTCAACATGATGAACTCGAAATGCTTGAAAGAAATCTCAGGGAGACCGAAGGATTACTCGTCAAAGAGATGGAGAAGAATCAAAAGTTAATCGAAGAGCAAGATGCTTTTTCATCAACCTTTGATAATCTCACCAATCGATATGATTCGCTCACAGTTGAATACAAGAGTTTATCAGATGAACTTCTTGATAGGAATCAAGAACTCGTGTCACTGAAAGAATCTCATAACGAGCTGGTATTAGAGAAAGCTTCTCTCTTCGGCGAGCAATCTGTTCAACTTCCTGATGATTTTGTGCCTCCATGTTTAAAATGTCTAGAACATAGCAATGCTGAGTCTCATGCTGAAACTTCTGATGCTGCTAAAAGAAATATTGCTACCACTGAAGTTAATACCATTACTAACCCCTCTTCTGAGGATATAGCTGCTATTACTGAAGAAAATTGCAGGTTAAAGGGATTACTTGAGACTGGTATGATGAGGAGCCTAAAAGGGCATCAAACCCTATGCGATGTGCTCAAGAAATCCATTCTTCACAAAAATCCTCAGAAGGAAGGATTGGGTTTCGAAAAGAAACTCAATGTGGATGGATCCTATTGGACTCCCGAACAATATCCTCGTACGACATGGGTTCGTGCAAAGAGTAAAACTCTCGAGCCTGAAACTCTAACTGGTTATCATTCGCCCATTTCTGTTAATACTAACGAGTCTGATGACTCAAATTACAAACTTTTCAAGCAACAGAATGGAAAGGTTTTCGCTTGATATGTTGGAACTAACTGCGGGGCAGGTTCACCCAAGAAGCAAATTTGGGTAAAGAAGTGCACCATTGAAAATTTAGTTGCCACTGCTAACCTGACTTTGCAGGATAATCATCGACGTGGAAATGGTTATCATTCCAAGTCTACTCGAATTTCATTCTCGAATGATTATCATCCTGTACTACGTCAGAATGAGTACATGCGCATATCTTCAAATCATTTCACTCATGTATCAGGAAACAACTTCAATGCCTACTCGTATGATTATCATCAAAATGCACAGGTATCTTACAGGCCACGTCGAAGAAACATTCCAAGCAAGGCAAAGCTAATGCGATCATCACCTCCCACACAAGTGTGGGTTGTGAAGAAGAACTAACCATTTCTTGCAGGAAATGCTCTCAGGGATATATCATGTGTATCTAAAGCCCTGAGATCAATTAGTGTTGGTGCTTCTCTTACCGTGTTTTCCTTCGTAGTGTTCTTTGTTTTCTCTTTCAGTTGTTCTTGTGTGTTTGTTTCGGTTCCTCCTCTTTTTTTTCTCTCTGTTCTTCGAGTCATAAACATGCATTTGTTCCGAGGAAGATTTCTTTCCGACGTCCTTGGTTGCGAATCAAATCATCCTCAACATCTGTATCTGTTTTGGCGTTTGCCCTTCCTCAAACCCTTCGACATTCAGTTTAGTTACCGAGATTTTCACAGGAAACGGCTGACACGTGCCCACGATCTCTTCATCGTGATCTCGTCCGTCGAATGTGGAATGTCCCGGGGTTATCGTCCGTAGATTTCGGAGTGGGCGGTCTGTCCCTCAGGCTATATAAAACCCCCTCGGGGTCTCTTCTTCCTTAGCTCTCTCTCTCTCTGTTCGGCCTCAAACCCTACTCTCCATCTCCGCCCGAGCCCAAGCTCGAAACAGCGTCGACGTCAAGCATCATCGTGCAACTCCGGCGAAGCTCCGTCATCGTTGATCGCGCCAGTGCGGTAACTCCTCCTTCCCGCATTGCCGTAGTTGATCTGTCTCACCAAGTTAGGGCATTCAGATCTGGAACTAGCTCTACTCTCTGTCCTGTTCTAGAGCAGTTCTTCCCGACGCCTTTTATCCTGTGTTATTTTCATGCGGTAGATCTTCCAGGTTCACTAAGTGGTGACATGTACGGTTTGTAGAAGTTCCTCGTACTTGTCTCTGGTTTCCAAGATTCATTGTGTATGCTCTTCGAAAGATTAGAGGATTGATTATGATGTCTTAGGACATAAGGCGATTTACTCGATGATATCTTGTGTAGTGCATGACTTGAATTCCTTGTCTCTTCCTGTAAAACCATCTGTTTTGAGTCAAAATTTCTCTGTGCATGCTTGTGACTTTCTTCTGTGTTTTTCCTTCGCTCTTGTGCCTTTCTCTCAGGAGTGGTCATGGCAAACAGTAGGGAAGAGCATTCTGGTTTAGAGGAAGAAATCCCTCAGCAGCCTCGTGTGGCTTACAAAGCAAAGGTGGTCGAAAGGAAATCGGAGAAGCCACCAAGAGCTCCGAAGAAAAAGGCCGAATCAGATTCTTCTGAAGAAGAAAATGATGATGTACCCTCTACGCAAAGCTAGCCAGAGGATGAGCTTGTAACAGACTCCAAAACCATGTTTTCAGATGGTAATCCCAAAAAGGGTGGCAGAGGAAGAGAAAGAAATACTACAGCTGAAATGTCTGATCAGGAAACATACAGGACTCCACCTGGTGTGGAAACTGCTCAAGAAAGAAACAACAGACTGCAAAAGATTCGCCGTCACTGGGCGAAGAAATGGTTCAACTATGAGAACGTCCGAAGGAAATACCAGATATTGTTCGCTTTCACTCCACCCTAGAATGACTGCATTGCTGAAAGCTGCCTAGGACAGGAAGATGAAAAAGTTAGGCCAGCACCTCCTCCCAACGCTCATGCCGAATCTTTGAAAACCATAGCTGATTTCCCCGAAGAAGTTGCAAAGAGGGAAAATGCAAAGGCTAAGCATGAGGCTAAACTTGTGAAGAAGAACCAAGTTGAACAGCGGAATGTTGAGCTGACTCAACAAGATGTGATTGAGAAGAAGGAAAGGGCGTCTGCCCAAAAAGACAAGAAGAAGAGGAAGTCAGTTTCTCCTCGAGCTTCGAAGAAGAAGTCTGTTGCGAGAAAATCCAGAAAAGTTGCATCTGCCTCGTCTGATGAGGAATCTTCTGATGGTAATGCTGGCGATGAAATTCCCATGTACGATCAACGAGCTTTGCTCGATAAGCCATATCACACTCCATCACCTACTAAGAAGTCACCGCCTGTAAGATCTTCACCAAGACTTGCCCCTGTGCCCTCAGATAAACCTTCGGGTTCTGCTGCCCCAGCTGCAAAGAGAAAATTGGTCTCCGATGAGAAAGTTGCTGCATCCGCCAAGAGGGCAAGGAAAATCATTCCTGCTTCTATAGAGGAATATGATTTTGATTTAATATTCGACATCATTGAAGGTGCCTCTTACGATGCTGATCCTGCTGATTTGAGTAATTTGGGTCTGCCAGAAGATATTACTAGGATGGTAGCTAAGCAATTCACTGATCTGAAGGAAATCACCAAAGAACTAAATCAAGCTGTCAATGACAAGAAGGTTCTGGAGAAGATGAGAAGAGAAGCAAAGTCTGAGTCTGAAAGAAAAGATGTGAACAAGGCCATTCTTGAGCTGACCAACCACTATGAGAAAATAACAAGATTGAGTGGCACTCCAAGATGAAGATGGATGTCTCTCAGCTTTGTGATCACAGAATCGAAGAGATTAAGCGTCAAGAATATCTTGCTCGATGCAGAGAAAAAGAAGAAAAGCGTCAGAGAGCTCAGGCTAGAGCAAGTAAGCCTAAAGTAACTAAGGATCGTCGTATCAAATCCATAACGCCTGATGCTCCTGTCGATACAAGTGTCCCACTGCAGCAGATTCCACCTTCCGCTCATCCCGAGGAAGTAACCGAGCAACATGTTGAGGCTGTGGTAGTACCTACCTCAGTCGAACAAGAAGCTGATGTGGTGGACATGTATCTTGTCAATCCGGATGAAGTAAATGCTGCATCCAAGCAAAATGCTTCCGAAGAAAAGATTGACAAAAAAATTGAAATGGAAGTGCAAGACCAGTTGCCAATAAAGAATACTCATGCTGAACCCTCCGGATTCACCAAGGAAGGAGAAAAGGTTGAGGGGGAGCAATTTGCTGCCCAAAGTACTACCCCAACGGTCTCCTCCTCTGGTGCTCTTGCTCTGATGGAGGTTGACCCTGCTCCTAGTTCTTTGGCTTCAAAGCCAGAACAAGAAGAAAAGAAGTTTGAAGAGCCCATGGCTCACAAAGAAAAAGATGAAGAAGTTGCCCCACAAGTTCTGTCCCACCAAGTCATGCCACCAGTGCTGCCACTACAGACTGAAGAAGTTTTTGTTCCACCACCAATTGCAGATTCACCGAAAGAAAAGGCCCTTGTGCCTGAACCTGAGAAAGCCGCTGAAGGAGTTCCAGCGAAGAAGAATGACAGTCAGAAAGTTATGATTCCTCTTGCTCCAGTTCAGCCATTTGTTGAGAACGCATCTGCTGATGATGATGTTCAGCCGATGGAAATCAGCGAAGAAGTTTATCAGAAAAATCCTCAAGAATCCTTTCCGCTGTTTTCATCTGAGTATGGCCCTCATGGCCTAGCTTTCAATGAGCAGCTTCACTCCTTGAAGCTTGCTTTCTTTGGGGAGAGCCCTTATGAAGGAGAAAGAACATCTTTGTCTCTGAGGTTTTGGACAGAGAAGCAGGCAATATATTATGCTCGAATCTTGTTTGGCAAGCACAGGATTTTCAATCACAAGATGCTGAACTTTGCCAAGCTTGAAGAAATGCCCTGCTTCCACAACACCCTTGACCATATTGAGCATGCACTTCTGAAAAGTTTCATGCGCTTCAACCATGGCTGGAACAAAGAGATTATTCTTCAGTTCTACGCCACTCTGTACATCACAGGGCAGATGAAAAACACTTCAACCTGGACGCTCGAATGGATGACAGGTAGAGAGAGAATCAAATGCTCAGCAGATCATTTTCTGGCCCTGATAAATTTGCCTCAATGTGAATTTGAGAATGATAGAGAACACAGATTGCATTTCTGGGAAGTATCTGATGCCCAACTCCATTTCCTGATGGATCCCACAATGGTGGGTGATGAATGCATCGAAATTGATCCTAAGAAGTTGGCTTATGACAACAAGGTGCTATTCCACATTCTGTGCAATACCATCATGCCAACCAACAGGCTGAACTCTATCAAAGGCATCGTAGGAAATGCTTTGGTATCAATCTCTCAGGGAATAAAATTCGACATTCCTGACCTTTTTATTCGGAATCTAGCATGTGCTGCGGACAACTCTCAGTCGCTCAAGCCTTATGCTCCCTAGATAATGTTTGCCATTGAGCAGCTTACTAATGAGAAATTCTTCTGGGCTTATGAACCAAAAGTTTTCATGCCACTTGTCCATGACACTCTGTGTATCGTGAAGGAATACAGAAAGGGGAAGGAACCTGTTGATACGGATGCAAATGTTTCAGCATCTAAGAGCGCACCGAAGGTCAAAGAAGCCAAGATTGATGTTCCTCAAGAGCAAAATCCTTCATTGTATGAGATTTGCATTCGCACGTAGCAAACTTTGGAAAGGCATATCAGGATGGATCGGAAGGAAAAGATGGAATTGCTGGCTGAGCTGAATCTGGTTCATAATCATACAAGGCAAATTCTTCTGCATGAGAAGGATGCAAGGAAAAGATCGTGGACCTTGCTGAGAAAGCATTTCTCTCTCAAGGATCTAGCCAAGAAGGGCCTCTACAAAGATTATGATTATCTGGACTTGCTTGCTGTACCGCGTGTCCGAAGACAAACTCCAGAGCTCCCACAACATTCTGCCTCAACGGATTTGCTGTTTGTTAACCATGATGATGATACCAAAGACATGGCCGGCACCAGAATCTACAAGCTAGATGCACGTCCTTCAAAGCCCCTCAAAGCCAAGACTCCTGCTCCTGCTTCTGCCTCAACCATTCCGCATTCTTCTGACTCTGATTCGTCGAGTGGTTTCAATTCGGACTCAGAAGATACTCCCACGGAGTAATTCCTCGTATGTGCTCTCGTTCCTTTTTGACACTTGTTGACAAAAAGGGGGAGAATAACATCAAGTGATAGTTTATCGGGGTTTGCAGGGTGTTTTGCTTCGCTCGTTTATTTGGCTTCTTCAAACTATTTGCTTCAAAGGACTTATCGCACCGCATGTGGTGCTAAAACTTCGGCCGTCATGTAATGTTAATAACCCCCGCCTGCAATGCTATTTTGCTTTGCATTATTTGTCTGTAGGTATTTTAAATATGTTGTTGCTGTGAATGATTATCACAGATGATTATCTATCTTACAGGGACACACAGATCCTCCTCGAAGAAAAACAAAGAATCATCAAATGATGATAGTACCATGGAACACTTTTTGTTTCATAACTAATGGTTGGATATGCTCTTATTGCTATTTATCATTATCTAATCCTTGCAAGAAGATTTAGTCAGTTGATGCACAAATGCCTTGTGAAGGCTATCTATGACTAACAAAGTGTGTTTCCTCTCAGATATCATAAGCTTTACCTTTTTGCAGGAAAACCACCTTCAAAGCATATTCACTCTGAGCTATGAATTATAATTCGATCCTGCTTTGATTATTTTGAATATCTAACATGCAGGAAAACTATATCTCATGTGGATTCTAGTTGTATTCTGAGGATATCTTCATAAATTATCCAAGTCACAAAACTCACAATATTTTTACATCTAACCTTTGTCAAAGTTTTCATGACAGGAACTGCCTCAGACATCATCGAGTGCATTGAACGAATTCTAGCATAAATTCTGCTGCCAATGACACTCACATGAAGTGAAATATATCCTCCCAAACCGAAGCATATCTTAAGGGGGAGAATCTATTCCCTTCGTAATTGTCTCTCATCTTTCATTATTCTTCGCTTTTACATTCCACTCATTATCTATCATTCGATGTGATCTGTTTTGTCAACAATCGTCCAAAAAGGGGGAGATTGTTGGTGCAATATCTGCCTACCTTATGTGTTGGAGATTGTTGACAGAAACAGGTATGGACTAATGTGTTTGCTAGTGCACACAGAGAGAAAAGTCCATACACAACCGAAGAGAATGCTGTCTTCGGTGCTGAGTTCGAGGAACTTCATCGAAGCTTATCTACGCTGCAGAGAAGAATGAGCTATATCTATCGAAGTGATAGAGCCAAGAAGATTAATGTGAAGAAATCGACCCCTAGAAAGTTTTTCTGCTATGGTAAAGCCTTCTGCCTCGACATTGTCGTACGAAGGAAATGACTGCAGCGAGTGAAATCGAAGACAAAATGAAGACGTAGTATTCATTGAGTTTTCCTCTTTGAGTCTTTTTGAGTCATAGGACCTCCATACTATTCAGAGGGGTATAGGCTCTCGATGTGTAGATCAGTTGTGATGCTTTGCTACAACCTATGAAAGATGCGAGAGAAATCTCTTTGTGCTCTGAGTAAATACTTGCCAGCAAGAGACTGTGATTTTCTTTGATGCGAGAGATTTGCCTTGGACCGAGGAGTTAGCATTACTTACTCCATAAGAAATGTTACCGTTGTGCTCAAATCCGACCGTTGGAATCATGTCATTTGGCCATTGGCTGAGGCCGATGTCCAATTTGGTCATTTCCCACCTGGGAAGGCTGCGGCTATAAATAGCCACCCCGCACCGGCTTTGTCCGGTGGCTGCTCCGTTTGAGATTTCTGAGAAGATTGATTTGAGCAACCCCTCTCTGAGTGATTTGAGTTTAAGATCCACCGAGAGAAAACCAAGAGCCCAAACTTAGACAGTGGTTTAGCATCACAGCAGTTCTGAGTGAGAGTTCTTGTACCTATTACTCTTGAGAGCTGCGCACTCTCTAGACGGATAGGTTTGGCTTCGAGTGATGAAGAGTTGTTGTCTTCACCGAGCCTGATCTTCAGCAACCAAGAGTGATTGTGGTTCGCGAAGGTCGACCAAAGGTTTGGAGATCGCTGACAAGGATCTACCACGAGTGAAATCAACCTGAGTCTGATCAGCTCTGCGTTGAAGGAGAATAGGGTGAAGAGAGTTTATCTTCCATGTTAAGTCACAGCCCCTCCAACCAGACGTAGCCCTTTGGCAGAAAGGTGAACTGGTCTACCAAATCTCTTGTCGTCTTCGAGCACCACTAGTTATATCTCTTCTACTGCATTTCATTCAGTAGTTCTCTTTCGTGCTCAGTGCCATTAGATTTTCTGATCCGTGTCTTTATCTGTGGTTTTCATTCTGTTTAAGTTATGTTCTGTCTCATTCTGGTACATCTGTTTGCCTGTTGCATAACTCTCATCATAGTTAAACCCATTATCCATCAAGCTCATACTGTTGTGAATGCTTTTCTCAAAGAATATGCTTCTGACAAAGAAGTCGGATTCAGTATATTTCCTTCTGCACTATATTCCGCTGCTGTGACTGGGTTAAGTTTCAAAGCTTTCGAAAGAAAATTTGAATCTCCCATTCACCCCCCTCTGGTTGATATACTCACGGTCCTAACATGGGTACAGAAGGTTACGACGGCGGAAAAGTATTTTGGTGGACGCTTCTGGTCATTTGGGAATATTTGTGGTTTTATAGAGCTGAGAAGGAGGTCGGTGGACTCTCGAGGGGTCCACAAGCCAGGCCCCCCCTAGGGCGCACCCTGAGGGCTTGTGGAGCCCTCGGGACTCTTCTGACTTCACCCCCAAGTTCTGTGGATGTCTTCTGGTCCTAGAAAAATCATCGCGAAAGTTTTATTCCATTTGGACTCCGTTTGATATTCCTTTTTTGTAAAACTCAAAAACAAGGAAAAAACAGAAACTGGCACTGGGCTCTAGGTTAATAGGTTAGTCGCAAAAATAATATAAAATAGCTTATTAATGCATATAAAACATTCAAAATAGATAATATAATAGCATGGAACAGTCAAAAATTATAGATACGTTGGAGACGTATCAGCGATCCGAGGGGTGAGCCTGATGGATATGGACTTCAGCAAGGAGTTCACCTTTGAGTTCGCCGTTCAGACCCATGGCAGCACCAAGTTGAATGTGATGTACACCAACGATCCAGACTCGGTGAAGCTCTGCCTCGCCAAGTTCAAGCAGTACCTACAAGAGGAGAAAGCACAAGGTCGCAGGACTAGACCTTGTGCCCATCCATTCGTCTCCTGACAGGGACAAGCGGATCGTCGTTGCCCATGTATGCGTGCGGGACGAGGTTCTCGTCTACCACTGCTGTAGGGCCATCAGAGGTTCTGGAGCATTCGCCCGTTTCATCGGCACCGCCGACTGCACCTTCACTACGGTGGAGAGCAGGAAGAACGCGACTATGCTTTACGACTCGGCCATCTAGTGCAACAAGCTTGTCGACATCCAAAAGCAATACAAGATCATCGACGACAGGCAGGAGAAGGACTCCATGGTTGACCTCGCCGCAACCATCATCAACCCCGGCTACACCAACATGAAAGAAGACGTCGATACCAAGGACCTGAACATGTGGGAGGTACCTCTGAATCTAGCCTACATAACCTACACGGCCAAGGACGCATACGCATGCTACGACATGTATAGGCGGATCTTGGACATGAGGGCGTGTTTGCTTCCCGTAACCGACGAATACACGGATAGCCACAGCGTCATGATCAAGCGTGCCAGGAAGGTCTAGATAATGTACTTTATCTGTTTAAGCACCTTTAGCATCTGAATGTTTCATCCATTAGGCTATGTGTCGTAATAATCTGTTTTGTCCGAAATATTTCGTCTAAGAACCCATTAACCTGTTTGCTTTTTTAGTGGCTATTTGCTTATGTATGTAACTAGTTCACTGGGCGTTGTGCTTTGAATCTCCTTCCTCCCAACATATTCCCCCTCTCAGGTGGACCCAGCAGGTCTTGTACACAGACATCTGGGACCAACCACCTATCCATTTATATTTCTTTATTTTGTTCAATCTTTCGTCCTCTTCCTACAGTGGTTGGTGGCGCTGCCTGGCATGTCTCGGTGACCCATCCTAGCCTATGGCGCTGGCCAGGCCATCCCTCTACTCCCACACATTCTTCGGCGGCGGCAGCTCCACCGGCCCACCCTGCACCCGAACAAGTCAACCCTCGTACTCCCCTCCGCCTGCGTCTTCCCCGGCTCCGGTTTGTTCCGGTTCGAGGTTCGATGTCGTCCTCCGCCTTGGTGCTCTCGTCGCGGTGCCGCCATCTGTCATTCCCAACATGGTCAACAAAATGAGAGGAATCGGGAGATGACTGTTCGTCGAGAGGCTGACAGTCCGGGCCCACCAGGTCCATGGCCTAGGTTTTGTTGTTTAACATGCGCAGCCCACGACATGCAGACACAGTTGATCCAGCAGGTTTCAAATTTTTTTTGGGGTCTAGCAGGTATCAAGTGGCCTCTCGGCCTCCCAGCCTAGCTTGTCTATAACATCAGCAGCCCAAGTTATGTTTGTTTTTTCAAGACAACGCACAGCTCAGTTCTATTTTTCTATAAGAATGCAAAACAGAACCTATGTTTTCCCTTCTATAATAGTATATATATATACTTATATTTATATTTATATCTTATTTTATTACATATATATAATAGAAACAGCATAAGGTTCCATTAAACCTGTTGTTCGTCCTACCATTGTATAGACCTTCCCACTTCCTTTATTTTTTTGTTTTCATTAATCCTATATCTGAATTTTCTCCCACTTTCTTTTTCGATGTAATCTGAGTTTTCTCCCAGTACTTTTCCCTAGAACCAACTCAACTGTCCCACGTCTAGCCTAAAAAATAATAATACCCCACATCCTATTAACTCATCAAATTAAAATGATATTTTATTTCATAAATCGGAAGTTCTTACAAAATAATAATAATAATTGTTTATATATAACTTGGCAAGTTAACTCCTGGTGATTGCGTACATAAGCTTGCAAAGATTTTACTGACCAATCAATAATAGACCTGCAATCATGTGTTTATGTTTTTATAACATTTCTCTGTCCAGCCCAACATGATATTTTCACCCAGCCTAGCAAGTTTGTGGATTTCGAAAAAAATGCAAATGGGCTTTAAATTCTAACATAATATATAAACGGGCTGCATAGATGCTACATCATTGTTTCACCCAGCCCACCAAATGGACTGGCTGACATGTGGGCCAGTAGGTCGAAGCCTAAGCACTTTCGCAAAATAAAATACAAAGGTCGAAGCCTAAGCAAGGCGTTGGATTTACATCCTACGGCCGACATTCTTCTTCAATCTCTTGTCTTCTTCCTCCAGCGCTGCCGAGATCGCCTGCTCCATCCTCCGGCATCTAGCTGCACTGTTTCGCATGCCTCACAGCGAAACGCTACCCCACTGACGGCCAGGCCATCCCTCCACTCCTCCGCACCTCCTGTTATTCTCTACCGAGTGTAGGCCCACCCCGCACCTGAACCAGTCAAGTTTCCCACTCCTCTCCATCTATGACTCCACTGCCGCATCTTCCCCATCTCCGGGTCGATCCAGTCTGGGGCCTCGCCGTCGTCCATCGGCCTTGGTGCGCTTGGCACGGTGTGGTCAACGTGATCAACAAACGTGAGTCATCGTAAGATGACTGTACGTGGAGGGGATAACAATGGGGACGCACCACGCCCATGGATGCATGCATGCAACTGCATCCTTTTTATGCTCAAAAATAATGTTTTCTCCCCCTGACAGCTGGGATCCACCAGCTAGATCTTCGCACACAAGGAAGTGTGTCCTTATTACGGGAAGAAACAAATGATTCCTCCCCCTGAGAGTTGGGACCCATCAGCTATATCTTCGCACGCAAGGAAGTGCCTCCTTATCCTCCCTGACAGCTGGGACCCACCCGGTCGAACCGTACGTAGGGTTTTCTCTCTAGTCGCGAACGTGTACGTACATACTGGTCGATCGGTCTCTCTGCAAGGATGAACCATGGCCGAGCAAGGAGCGGCACTTGTGACGTAGCAGTTGAGGCAGTCCTGTCTAAATCATGTACATGTACGTATAGCCACGCTGCAAGAAAGTAAATACGGCTACGTATGTACATACGGGCGGGGTCACAAACGCGTACACCGACGGCATCCTGTTCATCGGCAGCCAACCAGCTGGGTCAGAACGGAGGAAACCGCGTCATGTTCATCGGGAGGCAAGCGACTGGGTCGGAATGCGTCCTGTTCATCGGGAGCCAACCGACTTGGACGGAACAGCCCAAACGGGGTCCTGTTCATCGACTCGGGGTCTCGCGTCCCGCAAAACATAGGAAACAGAGTTCTCTTTGATTGCCTACGGTCAAAATGGGGTCTTGTTCATCGGGCGGGGTCTTGCGTACCGCAAAACGGAAGAAATAAACTTCTCTCCAACCACCTACGGTCGAAACAGGGTCCTATTCATCGGGAGGGGTCTGGCGTACTGTAAAACGAAGGAAACGGACTTCTCTCAACTGCCTACAGTTGAAACGGGTCCTGTTCATCGGAGGGGTGTGTGGCGTACCTCAAAATGGGACTCCATGGGCTACTGTTCATCCACCCTCGACTTCCTCCAGCCTCCACTAGCCACTGTTCATCCACGGGCTACTGTTCATCCATCCTCCACGGGATCCTGTTCATCCACCCCAACCGACTGGGTGTGTGGCGGCCTCCTCGGGGTCTTGTTCATCCAGCGCAATCGCGTACTACCACAGGGTCCTGTTCATCCAGCGGCTACCGCCTACACATGGCCAGGGTCCTATTCATCCAACCCCCACCGGGACTGTTCATCCACAGCCAACCCAACCGGCTCGACTCACCACATTTTGAGTCATTCTACTTATCGCGCGCGCGGCAGCAACAAGCACTGTTCATCCAAAGGCAACCCAACCGGCTAGCTACGTCTCACACGGGGGTTCGATCGGCTTCAGAAAGCAGCAGCAGCGATCGATCAGGTTCAGTTAGCAGTGAAGGAGTCGGTCGGGTTCAGTTAGGAGCGAAGGGATCGATCGATCGGCTTCAGTACGTAGCAGCACGCGATCGCTCGAGTTGAGTAAGTGAACGCCTCTCACTCGGGTTCAGTTATAGTGACACGCCCCACACGACGCGCGTGTACGAGAGAAACGCGCAAACCATAGTGCATCGCTCGGCCCCAACCAACCCACCGTAACCAGGAACTCCATGAAAATTTCCTCGCCCTCACTTCTACCACGATTTTTTATGTCATGGACGGCCCAAAGAATGTCATGCAGGTGCGTCCCCATCCCGCCCAGGACGAAAAGCCCATTTTCTGTCATGATTTTTTGTCATAGAAGTAGAGCCCACCACATCTATGATGATACGTGGTTTTGTCACAATTATCGTCATAGAAGTGTCATAACCATGAAAGGAAAAAAAATCGTTCGGGCCAAAATGTCACGTGTGTGTCTTTTTTTTGTAGTGTTACCTGCCGTTCCAAGTAAATTTGCATGTGCCAAACTCTAAATCTTCAAATAATAATCTGTTTTGTATGCCCAAATCGCTCATGAAGCGATAGGGGGCGGTCAGCACCTTCCATGCTAGGTGGGTTATTCTCACGATGAGTGTTTATTCACTTGTCATTCACGAGAAAGTGGCTGGTAATTGGGATGCCCAGTCCTATGATCAAAATCAAAATATAATAATGAAACAAAACTCCCTTGGATTGTTGTTGGTACGGAGAGCACCCGAGGATTCGGCTAGCCATGGCTTGTGTTTGTTGGTGGAGGGGCAGTAAAACTTTACCTTTCTGTTTGGGAACCGCCTATAATGTATTTAGCATGGAAAATGCTAAAAACTCTCGGTCTCTACGTTGACAATGAAGGCATACCTCCCAAAATTATATTCATCTCTATTTTATGTTTTGCGGTCTCAGAAAGGGCTAGCGAGATACCATTATGTCATATTATATCATGATTGTTTTGAAAAAAAAGTGTTGTCATCCGAGATATCCTATTATTGCTCGCTAGTTAGTTATGTCATTGATGTTAGTAAATGTTATACCTAAGTGTTATTGTGAACATGGTTAATTCATAACCTTTGCTGAAAACCTGAACATTGGTTAGGCATATTTACAAGAACAAGATCAAATAGAGTTTGTAAAAGTTTTTCTTTGTCACTTCCAGTCTGTTAACTGAATTGCTTGAGGACAAGCAATGAGTTAAGGTTGGGGGAGTTGATACGTCTCCGTCGTATCTACTTTTCCAAACACTTTTGATCTTGTTTTGGACTCAAATTTGCATGATTTGAATGAAACTAACCCGAATTGACATTGTTTTCAGCAGAATTGCCATGGAGTTGTTCTTTTTTTTGCAAAAATCAAAGTTCTTGGATTGACCTGAAAATTTACAGAGAATTTTTATGGAATAAAAAAATACTTGTGGAAAATATACCAGAGGGGGGCCACCCAGGAGACACAAGCTCAGGGGGCGCATTCACCCCCCAGGGCATGCCCTACGAGCTTGTGGGTCCCTTGGATGTCCGGCAACCCTAAATGCAACTCCATATATACCTATTCACCAAGAAAAAATCAGAGAGAAGGATTCATCATGTTTTATGATATGGAGCCACCGCGACCTCCAGTTCTTCATCGGGAGGGCTGATCTGGAGTCCGTTCAGGCTCCGGAGGGTGGAATCCGTCGCCATCGTCATCACCAACTCATCTTCACCGCCAATTTCATGATGCTCACCGCCAGGAGTGAGTATTCCTTCATAGGCTTGTTGGACGGAGATGGGTTGGATGAGATTTATCATGTAATCGAGTTAGTTTTGTTAGGGGTTGATCCCTAGTATCCACTATGTTCTGAGATTGATGTTGCTATGACTTTGCTATGCTTAATGCTTGTCACTAGGGCCCGAGTGCCATGATTTCAGATCTGAACGTATCATGTTTTCATGAATAAATGTGTGTTCTTGATCCTATCTTGCAAGTTATATGCACCTATTAGGTGTTATGATCCGCATACCCCAAGGTGACAATAATTGGGATTCTTTCTAGTGATTACCGTAGTTTGAGGAGTTCATGTATTCACTAAGTGCTACTGCTTTGTTCTGGTTCTCTATTAAAAGGAGGCCTTAATATCACTTAGTTTCCTTATGGACGCCGCTGCCACGGGAGGGTAGGACAAAAGATGTCATGCAAGTTCTTTTCCATAAGCATGTATGACTATATACGGAATACATGCCTACATTACGTTGATGAACTGGAGCTAGTTCTGTGTCGCTCTAGGTTATAACTGTTGCATGATGAATGCCATCCAATGCAATTATACATCACTGATCCAATGCCTACACTTTTCATATATTGATCTTTGCTAAGTTACTTTCGTCGTTACTGCTGGTACGATCACTACAAAATTGCTACTGTTACCGTTACTCTCAAACTATCATACTACTTTGCTACTGATCACCTTGCTGCAGATATTAAGTCTTCCAGGTGTGGTTGAATTGACAACTCAACTGCTAATACTTGCGAATATTCTTTGGCTCCCCTTGTGTCGAATCAATAAATTTGGGTTGAATACTCTACCCTCGAAAACTGTTGTGATCCCCTATACTTGTGGGTTATCACTTATATACACGCCAGGTAGGATATCTAGGGTTACATGGTCGGTATCTAGGGGCATGCATGGAGGCGGTAGGGGATGTCTTGGAGTATACGACAAGTCTTCGGTAGATGAGGTCTTGATCACGTCTAGGCATGTAGCTTCCAGAGTCCAATTAATGGAGAATAAGGCCTACAGGCCCAGCCTGAGGACTATGGGCCGGCTCGGTTGGCACCCCCTAATCACGGACATTGTCAGTAGCCCCTGAACTGGTCTTCGATGCTAAGGACAACATTCTTGCACTTCGGCTCCAGAATCTTGGCTCGATAGGCGAGTTCCTTCATAACATCTTTTTAGCTCGGCTTTGAAGTCTTCGGTCTGATAGACGGCTTTGCTCGGGGCCCGGTCCCACCACACGTGGCATACAATCCCTGACCTTAATCGTCGCGCCTTCTGGGAAACCGAGTCGCTTTATGGCGAGAAGTCAAAGCGTCGGCCCCCTTTTTCCTTTATTTATAAGCACATAATCCAGGATTTCGACAGAACGCATCTCGACCCCATCCTTGACAATCCTCGCATGCCTTCTCCTTCTCTCCCAGGTCCAACTCCGAGAGTTCTAACGAGGGCGAGCGACACGGGTTCCTCGAGGCGACCTCATGGTCCCATCAAGGGCGACTGGGTGAGCTGCTCCGTCCCACGTCTCCAACTGGATCGTTTACCCACCCAGGGCTATTTGCCAGATTCAAATCTGGCCTCCACTTGCCTGGGATTAACATCTATGAACGGTCAAGGGCACGCCGAAAGTCACCCATCCCCACGCGAGGACGAACGGGTATGCTTTGTTCCCTTCCTCCTCCGCGGCCTGGGATTTCCTATTCATCCCTTTCTTCGGGATTTGCTCGAATTCTATGGGCTACAACTTCACCACCTCACCCCCAACTCAATCTTACATATCGTTGGGTTTGTTGCCTTTGCAAAATGCACCTCGGATGTGAGGCACACTTCGGGCTGTGGAGGAGGTATTTTTGCATAATGCCCTGCTCCCCCACCGGGAAGTTGTACGAAGTGGGCGTGGCCAAGGTTTGCCAAATTGAGAGGACTGGCTATCCCCCAGGTACCCCTCAAGAGGATACGGACTTCTGGTCATATGAATGGTTTTATATAGATGATGTCCCACTATACAACCCAGTTCTGCCCAGACTTCCAGAATTCTCCTCAGAACCTCCAAAGAAGCGCGATAACTGGAGACCGCGGAGTGCCACTCAGGAAGACGATGCCAATGTAGTCAGCCTGGCGGCTCAAGTGAAGGTGCTGACAAACACATGCCTTACCATTATAGACGTCATGGCCACGGCAATCAACCGAAGAGTCCAACCACTTCGGCAACGCCACCACCTGTTGTGCATGTACAACGAAACCGAAGAACCGAAGATCCGTCCCGAACAATTCGGGGGAGCCTCGACGACCAGAGGGCCCTCGGGGCCACTCTGGCTGGCATTTACTAGGGATCAGCGGAGGAATTCTCCAAGCGGCACACTACTGCAGGATGCTGCTAACACAACACTACAATCAAAGACCCTTAGACGAAACTGTGTGCAATGCATTAATCATAAACGATGATGTAATAAAACCATCAAAAAAGATACAAAACATTTGCGATGGCGGAGACAACAAACACGTTCCAGGTTATAGTTGCGTGTGTGATGCGTGCCATATAGTTCAGTCGAATGAACTATTTACGATGAGCTTAACAACAAAAACGGGCAGCCAAATGAAGGTGTGTGCGATATACGGCATTACCGTTCACCCGGATGAACTGTTTGTGATTAGGCAAGACAATAGAAACAGTCAGGTAGATCAAGGTGTGTGTGCGATTGATGGCATTCAGTTCACTCGGATGAGCTGTTTGCGATTAGGCAACATAACAGAAATGGTCAGCCAGATCAAGGTGTCTGTGATTGACGGCATACATTTCACACGGATGAACTGTTTGCGATTAGCCACAACAAACAGAACCAGTTAGACAGATCAAGGTGTGTGCACTAGACAGGCACACATTCTAATTCAAAGAAGCATGCGCGATAGTAATAACAAGCACGCACAGTTGATGGAACAAGACATGTGCTGACAAATGCCACGTACGCGGTCGGGAACACGTGACCACATTATGCCATCCGGGAATAGTGCCGCACTTTGAAACTAGAACCGTCAATAAATTTTGAGCTTGCATCCCGTCACATTCCAAATTACTACCACGCTATAATTAATTGCAAACATGTTCACACTGATCAAAACCTAAACGGTTTCCCACTTAGGAGTGTATTAGTACTCGGTTATAAATACTACCTACTCCAAGAAGACTGCACATTCCTCCTCAACTCCTCATCCACAAAAACAAACAGGTCTTTCATCGTCGTTCCCTTGCGTCTGCCATGGCCCGCATGAGTTCTGGGTCGAGAGATTACTACCAGGGAGAGGCGAGCATGGAAGCAGAAGTACGAGAGATGTCCCGCCTCGCCACGAAAGCAGCCGACATGTCCCGCCGCGCCGCCATAGTAGCACAGAGGTACCGCCGCGCCGCCAAAGCAGCATAGAGGTCCGGCCGCGCCGTTGATGCATCAGACTGGTCCGGCCGTGCCGCGGAAGCAGCAGAGAGGTCCTCCCGCACCACGGTGACCTGGGAAAATGTCTCGCGGGCAGGCGAGGACTCTCACAGGGGCATGCGCTCTATGCTTGATGACCTGATGGATCGGATCTCCTACTGGATGAAGCTACAGGACAAGATGAATGCCTCATTTGACAATGCTACCGCCGTCATCCGGGGACGAGGGGAGGACAAGGCAAAGCTCCACACCGAGCGCGACATGCTGAGGGCGAAGATCACTGGAAGGGCGAAGGAGCACGAGGAGACCATTGCCTTGTTGAAGAGGACGGGCGTCATCGTCAAGAAACTTATGGACGAGAATGCCATGCTCTGCATCGAGCGTGAAAGGCTGGTGGAGGAATCCGTGGATGCTGCCAAGCAGCGTATTGAGGACATGAAAGAGATCATCGCCACTCGCCGCGAGAACTAGTCTCCGCAGCCTGCAGCAACGCATCAAGAAAGTAGCGATCAGCAAGCCAGATCGTTGTCTGCGCCTTCCTTCTTCTTTTGCCCTTGTGTATTTCGGGCGTTGCCGCATGTGGCATTTTTAATTATCTTCCTAAATGTGTAAGACAATTATTATCCACTATCATCGTCTTTATATATTCATATCAGTGTTGATATAAGTCGCAGTTGATGCTATATATGTCCGTCAGATCTTACATCAAGATCCGTGCAAAATTTTCTTTTCAGATTTTCATTTTTCTCTCTTAAATCTCAGTAGAGTTAGACATAGCCATGCCATAAAACAGGGGCTTGGGCGCAATTAATGGAGACGTTGGCAGAGAGGTTGGCGGCGGATGGAGGTCAAAGCTGGGCTCTCCTCCCGATTAGCCAGCACAGGGTTCTGATCGCACGCCTCCCGTACTCAAATAGCTACCCTGCACGGCGCCTCCTAGCCAATAAAAAAAGGGGACGCGTGGCGGCACGTAAATGGTAAGTAGAATGCCCACGGTTTCAATAATACTTGTGTTTCCGATTGTAACGTGACAACACTTGTTCCAAAATGACTTTGTTGGTTGTTAATGTGTGCGCCTTCGCAAATCGTAAAAAAAATTACCACAACATGTTGGTGCCATGTCATGACACCATGCCAAGTTTCATGATTTTCACGCGAGATTTGGATTTACAAGAATTTAAAAACCAGGTTTCTCGATGTTTCCGGCCGAGCCACGACGCCCAGATGTTTGAATTCCATTCCCATTTCTTGCATTGGACCTAGAAATTTACCCAAGTATACATAAATGATTTTTCAACCAACTTTGGCGCACTGGAGCATGTGCTTGTAGTTCAAACTTGAATTATGCACATTAAATGCCTGGAAACTCAATTAATGTATAAAAAAGGCCAAACAAACCCGGAATAATTCCAAAATTTAGCACGAAACTCCTGTTGGTCTATGTTGCCTCTGTAGAAAATCAAGGCGGGAAAAGGCAGCGTATGTCGTTTCGCACACGGAGGTGACACGTTCCCACTGGGAACCACGAGCCTTCTTGAGAGAAGCTCCGGTTTGCAAGAAGCTTATACCAAAGCTTGTCCCAATTCAGCCAAAACTTTTACCACAGCATGTTGGTGCCATGTCATGACACCATGCCAAGTTTCATGATTTTCATGCGTGTTTTGGATTTACAGGAATTTAAAAACCAAGTTTCTCAATGTTTCCGGCCGAGCCACGACGCCCAGATGTTTGAATTTCATTCCCATTTCTTGCATGGGACCTAGAAATTCACCCAAGGACACACATGTGATTTTTTAACCAACTTTGGTGCACTGGAGCATGTGCTTGTAGTTCAAATTTGAATTATGCACATTAAATGCCCAGAAACTCAATTAATGTATAAAAAAGGCCAAACGAACCTGGAATAATTCCAAATTTTAACACGACACTCATATAGTTCTATGTTGCCTCTGTAAAAAAACAAGGGGGAGGCAGCGTATATCGTTTCACACACAAAGGTGACACGTTCCCTCTCGGAACCACGAGCCTTCTTGAGAGAAGCTCTAGTTTGGAAGAAGCATATAACAAAACTTGTCCCAATTTGGCCAATTTTTTTATCACAACATGTTGGTGCCATGACATGACACCTTGCCAAGTTTCATGATTTTTAGGCGAGTTTTGGATTTACAGGAATTTAAAAATGAAGTTTCTCAATGTTCCCGGCCGAGCCACGACACCTAGATGTTTGAATTTCATTCCCATTTCTTGCATGGGACCTAGAAATTCACCCAAGGACACACATGTGATTTTTCAACCAACTTTGGTGCACTGGAGCATGTGCTTGTAGTTCAAATTTGAATTATGCACATTAAATGCCCAGAAACTCAATTAATGTATAAAAAAGGCCAAACGAACCCGGAAAAATTCCAAATTTTAACACGGCACTCATATAGTTCTATGGTGCCTCTATAAAAGAACAACGGTGGAGGCAGCGTATATTGTTTCGCACACAAAGGTGACATGTTCCCTCTCGGAACCACGAGCCTTCTTGAGAGAAGCTCTGGTTTGCAAGAAGCTTATACCAAAAATTGTCCCAATTCGGCCAAAAAATTTACCACAGCATGTTGGTGCCATGACATGACACCATGCCAAGTTTCATGATTTTCAGGCAAGTTTTGGATTTATAGGAATTTAAAAACCAAGTTTCTCAATGTTTCCGGCCGAGCCACAACGCCCAGATGTTTGAATTTCATTCCCATTTCTTGCATGGGACCTATAAATTCACCCAAAGACACACATTTGATTTTTCAACAAACTTTGGTGCTCTGGAGCATGTGCTTGCAGTTCAAATTTGAATTATACACATTAAATGCCTAGAAACTCAATTAATGCATAAAAAAGGCCAAACGAACCCGGAATAATTCCAAATTTTAACACGACACTCATATAGTTGCATGTTCACTGCAGATAAATGTTCTAGCAATTGAAACACCATCCTTTCCCTCTGTAACACCATTTTGTCTTTCAAAACAGAATGAAAAAATCAGGTATACCACAAAAAGTTTACTAGCAAGAATCATGTGGGATGCGATATAAAATATCTTGGCGCACCATCTTGTCTAGCTTACGCAGGAAGCTTCGTCGTCTACAGCCATCGCCCGCGCTTGAACCATACTTGCACACCAGTTTCTCACGGCACCGAGCGAAATTTTTCTGCCACCGCGGAAATATCTACCCCCCGCCCCACCAAAAGCCACATTTCCACTGTTCCTCCTTGCTTTCCAAGTTCAAACCTTCACTGCTGCTTAATGGCAGCGCCGTCTCCTCGCCGGCGACCCTTCTTCTTGCAGCGCCGTCTCCTCCCCGGCGACCCTTCTTCTTGCTGTGCGGCCTCGTCGATATGGTCAGGTAATCCACACCCCACCCACACCATCCTCCTCCTTCCCCATCCCACATGCCCCGATCGACGGCGCGACACCTTCCGCCAAAATCACTGGCCCGTCCTCCAATTAAGCGTCACCCACAACCATTTTGCATGCAGTATAGCATGGAGCTCAGTAGCATTTGGCAACGGAGAAGCAAATCACGGCCGCACACATGGATGAGGTCACGATGGCTGTAATGCATGCCGACCGCCAGATCTTGGAGGAGCACCTCGTCTTCGAAGCCACCGTCGACACTGCCACACAGTTGTCTACTTTAAAATACAGTTCATGTTGTTTTCTCGAGGCCACCACCAGTGCCTTCTAGTGATTTGTCCTCTGTAATGTTAATATGCAATCTGATATTCTAAAATGTAATGTTCAGTTAACAGTTTGGTCCAACAATTGCTACGTTTCATAGTAGTTCTCTAGCATTCTTGGTTTCATTAACTGTCTTATCTTCTAGTATATGTTCTATTCTGCAATGTCCTGCTCAGTTAACTGTTTTGGTTCATTTGTTCTGCTGTCCAGTTAACTATTTGGTTCAATTCTGCAATTTGATTTTCATTTGTTGTGGGTACAATTTTTTGTTGTTATGCATGTGAGAAATAAATCAAATTTGGATGTACTTAATACATGAGAAACAAATATAATTGCTCTATTTCCAAGTTGTTTAGCATGCTTGGTTAGGTTAACTAGCTTTTCCATGCGTCTCGAGTTAATCTGTTGAATCTGCAATTTGTTTAATTTTCCTTAACATATTCTACTGATAGTATGGCAACTCTCAGTTAACCTGATCAAGATCTTCCTTATATGTGTTGCAGGGAAACAATGGGAGGCATTGTGGTTTACCATTGAGGTCTGCTCATGCATGGTCCTTTCGCTAATAGCACATTATTGTGCAGTTTTAGGAATCATTCTAATATTTAGGTTTCTCACAATTTGGTCTTGCACATGTAGGTCCTGCTGTCAATGGCTTAGACCCACTGTTCGACCCATTTTGCATATGGGGAAATGAGATGTCCATGAATATCAGTCAAGTCAAGAAACTCAGAAAGATTGTTAGGATAATGAAACTTGCGATGAATAACAGCAAGATCTTTGTTTGCATAATGAAGAAGACATCAGTCAACTGTAGGATGGTACTAACTCTTTTCATTGTTTTTCCCCTTGTGCCATTTCAAAAAAATTAATAGCAATTTATGCATATCTTTGTTTTCAGTACTTTCCAAAGCAGTTCACCGATGATTACCTCTCAAACCACCTGCATGTTCAAGAGGCAAGGAAGGTATTCATTCAACACCCACAGTACAATATTGAAGTCTTCCTCAAGAGGACGAAGGTTGGGCGGACAATTATCCATAGCCACTGGCCTAAAGTTGCAAGGACATTCAACATCACTGAAGGCTCAATATTCGCCTTCCGCTTCTGCAATTTCCCAGATGAGATTCATCTGTCTATTTACCGTGTATGATGGTACTTTCCAAAGGTTTTTGATGTTGCATGTGAAACTTGGTGCTATTATGTAATGGCGTAGCTAGCTATATCCCTATATGGTGTAATTGAGTGCTGAAGCTATCTATTGTAATTCGATTATGAAATCCTAGATGCCGTTATACGGATATGAAATATATGGTGTGTTTTATAAGAAAAATCAATTTGATTACTACATGGATTATCAATAATAGGCCAATTACCCTGCTTATTGGGGTTTCTATTGCAGACGGTTTCTCTAACAACACCATGGGCGATGAACTCAAACAACCCACACGGTTTCTAGAAAATAGGCGTGTTGGATCAATTAACAATCACACATGGTTTCCGCCAGAGAACTGTTTGCGTTAGGCCACCTTGCACGAACGTTTCTACATAAAAAATTGTGTGTGATATACATACGAACGGAAACATTTTTCTGGGATTCATTGTGTGGGATGTACATACAAACGGAAACGATTGGGCCTGTATAATTGTATTTGATCGCTCGCCCGTCGCACAAGAGCTCATTTTGCCCCGTGTGTGTGATCGGAGGGCCTATCCCCGACGGTTTCTGGGTCATGTGGGAAGGACCCCCCCCTATCGCACACACTGACTCGGTGACGGTTTATAACTCCATCGCGGAAAGGGGGTAAAAACCGTTTGCATAGGACATTTTTGGACCAGTGGCAGTTCCGTGACGGGTTGTCTTACTACAACCCTGCCGATATAGTAAGCTTTCTAGAATTTCCTCGTCTATCCGAGTTGTTTCATTTTTAATTCTTCTGACCAATCCTTTACTAAATCCGGACAGAGATGGAGGCGCTGGGTCGAGACTTTAAGCAGCCCCACGCCTAAACCAGAGACACATCGTCGGGCAGATGACCCCGTCTTCCATGAAGATGAAGAACTGTCCCTTCTACATGAAGAAGGGAAGTTCTATCTGGAGAGTCTTGATGGCTCAAGGGTAGCCGTCACTCCTGATGTGCCAGGGACGCGGCCGCCTCATGGGTAAAACCCCTTACCTCTACTCAAAAGAGAGCATCTCGTCCCGAGGCCCCTAGTCCCCTGACTTCTACTCCAAAGGGACGGCGTGCAAAATGTCCACGTGGATAACCTGCCCCTCAAATGAGCCCTCTGCAGGAGACTCCGGGAGCTCGGGTGCACAAGGCGACCGTGGAGGCAGGCCGAAATGTTTCCTCAGCTCATAAGTAATATCCTTCTTATTGTCTTTCCGAGAATAACTCATCATGGATTTTGATTCTTTTAATCCTTTCGTAGGGCAGCCCATTCCCCCTTCAACAGTGGAGGACACAAAGTTCGAAGGGACATCGGCCCCGAGCAATGGCGCGGGACCTCTCCCTACTTCGGGAGCTGCTCCCGAAGTACCTCAGCCAGTGGATACGGGGACCTGTTCGGCTGCCACCTCTGAGGTCCAATGCGCCATGGGCCACCGATGATGGAAGGCTTCTTTAAGGAATTCTGCCTTTACTAGTCAAGAGTTTAACGCTCTTAGCTCGGTGGACGTCTACCTCGGGGTGACCTGTTCTGTCTTTGAAAAGGTGGTGGGTGTTCTATCACAGGGTTTGCAAGTAAGGTTTTATTCGAGGCCACATCATTTCGTAGTTCTCCCGTGCTTGATATAATGTCTTTGCTTAAAGGCAAACTAAACTGTCGAGCACGGTAGTAGCTCCTAAGGCTTGGTATGGGCACTTTTGACCGTATCGAGGCTTGCCACTAATAAAAATGATGCATTTGACAGGGCACTCGGGAGAAAAATAATCAACTCGCTGAGGTACTTGCCCAGATGAAGGGGAAGTTGAACACTGCTCTAGCCGAGGTAGAGCATGTAAAAAATTCACCGAAGAAGCACACGGTAAGCGTCTCTATTTCGCCTTGTATTCTTTTTGCAAGAACATCCTGAGGTCATATGACAACATGGTGCATTTTAGCAGCGGAAGCCCTAGGTGACCTGGAAAAGGACCTTAAACAGGCCCGTGAAGATTTACAACATGCAGAGTCGTAGTGGCAGGCTGGCCAGCATGTATTAACCCAAAGGAGGGAGGACACGAGCGTGCTCAGAGCAGAAAATGCTCGTCAGGCACAGGAGATCGAGAATTTGAAAGTTCAACTGGCCACCGCCAAGGCGAAAGAGCGACAAACGAGTGAAACATTTTTTGGTAACCTTTTGTCTCCATTTTAAGATGGTTTCCCAGTTGTGTTATTGCTAAATGTGATCAGTAGGCTAATATGTGTTTCCTGGTAGTTTCCCTAGCCGTTCAGCCCCTTGAGGCTGCTGAACCATTGCCATGCCGTGACTCATCTGTCCGTGGTGCATGAAAGCGCCTGAAAGGCGATGAAGGGAGTGTTTAGGGCTTTATGGCCCGAGGAGGAACATGTGCCTGAAGACATGTCGATCCTTGCCGAGCGGCTTAAGAAGGCTCGACACCGGATTGAGGCCTGGAAGATTTCGGCGTGTAACACCCCATGTCATTAGCCACAGTAATCACTTTTGATAATGATAAGTTAGCAAGTTTAACAGTGCATACTCATCATTAGCATCATATTGCATTTCAACTCCTAACTCAAATTCAAATTTAAATGAAAGTGGAAAATAAAAGTTGTCCAACATAGACACTAAAATGTTCAGTAAATAGCAAATATTGCAGAGACTATTCTAAAATTGAAACCAACAATTAATAAATTCATTAGGTGGCACTAACATTACCAAAACAGCAAGGTTTAATACATTCTATTTATTATAAAATTTGTGTGAACTCAAGTTAACTCCAAACCAATTTTTGGTAGTGGTAGAGGATGCCTAGTATTTATGGGAACAATTCCCATGTTTTACAAAATTCAATTTGAGGCCTAACTATTTACTAAACAGGAATTATGAATAAATAAAAAGTAAAGGACAAAAGAAAACAAAACAGAAAAAAAAGGAGAAAATTCCCCCCCGGCCCAACTGGGCCACGGCCACCAGGCCGGCCCAGCTTCTCCCCCCCCCTATATGGCCTCCCCCCAGCCGAACCCTAATCCCCACCGACACTCCCCCCCCCCTCGTTCCCCCCCGATCTGGATCGCCCAGCCCGCGCGCTCGCCTCGCCCATCGCCGTCGCCACACCACATCGCCGAGCAGACAACCGTCGCCGCCGTCGTCCTCACCTCCTCCCCACGCCGCTCCATCACGCCTCGCCGCCCGGTCATCTACAACGTCGGTGAGGCTCCAGCCTCCTCCTTTCCCCTCGGTCATCGCCGGCTCGCCGCGCTCCGGCCTTGCGTGCGTCGTGCCCTGCTCCTCCTTCCCGCGCGCTGCGCTGCTGCTTCGGCTTGCTGCAGCTCGAGTCGCCAACGCGCGCGCCCACGCGGCCACAGCCGCGCCGGCTCGCCTCGTCGCCGCGCCCACAACCCCCCCTCACGCGCCCCGCTTCCCCGCCGATTCGCGGCCACCGCTGCGCCCGTCCGCTGCGGCCCCGCTTGCTGCTCGCTGCTGCGTCGCTCGCCGCAGCCGCTGGTCCGCACAGCGCTCCCGCTCGCCGTCGCGCCATCGTAACCACCCCGATGCCGCTGCTGCTCTGCTCCGCCGGCCTCGCGCCCGCGCGCGCCTTCGCGCACCAGTGCCTGCTCGCCCCTGCCGCTGCCCGCGCGCGCGCGCCCACCACGCCCGCTAGCGCCTGCGCCCGACGGCCGCTAGCGCCCCGACCCGCAAGGCCCCTCTGGGCCACAGACACATCGGGCCCACGCCCTGAAACGATTTTAGAAAATTAGAAATGATAAAATAGAAAATAAAAATGAATTATTAAAATTAATAATTAATTGATTAGAAAATTAATTAAGTTAATTAACTTTGATTAGGTTAAACTAATTAACTAATTAGTTTAATTAAACAGTAGTTAGTTAATTAAACCTGATTAGCCTAACAGTCAGTGATAGGTGGGACCCACGTGTCAGATGACTGCTGACGTCAGCATGATGTCATGCTGACATCTTCAACTACTGTTTTGGATAATGTTTAATTTAAATAAATAATTAAATTCCAGAAATTAATAAAAAGTTTAGAAAATCATATTAAATAATCCGTAACTCCGATGAAAATAATTTATACATGAAACTTGCTCAGAATTTCGATACGAACCCGAATACGCCCTCTGTATTCCTGACAGATGCCTCTAACTATAAGAACGTTGAACTTTTAGACCGATTTCGATAAATGAATAGTGCCCAATTTTAATTAAATAAATCCGAATAAATTCCTAAATTAACTAAATCATTTAGTTAGGTAGTAGAACACCCCGGCATATCATTTAGGCATGTCATGCATATTGTTTGCATTATTGCCATGAATTTATTGTTTCTCTCCCCCTCCTTCTCTCTCGATAGACGCTGAGACCGACGATGCTGCACCAGGATACCACTACACTACCGACGAGCAGCCCGTTGGCGATCTCTCTCTCTCTTGCCAGAGCAACCAGGCAAGCCCCCCCTTAAGCATCCTAATATCGCCCATTCTATTCTCCTGCTTGCATTAGATTTTGCTACTTCTATTGTATGCTCCTATTCTGATGCATAGCCTGCTGTTGTAACCTGTTCATTTCTACCTTACCTGCCTATGATAAACTGTTTAGTTTAGGTTGGAATGAACCATCAGTGACCCCACCACCTTACCCGTGTTGCCCCTGCTAGATCATCGACGACTCGATCAACGTGATCGTTGACCAGAGACCGACACCTCACTTCACACCCCCTTAGTTGTACGACTCTGCGTAGTAACTATCGAGTGCCGAGGGTGATACCTCGTAACGCACTCTTGATGAATACTCTGCAGTGTAGCTGTTCGTTCGTGGTCATCGAGGGTGATTCCTCCTTCTCCACTTCCGATACGACTCTGTCGTGCGACCCCTCAGTGTGAACCTCGAGGGTGATACCTCATACGTTCACCCTGATGATTTCGTCGAGTGGAATCCGCCGAGGGTGATTCCTCGGGTTTTCCCCTTGATGTTATGACCACACGATTACTTGACCTTTGTTACAGGCGGGTCCACCCTGGTGGGTACCCGCTGGGGATCTATGATGTCGGGTGTGCCGGAAGGGCACTCGAGTGTGACATTGTGGCGGAGCATCAGAGACTCTGATTGTCTTCGCGTGATACTAATTGAGCCTATTGGATTTGGGTGTGTGATCTGAGTGGGTCGACGTGCCCTATACGCACTACCAGCACGCGGGATAATGGTTATGGGACCCTCTGCGATGTACGTTTCTCCCGAAAGCTCGTCTGACATCACGATTCACCGTGCGGGCTGATTGTCGGGATTGGGCTGGATACTTCACTGACGAGTTCAGTGTCGCGCCTGCACCCCGGCCAGTCTCGCAACGCGCAGGGTGCCCAGGGCGATGGCCCAAGACCTCTGGGTGCATAGGTTAGTCCGGCGTGCTGACCTCTCTGCCGAGCCTAGGTAGAGCGCTGCTTCGTGTTGATCTTCCGAGGACGGGCATTACCCAGCAAGTGTGTCTGGCCAGAGTTGATCGAGCGTGTTGGGTAACAGTAGTGCACCCCTGGAGGGATGAATCTTCTATCGATAGCCGGTCCTACGGTAAAGGACGCTCAGTTTGTGTATCCCGATCTACTACTTAAATTGGATACTTGTTACTTAATTGAAGCTTCGGGATCGCTTTCTCGCTTGGGAGTCGAGGAAGGATCTTTAAGCTATACTTCAACATGTATGCTAAATAAAATGCTATTCTACTCTCTTCTACCGCTGCAAGATGATGGCCTTGTGAAGATGTTTGAAGATGCTAGTCTTCGATAGGACTAGGCCTTCTCTCTATTCTGGCATTTCTGCAGCCCAGTCCACTTATATAGCCTTTCTCCATTGATAATGTTGCATATGTAGTATAGATCCTTGCTTGCTGAGTACTTCGGATGAGTACTCACGGTTGCTTTACTTTCTCTTTTCCCCATATACCCCACCTTGATGATACATCAGACGATGGAGTCCAGGAGCCAGATGCCACCACCGGAGCTTACTACCAGGAGGGCCCAGAGGGCACTTACTACTAGATTGAGCCAGCTGACCAGCAGTAGGATCGGAGGCTCCCAGGCAGGAGGCCAACGCCTTTCGATCTATAGTCGTTGTTTGTGCTAGCCTTCTTAAGGCAAAACTTGTCTAACTATGTATGTACTCAGATAATATTTGTATGACTGACTTATGTATTCGGATCTTCGTGATCCCTGGTCTGTAATATTGTGGATCTCCATTAATTTGTGTTTAGAGTTGTGTTGTGATATCTTCCCGTGAGTCCCTGTGCTTGATCGTACACCTTTGCGTGTATGATTAGTGTACGATTGAGTCGGGGGCGTCACACGGCGTGTCATGAAGGAGCGAGGGAAGCCTGGGCCATGGTCAAGATGCAGTACACCAGCGTGGATACAACCCATCTGACCGAGGTAGAGCCCATAGGGCCTGACGGGGAAGAAATACCCACAAGCCTGGTGTATGAAAATATCATGCCGGCCGCTCGCTTTTTGCAAAAAGATTGTGCCCTGGACACCTTGATAGATGGGCTAGACCAAGTGTAATTAAGTAAATTTTATGACTCTATGTATCGAAGTACTTTACGTCATTAATTGATCATTCTGCGCATCCAAACTGTGTCAACCATCCATCGGCTTCTACCTCCTTGTCCAGTGGCTGAGGAGTGTCCCTTACTACTAGCCGAACTAGTCAGACCAGATACTTCGGGTGACAAGGCAATCCGGCTATATGGCTCAAAAGACAATAGTGGGGCAGAGAGTTATGTTATATTACTGCTTAAGTAAGAAACATCTTCCGAGAAAAATAGTTCTTCCCTTTTCTCGGGTGACTATGTCAAGCACTTTCATCCGAACACAAGTGAACTCGAAGTAAAAGCCCCTGGTCGGGGTTTGAAAGACCCCCCCCCCCCCATTTTGTTACGGTGTCATGGCCAACCAATTTGTACGTTTAAGAATGCTATAGATTTCGGCTTTGTTCGTCTGAGGTACTGCTCCGGGTGACCCGGGAGTAACAATTGGAGTGGTGCTCCCTTTGCCCCTTAGCCAAAAAATTGGCAACGTAAGGGGCAAGCACAGGAGCCAGGCAACCCAGCTTGGCCAAATCTTAAGTCGAATTGGTGCATATTGTGGCTTTAAGGATGATAGGATGAAAGAAATGGAAAAACACATGTGTTGAGAGAACAAGCTATATTTTGGCATAGCCCTCAAGGAAAGACATATAAAGATGCCTCCGAGGTGAGCGGAAAAGAAAGTAACACTTAATGCAAAAAAAGGTATGTACATGGGAAGGAGATGCTTAAGTTTGTATCCGTAGAAATGTCGGAGCAGTGCGGCGTTCCAGGGATTGGGCTCCAAACGCCCATCCGTTGGAACCCGGATTTGGTAGGCGCCTCCGATGAGAACCTGGTCAATGATGAATGGCCCATCCCACTTGGGTGAGAGTTGATGCTTTTGTTTCTCTGGGTGGAGCCTCATGACGAGATCGCCGATTTTGAATTCCTTTGCGTGGGCTTCCCTGCTGTGATAGCATCTTGCTTGTTGCTGATAAAGCATGGAGCATGCCCGAGCTATGTTGCGTTCTTCTTCCAGGGCATCCAAGGCGTCTTGCAAATCTAGCTCGGCCTCCATTTCCTCGTACATGCATACCCGAGGTGCATCATGTATTATATCTCAAGGGAGTACCGTCTCAGCGCCATATACCATGAAGAATGGGGTGTAACCAGTGGATTGGTTGGACATTGTGCACAGCCACCATAGGACGGAATCAAGTTCGTCTACCCACTTGCAGTCAGCTTCTTTAAGGGAGCATACTAGCTTGGGCTTGATGCCACTGAGTATTAGTCCGTTGGCGTGTTCTACCTGCCCGTTCAACTGCGGGTGATAGAGTGACGCATAGTCGAGCTTGATGCCCATCTTTGCGCACCATGCTTTGACCTCTTTGGCTGTGAAGTTTGTCCCGTTGCTTATTATAATGTTGTGGGGGATAACATAACGGTGTACTACCCCAGAGATGAACTCAATTACTGGGACTGCTCCAACCAAGGTGACTGGTTTTGCTTCGATCCACTTGGTAAATTTGTCTGCCATGACGAGTAGATACTTATTTTTTCTCGTGAAACTCCCTTAAGTGGGCCCACCATATCGAGCCCCCAGATCGCAAACGTCCAAGTGATCGGGATAGTCCAAAGAGCTGTTGGGGCCATGTGGCTTTGTTTGGCGAACACTTGACAGCCAGGGCAATGTTGTACTAGTGTTCTAGCATCGGCCCCTGCTGTTGGCCAGTAAAACCTAGCTCTCAACGCCTTGCTGACCAAGGTTCGAGCAGCGGCGTGATGTCCGCTCATGCCGGAGTGTATTTCGCTAAGTAGCGATCTCCCCTCCTCCTCGGATATACATCGCTGGAGGACATCCGTGGTACTTAGTTTATATAGATCCCCTTCATGGACCTTGTAGGCTTTAGACTGCCTTATAATCCGACGTGCGTCAGTTTGGTCCTCGGGGAGCTCTTTGGTTAGAAGGTATGCGAGGAGGGGCTCGGTCCAGGGTGCAATGACTGCCATAACCTCATGTGCCAAAGTCGTTTCCTGGATGGTCGATCCTCCGATTATTTCTTCTTCAGCTTCGTCCTTAAGTGGGGTGGATTGCACTATGTTATTTGACTCCGATGTGTCTTTGTCGTCCTCCCAGATGGCTTGAAGAGCCATTCGAGGAAGGTGTTTTTTGTTACCTTATCTTGTTTGGTGCCCATTCATGAGAGGATATCGGTGGCCTGGTTGCTATCGCGGGGGATGTGATGAAATTCAAGCCCCTCGAACCTAGCCGAGATCTTTAAGACTGCATTCCTGTAAGCTGACATTTTTGGGTCCTTGGCATCAAACTCGCCATTTACCTGGGACATGGCGAGGTTGGAATCCCCTCGCACCTCGAGGTGTTTAGCGCCCATCAAGACTCCTATCCGGAGTAGTGGTAAAAAAGACTCCTATCCGGAGTCCGTGCAGAAGGGCCTCGTACTCAGCTGCATTATTGGAGTAAGTGTACATAATCTATAGCACGTATCAAATGTTGTCGCCAGTTGGCGATGTGAGAACTACTCTGGCCCCTAGCCCAGTGAGCATTTTTGAGCCATCAAAACATATGGTCTAGTGTGAATATGTGATGTACTCTCTAGGGAGCTCGGCCTATGTCCATTCGGCTACAAAGTCTGCCAACACCTGAGATTTAATAGCTCGGCGTGGCCGGTATGTTATTTTGAATGGTAAGAGCTCTATGGCCCATTTGGCTATATGCCCTGTAGCATCCCTATTATTGATTATGTCACTTAAAGGGACTTCGGATGCCACGGTTACCAAGCACTCTTGAAAGTAGTCTCTAAGTTTGCGTGACGCCATGAAAATGGCGTAAGCTATCTTCTGATAGTGCGGGTAGCGTGTCTTGCACGGGGTTAAGACTTCGTAGACGTAGTTGACGGGCTTTTGGACTTGGAACTTGTGGTCCTCCATGTCTCGTTCGAGCCCGAGCACTGCGCTGACCACCTGGTTGGTGGCCAAGATGTACAATATCATCGGCTCACATATGCCCGGTGCTGCTAAGATGAGATTCGTGGCAAGGAGGGTTTTAATGTCTTCCAACGCAACCGCTTCCTTGTTAGTCCATTTGAAATTCTTTGTTTGCTTAAGTAACCTATACATGGGTAGAGCTTTTTCCCTGAGTCTTGAGATGAAGCGGCCTAGCGCGGCTACGCAGTTAACTTTTGCACATGTTTAAGCTCGGTTGGCACCTCTAGCAAAGTCAAGGCTCGTATTTTTGCCGGGTTGGCTTCGATTCCTCGGATGGACACGATAAAGCTGAGGAGTTTGCCTACTGGTACACTGAAGACACATTTCTCCGGGTTGAGCTTGATTTGATATTCCCGCAGACTAGTGAATGTGTCATGGAGATTGTCAACCAGCTTCCCGATGTGTTTTATTTTAACAACTACATCATCGACGTAGGCCTCAACGGTTTTTTCGATGTGTTTTTTCAATCATGTTTGGATCATGCGCTAGTATGTAGTGTCGGCATTTTTTTGCCCAAAGGGCATTGTATTAAAGCAAAATGGACCATAGGGCGTAATGAATGTTGTTGCAGCTTGGTCAGATTCTTTCATCTTTGTCTGATGATATCCTGAGTAGGTGTCTAGAAAGCACAGTGAATTGTGCCCAGCCGTGGCTTCTACGATTTGATCAATACATGGTAGCAGGAAGGGGTCCTTGGGGCAAGCCTTGTTAAGGTCTTTAAAGTCGATGCACAGGCGGCATGACCTATCCTTCTTGGGTGCCATGACCAGACTGGCAAGCCAGTCAAGGTGTTTTATGTCTCTTATAAATCCGACTTCAAGGAGTTTGGCCAATTCTTCGCCCATCGCTTGACGCTTGGGTTCAGAGAAATGCCGAAGAGCTTGTTTAACAAGTTATAACCCTTCAAGATATTCAAGCTGTGTTCGGCAAGTCTGTGGGGTATCCGTCGCATGTCTGAGGGATGCTAGGCGAATATATCCCAGTTTTCCATAAGGAAGTTGCGTAGGGCCTCGGCAACTTCCGGCTCGAGGTTTGCCCCGATTGATGTTGTTTTAGCTGGGTCAGTAGGGTGTACTTGGAATTTAACTATGTCATCGGCCTATTTGAATGAGGTCGACTTTGGCCGCTTGTCGAGGATAAGATCATCCCGGTCAACTTCGGCTCGTAGTGATGTTAATTCTTCGGTCGCGAGGGCTTCGGATAGGGACTCTAGAGCGAGCGACGTTGTTTTGTTTTCGGCCTTCAGTGCTCTATCAGGATCACTCGAGATGGTAACGATCTCGGTCGGGGCCGGCATTTTGAGCTTAATGTAGCTATAGTGTGGAATAGCTTGAAACCTTGAGAAGGCGTCCCGCCCTAGGAGGGTGTGATAGCCACTTTTGAAGGGGGCGATGTGGAACGTCACCTCTTCGGATTGGTAGTTATCGGGTGTTCCGAAGACCACGTCTAAGGTGATTTTACCACTGCAATGTGCCTCTCGTCCTGGTATTATGCCTTTAAAGGTGATATGGCTATGTTCGATGCATGATTTGTCGATTTGCATCTTGTCCAGAGTATCTGCATATATTAAACTGAGGCTACTGCCTCCATCCATTAGCACTTTCTAAAGACGACAGCCACCGATAATTGGGTCAAGAACCAGTGCGGCGGGAGATCTCCTCAGGGTGGACCTCGGCTAATCATTATGATCAAAGGTGATCGGTGTGTCTATCCATGCGCCCCGAGCTGTTACGTGTTGGATATAATTGACTTCCTAGAGAGCACGCTTCCTCTGATTGTTGGATGCGAAGGTTTTGTAGATCATCAGGGCCTCGTCATCGCCCGAGGACTCCTCTGCATGCCCAGGCCTGCCATTGAGGAGGATTAAGCCTCCCTTAGCTACTTGACTTATTACCCAGCAGTCGCAAAGGCTGTGGGCTGGGCAGGTGTTGAGGAGAACGGAGTGGATCGGGCATGGCTTATCCAAGAGGCCATCAAGAGCTGTCCTGGGGCGGCCCATGGTTTTCTTCTTCTTTCGAGGTCGCTCAACTGACGTGAGCTGCGTACGGGCCTCGCAACAAGGCATAAGCCTGTCACGCTTCAGTTTGTAGTCACAGATCGAATTTGTTTGTTTTTCTCGGGCCCACTAGGCATCTTCAATGGCACAGAATTTCGATACTAGATCGAAGTTCGAAGCGCCTTTATCTTTACATCCGCGCTGGAAAGTTGCTATTATTTTTTAGTCTTGGTAATCTGGTATGTCGTTCTTGATGGACGAAAACCTAGCCCAGAATTGCCTGATTGTTTCATCAGGTAGTTGTTGCACTTAAGCGAGATCCCAAACATCGGAGGGGCCTGAATTATTAGGGCAATATTTGATTTGGGAGGCGGGTGGGGGAGAAGTTTCGTTCTCCAAGGACCATGGGCTTGAAGCCCTGATGTCCTTATCCTGTAGAGGATATGTAGCTGCTAGATCGACTGAGCTGATTTGAGGATCAGGCTTGTCGGTTGTTTCATACTGGTCACTACTTGGATCGTTCTCTAGAAAATACCTTAGCCCCTCGCCTTTTATGGGGGGTTTGGTCAGGGCAGAGGAAAGGTCATGGATCATATCTAACCCATAAGGGAAAAGGTGTGATCCATTGACGAAGCTTTCGAGCACGGAGGCAATGCCCTACAGGTTGGAGTCGTTAACCAATGATCCCATCGAACCTTTGCCGATCACATAGTGGAACTCTAAATGAAAGCACCAATGTCAGTCATAAAATCGGCAGACCTCGGGGTAGGGGGTCCTGAGCTGTGGATCTTGGATCAATGGTAAGAGGAACGAAGGAGACGATGTTTACCAAGGTTTGGGCCCTCTCTATGCAGGTAAAACCCTACGTCCTACTCTTGTTTATATTGATGATGATGTATCAAGTACAAGCTTGATCTACCTCGAGATCATGAGGAGAGACCTAACTCTAGGGCTAGGTGAATATAATTGTGTTGAGATCCCCTCTATGGGTTAAACCCTTTGGCTTATATACACGCAAGGTAGGGTATCTAGGGTTACATGGTCGGTGTCTAGGGGGGTGAATGGAGGCGGTAGGAGATGTCTTGGAGTATAAGCCAAGTCTTCGGTAGATGAGGTCTTGATCACGTCCAGGCATGTAGCTTTCGGAGTCCATCCAATGGAGAATGAGGCCTACAGGCCTAGCGAGGACTATGGCCTGCTTGGTTGGCACCCCCTAGTCTACGACACTGTCAGAAGGCTTCTACATCATCCTTGCTACCTTCCGATATGCATGAGTAGTTCACCATAGACCTACGGGTCCATGGATAGTAGCTAGATGGCTTCGTCTCTCTTTGATCTTCAATACCATGTTCTCCTCGATCTTCTTGGAGTTCTATCCGATGTAATCTTCTTTTGCGGTGTATTTGTTGGGATCCGATGAATTGTGGGTTTATGATTAGTTTATTCATTAAAAGTAATTGAGTTTTTTCTGAAATTTATTATGCATGATTGTTATAGCTTTGTATTTCTCTCTTATCTATTTGTTTCGTTTGGCCAACTAGATTGATTTATCTTCAATGGGAGAGGTGCTTTGTAATGGGTTCAATCTTGTCGTGCTCTATATCCCAGTGACAAAAGGGGACAAGACACATATTTGTATTGTTGCCATTAAGAGTAAAACGACGAGGTTTATTCATACTGATTGGGTTTACTTTGTCTACATCATGTCATCTTGCTTAAGGCATTACTCTGTTTGCCATTAACTTAATACCATAGATGCATGTTGTATAGCGGTCGATTGGTGGAGTAATAGTAGTAGATCCAGGCAGGAGTTGGTCTACTTGTCTCGGACGTGATGCCTATATACATGATCATTGCCGTGAATACATCATAACTATGCGCTTTTCTATCAATTGCCCAATAGTAATTGTTTCACCCACCGTATGCTATGTGTTCGAGAACGAAGTCTCTAGTGAAAACTATGGCACCTGGGTCTACTTTTATCATATTGCTAAAAATCCAAAAATACTTTGCTGCAATTTATTTACTTTTATTTTCCTTTGCAATTTATCTATCTATCTATCACTATCAGAATTAATCCTTGCAAGTAACGAGTTCAACTGGATTGACAACCCTCTTGCCTGTGTTGGGTGCAAGTATTTGCTTTTGTGTGTGTAGGTGCTGCTTAGGGGAGTTTGCTTGGTTCTCCTATTGGTTCGATAACCTTGGTTCTCACTGAGGGAAATACGTATGTCTACTGTACTGCTTCACCCTTCCTCTTCAGGGAAATCCCAACGCGGTTTACAAGTAGCAGTGAGTGAAAGGGGTGCATCCCACCTGGCACCGCCCCAACTTCCTCTGAGAAAAGACTCAATTAATTTCAATGAATAAACTGGTCATAAACCGACAATTCACCGAATCCCAACAAACACACTGCAAAAGAAGATTACATCGGACAGAACTCCAAGAAGATCGAGGAGAACATGGTATTGACGATCAAAGAGAGAGAGAAGAAGCCATCTAGCTACTAGCTATGGACCCGTAGTGTCGGTGTCAAAACCGGCGGACTTCGGGGTAGGGGGTCCCGAGCTGTGGATCTCAGATTGGTGGTAACAGGAACGAAGGAGACGATGTTTACCCAGGTTCGGGCCCTCTTGATGGAGGTAAAACCCTACGTCTTGCTCTTGTCTATATTGATGATGATGTATCGAATACAAGCTTGATCTACCTCGAGAGCGTAAGTTGTGTTCTAACCCTAGGACTAGGTGAACGTGATTGCGGTTGGATCCCCTCTATAGGCTAAACCACTTGGCTTATATACACGCCAGGTGGAGCTCCTAGGGTTACATGGTCGGTATCCAAGGATGCATATGGAGGCGGCAGGAGTTGGCTTGGAGTATATGTCAAGTCTTCGGAATATGCAATCTTGATCTAGCGTGCAGCTTCAGGAGTCCACCTCAATGAGAACAAGGGCCTACAGGCCCATCCCGAGGACTATGGGCCGACCACCTTGGTACCCCCTTGTCCAGGACACCGTCAGTAGCCCCTAAGCTGGTCGTCGACATCGAGGACGATATTGTTGAACTTCGGTTCTGAAGTCTTTGGCTCGACAGGCGAGTTCCTGTAAATGATCTTTTAGCGCAGCCTCAAAAGGTCTTCGGCCCGCTCAATGGTTCCACCTAGGGCCCGGCCCCACTACACATGGCCTCTAATCCCTAACCTCGACCACCATGCCTCCTAGGGAATCAAGTCACTTTATGGAGAGTCGTCGAAGCGTCGGTGTCTTTTCCCTTTATTTATAGCAGGTAGCCCAGGTTTATGACAAAGCGCATCTTAATCCCCTTCTTCATAACCCATGCAATCCTTCCCTTCTCTCCCAGGTCCAACCCGAAGAGCTCTATCAATGGCAAGCAACGCAGGCTCTTCGAGGCACCCTGATGGCCCCATCAGAGGTGACTGGGGGACCTGCGCAGTCACGCATCTCCAACTGGAGCGCCTGGCAACCCAAGGATATCTGCCAGATTCAAATCTGGCCTCCACTCACCCAGGATTAACATCCATGAATGGGCAAATGCACCCCAACAGCTACCCTACCCCGCACGAGGGAGAGTGGGTATGCTTTGTTTCTTTCCTTCTCCACGGCCTAGGATTCCCCATTCATCCTTTCCTTCGGGGTTTGCTTGAATTCTCTGGGCTACAACTCCACCATCTCACCCCAACTCAATTTTACACATTGTGGGGTTTGTTCCCCTTTGCGAAATGCCCTCGGATGCGAGGCGCACTTCAGGCTATGGCGGAGGTACTTCTGCATAGTGCCCTGCTCCCCTACCGAGAAGCTATACGAAGTAGGTGTAGCCAAAGTTTGCCGAATTGATGGGATGGACCACCCATCAGGTACCCCTCAAGAGGATGCCGACATCTGGCCATCCAAGTGGTTTTATATAGATGATGTCCCTCTGTATGACCCAGCTCGACCCGGGCTCCCAACGTTCTCCTCGGAACCCCGAAGAAGCGCTACAGCTGGAGACCGTGGAGTGCCGCTTAGGAAAATAGCGCCGATGTAGACAGCTTGGTGGCTCAAGTGAGGTTGCTACCGCATCGGCCTTACTATTATAGACGTAATGGCCATGGCGATCAGCCGAAGAGTCCAGCCTCTTCGGCAATGATAGCACCTATTGTGCATGTACAACAGAACCGGAGACGCTTCCTGATCGATTCAGGAAAATTTTTACGACCAGATGGCCTTGGGGACCGTACTGGCCAACCTTTACCAAGGATCAGCAGAGGATTTCGCCTGGTGGCAGTTTCGAGACAGGTTGTCTTATTACAACCCTATTGATATAGTAAGCTCTCTCGGACTTCCTCGTCTATCCAAGTTGTTTTTATGACTAATTCTTCTGACCGATCCTTTATTGACTCCGGACAGAGATGGAGGCGTTGGGTCGAAACTTTAAGCAGCCTCGCACCTGAGCCAGAGACACACCATCGAGTGGAGGATCCCGTCTTCCATGAAGATGAAGAGTTTTCCCTCATATACGAAGAGGGAAGTTCTATCTAGAGAGCCTTGACAGCTCAAGGGTTGTCGTCGCTCCCGATGTACCGGGAACGCGACTGGCCTCAGCGGTAAAGCCCCTCACCTCTACTCGCAAGAGAGCTCCTCGCTCCAAGGTCCCTAGTCGCCTGCCATCTCCTCCAAAGGAACGACGCTCAAAGCATCTGCGCAGAGAACCGGATCCTCAAAGGAGCCCTCAATTGGAGGCGCGCGGAGCTCGGCCACGTGTGGCAACCCCGGATGCAGGCCAAAACGCTTCCTCGGCTCACAGGTAACATGCTTTTCATTATTTCCCCTGAAAATAACAACACAGATTTTGACTTTCAATCCACTTGCAAACAGTCCATTCCTTCCTCGACAGCGGGGGATGCAAGGGTCGGAGGGACATCGGCTCCGAGCAGTGGCACGGGACCCCTTCCCACCTCGGGGGCTGCTCCCAAAGTCCCTCAGCCAGACGATTCGGGGACCTGTTCGGCCACCCCTTCCGAGGTCGAAAGCGCCATGAACTACCGACGACGGAAGACTTCCCTAAGGAACTCCGTCTTTACGAATCAGGAGTTTAATGCTCTTAGTTCGGTGGATGCGTTCCTTGGGGTGGCCCGCTCTATCTTCGAAGAGGCAGTGGGTGTTCTATCGCAGGGTTTACAGGTAAGACACTACCCGAGTCTATTTTTCTTTGGAGGTCTCTTATACTTGCCATAATTTGTTTGCTTAAAGACAAACCGAACTACTCAACAAGGCAGTAGCCCCTAAGTCTTGATATGGGCATTTGTGTCCGTATCAAGACTTGGAATAATGAAAAAAATGATGCCTTCGACAGGTCGCTCGAGAGAAGAATGTGCAACTTTCTGAGGTGCTTTCCCGAACCGAAGGGAAGATGAACACTGCTCTATCCGAGGTAGAGCATGTGAAAAAAATCACCCGAGAAGCACATGGTAAGTGCCTCTGATACGTCTCCAACGTATCTATATTTTTTGAATGTTAATTTGTTTACCCACCGTATGCTATTTTCAAGACAGAAGCCTCTAGTGAAAACTATGGCCCCCAAGTCTATTTTTATCATATATTAAAATCCAAAAATACCTTGTTGCAATTTTCTTTACTTTATTTTATTTTATTTTTGATTTTATCTATCTATTACAATGAGATTTGATCCTTGCAATTAAACGACGAGGGATTGACAACCCCTTGTTCACGTTGGATGCAAGTATTTGTTATTTTGTGTGTAGGTACTTGATTGCTTGTATCCTTGTCGGTATTTCCCCAAAGAGGAAGGGATGATGCAGTAGAGCTATGGTAGGTATTCCCTCAGTTATGAAACCAAGGTTATCGAATCAGTAGGAGAACCAAGCAACACTATGTAAACGGTACCTGCACACAAAGAACAAAAACTCGCAGCCCAACGCGTAAGAGGGGTTGTCAATCCCTCCTCGGTAAAAAGATAGATTAAATAGTATGAGTTTGGATAAATAGATCAGAATAAAACACAAAATAAAAGATGCAAATAAAAAGTGCAGAAAGGTATTTTTGGGTTTTTGGAATAATAGATCTGAAAACAAATGCGATGAAAAATAGATGGGAAAGCAATATGATAAAAGATAGACCCGGAGGGGCGTAGATTTCACTAGTGGCTTCTCTCGAGAAAATAGCATACAGTGGGTAAACAAATTATTGTTGGGCAATTGATAGAAGATCAAATAATTATGATGATATCCAAGGCAACGATCATTATATAGGCATCACGTCCAAGATTAGTAGACCGAAACGATTCTGCATCTACTACTATTACTCCACACATCGACCGCTATCTAGCATGCATCTAGTGTATTAAGTTCATGGAGAAACGGAGTAATGCAATAAGAACGGTGACATGATGTAGAGAAGATCTATTCATGTAGGAATAGACCCCATCTTGTCATGCTTAATAGCAATGATACATACGTGCCTCGCTACCCCTTCTGCCACTGGGTGAGGACACCGTAAGATCGAACCCATCACAAAGCACCTCTTCCCATGGCAAGAAAAATTGATCTAGTTGGCCTAACTAAACCAAAGATTCGAAGAAGAAATACGAGGCTATAAGTAATCATGCATATAAGAGATCAAAGAAGACTCAAATGATATTCATGGATAGAGATCTGAGCATAAACTCGAACTTCATCGGATCCCAACAAACACACCGCAAACAGTCATTACATCAAATAGATCTCCAAGAGACCATTGTATTGAGAATCAAAAAGAGAGAAAAAGCCGTCTAGCTACTGCCTATGGACCTGTAGGTCTATGGTGAACTACTCACGCATCATCGGAGAGGCACCAATGAGGATGATGAACCCCTCCGTGATGGTCTAGATTGGATCTCGTGGTTTTGTAACTTGCGGTGGATGGAATTGTGTTTAGTCTGCTCCCCTAGGGTTTCTGGAATATTTAGGTATTTATAGAGCGAAGAGGCGGTGGAGGAGACCCCTGTGGGCCCCACAACCCATCAGGGCGCGCCAGGGGCCTCTGGCACGCCCTGGTGTCTTGTGGGCCCCACGGGTCTCCCCACAGGTGCTTCCTTGGCTCCCAAGTTGTCTTCTAGTCCAAAAAAATCTCCAAAAAGTTTCATGGCATTTGGACTTCGTTTGGTACTGATATTTTGTGAAGTAAAAAACAAGAAAAAACAACAACTGGCACTGGGCACTATGTCAATAGGTTAGTCCCAAAAAATGATATAAAGTTGCTATAAAATGATTGTAAAACATCCAAGAATGATAATATAACAGCATGGAACAATTCAAAAATTATAGATACGTTGGAGACGTATCAGTACTCCTAACCAGGTGGTGCATGGTTGTCCTACTAGATTGATAACCTTGGTTCTTAACTGTGGGAAATACTTATCTCTACTCTACTGCATCATCCTCTCCTCTTCGAGGAAATCCCAACACAGGTAACAAGTAACAAAAGAATTGCTGGCGCCGTTGCCGGGGAGACATCATCAACATCTATCAAGTACCATCGCATAAACTTTCATCTCCTTGCATTTGCATTGTTTGCCATTTGCTTCTCGTTTTCATCTCCCCCACTTCTAAAACATTTTCACAAAAATACAAAAATATTTTCCGTTTGCCTTTTTTGTGTTTGCTTCTTTTCTTGCTTGTTATCTTGTTTGCCAAGTCACGATGTCTCAAGAAAATACAAAATTGTGTGACTTCTCCAATACTATTAATAATGATTTTATTACTACTCTGATTTCTCCTTCCTCCACTAGTGCGGAGTCTTGTGATATTAATGCCGCTTTGCTAGATCTTGTTATGAAAGAACAATTTTTCGGTAGTCCTAATGAAGATGCAGCATCCCATCTTAACACTTTCGTTGAATTGTGTGATATGAAAAAGAAAAAAGATGTGGATAATGATATTGTGAAATTAAATTTATTTTGTTCTCACTACGAGATCATGCTAAAACTTGGTTTTCATCCTTGCCATGAAATAGTATCGATTCTTGGGATAAGTGTAATGATGCTTTTATTTCCAAGTACTTTCCTCCCGCAAAAATTATTTCCCTTAGAAATCAAATTATGAATTTTAAACAACCTGAGCATGAACATGTTGCCCATTCTTGGGAGAGGATGAAATTAATGATAAGAAATTTCCCTACTCATGGCTTAAGTTTATGGATGATCATACAAAAAAAATTATGCGGGATTGAATTTTGTCTCTAGAAATCTTTTAGATTCCGCCGCGGGAGTTACCTTTATGGATATCACATTGGGAGAAGCTACCAAATTTCTCGATAATATTATGGCAAATTATTCACAATGGCACAATGAAAGAACCCCTACTAGTAAAAAAGTGAATTATGTTGAAGAAATTAGTACTTTGAGTGATAAAGTAGATGCACTTATGAAAATGGTTGCTAGTAAAAGTGCTCATATTGATCCTAATGATGTGCATTATCTACTTTGATTGAGAAAAATAATGATCCCATAGATGTGAATTTTGTCTCGCAAAACAATTTCAATAGTAATGCTTATAGAGGTAATTTTAATCCTAGGCCGTTTCCTAGAAATTCCTCTAATAATTATGGAAATTCCTATGGTAATTCTTATAGTAATAATAATAGGATTCCCTCTGATCTTGAAATTAATATCAAATAATTTATCAATCCTCAAAAAGTTTTCAATACTACGATAGAAGAAAAATTGAGTAAACTTGTTGATATGTCTAGGAGCATGGATATAATCGTTCATGATGTAGAAAACTTAAAACTAAATTTTTGCCACGCAAACTTGACATTAATGAATCAATTAAATCTATTCGTGTCTCCATGGATGAAAGTAAAGAAAGAACCACCAGGTTGAGGGCTAAGCGAGAATTCTTAGAAAAAATGATTTTGCCCGTTTTTTATCGTAATAATGATGAATATATTAAAATGATTGGTGTTACACCGATTGATTCTTTGTTCAGTGATATTAAACTTGATTAAAATAGGACTTAATAAGAGTCAACTTTAGCTAGAAGGTGTCTCCATAATTCGGAGGGTGAAAATCTTAATGAAAAAATTGATAAAAGTGGGTTTGGAGAGGTAAAAACTTTAAATAGCGATGTGCCCACTCTTTTGGATTTCAAGGATTTTAATTATGATTGTTGTTCTTTAATTGACTGTATTTCCTTGTTTCAATCCATGCTAAATTCACCCAATGCTTATGAACAAAATAAGGCTTTACTAAACATATTGTAGAACCGATGATGAAAGCTTTGGAAGAAAAGCTAGAATTGGAGGTCTCAATACCTAGGAAATTATATGATGAGTGGGAACCTACCATTAAAGTTAAAATTAAAAATTATGAGTGCAATTGTTTATGTGATTTGGTTGCTAGCGTTTCCACAATACCAAAATCTCTATGTGATGTGCTAGATTTTACCAATATGGATGAATGTTCTCTTAATTTGCACTTAGCAGATTTCACTATTAAGAAACCTTTGAGTAGAATAAATGATGTTCTTATTATTGCAAATAGGAATTATGTGCCCATTGATTTCATTCTGCTTGATATTGATTGCATTCAGTCTTGTCCTATAATACTTTGTAGGCCTTTCCTACGAACCATAGGTGCTGTTATTGACATGAAAGAAGGGAATATAACATTTTACTTTCCATTAAAGAAGGGTATGGAACAATTCCCTACAAATAGAATTAAGCCACCATATGAATCTATTATGAGGGCCACCTATGGAATAAATTTGAAGGATGACAACACTTGAAACTATGCATTACGCCTAGCTAGGGGCATAAAACAATATCGCTAGTTGGGAGGCAACCCAATAGTTATCTTAGTTATCTTGTTTCTTTTTCTATTTTTTTGTGTACACATAATTATTCTACTGTTATGGTTGTGTTTTCGTGTTTAAATTGGTGTTTGTGCCAAGTTAAGCCTTTCGGGTGATTTGGATGATTGTTGCTTTGATTCTGTGCAAAAACAGAAACGTCTGCGTCCAGTAGCAGAATTGTTAAAAAAAATTGGAGCGTTATAAAATTCTGAATGTTTTAAACATTATTAATATACAAATTTCTCACGTTGTCCTAATTTTTCAGAATTTTTGGAGTTACAGAAGTGTGGTCATTCTTCGAATTATTACAAACTGTTCTGTTTTTGACAGATTATGTTTTTGTTGCGTTGTTTGCTTGTTTTGATGACTCTATGGATTGTATCAGGGGATATAAGACATGGTAAATTTAGAATACAGCAGGTATAATGCAATAATAAAACATGAATGGGTTTACAACAGTACCTAAAGTAGTGATTTGCTTTGTTATACTAATGGATCTCACAAAGGTTTTTGTTGAGTTTTGTGTGCTGAACTTTTCAAGTTTTGAGTGAGATCACGATGGATGAAGGAATAAGGAGTGGCAAGAGCCTAAGCTTGGGGATGCCCGAGGCACCCAAGGTAATATTCCAGGACTCCCAACCATCTAATCTTGGGGATGCTCCGGAAGGCATTCCCTCTTTCTTCTACCAACTATCGGTAATTTTACTTGGAGCTATATTTTTATTCATCACATGATATGAGTTTTGCTTGGAGCATCATGTATTATATGAGTCTTTGCTTTATTTGCTTTTTAGTTTGTCACAATCATCTTTACTGGACACACCTTTTTGAGAGGGACACGCATTATTCATGATTTGTTAGAATACTCTATGTGCTTCACATATATCTTTTGAGCTAGGCAGTTGCTCTAGTGCTTCACTTATATCTTTTAGAGCACGACGGTGGTTATATTTTAAAGAAATAGTTGCGCTCTCATGCTTCACTTATATCTTTTTGAGAGTTGACAATAGTAATGGCAATTAGTACAAGTTATGAATTTGGTCCCATTATGATAGGTATTTAAGAGGGATATAATGAAAACTTTCATGTAGATCACTGAATATGATAAGTTTGATTCCTTGCAGTAGTTTTGCAATATAAAGGTGGTAATATGTGGGTTGTGCTACTGATTAATTGTGGTTTAGTAAGAATATTGGTGTTAAGGTTTGTGATTCCCGAAGCATGCCGTATAGTCTCTCGTTATGCTATGAGAGCATGATTTATTATTGAGTGTCTTCCTTTGCATGAAGGTCGGGGGCGCGCGATGGTTAACTCCTACCAACCTACCCCATAGGAGCATGCGTAGTAGTACTTTGCTTCGAGGGCTAATAAACTTTTGCAATAAGTATGTGAGTTCTTTATGAGTAATGTGAGTCCATGATTATACGCACTCTCACCTTTCCGCAATTTGCTAGCCTCTTCGGTACCGTGCATTGCCCTTTCTCACCTTGAGATGTGGTGCAAACTTCACCGGTGCATCCAAACCCCGTGATATGATACGCTCTATCACACATAAGCTTCCTTATATCTTCCTCAAAACAGCCACCATACCTACCTATTATGGCATTTCCATAGCCATTCCGAGATATATTGCCATGCAACTTCCACCGTTCCGTTATTATGACACACATCACCATTGTCATATTGCTTTGCATGATCATATAGCTGACATAGTATTTGTGGCTCAACCACCATTCATCATTTTTTATACATGTTACGCTAGATCATTGCACATCCTGGTACACCGCCAGAGGCATTCATATAGAGTCATATTTTGTCCTAGTATCGAGTTGAAATTCTTCAGTTGTAAGTAAATAGAAGTGTGATGATCATCATATTCATTATTAGAACATTGTCCTAAGTGAGGAAAGGATGACGGAGACTATGATTCCCCCACAAGTCGGAATGAGACTCCAGACGAAAAAGAAAAAAAGAAAAAAAAGAGGCCAAAAAGAGCCCAACAAAAAAAGAGAAGAAAAAAGGAGAAAAGAAAAAAAGAGAAAAAAGAAAATGATAGAAAAAGAGAGAAGGGGCAATGTTACTATCCTTTCCACACTTGTGCTTCAAAGTAGCACCATGTTTTTTCATACAGAGAGTCTCCTATGCTTTCATTTTCATATAACTAGTGGGATTTTTTCATTATAGAACTTGGCTTGTATATTCCAATGATGGGATTCGTCAAATGTCCAAGGTCTTCATGAGCAAGCAAGTTGGATGCACACCCACTTAGTTTTATTTTTGAGCTTTCATACACTTATAGCTCTTAGTGCATCCGTTGCATGGCAATCCCTACTCCTTGCATTGACATCAATTGATGGGCATCTCCATAGCCCATTGATTAGCCTCGTCAATGTGATACTTTCTCCTTTTTTTGTCTTCTCCAAATTATCACCATCACCATACTCTATTCCACCCATAGTGCTATATCCATGGCTTGCGCTCATGTATTGCATGAGAGTTGAAGCGCATTAAAAAGTATGAACCAATTTCGTGAGAGCTGAAGCGCATTAAAAAGTATGAACCAATTGCTTGGCTTGTCATCGTGGTTATGAATGATAAAGACTTTGTGTTAAGAAGATGGAGCATGACAAGGCTATATGATTTTAAGGGATAATGTTCTTTAGCATTGATATCTTGAAAGACATGATTGTTTGTTGGTATGACTTATTATTATTGTTTTTATGTCAAACTATAGACTATTGCTTTGAATCATTGGATCTTATTATTCATGCCACAAAAGATAGATTACATGATGAACATGATAGGTAGAATTCCACATAAAAAATTATGTTTTTATCATTTACCTACTCGAGGACAAGCAGGAATTAAGCTTGGTGATGCTTGATACGTCTCCAACGTATCTATAATTTTTTACTGTTCCATGCTATTATTGTATCAATCTTGGATGTTTATTGTGAAATTATATATCATTTTTTGGGACTAACCTATTAACCTAGTGCCTAGTGCCAGCTGTTGTTTTTTGCTTGTTTTTGGCTTTTCAGGAAATCAATATCAAACAGAGTCCAAACAGAGAAAAAACTTTGGATCAATTTTTTCTGGACCAGAAGAAACCCTAGAAGGTTCAGGAGAAGACCTGATGAGCTACGAGGGAGCGACAAGCTCGGGAGGCGCGCCCCAAGGGGGGCGCATCCCCAGTCTTGTGGGCCCCTCATGGCACCTCTTGACCTAATTCTACCTCTATAAATTCTCAAATATTCCCCTGACATCAGGGAGCCACCTGAAATACTTTTTCCATTGCCGCAAGTTTCTGTTCTTGTGAGATCCCATCTAGAGGCCTTCTCCAGTACTCTGCCGGAGGGAGAATCGACCATGGAGGGGCTTTACATCAACCTTGCTGCCCTTACAATGATGTGTGAGTAGTTTACCATAGACCTACGGGTCCATAGCTAGTAGCTAGATGGCTTCTTCTCTCTCTTTGATCTTCAATACAATGTTCTCCTCGATGTTCTTGGAGATCTATTCGATGTAATCACTTTTTGCAGTGTGTTTGTTGGGATCTGATGAATTGTGAGTTTATGATCAGATTATCCATGAATATTATTTGAGTCTTCTCTGAACTCTTTTATGCATGATTATTATAGCTTTGTATTTCTCTCTGATCTATTGATTTGGTTTGGCCAACTAGATTGATTTTTCTTGCAATGAGAGAGGTGCTTTGTGATGGGTTTAATCTTGCGGTGATCTATATCCCAGTGACAGAAAGGGACAAGACACGTATTTGTATTGTTGCCATTAAGGATAAAACGATGGGGTTTATTCATGCGTGAGTTTACTTTGTCTACATCATGTCATCTTCCTTAAGGCGTTACTCCGTTCTTTATGAACTTAATACTCTAGATGCTTGCTAGATAGTGATCGATGTGTGGAGTAATAGTAGTAGATGCAGGCAGGAGTCGGTCTACTTGTCTCGGACGTGATGCCTATATACATGATCATTGCCTTGGATATCGTCATGATTATTTGCTTTTCTATCAATTACTCAACAGTAATTTGTTTACCAACTGTATGCTATTTTCAAGAGAGAAGTCTCTAGTGAAAACTATGGCCCCGGGGTCTATTTTTATCATATATTAAAATCCAAAAATACCTTGCTGCAATTTTATTTACTTTATTTTATTTTGTGTTTTATTTATCTATCTATCACTATGAGATTTGATCCTTGCAATTAACCGCCGAGGGATTGACAACCCCTTGTTCGCGTTGGGTGTAAGTATTTGTTATTTTGTGTGTAGGTACTGCTAACGAGGTGTTGCGTGGTTCTCCTACTGGATTGATAATCTTGGTTCTTAACTAAGGGAAATACTTATCTCTACTGTAATGCATCATCCTCTCCTCTTCGAGGAAATCCCAACGCAGCTTACAAGTAGCATATCTCTTATGTCCAGAAAAAAATTGTCAAAAAGTTTCGTGGCATTTGGACTTCGTTTGGTACTGATTTCCTGGAAAACCTAAAACAGGCAAAAAAATAGCAACTGGTACTTGGCACTAAGTTAATAGGTTAGTCCCAAAAAATGATATATAATTGCATATAAAACATCCAAGATTGATACTATAATAGCATGGAACAATAAAAAATTATACATACGCTGGAGACGTATCGCACATCTCTTTTCTTTTGCATATCACACAATTCAATGAAAGTGTTAAGATGGGATGCAACATCTTTATTAGGACTACCAAGAAATTGTTCTTTCATAACAAGATTTAGTAAAGCGGCATTAATATCACAAGACTCCGCACTAGTGGCGGGAGGAGCAATCGGAGTACTAATAAAATCATTATCTATTATATTATTAAAACGATAGAAAACGGACGACTCAGATGTAACAATAAAAAAAGACTCAAAACAATAGCTGTGATTTACTGAAAAGAATTACTACCTATGCAATTCTCCAGGTCCCATACGGTTTCAGCCAGACTTTTTTTTCAGGGACATTTCGAGCCAGCCTAGGAAAGCAATGAGTTAGAGCCCAAGTCATATACGCCTTTGTAATCAGGAAAGGAAAAGGTCGAACCTAAAAGCAGGTTCCTCCGACATACTTATATTAGGAAGTGCAACCTAATATGGTTGGAGAATGATGGACAAACTTAGACGATTGACAATGCGTGCGTACATGGGATTCTTGCTTCCCAAAGCAACAAGCCAAGGCCTGTCTAACCTGCACCGGTGTAGTTCCAATTGCAGCAGAAGAGGCACGCATGTCACGGGAAAGCAACGGAGCGGTGTGGACGTGTGGTCGCTGACCCATGGTGCTAGCCGCGTGATCAAGTAGAACAAGGGCGAAATCCATAAAAAGCTTCGGTCGACAACAACACCAACACGCATGCATGCATGCAAACATGTGCGCTGATCAATTTATCTCTTCCCTGGCATGTGTGCTTATTGATTCTTTATGGGTACCGGCTACTACATACTGTATAATCATATAGCTACCCCCCACACACATACATATAATATATGCATGTGTTTATGAGATATATGGCTTTTTCCAAAGGTATATGCATTTGTTTCAGTTTTGTAGATGCCATATGCATCATATATGTGCATGAGATCGCTTTGATTTTGAAATAACCACGTGTTGCTTACATAGATGGCCAATTTGTTAGACTATATGTTATAGAATCCATTTTATTAGGCCATTGCTTTTGTCCAGAAGAAAAACACATCACTGCCAACATGTGGGACGGCCGAGATGTTGGGCTGCATGCCGGCGACGCCAGAGATGCCAGAAGTGACGAGACACTAGCCATGTCGTCAGACATGTTCAGCGTGCACTGCAAGCAGCCGTGCAAATCCAGAGTAAGGTCTTTTTTTTTTGCAACTTCTTTTTCTTTATGTTGCCTCCATTGCCTTGGAAAAATTGCGAACTGCATGTATAGGTAAAGATTTACTATATGATGCAAAAGAATTACACGCAGATAAGCTACCACATGGATAACAACATGAATGGTGTGGTTCTGCTATAATATACATGGACTACTAAATGAAATGCCTCATGTTTTGGTTTAGGTTCGAATTTACAAAATAAAGAATTCCCTTATATCTTTCCTATAAAAAGAAGAAAGTTTTAATATTTGTTTTGATTATTTGGTAGATAAGGAGTGCATGTCACGAGCATTTCAAAGCATTCGTGGAAGATCTCCGCGCATGGTATTGTGCCATCTCGAAACACAATTACAAGACATATTGTGAAGTAAAGTTTAGACATTTAATTATGGATGAAATTATTTGTCATGGCGGGATGCTAACCTCAAGGAGGTCATCATTTGTCACAAGCAAGTGACTTTAACAATAATAATACATTTAACATGAAGATCTAGCGGGAGTATTATCATGTTTCCTCAAGATGATATATCAACTGTCACATGGCAGCTTGGTTAACATTTGGCTATGGGGAGAAATAGCAAACTGACAAAGAGTAGTAGAAGAGAGAAATCTGGAGATTAGCACGGAGTTCTAATGCTTTGCATTGTACGGTGCTGACCTTTATCTTATTCCAATGTGTTTTCCAAAAATAATACAATTAAATGCAGGGTTCCCGCAAAGAAATAATACAATGAGACTTGAGTGAATGATAGATAATACTTTGGCAATTCATGTAAAAAATGCAGTACCTGGCACGCCCCAACCAGAGATTATTGTAGTAATTTCCACACCATTCATCAATTATGTTCGTGTAAACTTGGAAGCGGTATATATAATTACAATACGACAAGAAGATGTAGAAGCCCATATATGGATACCACAACAACCTCCACTACCCACCCAACTTATGGATGGTTCACAAATATCTAAATTTTGTTGTGGTTGCACTAAAAAAGATTGGAAGCAACACATTACGCATGCATGTGGCAAGTCACATCGCCTTGAGAAATACAATTCAATGCAATAAACATAGACATAATTAGACAAAATAAGCTATGTTAGTAAGCAGGAATATTAAAAAAAAAATTAACAAGACACTTATAATTAGGTTGCCTCTGATGGAGAAGCAAACTCGAAATTTTGAGGAGAAAATGGGAGGTGTATGCATGCATTTAGAGGCATCAAATTGTAAATCATAAAATATAATTGCAATATACATGGCTAGGCAGATGGAGGAAGGAATCATAAAGTTTGTGTAGATATAATTTTTGGAGCAAAAACTCTCACAAAACTATTGATTAGAAATAGCAACAAACATAAATGAAAGGATGTGAGATTATTACAAAATTTTATGGTTTTGCAAGTGGGCCATGGACGTCGGTACCGCGATCTTGAATAGTCGCTCACAGAAATTCTTTAACATAAAGTGTATTTCAAGAAAAATCCTATATTATGTTTCCATAAGAAGTAAATTTTGGTTAAAATAGTAATATATATTACGTATTTGATATATTGTATGATATTAACATAGCTGCAAGTTAAATCAATTAATAGTGGATCGCATGTAGAACCAATAAGTAACAATAAAAATTTACTAAAACTGCACACTAATCAGTAATGCTAGCCGCGCAAGTGCGCGGGTAACACTGCTAGTTATTAGTAATGGAAAAGTCACACAACTTCGTATTTTCTTGAGACATCGCGACAAAGCAAGCAAACAAGCAAAAAGGCAAATGGAAAATATTTTTGTGTTTTTGTATAAATGTTTTAGAAGTGGGGGAGATGAAAACAAGAGGCAAATGGCAAATAAAGTAAATGCAAGGAGATGAAAGTTTACGCGATGGTACTTGATAGATGTTGATGATGTCTCCCCGGCAACAGCGCCAGAAATTCTTCCTGCTACTTGTGAGTTGCGTTGGGATTTCCCTGAAGAGGAGAGGATGATGCAGTATAGTACAGATAAGTATTTCCCTCAGTTAAGAACCAAGGTTATCAATCCATTAGGAGAACCACGCAACACCTCGTTAGTAGTACCTACACACAAAATAACAAATACTTGCACCCAACGCAAACAAGGGGTTGTCAATCCCTTGGCGGTTAATTGCAAGGATCAAATCTCATAGTGATAGATAGATAAAAACACAAAATAAAATAAAGTAAATAAATTGCAGCAAGGTATTTTTGGATTTTAATATATGATAAAGATACACCCGGGGCCATAGTTTTCACTAAAGGCTTCTCTCTTGAACATAGCATAAGGTGGGTAAACAAATTACTGTTAGGCAATTGATAGAAAAGTGAATAATTATGATGATATCCAAGGCAATGATCATGTATATAGGCACCACGTCCGAGACAAGTAGACCGACTCCTGCCTACATCTACTACTATTACTCCACACATCAACCGCTATCCAGCATGCATCTAAGTTCATAAAGAACGTAGTAACGCCTTAAGCAAGATGACATGATGTAGACAAAGTAAATCCTATCAATATGAATAAACCCCATCGTTTTATCCTTAATGGAAACGATGCAAATATGTGTCATGTCCCCTTCTGTCACTGGGATTGAGCATCGCAAGATCGAACCCATCACAAAGCACCTCTCGCATTGCAAGATTAATCAATCTAGTTAGCCAAACCAAACAGATAGATCGGAGAGAAATACAAAGCTATAATAATCATGCGTAAAAGAGTTCAGAGAAGACTCAAATAATATTCACAGATAATCTGATCATAAACCCATAATTCATCGAATCCTGACAAACACACCGCAAAAAAGGATTACATCGAATAGATCTCCAAGAACATCGTATTGAAGATCAAAGAGAGAGAAGAAGCCATCTAGCTACTAGCTATGGACCCGTAGGTCTGTGGTAAACTACTCACACATCATCTGAACGGCAGCAAGGTTGATGTACAAGCCCTCCGTGATCGATTCCCCATTCGGCAGAGTGCTGGAAAAGGCCTCTAGATGGAATCTCGCAAGAACAGAAGCTTGTGGCAACGGAAAAAGTATTTTGGGTGGCTCTCTGTTGGTTTCTCGATTTTAGAGAATTTATAGAGTCATAATTAGGTCAAACGGAGGAACGAGGGGCCCATGAGGCACTTGGCGCGCCCAAGTGGCTCGTGGCCCACTCCTTCACCTTCTAGTCTGCTCCTGAAGCTTTTAGTGTCTCTTATGTCCATAAAAAATCGTCAAAAAGTTTCATGGCATTTGGACTTCGTTTGGTACTGATTTCCTGGAAAACCAAAAATAGGCAAAAACAGCAACTGGCACTTGCCACTAAGTTAATAGGTTAGTGCTACTTGTGAGCTGCGTTGGGATTTCCTCGATGGGGAGAGGATGATGTAGTACAGTAGAGATAAGTATTTCCCTCAGTTATGAAACCAAGGTTATCAATCCAGTAGGAGAACCAAGCAACACTATGTAAACAGCACCTGCACACAAACAACAAATACTTGCAACCCAATGCGTAGAGGGGTTGTCATTCCCTCAACAATTACGAGCAAGATTAAATTGTATAGGATTTGATAGATAGATCTGACAAAAATAAAAATAAAAAGAAATAAAAGAAAATTGTAGCAAGGTATTTTTAGTTTTAATATATAATAGAAAATAGACCGGGTGGGCATAGTTTTCACCAGAGGCTTCTCTCGAGAAAATAGCATATGGTAGGTACACAAATTACTGTTGGGAAATTGATAGAAAAGCAAATAATTATGACGATATCCAAGGCAATGATCATGTATATAGGCATCACGTCCGAGACAAGTGGACTGAAACGATTCTGCATCTACTACTATTACTCCACACATCGACCGCTATCCAGCATGCATCTAGTGTATTAAGTTCATGAAAGAACGGAGTAATGCCTTAAGCAAGATGACATGACGTAGACAAGATAAACTCACATATGAAACAAATCCCATCTTGTTACCCTTAATAGCAATGATACATGCGTGTCATGTCTCTTTCTATCACTGAGATTGAGCACCGCAAGATCGAACCCATCACAAAGCTCCCCTTCCCATGGCAAGATAAATCAAACTAGTTGGCCAAACCAAACCAATAAATCAAGAAGAAATACGAGGCTATAACAATCATGCATAAAAGAGTTTAGAGAAAATCCAAATAATATTAATGGATAGATCTGATCATAAACTCACAATTCATCGGATCCCAACAAACACATCGCAAAAAGTCAGTACATCAAATAGATCTCCAAGAACACCGAGGAGAACATTGTATTGAAGATCAAAAAGAGAGAAGAAGCCATCTAGCTACTAACTATGGACCCATAGGTCCGTGGTAAACTACTCACGCATCATCGAAGGGGCAGCAAGGATGATGAAGAACCCCTCTGTGATCATTGCCCCCTCCGGCAAAGTGCCGGAAAAGGCCTCTAGATGGGATCTCATGGTTCTAGAACTTGCGGCAGCGGAAAAAGTATTCCGTGGACTCCCCTGGAGGTTTTCTGATTTTAGGGTATTTATAGAGGCGGAGGTAGGTCAAACGGAGGCTCGTGGGCCCCACTACCCACCAGGGCGCACTAGAGGCCCCTGGCGCGCCCTGGTGCCTAGTGGGCCACTGCTCCATCTTCTCGTGGCCTCCCGAAGCTTCCAGGGTCTCTTATCGCCAAAAAAATCTCCAAAAAGTTTCGTGGCATTTGGACTTCATTTGGTACTGATATTCTGCAAAGTAAAGAACAAGCAAAAATAGCTACTGGCACTAGGCACTAAGTTAATAGGTTAGTCCCAAAAAATGATATAAATTTGCTTGTAAATGTATATAAAACATCCAAGATTGATAATATAATAGCATGGAACAATAAAAAATTATAGATATGTTGGAGACGTATCAGTTAGTCCCAAAAAATAATATATAATTACATATAAAACATCCAAGATTGATACTATAATACCATGGAACAATCAAAAATTATAGATACATTGGAGACATATCAATCATCATCATCCACATCCTTATCATCTACAACATCAAGAACCCTAGTGGATCGTTTGGTGTATCATTTGAATCATTCATCCATGTAGCTATTGCCATTACTATGGTGCTTGTTGTTCCCATGTGTGAGTAAACCCCTAGTTCTCAGGGATACAGATAAACCTTGTTGGTATGTGTAGGATCTGAAATGTTATTGTGGATATGAGATCCTTTGTTGAATGCTTAGTTTGATAACTTCATGAATGTTGTGAAGGGGCCCCAATCGGCATTTGTGCCTTATGGTCATGAAGTATATCACTGTCGTTCTAAAGGGATAGGTTGTGGAGGTAATTCGAGGTGACAGTAAAAGCCTACTACTCCTAAGCTTTGCAATTGATTAGGGAATTACGGAGAACCCTTAGAGAGGTCGCGTCCACGGGGTAACCCTTAATTATCATGAGTTGTAACCCTCTGGGGGAGACTATGATGGTGGCGTACGTGGCAAGAAGTCTACCACGAGTAGAACATGTACTGTACCCGGCTCCGCCTAGCATAATCATCAACAGTGGTCAACTATCCATTCCATACTATGCTTACGCATAGGTGCGCTAGAAACATACCAATGGGGATTCTGAACTCCCTGAGAACGCCTTTCGATTCTGCTATTTCATCAGTCACTATAATCCTTGCTCTTTATTTACTTTTATGTTATTTTGTTAGAAATCACTACACTACTCAATATCAATTTATATCCAACCTCACTTTTCTTTAAGTCTACAATTATCTACAGGCACAAAAACACATAATTCAATATAAGAGGCAAAAGTGCGATTCTTGTGCTCCCTGTGGGATCAATACTCTTACTTCGAAAAAGTTACAACTAAACCCTCTGCACTTGCAGGCCATCAAGCTTTTTCTGGCGCCGTTGCCAGGGAGCTGAGCGCTTTTCGGCCTTGCCTTAAGTTTTGATATTTTTTTGTGTGTCCTAACGGTTTTGCCAGATCACAAGCAACCATGGTCCTTCAAGAACAAATTTGTCAAGTAGGTGTGGAGTTGGTATCAGGACTAGCTCGAGGAGAGAATTTTATAACTATTGGTCCTGACCTACCTGGTAAAGTATATGAGATAAAGTCTTGGTTAATTGCTATGGTGAAAGAGAATATATTCTGAGGTGACACAACTGAATGCCCTTATACACATATTGATAATTTTAATCTTGCGTGTGGAACTCTTCAGTTGCAGGATTTGACTAATGAAGAGATAAAAGCAAAAGTATTCCCTTATTCACTTGAAGGAGAACCCATCACATGGTTAAGACGTCAGGCCGTAAGTACCCTGAGCAATTGGCTAGAGCTATTAGTTGCATTCTTTGCTCTTTATTTCCCCCAAGGAAAATTATACACTATGAGGAGGAAGATTAGCAGCTTTGGGTAGCGACAAGGTGAGAAACTAGTAGATGCTTATATAAGATACCGTGAAATACTCTCTACATGTCCTAAGCACCATTATCCTGATTATTTAATAGTGAATCTACTATATCTAAATAGGAGCTCCCCACTACCATATTTCTCTTGACATGTAGGCAATCCACATCAGCAGTCACATGCAACCTCCCACCTAAGCAAATCTGCCACCTCAGCAAAACAAATTCTTTTAACAAAATGAATCGGCTGATTTTGTTTACTCCCGTCGCACTGATTGTTGCCCCTTCCTATTTATTGCCTCTTTGTCCAATGCTTCCTTCCATCTCCTCTCCACCAATAAATCTCAGCATGAACTTCCTGATTCTTCTCCTTCCATCTGTTATTTCTGCCACACTTCCCATATTGCGCCGCTGCCAGCCAATCCTTCTCTATTCATCCACACTAGAGACATGCATGCCGCTGCCCTCTGAGAGCCAAATGGTCGTTGTGAGCCTAGGCTATGTTGGCCCAAGTCATACGTCGTGGCATCGACCCAACCTCCAGGCGGACCATGCGTGACACCATCAGCAGCCTCCTTCAACCTTCATGTCTATCTCCTCAGAACTGAAGCCCTTATTTCTAGCCAGACTAACTAGAGCTGGGAAGGGCAAGGGCATCGACCCCAAATTATAGTTCAGGGGCGTGATTGATCCATAGTTCTGGACCAATGTCAAGCATGGACGTGTGTGTTGGATCCAAATCAATGTAGCACCTCTGTCACCAAGGTAGGAGCAGGAAGATGAGGTCGTTCCCATTATATATTTTCTCCAGATCTTTACGCTCGTGTTGTTTCTTAGGTGATTAAATTAGATGAAGTGGATGTTACTTTGTTGTTTTCCCTATATCCGATCATAGGACTGATGAAGGGCAGTACCAGTATGCATACACATCACACAAATTTGCTTCATGATGATTGAAGCCAATTCAAGCCAGTAAGTAGCAGATGTAGCCTTGCACATGTTGTCGTGGTATGACACGGCCACCTATGGGGCATCGGCCCCTTGTGGTTCAGCTAGGGGGACGAGCACATTGCACAAAGAGCGGAAAGCATAGAGCAGCACGGCAGCGATGACACAGGTAGTTTTACCCAGGTTCGGACCGCCGCGAGGTGTAAAACCCTACTCCTGCTTTGGTGGATTGATGAAAGGACCGTGGTGGAGATGCAACGCTCTAGCCCGGCAAGGTCACCTGGGGGCGAGAGCAGCTACGCGCGTATGAGAGTATGGGGGTCTCGAATCCTTTCTAAGGTAGCCACGACCCTCCTTTTATAGGTCAAGGGGTCACCACAATGGCAAAACAGTCATTATGCACTGATTAGATAGCCACAGTGCTATCATACCTAACTCTACAGACATGACAGAGTGCATTAAATGCACCGCTTAGTGTCACATCATGGCGTGGCCCGGCAAGCCTTGTTGCGCCATGCAGCCACCTTCTCGCCTGTCCGCGTGACACGTCTCCTGGACGGGTGTCATTTAGGGATGATCTTCCTTGGAAATGGCTGCCACGTGCCAGATAACAGCCACATAATCACCTGGGGGCTCGACGCTGCATCGATAGGTGACTTGCGTTGCTGTGATGTGGAGCGGTGGAGCCTTGGCGGGGTGATCCGCCTTCTGCGTCCCCTGCAAGCCTGCCGGGGGAGTCTTGGGGCATGTCCTTGGAGTAACCTCGACCCCACCAGACTCGCCTGCCCGGCAAGGGAGGTTTTTCCTTAGTGATATCTTGCTTGTTTGGTTGGTCTTGGTCTTCTTGATCCGCCCTTTTATTTCTCAAAGAGATATCTCTTCTACTTGGCCTTGTCCTGACTATTGTAACCTTGCTCTTGAGCATGTGTACAGTCCGGGCAATACACCTGGGGTTTGTTGCATCGACAGGAGCCCCCGGGCCTGGCCTGAACACGCTGCCAAGCATCGTCGGGGTAGGCCCTGTCTAGTACACAGGTGAGCAAATTGCGGTAGCTTGTCCTTTGAGTCCTTCTTTGCTTCTCCATTATCCAGTGCTTGAGTCAGTTTCCAGTTTTCCCGTGTGTCGGGTGATGCCAATTGCAGTGGGGCCACCTTTGTAATGGCCCGTGAATGACTTTAACGCACGGGGGAGTAACTGCCAATCCACTCCTCCTACCACGTCCTTATTCTTTGCCACGTATGCTGCATGCATTGAGTGGGGTAGGTGACGGAGGCGTGTGGTGCAGGAGAGAGAATCATGGCAGGGGCTCGGTCTTCTTTGGATTGGTGGAGAGGGGCGGTGATCGGATCTGGCCGTCGGCGATAGCTTGGACGGGTCGGATCAGAAAGAGACCCCTCTGGGGTGGGGGCAAAGGATCAACCCCCCAGCCCCAGCTTGCCTATAAAAGAGGGGGCAAGGATGAAGCAAAGGCGTCCATCCACGCACCTCTCTTTCTATATTTCTTGCCTTCTTCTTTGTTATGTTGAGGGGGAGAGGCCAGGGCCTGGCCCCGGGCTCTAGCTTGGGGTCGATGATGCCGAACGCTCGGATTGACGCTGGGGGAGTGAGTCTGGTCCAAGGGCGCAGGAGATGCAATGGTCGGGGGTGTGGGCGCCGAACTGTCCATAGTGTGGGTGGCGTTACGCTCCTTCGAGACGGTGAGGCGCCCGTCTCTCCCACATGAGCCGGCCACTTGGTGGAGAGTGCTTGCCATGGCCACAAGACGCCAAGGCTCGTCAACTTGACGACGAGGCTCCTGGGGCTTCCGGTGCCTGTTTGGGGTGCAGTGCTCAGGATCTTCGGTAATCCCAGCACTGCTCCTTCCGGCGGAGCCGGGGCGAACGTTGAAGATGGCGGCACCTTCCTGCCCTCCAAGGTGGGGAGCGGTGCTCCTCGCACGCCTCGGATGTTGCCGTCGCCTGCTGTTTTTCCGGGGGAGGTGACGGCCCGAGGGGCTGGCGTCCTCCCAGAGTGGTGGTGATGAAGAAGGAACGAGGGAAGACGGAGAAGGCGGGTGGCAGGCCGTCAGGTCGGATTACGATGGCACTGACACCTTCGTCTCGTATTGCCGGCCCGCTGCGTCGTCTTTGCACTCTTCCCCTCCCTCCCCGGCACCATCATCACCGGCCTCTTTAGGACGGTTGCCGGGGAGGGGTTGCTCTCTTGGTGCGTTCGCCTCCTCCAGCTGTCTTCCAGCTGAGCTCCGGTGGTTCTCCCCGCCAGTACTTGTGCTGGGGCTTCTTGCTGGCCTTGGAGGTGGTGACCAGGGCACCGCCGAGCTGCTCCCTCCACCTGTCTCCTTCGCAGCCTCGCCACTCCCGATCTTGTCAGCCTGCGCCCGGCAAGCTCTGACGGGATCAGGCTAGGCTTCTGCTCAGGCACTCCTTTTGCACTCTCCACCTCCCACTGTAGTTCCTAGGAGGAGAGGGACAAGAAAGGGATTACGGGGCACTTATCTTTTTTCAGTCTAAAATATGTAGGCACTTGCCAAACTTTAGTCTAAATTATGTAAACTTCTTTATCCATGTTTGTGTTCTGTAAGATCTGTACTTGCTTATTAGCATATTAATGAAAAAGACAAACCTTGTCGGGTACTTGTGCATGTATCATGTCCATGCAGAGGTGAGGTGCCTCTATACGTTCAAGTAAACAAGTTTCCCCCGGCAAACTATCCTGCCGGTACCCTTAGTTTGCTGCCGCGGGGCAAGGCCTGCCGGGCATAAAACTATAAAAAAGGGACCAGCCCCTCGTCGAACACTCTCCATCAAAGGCCACTGCGACCCCGAAGCAACGTTCGGGACAAAGGATGGGAGCACCTATGCTTCGAAGGTGACGAGGTTTTCATATGCACAAGTTTTCTCTTTATAGAACAGGTATGGATAAGAAAGAACTTATCTGTTTGGCTTGCCAGGGATCGCTGTGTAGGCTTGTCTCCATTTCTTCTCTTCAGGATCAAGTCCACGGCAAGAACCCTGCAACTTAGTGCAAATGAAAACAGTGCTACATGCGACCTCATCTACATGATCATGCTATGCTCATGATATGCTTATGCATGCATGCAAGTTTTGGGGGGGCCCCAGCGCTTCGTTTATTCATCTGGTGCTCAGGGTCTGTGCCTGGCTTTGTACCAAGGGTTACATGCAACATCGGCAAGGCTTGTACAAAAGGGTGGCTGCCGGGCAGGGCCCGACAGCCGCGCCTTACGGGTAGAACTTACGGAGATGCTCAATGTTCCATGAGTTTTGCAACTGAATGCCATCCCCGGTCTCCAGACGGACTGCGCCAGGTCTGGTGACTCGTACAACCCGGTAAGGGCCTTCCCACTTTGGCGTCAACTTGTTTGCACCCTTGGTGGACTGAACATGCCTAAGGACAAGGTCGCCTTCCTCAAAGCTCTAGGCATGAACCCTGCGGCTGTGATAGCGACGCAGGGCTTGCTGGTAGCGTGCAGCACGCGTAGCAGCTTGGAGACGGTTCCCCTCAAGTAGCACAGCGTCGTCACGCCGGTGTTGTTCTTGCTCTACTTCATCGTAGGCAAGCACTCGAGTTGATCCGTATATGAGTTCCGTGGGGATCACTGCTTCTGCCCCATAGACTAGGGAGAAGGGAGTCTGCCCGGTAGCTTGATTTGGTGTCGTACGGAGGGACCAAAGAACCACCGGCAGCTCGTCGATCCATCGCCTGCCGCACTTTTGCAGTCTATCAAATGTTCTTGTCTTGAGTCCTCACAGCACTTCAGTGTTTGCCCTCTCAGCTTGTCCGTTGCTTCTGTGATGGGCAACAGAGGCAAATGAGACTTTGCTTCCGAGGGCATGAACGTATTGCATGAAGGCGCGGCTTGTGAATTGGGTGCCATTGTTAGTGATGACTCTGGTGGGTACTCCGAAACGGCACACCAACCCTTTCAAGAACTTGATAGCTGACTGTGTGGTCACCTTCCTCACGGGCTCCACCTCCGGCCACTTTGTGAACTGGTCGATATCGATGAACAAGAACTCAAAGCCCCTGGTAGCACGAGGGAAGGGGCCCAAGATGTCGAGCCCCCAGATCGAAAAGGGCCATGACAAAGGGATCGTCTGGAGAGCTTGAGCAGGCTGATGGATATTCTTGGAGTGGAACTGGTAGGCTTCACATTTGGTGACTAGCTCAATTGCATCTTGGAGGGCTGTGGGCCAGTAAAAACCTTGCTGGAAGGCTTTTCCAACCAGGGCCCTTGATCCAATGTGGGAGCCGCATATACCCTTGTGTATCTCTGCCAAAAGCTCCTTTCCTTCTTCTCGGTAAATGCACTTCAATTTCACACCGTTGGGCCTTCTTCTGTATAGCGTGTCGTCAATGAGCTAATACATACTGGCCCTCCGGGCTACTCTTTTAGCTTCTTCTTGCTCTTTGGGAAGTTCTCCTGTTTGGAGGAAATGGACTATGTGCCGCGCCCAAGTTGGAGCCTGAGGCTCGGCAACGAGGACCAGCGACACCTCCTCATTCATGGGAGTGCACTCCTCGACCGCAGAGATTGGTAGTTTGGCGGGAGGGTGCAGCTCACCGATCGAAGGGGAGTTGTTTCCGCCAAGCTCTCTGTCGGGGGCTTCAGAGGGCTCTGCCGGGAGAGGCCTACCGGAGTCCAGTTTCCTCCTCTTCCTGGCCATTGTTGCCGGGGATACGGAGGGTTGAGTCAGATGGAGAACAAAATTCTCTGGTTCCACAGGGAGTTTTTGCGCAGTGCACTTTGACAGATGATCAACAATGCTGTTTTCCGCACGCGATATGTGCTCCGTTTGCAATCCATCAAAGCGCTCCTCCAACTTTCTCACTTCCTCGACGTATGCCTCCATCAATGGGCTTTGATAATCCTTGTTCACTTGCCTCACCACAAGTTGTGAATCTCCATGAATGATCAACTTCTTGATTCCCGGTTCTATTGCCATCCTAAGCCCGGCAAGGAGTCCTTCATATTCTGCAGTATTGTTGGTAGCCTTCTCCCGGGGGAAATGCATTTGAACCACGTACTTGAGGTGCTCCCTAGAGGGAGCAACAAGAAGCACGCCAGCTCCTGCACCTTGTAGGAAGAAGGCACCATCAAAGTACATGATCCATTCTTGGGGCGCTTCCTTGCCAGGGATAACTGTCTCCAATACTTCTTCGTCAGGGGTAGGCGTCCATTCCGCAATAAACTCTGCTAGTGCTCTGCTTTGAATGGTTGACGTGCTCTCAAACTTCAAACCAAAGCTGGATAACTCCAGAGCCCATTCCACTATCCTACCGGTGGCCTCAGGGTTCCTCAATACACGTTGCAAGGGGAAGCGGGTGACAACCGTGATCTCGTGGGCTTGGAAGTAGTGGCGCAGTTTCCTTGAGGCCATGATGAGGCCAGAAATCAACTTTTGCATGCCGGAATACCTTGACCTAGCCCCCTGCAACGGGGAGCTGATGAAGTACACCGGCCGCTGCACCACTTTCCTCCTTGCCGTGATCTTCGAACTGTCCTCATTGCCCCGCTCCTCCTTGCCCTGATCTGCCTCTGACTCTACCGGGGCGAGTTCACTTCCTTTTTCAGAGGGGACGGTAGTTGTAGCTGCTTCTTCATCTACTTCCTGCTGCGCCACTAGCGCTGTGCTAACCACTCGATTGGTTGCCGCCAAGTACAGCAGCAACGGCTCTTGTGGTTTCGGAGTGACTAAGGTGGGAACAGAGGAAAGATAGGTCTTCAAATCTTGCAGCACAGCGTCCGCCTTCGGGGTCCACTCCACGGGTCCTGCCTTCTTCAGAATTTTGAAGAATGGTAGAGCGCGCTCGGCGGACTTGGAAATGAACCTGCTTAGCGCGGCAACACATCTGGTCAAACGCCTCACATCTTTAACTGTCTTGGGTGCTTGAATCTGCTCAATCGCCCTGATCTTGTTGGGGTTGGCCTCTATCCCTCAGTGGGACACAAAGAAGCCAAGTAACTTGCTGGAAGGAACGCCAAACACACACTTCTCTGGGCTCAGCTTCAAGTTGATCTTGCGTAGATTTGCAAAGGTCTCTTCCAAGTCCTGAATGAGAGTTGATTTGTCCTTGGTTTTGACAACTATATCATCCATGTAGGCTTCAATATTCCTGTGTAACTGAGACTCAAAGCCAATTTGTACTGCCCTTGCGAAAGTGGATCCAGCGCTTTTTAACCCAAAGGGCATACGTACAAAACAGTACGTGCCACATGGGGTTATAAACGTGGTCTTCTCTTCATCTTCCTTGGACATGAGAATCTGGTGGTACCCGGAGTAGGCATCCAAGAAGGAAAGTAGATCACATCCAGAGGTGGAATCCACAATCTGATCGATGCGCGGCAAGGGGAATGGGTCCTTTGGGCACGCTTTATTCAGATCTGTGAAATCTATGCAAAGCCTCCATTTCCCATTCGCCTTGCGCACCGCCACTGGATTCGCCAACCAAGTTGGATGCAACACTCCTCTGACCAAACTAGCGGCTTCGAGTTTCTTGATCTCTTCGGCAATAAACTGTTGCCACTCCAAAGCTTGCTTTCGGACCTTCTATTTGATGGGCCAGGCATGTGAGCAGACAGCAAGGTGGTGCTCGATTACCTCCCTGAGAACACCGGGGATGTCAGATGGTTGCCAAGCAAACACATCGACATTCACCCGCAGGAAGGCAACGAGCGCGCTTTCCTATTTGTCATCGAGGGTGGAGCTGATAGTAAATGTACCATCAGCGCCAACCAACCCTGCCGGGACCTTCTTCACAGCGGGCGCAACAACCTTTGATCTCTTACTGTTAGAACTCTCCGGCAAGTCATCAACAGGCGCAGCGCACTCTGAAGAGGCGCGCTTCCCGGATTCTTTGCTGGCGTCATTGCTAGCTTTCTTCCCTTTCTTGCTTTCCTTGGCGGGAGCGGTAGCTTTCGCGGCCTCTATAGCGACTGCTTCTCAGTACATCTTATCGATGCATATGATTGCGTCCTTCTTGTCTGACGGGATGAAAATGACGCCCATCGGCCCTGGCATCTTCAGAGTGTTGTAAGCATAGTGTGATGCCGCCATGATTTTGCCAGGGCAGGGCGGCCAAGGATTCCATTGTATGGCAGGGGGAGGTCAACCACATCAAGCACAATCTTGTCGGTCCAGTAGTTCAACTCCCCCCCCCCCCGAACGTTACCGGCAGTGTGATCTTCCCCTTAGGACGACCCCTGCCGAGGTTGATCCCTTGGAATGTACCAGTAACTTTGAGCTCTTCATCTGCTATCTGGAGCTTGCTGATGACCTTGGGAGATATCATATTCAACCCGGCACCACCGTCAACCAACATCTTTGTGACCTTGAGGTTGCGAATCATTGGAGAAACCAACAATGGCAAACACCCTACCGCGGTGGTGCGGTCAGGGTGATCCTCTTCATCAAAGAAGATGGGCATGCGGGACCACTTGAGCGGCTTTCGGGAATCTGCCGCTGGCTCCACGGCATTGACCTCACGTGCCCATTGTTTGAGCTGGTGGTGAGAGGAGTGCAAGGATGCACCTCCGTCAATGCACAGGGCGACAGTGGCCTTCTGGAACTCCTGCTCACTGGTTTCCTCTTCATCTCCTTCATCACTCCCATCATCGCATTCCTTCTTCTCACGGCCATTGGCCGGTTTCCCTTGATACTGAGGGGCCTTGCCGGGGCGACCTCCTCTGCCACCTCGGCCATTCCCGCCAGCACCATCTTTGTCTCTTTCTTTGTCACACTTCTCGTACTCAGCCTTCTGCTTCTTGACGAGCTGCTCAACCTAATGACACTCTTGAAGATTGTGGCCCTTGGTCCGATGAATTTTGCAATACGGCCCGTCAGCCTTCCTAGCCTTTTCGGCAGCCGCGGCCTCTCGGCAGTCGGTGCACGCGGCAACCTCCTTGCCGGGAGCCTCGGTCTTGGCCTTCTTGCCGGTACTAGGAGCGCTCGATCCTTTAACAGCCATCACTGCTTTGTCCTTATGCTTCTTGTTGCGTTTCTTGTTCTTCTTCTTCTGATTGGCGACGTCGTCGTCGTCCTCTGAGTCAATGTCAACGCCATCTTCTTCGCTGGGGAGTCGCCTCCCCTCCTCCGTTCGAGCACACTTATCCACCAGAGTGTATAGCTCATTCACAGTCTTGGGCAACCGAACTTTCATTTTGGAACGTATCCTGCGGTTGCGCACGTTGGACTGGAACGCAGCTATCACAGCTGCTGGGTGGATGTCTGGGATGTTCCTGTGCACCCGGCTAAACCTCTGCATGTACTTCCGCAAACTCTCTCCTTCCTTCTGCGGGAGGAGCTGCAAGTTGCTGGGCCACCCTGGTTCTTAATGGCCGCCTGTGAAGGGACCAATAAACTCATGGCACAGATCAGCCCAGGTCAGGATGGAATTCTCTGGCAAGTGCATCAGCCACGACCTCACATTTGGCTTGAGTGCCAAAGGGAAGTAGTTGGCGAACACCTTCTCGTCCCTTCCACCGGCAGCTTGAACAGCGATGGTGTAGATGCTCATGATCTCTGTCGGGTTCAATCTTCCATCATACTTTTCTGGTATTTCTGGCTTAAACGTACGGGTAGATGGCCAACGGACATGCCGCAGCTCATGAGTGAAAGCGGGGCACCCAACCTCAAAAGGCAGGTATCCGTCTCCACCGGGCATAGGCTCGTCGACATCGGGGCCATTGCGCCTATCAGACTGGTGGCGGGTTTCGCAGCATCGCTCGATGGTGACGCACGCGTCTTCCCTCCGCCTGTCTTCCAGAACCCATCGCTGGTCTCAACGTGCCTGAGGATCAGACGAAGCCATTGATACGTCGTCGGGTTCTTGGTCACGTGGCTCTGGCTGCAGCCCCTGCGCTGGCTGTCGTGGAGGGGACTGCACCATCAGAACGGCTCCCTCGGTGCGGCCAGCGGCTTGGGCCATTGCCGCTGTTGGTGGAGGCCGTGGCGGGCCTGCCTGCTGTGATCCTCCCGCCTCGGTGAAGCCAATCAAGCTCTGAATGGTGGCTCTCCACTCATCCATCTGATCAGCTGCCGGCGGAAATCTCAATAGGAGTTGGGCCCATGCCATGGCTTCCGAAGCGGTGCTCGGCATAGACGACGACGTAGATCGCGACGTCGCCTGACCCCTGACGGTGCCAGTAGTGACGGCGCCGCGTTCTCGTTGCTGCGAGCCGGTCGGCAGGGTGGTGTGGCGACGAGGTGGGTGCGCTTGGGGACTGGCGACCCCGTTCGGCGCATTGTCTTGGCTAGCTTGTCCTGGGTGTGGCGCGGGCCCTGTAGCCGCACTCGCGGCGGGGGCAGCTAGGAGGTTATGATCCGCATCAGGGCAAGCGCCATCGCTGTGGCTGTGTCCCTCAGTGAGGTGGGGAGGTGGAGGTGGAATATTCTCCCCACCCGCACCTTGTGGAGCATGGCCGTTGGGGTGTTGTTGGTGTCGCCCTCCTCCAGTACCTCCTGCTCCTGCTTCGGCCGCAGGGGCAATGGTGATGGCACCGCCTGCGCCAGTCACGTTCCCCGCGGCATCGGCGTTCCCATGTTCCCCCGCAGCCCCCATGGCATTAGTGGCCGTATGCGAGGGGGCCTTCGAGGTTGACGGGTGAGCTGAAGCACCGGATTTCTTCTTGGGCGCCATGGACGATGAAGCCATTGATGAAGAAAACGATGATGAAGACGACGCGCTGCTTACACCTTCGAGTTCGCGCAAGCGCTGCCCCCTACCTGGCGCGCCAAAGATGTTGTGGTATCACACGGCCACCTATGGGGCCATCGGCCCCTTGTGGTTTGGCGAGGGGGACGAGCACATTGCACAGAGAGCGGAAAGCATAGAGCAGCACGGCAGCGATGACACGGGCAGTTTTACCCAGGTTTGGGTCGCCGCGAGGCGTAAAACCCTACTCCTGCTTTGGTGGATTGATGAAAGGACCGTGGTGGAGACGCAACGCTCTAGCCCGGCAAGGTCGCCTGGGGGCGAGAGCAGCTACGTGCGTATGAGAGTATGGTGGTCCCGAATCCTTTCTATGGTAGCCATGGCCCTCCTTTTATAGGTCAAGGGGTCACCACAATAGCAAAACAGTCATTATGCACTCATTAGATAGCCACAGTGCTATCATACCTAACTCTGCAGACAGGACAGAGTGCATTAAATGCACCGCTTAGTGTCACATCGTGGCGTGGCCCGGCAAGCCTTGCCGCGCCATGCATCCACCTTCTCGCCTGTCCGAGTGACACGTCTCCTGGATGGGTGTCATTTAGGGATGATCTTCCTTGGAAATGGCTGCCACGTGCCAGATAACAGCCACATAATTACCTGGGGCCTCGACACCGCATCGATAGGTGACTTGCGTTGCTGTGATGTGGAGCGGTGGAGCCTTGGCGGGGTGATCCGCCTTCTGCGTCCCTGGCAAGCCTGCCGGGGGAGTCTTGGGGCTTGTCCTTGGAGTAACCTCGACCCCACCAGGCTCGCCTGCCCGGCAAGGGAGGTTTTTCCTTTGTGATATCTTGCTTGTTTGGTTGGTTTTGGTCTTCTTGATCCGCCCTTTGATTTCTCAAAGAGCTATCTCTTCTGCTTGGCCTTGTCCTGACTGATGTAACCTTGCTCTTGAGCCTGTGTACAGCCCGGGCAACACGCCTGGGGTTTGTTGCACCGACACATGCCTTTTTTGGGTTCAGATATATTAGATCACCGGAAGCTATATATTGATCTCTTCAATTTCTACCTTCAGTTTCATGGACTATAATACGTAGCTAAATTACTCTGCATACAATTTTTGTATCTGAACATGGATGAATTGTATGTATGAATTTGATTGCCATTTATATTTGACCTGGACTTGAGGTAGTTAATTTTTCTGTCTTAGTTTCATTTGCAAATATAATTAGTTGCTACTTCACATTCAGATTTACTATTCCTATGGTTGATCATTTGTGCAAAAAAATTGATTTATTGCTAGGTAGGAGCAGGATGATGAGGGTGTTCCCATCGAAAAATTTGTCCAAATATTTGTCCTTGTGTTGCCCTGAAGGCATGTGTGCTTTTACTGTAAATGGAGATGAGGTCGTTCTGTTTACGGGCCCGAGTGTACTATAAATGCACCTTACCTTTACATTTTTTCACTGACCATTATGTGTCTCATGGTCATATACCATGATGTATATCAATGTGTTGTTATTGGATTTGTTTATATTTTGTTCTTCCATTTTTGAAGGGCTTCCATTCTTATTACAAATAACTCGAAAGCATTTGCTTAGTGGTTTTGTGTTGTCTCCCTTTGCTTCAGTAGGTTCACATTGGGTTTGGGCATGTCTTTAGTAATTTTCACGAACGATATGTCCTATTTTTTTCATATTAGTTATGCATCTAAATTCTGTGCAAAAAGTGATGCATTCTAATTACACAAATATGGAATACTACTCTTGATAATTTTCTGACTTTTCACATAGCACCATTAAAGGCTCAAACAAACATTTTTTTAATATCTTACTTATTTTCACTCGCTATACCATCAAAGGTTTGAAATAACTTTTTTTTCATTCATTATGCATATTTTCACTCCATAATCTTGCATGTGAAGTGTTACAAGTTCCAACATCAACGTGCGGGGTATCATCTAGTTTCTTTTATGGTGGACTCGACTCACAAAGTAAACATGGCTTCAGACCTTGCTTCTAAAGGTTCTTTCTTGGGAACCGAGATATCGGAGGCCTGGAGTTTACTTGATAGAATTAGATGCAATGCTGAAAATTGGTACCTATGTTCAAAGGAAAAGAGTAAGGTTGATCCTGTTTATGATAGTATTAAGTCTTCCCTTAGAACTAAGAAGATAAAAGATCTTGGTCATGAGTTAAATATTGAAATTGACCCCATGTTGCATGTTTTAAAAGATTTCTCTGAGTTTCTAAATTTGCCAGAGAAAAGGTTATGGAAACATAGCAGGGAATCTAAAGCTATCCGCATGGTGGAAGCAATTGAGAAGAAAACTACTCGATGGGAGAATCGAAAAGAAGCTTATTGTAAGCCAAGTGGTAAAAAGATAGAGGGATCACTTTTAGCCAAAGGGAAAACGAGCATTAAGGTGGAATATTGTGGGACCCCACCTTATATTGATATTGTGAAAGAACTTGCCACCCCCATATCAGTGGTGACCAAATAAGTTTACTTAGATAAAGACACCACTTCATATTTTAAAGGGTGTACCAAAGGTAAAGATGCAGGTAAACATTTTTTATGATGTTCCTTTGGATGCAAGTTCTATTTTGGGTTGTGTGACCTTTGTTCCCAACTGAATATTATTCCTTACTCACTTTATGAAAAAAAAATGAGGAAATTTCTCCTTGCATTCATGAGCCTACTAATGTTGTTATTAAGCTTGCAGATAAGACTGATAGAAAGCCTTGTGGCATCCTTAAAGATGTCAATATTATAATAGGCTCGCTCATTTATCCAATTGACATTTATGTACTAATGATCTCTGAGGATAAAGATTGTCCTATTATTTTTGGAACCTCTTTTCTAAATGTTGCAGGATTGTATACTAAGAAGAAAAGTATCTCCATGAAGTGGGGAAAGAAATGATTAAATTCCCATTCTCTTCAGTCTTAAGCAAACCATATCAAGAAGAAGCTAAAGATGATGAGGAGAAGAAATTAAATCAGTTAGCTGAGATTCATCTCCAAACTCCAGAAGCTGAAGTTGAGCGGGTCCTAGTAAGACCTGAATCCTTATTTTGAGATGAGGAAATGGAGGAAATTGAAATGATAATGGATCCTACTCCAATAGTATGCTCGCGTCTAAATCAGGTATATGAAGTACTTGAAAGGAAAGGAGACGAAGAGCTACCTCCTCCTACCCTGAAACCATTACCCAAAGGGCTAAGGTATGAATTTATGGATGAAACAGAAAGGTTTCCGGTAATTGTTAATGCTGATCTTTCAAGAAAATAAATAGAGAAATTGCTAATGGTGATAAGCAAACACCGTAAAGCTTTAGGCTACTCAATGAAAGATGTGAAGGGAATACACCCATCCATTTATTTCTCACGCTATTACCATTGAAGAAGGATCTAAACCAGTAATTGGAAGTCAACAAAGGTTAAACCCCACCTCCAAGAATGTGGTAAGAAAGGAGGTAACACGTCTTCTTGGTGCAGGGGTAATTTATCCTATCTCTGATAGTAAGTGGGTAAGTCTAGTTCATTGCATTCCTAAGAAAGGAGGAGTATCCTTAGTAACTAATGAGAATAATGACCTAGTCCCTACTAGGGCTGTTGTTGGATATGGAATTTGTGTTGATTTAAGGAAATTAAATAAGTGGACTCAGAAGGATCATTAGCCATTACCGTTCATAAACGAGATACTGGAAAAGATTAGCTAACAACTCTTATTGTTGCTATCTCGAATGATACTCCAGATTTTCACAGATACTCATCCGGCCTAAAGACCAAGAAAAAATGATCTTTACCTGCCCGTACGATACATATGCTTATTTTAGAATGCCATTTGGTCTACGTAGCGGACCACCCTCTTTTCAGAAATGCATTTCTAAAACCCTGATTTTGTGGAGAAATTTTTGAGGTGTTCATGGACAATTTTTCTGCCCAAGGTACCTCCTTTGATAATTGTCTCTATAATCTCAGAAAGTTTTACAGAGATGTGAAGAAACAGGTTTGGTACACGAATTGGGAGAAGAGCCACTTTATGATCACCGAAGGGGTAGTGCTTAGACATAGAGTTTCAGGGAGAAGTATTGAGATAGATCAAGAAAGGATAGAGGTAATAGAAAATTTACCTTACCCTCAAGATGTTAAAGGTATGCAAAATTTCTTGTGTCATGCTAGCTTTTATAGAAGGCTCATTACGAATTTTTCTAAACTATCAAAACCTTTGACTGACCTTTTGCAAAAGATGTGCCCTATTCTTTTAACAGGAATTGTGTGTAGGCCTATGAAAAACTAAGAGACACTTTGATCATAGCCCCTATCATCCAACCTCCAAAGTGGGATGAGCCCTTTGAGATTATGTGTGACGTTAGCAACTATGCCGTCGGAGCTGTCTTTGGACAGCGAGATGATAAAAAAACTTAATGTTGTCTTCTATGCTAGCAGGAGCTTGGATGAAGATCAAATACATCTAGCCACCACTGAAAAAGAATTACTTGCTATTGTCTTTGCTTGTTATAAATTCTGACCTTATATATTAATTCAAAAGTGATCGTTCATACGGATCGTCGCGCCTTGCATTATATTCTTGCAAAGAAGGACGCTAAGCCTCGATTGATTTGATGGATATTACTACTTCAAGAATTTGATTTGCGGATAATAGACCACAAAGGAGAAAACTGATGGGGAACGAAGCATGAAAATAAAAAAGACCCTACGAAACACCCAAGGTCTAACTATGGAGATGCTTAGCAACGAGAGGGGAGTGTGTCTACATACCCTTGTAGACCGAAAGCGTTAGTGTCATAACACAGTTGATGTAGTCATACTCTTAACGATCCAATCGTGATCCAATCCGATCTAGTACCGCACGTGCGGCACCTCCGAGTTTAGCACACGTATGGCTCGGTGGCATCCTCTCCATCTTGATCTAGCAAGCGAGGGAGAGGAGGTAGATGAGATCTGAACCAACACAACGGCATGGTGGTGGTGGTGGTAGCGGAATTCCGACAGGTCTTCGCCAAGCGCGTGCCGGTGAAATGTGGGAGGAGTTGGGAGAGGTAACGGGCAAGGGTCGAAGGGGGGCTGCCCCCAATGCCTCCCCACACTTATATAGCCATGGAGGGGGCTGGTGGCTTGCCCTCCAAGCCCCTAGGGTCGTTGGCCAAGAGGGAGGAAGGAAATCCCTCCTTTCCTTCCGCACTGATCGCTATCCCCCTTTTTAGGGATCCTGATCTTATACCTTCGGAATATGATACTATTCCTTTTAAGGGAGGATCTTGCTGCGCCTAGACCAGGGGTTTGGGGACTTTACCCACTACCCATGTTCATGTGGGCCCCTGATTGTTTGTATCTGCATTGGTATTTCCTCGAAGAGGAAGGGATGATGTAGCACAACAACGGTAAGTATTTCCCTCAGTTATGAAACCAAGGTTATCAATCCAGTAGGAGGACCAACCAACACTATGTAAACAACACCTGCACATGAATAACAAATACTTGCAACCCAACGCGTAAGAGGGGTTGTCAATCCCTCTATGGTATTAAGATAGATTAAATTGTATGAGATTTGATAAATAGATCTAGCAAAAACACACACAAAAATAAATAAAGAAAAAGTGCAGCAAGGTATTTTTGGTTTTAATATGATAGGAAATAGACCCGGGGGCCGTAGTTTTCACTAGAGGCTTCTCTCAAGAAAATAGCATACGGTGGGTAAACAAATTACTGTTGGGCAATTGATAGAAAAGCAAATAATCATGACGATATCCAAGGCAATGATCATGTATATAGGCATCACGTCCAAGATTAGTAGACCGACTCTTGCCTGCATCTACTACTATTACTCCACACATCGACCGCTATCCAGCATGCATCTAGTGTATTAAGTTCATGGAAAAATGGAGTAATGCAATAAGAACAATGACATGATGTAGACAAGATCTATTCATGTAGGAACAGACCCCATCTTTTTATCCTTACATGCAATGATACATGCGTGTCATGTCTCTTTCTGTCACTGAGATTGACCACCGCAAGATCAAACCCATCACAAAGCACCTCTTCCCATGGCAAGAAAAATCAATATAGTTGGCCAAACCAAACCAAAATTTCGGAGAAGAAATACGAGGCTATAACAATCATGCATAAAAGAGTTCAGCAAAGACTCAAATAATATTCATGGATAGAACTGATCATAAACCCACAATTCATCGGATCCCAACAAACACACCGCAAAAAGTAATTACGTCAAATAGATCTCCAAGAACATCGAGGATAACATTGTATTGAAAATCAAAAAGAGAGAAGAAGACATCTAGCTACTAGCTACGGACCCCTAGGTCTGTGGTAAACTACTCATGCATCATCGGAGGGGCAACAAGGATGATGAAGAACCCCTCCGTGATCGTTGCCCCCTCCGGCAGAGTGCTGAAAAAGGCCTCTAGATTGGATCTCGTGGTTCTGCAACTTGCGGCGGCTGAAACTATATTCTCTTGACTCCCCTAGGGTTTTTGGGATTTTAGAGTATTTATAGATGTTGAGGTCAGTGGAGAAGCTTCCCGTGGGCTCCACTACCCACCAGGGTGTGCCTGGGCCCCCTGGCACGCCCTGGTGCCTAGTGGGCCCCACGGGCCTCCTCCCGTGTGCTCGTTTGGCTCCCTGGGTTTCTTCTGTCCAGAAAAAATCTCCAAAAAGTTTTGTTGCATTTGGACTTCGTTTGGTATTGATATTCTACAAAGTAAAAAACAAGCAGAAAACATCAACTGGCACTGGGCACTATGTCAATAGGTTAGTCCCAAAAGAATGATCTAAAGTTGCTTGTAAATGAATATAAAACATCCAAGATTGATAATATAACAGCATGGAACAATCAAAAATTATAGATACGTTGGAGACGTATCAGCATCCCCAAGCTTAATTCCTGCTCGTCCTCGAGTAGGTAAATGATAAAAACAGAATTTTTGATGTGGAATGTTGCCTAACATGTTCATCACATATTCTTTTCTTTTGTATCTTGGACATTTGGACTTTTAGATGATTCAAAGCAATAGTCTATAATTGACATGAGGACATCAATACTCAAGCATATCAACAAGCAACCATGTCTTTCAAAATATCAACACTAAAGAAAGCTATCCCTATCCCATTATGCTCAATCATTGATCCATTCATGAAACACAATCAAATATTAACTATGCCCAATGCACAAGTATGATAATAGTGCTCCCTAGTTGGTGCTTTATAAGAGAAGATGGGGACTCAATAAAAATAAAAATTGCATAAAGTAAGTAGATAGGCCCTTCGCAGAGGGAAGCAGAGATTTGTAGAGGTGCCAGAGCTCAAAGCTTAAATTGAGAGATAAAATTATTTTGAGAGGCATGCTTTTCCTATCAACGAAAATGACCGAGAACTCCCAATACTTTCCATGCTAGATAAATCATAGGCGGTTCCCAAATATAAAATAAAGTTTATTCCTTTTTCCACCATTCTTTCACAATCCATCGCTAGCCGTATCCACGGGTGCCTTCCATACCAACACTTTCCAAGGAATTTATTATGAACAACATAAGTAAAAAAATTCATTTCGGGACTGGGCATCCATATTACCTGCCACACACTCGTGCAATGACAAGTGAATAAACACTCATCTTGAGAATAACATATCAAGCATGGAAAATATTTGGCCACCCCCTGACGCTTCATGAGCGGTACAGGCACACAAAAAGGAAATTCATTTTGAAATTAGAGTTGGCACATACAAATTTACTTGGAATGGCATGGAAATACCGCATATAGGTAGGTATGGTGGACTCATTTGGCACAACTTTGGGTTCAAGGATTTGGATGCACAAGCAGTATTCCCACTTAGTACAAATGAAGGCTAGCAAATAGATTGAGAAGCGACCAACGAATAAAGGAAAACGATCATAAACGAGCATTAAACATAACTAACACCGAATAATGCACCACAAGTAGGATGTAACTTCGTTGCGTAACTATTGGCTTTCGTGCTTGCATAGGGAATCACAAACCTTAACACCAATATTCTTACTAAAGCATAATTACTCACCAACATGACTCATATATTACTATCACCATATCTCAAAACTATTGAAAGGAATCAAGTTTTTAATATCCAATGATCTTCATGAAAGTTTTTATTATATCCCCGTTGAATATCTATCACTTTGGGACTAATTTCATATATTACCATTGCTACTAACAAAGCTCTCAAACAAATTTAAGTGAAGCACAAGAGAATAAATATTTCTTCAAAATAATTTTCATCTCTCAAAATAATATAAGTGAAGCAAATGAGAGGATATTTCTTTTTACTAACTCTCAAAATAATCTAAGTGAAGCATGAGAGTAGTTCTTCAAAAATTAAACCACCACCGTGCTCAAAAGGATATAATTGAAGTACTAGAGCAATTCCATAGCTCAAAAAAATTTAAGTGAAGCACATAGAGCAATTCTAACAAATCATAGCATCATTATGGCTCTCTCAAATAGGTGTGTGTCCAGCAAGGATTATTGTGGCCAACTAAAAAGCAAAACAAGCAAAGACTCATATAATACAAGACGCTCCAAGCAAAACTCATTATATGTGACGAATACAAATATAGCTCCAAGTAAAATTACCGATGGTCGTTAGAAGAAAGAGGGGATGCCTTCCCGGGCATCCCCAAGCTTAGTTGCTTGGTACTCCTTGAATATTACCTTGGGGTGCCATGGGCATCCCCAAGCTTAGGCTCTTTTCACTCCTTATTCCTTCATCCATCGTGATCTCACCCAAAACTTGAAAACTTCAATCACACAAAACTTAACAAAAACCTTTGTGAGATCCGTTAGTATAATAAAAAAATCACCATTCTAAGTATTGTTGCAAACCCATTCATATTTTATTATTGCATTATACCTACTATATTCTAACTTTTCCATGGCTTATACCCCTCGATACAATCCATAGATTCATCAAAATAAGCACACAATGCAACAAAAATAGAATCTGTCAAAAATAGAATAGTATGTAGTAATCTGAATATTGACTATACTTCTGTAACTCCAAAAATACTGAACAATTAGGACAATATAGGCAATTTGTACATCAATCTTGTCTAAAAAATTCAGAATTTTTTGTCGCTTTTGTGATTATTCAAAGTTCTGCTACTAGACGCAAAAGTTTATGTTTTCCAACAAGATCAAATCAACTATTACCCAACACAATCCTAAAGGCTTTACTTGGCACAAACACTAATTAAAACATAACAAAAACAATCATATCAGTAGCATAATTGTGTAAACACACAAGAACATAAATAAAAAGCAAAAAATTATTTTATTCATTGGGTTGCCTCCCAACAAGCGCTATCGTTTTATGCCCCTAACTAGGCATAATGCATAGATTCAAGTATTGTCTTCTTTGGTTTTTGCTCCATAGGTTGCCCTCATAATTGATTCATATGGTGGCTTAATTCTTGTTCTAGGGAAGTGTTCCATACCCTTTCTTAATGGAAACTGAAATTTAATATTCCCTTCTTTCATATCAATCACGGCACCTATAGTTCGTAAAAACGGTCTACCAAGTATTATGGGACAAGACGAATTGCAATCAATATCAAGAACAATAAAATCTATGGGCACATAGTTCCTATTTGCAAGAATAAGAACGTCATTAATTCTTCCCAAAGGCTTTTTAATAGTAGAATCCGCCAAGTGCAAATTAAGAGAACATTCTTCAATATTGGTAAAACCTAGCACATCACATAGAGATTTCGGAATTGTGGAAACACTAGCACCCAAATCACATAAAGCATGGCACTAATAATTTTTTATCTTGACTTTAATGGTGGGTTCCCATTCATCGTATAATTTTCCAGGAATTGAAATCTCTAATTCTAACTTTTCTTCTAAAGCTTTCATCATTGCTTCAACAATATGTTTAGTAAAAGCTTTATTTTGTTCATAGGCATTGGGTGAATTTATCATGGATTGTAACAAAGAAATGCATTCAATCAAAGAACAACTATCATAAATAAAGTCTTTGTAATACAAAAGAGTGGGCACATCGCTAGTTAAAGTTTGTACCTCTCCAAACCCACTTTTATCAAAAAAGTTAACAAGATTTTCACCCTCCGAATTATGGGGAAGCCTTCTAGCTAAAGTTGACTCTTCTTCAGCCCCCTTATCATCAATTTTAATATTACTAAACAAGGAATCAATATAAGAAACACCAATCATCTTAACATCTTCATCATTACTATGAAAGCAATCGGGCGAAAACGCTTTTTCTAAAAATTCTCTTTTAGCTCTAAGCATAGCGGTTCTTTTCTTACTTTCATCCATGGAGACATATAAAGCTGTAGTTGATTCATTGGTATCAACCTTGGGTGGAAAATTTTTAATCCTGAGATTTTCTACATCATGCGCAATTCTATCAATGCTCCTAGACATATCATCAATCTTACTCAATTTTTGTTCTATCGTAGTGTTGAAAACTTTTTGAGCATTAATAAATTATTTAATATTACTCTCAAGATCAGAGGGCATCCTATTATTATTATTATAAGAATTACCATTGAAATTTCCATAATTATTAGAGGAATTTCTAGGAAAAGGCCTAGGATTAAAATTACCTCTATAAGCATTGTTATTAAAATTGTTTCGTGAGACAAAATTCACATCTACGGGATCACTATTTTGCTCAATCAAAGTAGATAAAGGCACATCATTAAGATCAATAGGAGCATTTTTACTAAAAACCAATTTCATAAGTGCATCAACTTTTTCACTCAAAGTACTAATTTCTTCAACAGAATTGACCTTTTTAGTAGTAGGTGCTCTTTCGGTATGCCATTGTGATTATCAAGAAATTTAGTAGCTTCACCTAAAGTAATTTCGATAAAAGTACCACCCGCAGCGGAATCTAAAAGATTTCTAGAGACAAAATTCAATCCCGCATAAAAAAATTGTATAATCATCCATAAATTTAAACCATGAGTAGGCCAATTTCTTTGCATTAATTTCATTCTTTCCCAAGATTGCGCAACATGTTCATGCTCAAGTTGCTTAAAATTCATGATTTGATTTCTAAGGGAAATAATTTTCGCGGGAGGGAAATACATAGTAATAAAAGCATCTTTGCACTTATCCCACGAATCAATACTATTGCGAGGCAAAGATGAAAACCAAATTTTTGCACGATCCCTCAAAGAGAAAGGAAATAATTTCAACTTCACAATATCATTGTCCACATCTTTTTTCTTTTGCATATCACACAATTCCATGAAAGTGTTTAGATGGGACGCGTCATCCTCATTAGGGCTACTGGAAAATTGCTCTTTCATAACAAGATTCAACAAAGCGGCATTAATATCATAAGACTCTGCACTAGCGGCGGGAGGAGCAATTGGAGTACTAATAAAATCATTATTATTAGTATTGGAAAAATCACCAAACTTGGTATTTTCTTGAGACATAGTGACTACGCAAACAAGATCACACGCAAACAAGAGATTAAACAAGAAAAGGGCAAATAAAAAGGCAAATATTTTTGTGTTTTTCTGAAAACATTTTAGAAGTGGGGGAGATGAAAACGAGAGGCAAATGGCAAATAAAGTAAATTACAAGGAGATGAGAGTTGTGATTGGGTACTTGATAGATGTTGGTGATGTCTCCTCGGCGCCAGAAATTGACACGTGAACGGGGGACTATCTTGACTTGATCCTCCCCGGCAACGGTGCCAGAAATTCTTCCTGATTGCTTGTATTTGCGTTGGTATTTCCCCGGAGAGGAAGGGATGATGCAGCACAACAGCGGTAAGTATTTCCCTCAATTATGAAACCAAGGTTATCAATCCAGTAGGAGGACCAACCAACACTATGTAAACAGCACTTGCACACAAATAACAAATACTTGCAACCTGATACATCTCCGTCGTATCTATAATTTTTTATTGTTTTATGCCAATATTCTACAACTTTTACATACTTTTGGCAACATTTTATATTATTTTTGGGACTAACATATTGATCCAGTGCCCAGTGTCAGTTCCTATTTGTTGCATATTTTTGTTTCGCAGAATATCCATATCAAACGAAGTCCAAACGCGATAAAAATTTATGGAGAATTATTTTGGAATATATGTGATTTTTGGGAAGCGGAATCAACGCGAGGCGATGCCCGAGGTGCCCACAAGCTCAAGGGGCGCGCCCTGCAAGCTTGTGGCCACCCCGTAAGGTGGTTGGTGCCCTTCTTTCGCCAAAAGAAAGATAATATCCTGGACAATATTCCCTCAAAAATTTAGCCCAATCGGAGTTAGGGATCTCCGGGAATTTAAGAAATGGTCAAAGGCCAGAAACCAGGAAGGCATAAACAGAAGGAAGCAGAGAGAGATCCAATCTCGGAGGGGCTCCCGCCCCTCTGCCGCCATGGAGGCCAAGGACCAGAGGGGAAACCCTCCTCCCATCTAGGGGGGAGGCCAAGGAAGAAGAAGAAGAAGGAGGGGGGCTCTCACCCCCTCTCTTCCGGTGGCACCGGAACGCCGCTGGGGCCATCATCATGATGGTGATCTACACCAACAACTTCGCCGCCGTCATCACCAACTCTCTCCCCCTCTATGCAGCGGTGTAAGACCTCTTCTCCCCGTTGTAATCTCTACTTAAACATTGTTCTCAATGCTATATATTATTATCCAATGATATGTGGCTATCCTATGATGTTTGAGTAGATCCGTTTTGTCCTATGGGTTAATTGATGATCGTGATTGGTTTGAGTTGTATGTTTTATTATTGGTGCTGTCATATGGTGCTCTTCATGTCGCGCAAGCGTGAGGGATCCCCGCTGTAGGGTGTTGCAATATGTTCATGATTCACTTATGGTGGGTGGCGTGAGTGACAGAAGCACAAACCCGAGTAAGTGGGTTGTTGCATATGGGAGTAAAGAGGACTTGATACTTTAATGCTATGGTTGGGTTTTACCTTAATGATATTTAGTAGTTGCAGATGCTTGCTAGAGTTCCAATCATAAGTGCATATGATCCAAGTAGAGAAAGTATGTTAGCTTATGCCTCTACCTCATATAAAATTGCAATAGTGATTACCGGTCTAGTTATCGATTGCCTAGGGACAAATAACTTACCTGTGACAAAAAGCTCTCTACTAAAACTAACTTAATTGTTTCTTTATCTAAAAATCCCTTAGCTTTTATTTACGTGTCCTTTGTTATCTTGCAAACCTATTCTATAAACACCTACAAAGTACTTCTAGTTTCATACTTGTTCTAGGTAAAGCGAACATTGAGCGTGCGTAGAGTTGTATCGGTGGTCGATAGAACTTGAAGGGAATATAAATTCTACCTTTAGCTCCTAGTTGTGTTTGACACTCTTACTTATCGAGAAAGGCCACAATTGATCCCCTATACTTGTGGGTTATCACAACCCAACGCGTAAGAGAGGTTGTCAATCCCTCTATGGTATTGAGATAGATTAAATTGTATGAGATCTGATAAATAGATCTGGAAAAACACAAAATAAAATAAATAAAGAGAAAGTGCAGCAAGGTATTTTTGGTTTTGATATGATAGGAAATAGACTCGGGGGCCATAGTTTTCACTAGAGGCTTCTCTCAAGAAAATAGCATACGGTGGGTAAACAAATTACTGTTGGGCAATTGATAGAAAAGCCAATAATCATGATGATATCCAAGGCAATGATCATGTGTATAGGCATCACGTCCAAGATTAGTAGACCGACTCCTGCCTGCATCTACTACTATTACTCCACACATCGACCGCTAGCCAGCATGCATCTAGTGTATTAAGTTCATGGAAAAATGGAGTAATGCAATAAGAACGATGACATGATGTAGACAAGATCTATTCATGTAGGAATAGACCCCATCTTTTTATCCTTAATAGTAACAATACATGCGTGTCATGTATCTTTCTGTCACTGAGATTGAGCACCGCAAGATCGAACCCATCACAAAGCACCTCTTCCCATGGCAAGAAAAATCAATCTAGTTGGCCAAACCAAACCAAAATTTCGGAAAAGAAATACGAGGCTATAACAATCATGCATAAAAGAGTTCAGCAAAGACTCAAATAATATTCATGGATAGAACTGATCATAAACCCACAATTCATTGGATCCCAACAAACACACAGCAAAAAGTCATTACATCAAATAGATCTCCAAGAACATCGAGGAGAACATTGTATTGAAGATCAAAAAGAGAGAAGAAGCCATCTAGCTACTAGCTACGGAACCGTAGGTCTGTGGTAAACTACTCATGCATCATCGGAGGGGTAACAAGGATGATGAAGAACCCCTTCGTGATCATTGCCCCCTCCGGCAGAGGGCCGGAAAAGGCCTCTAGATTGGATCTCGTGGTTCTGGAACTTGCGGCGGCTGAAACTGTATTCTCTCGACTCCCCTAGGGTTTTGGGATTTTAGAGTATTTATAGAGGTGGAGGTCAGTGGAGAAGCTTCATGTGGGCTCCACTACCCACCAGGGCGCGCCTAGGCCCCCTGGCGCGCCCTGGTGCCTAGTGGGCCCCATGGGCCTCCTCCCGTATGCTTCTTTGGCTCCCTGGGTGTCTTCTGTCCAGAAAAAAATCTCCAAAAAAGTTTCGTTGCATTTGGTCTTCGTTTGGTATTGATATTCTGCAAAGTAAAAAACAAGCAGAAAACATCAACTGGCAGTGGGCACTATGTCAATAGGTTAGTCCCAAAAAATGATATAAAGTTGCTAGTAAATGAATATAAAACATCCAAGATTGATAATATAATAGCATGGAACAATCAAAAATTATAGATACGTTGGAGACGTATCTGCCCCCATGCAGGTGGCCCCCACTTCGGAACCTTCTAGAACCTTCCTGGTACAATACCGAAAAAACATGAACTTTTTCCGGAACCTCGATAACAACTTTCCATATATGAATCTTTACCTCCGGACCATTCTGGATCTCCTTGTGATGTCACGGATCCCATCCGGGACTCCGAACAACCTTTGGACTTTCCACTCTTAATATCTCAATACTACCCTAGCGCTACCTAACGTTAAGCGTGCGACCCTACGGGTTCGAGAATCATGTAGACATGACCGAGACTCCTCTCCAATCAATAATCAATAGCAGGACCTGGATGCCCATATTGATTCCCATATATTCAACGATGATCTTTATTGGTTGAACCATGATGTCAAGGATTCATTTAATCTCGTATGCAATTCCCTTTGTCCGGTGATATGTTACTTTCCCGAGATTCGATCGTCGGTATCTCCATACCTAGTTCAATCTCGTTACAGGCAAGTCTCTTTACTCGTTTCGTAATACAAGATCCCGTGACTAAACTCATTACCGGGAGGGCCTAGAGATATCTCTCCATCACACGGAGGGACAAATCCCAGTCTCGATCAATGCAACCCAACAAACACCTTCGAAAATACCTGTAGAGCACCTTTATGATCACCCAGTTATGAAATGACGTTTGATAGCACACAAAGTATTCCTCCGGTATCTGGGTGTGGCATGATCTCATGGTATAAGGAACAGATACTTGACATTGTGAAAGTCGTAGCAAATAACTAAGTGATATGATCTGATGCTAAGCTTATAGTTGGGTCTGTCCATCACATCATTCTCCTAATGATGTGATCCCGCTATCAAATGACAACTCATGTCTATGGTTAGGAAACCTTAACCATCTTTGATCAATGAGCTAGTCTAGTAGAGGCTTACTAGGGACACGGTGTCTTCTATGTATTCACACATGTATTTAACTTTCCGGTCAATACAATTCTAGCATGAATAATAAACATTTATCATGAACGGGAAATATGATAATAACCATTTTATTATTGCCTCTAGGGCATATTTCCAAAATTCTCCGACTTGCACTAGAGTCAATAATCAAGTTCACATCGCTATGTGATTAACACCCAATGAATTCTGGGGTTTAATCATGGTTTGCTTGTGAGAGAGGTTTTAGTCAACGGGTCTGCAACATTCAGATCCGTGTGTTCTTTGCAAATCTCTATGTCATACAGTAGATGTTGTTACCACGCTCCACTTGGAGCTATTCCAAATGACTGCTCCACTATACGTGTCCGGTTTGCGACTCAGAGTTATCCGGATTGGTGCCAAAGCTTGCATCGATGTAACCCTTTATGAAGAACTCTTTATCACCTCCATAACCAAGAAACATTTCCTTAGTCCTCTTTAGGTACCTAAGGATAATCTTGACAGCTGTCCAGTGATCCACTCCTAGATCACTCTTGTACCCCCTTGCCAGACTCATGGCCAGGCACACATCATGTATGGTGCACAGCATGGCATACATTATAGAGCCTATGGCTGAGGCATAGGGGACGACATTCATCCTTTCTCTTTCTTCTGCCGCGTTCGAGCTTTGGGTCTTACTCAACTTCACACCTTACAATACAGGAAAGAACTCCTTCTTTGACTGGTCCATTTTGAACTACTTCAAAATCTTGTCAAGGTGTGTGCTCTGTGAAAGTCTTATCACGCGTCTTGATCTATCTCTATAGATCTTGATGCCCAATATGTAAGCGCTTTACCCAGGTCTTTGAAAGATCGAGGATGTCGCCTAGAGGGGGGTGAATAGGCGCTTTAAAATAATTATGGTTTAGGCTTGAACAAATGCGGAATAAACCTAGCAGTTAATTTGTCAAGCACAAAACCTACAACAACTAGGCTCACCTATGTGCACCAACAACTTATGCTAAGCAAGATAAACAACTAAGTGATAGCAAGATATATGACAAGAAACAACATGGCTATCACAAAGTAAAGTGCATAAGTAAAAGGGCTCGGGTAAGAGATAACCGAGGCACGCGGATACGATGATGTATCCTGAAGTTCACACCCTTGCGGATGCTAATCTCCGTTTGGAGCGGTGTGGAGGCACAATGCTCCCTAAGAAGCCACTAGGGCCACCGTAATCTCCTCACGCCCTCGCACAATGCAAGATGTCGTGATTCCACTAATGGACCCTTGAGGGCGGTCACCGAACCCGTACAAATGGCAACCCTTGGGGGCGGTCACCGAACCCGTACACTTTGGCAACCCTTGGGGGCGGTCACCGGTACCCGTCAAATTGCTTGGGGTGATCTCCACAACCTAATTGGAGACCCCGACGCTTGCCCGGAGCTTTACACCACAATGATTGAGCTCCGAACACCACCAACCGTCTAGGGCGCCCAAGCACCCAAGAGGAACAAGCTCAAGGGTACCAAGCACCCAAGAGTAATAAGCTACTCAACTTCACTTCCACATATCACCGTGGAGAACTCAAACCGATGCACCAAATGCAATGGCAAGGGCACACGGAGTGCCCAAGTCCTTCTCTCTCAAATCCCACCAAAGCAACTAATGCTTGGGAGGAAAATGAGAGGAAGAACGAAGAAGAGAACATGAAGAACTCCAAGATCTAGATCCAAAGGGTTCCCCTCACCTAGAGGAGAAAAGTGATTGGTGGAAACGTAGATCTAGATCTCCTCTCTCTTTTCCCCCAAAAACTAGCAAGAATCCATGGAGGGATTGAGAGATAGCAAGCTCGAAGAAGATCAACAATGGGGGGAGAACAAGAGCTCAAAGGATAAGGTTCATTGGGGAAGAAGACCTCCTTTTATAGGTGGGGAAAAATCCAACCGTTATGCTCACAGCCCGCACAGAGCGGTACTACCGCTCATGGGAGCGGTACTACCGCTAGGGCGATGGAAGCCCTTTGAAAAACAACAGCAAGGAGGCAAAAGGCCGGTAGAACCGCCGGAGCGGTACTACCGCTCGTCCTCACGGTACTACCGCTAGGGGTAGCGGTACTACTACTTGCGAGCGGTACTAAAAAAATACATCCGTGCGTACACCGCTGGACTTAAGACGAGTTTTTTGTCCGGAGCAGAAGTAGCCATGGAAGTAGCCGCGGTAGTACCGCTCTGGAGCGGTAGTAAAAAATTACATCCGCTCCCAAGAGCGGTAGTAAAAAATTACATCCCCTCCAAGCGGTAGTACCGCTCCCATGAGCGGTAGTACTGCTGCAGCCTTTTTAAGGACACCAAAACTGACACAACTTCTGCAAACGGACTCCGAATTCAATGAAACCAAGTTTGTTGGAAAGCTAGCGACAAGGGCTGACACAATCTTGATAGAAATAACAATAAGAAGGAAATTAGAAAAAGGCCCATAAGAAAAAGGTGAGAACCCTTCCTCGAATAAGACCGGTAAAACCTCCAACACCGAAAACGCAATAGAAGAAGCATGTGAACTCCGTTTTCGATGAACTCGAGCTTGTCATCAAGATGACCATAAGCTCCAAATCTCACAAGGAGAAGAACCAAACAAGAACCAATAAAGATGATGCAAGGATGCAATGGTTTGAGCTCTCTACGAACGATACGATCAAGCTACTCATCGAGAGCCCCCCTTGATAGTACGGCAATCGATCCTATAACCCGGTCTCCCAACTACCTCCATGAGACCGGTAAAAGAGAAAATCTATCATGGGAAAACCTTTGCCTTGCACAAAGTCCACTTGAGCTAGATGATGACGATCTTGACTTCCTCAAGTTGGGCCACCTTTCTTGATTCCGTTGGCTCGGTGAAGACTAGTTGATTGCTCCCCCATACTCCACTATGGGTGAGCCACTCTTTGGCTCATCTTCACAAGTCCATTGCCACCACAATGGACGGCAAGCTTCAAGCATATGATCTCTTCGTGATGATCCACTTGAACTTGCACACCGCAACCTAACCCCATAAAGAACTCTCACGAAGACCATGGGTTAGTACACAAAGCGTAATTGACAATGCTTACCATACCATGGGATCGTTTGATCCCTCTCGGTACATCTTCTACGCTTTGTGTGTTGATCAACTTGATTCACTCTTGACTTAGTCTTGATCAACCTTGAACTTTCCAACTCTCTTCATTTGGATGATGCCTTGAAGGTAAGCATGAACGATCACACAATCTTCTTCCTCAAGACATGCTTGCAATAAGCTCAACTCTCACATGACCAATCTTTGGATAATTCCTTAATAGCACCTTGGTCAACACATAAACTCCTTGAAACCAACACATGGACTTCAAGAAATTCCTATGGACAAATCCTTCAAATATAACTCAATGCAACCATTAGTCCATAGAGAATGTCATCAACTACCAAAACCACACATGGGGGCACCACATGTCCTTTCAGTCTTCCTTTGAAAAACTCCTTTCAAACAACCCTTTATGCTTTCCAGAAATTCTACATCATTTCCAATCAACAATATGTCATCCACATATACTATCAAAAATGCTATAGAGCTCCCACTCACTTTCTTGTAAATACAAGTTTCTTCGTAAACTTTGTATAAACCCCAAAACTTTGATCACCTCATCAAAGCATATATTCCAACTCCGAGATGCTTGCACCAGTCCATAGATGGATCGCTAGAGCTTGCATACCTTTTTAGCATCCTTAGGATCCACAAAACCTTTGGGTTGCGCCATATACAACTCTTCCTTAAGGAAATCGGTTTTCACATCCATTTGCGAGATTTCATAATCGAAAAATGCAGCAATTGCTAACATAATTCTAACAGACTTAAGCACCGCTACAGGTGAGAAAGTCTCATCGTAGTCAACTCCTTGAACTTGCCGAAAACCCTTTGTGACGAGTCGATGTTCATAGACAGTGACATTACCATCAACGTTTGTCTTCTTAAAGATCCATTTGTTCTCGATGGCCTGCCAGTCATCGGGTAAGTCTACCAAAGTCCATACTTGGTTCTCATACATGGATCCTATCTCAGATTTCATGGCCTCTAGCCATTTGTCGGAATTCGGGCCCATCATTGCTTATTCATAGTTCGTAGGTTTGCCATTGTCCGATAACATGACTTCCAGGATAGGATTACCGTACCACTTTGGTGCGGAACGTGTCCTGGTCGACCTACCGAGTTCAGTAGTAGCTTGATCCGAAGTTTCATGATCATCATCATTAACTTCCTCTTCGGCTGGTGTAGGCATCACGGGAACTTCTTTCTATGATGTACTACTCTCCAATTCGAGAGAAGGTACAATTACCTCATCAAGCTCTACTTTCCTCCCACTCACTTCTTTCGAGATAAACTCCTTCTCTAGAAAGGATCCATTCTCGACAACAAAGGCTTGCCTTTGGATCTATGATAGAAGGTATTCTATGAAGATTTACTTGTCTGCTTTGGGTTCAAGCTTATCAGGCATAAGCATCGCATCCCCAAACTTTAAGAAACTACAACATAGGTTCTTGCCAAACCATAGTTCTTACGGTGTCATCTCAACGGATTTAGATGGTGCCCTGTTTAAAGTGAATGTTATTGTCTCTAATGCATAGCCCTAAAACTATAGTGTCAAATCGATAAGATACATCATACAACGCACCATATCCAATAGAGTACGGCGACGACGCACGGACACACCATTACACTGTGGTGTTCCAGGTGGCGTGAGTTCTGAACCAATTTTCACGTTGTCTTAAATACATACCAAACTCGTAACTCAGATATTCACTTCCATGATCATATCGTAGACATTTTATCTTCTTGTCACGATGATCTTCAACTTCACTCTGAAATTGCTTGAACTTTTCAAAATTTCAAACTGTCGGCGTGTGACACCTATGGGACCCTCAAGGAATCCCTTTACGATTCAGCAGGGGGAGAGGTATGCGCAAAGAGCAGAACCAACGATCGACGCGGGGCGATTTTACCCAGGTTCGGGCCGCTAATCAGCGTAAAACCCTACTCATGCTTTGTTTTATTATCAGTGTTCTTGAGCCTAGGCTCCAGGAGCGCTTGCGATGAACTGTATGTTCAAAGAGCAGCTACGCATGCAGAATGGGCCAGAATATCCTCCTCCCTGTAGCAGTTGCCTTGGGCCTCCTTTTATATGCTCAAAGGGGGCACCACAGTGGCAAAATGTATATACATTGAGGTGTAAAGTAGCTACAGGATTATCATACCTAACCTCTGATGGATTAGGACAAACACATTTAATGCACCGTGAGGTGTCCGTTTAGGTGTCCTCACTTTCTTGGGGATGGAAAAAGGGGCCGTCCCATCAGCACCGCTTAAGCTCTCCTCCACTGGCGCATCGCCACGCATCCAAAGAAGGGCCCAGAATATCGGGCTCGTTGCTGTGCCAGAGTGGTGGCACAGCAACAGAATCTTGCCGGGCGCCCGACCTTGCCGGGCGCCGAATCTTGCCGGGCGCCGAATCTTGCCGGGCTTCGCAGGCCACCCCGGCAAGATCTTGCCGGGGAAGCTGGCTTTCGGATTCTAGCTCTCCTTATCTGCTGATCCTCAGATCTTTGACTTGAGAATTTCTCTGGTAGCCTGAGTCAACCTAGAACTGTTCCCCGACAAGCCTTGCCGCGAGTATGGCTACAACTGCTCGTGCACAAGTACGGGGTACTAATGGCCCAATACTTAGTACACCGACAGGAGCCCCCGGGCCTAGGCCACACACGAGTTTGAGGCGTTGTTGGGCTAGGCCCAAACAGTCCACGGGCACACGAGGTAGGGAATTAACCGCTCGTAAATATCCCGTTTACTGTACCCCCCACTACGCGCGCTGAACGCGCGACATGGGAAGCGTGCGTCAAAGGCTGCAACTGCAAAGCGCCTGCAGAGGCGCATTCACATTGGGGAGTAAAAGAGGCGGCCCCGCACCTTCCCCATAAAAAGGGAAACTGCAAAGGCACAGCCTATTTACATCCCTCTTCTTCTCAATCTGGTCGCCGCCATTGTCTTCCTTCTCTCGAGCTCAGAGCAAAGCCTTCGCTCATCCGCCCGTCGCCTCCACGCCCGCTCCATCCCCGGCTTCTGCCCCTGCATCCGTCATGCTGCCCAAGGCCAGCAAAGGCAAGGGCAAGGAGACGAAAGCCGACGTCCCAGAGAGCGAGCTGGCGAAGATGCGGAAGAAGCACGTCGTCTTCGCCCCGTCGCTTGATGCGAAAGCTCTGAAGGGGCGGTACCAGTGTATGTGGGCGAGGGAGACACAGGCTCACCCCGCCACTCGCGTGATTCCAGGTTCTTGCTCCAAGAGCGGGTCAGACAGATATCCCTTCTTTGCTGCTTATTTCTATTGCGGGCTCTGTCCCCCATTTTCTGACTTCTTCAATGACATTATGTACACATACGGATTCCATCTTCTTGATTTCACGCCGAATGCGGTACTGTGCATGTCCATCTTTGCCCATCTTTGTGAAAATTTTGCCGGAGTGGTTCCCAATACTGCCCTTTTCCGCCACTACTTTTTCGCTCGTATCCAAAAAGGGGAGGCCCTCTCTGGTTCTATCGCCTGGATTCCAAGGGCTTGGAATAAGGAAATATACCCAGAAGGGGTTTACCGCGAGAAGTGGGACGAATGGCGGGCTGAGTGGTGCTGGATCCAGGAGGCAGATCCCCATCCGTTCTGTTTGCCTCGACAGCAGAAAGCGGTTCGCGGCAGTGGCTGGAGCGATCTCGCTGCTGAAGATGAAAAACTCACAATCGCCACCACCAGGATCCTTCGCCTGAAAGCTGCCGGGCTAACAATGGAGATGATTGGCTTCGATTTCCTCCGCCGCCGCATTGCCCCCTTGCAGAATAAAGGGAGACCAGCTTGGGAATACCGAAACGCAGCAGACATCATGAGATTGCGCCCCGGATTGAACAACAATTTGACTGCTATGCAACTTGGTGCCCTCCGTCAAAGGCTATTCCAGCGCGACAACAAGCATCGGTTGCCGGCAAGGATTGTCCCTCTGTGCAATAACTTTGCCCTGGGGTCGATTATCGCCACCATGCCACTGTTCAATGCCCACAGTCTCGACGCGACATGGGTTGAGCCATCCGAGGAAGAGGCACAGAAGTTCTTTGATAACTTGACGGAGAGGGCCATCCGGGAAGAAGCAGACCTCATCCGAGCTACCACCGACGAAGAGGTGGCATATATCACCACTAGGGCGGAGGAGGCAAATCTTGCCGCGGAGGCTGGCAGCGTCAGCTTCATAGAATGGGAAACCAGTGACGTAGAGGTAGTGGTGGAAGAAAATCCTGCCAGGAAGGACAAGGCTGCCGGGGGACAGAGCAGCACAGCAGCTGAGAGCTCATCCGACGAAGAGGCGGCCGAAGAAGAACCGCAAGAAGAGCTTCCAGCCCAGAAGAAGACAAAGCGTGTTCTTCGAAAAGCTACATCTGGCATCCCGGCAAGCCATCCTTCCTCGAGCAGCGAGGTTCCCGGCAAGGAAGCGGCCGGCAAGACTGCACCGCGGCAAGGAGTTCGACAGCAACCTGCGCGGCATGCGAGACCCACACCAGCGGCAACTGCTGAGGCGACAGGGGTGTCTCGCACTACCACACCGGAGGCTGAGGTGGCGGAAACACGCCAACCCCCCGTGCCTACTACAGCCAAGCGACCTAGGACCCCTCCTCCGCCTCCCCACACAGACACTGCAACAGAGGTCGATTTCGACATCTCTGGCTTTAGTCCGAAGCAAGAAGAGGAAGAGTGAGTATCTTGCCACAGCCTTTATCTTCCAAATTCTGGATCAATCTTATTGACTTGCTTGTATTGTCTCTGCAGTGATGTAGAAACCTTGGCGGAGAGGATGGCGAAGAGGGCAAAGACTTCCACGGGCGACGAGCTCCCGGCAGGCTTCACGAGCGCGCCGGAAACTACTACCATCAGCCCGGATCTTAGTCCTCGACGCAGCCCCCAGCGCAGCCGCCAGCGTAAGTTCATTACTCTTTTTCCGTTGGGGAATGCTGAGGTTCCTATCCTTGCCGCTGATATCTTTGGGCTTGCAGGAGAAGGACGGCAACAAAGGGAGTTATCAGGAGATACCCTCGTTGTGCCACCTCTACCAACCACATCGCCCTCAAGCGCATCCCCGGCAAGAGATCACACCGACGAGCTTGTCTTGGTTGAGGAGGAGCCGACAACCATGGATACTGGCATCCTACCGCCGGCAACCGAGGTTGCCGGGAGGGGCGAGGCCACCTCTCGACAGCCCGATGCAGGTAAATAATTGCCTCAGTGCGCTTGCTATTCTGTCCTTTATCTCTCTTTCTTTTGTCTTCTTGAACTTCAATCTTGATCTCATTCTGTTTCTCTCCCTTGTCTTTTAGAATTCCCTGAGATGGAACACATGGACATCGACGCTGTCATCGAGGAGACCGCCAGGGATGTTGCCGCCGAAGCCGACAAAATCGCTGCCAGCGAGGCCGCCATGGATGCCGTCGTAGAAGCAGGCGGTGCTTTTGCCGATGAGGCCGCCAAGACTGCACAGGAGGAACCCGCCAAGGAGTCTACTGAAGAGGGCGGCAAGGAGGCTGGTGACCGTACTGACGGCATTCCTGCCGCAGGAGCGCCAGGCGCTGCGCCGGCCACGGAGCCCCCTGCTACTGGTGAGGCGATTGCTGAGGATCAAGCATCAACATCCAAAGGCCCCTCATCCAGCAAATATCTCAAAGTTGGCGAGAACCTGTTTGTCAACTTGCCGGGGACGGCAAGCATTGGGGCACCGGCCGAAGGGGAAGTTTTTTATGAAGAAATCATCGCCGCTGCTGGGCTCGAGATTGTTGATGATCCAAGCGCCAGCAGTGGCAAATCTGAAGAGGATCAACTCCTTCAGGCCATGGGCGAAAATTTCTGCAAGCTCCAGGCACTTCACCGTGCTCGGAAAGAGAAAGCAGATTCCAGAATGGCAGTTGTCGAGGCGGCCGAAGCAGATTTTCAGAGGCGCGTCAAACAAATGCAAGTCTGGTACACCGAGGCCCTCCAAGAGTTGACTGCCAGCCGGGAGCAAGTGAGCCAAAACTGGACAGAGATCCTTTTGAAACAATCTGACATGGAGAAGGCGCAAGAGGAAGCTACGCAAAGAATTGCTGCTGAAGATGCTCTCCTGACGGCGCGCCGCCTTGCGCTTGATGCTCACAAGGAAGACCTTGTCGCACATGAGCAGGCGCTCACCGCCAAGCTTCGCAGCAAAGATGAAGATATCGAGAAGCTTGTCGCGCGGCGGACCCAGGAGCTGGAGCAGAAGCACAAGGAGGCGCTCAAAGCTCTAACTGTAGATCACGCCGGCAAGCTCAAGGAGGCCGTTGATGCTGCCGAGGCTGCAGAGGCCGCCAAGAATGAGCTGAGCGACAAAGTCAAGAAACTGGAAATGGATCTTGAAGAACATGGCAAGGAGCTCTCGATGCTCAAAAGCGACAGGGAAAAAACCCTCCACACCCTGGCGGAGATGCAAGTTGCCATGTCTGACAAGACCAAGCAGCTCTCTTCAGCAAATGACGCCATTGCCGATCTCAGGCTGAAGCTGACCACATTGGAGAAGTCTCTCAAGGACGGTAGGGCCCGTGAGAAGGCCCTGTGCAAAGATCTCCAGGAAGAGAGGAACCTGCTCAAGAGCGCTGCCGCCGCCCAAGTTGACTACGAGAAGGGCGTGCAAATCTGGACTGAATGCCTCGTCGACACTGCAGAGAAACTCACGGCTGAACTGTCAGCCATGGGCCTGTCAAACTTCAGGTATTCCTCCGAAGAAAGGATATCTTCGAGCGCCAGGTTGATGATGTTCTTCGAAAGCATCATTGATGCTCTGAAGCTCCTTCAGTCTAACCGGGCGACCCAACTGGCCAACGAATGCCGCCAGCTTTGCCGGGCCATCCTCCGCAAGGTACTCATCAAGGTGGTGCACAATAATCCTGGCATCAACCTCACCAACGTGCTCGGTCGCCTGCCAAAGGACGCAGACCTCAAGGCACTTGAGGAGCTTGTCGCGCCCATCCTTGAGAAGGTGGATTCAATCAAAAGGGTCGAAGGCCAGCGCAGAGATTAGCTGCTCCACCTCTTCTTGCCATCGCCATTCCATGCCAAAGACAATTAAGTCTTAAGTTAGAACTATGGCAACGTATTAGTGTAATATAACTTGCTTATGTTTGGGTATATGTATGCTATCTCCCTTGTCTGATTCCTTTATGTATGGAGTTCACCCTACGCTTACTAAAAAAAAAACTTGTCGACGCGCAACCTGCCGCGAGCGCTGGGTGCGGGACTTCAGCAGCCTGCCGGAGGTGCAGCGGCCGGCAAGGCTCCTTGGCGTTCTCAGTGCAGCCACTTAAATCGTTGAGCGGACTCGAAACAAAATAAGGGCGCAACCGATTACGACAAGGGTTCTTTCGCATGCAGGTTTTCCATACGAAAGTCGAAATCATCCAAGGAAAATAACTTTGCAATAAAGGAAACTTGCCCTAAGTTTTAGAACTTAGCTTTCTGTCGCTATCCTTCCTCCGGTGAGCGTCAATTCTGAACGTCGCCAACTGGTACCCATATCCTCCTTCCCCCCCGGCAAACATGCACGCGAGGAACCCTTCTGTCTTTTGAGAAAAAGAAAGAAGAGAAAATAAAGATATGAAACCTTGGCGGTTCGTTAGAACTTACCGGAAGCAAGTGTCATACAACATCTTAGACAAACATGCATATATATATATATATATATATATATATATATATATATATATATATATATAAACATGCAAATCAATAAGGAACTGCACAACACTTAAGCTTAGTCATCTAGGCTCAGGGTCTGCGCCTGGCTTTGTACAAAGGATTACATGCCTTGCCAGCAAGACTCGTACAAAAAAAAGGGGTTGCCAGGGGCCCCCGGCAACCGCGCCTTATGGGTAGAACTTGCGAAGATGTTCGATATTCCAGGAATTGCTCACTGGAACGCTATCTTCGGTCTCCAAGTAGACAGCGCCGGGCCTGGTGACTCGTACTACCCGATAAGGGCCTTCCCACTTCGGCGTCAACTTGTTTGAATTCTTGGCGGACTGAATCCGCCGAAGAACAAGGTCGCCTTCCTCAAGGCTTCGGGCATGAACTTTGCGGCTATGGTAGCGGTGCAAAGCTTGCTGGTAGCGTGCAGCTCGCACAGCAGCCTGAAGACGATTCTCCTCAAGGAGCACAGCATCATCTTGCCGCAGTTGCTCTTGCTCAACCTCATCATAAGCGAGCACTTGAGGTGATCCGTACGTGAGTTCCGTGGGGAGAACTACTTCCGCTCCGTAGACCAGAGCGAAGGGTGTCTGGCCAGTGGCTCGATTTGGTGTCGTTCTGATTGACCAAAGAACCACCGACAATTCATTAATCCAGCGTCTTCCGCACTTTCTCAGCCTGTCAAAGGTTCTGGTCCTGAGACCGCGCAACACTTCAGCATTGGCCCTTTCCGCTTGACCGTTGCTTCTCGGGTGAGCAACAGAGGCAAAACAAATTTTGCCGCCAAGGTCTTGGACGTACTGCATGAAGGTGCGACTTGTGAATTGCGTGCCGTTGTCGGTGATGATCCTGTTGGGCACACCGAAACGGCAAACTATCCCTTTAAAGAACTTGACGGCTGATTGTGCTATCACTTTCCTCACTGCTTCCACCTCCGGCCACTTTGTGAACTTGTCGATAGCAACGTACAAGTACTCAAAGCCCCCGGTAGCACGGGGGAAAGGGCCCAGTATGTCGAGCCCCCAGACCAAAAATGGCCAGGAGAGAGGGATCGTCTGAAGAGCTTGAGCTGGCTGATGCGATTTCTTCGAATGAAACTGCCACGCTTCACACTTGTTTACTAGTGCAGTCGCATCCTAGAGAGCGGTGGGCCAAAAGAAACCTTGCCGGAATGCCTTCCCGACAAGTGCTCTTGATCCTATGTGAGAGCCACATATGCCTCCATGTATCTCTGCCAACAGCTCTAGTCCATCCTCCCGAGGAATACACTTCAATTTCACACCGTTTGGTCTCTTTCTGTACAGGACGTCATCGACAAACTTGTACATAACAGACCGACGGGCTACTTTTTCCGCTTCTTCCTGTTCCTCCGGGAGTTCTCCTTTCTGAAGAAAATGGACAATGTGCTGCGCCCATGCTGGAGCCTGGGGCTCGAAAGCTAGGACTAAAGGCATCTCCTCTGCCGGGGGAACATTTGTCTCGATGGCAAGGGCCTGAGACCCTGCTGGAGCCTGTTCTTCCCCGGCAGGCATGTCGTTGATCCCGGCAACTTCCTTGCCGGCGGCTCCCGGGAGCTCTGCCGGGAAGTACTGACCAGAATTCAACTTTCTTCTCTTTTCTTGCCGCATTGATGGTGCCACGGATGGTTGAGTCAAATGGAGCACAAAAGTTCCTGGTTCCATAGGCAACTTGAGGGCGGCACGCTTTGACAGGTCGTTAGCAATACTGTTCTCGGCACGAGGGATGTGCTCCATTTGCAGACCGTCAAAGTGCTCTTCCATTTTTCTCACTTCATCCACGTAGGCTTGCATCAATGGACTCTAATAACTCTTGTTAACTTGCCTGACGACAAGCTGTGAATCGCCTCTGATGACGAGCTTTTTGATACCAAGGTCTTCCGCGATCCTGAGACCGGCAAGCAAGCCCTCGTACTCCGCAGTTTTGTTCATCGAACTCTCCCGGGGAAAATGCATTTGGATTACGTACTTGAGGTGCTCTCCGGTGGGTGCAACAAGCAGCACGCTGGCACCGGCGCCTTGCAGCGAAAAAGCCCCGTCAAAGTACATACCCCATTCCTGATCGATTTCCTTGCCGGGGAGAGTTGTTTCTTGAACCTCTTCGTCTGGCGTTGGGGTCCATTCCGCAACGAACTCCGCCAAGGCCCTGCTCTGAATTGTCGAAGTGCTTTCAAACTTGAGGCCAAAGCTCGACAACTCCAATGCCCACTCCACAATCCTGCCGGTTGCTTCTGGATTTCGCAAAATCCATTGCAAAGGGAAGCGAGTGATGACGGTGATTTCATGTGCTTGAAAATAATGGCGCAGCTTCCTTGAGGCCATGAGGAGGCCGAAGAGCAACTTCTGCACGCCAGAATATCTTGACCTAGCTCCTTGCAAAAGAGAGCTAACAAAATAAACTGGGCGCTTCACCACCTTTTTCTTCTGCACTGGTTCTTCTGACTGCACAGATCCTGTCTTGCCGGGATCAATCCTTGCCAGGGAAGATCCTGCCGCGTCGCCTGACGGTCCTGCCGCTGGTGTTGCTTCCTCATCAGCTTCTCTCTGCGCCACTAACGCAGCACTAACCACTTGATTTGTTGCTGCCAAATATAGCAGCAATGGCTCTCGTGGTTTAGGCGCGACTAGCGTCGGTGGAGAAGAAAGGTGTTTGTTGAAATCTTGCAGCGCAGCCTCCGCCTCCGGAGTCCATTTCATCGGACCTGCCTTCTTCAAAATTTTGAAAAAGGGCAGGGCGCGCTCAGTAGATTTGGAAATAAACCTGCTTAGAGCAGCAACACAGCCGGCAAGACGATGGACATCCTTGACACGTCTTGGTGCTTCAATCTGCTCAATAGCTTTGATCTTGTCGGGGTTCGCTTCGATTCCCCGTTGAGATACAAAGAATCCGAGAAGCTTGCCGGAAGGAACACCAAACACGCACTTCTTTGGATTGAGCTTTAAGTTGACCTTGCGCAGATTTGCAAATGTTTCTTCTAGATCTTGTATGAGCGTCACTTTGTCCTTGGTTTTGACCACTATATCATCCATATATGCCTCTATATTTCTATGGAGCTGAGGCTCAAAACCAATTTGGACCGCTCTGGCAAATGTAGAACCAGCACTTTTCAACTGGACAGGCATTCGTATAAAACAATATGTACCACATGGGGTGATAAATGCGGTCTTTCCTTCATCTTCTTTTGCCATGAAAATCTGATGATACCCTGAATAGGCATCAAGGAAGGACAGTAGATCACAACCAGCGGTGGAGTCCACAATCTGGTCGATGCGCGGCAAGGGAAAGGGATCTTTTGGACAGGCTTTATTGATATCCGTATAATCGATACACAGCCTCCATTTCCCATTCGCCTTGCGCACTACAACCGGATTGGACAACCAGGTTGGGTGAAGTACTCCTCTGACCAATCCTGCCGCCTCCAGCTTCCTGATTTCTTCGCCAATGAATTCTTGCCGCTCCAAGGCTTGCTTCCTGACCCTCTGCTTGACGGGCCGCGCGTGAGGACAGACAGCAAGGTGGTGCTCAATTACCTCCCTGGGAACACCGGGGATGTCAGATGGTTGCCATGCAAACACATCAACATTCGCCCGCAGGAAGGCAATGAGCGCGCTTTCCTATTTGTCATCAAGGGCGGAACTTATGGTGAAAGTTCCTCCCGTTCCGTCCTCTTTGACGGGCGCCTTCTTGGTCTCTGGTGGAGCGGCCTTGGATCTCTTGTTCTTGCCGGTGGAACTTTCTGGTGCGTCCTCAACGGAAGCGCAGCACTCCGAGGAGGTGCGCTTGTCGGAGTTCGCGCCAAGATTCTTGCCGGTCTTCTTCTTCCCCCCGGGAGTTCCAGCGGCAGGAGCAGATGCCTTGACGGTAGGTGCTGCAACTGCTTCCCGGTAGAGTTGGTCGGCACAGATGAGCGCATCCTTCTTATAGGAATGGATAGCAATGACACTCAACGGCCCGGGCATCTTCAAAACATTATACGCGTAGTGTGATGCCGCCATGAACTTAGCCAGCGCTGGCCGACCAAGGATCCCATTGTATGACATAGGGATCTTGGCGACATCAAACACTACCTTCTCGGTCCTGTAGTTGAGCTCGCTACCAAATGTCACCGGTAGCGTAATCTTGCCCTTTGGCTGGGTTCTTCCTGGATTGACCCCTTGAAACGTGCCTGTTTCTTCGAGATCTTCATCAGGAATTTGGAGCCTCTTGAGCACATCCGGTGAGATTAGGTTCAGCCCGGCCCCACCGTCAACTAGCATTTTCGTCACCTTGAGGTTGCGGATTGTTGGTGAGACCAACAATGGCAAGCACCCGACCGCGGTTGTGCGATCAGGGTGATCCTCGGCGTCGAAAATGATAGGCGTGTTGGACCACTTCAGGGGCTTACATGCATCCAGCGATGGCTCTGTTGCATTGACTTCTCGCACCCACTATTTGAGCCGACGGTGGGAAGAATGCAACGAGGCACCCCCGTCGATACACATGGCCTCTGTAGCTTTTTCGAATTCTTGCTCACTGGACTCATCATCTTCTTCTTTGTCACGGCCTCGAGCGGGCCTCTGCCTCTGTTGCTTGGCCTTGCCGCGGCGACCCCCTCGGCCACCGCGCTTCTTGCCGGACCCTTCAGCACCGTCATGGGCCTTCTCCTTATCTCGCCTTTCATACTCAGCCCTCTGCTTCTCGACAAGCTGCTCAACTTGCCAGCAGTTTTGGAGATCCTGACCCTTGGTGCGATGGATCTTGCAGTAGTGCTTGCCGGAGTTTTCTGACTTGTCAGCAGCCGCCAAGGCCTGGCATGAAGAGCACCCGGCAAGTTCCTTGCCGGGGTTGTCAACCTTGGCCTTCTTGGCGGCGCCGGGGTTGCCGGATTCCTTGACAGCAAGCACGGCCTTGCCTTTGAGCTTCTTGTTCCGCCGCCGGCCTTTCCTTGACGGGGTTGCAGCGTCGTCGTCTTCTGATTCGCTCCCCGCGCCAACAGCCTCGACAGGGAGTTTCCTCCCCTCTTCAGCTCGGGCGCACTTGTCGGCCAAAGCGTAAAGCTCGGCAATACTCCTGACTTTGTTCATTGCCAGCTCTTCCCGCATTTTGCGGTTACGCACGTTCTGGTGAAACGCGCTAATAACAGCGGCAGGGTGAACGTCAGGAATATTGTACTGCACCCGGCTAAATCTCTACATAAACTTGCGCAGGGGTTCGCCCTCCTTCTGAGGGATGATATGCAAATCACTCTCTTGGCCAGGAGCTTGGTGGCCTCCGACAAAGGCGCCAACAAACTGATGGCACATATCTGACCAAGAAGAAATAGAATTCTCTGGCAGATGCATCAACCACGCCCTGATGTTGGGTTTGAGTACCAACGGGAAGTAGTTGGCAAGTATCTTGTCATCTCGGCCCCCGGCAGCCTGCACCACAATGGTGTAGATGCTTAGGAACTCTAAGGGATGAGTCTTGCCGTCATATTTCTCCGGGACCTTTGGCTTGAAGGTTCGGAATTGGGCCACTGGAGTTGCCGCAGCTCACAGGTAAACGCTGGAGTACCTACCTCGTAAGGCAAGTCACCTGCGTCCCCTGGCGCAGGCTCATCGACAGCCGGCCCTGCGCGCTTATCAGATTGATAGCACGCTTCCCGTCGCTGCTCGATGGTGGTTCGAGCGTCCTCTTTGCCTCGTTCCTGGAGAACTTGACGCTGGTCGCGGCGCATCCGTGGATCGGACGACGCCATAGAATCATCATCACGGTGATCGACCTGATGGGTTGTCGACCGCCGCTGGTGTCACGGAGGGGAGTGCACCATGGTTGCACCACCTCCGGTTTTCTCCACATCGGCTCGCACCGGATCGATGGGCCGCCGCTGTGAGGGCCCTGCCTCCTATGGTCCATCTTTGTTGGCGAAGGCGATGAGGCTCTAGATAGTAGCTCGCCACTCCTCCATCTTCTCCGGAGCAGGAGGGAAATCGAGGAGCAGCTGCGCACGTGCCAAGGCTTCCGCTGGCGTAGGCGGCGGCGACAGGTGCGAGGTACATGAGGTGCTCTGACTCCTAGCCATGTTAGAAGGAGCACCGTCGCGGCCACGCGACTGCGCACCACCTCCGCCGGCAGCTCGGTGTGCATGCTGGGCCCGCGCACCTTGGGATCGATGCGTAGAAATCTTTTCATGGGGACGCCCTGAACCACCAGCGCCATGACGTTGCTCATCGTGCACGGCCTGGGAAGGCCGTGACGCTGGCGCCGGCGCGGGAGCCCCAGAAAGCATCCTCCGATCTCTGGAATTCGTTGTGCCACCCGTAGGCAACACAGCTCCATCTCTGGATCCAGCGGCGTGTGGGTTGCCACTGCCGCTGCGAACGACACCGCTCGCCTGGCTTGGATCACCGGAACACCGTGGAGGCTCTAATCCTCTTCCTTCTGCACCCACGCCATCGCCCGTATGCGAGGGCACAGGTAAAACGGACGTGGATGGTTGCGCCGTTGCGGCGCTCTTCTTCTTGGGTGGCATGATGAAGATGATGAAGAAACTAAGGTGCCGATCACTGGATTAGGTTCACACAACCTACGACCCCCCTACCTGGCGCGCCAAAGATGTCGGCGTGCGACACCTATGGGACCCTCAAGGAATCCCTTTACGATTCGGCAGGGGGAGAGGTATGCGCAAAGAGCAGAACCAACGATCGACGCGGGGCGATTTTACCCAGGTTCGGGCCGCTAATCAGCGTAAAACCCTACTCCTGCTTTGTTTTATTATCAGTGTTCTTGAGCCTAGGCTCCAGGAGCGCTTGCAATGAACTGTATGTTCAAAGAGCAGCTACTCATGCAGAATGGGCCAGAAGATCCTCCTCCCTGTAGCAGTTGCCTTGGGCCTCCTTTTATATGCTCAAAGGGGGCAGCACAGTGGCAAAATGTATATACATTGAGGTGTAAAGTAGCTACAGGATTATCATACCTAACCACTGACTGATTAGGACAAACGCATTTAATGCACTGTGAGGTGTCCGTTTAGGTGTCCTCACTTTCTTGGGGATGGAAAAAGGGGCTGTCCCATCAGCACCGCTTAAGCTCTCCTCCACTGGCACATCGCCACGCATCCAAAGAAGGGCCCAGAATGTCGGGCTCGTTGCTGTGCCAGAGTGGTGGCACAGCAATAGAATCTTGCCGGGCGCTGGACCTTGCCGGGCGCCGAATCTTGCCGGGCACCAAATCTTGCCGGGCTTTGCAGGCCACCCCGGCGAGATCTTGCCGGAGAAGCTGGCTTTCGGATTCTAGCTCTCCTTATCTGCTGATCCTCAGATCTTTGACTTGAGAATTTCTCTGGTAGCCTGAGTCAACCTCGAACTGTTCCCCGACAAGCCTTGCCGCGAGTATGGCTACAACTGCCCGTGCACAAGTACGGGGTACTAATGGCCCAATACTTAGTACACCGACACAAACTTGTGTTTCATCAAGTAAATATACCCATATCTACTCAAATCATCTGTGAAGGTAAGATAACAATGATATCCACTGCATGCTTCAACACTCACCGAACCACATACATCGGTATGTATTATTTCCAATAAGTCACTTGCCCGCTCCATTGTACCAGAAAACGGGGTTTTAGTCATCTTGCTCATGAGGCATGGTTCACATGTTTCAAATGATTCATAATCAAGTGATTCCAATAGTCCATCAGCATGGAGTTTCTTCATGCGTTTTACACAAATATGACCTAAGCGGCAGTGCCACAAATATGTGGTACTATCATCATTAACTTTGCATCTTTTGGTATCAATAATATGAACATGTGTATTACTACGATCGAGATTCAACAAGAATAAACCATTCACATTGGGTGCATGACCATAAAAGATATTATCCATATAAATAGAACAACCATTATTCTCTGACTTAAATGAATAATCGTCTCGCAATAAACAAGATCCGGATATATTGTCATGATTAATGCAGGCACCAAATAACATTTATTTAGGTTTAAAACTAATCCCGAAGGTAGAGGGAGAATGCCGATGGCGATCATATCAACCTTGGAGACACTTCCAGTGCGCATCATTACCTCATCCTTAGCTAGTATTTGTTTACTCCGTAGCATCTGTTTTGAGTTACAAATAAGAGCAACCGAACCAGTATCAAATACCCATGCGCTACTAAGAGCACTAGTAAGGTACACATCAATAACATGTATATCAAATATACCTTTGTTAATGTTGCCAACCTTCTTATATGCCAAGTACTTAGGGTAGTTCCACTTCCAGTGACCATTCCCCTTGCAATAGAAGCCCTCAGTCTCAGGTTTGGGTCTAGCCTTGGGTTTCTTCACGTGAGTGGCAACTGCCTTGCCATTCTTCTTGAAGTTCACTTTATTTCCCTTGCCTTTCTTGAAACTAGTGGTCTTATTGACCATCAACACTTGATGCTCTTTCTTGATTTCTACCTCCATGGCCTTAAGCATCGCGAAGAGCTCAAGTATCGTCTTCTCCATCCCTTGCATATTATAGTTCATCACGAAGCCCTTGTAGCTTGGTGGCAGTGATTGAAGAACTCTGTCAATCGCTACTTCATCCAGAAGATTAACTCCCAACTGATTCAAACAGTTGTAGTACCCAGACATTTTGAGTACGTGCTCACTAACTGAGATGTTCTCCTCCACCTTGCAGCTAAAGAACTTGTCGAAGGTATCATACCTCTCAACCCGGGCATGAGCTTGAAATACCAATTTCAGCTCCTGGAACATCTCATATGCTCTGTGGTGCTCAAAACATCTTTGGAGCCCTGATTCTAAGCCGTAAAGCATGGCGCACTGAACTATCGTGTAGTCATCACTTCTAGTCTGCCAGACATTCATAGCGTCCAGATTTTCAGGAGCGGGTGGTTCACCTAGAAGTGCATCAAGGACATAAGCCTTCTGTGCCGCAGTGAGGATAATCCTTAAATTACGGACCCAGTCCACATAGTTGCTACATCATCTTTCAACTTTTCTTTCTCTGGGAGCGCATTAAAATTCAGGGGAGCTACAGCGCGAGCCATTGATCTACAACATAATTTGCAAACACTTTAGACAATGTTCATGACAATGGGTTCGGTTAATCAAATTACTATTGAACTCCCACTTAAATCAACATCCCTCAAGTTGTCTAAGTGTTTACACGATCCATATCAACCAACCCATGTCCGATCATCACGTGAGAAGGGGTGGTCATCAACGGTGAAAATCTCCATGTTGATCATATCTACTATATGACTTGTGTTCGACCTTTCGGTCGACCTTTATGTCCCTTCAACTAGGCTTGTCAAGTTTAACCCAAGTATTCCGCATGTGTAAAACTGGCTTACACCCGTTGTATGTGAACGTAGAGTCTATCACACCCGATCATCACGAGGTGCTTCGAAACGATGAACTTTTGCAACGGTGCATACTTAGGGAGAACACATTTTATCTTGAAATTAAGTGAAGGGATCATCTTATAATGCTACCATCATCCTAAGCAAAATAAGATGCATAAAAAGATAAACATCACATGCAATCAATATGTGACATGATATGGTCATTATCATCTTGTGCTTTTGATCTCCATCTCCAAAGCACCGGCATGATCTCCATCGTCACTGGCATGACACCATAATCTCCATCATCATGATCTCCATAATTTTGTCATCATCATGGTTGTCTCCACCAACTATTGCTTCTACAACTATTGCTAACACATAGCGATAAAGTAAAGCAATTACATGGTGTTTAATGATTGACACGCATGTCATACAATAAATTAAAGACAACCCTATGGCTCCTGCCGGTTGTCGTACTCATCAACATGCAAGTCGTGAACCTATTACAAAACATGATCATCTCATACATCAACATATATCACATCATGTTTTGGCCATAACACATCACAACATGCCCTGCAAAAACAAGTTAGACGTTCTCTACTTTGTGGTTGCAATTTTTACGTGGCTGCTAGGGCAAACTGTAAGAACCGTTCTTATCTATGCAAAACCACAACGGTGATATACAAGTTGCCTTTTAACCTTCTACAAGGACCGTTGTTGTCAAATCAGATTCAACTAAGGTAGGAGAGACAAACACCCGCAAAGCCACTTTTATGCAATACAAGTTGTATGTCAAATAGTGGAACCGCTCTCATGTGCGAGGACATGTAAGGTTGGTCCGAGCCTCTTCATCCCACAATACCGCTGAATCCAAATAAGACAAAGGAAGTAAGCAATTTGAACATCAACGCCCACAACTTCTTTGTATTCTACTCATGCATATACATCTATACATAGACCTAGCTCTGATACCACTGATAGGGAACGAAGCATGAAAATCAAAAAAATTCCTACGAAACACCCAAGATCTAACTATGGAGATGCATAGCAATGAGAGGGGAGTGTGTCTACATACCCTTGTAGACTGAAAGCGTTAGCATCGTAACGCGGTTGATGTAGTTGTACTCTTCATGATCCAATCGCGATCCAATCCGATCTAGTACCGCACGTGCGGCACCTCTGAGTTTAGCACACGTACGGCTCGGCAGCATCCTCTCCTTCTTGATCTGGTGAGGGAGATGAGGTAGATTAGATATGAACCAACATGGCGGCGTGATGGTGGTGGTGGTGGCAGAGGAATTCCAGCAGGGCTTCACCAAGCAAGTACCGGTGAAACGTGGGAGTTGGGAGAGGTAACGGGCAAGGGTCGAAGCGGGGCTGCCCCCAATGCCTCCCTGATGACCCACAAGTATAGGGGCTCAATTTTAGTCCTTTCGATAAGTAAGGGTGTCTAACCCAACGAGGAGCAGAAGGAAATGACAAGCGGTTTCAGCAAGGTATTTTCTGCAAGCACTGAAATTATCGGTAACAGATAGTTTGGTGATAAGATAATTCGTAACGGGTAAAAAGTGACAAGTGTAACAAAGGTGCAGCAAGGTGGCCCAATCCTTTTTGTAGCAAAGGATAATCCTAGACAAACTCTTATATAAAGCAAAGTGCTCCCGAGGACACATGGGAATTATTGTCAAGCTAGTTTTCATCATGCTCATATGATTCGCGTTTGTTACTTTGATAATTTGATATGTGGGTGGACCGGTGCTTGGGTGCTATACTTATTTGGACAAGCATCCCACTTATGATTAACCCCTCTTGCAAGCATCCGCAACTATGAAAGAAGAATTAAGATAAATCTAACCATAGCATGAAACATGTGGATCCAAATCAACCCCTTACGAAGCAACGCATAAACTAGGGTTTAAGCTTCTGTCACTCTAGCAACCCATCATCCACTTATTACTTCCCAATGCCTTCCCCTAGGCCCAAATCATGGTGAAGTGTCATGTAGTCGACGTTCACATAACACCACTAGAGGAAAGACAACATACATCTCATCAAAATATCGAACGAATACCAAATTCACATGAGTACTTATAACAAGACTTCTCCCATGTCCTCAGGAACAAACGTAACTACTCACAAAGCATGCTCATGTTCAAGTATCATTAAGGATCTGGACATATGATCTTCCACGAAATAAACCAACTAGCATCAACTACAAGGAGTAATCAACACTACTAGCAACCCACAGGTACCAATCTGAGGTTCGGAGCCAAAGATTGAATACAAGAGATAAACTAGGGTTTGAAGGAGATGGTGCTGATGAAGATGTTGATGAAGATTGACCCTCCCACAATGAGAGGATCGTTAGTGATGACGATGGCTTTGATTTCCCCTCCCGGAGGGAAGTTTCCCCGGCAGAAAAGCTCCGCCGGAGCCCTAGATTGCTTCTGCCCAGGTTCCACCTCGAGACGGCGGCGCTTCATCCTGAAAGCTTCCTTCTAATTTTTTTCTAATTCAAAACCTTTCATATAGCAGAAGATGGACACCGGGGGCTGGCCAGGGGGCCCACAAGCTCAAGGGGCGTACCTAGGGGGTAGGGCGCCCCCCAGGCTTGTGGCCACCTGGTGGGTCCCCTTCTGTTGTTTCTTCGCCCAATATTTTTTATATATTCCAAAAAAAATCTCCGTAAAGTTTTAGGACATTTGGAGTTCTGCAGAATACGTATCTCAAATTTGCTCCTTTCCAGTCCAGAATTCCAGTTGTCGGCATTCTCCGTCTTCATGTAATTCTTGTAAATAAGAGAGAAAAGGCATAAGTATTGCACCATAATGTGAAATAATAGTCCATAATGCAATAAATATCAACATAAAAACATGATGCAAAATGGACGTATCAACTCCCCCAAGCTTAGACCTTGCTTGTCCTCAAGCGAAAGCCAAAATCGATAATCATGACCAGATGTTTAGAGATAGAGGTGTCGATAAAATAAAATACGGACATGAGGGCATCATGATCATCTTTAGGACAGCAATATATTGTCATATAACTTCTTATGCTAAAGTGATAATTTGTTCACAAGATAAAGTATGAACCAAAAACTTCATTGAAAACTAACAAACTATGATCTCGGTCATTGAAGCAATTGTGATTTATCATAACATCAGAAAGAGTCAATGTAGGAGCTCTTATTTAGCAAGTTCACATACTCAACCATCATTTAATTTTTCATAATTGCTCACACTCATGCAATACCTATGAGATCAAAGCTTTAATCAGACACATAGGAAGATAGGGGATTATAGTTTTGCCTCCCAACCATTTACCTCAAGGGTAATGTCAACAATAATAGTTTATGATCACCTACATCCAAGTGTATGTGTATGTCTGGATCTTTCCCCAACACATAGTGCTTGCCAAAAAGAGAAAATATAAAAGGAAGGGTGAAGACCACCATGACTCTTGCATAAAGGTAGAATATAAAAGTAAAAGATAGGCCCTTCACAGAGGGAAGCAGAGGTTGTCATGTGCTTTTTGGTTGGATGCAAGAAATCTTAATGCAATGGAACGTCACTTTATATTGCCGCTTGTGATAGAGAACTTTATTATGCCGTCCGTCGCTTTTATTTCTTCCCCATCACAAGTTCGTATAAAGCTTATTTTCCTCACATTAAAAGATCATACATATTTAGAGAGCAATTTTTATTGCTTGCACCGATGACAACTTAGTTGAAGGGTCTTACTCAATCCATAGGTAGATATAGTGGACTCTCATGGCAAAACTGGGTTAATGGTTTTGGATGCACAAGTAGTATCTCTACTTAGTGTGGAATTTTTGGCTAGCAAGGGATAGAAAGCAAGATCAACATGTTGGAGGATCCAGGACATTATAACTTCTATTCGGATATAAGGGAACATAACACATTATGTTGTCTTCCTTGTCCAACATCAACATATTAGCATATAATATTTTAATGAGTGCTCACGATCACAAAAGATGTCCAAGATGATGTATTTATATGTGAGACCTCTCTTTCTTTATTACTTCCTATTAATTGCAACAATGACCAACACTATGTTTGTCAACCCTCAACAAATTTTATTCATCATACTCCTTATATGTGAAGTCATCACTCTCCATAAGATTACTATATAATCTTTTATTTCTTTTATTTCTTTTCCAAGATCAAAGCAAGAAAGCAAAGCCCTTAACTCAAAACTAATCTTTATTATATAACTCTCTCACTCGATTACATAGATGGAACACAAAGCAAAACTCAAAGACTAGATCATACTAAAACCTTTATTCTACTAGACAACGATATAACCAAAAGGATCGAACAAAGATAAATGATAATGATAAAGAAGTGATGGTGATACGATACCGGGGACCTCCCCCAAGCTTGGCATAAGCCAAGGCGAGTGCCCATACCCATGTACTCAAGTCTCCTTCTTCGGAGGTGGTGGTGCAATATTCTTGGCAATAATGCCTTTTAGAATATGATTCTCCTCTTCGAGCTTATTATTTTGCTGCCTGAGATCCATAATTTCCTTGCGGAGTTTGCCTGTGATAGTTAGAGCACCGTCCACCCATGGATGCATCCTGGCTGCGGGAGAAAAGGCAACACTCTTTTTCAAGTTATTATAAGAGATAAATTTGGCATTGGGAGGTATGACCGAATCCGGTAGGACTGAGCTCTGGAGTTCCTCAAGCATGGCTCCGGGTTGAGGGAGAGAAGTAACTTTTTGATCCTATTCCATGGCATCCACTATTTTCAGGTCTGCTTCTATTTCTTCCTTCATTGACCACCCAAAGGGATTAGCTTCGTTGTATGCTCTTGGATCCGGTGTTGGGTGAGATACACGACTCTCCCCGGCCGACTCTTGTGAAGACATCTTGCTCTAAATCTGCTGCAGGAATAGCTTGAAACGAGAACAAAGGATATTGTCGTGATACGGTGGTCAAAACCTTCGAGAGATTATATAATGAATATTTACCATGCAAAACAAGTATTCTGGGAGAAAACGGAGTCCGAAGGGCACACGAGGTGGCCACAAGCTTGGGAGGCGCGCCCAGGGGGTAGGGCACGCCCCCCAGGCATGTCGCCTACTCGTGCACTTTTTGGACTACTTTTTATTTTTCTAATTTTTTAAATATTCCAAAACGGAGTAAAATTGCTTTTGGGAAACTTTTGGAGTCGGTTTACTTACGGTATCACATACCTATTCCTTTTCAGGGTTCTGGAGCGTGCTGGAAGGTTTCCCTTATGTAGTCCTCCAGTGCTATGGAATGTATAATATTAGTTTCAACATTTATGGGCGTACCTGAGATATAATGTTTGATTCTTTGCCCATTTACCACCTTCGGGCTATTGCCTTCGGCATTGTTGATCCTGATGGCACCGGATCGATAAACTTCTTCGATGATGTAAGGACCTTCCCATTTGGAGAGAAGTTTTCCTGCAAAAAATCTTAAACGAGAAATGTATAGCAAGACCTGGTCACCTACATTAAATTCTCGCTTTTGTATTCTTTTGTCATGCCATCTTTTAACCTTTTCTTTAAACAACTTGGCATTTTCATAGGCTTGGGTTCTCCATTCATCAAGTGAGCTAATGTCAAATAACCTCTTTTCACCGGCAAGTTTGAAGTCATAGTTGAGTCCTTTAATTTCCCAATAAGCTTTATGTTCTAATTTGAGAGGCAAGTGGCATGCTTTCCCATAAACCATTTTGTATGGAGACTGTCGGTGTACTAAGTATTGGGCCATTAGTACCCCGTACTTGTGCACGGGCAGTTGTAGCCATACTCGCGGCAAGGATTATCGGGGAACAGTTCGAGGTTGACTCAGGCTATCAAAGAAATTATCAAGTCAAAGATCTGGGGATCAGCAGATAGGAAGAGCTGGAATCCGAATGCCAGCCTCCCCGGCAAGATCTTGCCGGGGTGGCCTGCGAAGCCCGGCAAGATTTTGCGCCCGGCAACATTCGGCGCCCGGCAAGGTTATGCTACTGTGCCACCGCTTAGACACAACAACAAGCCCGACATTCTGGGTCCTTCTCTGGATGCGTGGCAACGCGCCAGTGGAGGAGAGCTTAAGCGGTGCTGATGGGATGGCCCCTTTTTCCATCCCCAAGAAAGTGAGGACACCTAAACGGACACCTCATGATGCATTAAATGCATTCGTCCTAATCCGTCAGTGGTTAGGTATGATAACCCTGTAGCTACTTTACACCTCAATGTATGTACATTTTGCCGCTGTGGTGACCCCTTTGAGCGTATAAAAGGAGGCCCAAGGCAACTGCTACAGGGAGGAGGATCGGCTGGCCCATTCTGCATGCGTAGCTGCTCTTTGAATGTACTGTTCATTGCAAGCGCTCCTGGAGCCTGGGCTCAAGAACATTCATAATAAAACAAGGCAGGAGTAGGGTTTTACACTAATCAGCGGCCCGAACCTGGGTAAAATTGCCCCGCGTCGATCATTGGTTCTGCTCTTTGTGCATACCTCTCTCCCTGCCGAATCTTGAAGGGGTCCCTTGGGGGTCCCATAGGTGTCGCACGCTGACATCTTTGGTGCGCCAGGTAGGGGGAAGCAGGTTGTGTGAACCTGATCCAGTGATCGGCGCCTTAGTTTCTTCATCATCTTCATCATCATGCCACCCAAGAAGAAGAGCGCCGCAACGGCGCAACCATCCACGTCCGTTTTGCCTGTGCCCTCGCGTACGGGCGATGGCGTGGGTGCAGAAGGAAGAGGATTAGAGCCTCCACGGCGTTCCGGTGATCCAAGCCAGGCGAGCGGCGTCATTCGCAGCAGCAGCGGTAACCCACACGCTGCTGGATCCAGAGATGGAGCTGTGTTGCCTACGGGCGGCACAACGAACTCCAGAGATCGGAGGACGCCTTCTGGGGCTCCCGCGCCGGCACCAGCGTCACGGCCTTCCCAGGCCGTGTACGATGAGCAACGTCATGGCGCTGGTGGTTCAGGGCGTCCCCATGAAAAGATTTCTGTGCATCGATCCCAAGGTGCGCAGGCCCAGCATGCACGCCGAGCTGCCGGCAGAAGTGGCGCACGGTCGCGTGACCGTGACGGTGCTCCTTCTAACATGGTTAGGAGTCAGAGCACCTCACGTACCTCGCACCTGTCGCCGCCACCTACGCCAGCGGAAGCTTTGGCACATGTGCAGCTGCTCCTCGATTTCCCTCCTACTCCGGAGAAGATGGAGGAGTGGCGAGCTACTATCCAGAGCCTCATTGGCTTCGCCAACAAAGATGGGCCACAGGAGGCAGGGCCCTCACAGCGGCGGTCCATCGATCCGGCGCGAGCCGATGTGGAGAAAACCAGAGGTGGTGCAACCACGGTTTACTCCCCTCCGCCACACCAGCGGCGGTCGACAACCCAGCGGGTTGATCGCCGTGATGATGATTCCACGGCATCGTCCGATCCACGGATGCGCCGCGACCAGCGTCAAGTTCTCCAGGAACGAAGCAAAGAGGACGCTCGAACCACCATCGAGCGGTGACGGGAAGCGCGCTATCAATCTGATAAGTGCATAGGGCCCGCTGTCGACGAGCCTGCGCCAGGGGACGCAGGTGACTTGCCTTACGAGGTAGGGACTCTAGCGTTTACCCGTGAACTGCGGCAAGTCCAGTGGCCCAATTCCCGAACCTTCAAGCCAGAGGTCCCTGAGAAATATGACGGCAGGACTCATCCATTGGAGTTCCTGAGCATCTACACCATTGCGGTGCAGGCTGCCGGGGGCCGAGATGACAAGATAGTTGCCAACTACTTCCCGTTGGTGCTCAAACCCAACGTCAGGTCGTGGTTGATGCATCTGCCGGAGAATTCTATTTCTTCTTGGTCAGATCTGTGCCATCAGTTTGTTGGCGCCTTTGTCGGAGGCCACCAAGCTCCTGGCCAAGAGAGTGATTTGCATATCATCCCTCAGAAGGAGGGCGAATCCCTACGCAAGTTTATTCAGAGATTTAGCCGGGTGCAGTACAATATTCCTGACGTTCACCCTGCCACCGTTGTTAGCGCGTTTCACCAGAACATGCGTAACCGCAAAATGCGGGAAGAGCTGGCAATGACCAAAGTCAGGAGTATTGCCGAGCTTTACGCTTTGGCCGACAAGTGCGCTCGAGCTGAAGAGGGGAGGAAACTCCCTGGCGAAGCTGTTGGCGCGGGGGGCGAATCAGAAGATGAAGACGCTGCAACCCCGTCAAGGAAAAGCCGGCGGCAGAACAAGAAGTGCAAAGGCAAGACCGTGCTTGCTGTCGAGGAATCCGGCAACCCCGGCGCCGCCAAGAAGGCCAAGTTTGACGACCCCGGCAAGGAACTTGCCGGGTGCTCCTCTTGCCAGGCCTTGGCGGCTGCCGACAAGTCAGAAAACTCCAGCAAGCAGTATTGCAAGATCCATCGCACCAAGGGCCACGATCTCCAAAACTGCCGGCAAGTTGAGCAGCTTGTCGAGAAGCAGGGGGCTGAGTATGAAAGGCGAGATAAGGAGAAGGCCCATGACGGTGTTGAGGGGTCCGGCAAGAAGCGCGGAGGCCGAGGGGGTCACCGCGGCAAGGCCAAGCAACAGAGGGAGAGGCCCGCTCGAGGCCGTGACAAAGAAGAAGGTGATGATGAAGAAGAAGATGATGAAGAAGAAGATGATGAGTCCAGTGAGCAAGAATTCCAGAAAGCTACAGAGGCCATGTGTATCGACGGGGGCACCTCGTTGCATTCTTCCCACCGTCGGCTTAAACAGTGGGTGCGAGAAGTTCATGCAACAGAGCCATCACTGGATGCATGTAAGCCCCTGAAGTGGTCCAACACGCCTATCATTTTCGACGCCGAGGATCACCCTGATCGCACAACCACGGTCTGGTGCTTGCCATTGTTGGTCTCACCAACAATCCGCAACCTCAAGGTGACGAAAATGCTAGTTGACGGTGGGGCCGGGCTGAACCTAATCTCACCAGATGTGCTCAAGGGGCTCCAAATTCTTGATGAAGATCTCGAGGAAATGGGCACGTTTCAAGGGGTCAATCCAGGAAGAACCCAGCCAAAGGGCAAGATTACGTTACCGGTGACATTTGGTAGCGAGCTCAACTACAGGACAAAGAAGGTAGTGTTTGATGTCGCCAAGATCCCTATGTCATACAATGGGATCCTTGGTCGGCCAGCGCTGGCTAAGTTCATGGCGGCATCACACTACGCGTATAATGTTTTGAAGATGCCCGGGCCGTTGAGTGTCATTACTATCCATTCTGATAAGAAGGATGCGCTCATCTGTGCCGACCAACTCTACCGGGAAGCAGTTGCAGCACCTGCCGTCAAGGCATCTTCTCCTGCCGCTGGAACTCCCGGGGGGAAGAAGAAGACCGGCGAGAATCTTGGCGCGAACTCCGACAAGCGCACCTCCTCGGAGTGCTGCGCTTCTGTTGAGGATGCACCAGAGAGTTCCACCGGCAAGAACAAGAGATCCAAGGCCGCTCCACCAGAGACCAAGAAGGTGCCCGTCAGGGAGGACAGAACGGGAGGAACTTTCACCATAAGTTTCACCCTAGATGACAAATAGGAAAGCGCGCTCATTGCCTTCCTGCGGGCGAATGTCGACGTGTTTGCATGGCAACCGTCTAACATCCCCGGTGTTCCCAGGGAGGTAATTGAGCACCACCTTGCTGTCTGTCCTCACGCGCAGCCCGTCAAGCAGAGGGTCAGGAAGCAAGCCTTGGAGCGGCAAGAATTCATTGCCGAAGAAATCAGGAAGCTGGAGGCGGCAGGATTGGTCAGAGGAGTACTTCACCCAACCTGGTTGGCTAATCCGGTTGTAGTGCGCAAGGCGAATGGGAAATGGAGGCTGTGTATTGACTATACAGATATCAATAAAGCCTGTCCAAAAGATCCCTTTTCCTTGCCGCGCATCGACCAGATTGTGGACTCCACTGCTGGTTGTGATCTACTGTCCTTCCTTGATGCCTACTCAGGGTACCATCAGATCTTCATGGCAAAAGAAGATGAAGAAAAGACCGCATTTATCACCCCATGTGGTACGTATTGTTTTATACGAATGCCTATCGGGTTGAAAAGTGCTGGTTCTACATTTGCGAGAGCGGTCCAAATTGGTTTTGAGCCTCAGCTCCATAGAAATATGGAGGCATATATGGATGATATAGTGGTCAAAACCAAGGACAAAGCGACGCTCATACAAGATCTAGAAGAGACATTTGCAAATCTGCGCAAGATCAACATAAAGCTCAATCCTGAGAAGTGCGTGTTTGGTGTTCCTTCCGGCAAGCTTCTCGGATTCTTTGTATCTCAACGAGGGATCGAAGCGAACGCCGACACGATCAAAGCTATTGAGCAGATTGAAGCACCAAGACGCGTCAAGGATATCTGTCGTCTTGCCGGCTGTGTTGCTGCTCTAAGCAGGTTTATTTTTAAATCTGCTGAGCGCGCCCTGCCCTTTTTCAAAATTTTGAAGAAGGCAGGTCCAATGAAATGGACTTCGAAGGCGGAGGCTGCGCTGCAAGATTTGAAGAAATACCTTTCTTCTCCGCCGACGCTAGTCGCGCCTAAACCACGAGAGCCGTCGATGCTATATTTGGCAGCGACAAATCAAGTGGTTAGTGCTGCGTTAGTGGCGCAGAGAGAAGCTGATGAGGAAGAACCACCAGCGGTAGGACCATCAGGCGACGCGGTAGGATCTTCCCCGGCAAGGGTTGATCCCGGCAAGACAGGATCTGCGCAGTCAGAAGAACCAGTGCAGAAGAAAAAGGTGGTGCAGCGCCCAGTTTATTTTGTTAGCTCTCTTTTGCAAGGAGCTAGGTCAAGATATTCTGGCGTGCAGAAGTTGCTCTTTGGCCTCCTTATGGCCTCGAGGAAGCTGCGCCATTATTTTCAAGCACATGAAATCACCGTCGTCACTCGCTTCCCGTTGCAACGGATTTTGCGAAATCCAGAAGCAACCGGCAGGATTGTGGAGTGGGCGTTGGAGTTGTCGAGCTTTGGTCTCAAGTTTGAAAGCACTTCGACAATTCAGGGCAGGGCCTTGGCAAAGTTCATTGCGAAATGGACCCCAACGCCAGACGAAGAGGTTCAAGAAACAACTCTCCCCGGCAAGGAAATTGATCAGGAATGGGGTATGTACTTTGACGGGGCTTTTTCGCTGCAAGGCACCGGTGCTGGCGTGCTGCTTGTCGCACCCACCGGAGAGCACCTCAAGTACGTAATCCAAATGCATTTTCCCCGGGAGAGTTCGATGAACAACACTGCAGAGTACGAGGGCTTGCTTGCCGGTCTCAGGATCGTGGCAGACTTTGGTATCAAGAAGCTCGTCATCAAAGGCGATTCACAGCTTGTCGTCAGGCAAGTTAACAAGAATTATCAGAGTCAATTAATGCAAGCCTACGTGGATGAAGTAAGAAAAATGGAAGAGCACTTTGACGGTCTGCAAATGAAGCACATCCCTCGTGCCGAGAACAGTATTGCTGACGACATGTCAAAGCGCGCCGCCCTCAAGTTGCCTGTGGAACCAGGAACTTTTGTGCTCTATTTGACTCAACCATCCGTGGCGCCATCAATGCGGCAAGAAAAGAGAAGAAAGTTGAATTCTGGACAGTACTTTCAGGCAGAGCTCCCCGGGGCCGCCGGCAAGGAACTTGCCAGGATCAACGACAACTTGCCGGGGAACGACAGGCTCCGGCGGAACCTCACGCTTTCGCTGTCGAGACAAATGTTCCCCCGGCGGAGGAGATGCCTTTAGTCCTAGCTGTCGAGCCCCAGGCTCCAGCATGGGCGCAGCATATTGTCCATTTCCTTCAGACAGGAGAACTCCCGGAGGAACAGGAAGAAGCGGAAAAAGTAACCCGTCGGTCTGTTATGTACAAGTTCGTCGATGACGTCCTGTATAGAAAGAGACCGAACGGTGTGAAATTGAAGTGCATTCCTCGGGAGGATGGACTAGAGCTGTTAGCAGAGATACATGGAGGCATATGTGGCTCTCACATAGGATCAAGAGCACTTGTCGGCAAAGCATTCCGGCAAGGTTTCTTTTGCCCACCGCTCTCCAGGATGCAACTGCACTAGTAACCAAGTGTGAAGCATGCCAGTTTCATTCGAAGAAATCACATCAGCCAGCTCAAGCTCTTCAGACGATCCCTCTCTCCTGGCCATTTTTGGTCTAGGGGCTCGACATATTGGGCCCCTTCCCCCGTGCTACCGGGGGCTTTGAGTACTTGTACGTTGCAATTGACAAGTTCACAAAGTGGCCGGAAGTGGAAGCGGTGAGGAAGGTGACAGCACAATCAGCCATCAAGTTCTTTAAAGGAATAGTTTGTCATTTCGGTGTGCCCAACAGGATCATCACCGACAACGGTACGCAATTCACAAGTCACACCTTCATGCAGTACGTCCAAGGCCTTGGCGGCAAAATTTGTTTTGCCTCTGTTGCTCACCCGAGAAGCAACGCCCAAGCGGAGAGGGCTATTGCTGAAGTGCTGCGCGGTCTCAGGACCAGAACCTTTGACAGGCTGAGAAAGTGCGGAAGACGCTGGATTGATGAGTTGTCGGCGGTTCTTTGGTCAATCAGAACGACACCAAATCGAGCCACCGGCCAGACACCCTTCGCTCTGGTCTACGGAGCGGAAGCAGTTCTCCCCACGGAACTCACGTACGGATCACCTCGAGTGCTCGCTTATGATGAGCTTGAGCAAGAGCAACTACGGCAAGATGACGCTGTGCTCCTTGAGGAGAATCATCTTCAGGCTGCTGTGCGGGCTGCATGCTACCAACAAGCTTTGCGCCGCTACCATAGCCGCAAAGTTCATGCCCGAAGCCTTGAGGAAGGCGACCTTGTTCTTCGGCGGATTCAGTCCGCCAAGAATTCAAACAAGTTGACACCGAAGTGGGAAGGCCCTTATCGGGTAGTACGAGTCACCAGGCCCGGCGCTGTCCACTTGGAGACCGAAGATGGCGTTCCAGTGAGCAATTCCTGGAATATCGAACATCTTCGCAAGTTCTACCCATAAGGCGCGGTTGCCGGGGGGCCCCGGCAACCCCCTTTTGTACAAGTCTTGCCGGCAAGGCATGTAATCCTTTGTAAAAAGCCAGGCGCAGACCCTGAGCCCAGATGGATAAATTTAAGTGTTGTGCCTTTCCTTATTGATTTCCATTTTCATATATATATATATATGCATGTTTGTCTAAGAAGTTGTATGACACTTGCTCCCGGTAAGTTTTAACGAACCGCCAAGGTTTCATATCTTTATTTTCTCTTCTTTCTTTTTCTCAAAAGACAGAAGGATTCCTCGCGTGCACGTTTGCCGGGGGGGAAGGAGGATATGGGTACCAGTTGGCGACGTTCAGAATTGACTCTTTACCGGAGGAAGAACAGCGACAGAAAGCTAAGTTCTAAAACTTAGGGCAAGTTTCCTTTATTGCAAAGTTATTTTCCTTAGACGATTTTGACTTTTGTATGGAAAACCTGCACGTGAAGGAACCCTTCTTGTAAATGGTTGCGCCCTTATTTTGTTTCGAGTCCGCTCAATGATTTAAGTGGCTGCACTGAGAACGCCAAGGAGTCTTGTCGGCCGCTGCACCTCCAGCAGGCTGCTGAAGTCCCGCACCCAGCGCTCGCGGCAGGTTGCGCGCCGGCAAGTTTTTCAGTAAGCGTAGGGTGAGCTCCATACATAAAGGAATCAGACAAGGGAGATATCATACATGTACCCAAACATAAGCAAGTTATATTACATTAATAAGTTGCCACAGTTCTAACTTAAGACTTAATTGTCTTTGGCATGGAATGGCGACGACAAGAAGAGGTGGAGCAGTTAATCTCTGTGCTGGCCTTCGACCCTTTTGATTGAATCCACCCTCTCAAGGATAGGTGCGACAAGCTCCTCAAGTGCCTCGAGATTTGCGTCCTTTGGTAGGTGGCCGAGCACGTTGGTGAGGTCGATGCCAGGATTATTATGTACCACCTTGATAAGTACCTTGCGGAGGACGGCCCGGCAAAGCTGGCGGGACTCGTTGGCCAATTGGGTCGCCCGGTTAGACTGAAGCAGCTTCAGAGCATCAATGATGCTTTCGAAGAACATGGTCAACCTGGCGCTCGAGGATACTCTTTCTTCAGAGGAATACCTGAAGTTTGACAGGCCCATGGATGATAATTGTGCCGTGAGCTTCTCCGCAGCATCGATGAGGCGTCCAGTCCAGATTTTCACCCCCTTTTCATAATCAACTTGGGCGGCGGCGGCGCTCTTGAGCAGGTTCTTCTCATCTTGGAGATCCTTGCTCAGGGCCTTTTCGCGGGCCCTGCTATCCTCAAGTGATTTCTCCAGCGTGGTCAGTTTCAGCCTCAGATCGGCAATAGCATCATTTGCTGAAGAGAGCTGCTTGGTCTTGTTAGACATGGCAACTTGCATCTCCGCCAGGGTGTGGAGGGTTTTTTCCCTGTCACCTTTGAGCGTCAAGAGCTCCTTGCCGTGTTCTTCAAGATCCACTTCCAGTTTCTTGACTTTGTCGCTCAGTTCATTCTTGGCGGCCTCTACAGCCTCGGCAGCATCGACGGCCTTCTTGAACTTGCCGGCATGATCTACAGTCAGAGCTTCGAGCGCCTCCTTATGCTTCTGCTCCAGCTCCTGGGTCCACCGCGCAGCAAGCTTCTTGATTTCTTCATCTTTGCTGCGAAGCTTGGCGGCGAGTGCCTGCTCACGTGCGACAAGATCTTCCTCATGGGCGTCAAGTGCAATGCGACGCTCCGTCAGGAGAGCATCCTCAGCGGCAGTTCTTTGTGCAGCTTCTTCCTGCGCTATCTCCAGGTCAGATCGTTTCAAGAGGATCTCTGTCCAGCTTTGGCTCACTTGTTCCCGGCTGGCAGTCAACTCTTGAAGGGCCTCGGCGTACCAGACTTGCATTTGTTTGACGCGCCTCTGAAAATCTGCTTCAGCCGCCTCGACAACTGCCATTCTGGAATCTGCTTTCTCTTTCCGAGCACGGCGAAGTGCCTAGAGCTTGCGGAAATTTTCGCCCATGGCCTGGAGGAGCTGATCCTCTTCAGATTTGCCACTGCTGGCGCTTGGATCATCAACAATCTCGAGCCCGGCAGCGGCGATGATTTCTTCATCAAAGACTTCCCCTTTGGACGGTGCCCTAATGCTTGCCGTCCCCAGCAAGTTGACAAACAGGTTCTCGCCAACTTTGAGATATTTGCTGGATGAGGGGACTTCGGATGTTGACGGTTGATCCTCAGCAACCACCTCACCAGTAGCAGGGGGCTCCGTGGCCGGCGCAGCGCCTGGCGCTCCTGCGGCAGGAATGCCGTCAGTGCGTCCACCAGCCTCCTTGCCGCCCTCTTCAGTAGACTCCTTGGCGGGTTCCTCCTGTGCAGTCTTGGCGGCCTCATCGGCAAAGGCACCGCCGGCTTCTACGGTGGCATCCATGGCGGCCTCGCTGGCAGCGATTTTGTCGGCTTCAGCGGCAACATCCCTGGCGATCTCCTCGATGACAGCGTCGATGTCCATGTGTTCCATCTCGGGGAATTCTAAATGACAAGGGAGAGAAACAGAATGAGATCAAGATTGAAGTTCAAGAAGACAAAAGAAAGAGAGATAAAGGAAAGAATAGCAAGCGCTCTGAGGCAATTGGTTACCTGCATCGAGCTGTCGAGAGGTGGCCTCACCCCTCCCGGCAACCTCGGTTGCCGGGGGTAGGATGCCAGTACCCATGGTTGTCGGCTCCTCCTCAACCAAGACAAACTTGTCGGTGTGATCTCTTGCCGGGGATGCGCTTGTGGGCAGCGTGGTTGACGGAGGTGGCGCAACAAGGGTATCTCCTGATAACTCCCTTTGTTGCCGTCCTTCTTCTGCAAGCCCAAATATATCATTGGCAAGGATAGGAACCTCAGCATTCCCCAATGGAAAAAGAGTAATGAACTTACACTGGGGGCTGTGCTGGGGGCTACGTCGAGGACTAAGCTCCGGGCTGATGGTAGTACTTTCCGGCGCGCTCATGAAGCCTGCCGGAGGCTCGTCGCCCGTTGAAGTCTTTGCCCTCTTCGCCATCCTTTCCGCCAAGGTTTCTGCATCACTGCAGAGACAAAACAAGCAAATCAATAAGATTGATCCAGAATTTAGAAGATAAAGGCTGTGGCAAGATACTCACTCTTCCTCTTCTTGCTCCGGACTGAAGCCGGAGATGTCGAAATCGACCTCTGTTGCAGTGTCTGTGTGGGGAGGCGGAGGAGGGGTCCTAGGTCGCTTGGCTGTAGCAGGCGCGGGGGGTTGGCGTGTTTCTGCCACCTCAGCCTCCGGTGCGGTAGTGCGAGACACCCCTGCCGCCTCAGCAGTTGCCGCTGGTGTGGGTCTCGCACGCCGCACAGGTTGCTGTCGAACTCCTTGCCGCGGTGCAGTCTTGCTGGCCGCTTTCTTGCCGGGAGCCTCGCTGCTCGAAGAAGGTTTGCTTGCCGGGATGCCAGATGTAGCCTTTCGAAGAACACGCTTTGTCTTCTTTGGGGCTGGGAGCTCTTCTTGCGGTTCTTCTTCAGCCGCGTCTTCGTCGGACGAGCTCTCAGCGGCTGTGCTGCTCTGTTCCCCGGCGGCCTTGCCCTTCCCGGCAGGATTTTCTTCCACCACTACCTCTGCGTCACTGGTTTCCCATTCTGTGAAGCCGGCGCTGCCAGCCTCCGCGGCAAGATTCGCCTCCTCCACCCTAGTGGCGATGTATGCCACTTCTTCATCGGTGGTGGCTCGGATGAGGTCTGCTTCTTCCCGGACGGCTCTCTCCGTCAAGTTATCAATGAACTTTTGTGCCTCTTCCTCGGATGGCTCAACCCATGTCGCGTCGAGACTGTGGGGCGTTGAACAGTGGCATGGTGGCGATAATCGACCCAGGGCAGAGTTGTTGCACAGAGGGACAATTCTTGCCGGCAACCGATGCTTGTTGTCGCGCTGGAATAGCCTTTGACGGAGAGCGCCAAGCTACATAGCAGTCAAATTGTTGTTCAATCCGGGGCGCAGTCTCATGATGTTTGCTGTGTTTTGGTATTCCCAAGCTGGTCTCCCTTTATTCTGCAAGGGGGCGATGCGGCGGCGTAGGAAATCAAAGCCGATCATCTCCATTGTTAGCCCGGCAGCTTTCAGGCGAAGGATCCTGGTGGTGGCAATCGTGAGCTTTTCATCTTCAGCAGCGAGATCGCTCCAGCCACTGCCGCGGACCGCCTTCTGTTGTCGAGGCAAACAGAACGGATGGGGATCTGCTTCCTTGATCCAGCACCACTCAGCCCGCCATTCGTCCCACTTCTCACAGTAAACCCCTTCTGGGTATATTTCCTTATTCCAAGCCCTTGGAATCCAGGCGATAGAACCAGAGAGGGCCTCCCCTTTTTGGATACGGGGAAAAAAGTAGTGGCGGAAAAGGGCAGTATTGGGAACCACTCCGGCAAAAATTTCACAAAGATGAGCAAAGATGGACATGCACAGTACATCATTCGGCGTGAAATCAAGAAGATGGAAGCCGTACGTGTACATAATGTCGTTGAAGAAGTCAGAGAATGGGGGATAGAGCCCGCAATAGAAATAAGCAGCAAAGAAGGGATATCTGTCTGACCCGCTCTTGGAGCAAGAACCTGGAATCACGTGAGTGGCGGGGTGAGCCTGTGTCTCCCTCGCCCACATACACTGGTACCGCCTCTTCAGAGCTTTCGCATCAAGCGACGGGGCGAAGACGACGTACTTCTTCCGCATCTTCACCAGCTCGCTCTCTGGGACATCGGCTTTCGTCTCCTTGCCCTTGCCTTTGCTGGCCTTGGGCAACATGATGGCTGTAGGGGCGGAAGCCAGGGATGGAGCGGGCGTGGAGACGACGAGCGGATGAGGGAAAGCTTTGCTCTGAGCTCGAGAGAAGGAAGGCAATGGCGGCGGCCGATTGAGAAGAATAGGGAGGCAAATAGGTTGTGCCTTTGCAGTTTCCCTTTTTATGGGGAAGGTGCGAGGCCGCCTCTTTTACTCCCCAATGTGAATGCGCCTCTGCAGGCGCGTTGCAGTTGCAGCCTTTGACGCACGCTTCCCACGTCGCGCGTTCAACGCGCGTAGTGGGGGGCACAGTAAGCGGGATATTTACGAGCAGTTAATTCCCTACCACGTGTGCCCGTGCACTGTTTGGGCCTAGCCCAACAACGCCTCGCACTCGTGTGTGGCCTAGGCCCGGAGGCTCCTGTCGGTGTACTAAGTATTGGGCCATTAGTACCCCGTACTTGTGCACGGGCAGTTGTAGCCATACTCGCGGCAAGGATTGTCGGGGAATAGTTCGAGGTTGACTCAGGTTATCAAAGAAATTCTCAAGTCAAAGATCTGAGGATCAGCAGATAGGAAGAGCTGGAATCCGAAAGCCAGCCTCCCCGGCAAGATCTTGCCGGGGTGGCCTGCGAAGCCCGGCAAGATTTTGCGCCCAGCAAGATTCGGCGCCCGGCAAGGTTATGCCACTGTGCCACCGCTTAGACACAACAACAAGCCCGACATTCTGGGTCCTTCTCTGGATGCGTGGCAACGCGCCAGTGGAGGAGAGCTTAAGCGGTGCTGATGGGATGGCCCCTTTTTCCATCCCCAAGAAAGTGAGGACACCTAAACGGACACCTCTCGGTGCATTAAATGCATTCATCCTAATCCGTCAGTGGTTAGGTATGATAACCCTCTAGCTACTTTACACCTCAATGTATGTACATTTTGCCACTGTGGTGACCCCTTTGAGCGTATAAAAGGAGGCCCAAGGCAACTGCTATAGGGAGGAGGATCGGCTGGCCCATTCTGCACGCGTAGCTGCTCTTTGAACGTATTGTTCATTGCAAGCGCTCCTGGAGCCTGGGCTCAAGAACATTCATAATAAAACAAGGCAGGAGTAGGGTTTTACGCTGATCAGCGGCCCGAACCTGGGTAAAATCGCCCCGCGTCGATCGTTGGTTCTGCTCTTTGTGCATACCTCTCTCCCTGCCGAATCGTAAAGGGGTCCCTTAGGTGTCGCACGCCGATAGAGACATGCCCATAGGATTTTTATAAGCCGTTCTGTAAGCCCATAATGCATCATCGAGTTTCTTAGACCAATTCTTCCTAGATCTATTAACAGTCTTTTGCAAAATCAATTTTATTTCTTTATTACTTAATTCCACTTGACCACTAGACTGAGGATGATATGGAGATGCAATTTTGTGGTTAACATCATACTTAGCAAGTAATTTACGGAAATCACCATGAATAAAGTGTGAACCACCATCAGTCATTAAATATCTAGGGACTCCAAACCTCGGGAAATAACTTCTTTAAGCATTTTAATAGAAGTGTTATGATTGACACTACTAGTTGGAATAGCTTCTACCCACTTAGTAACGTAATCAACAGCAACTAAAATATGAGTATACCCATTAGAGGAAGGAAAAGGTCCCATATAATCAAATCCCCAAACATCAAATGGCTCAATAACAAATAATTCATAGGAATTTCCTAACGCCTACTAATGTTACCAATTCTTTGACATTCATCACAAGACAAGATAAACTTACGAGCATCTTTGAAAAGAGTAGGCCAATAAAAACCAGATTGTAATACCTTGTGTGCAGTTCTATCTCCAGCATGGTGTCCTCCGTAAGCCTCGGAGTGACACTTGCGTAGGATTTGTTCCTGTTCATGCTCAGGTACACAATGTCTAATAACACCACCTACTCCTTCTTTATAAAGGTGTGGGTCATCCCAGAAGTAATGTCTTAAATCATAGAAAAACTTTTTCTTTTGTTGGTATGTAAAACTAGGTGGTATAAATTTAGCAAAAATCTAATTAGCATAGTCTGCATACCAAGGAGTACCACGAGAAGCATTTATGACAGCTAATTGTTCATCAGGAAAGCTATCATCAATAGCCAGTGGGTCATCAAGAATATTTTCTAACCTAGACAAGTTATCAGCTACGGGGTTCTCAGCCCCTTTCCTATCAGTAATATGTAAAAAAAATTCTTGTAGCAAGAGAACCCACCTAATAAGTCTAGGTTTAGCATCTTTCTTTTTCCATAATGTATTTAATAGAAGCATGATCAGTGTGAAAAATTACTTTGGAATCAACAATGTAAGATCTGAATTTATCACAAGCAAACACAACTGCTAAAAATTATTTTTCAGTAGTAGCATAATTTCTTTGAGCACTGTCTAGAGTTTTACTAGCATAATGGATAACATTTAATTTCTTATCAACTCTTTGTCCAAGAACAGCACCAACAGCATAATCACTAGCATCACACATAATTTCAAAAGGGAGGTTCCAACCAAGTGGTTGAACAATGGGTGTAGAGATTAAGGCTTTCTTAAGTATTTCAAAGGCTTCTACACAATCATCATAAAAAACAAATGGAACATCTTTTTGCAAAAGATTAGTAAGAGGCCTAGAGATTTTAGAGAAGTCTTTAATAATTCTTCTATAGAAACCAGCATGACCAAGGAAACTTCTTATACCTTTGATATCTTTAGGACACGGCATTTTTCAATTGCATCAACTTTAGCTTTATCAACTTCAATACCTCGTTCGGAGATTTTATGCCCCAAGACACTACCTTCATTAACCATAAAGTGGCACTTCTCCCAATTCAAGACAAGATTAGTTTCTTCACATCTCTGCAAAACTCGATCAAGGTTGCTTAAGCAATCATCAAAAGAAGTTCCATAAACAGAAAAATCGTCCATGCAAACCTCAACAATCTTTTCACAAAAGTCAGAGAATATAGCAGTCATACATCTTTGAAAGGTAGCAGGTGCATTGCATAAACCAAAAGGCATATATCTATAAGCTATAGTACCAAAAGGGCATGTAAAAGTAGTTTTTTCTTGATCCTCTTGTGACATAGGTATTTGGGAAAAACCCAGAGTATCCATCTAGAAAGCAAAAATGCATATGTTTTGATAGTCTTTCTAGCATCTGATCTATGAAAGGTAGAGGATAATGGTCTTTCCTAGTAGCTTTGTTTAATTTTCTAAAATCAATTACCATTCTATAACCTGTGATAATTCTTTGTGGAATAAGTTCATTTTTATCATTAGGAACAACAGTAATACCTCCCTTCTTAGGTACACAATGAAGACTTACCCATCTACTATCAGCTATAGGATAGATTATACCTACGTCCAGAAGCTTTAATATTTCATTTCTTACCACTTCTTTCATCTTTGGATTTAATCGTCACTGGTGATCAACAACTGGTTTAGCATCAGGTTCCATATTAATTTTATGCTGACATAGAGTGGGACTAATGCCCTTAAGATCATCAAGAGTATATCCAATAGTGGCACGGTGCTTCCTTAGAGTTTTCAGTAATCTCTTTTCTTCATGCTCTGAAAGGTTAGCACTAATAATAAGAGGATATATCTTCTTTTCATCAAGATAAGCATATTTCAGAGTATCAGGTAATTGTTTAAGATCGAACACAGGATCACTCTTGGGTGGAAGAGTATCTCCAAGAGTCTCAACAGGCAAATTGTGTTTCAAAACAGGCATTTGTTTAAAGAATAACTCATCTATTTCGTTTCTTTCATTCATATGCATATCATTTTCATGGTCTAGCAAATATTGTTATAAAGAATCAGTAAGAGGAACGACAATAGAAGCAAGACCAATAATTTCATCCTTACTTGGTAACTATTTATCACGAGGTTGTCTACAAAATTTGGAGAAATTAAACTCATGAGACACATCACCAAAACTTACACTAACACTTTCTTTCTCACAATCTATCTTAGCATTAACGGTGTTCAAGAAAGGTCTGCCAAATATAATGGGACAAAAATCATCTTGTGGAGAACCAAGAGATAGAAAATCAGTAGGGTACCTTATTTTCCCACACAAGACTTCAACATCTCTAACAATCCCAAGTGGTGTAATAGTGTCTTTATTAGCAAGCTTAATAGTAACATCAATATCTTCTATTTCAGTAGGTGCAATATCATTCATAATTTCTTGATATAAAGTAAACGGGATAGCACTCACACTAGAACCCAAATCACATAAGCCATGATAACAATGATCACCTATTTTAACAGAGACAACAGGCATGCCAACAACAGGTCTATGTTTATCTTTTTCATCAGGTTTAGCAATTCTAGTAGCTTCATCACAGAAGTAAATAAAATACCCATCAATATTTTCAGCCAAGAGATCTTTAACCATAGCAACATTAGGTTCAACTTTAATTTGTTCAGGGGTGTAGGTGCTCTTGTATAACTTTTGCGAACCACAGCTGAAGCTTTAGCATGTTCTTTTATCCTAACACGAAAAGGTGGTTTCTCAATATAAGCAGTAGGAATAATAGGATCAACATCATAAGTGATGGTTTCTTCTCTAACTTCAATGGGTTCTACTATTTTTACTTCAATGGAAGGATGATATTTAAACCACTTCTCCTTAGGGAGATCAACATGAGTAGCAAATGATTCACAGAAAGAAGCTACTATCTTAGAGTCAAGTCCATATTTAGTGCTAAATTCATGAAAAACGTCGGTATCCATAAAAGATTTAACACAATCAAACTCAAGGTTTATACCTAACTCCTTACCTTCGTCGAGCTCCCAATCTTCAGAGTTGTGTTTAATTCTTTCCAAAAGATCCCATCGGAATTCAATAGTCTTCTTCATAAAAGAACCAGTACAAGAAGTATCGAGCATGGATTGATCATTATGAGAAAGCCGAGCATAAAAATTCTGAATAATAATCTCCCTTGAGAGCTCGTGATTGGGGCATGAATATAACATTGACTTAAGCCTCCCCCAAGCTTGAGTGATACTTTCTCCTTCAAGAGGCCAAAAATTATATATATAATTCTGATCATGATGAACCAGATGCATAGGATAAAACTTCTGATGAAATTCCAATTTCAATCGGTTGTAATTCCAAGCCACAATATCATCACATAGCCTATACCATGTCAATGCCTTTCCCTTCAAAGATAAAGGGAAGACCTTCTTCTTGACTTCATCTCCGGGTAAACCTGCAAGCTTAAATAATCCACAAACTTCATCCACATAGATTAGATGCATATCTGGATGTAGTGTGCCATCTCCTGCATAAGGATTAGCTAGCAGTTTCTCTATCATACCCGAAGGAATTTAATAATAAATATTTTTAGTAGGTGCAGTAGGTTGAGGAGCAACTCTTTGTTCTTCCGGTCGAGGTGAAGATACCCCGAACAAGCCCCTCAAAGGATTACTTTCCATAGTGACAAGTGACAATAAATTTTAGCACGTAATATAAATGTTTCCTTACCAAATTCCACTCACCAAAGGCGCTTCACTCCCTGGCAACGACGCCAGGAAAGAGTCTTAATGACCCACAAGTATAGGGGATCAATCGTAGTCCTTTCAATAAGTAAGAGTGTCGAACCCAACGAGGAGCGGAAGGAAATGACAAGCGGTTTTTAGCAAGGTATTTTCTGCAAGCACTGAAATTATCGGTAACAGATAGTTTGGTGGGATAAGATAATTTGTAATGGGTAACAAGTGAAAATTGTAAAAAAAAGGTACAGCAAGGTGGCCCAATCCTTTTTGTAGCAAAGGATAAGCCTGGATGAACTCTTATATAAAGCAAAGTGCTCCCTAGGACACATGGGAATTATCGTCAAGCTAGTTTTCATCATGCTCATATGATTCGCGTTTGTTACTTTGATAATTTTATGAGTGGATGGACCGGTGCTTGGGTGATGTCCTTACTTGGACAAGCCTCTCACTTATGATTAACCCCTCTCGCAAGCATCCGCAACTACGAAAGAAGAATTAAGATAAATCTAACCATAGCATGAAACATGTGGACCCAAATTAGCCCCTTACGAAGCAACGCATAAACTAGTGTTTAAGCTTCTGTCACTCTAGCAACCCATCATCTACTTATTACTTCCCAATGCCTTTCCCTAGGCCCAAATCATGGTGAACTGTCATGTAGTCGACGTTCACATAACACCACTAGAGGAAGACAACATACATCTCATCAAAATATTGAACGAATACCAAATTCACATGATTACTTATAACAAGACTTCTCCCATGTCCTCAGGAACAAACGTAACTACTCACAAAGCATGCACATGTTCAAGATTAGAGGGGTAATAAATATCATTAAGGATCCGAACATATGATCTTCCACCAAATAAACCAACTAGCATCAACTACAAGGAGTAATCAACACTACTAGCAACCCACAGGTACCAATCTGAGGTTCGGAGCCAAAGATTGAATACAAGAGATGAACTAGGGTTTGAGAGGAGATGGTGCTGATGAAGATGTTGATGAAGATTGACCCTCCCACGATGAGAGGATCGTTGGTGATGACGATGGCTCCGATTTCCCCCTTCCGGAGGGAAGTTCGCCTGGCAGAAAGCTTCGCCGGAGCCCTAGATTGCTTTTGCCCAGGTTCCGCCTCGAGACGGCGGCTTCATCCCGAAAGCTTCCTTTTGATTTTTTTTCTAGGTGAAAACCTTTTATATAGCAGAAGATGGACACCGTGGGCTGGCCAGGGGGCCACAAGCTCAAGAGGTGCGCCCAGGGGGGTAGAGCGCGCCTCCCGGGCTTGTGGCCACCTGGTGGGTCCCCTTCTGTTGTTTCTTTGCCCAATATTTTTTATATATTCCAAAAAAATCTTCGTAAAGTTTCAGGACATTTGGAGTTGTGCAGAATAAGTATCTCAGATTTGCTCCTTTCTGGTCCAGAATTCTAGCTGCCAGCATTCTCCCTTTTCATGTAATTCTTATAAATAAGAGAGAAAAGGCATAAGTATTGTACCATAATGTGAAATAATCCACAAGAATGTGTGCGTGTGCATGAAATGTGGGGCCAGGGGTTGGGTTGACCCGGTCAATATTTTGACTGGTCAACCGATGAACAGTGACTATGGGCCCCAGTTGTCATTGTCACAGTACTTTAATTAGGTTTTTTATAATGCGGGCCCACATGTCATTAGACCATTAGGCTAATTAACCATTTAACTAAGCCCTAATTTTGAATAACCCCTAAACTAATTGGGGTGGACCCTGGGGCAGTGGTAGAGGGGGTTAGTGGGGTTAATTAGTGGGGGGTTATCCCCTTTAAATGAACAGGGGGGCGGCCGGCTCACACAGCCGAAGCTATGGCCGGGGCATGGGCAGCAGCGAGCCGTGGCGGGCCGGCGGTGAGCAGTGAGGAGCGGCCGCGGTAGGCGGCGGCGTGGGGAGCGGCGGCGGGCGCGAGTGAGGATGCGGTCGGGCGCGGGACGGCGTGGCAGTGCGCGGGCGGGCGCGCGGAGCGGTGGTGGACGCTGGCGGCGGTGGCCGGGCGCGGTGGGGAGTCAGCGTGCGCGGCGGCTACAGCGCGCGACGAGGGAGCAGCGGCGTTTAGGAGGAGCAGCAGCAAGCGAGCAGCAGTCGGCAGGCGCGAGCGGCTGGAGCAGCAGCAGCTAGCAAGCGGGCGTGGTCGGGGCGGCCAGGGGCGGCTGCCGGCACGGCGGCGCATGCACGGGAGCTCAGGGGCGCGGCTACGGGATGCGAGCGAAGCCGCGCATCGAGCTAAGGCGACTGGGGGCGCTGGGATGCACGGGGTCAACGACGGCGGCGAACGCTCACGGCGGTGGCGGCTCAGACACAACGAGCCTGAGCAAATGGCCACGGATCAACCAAACAGAGGTTGTAAGCGGCATCTACACGAGGCCACGAGTGGTGTGATGCGCTTGGTTGGGCCAAAGGAGCACAACAGCAGTGGCGGTTAACACGGCGGCGGCGTTGAGCTCCGACGGCCATGGCGCAGCAACAACAGGCATGGAATCAAGGCGCGGCAAGAGGGGATGTGATGAGGAGCTCACCACGGAGGCACGCGGAGGCCCGTTGGTGGCTCGGGAGCTGCAGTGGCAACGGATCGACGAAGAACATCGGCGACATCCGAGGAAGAAGATGGCATCAATCTGGTTGATGCGGTGGCTCCGGGCTTGAGCTCGTGGGCAAGGAAGATGAAGCGGACGTCGACGGGTCTTCTGGACGAATCGGCACAACGAGAGGCAGGCAGTGGCTACGATGGTTCACGGCGGCGCGCTTCGGTGTGCGTCGGCTAGCTCGACCCAGAGCGGGGGAGAGGGTGAGGGAGCGAAATGAGAGAGGGAGTGGGTTCGGGGGGAACCCTAGGGGTCCATGGACGACCTTAACCCTAGGGGGAGGCGCTGGATGGCCGGCGCGTGTCGATCCCACCATGGACGTGCGAGGTGTGTCCACGGCACGGGGTGAACAGGGGGAGAAGGCGAGTGGCGCATGTGGGCTGGGCCTCACTATAGAAGTGGGCTTCAAGTGCACGGTGCTTTTGTTTTCCCCTTTTCCTTTTCTTTTCTTTTTCTTTATTTTCTGTCTTGTATTTTCTCCATGTTTTGCATTTTAAATAAATACCAATTAAGTTTTGTTGAATACAAAACTTGCCACATAAATCAAGCACAATTTTTTTAAGAGGCCCACAAAGTTTCAAGTCAATTGGAATTGTATAACTATTTGTTCAAAATGAAAAGGCTATTTTATTTGTTGTTGGACAACTTTATATTTTACTAGGGATAACCCGATGAGTCAAATGACATTGGTTTCAACATGACAATTGATTAGGGGGATTTATATTAAAATCCGAACATTTTAGTTTTATAGTTTGAGGAAAAATAATTTGACTTGTCTTTTAAATTTGAATTTGAGGTCGGTTTGGAACAAAAAGATGATTAGCAAAAATTAATTATGATGATGTGGCACCATTAACAGGAGTTTACTGTAGCATGACACTGGGGGTGTTACACAGGTGGGCCCCACTTCGGAACCTTATAGAACCTTCCTGATACAATACCGAAAAAACCCGAACTTTTTCTGGAACCCCGAAAACAACTTTCCATATATGAATCTTTACCTCCGGACCATTTCAGATCTCCTCGTGATGTCTCGGAGCCCATCTAGGACTCCGAACAATCTTCAGACTTTCCAATCTTAATATCTCAATACTACCCTAGCGCTACCGAACGTTAAGCGTGCGACCCTACGGGTTCGAGAATCATGTAGACATGACCAAGACTCCTCTCCGATCATTAATCAATAGTGGGACCTGAATACCCATATTGATTCCCACATATTCAACGCAGATCTTTATCGGCTGAACCACGATGTCAAGGATTCATTTAATCTCGTACCTTTGTCTGGCGATATGTTACTTGCCTGAGATTCGATCGTCTGTATCTCCATACCTAGTTCAATATCATAACCGGCAAGTCTCTTTACTCATTCCGTAATACAAGATCCCGTGACTAAACTCATTAGTCACATGCTTGCAAGCTTCTTGTGATGTTGTATTACCGAGAGGGCCCAGCGATATCTCTCTGTCACACGAAGCGACAAATACCAGTCTCGATCCATGCAACCCAACAAACACCTTTGGAAATACCTATAGAGCACCTTTATGATCACCCAGTTACGAAGTGATGTTTGATAGAACACAAAGTATTCTTCTGGTACCCGGGAGTGACATGATCTCATGGTCTAAGGAACAGATACTTGACATTGCGAAAGTCGTAGCAAATAACTAAGTGGTACGATCTGATGCTAAGCTTACAGTTGGGTCTGTCCATCACATCATTCTCCTAATGATGTGATCCCGTTATCAAATGACAACTCATGTCTATGGTTAGGAAACCTTAACCATCTTTGATCAATGAGCTAGTCTAGTAGAGGCTTACTAGGGACACGATGTTGTCTATGTATTCACACATGTATTTAAGTTTCCGGTCAATACAATTCTAGCATGAATAATAAACATTTATCATGAATGGGAAGTATGATAATAACCATTTTGTTATTGCCTCTAGGGCATATTTCCAACAAAGGAGAAGATAGCTCGGTTGCAGATCATCTATCATGCATGGAAAGAATACCGTACAATCCGATTCCAATAAATGAATCCTTTTCAGGTGAGAGTCTAGCCATGATTAAGAAGATAGAACCTTGTTTTGTAGATTATGGTAACTTTCTTGTATGAAAATACATGCCGCCTGATATGAATTATCATCAGAGGAAAAAGTTCTTTAGTGATCTGAAATATTATTTCTGGGATGGCCCTTTTCTTTATCGGCATGGACCGAATGACATGATTAGGCATTGTGTCCCGGAGCACGAGATGAATACTATACTTGAAAGCTGTCATAGCATCCCTTCTATAGGACATCATGCAGGTGACAGAACCGTCGCCAAGGTGCTTCAATCGGGATTCTGCTAGCCTACTCTCTTCAGAGATGCACACAGGTTTGTAAAAAATTGTGATGTGTGTCAATGCACAGGTAATATAGGTAGAAGACGGGAAATGCCCATGAATTACAGTCTAGTTTGTGAACCTTTTGATGTTTGGGGACTGGACTATTTGGGGCCTTTCCCTATTTTGGATGGGTACAATCATATTCTTGTGGTTGTAGACTATGTTACCAAGTGGGTTGAAGCCATAGCAACTAACATGCATACGCGGCTACTTCACTAAAGATGTAAAGGACATCATATTACCCAGGTTCGGAGTTCCTAAAGTTCTTATCACTGATGGTGGATCTCATTTTATACAAGGAATTTTCGGCAGAGTACTCCGTACGTATGGAGCAATCCACCGAATAGTTTTGTCGTACGATCCTTAGACCAGTGGTCAAGTGGAGCTCTTGAACTGAGAGATAATGAAAATATTGCAGAAGACAGTGCAGAAGTCCAGAAAGGACTAGGCAGGAAAGCTAAATGAAACATTGTGGGCCTATCGTACTACTTACAAGAACCCCATGGGTATGTCACCATACAATATGGTATACGGTAAGGCGTATCATTTACCTTTGGAACTAGAGAATAAGGCTTATTCGGCAATCAAGAATATTAATTTTGATCTTAAGGAAGCTGGGGAGTAAAGATTGCTAGATTTACATACTTTGGGAGAGCTTTGTAATAGTGCTTACGAGAGTGCTAGGTTGTTTAAATAAAAAATTAAGATGTGGCATGACCGTAAGATACTGAAACAAATCTTTACTGCAAGGGACAAGGCCCTCTTATTTAATTCCCGTCTCAAGTTGTTTCCAGGGAAACTCATGTCTCGCTAGGGAGGGCCATATGAGATAGAAGTTTATAACTCCGGAGCTGTTCGATTAAAAGGAGGAAAAGATGGACCCTGGATCATGAATGGGCAACGCTTGAAGCCATACCTCGTAGATGAGTGAAGGGAAGATCGGGAAGTGGAAGAGGTAAGTTTTCTCAAGATCGAGGAGGCCAAAACCCTCCGGGGGAATTGGAAGGTATGAGGAATGTACCATTGTAATGTCGATGTTAATGTAGAAGTTAGTTAAGTTAATTTAAACATGTTGATCTTATGCTTAAATCATTGGAGTTTTCGTCGATAGTTGGATACTTTGTCACTAACCTTTCAGAGATACGAAAATTTCTAAGGAAGAAATCGACGAAGTGGCCAACAGGGAGAAAGACAGCGTATCAAACGACCGTGCGCGCTCGTTTGAGCGGTCACATGAGTACCAGACAAAAATGACACAGGGTACAGGGAGAAGGATGACATTTCATATGGGCGCCCGTGCCTGTTCGAGCGGTCGTTTGAGTTCTCCCCCATGAAGCGTTTGCCAACAGGACAAAATACGACCATTCAAACGACCATACGCGCCCATTTGAGCGGTCACATGATCGTCACCGTAACTGGTAATAAAAAAGACAAAAAGGTCTCGGCGATAAGCCAAACGACCAGCCATACGAGCGCTTCCGCTAGTATCAGTGGCGGAGCTGGGGGTCTTCCTTGGACTTCCATGGAATACCCAAGAATTTACCCTCAATTTTTTTACTACATATGCTATACTATTTGGAGCCCACGAACTCTAAGTCCCAAACGGCTTAGCAGGCTAGCAGCCACGGCAGCCACGCACCAAACCTGACGTGTCTGGTGTGGCGGGCGAGAACCTCGTCTCCCAATCTCTCTTCCGGTCTTCGCCGATTCCAAAATCCCAAACCTGCTTACGAGCTACGGCGGCGGCGGCAAGCCATTCCAGGTCCGACGGGCGATGGCTGGCCCTCTTCCTCTCCTCCCTGATCCCCTCCGGCCCTCTCTCCCGCGGCTCCGCCTCCGGCAGTCCGGCCTCCCCCTGCAGGCGCCCTCCAGGGCTAACGGCTCCACCTCCAGCAGTCCGGCCTCCGTCGCAGTGTCCCTGTCGGTCTCCATCTCCGTCAAGTATGCATACATCCAGTACAGCATCCAGCCACCCCCCATCCATCTACAAGCAGCAGCACCATGGTTATTTCCCTATGTTTTTAAACAAATCTGATTTTTTTTCCTGTAAATTGCCACTGCTACTGAATTCTAGCAGTAGAAGCCACTAATTTGCTTGTGAATTGTACCCCCTCCATCTCACAATATAAGTTTTTGCAGCTAACATGGCTTACAAAAACGTCTTATATTGTGTGACAGAGGGTAATTTTTTTGTCCAATGTCCATCAGTCCATGCCACTTTGGCAAAAAAAAATTACAAGAATACCCAGAAGTAAATTCCTGGCTTCGCCACTGGCTAGTATGGAAGGTCGTCCTTTAGTCTGTTTTCGCGATTTCTTCCCGATTTTGTTTCAATTTCTTTCTAACTAACTCTATATCTTTCATCTCGTGATTACTTGGAAACCTAACCTTTATAAGAAGGGAAGGGGCATGTCATTAAGCCCTAAACTATCAAATCTCACATCTCCTTTACTTGCCATCTCCACCAAAAAGCTTTGTAGTTGCAGAAAACAATCATGGTCACCGCCATGAACAACAAGACCTCATCCACCTGTGCTTGCATCATCCCCTTCCCCAACTTGGATGATTTTGTGCCCTCGGGATGGGAAGAGTTGAGGAAGCTAAGCCTCAAGGAAGAACCGCGTCCGAAGAAGAAACACCTTGATGCAAAAGTCGAGGTAGTGGAGATCAAGCAGGAGAAACAAGCAAATGAAGGGGATGACGACACCACTCCAGATGAGTATCCTCCTAATCCCTACCAATTCAATATCCGTGGATCTATTCCGTTATTTCCTTTAGGCCCCCTCAAGTTGAGTGGGGAAAGGAACCACCTACCCCCAGAGGAGATGAAGGAAAATTCAGGGAATTGGAGAAGGTTTCGAAGGCTTGTGTGAATGTGATTGGAGATGGGATTGACTCTTCCTGGTTGATGAGTAAACATTTGGAAGCAAGGGTCGATGGTCTTCTTCACAAGATCGGGCTTATGATTGACGCTCTTAATCAAAACACTACACAACTTGAATTTTTTACCTAGGTTGTAGATGATCAGTAGGCCGTGATCGAGGAGATGAGGAAGCATTTCAGGAGTATCATTGTTGCCTGCCAGGATACCCTGGAGTGAGCATATAACGTTTAGTGCCGGGATCTCCCCGGCTTGATTGTAAGCTTGGGGGAGATTACGTGCACTTTGTATCTTTATCTTTTCTGCATTATTTTTCCGCAAGATTAGGCTAGAAGTTTTTATTTTCAATAAGGTTGAACTACCAATTTTCCTTTTGAATAAGGGATGACCCTTTCCGGTGAGTATATGGATATCATGATGTGTGAGGTCATTACTGCTTACGTGAGAACGTACCTGATGACTGTTGTGATTTAAATAGTAGCACATAATTACTTGCATGATGATTATAAGTACTCCACATTGCAATTGTTAAGTTTTTGAAAGGAGATGAAATAACTATATACGCTAGCTCATTGAAGGTTCAACTTACAAAAGGGCAAGCAGAGAAATTAATCCTCTTAAAGATATAAAATAAGTCTTTCTGAGATTCATGTTCGTCTTGCATGTCATACAAAGAGTGAAATGAGCCTTCAACATGTCTCAATGATAGGAGACTAAATCACTTAAAGGAGTCTCCAAAAGAAAAGAGGAAAAGAATAACTGCTTGCCCGGTTGAAACAACGATGAACTAGGGTATGAAGTTGTTACATGTCCACAACAAAATTGAGTGACAAAATGTGGTTGCCTGCATGATCATTTTCGTAGTAAGGATGAGATATCATATGTCATAAACACTTTATCCTTAATCGTTCCTTTAAAACAGTGATGGACTCATGTCTTTTTCATATCCGTATCTCATAAACACAAGGTTGACCTTGTTCTTTACAAGCTATGGTACTTGCTCGGGGACGAGCAAGACTTAAGCTTTGGGGAGTTGACGAGTCTAATTTACGTGATGGTTTTACTGAGTATTTTGTGCCTACTTGGTAGGCTTTGTGTAATTTTACCGCGTTCGCGCACCTCTTTTTGTTGATAATCCCTCAGGTAACGTCTTTTGGACCAATCATCATTTGATGGAAGAAATTCTTGGAAATGGTAGTGGAATAATGTATATAAGGTGATAATCCCCTACCATAAAAGAACCAAGCAAGAAGGCCAAAGAAACAACCGTCGCCGTGCTTCCAGGGCAAAAGACGGTGTTCCATACGACCGTGTGCGCCCGTATGAGCTATCGTATGGTGTGCAACCGCCACCACCAGATCGACTATTTCCACCCCGTCGTATCGGATCGTGGATCAGGCACCCAGAGACACTAGAAACTCATCCAGAAGGCAGAACCCTAGCCTCCAGAGGAGGGATTGACAAGGAGAGGAAGGGGATCCTTCCCACCGCGTACGGGAAGGGGGACAACATCATCACCACTATCATCATCATCATCATCATCATCATCATCATCATCATCCACTCCATCATCATCATCATCCACATCCTTATCATCTGCAACATCAAGAACCCTAGTGGATCCTTTGGTGTATCATTTGACTCATTGCAAGTTCTTGTTTCGCGAAGGTCCAATCTGGAGGCTTATTCCGGAGCTCTGTCGGAGGGAGAATCCATTGCCGGAGTCTTGTTCATCAACCTTGATGCCTCCATGATGATGTGTGAGTAGTTTCATTAGGACCCGAGGATCCATAGTAGTAGCTAGATGGCTTTCTCCCTCTCTTTTGGATCTTTAATACCATGTTCCCTTGAGCTGCCTCACATGATCGAGATCAATTCGATGTAATCTATGGTGTGTTTGTTGGGATATGTTGAATTAATGGTCTATGTTGGGATATGTTGAATTGTCACTTTATGATCAGATTGCTCATTGAAATCAATTAAATCTTTTGAGGTTTTCTTATTGTATAATTAAGTAGCTTTGCATGCTCTTCGATCTATTTATCTTCTTTGGCAAGTTCAATGGGTTTTTTCTTCAGAGAGAGTGGTACTTTGTAGTGGGTTCAATCTTGCGGTGATCTAACCCAGTGACAATAAGGGCTAAGACACGTGTTGTATTGTTGTCATGAATGGTAAAATGATGTTTTTTATATATTTCTACATTATGTCATCTTGCTTATTGTGATACTCTGTTTCTTCTTTCTTGCAAACTTAATACCTTAAGATGCATACTGGATAGCACTTTTGGGGTGGAGTATTAGTAGTAGATGCAGTTGGATTAATGGTCTACTTATCACAGACGTAATGCCTATATGAGATTATACCATGAATGATCATAGTAATAAATATAAATATTTTAATTTAATCGCTGCCCAACTGTAATTTTTTACCATGCCATTTGCTTGTTTTTCAGAGAGCTGTCACTAATGAACCTATGCCCCTTCGGTCTATTCTTTATTATTGAATTCGTCTACACAATTGCTACTGTTTTTTCGTGTTCCATTCCTATCAATCTCTATCACTTGCAGTTTAATCTTATAACTAGCAAGACAAGGGGATTGACAACCCTCTTGCCATGTTGGGGGTCAAGTGTGTTTCTGTCGTGTGTAGGTGCTACTTACTTTTTTAGTTTGGGGGACTCCTACTAGATTGATAACATTGGTTCTCTAACCGAGGGAAATATTTGCTACCGTTCTGCTGCACCCTTACATTTGGGGGAATTCCAACAACTTTTGCAAGAGCAAGCAGGCCGGCCGGCCGCCACATTCCAATCGCAATCTAACAACCTAACCCATCAGTATTCCACTAAGTTAGGAGAGCACTCCGCGCAGCCGAACGAAGGGAGTGATACATTTTGAGCGGACATAGTAACTTATTAATAGATAGATGAGCCATACCCTGAGGAGATTCCTTGAAATTCTCTCAGAAAGCTTCTAGTCGATGCTCGTTGCGCCAGGTAGCAAGGCCCAGCTATGCGAGTGTGTAGCTAGCTTCTCAAGTGCACGCGTCTGGTCGCTCTTCGTACTTGACCTGGCCGACTGTTAACTATTAACCGTTGACCATTGACTTTTGGAAAAACCATTGATTTGTTTTTGTTAAATTTTTAAAAGGTTCATAGTTTCAAAAGAAGGCATGAATCCGAAAAAGTTGATGACTCGAAAAAAGTTCATCGATTTTGAAAAAAATATTCACGAATTGAAGAAAAGTTCATGGATTTAAAAAAAATCATAGATTTGAATTTTTTCATCATTTGAAAAAATGATGCAAATTTGAAAATGGTCATGAATCGAAAAAATGTTCATGGATCTAAAAAAAAGTTTACAAATTTGAAAGAAGTTTGTCAATTTGAAAACATGTTCATGGATTTGAGAAAAGTTCACAAATTTGAAAAAAAATAACCTATCTATAAAATGTTCGCGGATTTGAAAAATATTCAGGAATTTAAAATCACATATTTGAATTGAAAGCAATGGGTTTAAAAATATTCATGAATTTTAAAATAAACATCGAAAAAATAAAATTAGAAAATAAATACAAAAAAACTAGACGGAAACTAGGCTAAAAACGGGGCACGAAAAAATATATCCGACCGGAAGCCTGTGGAAGCTTCCCAAAACCAGTTGGCAGCTTCACAGGAAATGATCTCCAGATGGGATGACCCACAAAATCTAGCGAAGAGAATAGGGTATGCGCCTTGTATCGTTCTTCCATTAACGACGCTATAGGCGCCAAATAGGAGATGACATTGTTTCCTAATAAGTGGCCGACGTTGATATGCCACCATCTAGGGAACTCCTATGCACCGCTCGATGCGTCCAATAGCAGTCGGGTGCATAGGTGCGACCCGACTGCGCCGACCCATTAGCAGCGGCCTATAGGAGATTGTAGCGGGAGGTAAAACACCACGCGGGATTGTAGCAACGTACGGTGGAGTCGTACTGTCCCGCTGCACTGCAGCATGGTTCAGATATTTCTTGAAAAAAGTGAACAAAATTTTGAAATACCGAACATTTTTTAAGAACGTGATCAGTTTGGAAAACATGAAGAAATTGAAATTTCAATAAATTTTTTCAAATAGCAAACAAAATTTGAAATTATAAACATATTTTTGAAGATTTTTTGACAGTTTTGAACAAAAATAATGATTTTGAACATTGTTTGGGAAAAGAGAACAAATTTTCAGTTTTTGAATATTTTAAAAACATGATCTATTTTGGAAAACAAGAACAAAATTTTGAAAACCCAAAACAGTTTTTGAAAAATGCAAACAAATTTTGAAATCCTGACTTTTTCTGAATATTTTGAAAAAAGTTAAAAGTGAACAAAATTTGGAAATTCTAATTTTCCTAAAGGTGAGCATTTTTAGAAGAACATGACAAAAATTTGAAATTTCTGAACAAATTTTGAAGATTTTGCACATTTTTAAGAAAAAGGGATGAAGAAATCAAAGTTTTAATTTTTTTAGCAAGAAATGAGAAAATTGAATTTACTTAAAAAATGTGAACTCATAGAAAAAAGAAACGGAAAAAAGTAACAGAAACCAAAAAATTAGGTAAAAAGAAACCAAGCAGAAAAAGACACAGTTTAAGAACCTTCTACATGATTACCAAAAATGGTAGAAAGAAGGTGAAGTGCAGCAAATAGGTTTTTCGGAGAGCAACTACGCCACCTCGTCGCTTTATGAATACCTACTTCATGTTATATAATTGTATGTATAGGAAATGCCCCCGTACGTTTTCCATTTTTTTTCATGTTTGTTTTTCTTTTATTAAATTCATGATCTTTATTCCAGTCAATATTTTTTTAAATTGATGAAAATTTTCAAATTTGAATGAACATTTTTCAAATTCGATTAACCTTTTCGAAATCAACGAACTTTTTTAACTTTCTCGCAAACTTTTTTTGAAAATTGATGAACTTTTTCTCAAATATGATGATTTTTTTTAAATTGAACATTTTTCAAATCTAATTAACCTTTTTCAAAATTGATGAATTTTTTTTCAAAACCGATGAACTTTTTTGCAGTATCGATGAACTTTTTTTAGATTCGGTGAACTTTTTTCAAAATTGATGAACTCTTTTTTAAATTCGATGAACTTTTTTAGAATTGAGGAGTTTTTTTTTCAAATTCCTTTTTCAGAATTGAGGAGTTTTTTTTTCAAATTTGATTAACTTTATTGAAATTCGATGAACCTTTTCAAAATCATAAACATTTTTTATTTGTCAAATTTTTTATTTTTGCAAATTTTTATGTTTATATTTTTTCATTTTTTAAAATTCAACAGAGGTGAAACAACACTCTTTATTTCTAGCAGCAGGTGAAACAATGCTCGAGCGAGCGACCAGGCATGGCGATCTATGAAGCAATCAAGCGCTCGCCACATGGGCCGACCTGTGACGCCCCCGGCTCAATCGTGCACTAATCATACACGCAAATGCACACGATCAAGCCTAAGGACTCACGGGAAGATATCACAACACAACTCTAAACATAAATAAAGTCATACAAGCTTTATATTATAAGCCAGGGGCCTCGAGGGCTCGAATACATAAGCTCGCATATAAGCGTCAGCGGAAGCATCAGATATCTGAGTACAGATATAAAAGAAAACACAGATCGGCCCTTAGAAGGCAGGGCAAAAGAAAACACTACGATCAAAAGGCGCAGGCCTCCTGCCTGGGACCCTCCGATCCTACTCCTGGTCGTCGGCCAACTCGTAGTAGTATCCACCCTCGGGTTAATAGTAGCGATCGTCGGCGGGGGCAGCTGTATCCGGGGCTCCGTCATCTGGTTGCATCAAAAGGGGTATGGGGAAAAAGAAAGCAAAGCAACCGTGAGTACTCATCCGAAGTACTCAGCAAGCAAGGATCTACACTACATATGCAACATTATCAAAGAGTGGCTGTATATGTGGACTGGGCTGCAGAAATACCAGAATAGAGAGGAAAACCTAGTCCTATCGAAGACTAGCATCTTCAGCGGTCTTGCAGCAATAGAAGAGAGTAGAACAGTACAATATAATGTAGCAGTATCATTAAGTCTCAACCTCACCCAGAGATCCTTTCTCGACTCCCTGCGAGAAAGCAATCCCAGAGCCATATAGTCATCAACCTCGTCCTGAGATCCCTTCTCGACTCCCTGCGAGAAGCAATCCCAGAGCCATATATCCAGGTATCATCTCACGATCTAGTTGTGTTGATCGGGATACAACTCCGAGTGTTCTTTACCGTAGGACCGGCTATCGATAGATGTGTTCTTCCCTGTAGGGGGGCACCAACTTACCCAACACGCTCGATTAACTCCGGCCGGACACACTTTCCTGGGTCATGCCCGGCCTCGGCCAAACGATACACTGCAGCCCTACCTACAGCTCAGCAGAGAGGTCCCCGCCGGTCTACATCCTAAGCGCTCAGGGGTCTTGGGCCATCACCCTGTGCACTCCGGGTCGTTGCGAGCAGGGTGAAGCCAGGCACCAGGAGGGCGCCGGTCCGTCCCGGCCGCAAGGCTGAACTAGACGTCTGACAGAGCTTTCGGCTGATGCTACGATGCAGAACGCCCATACTATGCCCACGTGATGGTTAGTGCTATCAGGCCAGAGGCCTGCTCGGATCAAATATCCAAATCGTTAGTGGACTAGGACTTGCGGTAACGAGCAGAGACTCACGAAAGATGTGACCCCATCGCCTCGTCTCGAGGACTTGCGGCAAGGGCCAAGAATGCCCAGCCACGCCTCGTATTCATATCTTGGGCAACCTCCAGGTCAACCCGTCTCCACAACACTCGCCACTTAGGCTCACGCGGGTACCCCTCAGGGTCGACCCACCTTTCCAAGTAACAGTGTAAAGTCCAAGTATCCGTGTGTCCATAACATCAGGGAATCCGAGGTATCACCCTCGTTGGATTCCTACTCGATGTATCCGTCAAGGTGAACTCGGAGGAATCCCCCTCGATGGGTTCACACTTGATGTGTTACACGACAGCATCGTTACCGGAAGTGGTGAAGGAGGAATCACCCTCGATGACCACGACCAAATAGCTACTCTACAGAGTTAACATCTGAAGTGCTACACGAGGTATCACCCTCGGCACTCGATAGTAACGCTGCAGTGTCGTTACAACTAAGGGGGTGATGTGCGGTGCCGGGGCCTGGTCTTCAATCCCGTCGATCGGGTCTTCTGATAATCCAGCGGGTCAGCCGGGACAAGTGGGGTCACTGATAGGTCTCTACCCAGCCTATACTAGACAGTTTAGGATAAGCAGGTAAGGTTTCAATAGCAGGTTACAATAAACAGGCTATGCATCAGAATAGGTAAAGTAGTAGCAGCAGCAATTCTAATGCAAGCATGAGAAATAGAATGGGCGATATCGAGATGATCAAAAGGGGGGCTTGCCTGGTTGCTCAACGGCAAGGGCAAGGTCGTCAATGGTGTCGTCGGTCTCCGGAGCTGCTTCGGTACCGGGGACTGCGTCGGAGTCTAACGAGAGAGAAGAGGGGGAGGAAATAGTATAAATACACAGCAAACATGAGCAACACAAAGCATGCTATGCTAACGTGCAGCGCAGGGTTGCCTTAAGACATGTCTAAGTCATTTAGTTATTTTTGGAATTTGTTTGGATTTATTTTATAAAAGCTAGGCACTATTCATTTATCGAAAACAGGCAAAAAGTTCCATGTTCATCTAGCTAGGGGCATCTGACAGGAATACGGAGGGCGTATTCGGGTTCGTATCGAAATTCTGAGCAACTTTCATGTACAAAGTATTTTCATCGGAGTTACGGATTATTTTATATTAAATTTCAAAGATTTTATTAATTCTGAAATTATTATTAATTAAATTAATTCAAAAATAGAATTATGATGTCATCATGACGTCAGCAGTCAGCTGTACTGTTGACTGGGTCAAACTGACATGTGGGTCCCGGTTGTCATTGTCTATTAGACCTGATTAACAGTTTATTAGTTTAATTAACATATTAATTAGGTTAAGTTAATTAATTTAGATGATTAATTAATTTAATTATTAATTATATTATTTATTTATTTTATCTTTTTTTTAAATAGGGCTCGGCGCTGGGGCCCGCTTGTCACTTGGCCAAAGGCCTAAGCGGGCGCTGGGCTATCGGGCGCAGGGCGCGGCGGGCGCCCGACCACTGGCAACGGCGAGCGCACGGCGAGGCGGGCTCGCCTGTCCAGAGGTGGGGAACGGGGCGATGCGCGGGAGCAGGGGAACGGCGACGCTGCAGTGGGGGGGGGGCTGCGGGCATGGCCGTGGCCATGGCAGGGAGACGGGCGGCGCAGGAAGCAGCGGGCGCACGCCGGCAGGCACAGGGATGCGGGGTTCGCGGCCCGGTCGCGGCGCGGGGAAGGAGGCTGCGTCGGTGGGCGGCGGTGAGCACGAACGGGCGCCAACGAGATGCGGACGGACATCGGGGGCAGAAGGGGAGGGGGAGCGCAGCTCACAGCATTGCTGAGGAGCGAGGGGGTAGACGAGGCCTGGTGTAGGCCGTCGGGGAGGCGACGTGGGTGGCGCCGGCGATGGTGAACGACGTCGGCGTCAGGGCGCTCGGGCGCGACGTCTGTGGCGACGGTGGCTGGAGCCAGGCGCGGGGTAGGGGAGGTGACGAGGCGGTCTGGCGGGGAGGTGGCGCCAGCGAGGTGGTGGAGGGACGAGCGGCCGTGTCGCGCCCCCGATCTCGATCCAGATCGGGGGGAAAGGGAGAGAGCGGAGTGGGGGGGAAGTGGGGGTCGGGCTGGGTAGTGGCTAGGGTTTCGGTGGGGAGTGGGGGGGGGGGTTATGGGGACGGGGTGGGCCGGTCGGGCCGGCCCGGTCGGTTGAGCCGACTGGGTCAAGAGGCCTGGTGGGGAAGGGGGGCTTTTTTTTGCCTTTTTTTTTTTCTTTTTTCTTTTCTTATTTCTGTTTTCTCTTTTCTTTTTAAACCAAATGACTTTTGCAAAATATGAGACTTGCCAAAACAAATGCTATACAATATTTACCACTGTTAGAAAATGGTTTGGAGCATAAATGATTTTATTTGTATTTTATTTAATTGCAAAAGGATTAAATATTGCTGTTTTGTTGCTGTTAGAGTCACTTAATTAATTTAGTGAGTGTTGGTTATAATTTTAGAATTGTCTCTGGATTATTTACAACCTTATGAACATTTTAGTTATCAAATTTGAACAACTTTTATTTTCACTTTAAATTTGAATTTGAATTTGAAAAGAGATATGATGCATAATGATGATTAAGCACTATTGATCATGATGACTTGGCATAATCAAAAGGGGGATTACTGTAGCTTAATACATGGGGTGTTACAAATCTCCTCCACTAACAAGAATTCTCGTCCCGAGAATTAAGAGGTAGAAGGAAAAAAGATGGGATAATTAACTTTATGCCCCTAGTTGGGTCTCACTCGTCTGTTTTACCCCTAGTTTCAGAAATTCACCTGTTCAGTCCAAGCCACTTTGCAATTCTTATGCTTTTGCCCTTTGACCCTTTGACCGTCACTTTAAAAAATTCATACTAACTCAGAAAAATTCAAATAAGATATCAAAATGTTCGGAAAAACATCACCTATATGTGCATGTCATTTTCATTCTTGACAAAAGTGTTGGAAAGTCCCCATCTCAGTTTTAGCTCATATGCTCTTAGCATGAACAGTAAAATCTAAAAAAATTCAAAAAATTCTAAAATAATTTGGTGGCAAACATTGACCAATGTTTTGAGTGCTTGCCAAGTTTCATAATGGAATGACATTCGTGGAAGTCGTGGCAAAAAAAAGAAATTTTGGAGCTTTGATTTTCTTTTTTTTGCCACGACCTCCACGAATGTCATTCCATGATGAAACTTGTCAAGCACTAAAAACATTGGTCAGTGTTTGCCACCAAATTTTTTTAGATTTTTTTGAATTTTTTTAGATTTTACTGTTCATGCTAAGAGCATATGAGCTAAAACTAAGATGGGGACTATCCAACACTTTTTTCAAGAATGAAAATGAGATGCACATATAGGTGATGTTTTTCCGAACATTTTGATATCTTATTTGAATTTTTCTGAGTTAGTATGAATTTTTCAAAGTGACGGTCAAAGGATCAAAGGGCAAAAGCATAAGAATTGCAAAGTGGCTTGGACTGAACAGGTGAGTTTCTGAAACTAGGGGTAAAACAGGCAAGAGGGACCCAACTAGGGGCATAAAGTTAATTATCCCAAAAAAGATCGGGGTATTCAGCACGGAGGTTATCCTCGCGTTCCCAAGTGGCTTCATCTTCAGTATGATTTGACCACTGCACTTTGAGGAACTTGGTAACCTTCTGACGGGTTCGACGTTCAGCTTCATCGAGAATGCGGATCGGATGCTCCTTATAAGATAGAGCATCTTGCAATTCGAGCATCTCGTGATCCACTGTGCGGTGCGGAGATTCCTTGAAGCATTTACGAAGTTGCGACACATGGAAGACGTCGTGGATATGAGAGAATTGCGGTGGCAATTCCAATTTATACGCCACCAGACCATGTGTAGCAATAATGCAGAAAGGACCAATGTAGCGCGGAGCTAGCTTGCCCTTGATTCCAAAACAGTGAGTGCCCTTCATAGGAGTGACACGCAGATAAGCTTGATCACCAGGTTGATAAGTCAAACCCCATCGTTTGCGATCATAGTTGCTCTTCTGGTAGTCCTGAGCCGCCTTGAGGTTTTCTCGAACGATACGGACTTGTTCTTTGGCGTGTTGAATAATATCCGGACCCACGAGCGGTCGTTCCCTAGTTTCTGACCAATTCAGAGGGATTCGACACTTACGTCCATATAGTACTCCGAAGGGGGCCATTTTCAAGCTGGCTTGATAGCTGTTGTTATAAGAGAACTCGGCATATGGGAGAGATTCTTCCCACTTTTTGCCAAAAGAAATAACACAAGCTCGCAGCATGTCTTCAAGCACTTGATTAACTCGCTCGACTTGGCCTTGGGATTGAGGGTGATAAGCTGAACTCCAGGTAATATGAGTTCCCATAGCTTCTTGGAAACTTTCCCAGAACTTTGAGGTGAAAAGCCCGCCACGGTCCGAACTGATCTCCTTCGGAATACCGTGTAGTGAAACAATTCTGGAGATACATAATTCTGCTAACTGACTAGCAGTGATCGTCTCCTTGACAGGCAGAAAGTGTGCAACTTTAGAGAGTTGGTCGACGACGACAAGAATAGCATCGTGACCCTTCTGTGACTTGGGAAGGCCAGTAATGAAATCCATTTGAACCTTATCCCATTTCCACAACGGAATAGGAAGTGGTTGCAGAATTCCAGCAGGCTTCTGATGTTCTGCTTTAACGCGACGACACACATCACATTCAGCAACATATCGAGCAATATCCTGCTTCATTCTAGACCACCAGTACCTTTGACGGAGATCACGATACATCTTGGTGCTACCCGGATGAATAGACAGCGGGGTATCATGTGCCTCCTTCATGACTTTGTCAGTCATAAGCTCGAAGCGAGGTACCACAATGCGGTTTCTGAAATACAAGGTTCCATCTTCAGACAGCGAGAAATCCCTGTACTTTTCAAGGTGAAGATTTTTCTTCATCAGATCAATTTCAGCATCTTTAGCTTGCGCATTCTTAACAGCTTTCTCAAGATCTGGTTGTATCACAAGGTTATTAAGAGAACCCTGTGGGACAATACGCAGATTCAGCTTGCACAGTTCTTCAAAAAGACGAGGTTGAGCTCGCCTAACCATGAGGTTGTCGCAATAGGACTTGCGGCTTAAGGCATCAGCCATCACGTTAGCCCTGCCAGGGGTATAGGAAATACCCAAATCATAGTCCGCAATGGCCTCCATCCATCTTTACTAACGGAGGTTTAGAGATGGCTGAGTGAACAAGTACTTCAGACTTTTATGATCCGTGTAGATCTCACATCGATTACCAAGAAGGTAATGTCGCCACAACTGCAGTCCATAGATGACAGCAGCTAGTTCTAGATCATGTACCAAATAATTCTCTTCATGTGGGCGCAACTGACGAGAGCCATAGGCAATCACTTTACGCTCTTGCATTAGGACACAGCCTAATCCTTCACGGGATGCGTCACAATAAATCACGAAGTCTTTGCGAGAATCTGGTGGAGCAAGTACTGGGGCAGATGTTAGCTTGCCCTTGAGTGTTTGAAAACATTTGTCTGTCCATTCAAACTTAACGCCCTTGTGAAGCAGATCAGTCAAAGGCTTAGCAATCTTTGAAAATTTCTCGACAAAACGACGGCAATAACTTGCAAGGCCGAGAAAACTTCTCACTTGCTTGACGTTCTTCGGAGGAGTCCAGTCAAGAATAGCCTGAACTCGTTCCGGGTTAACAGCAATTCCATCCTTGGAAATCACATGACCAAGGTAGGTTACTTCAGAAAGCCAGAATTCACATTTGGAGTATTTGGCACACAACTGGTGTTCTCAGAGCCTTTCCAATACCAGACGGAGGTGTTCAGCATGTTCTTCTTTATTCTTCGAATAAACCAAAATATCATCTAGATATACCACGGCAAACTTGTCGAGGTAATCCATGAAGATGTAATTCATCAGACGGGAGAATGTGGCTGGAGCATTTGTTAAGGCAAATGACATGACAGTGTACTCATAGGAGCCATAGCGAGTAACAAACGCAGTCTTGGGAATATCCTCTTCACGAACACGGATCTGATGATAACCCAACCTCAAGTCGAGTTTAGAAAACACCGATGACCCAGCAAGTTGATCATACAAATCACTGATTCTGGGAAGTGGATAGTTGTTCTGAATTGTTGCTTGGTTGATAGGTCGGTAATCCTGAACCAACCAATTCATACCATCCTTCTTCTTAACGAAGAGTGAAGGTGCTCCCCAAGCAGAGGAACTGGGGCGGATGAAACCCTTCTTAAGTGACTTATCGATTTCTTCCTTAAGTTCGATAAGATGGTGCGGAGGCATTTTATAAGAACGCTTCGCAATAGGAGTAGTGCCAGGCTTCAAGTCGATGACGAACTCAACAGCTCTAGCAGGGGGTATTCCTGGAAGTTCTTCTGGAAAGACATCTTGAAAATCATGAACAACTGGAACGTTCTCAATGCCTTCAAGAGGTGAGGCATTCAATGCATTCAGAACATATATTTGAGTCTCAACATCCTAAACTATTCGGGCTGAGTATTTGACTGTCTGGCCAGAAGGGTGAGTGAGCTGGACTGTCTTAGTAGCACAATCAATCAAAGCATTATGGGCTGTCAACCAGTCCATTCCGAGAATGATGTCTATGTCGGAAGGTCCAAGAGCGATAAGGGAAGCAGAGAACATCAACCCTTCAATTCTGATCTGATTGTTGTGACTTACCATCTTGGTTTGCCACCTGGAACGAGGAGTGATAATCTCTAATGGAGTGGGTAGTGAGCTCATAGGTAACCCATGTATTTGTGCAAATTGCTGGGACACAAAGGAATGTGATGCCCCGGAATCAAAGAGAATGGAAGCTGCAACTGAATTAACTGGCAGAGTTCCCATCACGATTTTAGGTGACTCACGAGCTTCTCCCATTTTGACATGAGTGACCTGGCCACGACACATAGCAAGCGGCCTAGCCTTACGACTTCTGGAATGATGGGTTCGATGGCCCTTCGTACGACCATCAGGAGGACGTGGTGCAGCCTGAGGTGAAGCCATGGCATTGGACTGTCCACCCTGAATCATTAGCTGTCTCGGTGGCGGAGGCAGACGAGGTGCAACATAAGACGGCCTTGGTGTTGGAGCAGGTCGATGATGAACATTGTGTGGGATCCAGACTCGACGTTTCTGAACAGGCTGACCCGAGGATGAGCCAGCTTCATGAGTGTGTTTGAGCGACTCCTGGCATTTAGTCAGAGCAGTTTCAACTTGGAAAGATCGGCTGACAAGCGTTGCGAAGTCTGTGCAATCATGGACTGCAAGTGCGAGGTTTATATCAGTACGCAGTCCTTCACGGAATTTCTCTTGCTTGCGTGCGTCAGTGCAGACGTCATCTTCAGCATAGCGGGACAATTCAAGGAATTTCCTCTAATATTCATCCATAGTCATTGTGCCCTGTGAGAGTTTGCGGAACTCCTGCTTCTTCTGGTCCATCAGACCTTGAGTAATGTATCATGCACGAAAAGCTGACTGAAATTCCTGCCAAGTGAGTACAGTTTCAGCAGGCAACATACCCTTGTGGCTTTCCCACCATTGAGCAGCTAATACCCTCAGGTGATACGTCGCATAGATGACGTAACTGTCAGGGATAACATTGGCCGACTTCATCTGGAAGGCAATGTCACGGAGCCAATCATCAGCGTCCATTGGATCAGTCGACCTGCGAAAAGTGGACGGATTGAGGCGCATGAATTCCGGCAGAGTTATTGGAGTAGGCTGTTGATGAGCATTCTGGTTTGTGAACTGAGCCAATATCCCGGTCATAACCTGACGGTTCAATTCAAACTGCTGCATCATTGCGGCAATATAGGGTGGAGGTGGAGGATCGTCAGCCATCCTGTCAAATCAACAGGGGCAGTTTAGCAAGCAAAATTGTAGGTGTAAGAGGTCATTCATGATGTAGCATGAGTAATGAACAAGGAGGCACCAGGTGCATATTAGTAGTCATTAAAGACATACAGAACGATGCACGGAGTTGGACACAAACGGCGGTAGGAGTTCGGCAATGCACGCAGCTAGACAAGCTAGGCGGCGCGCAGACACGCGGCAAGGAAGTACACAACGAGACATAGCAAAGGCTACATCAACGTCGGAGAAAACTGTTGGGGCGAGGAATCTGTAAGTGACAACACAGGGTGCCCTCGATAAGAGGACCCTGCAAGCAGAACCTGGCCCACAATCTTGAAGCAAGGGGGAATATTTCAGAACTCCGGGTGGATGTGATCACGAGAACCTAAGGTTGGAGTTAGTAAAATTTTAACCTGAATAGAAGAGAGAGCAGAGTCCCAGAGTAAGGGTCGAGGAGTAAAAGATCCGAATACCACCCAGTTGGCGACGTGGGCCCGTAAGCCACACAACCAAGTTAGTAAATTAGTTTTTGGACCACTAGACTCAACTTTGGCCAAGGAGTTTGAAAGGGGGTTCCTACAATCAGTCGGCTCTGATACCAACTTGTGATGCCTTCGGCTCAATCATGCACTAATCATACACGCAAATGCACATGATCAAGCCTAAGGACTCACGGGAAGATATCACAACACAACTCTAAACATAAATAAAGTCATACAAGCTTTATATTATAAGCCAGGGGCCTCGAGGGCTCGAATACATAAGCTCGCATACAAGCGTCAGCGGAAGCATCAGATATCTGAGTACAGATATAAAAGAAAACACAGATAGGCCCTTATAAGACAGGGCAAAAGAAAACACTACGATCAAAAGGCGCAGGCCTCCTGCCTGGGACCCTCCGATCCTACTCCTGGTCGTCGGCCAACTCGTAGTAGTATCCACCCTCGGGGTAATAGTAGCGATCGTCAGCGAGGGCAGCTGTATCCGGGGCTCCGTCATCTGGTTGCATCAAAAGGGGTATGGGGAAAAAGAAAGCAAAGAAACCGTGAGTACTCATCCAAAGTACTCAGCAAGCAAGGATCTACACTACATATGCAACATTATCAAAGAGTGGTTGTATATGTGGACTGGGCTGCAGAAATGCCAGAATAGAGAGGAAAACCTAGTCCTATCGAAGACTAGCATCTTCAGCGGTCTTGCAGCAATAGAAGAGAGTAGAACAGTACAATATAATGTAGCAGTATCATTAAGTCTCAACCTCACCCAGAGATCCTTTCTCGACTCCCTGCGAGAAAGCAATCCCAGATCCATACAGTCATCAACCTCATCCTGAGATCCCTTCTTGACTCCCTGCGAGAAGCAATCCCAGAGCCATATATCCAGGTATCATGTCACGGTCTAGTTGTGTCGATCGGGATACAACTCCGAGTGTCCTTTACCGTATGACCGCCTATCGATAGATGTGTTCTTCCCTGCAGGGGTGCACCAACTTACCCAACACGCTCGATTAACTCCGGCCGGACACACTTTCCTGGGTCATGCCCGGCCTCGGCCAAACGATACACCGCAGCCCTACCTACAGCTCAGCAGAGAGGTCCCCGCCGGTCTACATCCTAAGCGCTTAGGGGTCTTGGGCCATCGCCCTGTGCACTCCGGGTCGTTGCGAGCAGGGTGAAGCCAGGCACCAGGAGGGCGCCGGTCCGTCCCGGCCGCAAGGCTAAACTAGACATCTGACAGAGCTTTCGGCTGATGCTATAATGCAGAACGCCCATACTATGACCACGTGATGGTTAGTGCTATCAGGCCAGAGGCCTGCTCGGATCAAATATCCAAATCGTTAGTGGACTAGGACTTGCGGTAACGAGCAGAGACTCACGAAAGATGTGACCCCATCGCCCCGTCTCGAGGACTTGCGGCAAGGGCCAAGAATGCCCGGCCACGCCTCGTATTCATATCTTGGGCAACCTCCAGGTCAACCCGTCTCCACAACACTCGCCAGTTAGGCTCACGCGGGTACCCCTCAGGGTCGACCCGCCTTTCCAAGTAACAGTGTAAAGTCCAAGTATCCATGTGTCCATAACATCAGGGAATCCGAGGTATCACCCTCGTTGGATTCCTACTCGATGTATCCGTCAAGGTGAACTCGGAGGAATCACCCTCGATGGGTTCACACTTGATGTGTTACACGACAGCGTCGTTACCAGAAGTGGTGAAGGAGGAATCACCCTCGATGACCACGACCAAATAGCTACTCTACAGAGTTAACATCTGAAGTGCTACACGAGGTATCAGCCTCGGCACTCGATAATAACGCTACAGTGTCGTTACAACTAAGGGGGTGATGTGCGGTGCCGGGGCCTGGTCTTCAATCCCGTCGATCGGGTCTTCTGATAATCCAGCGGGGCAGTCGGGACAAGTGGGGTCACTGATAGGTCTCTACCCAGCCTATACTAGACAGTTTAGGATAAGCAGGTAAGGTTTCAATAGCAGGTTACAATAAATAGGCTATGCATCAGAATAGGTAAAGCAGTAGCAGCAGCAATTTCTAATGCAAGCATGAGAAATAGAATAGGCGATATCAAGATGATCAAAAGGGGGGGCTTGCCTGGTTGCTCAGCGGCAACGGCAAGGTCGTCAATGGTGTCGTCGGTCTCCAGAGGTGCGTCGGTACCGGGGACTGCGTCGGAGTCTAACGAGAGAGAAGAGGGGAAGGAAACAGTATAAATACACAGCAAACATGAGCAACACAAAGCAGGCTATGCTAACGTGCAGCGCAGGGTTGCCTTAAGACATGTCTAAGTCATTTAGTTATTTTTGGAATTTGTTTGGATTTATTTTATAAAAGCCAGGCACTATTCATTTATCGAAAATAGGCAAAAAGTTACATGTTCATCTAGCTAGGGGCATCCGACAGGAATACGGAGGGCGTATTCGGGTTCGTATCGAAATTCTGAGCAACTTTCATGTACAAAGTATTTTCATCGGAGTTACGGATTATTTTATATTAAATTTTAAAGATTTAATTAATTCTGAAATTATTATTAATTAAATTAATTCAAAAATACATTTATGATGTCATCATGACATCAGCATGACGTCAGCAGTCAACTGTACTATTGACTGGGTCAAACTGACATGTGGATCCCAGTTGTCATTGTTTGTTAGACCTGATTAAAAGTTTATTAGTTTAATTAACAGATTAATTAGGTTAAGTTAATTAATTTAGATGATTAATTATATTATTTATTTATTTTATCTTTTTTTAAACAGGGCTGGGCGCTGGGGCCCGCTTGTCACTTGGCCAGAGGCCTAAGCGGGCGCTGGGCTATCGGGCGCAGGGCGCGGCGTGCGCCCGACCACTAGCAATGGCGAGCGCACGGCAAGGCGGGCTCGCCCGTCCAGATGTGGGGAACGGGGCGATGCGCGGGAGCAGGGGAACGGCGACGCTGCAGTGGGGGGGGGCTGCGGGCATGGCCGTGGCCACGGCAGGGAGACGGGCGGCGCAGGGAGCAGCGGGCGCACGTCAGCAGGCGCAGGGATGCGGGGTTCTCGGCCCGGTCGCGGCGCGGGGAAGGAGGCCGTGGCAGCGGGCGTGGGGCGCGCGAGCGCGCGCGCTTCAGCGCGAGCTGGCGCGGGGGCGCGCGCGGTGGGCGGCGGTGAGCACGGTCGGGCGCCGACGAGATGCGGACGGACGTCGGGGGCAGAAGGGGAGGGGGTGCGCAGCTCACAGCGTTGCTGACGAGCGAGGGGGTAGACGAGGCCTAGTGTAGTCCGTCGGGGAGGAGGTCGGGGAGGCGACGTGGGTGGCGCCGGCGATGGCGAACGACGTCGGCGTCAGGGCGCTCGGGCGCGGCGTCTATGGCAACGGTGGCTGGAGCCAGGCGTGGGGTAGGGGAAGTGACGAGGCGGTCCGGCGGGGAGGTGGCGCCAGCGAGGTGGTGGAGGGACGAGCGGCGGTGTTTCACCCCCGATCTCGATCCAGATCGAGGGGATAGGGAGAGAGCGGAGTGGGGGGGAGTGGGGGTCGGGCTCGGTAGTGGCTAGGGTTTCGGTGGGGAGTGGGGGAGGGGTTATGGGGACGGGGTGGGCTGGTCGAGCCGGCCCAGTCGGCTGAGCCGACTGGGTCAAGAGGCCCAGTGGGGAAGGGGGGGCCTTTTGCCTTTTCTTTTTTTCTGTTTTCTTTTCTTATTTCTGTTTTCTCTTTTCTTTTTAAACCAAATGACTTTTGCAAAATATGATACTTGCCAAAACAAATGCTATGCAATATTTACCACTATTAGAAAATGGTTTGGAGCATAAATGATTTTATTTGTATTTTATTTAATTGCAAAAGGATTAAATACTGCTGTTTTGTTGCTGTTAGAGTCACTTAATTAATTTAGTGAGTGTTGGTTATAATTTTAGAATTGTCTCTGGATTATTTACAACCTTATGAACATTTTGGTTATCAAATTGAACAAATTTTATTTTCACTTTAAATTTGAATTCCCATTTGAATTTGAATTTGAAAAGAGATATGATGCATAATGATGATTAAGCACTGTTGATCATGATGATTTGGCATAATCAAAAGGAGGATTACTGTAGCTTAATACATGGGGTGTTACACGACCCACGGGCAGGCGGCTGTGAGCGCCAGCTAGAGGAGCTGGCTCGTGCAGCGCTGCATAGGAGCTCCCCTTGCGGGAGCCCCGCAAGGGTCACTTCGGGGGGTTGAGAGCGCGTCAAAGTGGTGCGTCCAGCCTTTGTCACATATTTCGTGCTGGACGCTTCCTCGGGATTTTTTTTCGGATTCTAGATGATTTTTTTTCCTTTTTTTGGTTTTCGGTCCGGTTTTTCCTAAGTTTTGGGGATTTTTGTGTATGTGTGTGTGTTTTTTTTGCTTCAACGAGTAGCACAAATATGTCTCACAGAAATTAAAAAATGCTGGTTTTTTTCTTCCATGAAAAGTATAGATTTGTTTCTTGTGGAGACACAGATTTTCTTACGCGAGAAGCACAACTGTGTCTCCCGGCAAAGAAAAAAAATGCTTTTATGACATATGTGTTTCTCATGGAGGCACAAATTTTGCTTCCACGTGGAGCACTATTGTGTCTCTTGAAAAAAATGTTTTTTCTTTCACAAGTAGCAAATCTATGCCTCCCCGCCAGAAGCACAGTTATGCCTCCGAGAAAGGGAAGAAATACGGTATTTTTTTATATCAGAAGTACATATTTACTTCTCTTGTAGGTACATATTTACTTTCATGAGAAAAAATATAGTGCTTTCGACTCCGAATTTTACTTCCGGTTGCGCTCACCCCACTCAAGGCCTTGTGCTAAGCGAGCGCATCATGAAGTGAGAAACTACGCTCACCAAACCCTTTTATTACACCTAAAAAAGAAACCTTTTATTTTTTCTACTCGCTTTTCTGTTATTTTTCAATATATTTTTGTTTTGAAAATAAATAATCCTGTAATTTAGCAACTATGTTGTGATACTTTTAAATTGTACACATGTTTTAGAAAAAGTTCGCATATTTTAAAAAATATTCATGAATTTAACAATATGTTCATGTAATTTGAAAATGTGTTCATATATTTTAAAATTGTTCACATGTTTTTAGAAACATTCAATCATTTTTAGAAGTTATTCATATAATTTATAAAAATGTTCACACACTTTCTAAAAATTATCATATCATTTCATGATAAATCATGCATTTTTACAATGCTCACGCAAATTTAATAAATGATATTTTATTTATTTTTAAAATCACACATTTTAAGTAAAAATGTAACTTAGAAAGTCTTCACATATTTCTAATAGGTGTTCATGCATTTTCTAAAAAAAATCACACATTCTTAAAAAAATCATGTACTTTTTGGAAAATGTTCATGCAATCTTCAAAATGTTCATGCATATTTGAAAAGTTTTGCTATTTTAAATGTTCATGCAAATTTTATTAAATAATATGATCTATAAAAGGAAAAGAAAAGGTAAAAAGATAAAATAAAAAACTTGGAGACCCATGCAAAGAACCGTGTTACACGCTAAAAACCATACATGTGTTAAGATTGTTTTTTTAGAAGATCATGTGTTAAGATTGCTAGACCACGGACCATGACACGTGTGACGCGAGCAAGTGTGCGATATTGGCCGGTGTAAAAAAATGCGGCAAATGAAATTTGTGATTAGCCACGAATAACTGGTTATGAGTTGGAAGAACACAAGTCCCTTGACATACCGCAAGGTGCCATTGGGCCACTGACATGTGGGCCCGAAAGTGGTACGTCAGGGAATCCTTTCCAAGTTGGAAGCACTCTGCCAATGTTTGTCGACTATTGAACTTAGGGTTCCGCCAAATTGCTCGTAGCTTCGACGATTTTCATGTCATGACCTTCTTTTTTATATTGCGAGAACTCAAGACTTGGTCGTGTTCGCTAGTTGAAGTTGCTCTGACCACTTGACACCTCTATCACCATGCATGCACAACCATCGTGGAGACCATTTTCACGACACCTGACTACCATAGAAGAAGCTTGCTCGCCTTTGACCAATTGACACCTTTGGAATCTCTTGTTGACATGGGAGAAGAAGCTTCCCAAACAACGGATTTCAAAATTAATCACCGCTTGATAGCAAAAAAGAAAATCAATCATCTACTACCACGGGTAGGAGCGACTCTAGCATAGTCGTCATATTTGTGCCCCGTAAGGATATGAAGTCTGTGGAGGAAACATACAAACATAGATAGATCAAAAAGGCGGTCTTCATATTTTTGTTATATAGGTCTCGTTTGTCATTGACTACAACGATCCTTCCCCAGTAATAGAAAATTCACAATATATTTGATTCAATTCAACTTCATCTCTAATAATTTGGCTGAAAATGTTGGAAATATGCCCTAGAGGCAATAATAAATTGGTTATTATCATATTTCCTTATTGATGATAAAGGTTTATTATTCATGCTAGAATTGTATTGACCGGAAACTTAAATACATGTGTGAATACATAAACAAATACTATATCCCTAGTGAGCCTCTACTAGACTAGCTCGTTGATCAAAAATGGTTAAGGTTTCCTAACCATAGACATGAGATTTCATTTGATAACGAGATCACATCATTAGGAGAATGATGTGATGGACAAGGCCCAACCATAAGCTTAGCAGTTGATCATATCAGTTTATTGTTATAGCTTTCTTCATGTCAAGTATCTATTCCTAAGACCATGAGATCGTGCAACTCCCTGACACCATAGGAATACTTAGTGTGTATCCACACGTTACTTCGTAACTGGGTGATCATAAAGGTGCTCTACAGGTATCACCGAAGGTGTTTGTTGGGTTGGCACGGATCGAGACTGGGATTTGTCACTCCGTGTGATGGAGAGATATCTCTAGGCCCTCTCGGTAATACAACATCATAAAGAGCTTGCAAGCAATGTGCCTAATGAGATAGTCACGAGATCTTGTATTACGAAACGAGTAAAGAGACTTGCCGGTAACGAGATTGAACTAGGTATGCAGATACCGACGATCGAATCTCGGGCAAGTAACATATCGCCAGAAAAAGGGAATTGCATACAGGATTAACTGAATCCTTGACATCATGGTTCAACCAATAAAACATCTCCGTGGAATATGTAGGAACCAAAATGGGTATCCAGGTCCCGCCATTGGTTATTGGCCGAAGAGGTGTCTCGGTCAAGACTACATGATTCCCGAACCCGCAGGGTCGCACGCTTAACGTTCGTTGACGCTAGAGTAGTATTGGGATATTTGATGATTGGTAACCGAATGTTGTTCAAAGTCCCAGATGAGATCCCGGATATCATGAGGAGTCTCGGAATGGTCGAGAGGTCAAGATTTATATATGGGAAGTCATATTTTGGGTTCCGGAAAAAGGTGCAGTTTTTTCGGTATTGTACCGGGAAGCTTCCAGAAAGTTTCGGAGGATTCCGGAGGGGTCCGGAAGTCCACAAGTGGGTCCACCATGTCCCAAGGGCTGGCATGGGCTGAGGGGAGAGGCCCTGGCCTTATTGGGCCAGGCGCACCAAGTCCTCAAAAGCCCATGCGGCTAGGGAAGGGAAAAAAGGGGAGTCCTAGTAGGAATATCATTGGACTTGGAGTCCAAGTCCTCTCCCCCTTGGCGCGTGATGTCTACAACACAACTTGTTCTTGTAGACTCGTGTTGGGCCTCCAAGCACAGAGTTTTGTAGGACAGTAGCAATTTTCCCTCAAGTGGATGACCTAAGGTTTATCAATCCGTGGGAGGCGTAGGATGAAGATGGTCTCTCTCAAACAACCCTGCAACCAAATAACAAAGAGTCTTTTGTGTCCCCAACACACCAAATACAATGGTAAATTGTATAGGTGCACTAGTTTGGTGAAGAGATGGTGATACAAGTGTAGTAATGATAGTAGATATTGATTTTTTGTAATAGGAACAATAAAAAACAACAAGGTAGCACGTAACAAAAGTGAGCACAAACGGTATTGCAATGCTTGAAAACAAGGCCTAGGGTTCATACTTTCACCAGTACAATCTCTCAACAATGCTAATATAATTGGATCATATAACAATCCTTCAACGTGCGACGAAGAATCACTCCAAAGTTCTTATCTAGCGGAGAACATAAGAAGAAATTGTTTGTAGGGTACGAAACCACCTCAAAGTTATCCTTTCTGATCGATCTATAGAGCTATTCCTATAAGTGTCACAAACTGCCCAAGAGTTCATACTAAAATAACACCATATGATACGCATCAACCAACTCTAATGTCACCTAGATACTCCAATGTCACCACAAGTATCCGTGAGTCAAGTATACGATATGCATCAAACAACTTCAGATTCATAATACTCAATCCAACACAAAGAACTTCAAAGAGTGCCCCAAGATTTCTACCGGAGAAACAAGGACGAAAACATGCATCAACCCCTATGCATAGATTACCCCAATGTCACCTCGGGAATCCGCGAGTTGAGTGCTAAAACATACATCAAGTGCTCTCAAATCCAACAAAGTATTCAATCCGATAAAAGTGAAATCTCAAAGGTAGAACTCAATTCATCACAACAAGATAGAGAGGGGAAAACACCATATGATCCAACTATATTAACAAAGCTCGCGATACATCAAGATCATGCCAAATCAAGAACGCGCGCGCGAGAGAGAGAGATCAAACACATAGCTACTAGTACAGACCCTCAGCCCCGAGGGTGGACTACTCCCTCCTCATCATGGTGGCCGCCGGGATGATGAAGATGGCCTCCGGTGATGATTTCCCCCTCCGACAGGGTGCCGGAACAGGGTCTAGATTGGTTTTTCGTGGCTACAGAGGCTTGCAGCGGTGGAACTTCTGATCTAGAGTTACTTCTGGGGGTTTCTGTATTTGTAGGATCTTTTGGCGTCGGTCTCACATCCAGATGAGCTTTGAGGGGCCCACTACCCACCAACACACGCCGGAGGGGGCTGGCACGCCCTGGTGGGTAGTGGCCACCTCGTGACTCTTCTGGCCCTCCCACGAAGCTTCTAGTGCCTCTTTTCTTCCAAAAAATTCGTCAAAAAGTTTCGCTGCATTTGAAGAACTTTGATTTCTGCACAAAAAACAACACCAGGGTTGTTCTGCTGAAAACAACGTCACTCCAGTTTAGTTTCATTTAAATCATATAAAATTGCACCCAAACCATATAAAATTGTTGTAAACAATGGCATGAATACTTCATAAATTATAGATACATTGGAGACGTATCAGCATCCCCAAGCTTAATTCCTACTCGTCCTCGAGTAGGTAAATGATAAAAGAAATAATTTATGAAGTGTGAATGCTACCATAGTGCATAAGTTTGATTAATGATAATTTCAATCACTTTTCCTAGGATCATAATAGCAACTTTTTCTCATAAAACTCATCATGATAAAGTAGCAATTGAAAACGGATTTTTTTGATGTGGAATGCTACCTATCATATTCATCGTATACTCTTTTATTTTGTAGCATTGACATTTGGACTTGAATGATTCAAAGCAATAGTCTATAATTTGACATGAAGACATCAATACTCAAGCATACTAACAAGCAACCATGTCTTTCAAAATATCAACGCTAAAGAAAGTTATCCCTCGCCCATTATGCTCAATCATTGATCCATTCATGGAACACACTCAAATATTAGCTACATCCAATGCACAAGTATGACAATAGTGTTCCCTAGTTGATGCTTTATAAGAGAAGATGGAGACTCAAAATAAAAATTGCATAAAAGTAAATAGATAGGTCCTTCGCAGAGGGAAGCAGAGATTTGTAGAGGTGCCAGAGCTCAAAGCTTAAATTGAGAGATAAAATTATTTTGAGAGGCATGCTTTTCCTGTCAACGAAAACGACCGATAATTCCCAATATCTTCCATGCTAGATAAATCATAGGCGGTTCCCAAACAGAAAGTAAATTTTATTTCCTTTCCACCATTATTACACAATCCATGGCTAGCCGTATCCACGGGTGCCTTCCATACCAACACTTTCCAAGGAATTTATTATCATAGTATTTTTTTTCATTTCGGGACTAGGCATCCCTATTACCTGCCACACTCGTGCAATGACAAGTGAATAAACACTCATCGTGAGAATACAATACCTGGCATGGAAAATATTGGCCACCCCCTGCCGCTTCATGAGCGGTACGGGCACACAAAACGGAAATTCATTTTGAATATTAGAGTTGGCACATACAAATTTACTTGGAACGGCATGAAAATACCGCATATAGGTAGGTATGGTGGACTCATTTGGCACAACTTTGGGTTTAAGGAATTGGATGCATAAGCAGCATTCCCGCTTAGTACAAATAAAGGCTAGCAAATAGATTGAGAAGCGACCAACCAAAAAATGAAAACCGCCATAAACATGCATTGAACATAACTAACACTGAATAAGGCACCACAAGTAGGATGTAACTTCGTTGCATAACTATTTACTTTATGTGCATGCATAGGGAATCACAAACCTTAACACCAATATTCTTACTAAACCACAATTACTCACTAACATGACTCACATATTATCATCTCCATATCGCAAAACTACTGTCGGTGCAACAAACCCGGGGTCTGTTGCCCAGACCGTGCACAAGCCCGAGAGCAAGATTGCAACATCCAATACAAGGCCAAGATGAAGAGATAGGCTCTTTGAGGAATCAAAGGGCAGGATTGAGGAGACCAAGTCAAGCCAAGGAGCAAGACACCGCTAAGGGAAAACCTCCCTTGCCGGGCAGGAGAGCCTGGCGAGGTCAAGGTTGCCCCGGAAGCAAGCTTCAAGACCGCCCCGGCAGGCCTGCCGGGTCCTACGATGGCAAAACACTCCGCCAAGGCTTCACCGCCCCACCTCGCAGCAACGCAAGTCATCGATCGACGTGGTGTCAAGCCCCAAGGTGACTAAGTGGCTGTCTTTTGCCACATGGCAGCCATTTCCTACAGGAATCGCCTCCAAATGACACCCGTCCAGCGACGTGTCATGAAGACAGGAGAGAAGGTGGCGAAACAGCCCGGCAAGGCGTGCCGGACAGGCCATGATGTGATGCTAAGCGGCGCATTTAATGCGTTCTACTATGTCTGCAGAGTAGATATGATTGCACTGTTTGCTATCTAATCAGTACACAATGACTGATTTGCCACTGTGGTGACCCCTTGATCTATAAAAGGAGGCCCATGGCAACCATAGAAAGGATTCGGACCCTTGTACACTCGTACGCACGTAGCTGCTCTCGCCCCAAGGCAACCCTGCCGGGCAAGAGCGTTGTGTTTCCCACCACCATCCACCATCAATCCACCAAAGCAGGAGTAGGGTTTTATGCCTCGCGGCGGCCCGAACCTGGGTAAAACTGCCTGTGTGATCTCTGCTGCGCTGCGCTCCTCCGCTCTTTGTGCAACGTGCTCAGTCCCCCTGCCGTACCAAAAGGGGCTCATGGCCCCATAGGTGCCCGTGGTTTCCCACGACAGCTTTGGCGCGCCAGGTAGGGGAGAGCGCTTGCGCGAACCCGAGAAGTGTACGTAGCGCGTCATCTTCACCGCCATCTTCTTCATCAATGGCTCCATCGTCCATGGCGCCCAAGAAGAAGCCCGGCGCCGCAGCTCATCCATCCACCTCGAAGGCCCCGCTGCACGCGACCGCTGATGCCGCGGAGCTACGGGGACGCCTGGGGGTGTGGACGTTGCGGGGGACGTGGTCGGCGCAGGCGGCGTCGTTACCACCTCCCCTGCGGCCAAAGCAGGAGCAGGAGGCACCGGAGAAGGACAACACCAACAACATCCCAGCGGCCACGCCCCACGAGGTACGGGAGGAGAGATCATTCCATCTGCACCTCCCTATCCGGCCGAGGGGCACAGCCGCAGCGGGGGTACTCGCTCTGGGGGGAATCACAACTCCCCGGCCGCTCCCGCCGCGGGTGCGACCGCAGAGCATGCGCCACCCCCAGAACGAGCTGACCCAGCCGCTACGCTAAACGGAGCCGCTATCCCTCAAGCGCCTCCACCTCGTCACCACGCCATCTAGGCGGCTGGCTCACAGCGACGAGAGCATGGCGCGACCACTACCGGCACCGTCAGGAGCCGGGCGACGTTACGATCTTCATCGACATCCATGCCAAGCACCGCTTCGGAGGCCATGGCGCGGGCCCAGCTGCTGTTGAGATTTCCGCCAGCAGCCGATCAGATGGATGAGTGGAGAGCCACCATTCAGAGTCTGATTGGCTTCACCGAGGCTGGAGGATCGCAGCGGGCTGGCCCGCCACGGCCTCCCCAGGCAACGACAGCGGCCCACGCTGCTGGCCATGCGGAAGGGGCCACTCCTACGGTGCAGGCCCCACCACGGCAGCCAGCGCGGGAGCCACGCAACCAAGAACACGACAACGTCTCGATGGCTTCGTCCGACCCTCGAGCGCGTCAAGGCCAACGGCGAGTCCTGGAGGACAGGCAGAGGGAAGGCGCGTGTGTCACCACCGAGCGACACCGTGACGCCCACCTCCAGTCCGACAGGCGCGATGGCCCCAACGTCGACGATCCCGCACTCGCTGAAGGCGGGTACCTGCCTTTCGAGGCTGGGTGCCCTGCCTTCACCCGCGAGCTGCAGCAAGTCCGTTGGCCGTCCACTCGCACGTTCAAGCCGGAGATACCAGAGAAGTATGACGGGAGACTGAACCCGGTAGAGTTCTTGAGCATCTACACCATCGCTGTTCAAGCTGCCGGGGGAAGAGATGAGAAGGTATTCGCCAACTACTTCCCTTTGGCACTCAAGCCAAATGTGAGGTCTTGGCTGATGCACCTACTGGAGAACTCCATTCGACCTGGGCTGACCTGTGCCATGAGTTCGTTGGCGCCTTCATGCAATATGTTCATACCCTCGGGAGCAAAATCTCATTCGCCTCTGTGGCCCATCCAAGGAGCAACGGGCAAGCTGACAAGGCAAATGCTCAAGTGTTGCGAGGACTCAAGACGAGAACATTTGATAGGCTGCAGAAGTGTGGCAGGCGGTGGATCGATGAGCTGCCGGTGGCTCTTTGGTCCCTCAGAACAACACCAAATCGAGCTACCGGGCAGACTCACTTCTCCCTAGTCTATGGGGCAGAAGCAGTTATCCCCACGGAACTCATTTTTGGGTCACCTCGAGTGCTTGCCTACGATAAAGTAGCGCAAGATCAGCACCGGCGTGACGACGCTGTGCTACTCGAGGAGAACTGTCTCCGGGCTACTACGCGTGTCGCACGCTATCAGCAAGCCCTGCATCACTATCACAGCCGCAGGGTTCATGCCCGGTGTTTTGAGGAAGGCGACCTTGTCCTTAGGCGCATTCAGTCCGCCAAGGGTGCCAACAAGTTGACGCCGAAGTGGGAAGGCCCTTACCGGGTAGTACGAGTCACCAGACCTGGCGCAGTCCGTCTGGAGACCGGAGATGGCATTGAATTGCAAAACTCATGGAACATTGAGCATCTCCACAAGTTCTACCCATAAGGCGCGGCTGTCGGGCCCTGCCCGGCAGCCACCCTTTTGTACAGGCCTTGCCTCTGTTGCATGTAACCCCTTGTACAAAGCTAGGCGCAGACCCTGAGCAATAGAGAAATAAATGATGCGTTGGGGGGCCCCCGACAAATTGCATGCATGCATAAGCATATCATGAGCATTGCATGTTCATGTAGATAAGATCGCATGAGGCATCATTTTCATCTGCATCAAACTGCAGGCTCCTACCGTGGATTCGGTCCCGAAAAAGGAGAAGAGAAGACAAGCCTACATCGCGATCCCTGGCAAGCCCAAACAGGTAAGTTCTCTCTCTTGTCCATACGCGTTCTGTAAGTAAAAACTTGTGCATAGGAAAACCTCGCCGCTTTCAAAACATAGGTGCTCCCGTCCTTGACTCGAATGTTGCTTCGGTCGGGGTGGTTGTAGTGGCCTTTGGCGAGAAAGTTGGCGGGGGGCTGGTCCCTCTTTACGATTTGTGCCCGGCAGGCCTAGCCCCGCGGCAGCAAAGTGAGGGTACCGGCAGGATAGCCAACCGGGGAAAAACTTGTTTACTTGAGCGTATAGAGGCATTCTCCCTCTGCATGGACATGTTACATGCACAAGTGCCCGGCAAGGTTTATCTTTCTCATTAATATGCTGATCAACAAGTACAGACCTTACAGAACACAAACATGGATGAAAGAGATTACATTAATTTGAGCTAAAGTTTGGCAAATGCCTACATATTTTACATTGAATAAATATAAGTGCCCCGTGATGCCCTTTCTTGCCCCTCCCCTTCTAGGAACCGCAGCAGGAGGTGAAGAGGGCAAAAGGAGTGCCTGGGCAGAAGTCCAGCCTGACCCCGTCGGGTCCCCTGACGAGGAGCCTGGCAAGAGCGGGAGGGCGCGGGCGAAGGTGATGGTGAAGAGATCGGCAGAGATGACCCACCAACCGCCACCACCAGAGCCAGCAGGACGCGGCAGGGCGAAGGAAGTTGCAGCCCGTGAGGAAGCCTGCCGGGGTCCAACTGGAAGGCTGCTGGAGGAGCCAGGAGCACCACCCCCACCCCCGCATCCAATTCCCCGGCAAATCACCTTGCCGAGGAGGAGATGCAAGTGCAGATGATGGTGCTACCGCCTGACGGTGTCGGTGCGGCTGGTGCTCAGCCGGAGTCAGAGTCGTCGCCCTCCCGGCTGACGCCGTTGTCATCACCGTCACTGTCCTCCTCGTCGCTATCGCTCAAGGAGGAGCTTTCATCGTCGATCGAGCTCTCCGCGCAGCACCCTAAGCGAGCACCCGAGCTCCCAAAAACCTTGACGGAAAGGAAATCGGCCTCCATTAACTTAAAATGGAGGACGTGCCCTTCCGACAAGCTATGGGCGCAGGCAAAGGTCTTCCAGCCACGGCGGAAGAACATGACATGAGTGGCGGGGAAATCCACATCCACCCGTATGCTGCCATTCCCGCAGCCCCTCATGTGTAGTCTCAACGCACGCGGCTGTTCGAGCTCCATCGCCCTTGCGAATGGGGTGGGGAGACGAAGGCGGCCGCGCGGAGGCTTATACAGCCTAATGACGAACTCCAGAGGCTGGTCTCCGATGTGGCCTTCCATCAGGGAAGGGCCGGCCGGCGGGGGCACAATCAGAGCGCCACCCCGTCCCCCTCGGCCCCGTGCGCCACGACGGCCTCGACCTCGTCCTCTCCCACCTCCTCTCGTCGCAGGCTCCGTCCCCGCATCTTCGGAGGGAGGAGGGAGACGCTGTCGAGCAGAAGTTCTCGTCGCCACTTGGGGAGGACTGGACCCCCGACCTCTCACCATGACAGACATGGGCAACTACAGAAATGGAGAAGGAAGGAGGTGTGGAGGGACATCTCGCACCACGCCCCCTTTTTATAGGCGGGCGTGGCAGGGGGCTGGGTTTTCTTCGTGGAGGTGGCCGCCCCGCTCGGCCAGTCCGGCTCCTCCTCGCCATTAACGGCTCAAAGAATCAAGGCCGACCCCCTGCGCCAATCCACGCTCCCTGCTTTCTGCCATGGCACTCATTCCCGCACCCTCCGCATCCGCCACCAACCTTGCGCAATGCATTGAATACACGTGGCAGAAGCACTTGGAGCGGGGAGGGATAGTGGGGTGGCAGTTACCGCCCTGTGAACAATGGATGTGGGTAACTCCGCGGATAGTGGCCCATTATCTCCATCACTGCGATTTGCGTTACGCGACGGGCGGAAGAACCGGAAACTGACTTGGGCTCAGATTAATGAAGAAGCAAAGAAGATCTCAAAGGACAAGCAGCTATTTCCCCCTCGCCTGTGCACAAGTTAGGGCCTACCCCGACGACGCCCGGCAGCGCATTCAGGCCAGGCCCGGGGGCTCCTGTCGGTGCAACAAACCCTGGGTCTGTTGCCCAGACCGTGCACAGGCCCGAGATCAAGATTGCAACATCCAATACAAGGCCAAGATGAAGAGATACGCTCTTTGAGGAATCAAAGGGCAGGATTGAGGAGGCCAAGTCAAGCCAAGGAGCAAGACACCGCTAAGGGAAAACCTCCCTTGCCGGGCAGGAGAGCCTGGCGAGGTCAAGGTTGCCCCAGAAGCAAGCCTCAAGACCGCCCTGGCAGGCCTGCCGGGTCCTACGAAGGCAAAACACCCCACCAAGGCTTCACCGCCCCACCTCGCAGCAACGCAAGTCATCGATCGATGTGGTGTCAAGCCCCAAGGTGACTAAGTGGCTGTCTTTTGCCACATCGCAGCCATTTCCTACAGGAATCGCCTCCAAATGACACCCGTCCAGCAACGTGTCATGCAGACAGGAGAGAAGGTGGCCAAACAGTCCGGCAAGGCGTGGCGGGCAGGCCATGATGTGACGCTAAGTGGCGCATTTAATGCGTTCTGCTCTGTCTGTAGAGTAGATATGATAGCACTATTTGCTATCTAATCAGTACACAATGACTGATTTGCCACTGTGGTGACCCCTTGATCTATAAAAGGAGGCCCATGGCAACCATAGAAAGGATTTGGACCCTTGTACACTTGTACGCGCATAGCTTCTCTCGCCCCAAGGCAACCCTGCCGGCAAGAGCGCTGCGTTTCCCACCACCATCCACCATCAATCCACCAAAGCAGGAGTAGGGTTTTACGCCTCGCGGCGGCCCGAACCTGGGTAAAACTGCCCGTGTGATCTCTGCTGCGCTGCGCACCTCCGCTCTTTGTGCAACATGCTCAGTCCCCCTGCCGAACCAAAAGGGGCTCGTGGCCCCATAGGTGGCCATGGTTTCCCACGACAACTACTGCAAGGAATCAAGCTTATCATATCCAATGATCTACATGAAAGTTTTTATTATATCCTTCTTGAATATCCATCATATTAGGACCAACTTCATAGCTTGTGCAAATTGTCATCACTAGTATCAACTCTCAAAATAATATAAGTGAAGCATGAGAGTGTTCGACAAACTACTCCAAAAAGATATAAGTGAAGATCAAATGAGTAGTTAAGTAAATGGGTAGCTATGTGAGGACTGTCTCTCATTTACAAACTTTCAAATCTAAGTATTTTATTAAAACAACAAGCAAAACAAAATAAAATGACATTCCAAGAATATCACACATCATGTGAAGAAGGAAAAACTTAGGCTCAACCGAGGCTAACCGATAATTGTTGATGAAGAAAGGCGGGATGCCTACCGGGGCATCCCCAAGCTTAGATGCTTGAGACTTATTGGAATATTATCTTGGGATGCCTTGGGCATCCCCAAGCTTGAGCTTTTGTGTCTTCTTAATTCCTTTTATATCACGGTTTCCCTAAATCTCAAAAACTTCATCCACACAAAACTCAACAAGAACTCGTGAGATAAGTTAGTATAAATCAATGCAACACCTTATCATTCTCTACTGTAAAAAATCACTAAAATTATAATTTAACATTCCATACTAAATGCCTCTGCATATTTAATACTCCTATCCTCAAATAGAATCATTAAACAAGCAAACATATGCAATCATAATAGCAATCTGTCTAAACAGAAGAATTTGTAAAGGATGAAGCAAGATCCATACTTATTTAACTTAAAATATTCTGAAATTTTACCACACTGTAGAAAATTTATCATAGATTATTGTATCAAAATTTCAAGCTTTTATCACATTCTGACTTTTCTCAAAAATTCATGCACTAGCGTGCAACTTTCTGTTTTCAAACAGCAACGTATAGACTTGCAAAATAAGCATGGTGAAGGATACTCATGAAACTTTTATTGGGATAAGAGATGCAAAACATTATTCTAAATAACAGCAAGAAAATCCTAATAAAATAAAATGACGCTCCAAGCAAAAAACATATCATGTGACGAAAAAATGTAGCTCCAAGTGAGGTTACCGATAATGTTGAAGACGAAAGAGGGGATGCCTTCCGAGGCATCCCCAAGCTTAGTTTGTTGGATCTTCCTTGAATATTACCTTGGGGTGCCTTGGGAATCCCCAAGCTTATGGTCTTGCCACTCATTATTCTACTCATATCGATATCTCACCCAAAACTTGAAAACTTCAATCACACAAAACTTAACGGAACTTCGTGAGATGGGTTAGTATGATAAAGAGCAAATCATTCTCTTTGGTACCATGAAGACAAGATTAATAATTGTTCTCACACAATGCCTACTGTACCCTATCATTTCTACAATTTATATTGACCAATATAAGCCATAGAAACTAGAAAACAAGCAAACTATGCATTGAAAACAGAATCTGTAAAAAACAGAACAGTCTGTAGTAATCTGAACAATGACCATAATTCGGCTACTCCAAAATTTCTGAAAAATTAGGACAACTTAGAAAATTTTTATATCAATCATCTGTAAAAAATTCAGATCCAAATCACATTCCAGTGAATTTTACAAATTCCTGGACTAAGCACAAAAGTTTCTGTTTTTCACAGAATCAAGTCAACTATCATCCACACTATCCCAAAGGTTTTACTTGGCACTTTATTGAAACACAAGCTATAAAACATGATTAATACATTAGCCTAATCATATGAACACACAAAAACAATAGGTGTAAGTGTTGGTTTGTCTCTTGATACGTCCATTTTGCATCATGCTTTTATATTGATATTTATTGCATTATGGGTTGTTATTACACATTATGGTACAATACTTATGCCTTTTCTCTCTTATTTTACAAGGTTTACACGAAGAGGGAGAATGCCGGCAGCTGGAATTCTCGACCGGAAAGGAGCAAATCTGAGAGACCTATTCTGCAGAACTCCAAATGCCCTGAAAATTTACGGAGAATTGTTTTGGAATATTTAAGAATTATTGGGTGAAGAAATACCAGAGGGGGACCCACCAGGTGGCCACAAGCCTGGGGGGCACGCCCTACCCCCCTGGGCGTGCCCCTAGGGCTTGTGGGCCCCCTGGTAGGCCTCCGGTGCCCCTCTTCTGATATATCGTGTCTTTTGACCTGGAAAAATCATAAGGAAGCTTTCGGGATGAAGCGCCGCCGTCTCGAGGCGGAACTTGGGCAGAACCAATCTAGGGCTCCGGCAGAGCTGTTCTGCCGAGGAAACTTCCCTCCCAGAGGGGGAAATCAAAGCCATAGTCATCACCAACGATCCTCTCATCAAGAGGGGGTCAATCTCCATCAACATCTTCACCAGCACCATCTCCTCTCAAACCCTAGTTCATCTCTTGTATCCGATCTTTGTCTCAAAACCTCAGATTGGTACCCGTGGGTTGCTAGTAGTGTTGATTACTCCTTGTAGTTGATGCTAGTTGGTTTATTTGGTGGAAGATCATATGTTCAGATCCTTAATGATATTTAATACCCCTCTGATCTTGAACATGAATATGCTTTGTGAGTAGTTACTTTTGTTCCTGAGGACATGGGAGAAGTCTTGTTATAAGTAATCATGTGAATTTGGTATTCGTTTGATATTTTGATGAGATGTATGTTGTCTTTCCTCTAGTGGTGTTATGTGAACTTCGACTACATGACACTTCACCATGATTTGGGCCTAGGGGAAGGCATTGGGAAGTAATAAGTAGATGATGGGTTGCTAGAGTGACAGAAGCTTAAACCCTAGTTTATGCGTTGCTTCGTAAGGGGCTGATTTGGATCCACACGTTTCATGCTATGGTTAGATTTATCTTAATTCTTCTTTCATAGTTGCGGATGCTTGCGAGAGGGGTTAATCATAAGTGGGAAGCTTGTCCAAGTAAGGACAGCACCCAAGCGCCGGTCCACCCACATATCAAATTATCAAAGTAGCGAACGCGAATCATATACGCATGATGAAAACTAACTTGACAATAATTCCCATGTGTCCTCGGGAGCGCTTTGCTTTATATAAGAGTTTGTCCAGGCTTGTCCTTTGGTATAAAAAGGATTGGGCCACCTTGCTGCAGCGTTGCTACACTTGTTACTTGTTACCCGTTACAAATTATCTTATCACAAAACTATCTGTTACCGATAATTTTAGTGCTTGCAGAGAATACCTTGCTGAAAACCGCTTGTCATTTCCTTCTGCTCCTCGTTGGGTTTGACACTCTTACTTATCGAAAGGACTACGATAGATCCCCTATACTTGTGGGTCATCATCTCTCAACAAGTGTTTTTCTTTAATGCCTTTTTGGCCAGGCATGATGATTTCATTGATGCTCACGTAAAACATAAGAATTGAAACACAAAGAGAGCATCATGACGCATATGACTAGCACATTTAAGTTTAACCCACTTCCTATGCATAGGTATTTTGTGAGCAAATAATTTATGGGAGCAAGAATCAGCTAGCATAGGAAGTCAAAACAAGTATAACTTCAAAACTTTCAACATAAAGAGAGAAACTCGGTATTATTGAGATAGGTAAAAGCATAAGTTCCTCTCTCATAATAATTTTCAGTAGCATCATGAATGAATTCAAAAATATAACTATCACCTAAAGCATTCTTATCATGATCCACAAGCATAGAAATTTTATTACTCTCCACATAACCAAATTTATTCTCATGAATAGTCATGGGAACAAACTCAACAAAATAACTATCATGTGATACTTGATTGGGATAATCCAATTGAAAATAAAAATCATGATGACAAGTTTCACGGTTATCATTATTATTTTTAGCATACATGTCATCACCGTAATCATCATAGATAGCAACTTTGTTGTCATAATCAATTGTAACCTCTTCCAAAATAGTGGATTCATCACTAAATAAAGTCTTGACCTCTCCAAATCCACTTTCATAATTATTATAATAAGATTCAACGCCCTCCAAAATAGTGGGATCATTACCTAGAGTTGACACTCTTCCAAACCCACTTTCATCAATATAATCATCATAAATAGGAGGCATGCAGTCATCATAATAAATTTGCTCATCAAAACTTGGGGGGCTAAAAATATCAGCTTCATCAAACATAGCATCCCCAAGCTTATGGCTTTGCATATCACTAGCATCATGGATATTCAAAGAATTAATACTAGCAAAATTGCAATTGTGCTCATCATTCAAAGATTTTATGCCAAACATTTTATTGAATTCTTCTTCTATCAATTGAGCACAATTTTCCTTTCCATCATTTTCAAGAAAGACATGATAAAGACGAATAATATGAGGCAACCTCAATTCCATTTTTTTGTAGTTTTTCTTTTATAGACCAAACTAGTGATAAAACAAGAAACTAAAAGATTCAATTGCAAGATCTAAAGATATACCTTCAAGCACTCACCTCCACGGCAACGGCGCCAGAAAAGAGCTTGATGTCTACTACACAACTTGTTCTTGTAGACTCGTGTTGGGCCTCCAACTGTAGAGTTTTGTAGGACAGTATCAAATTTCCCTCAAGTGCATGACCTAAGGTTTATCAATCCGTGGGAGGCATAGGATGAAGATGGTCTCTCTCAAACAACCCTGCAACCAAATAACAAAGAGTCTCTTGTGTCCCCAACACACCAAATACAATGGTAAATTGTATAGGTGCACTAGTTCGGCGAAGAGATGGTGATACAAGTGTAGTAATGATAGTAGATATTGATTTTTGTAATAGGAACAATAAAAAACAGCAAGGTAGCAAGTAACAGAAGTGAGCACAAACGGTATTGCAATGCTTGAAAACAAGGCCTAGGGTTCGTACTTTCACTAGTGCAATCTCTCAACAATGCTAATATAATTGGATCATATAACAATCCCTCAACGTGCGACGAAGAATCACTCCAAAGTTCTTATCTAGCGGAGAACATAAGAAGAAATTGTTTGTAGGGTACGAAACCACCTCAAAGTTATCCTTTCCGATCGATCTATAGAGCTATTCCTATAAGTGTCACAAACAGCCCAAGAGTTCGTACTAAAATAACACCATATGATACGCATCAACCGACTCTAATGTCACCTAGATACTCCAATGTCACCACAAGTATCTGTGATTCAATTATACGATACGCATCAAACAGCTTCAGATTCATAATACTCAATCCAACACAAAGAACTTCAAAGAGTGCCCAAGATTTCTACCGGAGAAACAAGGACGAAAACGTGCATAAACCCCTATGCATAGATTACCCCAATGTCACCTCGGGAATCCGCCAGTTGAGTGCAAAAACATACATCAAGTGCTCTCAAATCCAACAAAGTATTCAATCCGATAAAAGTGAAATCTCAAAGGTAGAACTCAATTCATCGCAACAAGATAGAGAGGGGAAAACACCATATGATCCAACTATATTAACAAAGCTCGCGGTACATCAAGATTATGCCAAATCAAGAATGCACGCGAGAGAGAGAGATCAAACACATAGCTACTAGTACAAATCCTCAGCCCCGAGGGCGGACTACTCCCTCCTCATCATGGTGGCCACCGGGATGATGAAGATGGCCTCCGGTGATGATTTCCCCCTCCGGCAGGGTGCCGGAAGAGGGTCTAGATTGGTTTTTCGTGGCTACAGAGGCTTGCGGCGGCGGAACTTCTAATCTAGGGTTATTTTTGGGGGTTTCTGTATTTATAGGATTTTTTGGCGTCGGTCTCACGTCTAGATGGGCTTCGAGGGGCCCACTACCCACCAGCACACGCCGGAGGGGGTTGGCGCGCCTTGGTTGGTAGTGGCCACCTCATGGCTCTTCTGGCCCTCCCACGAAGCTTCTAGTGCCTCTTTTCTTCCAAAAAAATGTTAAAAAGTTTCGCTCATTTGGAGAACTTCAATTTCTGCACAAAAAACAACACCACAGTAGTTCTGCTGAAAACAGCGTTAGTCCAGGTTAGTTTCATTTAAATCATATAAAATTGCACCCAAACCATATAAAATTCTTGTAAACATGGCATGAATACTTGAGACGTATCAGTGCCAACTCCTATTAGGAGTAGGGTTGGACTCCTAGCCCTCCCACACATATAAATATAGGGGTGGGGGCGTAGCAAGGCACCTAACACATTGGCCTTGGCTGCTGCCCCGTCTCTCCCTCCCGGGATAGTTCTCGTCCACGGTTTTTCGCTTAGCGAAGCCCTGCCGGTATTCCGACTCCACCACCACCATCACCACCACACCATCATGCTGGTTGTGATCCCATCTACTTCTCCACCTTCTCTTGTTGGATCAAGGAGGAGGAGACGTCATCGAGCCGCATGTGTACTAAACTCGGAGATGCCGTCCGTTCGGCACTAGATCGGTTGGATCGTGATCGGATCGCGAAGAGTACGCCTACATCAACCGCGTTATATACTCTTCCACTTTCAGTCTACGAGGGTACGTAGACACACTCTCCACTCTCATTTCTATGCTTATCCTAGATAGATCTTGGGTGTTCGTAGGAATTTTTTTTGATTTTCATGCTTCGTTCCTCATTAGTGACATCATGAGCTAGGTCTATGTGTAGATGTATATGCATGAGTAGAACACAAAGAGTTGTGGGCATTGATGCTCAAGTTGCTTACCTCTCTTGTCTTATTTGGATTCGGCGGTATTGTGGGATGAAGCGGCCCGGACAAGAGACTGGTTCCACCGACAGACGATGTGGTATGGACAAAACGTGATGTGATATATGTTGATGTATGAGATGATCATGTTTTGTAATAGGTTCACGACTTGCTTGTCGATGAGTACGGCAACCGGCAGGAGCCATAGGGTTGTCTTTAATTTATTATTCATCATGTAATTGCTTTACTTTATCGCTACGCGTTAGCAATAGTTGTAGAAGCAATAGTTGGCGAGACGACCACGTGACGACACGATGATGGAGATCATGGTGTTATGCCGGTGATGATGGAGATCATGCCGGTGCTTTGGAGATGGAGATCAAAGGCACAAGATAATAATGGCCATATCATGTCACATATTGATTGCATGTTGAAAGCACAAGTGCTCCCTGGGTGATTTTGGTAATTAATGTCAACATATCTCTTGTTGGACTAATACTTTTATCTAGTGTATTTCAGATTAGTTCAACAATGGTATGGTAAGGACAAGAGGATGTGGAACCCCTTCAAAATGCTAAGGACAAAGATTGGCAAAAGCTCAAGACTCTTCATTTCTATTTTAGTGGTCCAATATCACATTGAGTCCATAGGAAAGCTAATACTATTAAAAAGGGATGAGGTGTTGCTTAATGGTCTACTTGCTCAAAGTGCTTAGTGATATTGCTCCAAAACCCTCAGCCACTTTCTCATTTCCACATATGTCCAAAACTCAAAGTTAAACTCAGCCCCACCGATTTGATCTATCCGGCACCACCGAGTTCATTTGACATAGCCGCTGCCAGAAACCCTAACGATTCAGTCACACCGATACGGATCTCGGTCTCACCGAGATGGCCCTGCAAACTCTCTGTTGCCTGTTGCAATCATTTCGGTCTCACCAAAATGAGCAATCGGTCCCACCGAGTTTGCTTGACCAACTCTCTGTTTGCTCCTTGCTGAAATTGATCTCACCGATTTCAAGCAATCGGTCTCACCGAGATGAGGTTTTGCCCTAGCCCTTGCACATCGGTCCCACCGAGTTGTTCCAGTCGGTCCCACCGTGATTCCTAACATTCACATTTTGAACTAAATCGGTCTCACCGGGTTCTTCTATTCAGTCTGACCGAGTTGGGTCAAATGTGTGTAACGGTTGTATTTTGTGTGGAAGCTATATATACCCCTCCACCCCCCTTCTCCATTTGAGAGAGAGCCATCAGAACATGCCTACACTTCCACTACACATTTTCTGAGAGAGAACCACCTACTCATGTGTTGAGACCAAGATATTCCAATCCTACCACAAGAATCTTGATCTCTAGCCTTCCCCAAGTTGCTTTCCACTCAAATCATCTTTCCACCATAGCCAAATTTGTGTGTGAGAGAGAGAGAGAGAGTTGAGTGTTGGGGAGACTATCATTTGAACCGCAAGAGCCAGAAGTTCATCATCAACACACCGTCTATTACCTTTTGGAGAGTGGTGTCTCCTAGATTGGTTAGGTGTCGCTTGGGAGCCTCCGACAAGATTGTGGAGTTGAACCAAGAAGTTTGTAAGGGCGAGGAGATCGCCTACTTCGTGAAGATCTACCCGAGTGAGGCAAGTCCTTCGTGGGCGATGGCCATGGTGGGATAGAAAAGGTTGCTTCTTCGTGGACCCTTCGTGGGTGGAGCCCTCCATGGAATCGCACAACCATTACCCTTCGTGGGTTGAAGTCTCCATCAATGTGGATGTACGATAGCACCACCTATCGGAACCACGCCAAAAATCTCCGTGTCTACATTGCGTTTGCACACTCCAATCCCATCCCTTTACTTTCTTGCAATTAGCATGCTTTACTCTTTCCGCTGCTCATACTCTTGCCATGCTTGCTTGAAATGTATTGTGATTGCTTAAACTTGTGCTAAAACTCCACCTCAACTTGAAGAACTCAAAAACTGCTACTTTTGCTTGTTGAGGGTCTAATCACCCCCCCTCTAGACACCTCTTCTCGATCCTTTCACATGTGATGTTTATCTTTTTATGCATCTTATTTTTCTTAGAACGACGGTAGCATTATAAGATGATCCCTTCACTTAATTTCAAGAAATTGTATTCTCCCTAAGTATGCACCATTGCAAAAGTTCATCGTTTCGAAGCACCTCATGATGATCGGGTGTGATAGACTCTACGTTCGCATACAACGGGTGTAAGCCAGTTTTACACATGCAGAATACTTGGGTTAAACTTGATGAGTCTAGCATGTACATACATGGCCTCGGAACACAGGAGACCGGAAGGTCGAACATGAGTCATATAGTAGATATGATCAACATGGAGATGTTCACCATTAATTATTATCCTATCTCACGTGATGATCAAACATGGGTTAGTTGATTTGGATCATGTATCACTTAGACAACTTGAGGGATGTTGATTTAAGTGGGAGTTCATTAGTAATTTGATTAACTGAACTAAATTATCATGAACTTAGTCTTAATTTTCTTTGCAAATTTTGTGTTGTAGATCAATGGCCCGCACTGTAGTTCCCCTGAATTTTAATGCATTCCTAGAGAAAGCTAAGTTGAAAGATATTGTAAGCAATTATGCGGACTAGGTCCATACTCTGAGGATTGTCCTCACTGCTGCACAGAAGGCTTATGTCCTTGATGCACCGCTCGGTGTGCCAACCCCTCTAGCCTCATCTGTGGATGTTGTGAATGTCTGGCAGACACGTTCTGATGACTACTCGATAGTTCAGTGCGCCATGCTTTACGTCTTAGAAATCAGGGCCCCAAAGATGTTTTGAATGCCACGGAGCATATGAGATGTTCCAAGAGCTGAAATTGGTATTTCAGGATCATGCCCGTGTTGAGAGGTATAAGACCTCTGACAAGTTCTTTGCCTGCAAGATGGAGGAGAACAACTCAGTTAGTGAGCATGTGATTAGAGTGTCTAGGTGCTATAATTGCTTGAATCAAGTGGGAGTTAATCTTCCAGATAAGACAGCTGTTGACCAAGTTTTCCAGTCACTGCCACCAAGCTATAAGGGCTTTGTGATGAACTATAATATGCAAGGGATGGAGAAAACAATTCCCAAGCTCTTCGCAATGCTTAAGGCTGTAGAGGTAGAAATCAAGAAGGAGCATCAAGTGTTGATGGTTAAAAAGACCACTAGTTTCAATAAAGGCAAGGGAAAGAAAGGGAACTTCAAGAAGAACGGCAAGATAGTTGCCGCTCCTGTGAAAAACCCAAGGCTGGACCCAAACCTGAGACAGAGTGTTTCTACTGCAAAAGGAATGGTCACTTGAAGCCGAACTGCCCCAAGTACTTGGCAGCTAAGAAGGATGGCAACGTCAACGTAAGTATATTTGATATACATGTTATTGATGTATACCTCACTAGTGCTCGTAGTAGCGTCTGGGTATTCGATACCGATTCAGTTGTGTTCGCACATAAATGCGTCACCGTGTACCCTCGACGCCGGGGGTGATGCACCGCAGCTCACGTCGAAGGAGACTCAGCTGGAAGCGCGGTACGCAGGCAATCCGGCGGGCGCTTTTGAGGACCCGAAACCCCACACGCCCGGGAGGGACCCCGTCAGGGCGTGCGGCGGCTATGGGCTACCCTAGGTCGGTTTGCCCGCCCCTAGAGCCTCGAGGATCGCCGCCCTACAACAAGAAGAACGAACGAAGAATGAGGAAGAAGAAGAACAAGGGAGAGAGATAAAAGTAAAGGTAAAAGTGGTAGATGATTTGTTCGATTGTGTGTTGTTATTCAATCGGCCGTCACCCCTTAGGTATATAAGAGGCGGATGGACTTCCCGTGCAAGGAAAGGTTAGAATTCACCTTCAAAACCCTAGTTTGGGTCCAACTCAGAATCCAAACTTTCCAAAACGGTTCGGTTCACAACCTGGCTGCACATTGCGGGTCATGTTTGAGGCAGTAAACGATATCGGATGGAAATGAGCCCAAAAGCAATCTTGACCGTTTCGACGAGACGAACAACTTTCATGTGATCAGAGGCCGTCTTGAGGGGGTTTTCGGCTGTTTTCCAAAACCTGCGGCAGAAAAATCCAAAACCCGGACAAACATCCCTGGAGTGTCCGGCCATCCTCGGAGAAATCCAAAACCCGGATGATCATTCCCGGAGTGTCCGGCCATCCTGATGCAGCCACGCATTTTCGGCTCTAACTTTTGCATACGAACTCCGATTGAGATGTTTTTTATATCAAAATCAACCGCTTCGATGAGACGCACAACTTTCATGTTTAAACTTTTTACATCTGAGGTCATCTTAATTGGGTTTTAAGCCATTCTTTAATCTGGTGTCAACATGAGCATCTCTGAACTTGTCATAACTTTTGCATCCGATCTCCGTTTTAGACCATCTTCATATCCATCTTGATCTTCTCGAAGAGAGCCATCCCATGGTGACTTTCAATAATAAGTTTGAATTAATCTTGACATAGCTTCAAGCTACTCTTTATAATCATGCCACTTTTGAGCGTCAACACATGCCCCCTCCGTTTTTCGGCAAAGCTAGCGTGCCGAAAAATAACTTGTACCGTGTTGGTTCTAAGGACGATGTCAACACTCCATCGGCCATTTATATGCTTAGGGCGATAATTATATATTGGCCATTATTTTTTTGAATCCTTGATGCAAACTTGGGCGAAACCTTCTCAACTTCATTAACAATCCGATGATAAAGGTCCATATATATATATATATATATATATATATATATATATATATATATATATATATATATATGTCAAGGTCATTCTCCGAACCATATTGTTCACCCTTTTGCTAGGATTTTGTAGATAATCAACAATAAACTTTCTCCAATCCTTACTTTCGCCTGCATAAAAATTTCATTAGTGGCCGAAGCTGTGGACTTCGGTCCAGCCTTACCTATGTTGACGAGACTAAGCATCGGCTATTGAGAGAAATGCAATACACCATGATTAACATAGTAGCCGGATGCTTGCTGTGCCAACTCTTTCGAATTGTCATGTCTAAATATATGAACAATTTTAAAGCAACCCAAGGTAAATTTTGCATCTAGACATACCCCAAGATAAACTATAAGTGATTCGTCAAAACAATGACAACCCTTGGATATTTGTTGCACTACTCATAACGAATCACCGAAAGCCTCAATATGTATAGCACCTATAGCAAGTAAAAGATTCAATCCGAATAACAATGCATATTCGGCTTTGATTAATTGTGCAAAAAAAATATTCTAAGCGGCATGAGGCTTAAAAAATAGTACCATAAGAAGATATATAAACAACACCAACACTTTGGCCATTGTTACGAATTGAACCATCAAAACATAATCTCCATAGTACTAGAGAGACAAGGCTAATATCAATATTATGCATGTCATTAATCCGATGTTCAGTAATAAAATCAGCCATGATTTGGCCTCTTACAGATCTCAAAGATGCATAAGCCAAATCATATTGAAACAAAGTATAAGCCCACTAGCCAATTCTGCAACTATGAATTGGTCTATGCAGCATATATTCCATGACATCGGTCATGATGTCTCAACTCCATTCAATCATAATATAGGCATACATATAAATTTCCATGAGCACGTACCTTGTCTCGCTCTCCAATCGAACTAAGGACGATGTTAGAATACTACACCGGCCATGCATTGACATACTCTTAGGACGATAGATAAATATCGGCCATTACCATGTAAACTTCATTCAAAGCACATATAGCTGAAATAAATAAAATGAAATGACAAATCAAGTATTTCGGCCCTTTGGATCAGCAACAAACTTGTAGCTAATCAAATGTATAGTGATTTGGTAATACCCTTTCACGATGTAAGAAATTATATTGCAACCATGGATCATTATAAGCCCATTGAGGGTAACCAATCATACCTGATGACAAATTCCATGGAATAGGCATTAATGGCATAGTTGAAGAATATGGATAATGTGTGGACCGAAGATGTTGAAACCTTCGGCTTGGTCCTTCATAGCTTTCACTCTTTTCCCTCTTCACCTTTGCCACACTTCTTGTAATGGAAGCTTGCACATAATTCTTATTTTGAGTACTTCCTTTGGGAACCCATGCCATGTTCCTTTCTTCAAGTTCTTGTGCACTAAGTTGTTGTAATTTCTTCTTTTGCCAATATGATAAGCCGAGTGGGCACCCCGGCTGCGATTTTGTTTGAAGCAATGGCAATACTTGTTTTACCTTGTGCACTCTCAACTTCTTCTCTTCAAATTTGACACTTTATTGACTTGCCTCATTTCTTTTGGTAGCCAATGTCAACACTTTAATTGGCTCTTTTTCATTTGAGATCAAATCTAAAGTAGCACTCTTACGGCCATCTTTTTTAACACGGTAAACTTGCTTGACCACCTCTTTCTTGTTACATGAGCTCCGGACTGATTCCTTGTGATTGAAACGGTCTTTGACATGTGATTGTTCAAATGTTGATCTTTTTGGAGCTGCATAATGTTTGTGAGATGGCCTAAAATAAGATGAAGAATGCGCTCTTGTATCATACCTGTCCCACGATGGATATGGATTTACATGATCATAGGAAAGTATCCATGGCATTGGCATTAGCGGCACAGAATATGGATATGAATATACTGCATTAGAATTCTCATTTTGCCAATACCGATCCTCGAGTTTGCACCTAGGGGGTGGTTTTGATGCTCTTGAATTACTTGGCCGATAAGCACTGTTCTCCTCACTTATCTTCTGATATTTTTCCAATAGTTGCGCGAAAGTGACTTTCGGCTTTTTACCTTTGTGCTTACCTCGGCCTTTGCTTTCTTTGGTTTTGCTTGCACCGATCTTTGGATTTTCTTGTTGCCCCCCAGTCCTTGGCGTCTTCATTGTGGCTTCGATGGAATTCTCGCCCTCAAGATTATGTTCATTGTGCTCTTCAACAACTTGATTACTTGAAAGCTCGATCCCATCACCTGTAGTTTTTACCTTCTCTTTAAAAGGATCGGCTTGAAGCAGCCGATGCAAAAACCTTTTTCCATCAGGACCAATCGGAATAGACTGGTCATCTCTTGGTGTTTCAACAAATTTCAATCGTCCCTTATCCATGGCCGATTTAACTATTTGACGAAACATGTTACAATCCTCAAAATTATGCTTGAACGAATCATGATACTTACAATACATTCATCCTTGGATAGATGGCTCGACATGGTGATCAAGAATTCTAATGTAATTATTTTTCAGCAACAAATCAAATATTTGATTACACATGCTTGAATTGAAGGTAAAATTTATATTCTCTAGCCGATCTTGCTGTGAGAACGGCTTTGGAGTTAAGCAAACGCATTGTTCAGATTTTGTATTACCCCATCCGGCTATGCATTGTGTTTTGCACTCTATCTCCGATGTCTTTGAAAATGAAATTATACTATCATCGGTTTTCTCAACAGAGTATAACCTTGGCTTTAAATTTCTGAAATCAAAGTAGTTAGACCATACATGTCTCAATTGAGACCATGCATAAGCCAAGTATGAAGCAAGCAAAGCTACCCAATTAGATATGAACTTTAAATAAAGCAATGGGAAAAGCTTTGGCTGCAGTAATAAGTCACTATCAGTCTCTCTGAATGGTACAATATATTGACCGATATGCTTAGTAACAATTTTATTGCTAACAAGTCAATTGCCCTTCATCATTGGTCTTTCAAAATTACTTATAAGATTTTTCCTAATAGATGCATCAATAATAAAGTTGTGACCAAATTTGAAAATAGGTAAATCACTTGCTAGACATACCTCTTCATACACGCTAGCAGAGCATGATGGTTGTATCACTTGAATAATACTTTGCTCCACTTTTGAATGACTCTCCAATGTCTTGTCATCATATTTTCCTTTAATAGATTCGGTACACATACTATTTGATTCAGCTTTCTTAATAACCAAATTTTCTTTCTTACCTGAATCAATACGCTTATCTTTTTGAATTTCCAAGGCCTCTCGCTCTTGTCTAATTTTAGCCCACATCTCAGCTTGGCGAGCTTTAAACTTTTTCATCTCAATTTCCATCCACTCCTCATGAGATTGCCCCCCAATACTTTGAGACTCTTCCGGCAATGAGGTGCCGAAACTTTGCAATTGTTTAGGGGGTACACTGGATGGTACGACACTGGGAGAATGCATCATTTGCACAACTCTAGCTTTTACAGCAGCAAAATCATGAGGCTTCCCACCTTCTATTAGTTCCTGTCGAATGGAGTTGCACAAATCCCAAGAAAATGTAAGCTTGTTCTCAATTACCCAGTCTGGATATGGTTGCCCCCTGATGCTTTTAGACTCTTTCGGCAATGAGATGCTGCCAAAATTTCGTAATTGTGTAGGGGGAACATGATATGCCACGGTAGTAGGTGAAGGCATTTGTGCTCCTGTACAAGTTTCACTTATTCGGCCATGACCATGAAGGTGCGGAGCCGAATTATGGACATCAACAGTTGCGTATGGTGCCAAAAAATTAGTAGCATGAGGTGTAGCATATGATGTTTAAGGGTAATTGGCCGAATAACTACTAGTAGCATGGCCAATTCCCCTATCCATCGGCATGTTTGGATTAACATACTGCAAGTTATTTGCCGATGAATAAAAAGTTGGAACACTTTGTTGCATACTATTGGAAGTTCTTACATGGGGTGTTTTAACTTGATTAACCAAACTCATCATGTTGTTCATCGGCATATGAATTTGTGGGGTTGCCGATGCAGGGGAGTTGGAATACATATGTTGCATGTTGCTAAAATTATATGAGGTAGAAGCATGGAGATTTTGTTGCATCGGCTCTTTCACATAATTAGATGCATGATTGATAAATCTAGGGCTAGCCGATACATTATGCTCATTAGACGATCTAGCAACAACATATGCATTATTTGCATCTACATAAGTGAATTGGGTATTCATATTACCTTTGTAGATTGCAAACCCTAGATGACGATCTCTTCGTAGCAAGAACGAGCCAGAGACTGTTCAAAGCTTCGTCCCCAGCGGAGTCGCCAAAAAGTGTGTTCGCACACGAACACGTCACCGTGTACCCTCGACGCCGGGGGTGATGCACCGCAGCTCACGTCGAAGGAGACCCGTCCGGAAGCGTGGTACACAAGCAATCCAGCGGGTGCTTTTGAGGACCTGAAACCCCACACGCCCGGGAGAGACCCCGTCAGGGCGCGCAGCAGCTATGGGCTGCCCTAGGTTGGTTCGCCCGCCCCTAGGGCCTTGAGGTTCACCGCCCTGCAACAAGAAGAACGAACGAAGAACGAGGAGGAAGAAGAACAAGGGAGAGAGATAAAAGTAAAGGTAAAAGTGGTAGATGATTTGTTCGATTGTGTGTTGTTATTCAATCGGCCGTCACCCCTTAGGTATATAAGAGGCAGATGGACTTCCCGTGCAAGGAAAGGTTAGAATTCACCTTCAAAACCCTAGTTTGGGTCCAACTCGAAATCCAAACTTTTCAAAACGGTTCGGTTTACAACCTGGCTGCACATTGCGGGTCATGTTTGAGGCAGTAAACGACCTCGGATGGAAACGAGCCCAAAAGCAATCTTGACCGTTTCGACGAGACGAATAACTTTCATGTTGAACGTTTTTTGATCAGAGGCCATCTTGAGGGGGTTTTCGGCTGTTTTCCAAAGTCTGCGACAGAAAAATCCAAAACCCGGACAAACATCCCCGGAGTGTCCGACCATCCTCGGAGAAATCCAAAACCCGGATGATCATTCCCGGAGTGTGTGGCCATCCTGATGCAGCCGCGCATTTTTGGCTCTAACTTTTGGATACGAACTCCGATTGAGACGTTTTTTATATCAAAATCAACCGCTTCGACGAGATGCACAACTTTCATGTTGAAACTTTTTCCATCTGAGGTCATCTTAATTGGATTTCAAGCCATTTTTAATCTGGTGTCAACATGAGCATCTCTGAACTTGTCATAACTTTTGCATCCGAGCTCCGTTTTAGACCATCTTCATATCCATCTTGATCTTCTCGAAGAGAGCCATCCCATGGTGAATTTCAATAATAAGTTTGAATTAATCTAGACATAGCTTCAAGCTACTCTTTATAATCGTGCCACTTTTGAGCGTCAACAAGTTGCTAATATTAGTAACTCGAAGCAGGAGCTGCGGAGTAACGGAGACTAGCTGAGGGCAAGGTGACAATGAGTGTTGGAAGTGTCTCCAAGGTTGATATGATCACTATCGGCACGCTCGTAATACCTTCGGGATTAGTATTAAACCTAAATAATGGTTATTTGGTGCTTGCGTTGAGCATAAAACATTATATCTGGATATTATTTATTGCAAGATGGTTATTCCTTTAAGTCAGAGAATAATAGTTATTCTATGGGTTAATTAGATAAATGCCACTCCAATTATGGCGATTCATAAAAATGCCACTGCAATTTCCAAACTTTGAAAAATGCCACTGCAATTTTTGCAAAGTTTGAAAAACGCCACTGCAGACTTCGAAAAATTCCACTGGAAATGGCATGAAATGGCATTTTTCAAAGTTTGGAAATTGCAGTGGCATTTCTCGGAATCGCCAAATTTGGAGTGGCATTTATCAAATTAACCCTTATTCTATTTATATGAGTAATATTTTTTATGGTCATGCACCCCTTGTGAATGGTTCATTCTTATTGAATCTCAATCGTAGTGATACACATATTCATAATATTGCTGCCAAAATATTCAAAGTTAATAATGATAGTACCACATATTTGTGGCACTACCGCTTAGGTCATATTAGTGTAAAGCACATGAAGAAACTCCATGCTGATGGACTTTTGGAATCTCTTGATTATGAATCATTTGAGACATATGAACCATGCCTCATGGGCAAGATGACTAAAACTCCGTTCTCTGGAGCAATGGAGCGAGCTAGTGACTTATTGGAAATAATACATACCGATGTATGCGGTCCGATGAGTGTTGAAGCACGCGGTGGATATCGTTATTTTCTTACCTTCACAGATAATTTGAGTAGATATGGGTTATACTTACTTAATGAAACACAAGTCGAAAATATTTGAAAAGTTCAAGGAATTTCATAGTGAAGTGGAGAATCATCGTAACAAGAAAATAAAGTTTCTACGATCTGATCGTGGAGGTGAATATTTGAGTTACGAGTTTGGTATGAATTTAAGACAATGTGGAATTGTTTCACAGCTCACGCCATCTGGAACACCACAGCGTAATGGTGTATCCGAACGTCATAATCATACTCTATTGGATATGGTGCGTTCTATGATGCCTCTTACCGATTTGTCACTCTCGTTTTGGGGTTATGCATTAGAGTCAGCCACATTTACTTTAAATAGGGCATCGTCTAAATCCGTTGAAACAACACCGTATGGGTTGTCGTTTGGCAAGAAATCTAAGCTGTCGTTTCTTAAAGTTTGGGGATGCGACGCTTATGTCAAGAGGCTTCAGCCTAATAAGCTCGAACCCAAAGCGGAGAAGTGCGTTTTCATAGGATACCCTAAAGAGACCCTTGGGTATACCTTCTACCACAGATCCGAGGGCAAGATCTTTGTTGCCAATAATGGGTCCTTTCTAGAGAAGGAGTTTCTCTCGAAAGAAGTGAGTGGTGGGAAAGTAGAACTTGATGAGTTAATCATACCTTCTCTCGAATTGGAAGGTAGCACATCACAGAAAGCAGTTCCCGTGATGCCTACACCAAACGAAGAGGAGGCTAGTGATGATGATCATGAAACTTCAGATCAAGTTACTACTGAATTTCGTAGCTCAACCAGGGTATGTTCCACACTAGAATGGTACGGTAATCCAGTCCTGGAAATTATGTTGTTAGACAACGACGAACCTACAAACTATGAAGAAGCTATGATGAGCCCTAATTCTGACAAATGGCTTCAGGCCATGAAATCTGAGATAGGATCCATGTATGAGAACAAAGTATGGACTTTGGTGGACTTGCCCGATGATTGGCAAGCCATGAAGAATAAATGGATCTTTAATAAGAAGACATACGCTGATGGTAATGTCACCGTCTATAAAGCTCGACTTGTCACAAAGGGTTTCCGACAAGTTCAAGGGGTTGACTACGATGAGAGTTTCTCACCCGTAGTGATGCTTAAGTCTGTTAGAATTATGTTAGCTATTGCTGCATTTTATGATTATGAGATCTGGCAAATGGACGTCAAAACGACATTCCTTAACTGGTTCCTTATGGAAGAGTTGTATATGATGCAACCGGAAGGTTTTGTCGATCCTAAGGATGCTAACAAGGTATGCAAGCTCCAGCGATCCATCCATGGACTAGTGCAAGCATCTCGGAGTTGGAATATGCACTTTGATGAGGTGATCAAAGAGTTATGGGTTTATACAAGTTTGTGGAGAAGCTTGTATTTACAAGAAAGTGAGTGGGAGCCCTGTAACATTTCTGATAGTATATGTGGATGACATATTGATGATTGGAAATGATGTAAAATTTCTGGAAAGCATAAAAGGGTTGTTTGAAAGGAGTTTTTCAAAGGAAGACCTGGATAAAACAGCTTACGTATTGGGCATCAAGATCTATGGAGATAGGTCAAGACGCCTGATAAAACTTTCACAGAGCACATACCTTAAAAAGTTTTTTGAAGGAGTTCAACATGGACCAGTCAAAGAAGAAGTTCTTGCCTGTATTGCGAAGTGTGAAGTTGAGTGAGACTCAAAGCTCGACCGCGGCAGAAGAAAGAGAAAGGGCGAAAGTCGTCCCCTATGCCTCAGCCATGGGCTCTATAATGTATGCCATACTTGTACCATACCTATTGTGTGCCTTGCCATGAGTCTGGCAAGGTGGTACTAGAGTGATCCAGGACTGGATCACTGGACAACGGTAAAAATTATCCTTAAGTTACTTAAGGAAATGTTTCTTGTTTATGGAGGTAACGAAGAGTTCGTCGTAAAGGTTTACATCGATGCAAGCTTTGACGCCGATCTGGATGATCCCAAGTCTCGAACCGGATACATCAAGTGGAGCAATCATTTGGAGTAGTTCCAAACCGAGCGTTGAGGCGGGATTTACATATGAAGCGCATATTTAACGCCTTTTTCAACTCCATCCATGATTGGATCAAGGACGGAGACATTGAGATTTGCAAAGTACATAGTGATCTGAATGTTGCAGACCCGTTGACTAAAAACCACTCCCATGAGCAAAACATGATCAGCCCCAGAACTCGTTGGGGGTTAGATTCATAACTATGTGAACTAGATTATTGACTCTAGCGCAAGTGGGAGACTGTTGGAAATATGCCCTAGAGGCAATAATAAATTGGTTATTATCATATTTCCTTATTCATGATAGAGGTTTATTATTCATGCTAGAATTGTATTGACCGAAAACTTAAATACATGTGTGAATACATAAACAAATACTATGTCCCTAGTGAGCCTCTACTAGACTAGCTTGTTGATCAAATATGGTTAAGGTTTCCTAACCATAGACATGAGTTATCATTTGATAATGGGATCACATCATCAGGAGAATGATGTGATGGACAAGACCCAACCGTAAGCTTAGCAGTTGATCGTATCAGTTTATTGTTATAGCTTTCTTCGTGTCAAGTATCTATTCCTAAGACCATGAGATCGTGTAACTCCTTGACACCAGAGGAATACTTAGTGTGTATCCAAATGTCACTTCGTAATTGGGTGATCATAAAGGTGCTCTATAGGTATCACCGAAGGTGTTTGTTGGGTTGGCACGGATCGAGACTGGGATTTGTCACTCCGTGTGACGGAGAGATATCTCTGGGCCCTCTCGGCAATACAACATCGTAAAGAGCTTGCAAGCAATGTGCCTAATGAGTTAGTCACGAGATCTTGTATAACGGAATGAGTAAAGAGACTTGCCGGTAACGAGATTGAACTAGGTATGGAGATACCGATGATCAAATCTCGGGAAAGTAACATATCGCCAGACAAAGGGAATTGCATACAGGATTAACTGAATCCTTGACATCGTGGTTCAACCGATAAAAGGTCTTCGTGGAATATGTAGGAACCAATATGGGCATCCAGGTCCCGCTATTGGTTATTGACCGGAGAGGTGTCTCGATCATGACTACATGATTCCCGAACCCGCAGGTCGCACGCTTAACGTTCGTTGACGCTAGAGTAGTATTGGGATATTTGATGATTGGTAACCAAATGTTGTTCGGAGTCCCGGATGAGATCCTGGACATCACGAGGAGTCTCAGAATGGTCGAGAGGTAAATATTTATATATGGGAAGTCATATTTTGGGTTCCGGAAAAAGGTGCAGTTTTTTTGGTATTGCACCGGGAAGCTTCCAGAAGGTTCCGGAGGATTTCAAAAGTCCACAAGTGGGTCCACCACGTCCCAAGTGCTGGCATGGACAGAGGGGAGGCGCCCTGGCCTTATTGGGCCAAACGCACCAAGTCCTCAAAAGCCCATGCGGCTAGGGAAGGAAAAAAAGGGGAGTCCTAGTAGGAATAGGATTGGACTTCCAAGCCCTCTCCTCCTTGGCGCCAACTCCTATTAGGAGTAGGGCTGGACTCCCAGCCCTCCCACACATATAAATATAGGGGTGGGGGCACAGCAAGGCATCCAACACATTGGCCTTGGCTGCTGCCCCGTCTCTCCCTCCCGGCATAGTTCTCGCCCATGGTTTTTCGCTTAGCGAAGCCCTACCGGTATTCCGAATCCACCACCACCATCACCACCATGCCGTCGTGCTGGTTGTGATCCTGTCTACTTCTCCACCTTCTCTTGCTGGATCAAGGAGGAGGAGATGTCATCGAGCCGCACGTGTGCTAAACTCGAAGATGCCGTCCGTTCGGCACTAGATCGGTTGGATCGTGATCGGATCGCAAAGAGTACGACTACATCAACCGCGTTATATATGCTTCCGCTTTCGGTCTATGAGGGTACGTAGACACATTCTCCACTCTCGTTGCTATGCTTCTCCTAGATAGATCTTGGGTGTTCGTAGGATTTTTTTTGATTTTCCTGCTTCGTTCCTCATCAGAAAAATTAGTCGCATTGCGACTTGGATTGATAGAGCATCTAATACTTAGCTATACTATCAACTAATTAGCTAATAGTTGCAGCGATGGTTGGATTCACCAGCGGGGCCTAGTTGCACGACCATGGCCATGATTAGCAGGGGCAGAGTCAAGTGGGGATGCGGCAATGCGGGACTCAACGCCCCGAATATGGTGTGACGCCCCCGGCTCAATCGTGCACTAATCATACACGCAAATGCACACGATCAAGCCTAAGGACTCACGGGAAGATACCACAACACAACTCTAAAACATAAATAAAGTTATACAATCTTTATATTACAAGCCAGGGGCCGCGAGGGCTCAAATACATAAGCTCGCATACAAGCGTCAGCAGAAGCATCAGATATCTGAGTACAGATATGAAACAGAAACAGATAAGCCTCTGGAAAGGCGGGGCAAAACAAAAGCTATGACTGAAAGGCGCAGGCCTCCTGCCTGGGACCCTCCGAACCTACTCCTGGTCGTCGGCCAACTCGTAGTAGTATCCACCCTCGGGGTAGTAGCAGGGATCGTCGGCGGGGGCAGCTGTATCCGGGGCTCCGTCATCTGATTGCATCAAAAGGATATGGGGGGAAAAGAAAGCAAAGCAACCGTGAGTACTCATCCGAAGTACTCAGCAAGCAAGGATCTACACTACATATGCAACATTATCAAAGGAAGGCTGTATATGTGGACTAGGCTGCAGAAATGCCAGAATAGAGAGGATAGCCTAGTCCTATCGAAGACTAGGATCTTCATCATCTTCAGCGGTCTTGCAGCAATAGAAGAGAGTAGATAGCATAGTATAAAGTAGTAGTAATGTTATCAACCTCACCCAGAGATCCTTTCTCGACTCCCTGCGAGAAGCAATCCAAGAGCCATAGTATCCAATTCTAGTTGTATCGATCGGGATACAACTCCGAGCATCTGTTACCGAGGATCCGGCTATGCATAGATTAGTTCTTCCCTGCAGGGGTGCACCAACTTACCCACCACACTCGCTTAACTCCGTCCAGACACACTTTCTGGGTCATGCCCGGCCTCGGCCAAATGACACACCGCAACCCTACCTAGAGCTCAGCAGAGAGGTCCCCGTCGGTCTACATCCTAAGCGCTCAGAGGTCTTGGGCCATCGCCCTGTGCACTCCGACTCGTTGCGTGCAGGGGTAAGCCAAGCACCAGGGAGGCGCCGGTCCGTCCCGGCCGCAATGCTGAACTGGACATCTGACAGAGCTTTCGGCTGATGCCACGATGCAGAGTACCCATATTTATTCCCGCGTGATGGTTAGTGCTATCGGGCCAGAGGCCCACTCGAATCAAATATCCAAATCATTAGTACCTTGGGGGTGCGGTAACGAGCAGAGACTCACGATCGATGTGACCCCATCGCCCCGTCTCGAGGACTTGCGGCAAGGGCCAAGAATGCCCGGCCACGCCTCATATTCTCAGTCGGGCACCATCCAGGTCAACCCGTCTCCGTATCACTCGCGGGTACCCCTCAGGGTCGACCCACCTTCCAAGTAACAGTGTAAACTCCAATTATCCGTGTGTCCATAACATCAAGGGAATCTGAGGTATCACCCTCGATGGATTCCTACTCGATGTATCCGTCAAGGTGAACTCGGAGGAATCACCCTCGATGGGTTCACACTTGAGGTGTTGCACGACAGCGTCGTTATCGGAACTGGGGAAGGAGGAATCACCCTCGATGACCACGACCGAATAGCTACTCTTCAGAGTTAACATCAGAAGTGCTACACGAGGTATCACCCTCGGCACTCGATAGTAACGCTGCAGTGTCGTTACAACTAAGGGGGTGATGTGTGGTGCCGGGGCCTGGTCTTCAATCCCGTTGATCGGGCATTCTGTTAATCCAGCGGGGCAACAAGGGACAAAGTGGGGTTCTCTAGTGGGTATCTACCCAGCCTATACTAAGCAGTTTAGGATAAGCAGGTAAGGTTTCAATAGTAGGTTACAATAAATAGGCTATGCATCAGAATAGGTTAAACAGTAGCAGCAGCAATTTCTAATGCAAGCATGAGGGAGAAAGAATAGGCGATATCGGTATGCTCAAGGGGGGGGGGGGGTGCTTGCCTGGTTGCTCGGCGGCAAAGGCAAGGTCGTCAACTGTGTCGTTAACCTCCGGAGCTGCGTCGGCCTCGGGGACGACGTCGGTGTCGGGGTCTACCAAGAGAGAAGAGGGGAAAGAAACAGTAAATATAAAGCAAACAAGAGCATGACATGACAATACGCAGAGCTAGGGGTGTTCTGACGCAGTGCTACACGATATAGGTGAAGAGGGAAAACATTCGGGAATGTTTTCCCGAAGTTCGGCATTTTTGGACAAAGGAAAACGGAGGGGGACGGTTGCATGTTCGCTATGCTAGGGACGTGTGGCGGACAAACGGACCGCGCATTCGGATTCGTCTCGTTGTTCTGAGCAACTTTCATGTACAAAGTTTTTCGATCTGAGCTACGGTTTATTTTATATGATTTTCCAAAGAATTTAATATTTTCTGGAATTATTTAATCATTTTAAATCAACATTATCTAGAATAGTGTTAGGTGACGTTAGCATGACATAGAGGTGACATCAGCAGGTCAACTGGTCGGTTGACCAGTCAAACCTGACAGGTGGGTCCAGTGGGACCCACATGTCAGTGGCAGTGGCTTTAATCAGAGGGGTTAGTTTAATTAACTAGGTTAATTAGTGGGTGGGGCCTACTGGTCAGTGAGTGTTTAGTAGTTTAATTAACTAATTATCTATTTAATTTAATTCGTTTATTTCAGGCGGGACCCACATGTCATAGACACAGGGGGCGGCCACGTCAGCGTTGACCCAAGTCAGCAGGTCAAAATGGGCCCCTGGGCCCACCAGTCAGTGGCCCAGGCGGTGCCACATGGACGCCATGTCGGACATCGGCCGGAGACGCGCCGGAGCTGACTCTGGCGAGCCAAACGCGGCGGCGCGGCTCGGGAGGGGCTCGGGTTTTGCGCACACAGCGCCATTTCGAGCGCAGCCGTGCTCGTTCGAACGAGATGACGACGGCGAGGCGACCAGGGGTGGTGGCAGAGGCTGCGGTGGCCGGGAACGGCGTCAGCGAGCGGTGAGGCGGACGCCGGAGTTCGGTCGTCATCGGGATCGGGGCTACGGTGCGTTTGCGGGGAAACTGAGCAGCTAGTCGAGGCCTACGCGGTGCGGCGAACGCAACGGTGGTACGCACGGGACCATAAGGTCACCGTGGCCACACCGGCGACGAGGCCAGGTGGCGGAGGGCTCGGCCAAGCGCCGGAGCAGTAGCTAGGGACGGCTAGAGGGGGCAGGGAAAGGCGGGTTCGGCGCAGGAGCTCACCGTGGGAGCGTGGGGTCTAGGCAAAGGGCTCGGGGAGGTCCGGTGAAGCAGATCGGCGGCAAGGTTGTGCGGTGGCCGTGGGCGGAGGCGAGGTCGAATGCGGCATTGGCGTTGCTTCCCGGTCCCGATCCGGTGTCGAGGAAGAAGGGGAGGACCACGCCGGAGCTCCTGGGCCTGACGGGGCGTTGAACGGGTGCCGGTGGCCACGCCTACGACGAGGCGTCGGCGGCGAGCCCGCCCGGGCTAGCAGGATCTGAGAGGAAGAGCGAGGAGGAGGGGGGAAACTGGGTGCGCTAGGGTTAGGTTGGGTGGCGCGGCGTCGTCCTTATCGGCGCGGGCGTCGCGCTGTCGACCAGAGGGGAGAGGGCCAGGCCCGGCGAGCGCGCGCGCGTCGACAGCCTGCGGGGAGGAGCAGTGTGAGGAAGGGGACGGCACCAGGTGGGCTGGGCCTCACTGTAGCCACTTAGGCCCAGGCCAATGGGCCTTTTTCTTTTTCTTCTTTTCTCTGTTTTTTCTTTTTAGTTCCTGTTTTGCAAATTGTTTAGCCCCAAATTGACTTTTGTAAAATAGGTGAACTAGCCACATATTTATAGTGCAGTTTTATTCACTGTTAGAAATTGGTTTGGAGGCAAATGAATTTTATTTGGATTTTAATTAAATGGAAATGGATTAAATATCTCTGTTTTGTTACTGTTAGAGTCAATTAATTAATTTAGTGAATGTTGGTTATAATTTTAGAATTGTCTCTGGAATATTTACAATATTATGAACATTTTAGTTTGCAAATTTGAACAACTTTTATTTCCCCTTTTAGTTTGAATTTCCATTTGAATTTGCAATGTGATAGGATCCAAATGATGTTTAAGCACTGTTGATCATGATGACATGGCATTATCAAAAGGGGATTACTGTAGCCAACCACTGGGGGTGTTACAAATCTCCTCCACTAATAAGAATTCTCGTCCCGAGAATTAAGAGGAAGACTGAAAGAAAGCGGGGTATTCTTGGAAGTTCTTCCGAAGAAACGTCCGGAAAATCTTGAACGACTGGAATGTTTTCGATCCCCTCAAGCGGAGAAGCGTTCAACGCATTCAAGGTGTATATTTTAGCCTCAGCATTTTGAGTTGTCTGGGCACGGTAATTCACTAGCCCAGATGACTAACGGAATATTCATTTACTCATAATGAAGGTCATGCATGAATGCAAATTTTTCCAGAGATGAATGAATGCGATGTTGCTGAATTAAATAAAACAGAAGCAGGTACTGAGTTAACGGGAAGGGTACACATTTTGGTGGCAGGGTGATCCTGGACTTGTTTAATATCAATGTTGTAAGCGTGTCCACGACCATATGTTTTTCGCTTCTGTGTTGAGCCCGAAGATGAGCCAACATCACGATAGCGCTTCTGCGACTCCTTATGCTTCATTTGAGCAGTCTCAAGCAGAATAGCCTTGTTCACAAGAGTAGTAAAATCGGTTAAATCTTGAGCAGCGAGTGCAAGCTCGATGTCTGCATGGAGTCCATTACGGAATTTCTCTTGTCTACGGGCATCCGTGGCGATGTCTTCTTCAGCATAGCGGGACAGGTCAAGGAATTCCCGCTGATAAGCTTCGACAGTCTTATTGCCCTGAGTGAGGTTGCGAAACTGGGTTTTCATCCGGTCCATGATTCCTTGAGGAATATATCGGGCACGGAAAGTAGCCTGGAACTCAGGCCAAGTAACGGCTGTTCCAGCAGGCAGTGTACGTTTGTGGGTGTCCCACCATTGAGCAGCGGGACCCTTTAAGAAAAAGGAAGCGAAGGCGACAAAGTTGGCAGGGGAGACATTTGCAGACTCCATCTCATGAGCGATATCGCGAATCTAGTCGTCAGCATCTAGTGGCTTCTCAGAGTTGCAGAACTGAGTGGGGTTAAGACGCATAAATTCCGGCAGAGTCATTGAAGGAGGGTTCTGGTTCTGGTTGTTCAGATGAGGGAACTGAGTCATAATCCCAGTCATGAACTGGCGGTTGAGCTCGAATTGTTGCATCATAGCTGCCATATAATCTGGCGGTGGTGGGCGTTCAGGGGCACGACCACGACCACCTGGTCTAACCATCCTGCTAAGTTTCAACAGGGGTAGTTGAGTAAAAGCAGTTGCGGGGGTTTAGCGACAAGCATGATGCAACACGACAATAATTAAGCACTGTACTAGATACTTAATAGTAGTCAATTAATACATACAGATCCATACACAGAGTCGGGTACATGCGAATAACATAATGGCGCGAATTCAAAAGCTAGACATGGTAGGCGGCGCCAAGGCACGAGGTAAGGGAGTACACCACGAGACATAGCAAAGGCTACATCAACGTCGGGAAGATCTACTGAAATGGGGTTGCTGCACGTGCGGACGGCGAATGTTCATCGCAGAAGGATCCTGCGCTCCATGTGCACTCTGATGCAGAACCCGGTCTCGAGCTGAAAGAAGAGGTCCACGTGGAGGTGCGTGACCTCCAATAGCAGGCCAATCAATACCAGCATACATCTGAGTCCTGCTCGGGTAAAGGATGTGCTCCGGATGTATCCCTGCATGAATGGCTGGTAGCAACTGTGTCATAGCATCGTAGAGGCGTGCTCGAGTGGCAACCAACTCGACGGCAAGAGCCCGAACAGTGCGATCCAGAGCCTGAGTGCACTGAATCAGAACGTGCGGGTCGTATCGATGACGCTCGTACGGGGCACAGATAGCTGTGTAGTATCCAGTAGCATCTCTAGCAGGGGCATACGGAATGTGTCGGAACTCAGAGGCATCCAAGCTATCATTGAACTCTCCTTGGAGACGTGCGACAGCAGAATAGGCGGCACCATGTACTACCATCTCAATCATCACGCCGATACCATGGAAAAGGTGCAGCTCAGTGTCTGAGTCATCGGGCTGATCATAGATACGAACATCAGCATGGTACTGCTCCTGGTTAAACTCGCGGTAATCCTCGTAGACCATGTACTCGGGGTACCAGCGGTAGCCCAGCCTGTTCAGGAGGGCAATCAGGACAACTGGAAAACCAGGGGCACCACGAGCCCAAGTGCGAAGCACAAGCTGCGTCGTAGGGCGTGGTGGAAACAAACGATCCATCTGAAACAGAGGAAATTCAGGATTGTCAAATGACAATGAGAAGTATAATACAACTCAGAGAGAAAGGTTAAATAAAATAATGGAAAGGAAAATGATTATCAGACTAATCAGATCAATGGTAAGGAATTAAGCACAGATGTCCAGCTCTCCGGGTAGACGAGATTTATGAGATCCTAAGTGTCGGCGTTAGTAAAATTCATTTAACCCGAATAGAAGAGAGATCAGAGTCCCAGAGTATAGACGAGAAATAAAAGATCCTAATACCACCCAATGGCGACGTGGGCCCGTAAGCCACACAGCCAAGTTAGTAAATTAGTTTTTCGATGTCTAGACTCAACTTCGACCAAGGAATTGGAAAGGGGGTTCCTACAGGCAGTCGGCTATGATACCAACTTGTGACGCCCCCGGCTCAATCGTGCACTAATCATACACGCAAATGCACACGATCAAGCCTAAGGACTCACGGGAAGATACCACAACATAACTCTAAAACATAGATAAAGTCATACAAGCTTTATATTACAAGCCAGGGGCCTCGAGGGCTCGAATACATAAGCTCGCATACAAGCGTCAGCGGAAGCATCAGATATCTGAGTACAAATATGAAACAGAAACAGATAAGCCTTTGGAAAGGCGGGGCAAAACAAAATCTACGATCGAAAGGCGCAGGCCTCCTGCCTGGGACCCTCCGAACCTACTCCTGGTCGTAGGCCAACTCGTAGTAGTATCCACCCTCGGGGTAGTAGCAGGGATCGTCGGCGGGGGCAGCTGTATCCGGGGCTCCGTCATCTGATTGCATCAAAAGGATATGGGGGAAAAAGAAAGCAAAGCAACCGTGAGTACTCATCCGAAGTACTCAGCGAGCAAGGATCTAAACTACATATGCAACATTATCAAGGGAAGGCTGTATATGTGGACTGGGCTGCAGAAATGCCATAATAGAGAGGATAGCCTAGTCCTATCGAAGACTAGCATCTTCATCATCTTCAGCGGTCTTGCAGCAATAGAAGAGAGTAGATAGCATAGTATAAAGTAGTAGTAATGTTATCAACCTCACCCAGAGATCCTTTCTCGACTCCCTACGAGAAGCAAACCCAGAGCCATAGTATCCAATTCTAGTTGTATCGATCGGGATACAACTCCGAGTATCCGTTACCGAGGATCCGGCTATGCATAGATTAGTTCTTCCCTGCAGGGGTGCACCAACTTACCCACCACGCTCGCTTAACTCCGGCCAGACACACTTTTTGGGTCATGCCCGGCCTCGGCCAAATGACACACCACAACCCTACCTAGAGCTCAGCAGAGAGGTCCCCGTCGGTCTACATCCTAAGCGCCCAGAGGTCTTGGGCCATCGCCCTGTGCACTCCGAGTCGTTGCGTGCAGGGGGAAGCCAGGCACCAGGGGGGCGCCGGTCCGTCCCGGCCGCAATGCTGAACTCGACGTCTGACAGAGCTTTCGGCTGATGCCACGATGCAGAGTACCCATATTTATTCCCGCGTGATGGTTAGTGCTATCGGGCCAGAGGCCCAGTGGAATCAAATATCCAAATCATTAGTACCTTGGCGGTGCGGTAACGAGCAGAGACTCACGATCGATGTGACCCCGTCGCCCCGTCTCGAGGACTTGCGGCAGGGCCAAGAATGCCCGGCCACGCCTCATATTCTCACTCGGGCACCATCCAGGTCAACCCGTCTCCGTATCACTCGTGGGTACCCCTCAGGGTCGACCCGCCTTCCAAGTAACAGTGTAAAGTCCAATTATCCGTGTGTCCATAAGATCAAGGGAATCCGAGGTATCACCCTCGATGGATTCCTACTCGATGTATCCGTCAAGGTGAACTCGGAGGAATCACCCTCGATGGGTTCACACTTGAGGTGTTGCACGACAGCGTCGTTATCGGAACTGGGGAAGGAGGAATCACCCTCGATGACCACGACCGAATAGCTACTCTACAGAGTTAACATCAGAAGTGCTACACGAGGTATCACCCTTGGCACTCGATAGTAACGCTGCAGTGTCGTTACAACTAAGGGGGTGATGTGCGGTGCTGGGGCCTGGTCTTCAATCCCGTTGATCGGGTCTTCTGTTAATCCAGCGGGGCAACAAGGGACAAAGTGGGGTTCTCTAGTGGGTCTCTACCCAGCCTATACTAAGCAGTTTAGGATAAGCAGGTAAGGTTTCAATAGCAGGTTACAATAAACAGGCTATGCATCAGAATAGGTTAAACAGTAGCAGCAGCGATTTCTAATGCAAGCATGAGGGAGAAAGAATAGGCGATATCGGTATGCTCAAGGGGGGGTGCTTGCCATGTTGCTCGGCGGCAAAGGCAAGGTCGTCAGCGGTGTCGTCAACCTGCGGAGCTGCATTGGCCTCGGGGACGACGTCGGTGTCGGGGTCTATCGAGAGAGAAGAGGGGGAAGAAACAGTAAATATAAAGCAAACAAGAGCATGACATGACAATACGCAGAGCTAGGGGTGTTCTGACGCGGTGCTACACGATATAGGTGAAGAGGGAAAACATCCGGGAATGTTTTCCCGAAGTTCGGCATTTTCGGACAAAGGAAAACGGAGGGGGATGGTTGCATGTTCGCTATGCTAGGGACGTGTGGCGGACAAACGGATCGCGTATTCGGATTCGTCTCGTCGTTCTGAGCAACTTTCATGTACAAAGTTTTTCGATCTGAGCTACGGTTTATTTTATATGATTTTCTAAAGAATTTAGTATTTTCTGGAATTATTTAATCATTTTAAATCAACATTATCCAGAATAGAGTTAGGTGACATCAGCATGACGTAGAGGTGACATCAGCAGGTCAACTGGTTGGTTGACCAGTCAAACCTGACAGGTGGGTTTAGTGGGACCCACATGTCAGTGGCAGTGGCTTTAATCAGTGGGGTTAGTTTAATTAAATAGGTTAATTAGTGGGTGGGGCCTACTAGTCAGTGAGTGTTTAGTAGTTTAATTAACTAATTATCTATTTAATTTAATTCGTTTATTTCAAGCGGGACCCACATGTCATAGTCACAGGGGGCGGCCACGTCAGCGTTGACCCAAGTCAACAGGTCAAAATGGGCCCCTGGGCCCACCAGTCAGTGGCCCAGGTGGTGCCACGTGGACGCCACGTCGGACACCGGCCGGAGACGCGCCGGAGCTGACTCCGCGAGCCAAACGCGGCTGCGCGGCTCGGGAGGGGCTCGGGTTTTGCGCACACAGCGCCATTTCGAGCGCAGCCTTGCTCGTTCGAACGAGAAGACGACGGTGAGGCGACCTGGGGTGGTGGCAAAGGTTGTGGTGGCCGGGAACGGCGTCAACGAGCGGCGAGGCGGATGCCGGAGTTCGGTCATCGTCGGGATCGGGGCTACGGTGCATTTGCGGGGAAACTGAGCAGCTAGTCGAGGCCTACGCGGTGCGGCGAACGCAACGGTGGTACGCACGGGACCATAAGGTCACCGTGGCCACGCCGGCGACGAGGCCAGGTGGCGGAGGGCTCGGCCAAGCGCCGGAGCAGTAGCTAGGGACGGCTAGAGGGGGCAGGGAAAGGCGCGTTCGGCGCAGGAGCTCACCGTGGGAGCGTGGGGTCTAGGCAGAGGGCTCGGGGAGGTCCGGTGAAGTAGATCAGCGGCGAGGTCGTGCGGTGGCCGTGGGCGGAGGCGAGGTCAAATGCGGCGTTGGCATTGCTTCCCGGTCCCGATCCGGTGTCGAGGAAGAAGGGGAGGACCACGTCGGAGCTCCTGGGCCTGACGGGGCGTCGAACGGGTGCCGGTGGCCACGCCTACGACGAGGCGTCGGCGACGAGCCCGCCCGGGCGAGCGGGATCCGAGAGGAAGAGCGAGGAGGAGGGGGAAACTGGGGGCGCTAGGGTTAGGAGGTGTGGCGCGGCATCGTCCTTAAGGGCGCGGGCGTCGCGCTGTCGACCAGAGGGGAGGGGGCCAGGCACGGCGAGCGCGCGCGCGGCGACAGCGCGCAGGGAGGAGTAGTGTGAGGAAGGGGACGGTGCCAGGTGGGCTGGGCCTCACTGTAGCCACTTAGGCCCAGGCCAATGGGCCTTTTTCTTTTTCTTCTTTTCTCTATTTTTCTTTTTAGTTCCTGTTTTGCAAATTGTTTAGCCCAAAATCGACTTTTGTAAAATAGGTGAACTAGCCACATATTTATAGTGCAGTTTTATTCACTGTTAGAAATTGGTTTGGAGGCAAATGAATTTTATTTGGATTTTAATTAAATAGAAATGGATTAAATATATCTGTTTTGTTACTGTTAGAGTCAATTAATTAATTTAGTGAATGTTGGTTATAATTTTAGAATTGTCTCTAGAATATTTACAATATTATGAACATTTTAGTTTGCAAATTTGAACAACTTTTATTTCCCCTTTTAGTTTGAATTTCCATTTGAATTTGAATTTCAAAAGAGATAGGATCCAAATGATGTTTAAGCACTGTTGATCATGATGACATGGCATTATCAAAAGGGGATTACTGTAGCCAACCACTGGGGTGTTACATATGGGTTCGACCTGATCGTCCCAGGACAGCCATGCTTCCGTGGCAGCGGCATTACATGCCTCGATCCCTCGAAAGATGGCCTCCACGCGGTCGCCCCATGTCAGCCATGCTTCGGCACTGTCAAGGGCGATCGCACGGTCCTAAGTCTGCCGCTAAGTTTCCACCTCGTCCCTCGCGAGCTTGACAGGGCCCACTTGCATCTTCCCCCAGAAGGGGCATCGACGTGACGTTTTGAGAAACATATTTGAAGAGGAAGAGATGAAATGGAGGTGGGTTGAAGGGATTTTGGAGGCGCCAAAGAGGGCAATGGGAGAGAGGGGAGGCAGCGACAACCTTTTATAGGCCGCTGGGGCCGCCAACCCTCCATTATTAAGGAGGCCGTTGGCGGCAAACAACCATCAAGTGGCGCGCTTCCCAGTGGAAAACATGGCCGCACTCACACGCTTGCTGATTGCTCACATGGCATCTCTCCCGCCGCTCAGACACAAGTCGTGAGATGATGTCGCGTGGGGGTCATCCGACAGGCCGACCATGGGAATCAGATGGAGCAGGCATGACAAAAATGGCCAGGTGCCCGTCGATTATGGTGTGTGAGAGGCCCGGCTGTTTGAAATCTCACACGTGACGGAAGAAGGACGAAGCTAAAACTTGCTTCCCATGTAGACGATTGGGTATGGAGCGAGCTCCATATAAACCTCCCAGCCTTCAAATATGAAGACTACAAGGTCGTTTACGGAGCGAGCTCCATAAATTATGATGGTCCACATCCATATAGCGATTCTGCTAAAATATCATATCCATAAAAAATCATCATCTCTACTCCTAAAGGGAGAGTCTGTGGTTGTGATGGTAGGTTATGGTACGTCGTTCGTTCATACATCGTGCGTTGATCGCTACCCCTTCCATCGATCGCCCCTTCCCTTCACCCTTTTCTCCACGGTATAAAAGGAAACAAATCATGCAAACACACGCACAGGGAAACCCAAAAAACCAGCCACCTCTCCTGCCATTTCCTTATTGTTGTGCCAACCATTAATCTAATCAACAATCCTGATCTTATTTTGTGCATGGAGATCCCCAACTTTCCTAACGCTGAAGCCCACCTAGCAGTTTCCTTTTTCTTGAAACCCTAGATGTAATGCTCCTTCTTTACCTCCTCTGCATCGGCGATGACTGGTGAGATACCCTCGCCGGCTGAGGATGGCAGCTATGGTGGTGAGGAGGTGGTTGTGGTGTGTGCAGGCGGAGCGGCCGCAGCACGCGCTGAGGGCGGTGAAGAAGTCGCCTGAGTAGTAGTCAAGGGGGAGTGGGGCTAGGGATGGATCGTTGACGTCGGGTGTGGTAGGAGATGATCTCTGCTTTCATTTCATGCCGCTCGTCACCTTGACCGTGTGAGCAGCGGCGGCAGTGGCTGGTCAGGCGCAGTGTGCGTGCGATTGCGACGGAAAGCCCGACTGCTCCCGGCGTGTCTCCTTCTGCAGTGGCCACAGTGGTGCACTCCGGGATGTTCAACACTAGCAGTACTATTATGCTCATGTCTTGGTGATGCGCGACGCTGGCTGATTTACCCGCCCAAGTTCGGCTCTTTGTTGCTGTCCGCCAACAACCGTCATCAACATCATGCTCGGCATGCACATCTAACTCGACAGCTTGCTCGGGGCGTGACGTGTTCCTGTGGGGAAAAGGCAAGAAATTGTTTGAACTATTCAATCATAGTGATTTGCCAAACTAGCTCTCGCAGTTTATTGGATTCATTTAACTATCCAAACACAGTAACTTAAGATTGTCATTTATGAACACTAGAGACAATACCCGTTCTTGCTTTGATGGTCTAATAATGCACATGGTTAAGTTGCTATCAAACTGCAACTCAATTGGTTAAAAACTGGAAGCATCAGGAAGTGAAGCATATGCATGAAGGCCATCTCATAGCAAGCTGCAAACCCAACGTGGTGGCTGGACACCAATGAGCTCAACATCCATGCCAAATAGCTGGCGTCGTGACCCGTCCAAACAATGGCCCAGGCATATGATGCAGCTGCCTTTACAGCTTGAGGCCACATTTTGGGCGATGCCAAGGTACTATTTATTTTTTGTGATGCATAATCTAAACTGATTTTTAAAATTCCTAGGATATCTTGACATGTCCTGTAGCCTCTTACTCTGTTATTTTGTCTATGCAAGAATATTCACAACTTATGCCCTTGGCTCACAAATTTTCTGATATGCATTGTTGTCAACAATTTCCGGAGGCTAACTTAGAGAAAGCAGGAGGAAAGAGCATGACAGTTGAGAGGAAGTACATTTCTCTCTGGAGGTAACTTACATTGTTACAATTCTCCGGAATGTAATCGATTATATATACATAGGCTCTCATTTTTTGGGTGTTGCCAATGACATACATAGTTTGTGTTAAAATGATTAGGAGTACCAAAATGCATTAGGCAATTAATGTAAAGTGTTTCAGTATGTAGAAATCTTTAAATTGGCTCTTTTCATTATCTTGATTTCTATGTGAAGTATTTTTGTAATCTTGAATTGGCTCTTCTCTGGAGAACCGACAAGAGGCTCTTTAGCCTCGTTGCATTAAAGACGAGAAGAACATCATGTACACATGTGGGTGGACGCAAACTAGGCGCAAGCACGAAAGAAAGAGGCGCATCAGCCAACGTACACCCATCTCTCCAGAATGTACAACCCGTAAACTCGGGCCTGAATCCATAGGTGTGCATCATCGTAGATCTTCTAAAACACTTGGTGCAAGCTGCATTACAACCACGATTAGTCCAGTATAGAACCACGAGGTACTAGCACTAAGATGGGCGGTTGACGCCCTTGTCCCTTGTTGTTGGCCTCCCGTGGCGGCATCGACCACTGCCTCACTTAGAACACGAATTAGTGTATTTTTATAAGAGTGAGCGTTGAGAGTGAGCGGGATGGGGGTTCGATTGGTCTGTTCAGTTACGACTATTTAAGCGAAATAATTTTCCTACTTTGAAAAATGTGTAAATTACATTTTATTAGAGATGGCCTTGCAACAAACTGCATGAGCGAGCGGTTCATATATATTTTTTCATCGAGTCGTATAATTTTTTTGGTTTGGCTAGAAGGGTAAATGTATTGGTTGGTTGCTTCAAGAGTTAATAATGGACACGGTGGCATATCAGTTGCATGCCCAACAACGGATATTTTTTTGTTTCATGGTAATGTACGACATTCAACTGTATGTTACAACATGGCAATGGCCCAAGAGAGATTGGATTCGCCTTCTTGCTCGGGGGCGTCACGGGCGGTGCACGCTGCCTCCCCCTTCATGGCGGTGGCGGATCAGCATGAACATGGGGAAGGGGTTCAGGGCTGAGAACATGACGTTTGGCGGGGGACTCCTCCTTGGCTGTCCATGTGGAAGTACGGTGTAAAGGAGAGATGGCGCAATGCCAAAGGTGCGGTAGCTATCATCCAGTTTTAAAGGGGGCTCTAGCGAGAAATGTTCTGCTACGGCGAGAGACCGAGCGGGAAGGGGAGAGCCCGACAGGAAAAGCGAAGGGTGCATCATGGGGTGTGGTATTTGTGTTGGGACAGCGCATTGGAGATAACATGGCGGATAGTCTGGACAATCACTTTTCTCCCTCACATATGGGCTAGATTTGGATGAGCCCGTACTGTATAGACGGTTGAATTTTGGGGATCCCGCTGGGCGCCCGTTGGATGTCCGAACATGCCTGGACGTCTGAGAGAGAAATGATCTTTGACTTTGAAGACAACCCTAATTTGTTTGATTTATTTATATGTATTGTAGACCGTAGCAACTCGAGTATTCTTAGTAGTCACATTCCTGATCATGGTATATTAGGTTCAACAAAATGGTGTTATGGTCCATGCAAAAGAAAATGGTGTTATGGTGTGGAAAAAATGTCTTCATGTCTAAATACTTAAATTTAGTTGTTTTCAGAGCTTTAGCATTGGAATACGTTTTGGATCGGTGCCACTGACGTGTGCTTTAATTATCAGCTTCCTTCTTGGAAGTGTCCCGTTGAGTTAAGTGCGAGGTCTGTGCGATAGGCCTCACCTGGTAGAAGGTCGGCACTTCGGCATTAAGCTCCAAGAGACCTTCGATGTTGAAACGGTATGCAATGACGACAAGTGTTTTTTCGTAATTAAGCACGACTTCTGCTTCTTCAACGTGTAATTTTCGTCTTTTACAATTCGACTAGCTTATCCCATGCCATGCAAGACGCTATGTCTTGGAGAGGATGGATTTTAAAGATCATGAAAGTATGGAAACAAAGATAGTTCACCTAAGGACCCATCATGGTTTTGATTTTGCTGTAAATCTATAAAATTCTGAGAGCGTATCCCATTTTGGTTGCCCGAATTGGGAAGCACTTTGCAAGATGTATGATTTTCATGAGGGTATGCTTGTCACCTTGGATCTTGGTGATCCTGACATCGACGAAGATAATATGGACATTTGGGTCCTTGTTGATACGCTTCCAATTCTACCGCTAGGTGAGTTTCTCAAACATAGTTATTAAGTAATTTATATTTTTTATTTCAAAATAGTTGACAGCTTATTTCCATTGATAGCTTATTTTCATTCTTCAAAGAATGCACGAAAGATGGTAGACAGAACCTACTACACCGACGGCGCAGAATTAACTTATCAGGAGAAAGACCATCTTATCTCATTTATTATTGATGTTGAGAATTACAATATCAATTATCATACTCCTGCACATTATGGTCAATACGTGCCACTAGTGCACGTGCTGAACTACGGTAACATCTATGGAGATGGCATGGTAAGATTTTTTACTATTATGACATCCATGCATCTTTTGCATATATTCTTCTAAAGCTAAACTACATTGCTAACTACGATGTTATTATTATGTTTTTCAACAGAAAATCCCGAAGGATTGTGTGCCTGATCTAATGTTTCCGAAAGGTCGCCTTGATGTTATGAGCTTACAGCCAGGTCTGCCTAGGCTTCACTGCTATTCATACCGGATTTCTAAAACCAATGAAGACATGACAATCAAAGATTGGAAAAAATGTATGGACAATCGTAGGGAGCTACTTGGAACCAACATTGTGTGAAGCGCAAGAATTGGAGACAGGATAATCTCCATTCTCCATAATGGAGAGTCAGGGCCTATCTTGTTTTATGCTATTTTACCTTAGAGAGGGTAGTTAGGTCCTAGCTAATACTCATGATCATGTCCTAAGAACAATTAAGTAGAGTTGGTTAGATGACTATGATGATGATGAGTATGACTTGTTATTATGATAACGAGTAGAAGTTGTATGATAATGATGAGTAGGACTTGTTATTATGATACCAATGATGAGTTATTTATTATTATGATGATGCATGATGCTAAGTTGTTATATGAGCATGATGAATTATTATATATATCAGTGGGTGAAATGAACATGGATTAGATTCAAGTGGAGGCAACATGTGGTGCATGTCGAAAGTACTACTAATCCAAACTTGATCTAGTTTGGATTAGTAGTACTTTCGACATGCACCACATGTTGCCTCTACTTGAATCTAATCCACGTTCATTTCACCCACTGTTATATATAATAACTAATCATGGTCATAAAATCATATGATGAAAGTACTGTATATAAAACCTATACAAATACAGCGACAATAAGCTGCATTTTCAAAAATACAGGAAAATTTAGCAGCAGTGCTTTTCAGAAGAAACGCTACTGCTACTTACTGTTATCAGTAGCGCTTTTCCCTACAAAGCGCTACCTAACTAGGTATAGCAGTAGTGTTGGTTTTCGAGCGCTACTGCTACCAGTTAGCTGTAGCGCCTTACTGGTAGCGCTTGTGCAAGCGCTACTACTAGCTATAAAACAAGCGCTACTACTAGGGTTATCCCTAGTAGTGCGCTGGTACGTGGTGCCCACGTTCACGAGGCCAAAGGGCATGCATACGTAGTTGCAGGGGTAGCCTCCGCTCCGGCCGACGCGCGACAGCCAGAAGAGGCCCTGGCATGCGGCCATTTTGTGACCTGGGATGTCGATGCAGACGCGTAGCCCGTCGCCTGTGTCAGGGGTGGCAGCTGCGCTGGGTGGCGCGGGGCGATGCCCGCCACGCATGGCCCGCGCCTCCTGAAGCTCCTGGATCGCCTTGGTGATGAATTCTCGCGTCCCTGGCGCCTCGCGCCTTGCTCCTTGCTTGCGGGGGTGCGCGTCAAAGCACGCCTCCAGGTGGTGCCCGAGCGCCTCCCTCGTCGCGCCGGTCAGGTTAGGGGCCTCCAGACGGAAGCCCCTGAGCCCGCCCTGAGGGGGGCATCGAGCGCGCCTTCCTATGCGGGAGGAACGGGCGCCCTGACAGCAGGCGCAGAGCTAGAGGTGTCACCAGCAGGCTTCTTGGTCTTCGGATGACCCTTGGGGAGGAGCTGCTTCTTCTTCACGGTGCGAGGCGGGTGCCTGGGCAACGCCGAGGAGGCAGGACGCCGCCCTCGTCATCGGGGTCCTCGGCTGCCGCAACACGGTAGGCCTGCTCAAGAGAACAAACCGCGTCCTTCTCGTCGCAGGTGATCGTAATGACGCCGCTGCACCCTGGCATCTTGAGGATGTTGTAGCCATGGTGGGTCGCCGCCATGAACTTGGCGAGGGCCGGGTATCCGAGGATGGCATTGTAAGGGAGGCCGATGTGGGCGATGTCGAAGTCGATGAGCTCGGTGTGGTAGTTGTCGCGCTTGCCGAAAGTGACAGGGAGGCGCACCTGCCCCAGGGGTGTGGTAGAGCCACCAGTCACCCCTGAGAAGGGCTTGGGGGGCATGAGCTAGTCGTAAGGCACTTGGAGCATGTCGAATGTTTCCATAGAGAGGACGTTGAGGCCGGCACCACCATCGATGAGGGTCTTAGTAATCGCGATGTTGCTGATGGTGGGCGTGCAGAGCATGGGAAGCGCGCCAGCAGTGGCCGCACACTTGAGGTGATCCTTGGAGTCAAAGGTGATGGCGTACTGCGACCACCTGAGGGGGCGTGCGGCCTCAAGCTTCGGGAGGGCAGCATTCACATCGCGAGAGAACTGCTTGAAGACGCGGTGCGAGGCGGGTGCCTAGGCACCGCCGAGGATGCAGGCAATCGCGCGAGGTTCCTGGAAGCCCCCAGCCCCATCGTCCGGATGGTTGTCGTCGTTCCTTCTTGGTGGTGGTGGCAGCGGTGGAAGGCCGGCATTGCCCTGAGGACGGGCCTCATGAGGCTGGTCACGCCAGGGGCCCTCACGAGGCTCATCATGCCACCGATCGTCGTGAGGCTGGTCGCGCCAGTCCTGTCGGGGGTTGCGGCCATCCCAGCGGCCTCCGCCGTGGCCTCCTCCACTGTCGTAGCCTCGGTTTTGCGCTCTGGGCGGTGGCCCAGGCGCTCGTCTCGGATTGCCCTGAGCTCCTGGCAGTCGTTGGTGTTGTGGGTGTGGACATTGTGGAAGATGCAGTATGGGCGGTTATCCTTGGCCGGTTCATCGTGATCACGACCGCACTCTGCTCGGGCTCCGTGACTAGCACGGCGGGCCCTTGCGCTTCACCTCCATGGCCTTGGCCTTCTTGTCTTCAGGTTTGACCTCAGGGTGCTTGACGAGAGAGAGGCGGCCTTGTTCCGCCCTGGTGGACTTGTCAGCCAGGTTGAACAGCTCCAGAGGCGAGCAAAGGTCATCATGCATTGCGAGCTCCTCGCTCATCTTGACGTCGGTTATGCCTTCTGTAAATGCGGAGATGATGGCCTCGTCGGATGCCTTCGTGACCTTGATGCGGACTTGGTTGAAGTGCTGCATGTACTTCCAGAGGGTCTCGCCTGGCTGCTGCTTCACGCACCGCAGGTCATTGACGGTGAGGGCGCGGCCGCGAGTCCCTTGGAAGTTGGCGATGAAGCACGGAGTTCATCCTAGGAGGAGATGGATCCCTTGGCGAGGTTCATGATCCAGGAACGCGTGCAATCCTTGAGGGCCATGGGGAACCAATTTGCCATGACCTTGTCGTCGCCATTCACCGCTTCGATGCTCAGCTTGTAGAGCTGAAGGAACTCCGCGGGGTCATGGGTGCCATCATAGCGCGGGGGCAGATCAGGCTTGAACTTGACTGGCCAAACGACGCGGCGTAGCTCGCGAGAGAAGGCGCGGCAGCCCGCCGCACTAACGGGTACGGGCCGCGCCAGAAGGGCACGGTCCGGACACCTAGGCAGGGCGGCCTCCACAGCGGCTTGGTCCTGACGCTGGTGCGGCAGCGCGGGGAGCACGCGTGTTGTACTGCGGTTGCTGCACAACCTGGCAGCTGGCCTCGTCCCTTGCCGGAGCCGGGGCCGCACGCGGGGGGTCGTGCTGATGCGCATCGCGCCCCGGGTCGATGTCGGCGCTGCACCAAGGTGGAGGTGGAGGGGCGCCATGCGCCACTTCACCCGCACGAGACGGTGGGGGGGGGAGCGAGTGGGAGGGCGCCGGCGGCGTTGACGAGCTAGGTGATGCGGCCCAGCCAGGCGTCGTAGCCCTCGTTGGCGGGGTGGTAGCGCGCAGCTCCCACGCCATGAGGAGCGCGGCCTGTGCGTTCGCCGGCCCGCGGCGAACATGGGAAGACGATGCCGCAGCTCCCGGTGCGGCCGTCACGCGGCTCGGAGGGAGTCAGCGAAGAATCCTCCTGCTCATGAGCAGCAGGGGCAGTAGCAGCGTTGACCACCGGAGAAGCGGAGCGACGAAGAGCGCCGCAGCCACCAGAGCCATCTGGGCGACGCGAGCGGCACGACGCTCAGCGTGGACACTGCGAGCTTCAGCCATGAGCACGGCGGAGCGAGAGCGGAGCGCGGTTGATGAAGAGGCGGAGCTTCGACACGCCCCTACCTGGCGCGCTAAATGTCGGAATCGGGGCTCCACAAACCCAGAAAGGTTCAAACTCTGGGGCGTGTGCGAAGGACCTTACTTCACGCAGATGCTCAGCTCGCCACGCCCACGACTCGATCTCACCGAGTGCACCAGATTGCAGACAGGGGAAGGACACACAGATTTACCCAAGTTCGGGCCACATTGCGGTGTAAGACCCTACTCCTGCTTTTTGTGGATTGGCCTCACGAGGAGGTTGAGGATGAACTGATACAGTGTGTGAGCAGCCTCATGAGGGCTCTGAGGTGAGGATGGATCGATCCGGTCCTTCTCTACGGTGGTGGCTAGCCTATATTTATAGGGGCCTCGGTCCTCTTCCCTCATAGCTTAGGCGGGAAGGGATCCCACAACGGCCAATTTTGAAAAGGGACAAGAGGTAGATCTTATCCTGACGAAAGGTGGTCTTCGCCTGCAAAGTTCCTGGCCACGATGCAAAGGTGGGCTCGGCGATGACGTCCGTCCTGCCGAGCTTGTGCTCTTGGTCTTGTTGCACCGGAATGGAAACCTTTGGGGGATTCCTCGGGAACCCGCGTACGTCCTTGCCTCCTTAGCACCAAAGAGGAAACTGTCCTCTCTGTGCCCACTAGCGCCCGCCTGGCCTTGGTTGGCATGGCTCACATCATCGCAGTCTCATGAGGCGGGAGGCCTGCATAGAGATCTCCACTCCTCGGGAGGCATCCTGAGGTGGTGCTTCTCAGGAGGTCTTGGTGTCGCTCACCTCGCAAGGCTAGGGGCCCTCGTGAGGGTCTGGTACTTGAGGTCTTGGAGCTGGGCTGCACCGGGTCATAGAAGAAGCTGCGTGCTAGGCCACAGGCAGGCAAGTCTGGGTACCCCCGATCCGAGAACACCGACAAAAACCCTCAGTTTCCTAACAAAGTTTTCAGGTTGAAAAAGGCTCTATATGGGCTGAAGCAAGCCCCTCGAGCTCGGTATGACACCTTGAAGAGGTTTCTTCTCGACAAAGGGTTCAAGCCAGGATCCACTGATTCTACTCTTTTCACTCGTGCTATTGATGGTGATCTATTCATGTGTCAAATTTATGTGGATGATATTTATTTTCGGCTGTACTAACAATGCTTGCAGCATGGAATTCGGGTGAATGATGTCTGAGAAATATCAAATGTCTATGATGGGTGAACTTAAGTTCTTTCTCGGACTGCAAATACGTCAACGGGACAATGGAATTTTCATATCTCAGGAGAAATATCTGAGAGACTGTCTGAAGAAGTTCAACATGCAAGATTGCAAACAGAACGGCTACAAAACTCCGATGGCCATGAATGGTAAACTGGACGCTGATGTGTACGGTAAAGATTATGATCAGAAAGCTTATTGTTTGATGATTGGTTCTCTTATCTACCTATGTGCATCTAGACCTAATATTATGTTGAGTGTTTGTATATGTGCTCGTTTTCAAGCTGCACCGAAAGAATCACATCACCAAGCGGTCAAGCATATTCTGAGATATTTGGCTCACACCCCCACCTTAGGTTTATGGTATCCTAATAAGGGAGCACATTTTGATCTCATTCAATATTCAGACTCAGATTACGCAGGTGACCTGGTTGACAGGAAATCTACTTCGGGGACATGCCATTTACTTGGTAGATCTTTGGTATGTTGGTTGTCAAGGAAGCAGAATTGTGTCTCTCTCTCTCTACGGCTGAGGCTGAATATATTGCTGCTGGCGCGCGTTGAACTCAGTTATTATGGATGTAGCAGACTCTGAAGGATTATGGCATCAAGGTCAAGAAGATTCCTCTATTCTGCGACAATGAAAGTGCGATCAAAATTGCACACAATCCAGTGCAGCATTTTCACACCAAGCATATTGAAGTCAGACATCATTTTTTTCGCGATCATGTTGCTCGAGAGGATATTGTTTTCAGTCATGTCAGTACTGAAGAAAATCTCGCTGATATCTTCACCAAGCCTCTCGATGAGAAAAGATTCTGTGCGTTACGGTGTGAGCTAAATATCCTAGATTCCGCAAACGTGCAGTAAGCTGGACTCGGCACCCGTACCAATACTTCCACATCTTAGAAGGAATGGGTGCACAACACTCGAAGAGTTTGGAAATTTTGACAAAGTGAATTTTTTTCTGGGAGTGAATACATTAACGAAGAACTAGACCAACCGGGTGCCACGATAATTGTGCGATGCTCAGTGTCATACAGTTCTTATACGGTGGGTCACGCCACCACAATTTCCCTTCGTTGAGTTGCCTTTCGGTTGAAGGATTTTGTGTTAGTCCGAATGTATTTCACTCATAGCTTTTCTCTCGGGTGTTTGTGTTTCTCTGTCTAAGTGAAATACCTAGGAGCCTATTTTCCCTCTATTCTATCTCTTCCAGTCTATGCTGTTCAGTTATGAATGCTCAAATTTCATCTGTAAACAATACTTTATCTGGTGTCCTTGACCATGTTAAAGGTTCGTTCTGAACTTAATTCTTTTTGGCGAAAGCCGTCCAAAATTTGGGGTTTCCCGCCCAAGTCAGGACCACGATCTTTGATGACAGTTGCCACGTGCTCTTCATCAACTGTCGTTTTATCTGGCCCGTTGAATTGCAGTGGTCCTTTGACTATGGCCGTTCGATTAGATTCACCGGATGCAGTTATTTCCCCTCGCATATATATATTGCATCGCCAACCTTCCCCAAATCCATTCCTCCTCCTCACCACCGTCCCTTTTCGAAGCCCTACCGCATTGCTCCACCCTGAGCTCAACGACGACGATCATCTTCGCCGCTTTGCTGCCGGAAAGAGGTCGTCGGAGTCATTACTCGCCGCCGCGGATCATCTTCCTTCCCTCGCCGCCGTAGTCGCTGCACATCACCAAGTTAGGGTATGTGTAGTGCGAACTCGTTCTTTCATTCATCTTGTTCGAGTTCGTCCACGGTAGTAATTACCTATTTTTACCGCATTTCTCAGATCTTAACTAATAGGTAACTTGTGCGGATGTGGTTTGTAGAAATCCCTCACATCCAAAAAAATTCAGATCTAGGGTTTGTGCTATGTCTCGTACGAACGGAATGCTTAGTACGTTAACTAGTATATTCTTCGAACCTACTAGTTCGTTCTACACATTTATTTCATTTGAAACATTACTCAAAGTCTGCATCTAATTCTTCTTCAAAATGTTTTTCTCAAAAACCTCGTTGTGAGCATTCATAACCCTATCCCTGTTTTCCCTCACATCTATCCTTGTTCATAGGTAAATGTAGTCAGTTGAGGATTCGGCTCGACCAGTGAGCCTGGCTAAGGGAGTTGATGTTGTTCTGGGTATAGCGGATAAATCCAAAGCTCTGAATGCCAAGGGCCCAACGGTAGGCCCATCAACCAGCAAGCATAAACGAACCGAGCAAAATGCCGACGAGCAAGAAGAGAATTCTCCGAAGAAGAAGAGGGGTGGCAGACAAGCATATACAAACACACCTGAATATATCTCCCATGATCGTTATAATACTGTTCCAGGAGAAACAAAGCGACAGAGAGATAAGCATCTGCAATGGATTCGATGTCACTGGGTGCGCAAATGGTTCAGCTATGAATTCGTTCATCCTCGGTTTGCTCAAAACTTTGAATTTCATCCACCATGGGCTGACTGCCGGGAAATTTCTCTCATAAAGCCAAATGAAATTGTACGCAAGATCTGTGATGAACATCAAGTAGAGGTTGCTGGTTACAATGATCTGGTCAAAGGCCATATTGATCAAGTTGCTCAGCAAAAGAAGAAGCAACGAAAGAAAACTGCGTACAAAAATGTACCTCCTGCTCCGACAACAAAGTCACCTGATCGCGCTGAGGCTCGGACTCAGAAAGAAAGCCAGTTGTTCCTTCGCAGCCCCCAGTCAAAGACTCAGATGCTCCTCCCTCACCAAGGCCAACCGAATCAGTGCCTGTGGTCTCCCTTGCTCAAGCTGATATTCCATCCCAGCGAACCGTTTCTGAGGAAGGTGAAATCCCTCACTCCGAGCCCCAAGCTTCTTCGGCTCATGAAGCACCAAAGGTCTCGGCCTCTCCAACTGTTCAGCAACAACATATTCCAGTGGATCAACCTCAACCACCTCCAGTGCTTGATTGAGCCTCAGTGCCTAAAGTGAAGGAACCTGCTCAGCTGCCTACTGCCTCTGCAGTTCCCTCTGTTGTGCCACTAGCGTCATCTCCACTTAAGCTATCTATCAACACAGTGACAATTCTGCCAGATGTTGGTCCCTCCGAGCAAAACTCGGTTTCTGCTCGCCGTACTAAGTCTGTTGTATATGGCGATGAATTTCTCTCACCTGAAGAAGAACTCAAATACCCATTCCCTCATGAAGAACTGCCTTTGTTCTCGGCAGGAGCTGGTGATTGGAATCATTCTCAACTCCTGAGCCGGAACATGAGCTCGACGTGAAAACTTCTGACAACCGTCACAATTTTTTGACCAAGTCCTCAGCATCAGCATGAGCCGTCAGCCAATAAAAACCGTGACGAAAAGCCTTGGCTACAAGAGATTTAGAGCCGGCGTGATGACCACAATCTCCTTCATGGATCTCACGCAGAATCTCACAGCCTTCTTCAGGAGAAACACAACACTGAAACGCCCCGGTAACACTGCAATGGTGCAGCTCTCCATTGACAATTGTCATTGACTTGGACCGCCGGGTTATTTGCCTGGCCAAGGTTTCATCCTCAGGTAACTCGCCCCGGGTCATATATGCCAAATATGGAACTGTCCAATCAGGAATAACATGAAGAGCCGCCACCAACTGAGCTTCCGGGTCAGGAATAGCCAAATCCTCCTCTGTAGGTAACTTGACCGACGGGTTATGCAAAACGTCAAGAAAGACATTAGGTGGCACCGGTTTACGTTGAGAACCCAACCGGCTTATGGCATCAGCCGCTTCATTTTTCCTCCGATCAACATGCTCAACTTGATAACCCTTGAAGTGACCAGCAATAACATCCACCTCTCGTCGATAAGCTGCCATGAGGGGATCCTTAGAATCCCATGTACCAGAGACTTGTTGAGCCACCAAATCTGAGTCACCAAAGCACCTTACCCGGCTTAGGTTCATCTCCTTAGCCATCCGAAGACCGTGGAGCAAGGCCTCATATTCAGCTACATTGTTAGTACAAGGGAACATCAAACGGAGAACATAACAAAATTTATCACCTCGAGGGGAAGCAAGCACAACTCCAGCCCCCGAGCCCTCCAATTGCCTGGACCCATCAAAGTGAATAGTCCAATACGTGTTATCTGGTTTTTCCTCAGGCATCTGCAGCTCTGTACAGTCATTGATGAAATCCACCAGTGCTTGAGACTTGATGGCCGTGCGAGGCATATACTTCAAACCATGAGGCCCAAGTTCAATGGCCCATTTGGCAACCCGGCCTGTTGCTTCCCTGTTTTGTATGATATCTCCTAAAGGAGCAGAGCTAACCACAGTAATGGGGTGACCCTGAAAATATTGCTTGACCTTCCGGCTTGCCACGAAAACCCCATAGACAAGCTTCTGCCAATGTGGGTATCTCTGCTTGGACTCAATAAGCACTTCGCTGATATAATAAACCGGCCATTGAACCGGATATTCCTTGCCTGCCTCTTTCCTTTCAACCACAATAGCCACACTGACAGCCCGGCTATTAGCAGCCACATATAACAACAGCGGCTCCTTATCAACGGGCGCAGCTAGGACCGACGGCTCAGCCAGCTGCTTCTTAAGCGCCTCAAATGCCTCATTAGCAGCGTCACTCCAGACAAAGTCATCTGTCTTTTTCATCATCTGATACAAAGGGATGGCCTTCTCACCGTGGCAGCTTATGAACAGGCTTAGCACCGCAATACGACCCGCCAGACGTTGAACATCATTGATACACGCCGGCTTAGCCAGAGAAGTAACGGCTTTGATCTTCTCCGGATTAGCTTCAATGCCCCTGTTAGACACCAGAAAGCCCAAAAGCTTGCCCGCCGGCACACAAAAAACACACTTGGCCGGATTAAGCATCATCTTATAAACTCGGAGATTATCAAAGGTTTGCTTCAAGTCGTCTATCAACCTCTCCTTCTTTCTGGATTTCACCACAATATCATCCACATAAGCATGAACATTGCGTCCAATCTGATTATGAAGACAATTCTGCACACATCGCTGGTAAGTCGCCTGGGCACTCTTGAGCCCAAAAGGCATAGACACATAGCAGAAGGCTCCAAAGGGAGTTATGAAAGCTGTCTTCTCCTGGTCCTTAACTGCCATCTTGATCTGATGATAACCAGAATAAGCATCCAAAAAACTCAAACTCTCACAACCCGCCGTAGCATCAATAATCTGATCAATACGAGGGAGAGCAAAAGGATCAGCCGGACAAGCCTTGTTTAAATCTGTGTAGTCCACACACATGCGCCAAGTGTCGTTCTTCTTAAGTACTAGCACCGGGTTAGCCAACCACTCAAGATGAAAAACTTCAACAATAAACCCAGCCGCCAAGAGCCGGGCTACCTCCTCACCAATGGCCTTACGCCTTTCTTCATTGAAATGACGAAGAAACTGCTTGACCTGTTTAAACTTGGGATCAATATTGAGAGTGTGCTCAGCGAGTTCCCTCGGTACACATGGCATGTCAGAAGGTTTCCATGCAAAGATGTCCCGGTTCTCACGGATGAACTCGATGAGCGCGCTTTCCTATTTCGGATCCATATTAGCACTGATGCTAAACTGCTTGGATGAATCGCCAGGAACAAAATCAACCATCTTAGTGTCATCTGCCGATTTAAACTTCAAAACCGGATCATGCTCTGTAGTTGGCTTTTTCAAAGACGTCATATCCGCCGGATCAACATTGTCCTTGTAAAATTTTAACTCCTCCGTTGCACAAACCGACTCAGCATAAGCCGCATCACCCTCTTCACATTTCAAGGCTATCCTTCGGCTCCCATGTACTGTGATGGTCCCCTTGTAACCCGGCATCTTGAGCTGCAGATAAACATAACAAGGCTGTGCCATGAACTTGGCATAAGCCGGCCGTCCAAACAGAGCGTGATACGGGCTGTGAATTTTGACTATTTCAAAGGTCAGTGTCTCTGACCTAGAATCATGATCATCTCCAAAGGCAACTTCCAGAGCTATCTTACCAACAGGGTACACCAACTTACCAGGCACCACACCATGGAAAACTGTATTCGACGGTTTAAGATTTTTATCTGTCAACCCCATGCGACGGAAGGTTTCGTAATAAAGGATATTGATGCTGCTCCCTCCGTCCATGAGTACCTTGGTAAACTTATACCCTCCAACCTGGGGTGCAACCACCAATGCTAGGTGACCCGGGGCGGGTGATCTTCCCGACTCCACACGATGGGCTGCTCAGACCAGCACAAGTAACGGGGAACCGCTGGTTCAACGGCGTTCACTGCCCTTTTATGAAGCTTCTGATCCCGTTTGCATAAATTTGTGGTGAAGACGTGGTACTGCCCACTATTCAACTGCTTTGGGTTACCCTGATACCCAGATTGCTGCTGCTGATTCCCCTGACCTGACTGTTGATGGTAGCCACCCTGATTGCCTTGACTGCCCTGATTACCTTGGAATCCAGAACTAGAACCGCCACCGCCGTAACCCGGCCCATGAGAACCGGACCCTGAACCACCACCCGGTCCATGATTGTCTTGAAAAAGATTGGAATTTTTATACTCCTTCATGATGTAGCAATCCTTCCAGAGGTGGCCAGACGGTCTTTCTCGCATCCCATGCCTTGGGCAGGGCTGATTTAGCATCTGCTCAAGATTAAAGCCTGACCCTCCGGCCCGTGGGGGCGGTTTACCTTTACGACGCTGGCCATTATTCTGTGCGTTGGTGTTAGCCACAAAGTCCAAACTATTATCAGCTTTGCGCTTACCATTGCCTCCCTAATTCGCCGGATTATGCTGCTGTCCTCTAGTGCTGCTGCTCTTCTTTCCCTTTCTCGGCTTGTCATCATCAGACTCGGGGTCCTTGGTACGATCAGAGTCAGCGTACTTAACCAGAGCCGTCATCAGCTCTCCCATGTCATTGCAGTGGCGCTTGAGCTGACCCAACTTCTGCTTAAGAGGCGTAAACCGGCAATTCTTCTCCAACATTATGACCGCTGAACTGGCATTGATGCGATCCGATGAATGTAAGATGGTCGAAACCCGGCGCACCCAATGGGTTGTGGACTCGCCCAACAGGCATCCAGATCCACAATTGACATGGGCTGCTTGCACGTATCTTTGAAATTCTGGATAAACCGGGCCTTTAACTCGGCCCATGACCCAATGGAGTTGGCAGGGAGCCCCTTCGACCAAGTGCGAGCCATTCCATCCAACATCAGGGGGAAATATTTAGCACATGCCGCATCGCTAACATCTAGCAATTCCATGGCCATCTCATAACTCTTGATCCATGCTTCAGGAGGTAAATCGGCTGTATAGTTAGGCACCTTGCGAGGACCCTTAAAATCCTTGGGCAGACGCTCATTATGTATGGCCGGCACTAAACATGGCACGCCCAAATTCCTAAAGGTTACATCTGGCTCCACCAAAGTTGTCGGACGAACCGGAGAAGGTTGACGGGCCGCATATTGCGCCGCCAGCTCGGCCTCTCGACGTGCTCTACCTTGATCCACCACGTTCTGAGCATCAGTACCACCGCCCGCCGGGTTATGTCCACGAGGCTGGTTATGGTTCCGCCCACTGCTTGATACAGCTGGTTCATCAATATGCCTACTGTAACTCCGGCTTGGGCGAGGGGTGCAATGAATCCGGCTTCGACTGTAAGAATAAGCCTGCTGCTGAACCAATGCTGTCTGAAGGAGCTCTCTAGCCCTCCGCATCTCAACCGCCGTTGGAGACTCGCCTTCAACCGGGATAGCCGCCAATCGTGATGCCGCAGCGATCATGTTATCCAAAGGGTAAGAGTAATGACCCGGTGGTGTTGGCATGTGTTGCGGCGGGATATTGTTCTGACGAGGCGGATCCGTGGTGCGCGGCTGAACCGGCGCTCCCGTCCCAGGCGCTTCAACCCGGTCCGCCACTGGCGGGTTACTGGTTCCTGCTCCTGGCATGTTAAAGAGGTTCCTCGCCTCGTAAACCGGTGGCAGGCGAGACTGATGCCTCCTCCTCATGACTTCGTTTGAAGCGTTCTGATCTAGCATGAGTCGGTAAGACTCCGACTAAATCCGCTGCGCTTGAGCATCCAACGTAACACGCTCCGCAGCCATCCTGGCATCTTCAGCTGCAAGGTCTTCCTTAGCTTGAGCTATCTGATCTTGCAATTTTACGACTTCCGCGTTATGCTGATCTTGATTATCCGGGTTAACCTCCATCGTCAGCAGTGTTGCCAAGGCATCTAGTAAACCGGACAAGACTTGAGCCGGCGGGCGCGCAGGGCCTCCTGCCCCGGCTGCCGTCGTCGCTGTTGACCCGGAAATCAATGCCGCTGCAGTTGAAGAGTGCTGCACTGGCTGCGTACCGGCCATGAAGATTGCAACCCGGTTCGGCGGCTCGTAGGGGTCCGGAATACTATCGCCATCGGAACAGCCCCCAAGCCGACCGTCTTGCAGTTGGTACAATGACTCGGTTTCACCGGTGGCTGACTCACCATCAGAATAGACAACTGTCTCACTGTCAGATACCGATTTATCCTCAGATTCCGCACCATTGATGAATCCCACAAAGGCACGACTCATGGCGGGCTGAACTCGGGCGGGTTTTGCACGCTGAGCCGTCTCGATGATGTCGGTGCAGGTGTCCGGCTCAGGGCCTGGTTCGCCGATCTTGCCAATGAAGACGTGAATTCCACCGAAGGGGACCCGGTACCCATACTCAATTGAGCCGGCCTCGGGGCCCCAGCCTTCGTCGTCGATGTAGAGCTTGCCGCGACGACTCTTGGTCATCCGGCCCACAGCGTATCCCTTGATCCCTTTGAAGTTGCCCTTCAAGAACTCGAAACCACCGTGCGCTAGCCCCACGGTGGGCGCCAACTGTCGTGGAATCGTCACGGCAGATGTCCTAGTGTGAGGACTTAGTCGTGGAGCCATCACAATGAGGTTAGCTTAAAGGGGTTAATCAGGACAAAGGACACGGGGAGTTTATACTGGTTCGGCCCCTTGCGGTGAAGGTGAAAGCCTAATCCAGTTTGAGGTGGTATTGCTAGGGTTTCGATGACCAGGGAGCGAATACACTTAACCTGGCTCTCGATCTGTTGTTTCTTGTCCCTAAACCGCCGCCAGGTCGTCCCTTTATATACACAGGTTGACGCCCGGCGGTTCACAGAATCCCGGCCGGCTCATAAACGTGTCCGGCTCGGTATCCACTCTTTCCTATCTTACAATACAAGTCATATACTTATGGCGGTTTACATCTATGGGCCCTAACTCGCCTTTGGGCTTTGAGCCTTCTTATTAAGTCTCCTTTGTAAGTTGCCATCTTCTATGTCTTCATGGGCTTCAATACAGGTAAATCACTATGAGCATAACCCGGCCCCTCCTGGGCGGTTTATACTCAATAGTTATATCCTCAACACTGTTATTGGAAGCGTACTTTGTAAAATGCGCCTTCATTTTCTCAGCTGCGGCTGAAAGGGTTATTTGACGGACGTTCACCCGTTAAGGGCTATAGTGAACACTATTCTGTCCACTATTCTGCTTAACGAACGAACGGCCGTTTCTCCGCGACCATGACTCCTATTGAGGTAAATCCAACGCCCACGTCTTCTGATCGTAGAGCCTATTCTGATGGCATCATTTTCATAATGTTTTGACACCGTGAAAATGACCATTTTGCCCTTGCCCTTCGATCAGCCCCTCCGAGAGGGAAACTTTTCCGGCAAATCTTCCCGGAGTTTTATCGCACTTCCACCCGGCGTATTCCTTCACCCCCAGGCAAGCCAACCTCTTATCATGAGCTCCTGACTTGCGTGATGACTTTGCTTGCACCCTGTGTGTGTGTGTTGCAGTATATTCCGGATCATTTGTTAGTGTGCACTGCCATAGCCCTGTTATTTTAGATGTGCCTGATGCTAGTGTTATTTACCACATGATATCATGAATTACTTCTATCGGCGTTCTGGGAACGGGGGTACCCAGACTTGCCTGCCTGTGGCCCACGGCGTGGCTCCATCGACGGCCTAGTACGGCCCAGCTTCAGCGACAACAACTCAAGACCCTCGCGAGGGGCCAAGCCTCGCGAGGCGGACGACACCAAGACCTCCACGAGGAGCGGCCTCCTCAGGATGACTCCAGAGGAGCGGAGATCTCTATGCAAGCCTCACCTCGTGAGGTCTGGATGACACGAGCCATGACGACCAAGGCCAGGCAGGCGCCAGCGGGCGCAGTGTACCAGTTTCCTCTTCGGTGCTAGAGAGGCAAGCGCAGGTGCAGAGTCCCAAGGAATCAGCCAAAGGTTTCCATTCCCGTGCAACAAGACCAAGACCGCCAGGACAGTAGGACGGAGGTCATCACCGAGCCCACCACAGCGTCACAACCAGAGGCTTTCGCAGGCGAAGACTGCTTTTGTCAGGATAGCATGTACTAGTTGTCCCCCTTTGAATTTGGCCCTTGTGGGATCCCTTCCCGCCTTTCATTTGGGAAGAGGACCAAGGCCGCTATAAATAGGACTGAGCCACCACCATAGAGGGGGACGGATCATTCAGATCACCCTCACTCTACCAGCCCACTCGAGCACAAGAACACCTCTCCTCCTGAGGCTGTTCGCCACTGTACTAGTTCATCCTCAGCCCCTCGAGGCCAATCCACCACAAAGCAGGAGTAGGGTTTTACACCGCAAGGTGGCCCGAACCTGGGTAAATTGCTGTGTCTCTTTTCCTTACAGTTCGTCGAGCTAGGCTGTGAGATTAGCGAGTAGGTAGACTGGGGGGGCACGAGTTCTTCGCACACACCCTAGAGTTCGAACCTCTCAAGGGTTTGCGGATCCCGAAATCCGACATTTGGCGCGCCAGGTAGCGGTGCGTCGAAGCTTCGCCTCTCCGTCCGCCGCACTCCGCCCTCGCCATTCAGCTCTCATGGCGGGTGCCTCTTCTCCGACTGGATCGACGGGCGCACACAGAGGCGCCGTGGGTCTCCGGGCTTTCCCCCCCGCCTTACGGCGAGTGCAGTAGCCGCCCAAGTTCAGGCCGGAGATGTCGCCTCGCTACGACGGCGCGGCAGACCCGGTGGGGTTTCTCCAGGTGTATGAGGAGGCGGTTCTGGCGGCCAATGGTGATGACAAGGTCATGGCGAATTGGCTCCCCATGGCCCTCATGGGTGCGCCGCGCGCTTGGCTCCTCGGCCTGCCGGAATCTTCGATGGCCTCCTGGGAGGAGCTGCGTGGCCTATTCGTCACGCAATTCGCGGCTCCGGCACCTCACGTCATCACAGTCATCCTCGGCGGCTCGCATGTGCCGCCCTCGGATCGCCACATCAAGCAGTTCTTTCGCCAGGCGGGCGACGCCCACGTGCAGCGGGCGGCGCCGCCAGGTTGGGCGGCGCCCAAGGCCGACCTCACCTTCGACTCCGGGGACCACCCCGCGGTCACGGCCGGCGCCGGCGCTCCCCCGATGCTCTGCACCCCCACCATTTGTAACGTGGTGGTCACCAAGACCCTCATCGACGGAGGAGCCGGCCTCAATGTGCTCTCGGTGGAAGCATTCAGCTTGCTTCATGTGCCCCATGGCCGGCTCCGCCCCACGAAGCCCTTCTCTGGAGTCGTCAACGGCTCCACCAACCCCATCGGGCAGATCCGCCTCCCCGTCATCTTCAGCACCCGCGACAACTACCGCACCGAGCTTATCGACTTCGACATCGCCCGCATCAGCCTCCCGTAGAACGCCATCCTCGGGTACCCGGCCCTGGCCAAGTTCATGGCAGCGACTCACCCTGCCTACAACCTCATGAAGATGCCGGGAAGCAGTGGCATGCTCACCGTGGCAGGAGACACCAAGGACGCGCTGTTGGCCCTCAAGCTCACCTTCAGGGCCACGGCGGCCCCACGGCCGACTGAGGAAGGGGCCCCAGAGGCTCCGGGGGCTGCGCCAGCGAAGAAGAAGCAGTTTTTCTCTCAAGATCGGGCCGAGACGAAGCAGGTGCCGGTCGATGAAGACGGGGTATCGGGTGCCACCTTCACCATAGGTGCCAGCCTCCCTCCAGATCAAGAAAAGGCGTTGGTCGACTTCTTATGCGTGAACAAGGAAGTGTTCGCATGGGAGCCCAAGGATCTGGTTGGGATCCCGAGGGGAATAATCGAGCATCACCTGAGGGTGTGCCCTAACGCACGACCGGTGAAGCAGAAGGCGCGGCGGCAGTCCACAGATAAGTAGTCGTTCATCATCCAAGAGACCCGCAAGCTGCAAGAGGCTGGTGTCATTCGGGAGGTGCAGTACCCAGAATGGTTGGCGAACCTGGTCATCGTCCCCAAGAAGGGTGGAAAGGAGCGTATGTGCGTCGACTTCACTAACCTCAACAAGGCTTGCCCTCAAGACCCCTTTCCGCTTCTGCGTATCGATCAGATCGTCGACTCCATTGCCGAGTGTGACCTGCTGTGCTTCCTAGACGCCTTCTCAGGCTATCACCAAATCAAGATGGCGGTGCAAGATGTTGAGAAGACGGCTTTCTTGACCCCATGCGGGGTGTATTGCTACACCTGCATGCCGTTTGGGCTGCGTAACACCGGAGCAACCTTCCAGCGGCTGATGCACATCGCTCTGGGCCGGCAGCTCGGGAGGAATGCAGAGGCATACGTCGACGACATAGTGGTGAAGTCTCGGGAGGCAAGAACCCTTATTGAAGACCTGGAAGAAACATTTGCCAGCCTGCGCAAGGTGGATCTGTGACTCAACCCGGAGAAATGTGTGTTCGGCATCCCATCCGGCAAGCTGCTGGGTTTCTTGGTATCGCACAGAGGGATCGAGGCTAACCCAGAGAAAGTCAAGGCCATAGAAAGGATGAGCCCACCGCAGACTCTCAAGGAGATGCAGAAGCTGGCAGGTAGCATGACCCCGCTGGGGCGTTTCATCTCCAAGTTGGGAGAACGCGCCCTCCCATTCTTCAAGCTGATGAAAAGGAAAGGACCATTCGAGTGGACTCCGCAGGCTGACGCGGCCTTCCAAGACCTCAAGAAGTACCTCACCAGCCCGCCGGCGATGGTGGCGCCACGTCCCCTTGAGCTCCTGGTGCTCTACTTGGCCGCCACGCCTCACTCAGCCAGCGCAGCACTGGTGGCAGTGAGGGAGGAGCGCCTGGTCAAGGGCACACGATGAGGCACCCCATCACCAGATGGGGTGCCGCGGTCTCAAGAAGGCGCTCCTGAGGCTCCGACTCCACCACCGGCCAACAACGCTCCTGAGACCTCAGCCAACCCCCCTGGCAGTGGGTCTCCTGAAGACGATACTCCTGAGGGCATGGCTGCCATGGCGGATGATAAGGCTCCTGAGGACCCGCAGACTCAGGAGTTGCAAGACCTCACCAATGCTTCCTCCCTCGTCGAGCACCCGGTATACTTCGTCAGCACGGTGCTGCGAGACGCGCGGGCATGCTACCCCATGCCACAGAAGCTACTGCTCGCGCTCCTTGTCGCCTCCCGAAAGCTGCACCACTACTTCCAAGGCCACCCCATCAAGGTTGTCTCAGCTTACCCTCTGGAGAGGGTGCTCCGGAGCCCCAACACTGCAGGAAGGGTCACCGAATGGAACATTGAGCTGCAAGCGTTCCAGTTGGAGTTCAGTACCACCAGGATCATCAAGGGTGCGGCCCTCGCTGACTTCGTGGGGGAATGGACTGACATCCCTGACCGTGAAGTGTGCGAGGACCGCTCCCTCATACCCGGCGACGAGGCACTAGATGGTTGGATCATGTACTTCGACGGTGCGTTCTCGTGCTAGGGCGCGGGGGCTGGAGCTGTGCTTATTTCGCCCACCACAGACAAGCTCTACTACGCCGTGCAACTCTGCTTCCAACACGGCGAGAAGGTCTCCAACAACATTGCAGAGTACGAAGGCCTGATCGCGGGACTCAAGGCCGCCGCAGCACTGGGGGTCATGCGCCTCACCATCAAGGGCGACTCGCAGCTCGTTGTCAACTTCTCCAACAAGGAGTACACCCCGAAGGACGAGCACATGGAAGCATACCTAGAGGAGGTACGCAAAATTTACAAACGATTCTGGGGCCTGGAATTGCAGCACGTGCCGCGAGGCACAAACAAGGAGGCGGATGACATCGCCAAGAGGGCGTCCCGGCGTCTGCCTCAGGAACCTGGCGTCTTCGAAGAGCGGCTCTTCAAGCCATCGCCAGCTCCACCCACCGCAGAACTAGCACCGCCTCACGAGGACCTCCCCCAGGCTCCTCCGTCGGGCACCCCGGCTTGTGGCCCGACCTCAGGAGCTCGCCTCCTCCTCGCAATGGAACCTCAGGAGGGGTGTTGGACCGAGGAGTTCAAGGCGTACCTACTTCGGGGCACCCTGCCGGAGAAGGAGGAAGACGCGGAGCGTGTGGCCCGCCAGGCCACAGCATAGTGCATCCAGTACGGTGAGCTCTATCGGAGGCGTCCAAATGACGTTTCTTTACAGTGCATCTCTAGGGAGCAGGGATGCGAGCTGCTGGCCGATATACATGGTGGGGACTGTGGGCATCACTCTTCATCACGCACCCTCATGGGCAAGGCATTCCGCAGCGGTTCTACTGGCCCACGGCGCTCAACGACACCACCGAGCTGGTGAAGTCCTGTGAAGCCTGCCAGTTCCACGCCAAGCAGATCCACTAGCTCGCTCTGGGCCTCCAGACCATCCCGCTCACATGGTCGTTCACGGTCTGGGGGCTGGACATCTTGGGGCCATTCCCACGGGCGCCCGGGGGCTACCGCTACCTCTACGTCGCCATCGACAAGTTCACCAAGTGGGCGGCGGTGAAGGCCATCCGCACCATCCCAGCCGGCTTGGCCGTCAAGTTCATCAAAGGCCTCATGAGCCGGTTCGGGGTTCCTAACCGCATCATCACCGATAATGGCTCACAGTTCACCAGCAACCTTTTCAAAACATACTGTGCTAACCTTGGAATGCAGATATGCTACGCTTCGGTGGCACACCCCAGGAGCAACGGCCAGGCCGAGCGCGCCAACACAAAAGTCCTGAGAGGCCTCAAGACAAGGACCTTCAAGAAGAAGCTCGAGGCCTGCGGCAGGGGCTGGCTCAACGAGCTCCAGTCCGTGCTGTGGTCCATCCGCACCACCGCAACCAAGCCGACGGGCGAGACTCCGTTCTTCCTCGGCTACGGAGCCGAAGCGGTTCTCCCTCATGAGGTTAAGCATCGCTCCACGCGGGTCTTGGCATTTGACAAGGCACGCCTAGACGCCACGTGGGGGATGGACATCGTGCTGGGGGAGGAATGCCGCCGTCAAGCCTTGCTCCGAGCGGCAAGGTACCAGCAGGCGCTGCGGCGGTACCACTGCCGCAGCGTTCGCTCCAGGATGCTCGAGGTGGGTGATCTCGTCCTGAGGCGGGTGCTCTCCAGGGAAGGGCTGCATAAGCTCTCACCCATGTGGGAGGGCCCGTTCAGGATCACCCGTGTCTCCAGGCCTGGCGCCGCGCGCATGGAGACGCAGGACGGGATCCCTATCCAGAATGCCTGGAACATCCAGCACCTCCGGAAGTTCTACCCATGAAGCAAGGCCCCGTGCCTATGAAGGTCTCCGCTCGTGACACTCTCACATAATAATGAGTGGGGCTGTACACGCCCCGGAGTCTCCTGAGTGTCGCCTGCGGGCCTCAAGGGGGCTCCCTCCCACATCCTAGTGGCAACACTCAGCCCCGCGCTGGTGAGAAGACTAGACTAGGTGCCGGACGTGGCTGTTCTTTTGCTTGCTTTCTGTAGTTGGTTTGCAACTTCTTAATGGAATTTGGAGTTTTCGCGTTTCTCGTTTGCCAGAGCTGGAATTTTCTTTTCCTCTTGTTTGTTCGCCTCTTCAGCCTTGTCCTAGGAAGAGCGGTAGTTGCCCGTCGGTCCTCCTCGCATGTCCCGCACGCGGGGGCTAGGTAGGTGTGTGTGCTTGGCGCTTGCCGCGACCACACCTCACCGAAGCCCTGTCGCCCCAGAGCTTCGGTTCTTAAATCCTTCCGAGACGCTCTCAGACGAGCTCGTGGGCATGCATACCTTCTCAAGTCCGTGCCTCCGGGCATCGCGACGTGGTGCACCAGCCACAACCAACCCATGCTCGGGGGCTCGCGCAAGGAAAGGCATGACACCCTGTGAAGTTTTCTAATAATTCTGCAGCTGTACAATGCCTCCTGAGGCCCGACGGCTCCTGAATTGTTAAGAAGCAAACTTCGCCAGATGTTGCTGGAGAGGCGCACCCTCGCAAGGTGGGAAACTACAGCAAGCATATCAAGCTAAGTTATTCTAACCGCACCTGATCGGAATATCGGTATCAAAATAACAAACATAGCATAATGGCACGAGTGCCTTGGTCCATTACATGCCCCAGCAGGGCCCTCTACTTGTTTCAAGTGCAGGAGAAAGGAAAGGTTAAACAAAAGTGGCCCGCACGACCGCAGCAGCTCCCGAGGCCAGGTTCCAGTGGCCCCCGGGCTCAGTCCGAGTCTTCCTCCCGCTTCACCGGAGCGCAGCGACGAGACGACCCGTCACCTTCCACGATGCGAGCCCGACGGCGTGGTGGTTGGTCGTAGCCGCCGCTGCTAGTGCTCTCGCCAAAGGAGGAGCCACCGCTGCTGAAGGAAGTGCGGCCGTCGTCAAGGCCAAGCTCATCGTCGCCGCTGCCGTCTTCTGGGCAGCACCCCGCACGACGACCGTCCTCCCCGAACACCCTCACGTAGAGGGTCACGAGGCCGTCGTACCTGAAATGAAGGGTGTGCCTCCCGCTCAGGCCTCGCGCGCGGGCAAACGCCTGCCAACCGCGGGTCAAGGACACGCTACCCGTCACGGTGACTTCGACCCCAACCTAGGAAGCCTTGCTGCAACAGCCGTCAGCCTGCAGCCAGAGGCCGTCAAGCCCCGCGACCGGTAGCTCACTCACGAAGAAGCACGGGAGTGGGAGCCAGGTGCCGGCGGGCCTCTCCGACCACACGACGAACTCCGGGAGCACATCCGTCGAGTGGAAGCGCGGCCGAGGAGGCCGGGCAACCACAGCATGCCACCCCTCGTCACAGGGGCTGCCTCGCCCTTGGCGGCCCCCGCCTAGAGAAGAAGCGCCTCCGCGGCCGCCCAAAGCGACGCCGGCCCCCGAAGGAGTGTGCCCGCGCCCCCGAGGAGCTACCGTCGGGGTCGCAGCATGCTTGCGGGGGTGGCCACACCCTCTCTTGGGTGGCGGCGAACCTGGCCCCTCATTGGGGGCCTTCCCTTTCTCGGCGGCAGAGAACCTCCTCGTCGGCGCCATGGATGCTACGGCAAGACGGGGAGGTGAAGAAGAAGAAGGAGCGAGCAGCGAGAAGATGGAGATGAGTGAGGGGGGCACTGCCCCTCCCCTCATTTATAGCTGGAGGGAGGCCAACCGCCGGCCTCCACGATCCCACGCAGTGATTGTTTTTCTCTGCATGCAGCAGAGTCTCGTCAAGTCGAACGGTTGCCGAGGTGGCGTGGGGAAGCGGAGCCGCCCACGTCCCATCAATCACCACGCGTCGACTAAGGCCGCAGGCGGTTAGGGCCCGCGGCGCTCCATACTTGCCCATTGGCTTCGCCTCGAAGCCAAATTCGAGCGCGCCTTGGGCCTGGGGGCTACTGTCGGTGTTCTGGGAACGGGGCTACCCAGACTTGCCTGCCTGTGGCCCACGGCGTGGCTCCATCGACGGCCTGGTACGGCCCAGCTTCAGCGACAACAACTCAAGACCCTCGCGAGGGGCCAAGCCTCGCGAGGCGGATGACACCAAGACCTCCACGAGGAGCGGCCTCCTCAGGCTGGCTCCCGAGGAGCGGAGATCTCTATGCAAGCCTCACCTCGTGAGGTCCGGATGATGTGAGCCATGACGACCAAGGCAAGGCGGGCGCCAGCGGCCGCAGTGTACCAGTTTCCTCTTTGATGCTAAAGAGGCAAGCGCAGGCGCGGAGTCCCGAGGAATCAGCCAAAGGTTTCCATTCCCGTGCAACAAGACCAAGACCGCCAGGACGGCAGGACGAAGGTCATCACCGAGCCCACCACGGCATCTCAACCAGAGGCTTTCGCAGGCGAAGACTACTTTTGTCAGGATAGCATGTACTAGTTGTCCCCCTTTGAATTTGGCCGTTGTGGGATCCCTTCCCGCCTTTCATTTTGGAAGAGGACCAAGGCCACTATAAATAGGACTGAGCCACCACCATAGAGTGGGACGGATCATTCAGATCACCCTCACTCTACCAGCCCACTCGAGCACAAGAACACCTCTCCTCCTGAGGCTGTTCGCCACTGTACTAGTTCATCCTCAGCCCCTCTAGGCCAATCCACCACAAAGCAGGAGTAGGGTTTTACACCGCAAGGTGGCCCTAACCTGGGTAAACTGATGTGTCTCTTTTCCTTACAGTTCGTCGAGCTAGGCTGTGAGATTAGGAGTAGGCAGACTGGGGGGGGGGACGAGTTCTTCGCACGCACCCCAGAGTTCGAACCTCTCAAGGGTTTGCGGAACCCGAAATCCGACAACTTCCATGTTCTCCCATGCCAGTAAAAATATTTTGAATACCATTATCATGTTAGTACTATGATTTGATCTCATGCCATGTTTGTCAACATTGTTATGATTTTGCTATGCTGTTGTCAAGCGATTGTTCCCGCTTATAATCGTCGATGTAATGGTGCGATGATGGAGATGTTGAATTGAATCTATAAACTAAACTTAGTTGGTTGATCAAGAGCCACCTGTCCGGAGTTATCCGTGCAGCCAGATTTGCCGGTATGGGACGGCCTTGACTTGGTCTAGCTTTGTGCTCTTTTATCGGTACCGCCAAAGAGGGAAGGTTATGCGCGCGTGCTGCCCTGATCAGGTAGGCGGCGATAACCTTGTGAGCCCAGTTATTTGTTTAGCCCGGGAGTCCCCGTTTGGAACAGTTGTTTGGCCACGACGGTGGCAGGTGTCAGGAGTGACACAGGGGCCAGCCAAGGCATGACTCCGGGGGAGGATGATTGTTGGTGGTACGATAGGAGAGTCACGGGTTAGGTAGGTTTCGTTGGAGCAACACTGGTCCACCCGAATGGGATCACGAGGCCAGGTGCTCCATGGTGTGGGTAAAGTGTGCAACCTCTGCAGAGTGTAAGGACCTATTCAAATAGCTGCATCCACGGTATTGGACAGTCCGTCCAGGCCTCACTAGGTGGTCAACCGCAACAAAGATAATAATGATGGAAGAACTTGTCTTATGTTCGGAAGTGGTCAGTGGATCACGAGTATTCTGAGGGTTGTGGGACAACCCAGAAGAGAGTAAGTTGGTGTCGGTGTACTAAGTATTGGGCCACTAGTACCCCGTACTTATGCACGGGCAATTGTAGCCATCCTCGCGGCAAGGCTTGCCGGGAACAGCTCAAGGTCGATTCAAGCCACCAAGGAAGTCATCAAGTCAGAGATCTGAGGATCAACGGATAAGCAAAGCTGGAATCCAAAGGCCAGCCTCCCCGGCAAGATCCTTGCCGGGATGGCCTGTGGAGCCCGGCAAGGCTTGGCGCCCGGCAAGGCTTGGCGTCCGGCAAGGCTTGGCACCTGGCAAGGTTCGGCGCCTGGCGAGATTCTGCCACTGTACCACCACTTCGGCACAGTAACAAGTCTGACATTCTGGGTTCTTCACTGGATGCGTGGCGATGCGCCAGTGGAGGAGAGCTTAAGCGGTGCTGATGGGATGGCCCATTTTTCCATCCCCAAGAAAGCGAGGACACCTCACGGTGCATTAAATGCGCTTGTCCTAATCCGTCAGGGGTTAGGTATGATACCCTGTAGCTACTTTACACCGCAATGTATGTACATTTTGCCACTGTGGAGACCCCTTTGAGCATATAAAAGGAGGCCCAAGGCAACTGCTACAGAGGAGGAGGACTTCTGGCCCATTCTGCATGCGTAGCTGCTCTTTGAACGTACTGTTCACTGCGAGCACTCCTGAAGGCTGGGCTCAAGAACATCAATAAGAACACAAAGCAGGAGTAGGGTTTTACGCTGATTAGCGGCCCGAACCTGGGTAAAAACCTCACGCGTCGATCATTGGTTCTGCTCTTTGCGTATACCTCTCCCCCAGCCGAATCGTAAAGGGGTCTCTCGGGATCCCATAGGTGTCGCATGCCGACATCTTTGGCGCGCCAGGTAGGGGGCTTGAAGGTTGCGTGAACCTGATCTAGTGCTCCGCGCCTTAGTTTCTTCATCATCTTCATCATCATGCCGCCCAAGAAGAAGAGCGCTGCATCAGCGCAGCCGTCCATGTCCATTTTGCCTACACCTTCGCGTACAGGCGACGGCGTGGGTGCGGAAGGAAGAGAACTAGAACCCCCGCGGTGTTCTGGTGATCCAAGCCAAGCGAGCGGTATCGTTCGCAGTGGCAGTGGTAACCTGCACGCCGCTGTATCTAGAGATGGCGCTGTGTTGCCTATGGGTGGCACAACGAACTCGAGAGATCGAAGGGCGCCTGTTGGAACTCCCGCGCCGGCGCAAGCCTCGCGACCTACCCAGGTCGTGCATGATGAGCGACGTCATGGCGCTGGTGGTTCAGAGCGTCCCCATGAAAAGGTCTCTGCGCATCGATCCCAAGATGCGCGGGGCTAGCATGCACACCAAGCTGCCGGCGGAGGTGGCGCACGGTCGCGTGACCGTGGTGGTGCTCCTTCTAACATGGTTAGGAGTCAGAGCACCTCATGTACCTCTCACTTGTCGCCGCCACCTACGCTAGCGGAAGCCTTGGCACGTGCGCAGCTGCTCCTCGATTTTCCTCCCGCCCCGGAGAAGATGGAGGAGTGGCGAGCTACTATCCAGAGCCTTATCGGCTTCGCCAACAAGGATGGACCGCAAGAGGCAGGGCCCTCGCAGCGGAGACCCATCGATCCGGCGCGAGCCGATGTAGAGAAAACCGGAGGTGGTGCAACCACAGTGCACTCCCCTCCGCGGCACCAGCGGCGGCCGACAACTCAGCAAGTCGACCGCCATGAAGAAGTTTCCACAGTGTCGTCCGATCCACGGATGCGCCGTGATCAGTGTCAAGTTCTCCAGGAACGAGGCAAGGAGGACGCTCGAACAACCATCGAGCAGCGACGGGAAGCGCGCTATCAGTCTGATAAGCGCGCGGGGCCGGCTGTCGACGAGCCTGCGCCAGGGGACGTAGGAGACTTGCCTTATGAGGTAGGGACTCCAGCGTTTACCCATGAGCTGCGGCAAGTCCGGTGGCCCAATTCCCGAACCTTCAAGCCGGAGGTCCCGGAGAAATATGATGGTAAGACCCATCCCTCGGAGTTCCTGAGCATCTACACCATTGCGGTGCAGGCTGCCGGGGGCCGAGATGACAAAATACATGCCAACTACTTCCCGTTGGTGCTCAAACCCAACGTCAGGTCGTGGTTGATGCATCTGCCGGAGAATTCCATTTCTTCCTGGTCAGATCTGTGCCATCAGTTTGTTGGCGCCTTTGTTGGAGGCCACCAAGCTCCTGGCCAAGAGAGCGATTTGCACATCATCCCTCAGAAGGAGGGCGAGTCCCTGTGCAAGTTTATGCAGAGGTTCAGCCGAGTGCAGTACAATATTCCTGACGTTCATCCTGCCGCTGTCATTAGCGCGTTTCACCAGAACGTGCGCAACCGCAGAATGCGGGAAGAGCTGGCAATGAACAAAGTCAGGAGTATTGCCAAGCTTTATGCTCTGGCCGACAAGTGCGCTCGAGCTGAAGAGGGGAGGAAACTCCCTGGTGAGGCTGTTGGCGTAGTGGGCGAGTCCGAAGATGAAGACGCCGCGGCCCCGTCAAGGAAAGGCCGGCGGCGGAACAGGAAGCGCGGAGGCAAGGCCGTGCTTGCCGTCGAGGAATCCGACAACCCCGGCGCCGCCAAGAAGGCCAAGGTTGGCGACCCCGGCAAGGATCTTGCCGTGTGCCCTTCCTGTCAGGCCTTGGCGGCTGCCGACAAGTCGGAGAACTCCGGCAAGCAGTATTGCAAGATCCATCGCACCAAGGGCCACGATCTCCAGAACTGCCGGCAAGTTGAGCAGCTTGCCGAGAAGCAGAGGGCCCAATATGAGAGGCGAGACAAGGAGAAGGCCCAAGATGGTGCTGAGGGGTCTGGCAAGAAGCGCGGTGGCCGAGGGGGTCGCCGCGGCAAGGCCAATCAGCAGAAGGATCGGCCCGCTCGGGGCCGAGACAAAGAAGGAGATGATGATGACGAAGATGATGAATCTAGTGAACAAGAATTCCATAAGGCTATGGAGGCCATGTGCATTGATGGGAGTGCCTCGCTGCATTCCTCCCACCGCCAACTCAAACAGTGGGTGCGGGAGGTCAATGCGGCAGAGCCATCCCCAGATGCGTGTAGGCCCCTGAAGTGGTCCAGCACGCCTATCATATTCGATGCCGAGGATCACCCCGATCGCACAACTGCGGTCGGGTGCTTGCCATTGTTGGTCTCCCCAATGATTCGCAACCTCAAGGTGACGAAAATGTTAGTTGATGGTGGGGCCGGCCTAAACTTAATCTCACCGGACGTGCTCAGAAAGCTCCAGATTCCCGACGAGGACCTCGAGGAAACGGGTACGTTTCATGGGGTCAATCCGGGAAGAACCCAGCCTAAGGGCAAGATTACGCTGCCAGTAACATTTGGCAGCGAGCTCAACTTCAGGACAAAGAAGGTGGTGTTTGATGTCGCCAAGATCCCCATGTCATACAATGGGATCCTTGGTCGGCCAGCGCTGGCTAAGTTTATGGCGGCATCACACTACGCGTACAATGTCTTGAAGATGCCTGGGCTGTTGGGCGTCATCACTATCCATTCCGATAAGAAGGATGCACTCATCTGTGCTGACCAACTTTACCGGGAAGCAGTTGCAGCACCTACCATCAAGGCACCTGCTCCTGCCACTGGAACTCACGGAGGGAAAAAGAAGACCGGCAGGAACCTTGGCGCGAACTCCGGCAAGCGCACCTCCTTGGAGTGCTGCGCTTCCGTCGAGGACGTACCAGAGAGTTCCGCCGGCAAGAACAAGAAGTCCAAGGCTGCTCCACCAGAGACTAAGAAGGTGCCTGTCAGAGAGGACGGAACAGGGGGAACTTTCACCATAAGTTCCACCCTAGATTACAAATAGGAAAGCGCGCTCGTTGCTTTCCTGCGGGCGAATGTCGACGTGTTTGCATGGCAACCGTCTGACATCCCCGGTGTTCCCAGGAAGGTAATTGAGCACCACCTTGCTGTCTGTCCTCATGCGCGGCCCGTCAAGCAAAGGGTCAGGAAGCAGGCCTTGGAGCGGCAAGAATTCATTGCCGAAGAGATTAAAAAGCTGGAGGTGGTAGGACTGGTCAAAGGAGTGCTTCATCCAACCTGGTTGGCCAATCCGGTCGTAGTGCGGAAAGTGAATGGGAAATGGAGGCTTTGTATCGATTATACAGATATCAATAAAGCTTGTCCAAAAGATCCCTTTCCCTTGCCGCGCATCGACCAGATTGTGGATGCCACCGCTGGTTGTGATCTCCTGTCCTTCCTTGATGCCTATTCAGGGTATCATCAGATTTTTATGGCAAAAGAAGATGAAGAGAGACCGCCTTTATCACCCCATGTGGTACGTATTGTTTTATACGAATGCCTGTCGGGTTGAATAGTGCTGGTTCAACATTTGCCAGAGCAATCCAGATTGGTTTTGAGCCACAACTCCATAGAAATATGGAGGCGTATATGGATGATATAGTGGTCAAAACCAAGGATAAAGCAACGCTCATTCAAGACTTAGAAGAAACATTTGAAAACTTGCGCAAGATCAACTTGAAGCTCAATCCTGAGAAGTGCGTGTTCGGTGTTCCTTCCGGCAAGCTCCTCGGATTCTTTGTATCTTGCCGGGGAATCGAAGCGAACCCCGACAAGATCAAAGCTATTGAGCAAATTGAAGCGCCAAGACGCATCAAGGATGTGCGTCGTCTTGCCGGCTGTGTTGCTGCTCTAAGCAGGTTTATTTCCAAATCTGCTGAGCACGCCCTGCCCTTCTTCAAAATTTTGAAGAAGGCAGGTCCGATGAAATGGACTCCGGAGGCGGAGGCTGCGCTGCAAGATTTGAAGAAATACCTTTCCTCTCCGCCGACGCTAGTCGCACCTAAACCACAAGAGCCGTTGCTGCTGTATCTAGCAGCAACAAATCAAGTGGTTAGCGCTGCGCTAGTGGCGCAGAGAGAAGCTGATGAGGAAGCAACACCAGCGGCAGGACCGCCGGATGACGCGGGAAGATCTTCCCCGGCAAGACAGGATCTGCGCAAACAGAAGAACCCGTGCAGAAGAAGAAGGTGGTGCAGCGCCCAGTTTATTTTGTTAGCTCTCTTTTACAAGGAGCTAGGTCAAGATATTCTGGTGTGCAGAAGTTGCTTTTCGGCCTCCTCATGGCCTCGAGGAAGCTGCGCCATTATTTTCAAGCACATGAGATCACCGTAGTCACTCGCTTTCCGTTGCAACGGATTTTGCAAAATCCGGAGGCAACTGGCAGGATCGTGGAGTGGGCGTTGGAGTTGTCCAGCTTTGGCCTTAAGTTTGAAAGCACTTCGACGATCGAGAGCAGGGCCTTGGCGGAGTTCATTGCAGAATGGACCCCAACGCCAGACGAAGAAGTTCAAGAAACAACTCTCCCCGGCAAGGAAATCGATCAGCAATGGATTATGTACTTTGATGGGGCTTTCTCACTGCAAGGCGCCGGTGCTTGCGTGCTGCTTGTCGCACCCACCGGAGAGCACCTCAAGTACGTAGTCCAAATGCACTTTCCCCGGGAGAGTTCGACCAACAACACTGCAGAATACGAGGGTTTGCTTGCCGGTCTCAGGATCGCGGCGGACCTTGGTATCAAAAAGCTCGTCATCAAAGGCGATTCACAACATGTCGTCAGGCAAGTTAACAAGAGTTATCAAAGTCCATTGATGCAAGCCTACGTAGATGAAGTGAGGAAATTGGAAGAGCGCTTTGACGGTCTCCAAATGGAGTATGTTCCTCGTGCCGAGAACAATATTGCTGACGACCTGTCAAAGCGTGCTGCCCTCAAGTTGCCCGTGGAACCAGGAACTTTTGTGCTCCAATTGACTCAACCATTCGTGGCGCCATCGATGCGGCAAGAAAAGAGAAGGAAGTTGAACTCTGGCCAGTACTTCCCGACAGAGCTCCCTGGAGACGCCGGCATGGAAGTTGCCGGGATCGACATGCCTGCCGGGGAACAACAGGCTCCGGCAGGGCCTCACGCCCTTGCTGTCGAGACGAACGTTCCCCCGGCAGAGGAGATGCCTTTAGTCCTAGCTGTTGAGCCTCAGGCTCCAGCATGGGCGCAGCACATTGTCCATTTCCTTCAGACAGGTGAACTCCCTGAGGAACAGGAAGAAGCAGAGAGAGTAGCCCGTCGGTCTGTCATGTACAAGTTCGTCGATGACGTCCTGTACAGAAAGAGACCGAACGGTGTGAAATTGAAGTGAATTCCTCGGGAAGATGGGCTGGAGCTGTTGGCGGACATACATGGGGGCATATGTGGTTCTCACGTAGGGTCAAGAGCGCTTGCCGGGAAAGCATTCCGGCAAGGTTTCTTTTGGCCCACCGCTCTCCAGGATGCGACTGCACTAGTAACCAAGTGTGAAGCGTGCCAGTTTCATTTGAAGAAATTACATCAGCCAGCTCAAGCTCTTCAGACAATCCCTCTCTCCTGGCCATTTTCGGTCTGGGGGCTCGACATATTGGGCCCTTTTCCCCGTGCTACCGGGGGCTTTGAGTACTTGTACGTTGCTATCGACAAGTTCACAAAGTGGCCGGAGGTGGAAGCAGTGAGGAAGGTGACAGCGCAATCGGCTGTCAAGTTCTTTAAGGGAATTGTTTGCCGTTTCGGTGTGCCCAACAGGATCATCATCGACAACGGCAAGCAGTTCACAAGTCGCACCTTCATGCAGTACGTCCAAGACCTTGGCGGCAAGATTTGTTTTGCCTCTGTTGCTCACCCGAGAAGCAACGGCCAAGCGGAGAGGGCCAATGCTGAAGTGCTGCGCGGTCTCAGGACCAGAACCTTTGACAGGCTGAAAAAGTGCGGAAGACGCTAGGTTCATGAGTTGCCGGCGGTTCTTTGGTCAATCAGAATGACACCAAATCGAGCCACCGACCAGACGCCCTTCGCTCTGGTCTACGGAGCGGAAGCAGTTCTCCCCACGGAACTCATATACGGATCTCCTCGAGTGCTTGCTTATGATGAGCTCGAGCAAGAGCAACTGCGGCAAGATGACGCTGTGCTCCTTGAGGAGAATCATCTTCAGGCTGCTGTGCGAGCTGCACGCTACCAGCAAGCTTTGCGACGCTATCATAGCCGCAAAGTTCATGCCCGAAGCCTTGAGGAAGGCGACCTTGTTCTTCGGCGGATTCAGTCCGCCAAGAATTCTAACAAGTTGACGCCAAAGTGGGAAGGCCCTTATCGGGTAGTACGAGTCACCAGGCCCGGCACTGTCCGCCTGGAGACCGAAGATGGCGTTCCAGTGAGCAATTCCTGGAATATCGAACATCTTCGCAAGTTCTACCCATAAGGCGTGGTTGCCGGGGGCTCCCGGCAACCACCCTTTTGTACAAGTCTTGCCGACAAGGCATGTGATCCTTTGTACAAAGCCAGGCGCAGACCCTGAGCACAGATGAATAAATTTAAGTGTTGTACATTCCCTTATTGATTCCCATGTTCATATTTATATATATGCATGTTTGTCTAAGATGTTGTATGACACCTAATCCCGGTAAGTTCTAACGAACCGCCAAGGTTTCATGTCTTTATTTTCTCTTCTTTCTTTTTCAAAAAGACAGAAGGATTTCTCGCGTGCACATTTGCTGGGGGGGGGGGGGAAGGGAGATATGAATACCAGTTGGCGACGTTCGGAATCGACGCTTGCCAGAAGAAGGACAGTGATAGAAAGCTAAGTCCTAAAAACTCAGAGAAAGTTTCTCTTTTATTACAAAGTTATTTCCTTGGACGATTCCGACTATTGTATGGAAAATCTGCACGCGAAGGAACCCTTGTTGTAATCGGTCGCGCCCTTATTTTGTTTCGAGCCCGCTCAGCGATTTAAGTGGCTGCACTGAGAACACCAAGGAGTCTTGCCGGCCGCTGCGCCTCCAGCAGGCTGCTGAAGTCCCGCACCCAGCGCTCGCGGCAGGTTGCGCGCCGGCAAGTTTTTCAATAAGCGTAGGATGAACTCCATACATAAAGGAATCAGACAAGGAAAGTAGCAAGCATGAACCTAAACATAGGCAAATTGTATTACATCCATGAGTTGCCGCAATTCTAACTTGAGACTTAATTGTCTTTTACATGAGATGACGACGGCAAGAAAAAAAGGGGAGGCACTCAATCCCTGCGCTGGCCTTCGATCCTTTTGATGGAGTCCACCTTCTCAAGGATAGGCGCGATGCACTCTTCAAGCGCCTCAACATTTGCATCCCTTGGCAGATGGCCGAGCGCGTTGGAGAGGTCGATGCCGGGATTGCTGTGCACCACCTTGATAAGCACCTTGCGAAGGACGGCCCGGCAAAGCTGGTGAGTCTCGTTGGCCAGTTGGGTCGCCCGGCTAGACTTGAGTGCCCTCAACGCGTTGATGATGCTTTCAAAGAACATCGTCAACCTGGCACTTGGAGATATTCTTTCCTCGGAAGAATACTTGAAGTTCGACAGGCCCATGGTTGACAGTTCTGTGGTAAGCTTCTCTGCGGTGGCGATGAGACGTCCAGTCTAGATCTCTACTCCCTTCTCGTACTCGGTTTGGGCGGCAGCGGCACTCTTGAGCAGGTTCCTCTCTCCTTGGAGATCCTTGAGTAGAGCCTTCTCACAGGCACTGCCGGTCTCGAGAGATTTCTGCAGCGTGGTCAGCTTCAGCTCCAGAACCGCAATATTATCAGCCGCAGAGGAGAGCTGCTTGGTCTTGTCGGACAGGGCAACTTGCATCAACGCCAAGGAGTGGAGGGTTTTTTCCCTGTCCCCCTTGAGCGTCGAGAGCTCCTTGCCGTGCTCTTCGAGATCTGTTTCCAGCCTCTTCACTTTGTCGCTCAGCTCGTTCTTGGCGGCCTCTGTAGCTTCGGCAGCATCGACGGCCTCCTGGAGCTTGCCGGCGTGACTTGCAGTCAGAGCTTCGAGCGCCTCCTTATGTTTTTGCTCCAGCTCCTGGGTCCGCCGCGCGACAAGATTCTCAATATCCTCATCCTTGCTATGAAGCTTGGCGGCGAGCGCCTGCTCACGTGCGGTGAGATCTTCCTCATGAGCATCAAGAGCAACGCGGCGCCCCATCAGGAGGGCATCTTCGGCAGCAATCCTTTGAGCAGCTTCATTGTGCGCCTTCTCCATATCGGATTGCTTCAGGAGGATCTCATTCCACTGCTGGCTCACTTGTTCCCGGCCGGCAACCAACTCTTGGAGGGCCTCGGCGTGCCAGATCTGCATTTGTGCGACGCGCCTTTGAAAATCCGCTTCGGCAGCCTCGACAACTGCCATTCTGGAGTCCGCCTTCTCTTTTCGGGTGCGATGGAGAGCCTGGAGTTTGCGGAAATTCTCGCCCATGGCCTGAAGGAGCTGATCCTCTTCAGATTTGCCGCTGCTAGTGCTGGGGGCGTCAACAACTTCGAGCCCGGCAGCAGCAATGATTTCTTCAAAAACTTCTCCTTCGGCTGGTGCCCCAGTGCTTGCCGTCCCCGGCAAGTTGACGAACATGTTCTCGCCAACCTTGAGGTACTTGCTGGATGAGGGGCCTTCAGATGTTGATGGCTGGTCTTCAGTGGCCGCCTCACCAGTGGTAGGGGGCTCTGTGGCCGGTGCAGCGCCTGGCGCTCCTGCGGCAGGAATGCTGTCAGTGCGGTCCTCAGCCTCCCTGTCGCCCCCTTCAGCAAGTTCTTCGGTGGTTTCCTCTTGTGCTGTCTTGGCGGCCTCCCCGTCAAGAGCACCACCAGCCTCGACAATGTCATCCTTGGTGGCCTCGCTGGCAGCGATCCTGTCTGCTTTGGCGGCGGCATCCCTGGCGGTCTCCTCGATGACAACATCGACATCCACGTGTTCCATCACAGGGAACTCTGAAGGGCGAAGGAGGAAAACAGAATAAGATCGAGGTTGAAGTTCGAAGTGACTAAAGACAGAAAGATAAGAGAAAAGGAGTAACAAGCGCTCTGAGGCAATCGAGTACCTGCGTCGAGCTGTCGGGAGGTGGCTTCGCCTCTCCCGCCAACTCCGGTTGCCGGGGGTGGGTTGCCGGAGTCCGCGCCTGCCGGCTCCTCCTCAATTAGGATGGGCTCGTCGGCAAGATCTCTTGCCGGGGACGTGCTTGTGGGCGGAGCGGTCGATGAAGGAGGCACAATGGGGATGTCTTCTCCTTGTTGCCGTTCTTCTCCTGCGAACCCAAAGATATCAGCGGCAAGAATGAAAGCCTCGGCACCAGTCAGCGGAAAAAGAACAATGAACTTACGCTGGGGGCTGTGCTGGGGGCTGCGCTGGGGGCTGTGTTGAGGACTGGACTCCGGGCTGACAATGACGGTTTCTGGCACGCTCATGGAGCCTGCCGGGGGCTCATCACCTGTAGAAGTCCTTGACCTCTTCGCCATCCTCTCCAGCAAGGTTTCTGTGTCACTGCAGAAACAATACAAGCAAGTCAGTAAGATTGATCCAGGATTAGAAGGTAAAAGCTGTGGCAAAGTACTCACTCTTCTTCCTCTCGCTCCGGAATAAAGCCGGAGATGTCGAAGTCGACCTCCGTTGCGATGTCTGAGTGGCGAGGCGGAGGAGGAGTCCTAGGCCGCTTGGCTGTGGCAGGCGCCGGAGCAGCTTCCGGTGCGGTAGTACGAGACCCTCCAGCCGCCCCAGCAGTGGCCGCTGATGTGGGTCTCGCGCGCCGCGCAGGCTGTTGATGAGCCCCCTGCCGCGGTCCAGTCTTGCCGGCCACTTTCTTGCCGGGGGCTTCGCCGCTCGAAGAAGGCTGGCTTGCCGGGATGCCAGATGCAGCCTTCCGAAGAACACGCTTCATCTTCTTCAGGGGTGGGGGCTCTTCTCGCGCCTCTTCTTCGGCCGTGTCCTCGCCGGACGAGCTCTCAGCAGCTGCGCTGCTCTCTTGCCCGGCAACCTTGTCCTCCTCGGCAGGCTTTACCTCCACTACCACCTCTGCGTCGCTAGCTTCCCACTCTGTGAAGCCGACGCTGCCGGCCTCCGCGGCAAGATTTGCCTCTTCCACTCTAGTAGCAATGTAGGGTACTTCTTGATCAGTGGTGGCTCGGATGAGATCTGACTCTTGCCGGACAGGCTTCTCCGTCAAGTTGTCAAAAAACTTCTGCGCTTCCTCCTCGCTTGGCTCGGCCCAGGTCAGGTCAAGGCCGTGGGCATTAAACATCGGCATGAAGGCAATGATTGACCCCAAGGCAGAATTGTTGCACAAGGGGACAATCCTTGCCGACAGCCGGTGCTTGTCTTCGCGCTGGAATAATCTTTGACGGAGAGCGCCAAGCTGGATAGCGGTCAGATTGTTGTTCAGTCCGGGGCGCAATCTCATGACATTTGCTGCGTTCTTGTATTCCCAAGCTGGCCTTCCCCTGTTCTGCAGAGGGGCGATGCGGCGGCGGAGAAACTCGAAGCCGATCATCTCCATCGTCAGTCCGGCAGCCTTCAGGCGAAGGATTCTGGTAGTGGCGATTGTGAGCCTCTCGTCCTCCGCTGCGGGGTCGCTCCAATCCTTGCCGCGGACCACCTTCTGTTGCCGGGGATGACAAAATGGATGGGGATCTGCTTCCTGGATCCAGCACCATTCAGCCCGCCACTCGTTCCACTTTTCGCGGTAAACTCCCTCTGGGTATATTTCCTTATTCCAAGCCCTTGGAATCCAGGCAATAGAACCAGAGAGGGCCTCTCCTTTTTGGATGCGAGGATAGAAATAATGGCGAAAAAGAGCAGAATTGGGGATCACGCCAACAAAGTTTTCACAGAGATGGGCAAAGATAGACATGCAAAGTACTGCATTCGACGTGAAATCGAGAAGGCGAAAGCCGTATGTGTACATGATATCATTGAAGAAGTCGGAAAAGGGAGGACAGAGCCCGCAATAGAAATATGCAGTGAAGAAAGGGTATCTGTCGGATCCGCCCTTGGAACAAGCACCTGGGATTACGCGTGTGGCGGGGTGAGCTTGCGTCCCTTTCGCCCACATGCATTGGTATCGCCCCTTCAGAGCTTCAGCATCGAGCGTTGGAGGGAAGACGACGAGCCTCTTCCGCATCTTCGCCAGTTCACTCTCCGGAACGTCGGCTTTCGCCTCCTTGCCCTTGCCTTTGCTGGCCTTGGGCGGCATGGCGACTGTGAGGACGGGAGCTGGGAGTGGGGCGAGCATCGAAGCAGCGGGCGGAAGAGGAAAAGGCTTCGCTCTGAGCTCGAGAGAAGGAAGGCGACGGTGATGGCCAGATTGAGAAGAAGAGGGGGGTAAATAGGTTTGTGCCTCTGCGACTTCTCCTTTTTATGGGGAAGGAGCGGGGCCGCCTCTTTTATCCCCCAATGTGAATGCGCCTCTATAGGCGCGAGGCAGTTGCAGCCTTTTTGGCACGCTTCCCATGTCACGCGCTCCGTGCGCGTAGTGGGGGGCACAGTAAAACGAGATATTTACGAGCAGTTAATTCCCTGCCACGCGTGCCCGTGCACTGTTTGGGCCTAGCCCAACAACGCCTCGCACTCGTGTATGGCCTAGGCCCGGGGGCTCCTGTCAGTGTACTAAGTATTGGGCCACTAGTACCCCGTACTTGTGCACGGGCAGTTGTAGCCATCCTCGCGGCAAGGCTTGCCGGGAATAGCTCAAGGTCGATTCAAGCCACCAAGGAAGTCATCAAGTCAGAGATCTGAGGATCAACGGATAAGCAAAGGTGGAATCCGAAGGCCAGCCTCCCCAGCAAGATCCTTGCCAGGATGGCCTGTGGAGCCCGGCAAGGCTTGGCGCCCGGCAAGGCTTGGCGTCCGGCAAGGCTTGGCGCCCGGCAAGGTTTAGCGCCTGGCGAGATTCTGCCACTGTACCACCGCTTCGGCATAGTAACAAGTATGACATTCTGGGTTCTTCTCTGGATGCGTGGCAATGCGCCAGTGGAGGAGAGCTTAAGCGGTGCTGATGGGATGGCCCCTTTTTCCATCCCCAAGAAAGTCAGGACACCTAAACGGACACCTCACGGTGCATTAAATGCGCTTGTCCTAATCCGTCAGGGGTTAGGTATGATACCCTGTAGCTACTTTACACCGCAATGTATGTACATTTTGCCACTGTGGAGACCCCTTTGAGCATATAAAAGGAGGCCCAAGGCAACTGCTACAGAGGAGGAGGACTTCTGGCCCATTCTGCATGCGTAGCTGCTCTTTGAACGTACTGTTCACTGCGAGCGCTCCTGAAGGCTGGGCTCAAGAACATCAATAAGAACACAAAGCAGGAGTAGGGTTTTACGCTGATCAGCGGCCCGAACCTGGGTAAAAACCTCACGCGTCGATCATTGGTTCTGCTCTTTGCGTATACCTCTCCCCCAGCCGAATCGTAAAGGGGTCTCTCGGGATCCCATAGGTGTCGCACGCCGACAGTTGGTATTCGGTAACAGTAAGCACTTTAAGCACCTAATGTGATCATTGCCATGCTATGTTATGTAGTTGATATGCCTGATCCATGTTATGCCATGCTTGATCCATGTTTTCCTGTTAATTACATGCCATGTTTAGAACAAATCTTATATAGGAATAGGGCTTGCTTTGTCATCTGCTTGTTTGGATGCTATGTATTTGGTTGTCTTGCAAGTACTTTAAAAGTAATCACCTGGCCTTGCACGTGGCCAGTTGCAGGAGAAGATCTGTCAGGCTAGATCGTAACCCAGCTTGTCTTGTGAGTTGTGGAGCCCAGCCAGAGATGTCATTGCCACTGAACCAAGACCTCTGCTGCCATTTTAGTTAGCCTTGGAGCCATGTAATATTGTTGTAAGCAACAGTATTGTAATACTCCATTTCATATAATATAGCCATTTTTGTGCCTGGAATTGCTGTATCATGTCTTTGGCATGCGCCAGGTCTTATCTTGGGGCTGGCGTGCGTCGGCCCTCTATCGGGGTGCCACATGACGTGGTATCAGAGCAGCCAGGCTGACAATAGGTTACCCTAGCATCAAACCACCCCTATTTTCAATCGGTAGTGAGCCCAATAGAGTTGACCCATCCCTGGCATCTGACAGGGCCACTGTTGATCAACAGGCAGCGCAGTCAGAATTTACGTGTCCCTACCCAGCTGTCCGCCCACCCAGCCACCCTGGATTGGATCGTGACCATACCCCGTTGTCGGCTATGCCGGCGTATCTTCTACCCGGCACGAGAAGGATCCACGCCATGCTGGTGTGTCCCAGCTCGACTGCTTATTTAACCCCTCCCACCTACGAGTCGCAGCTCTCTCCATTCAGTAAGCCAGATCCCCGCAAGAGAACCTAGACTAGTATCCCAAACCAGCAGCCATGGCCAGTTCTTCCAAAGCACCCACTTTCCATAGCCGAACTTTGGCTGATGGTTATCCCGGCTTTTTGCCCATCCTTTCGAGTATGCTCACCCAAGCCCTTGGCTGTAGTATTCCTCCAGTGTATCTGGTGTTCCAATCGGAACCCGTTCCCCACCTTTGTTGATTCTATGCGAAGGCACATATCAATCCAGGTCCAGCAGCAGATGGGAAGCCCATGATTTTTCAGGGCAAACCCATGCCCACCCCTGCATTTGCTGTCCAGATAGCTGCTGCGGAAGCCATCGCTCGTCTTCAATTCCAATGTCCACAAATAGCAGAGATGCGGGAGTTTCGCTACTTTCCCTCTGCAACCAGCACAGGTTGTGAGTTCTTCAGCACAGTCGAAGATGATGACCTAGCAATAGCTCGCCTGGTTCAGTTCATTGCTGCCCAGGGGCTACTGCTCTCCGGCATTCTTGGAGAGTTCAAATCCGTTGACCGTCACACCCTTCGGGTTGTTACGGAAGTATACCATGAGGCCCGTCAAACTGCATCCCAGGCCACCAGTTCCTTGTCGGCAAACCATGTGCCACCTTCGCAGCTAGTACCACCCTCGCAATCCGTGAACCCATGTCGACCCGGCATCATCCACCCAAACTCCATTCAAGGAGCTATTCGGCGACTTCATCGTCGGGATGTGTTCCGTCAGGTTCCGGCCGCAACTCAGCCAGTTGCGCCCCAACCCATAGAGGTGTCCGACAGTGAAGAAGGAAGTTGGCTCAGCCTTCGTCCCCCAGGAGAGCCCCAGATTGAGTAGGCCCATTTGTGGCTCCGGCAGTGAGCAAAGCCAGGAGATGCCGCGAGTATGCGTGTTGCAAAGATTGTTTCTTCGCTCACGTCTAGGATTAGGACCCTGTAGTTCGGAGTGAGTTGTTGCTGTTAGTTGCTTTGTAAGGTTGTGCTTTGTTGTATGCTTGTATTTCTTGTGCCTGTGTGCTGTTGTAATGTTGTGTATGCTTGTTTGCTCTGTGTGCTTGGTTCATCTGTCACTCTATTAAGAAGAAATGTTTAACAGAGCTGGCAGTGGATTCTTAACAAGATTTTAATCAGTAGAACACTTGCACCTAATAACAACAGACTCGCCCAGAGTCCCTAATGAAATGCGAGCTGGTGTAGGTGTATGTATACCAGGAGTACATACACCCACTAGCATTAAAACACCTTAGTGTAATCTGCTCGATATGTTTCTTTCTTCTGTCTGTATGTTGCTACGATGTGCTTTCTGCATTTTCTTGCATATTAGTCTAAATAGATTGCATGTGTATCGTGTGAGCAATGTCTGCACGCCAAGTTCATTCTCCTGAGTACAGCCTCTGCAGTACTCGGGTAGAATGCAAAGCCACCTATCCATACATATCTGTGCCTACTCCATTTGCCAGTTTTCCCGAACCCAGCGTTCTAGAAAACCAGCTCTATTCAATAAATCCCCTGTCCCAAAATCTTTTTCTCAGCACCCAGCTGCAATCTCGGAGAAATTCTAAGAAATTTTATTACAGCATAAACCGTTACAACCCCTCCAGTTCAAGATCTAAACCCTGATTCTACCCCAACGCCCGCTCATTGTGGACGTTGCTCGACGAGGAGTTACCCGCAGTGTGGTCCCTGCATTGATGCCTAGTCCTCATGATCACCGCCGCCTCAGGGAGCCACCACTCGGGTAGCGGCATCTCGGCGATCATCTAGGATCATCACACACAGCAGCAGCGAGAAGCCAACCAATGCCGCCAGCAGACTCATCGAGAGGATGGTGATCAGCTCCGAACCCACGTCCACCATTAACACCTCGCCTTGCGCTCCTGCAACCAAAGGAGAAAGACAAGAGGAAGAAGAGGTGAGGTAGGGTGCGAGGTGGAAGAGAGAAGAAAATTGCCGTCGTTTTATAGCCCAAGTCCAGTGTACGGTGAGCGAGGTCCAGGTGAACCGCACGTCGCTCGATCATGGGCATCCAGGAGGCGAATCCGCGAGCAGTGCCACTCGGTGCTGGCCAGCGATGGGAGTGCTCTCTGCATTGGCCTCATGCATGCCACACACTATCATCATAGGGTGCTTTATGCCCCAGGAGCTATGCGTGCGCAGTGCCTAGCCGCTCTCAGGACAGCGCAGGAGCGAGAGAGAGCCGTTGGCCGGAGAAAGAATAAGAAGGCTGCCAGTGGGCCCTAGGCCCACCTGACAGTGAGAGAGGCCACTGTTCATTGTGGTGCCCTGAGCATTTTTGGAAAAAGGAAATTCTGCTTTTTCTAAAAATGCCAGGGCTACCCAGCGGCCCCTACTCGTGGAGTAGATCCCACGATATCCGTATCTCGATCTGGGTGTACTGGTTTTCGGTACTCTTAACTCGGTTGTTTTCAACCACAGGGTTAAGACCCAGCCCAGAGGTTTTCCAGGAGGCGTAATATTTGTTCTGAGCTAACCCTAGGAATCTCGAGGACGAGATTCTCTTAAGGGGGGAAGGTTTGTAACACCCCAAAAATTGGGTTATCGATTTTTGTGTTGTTATTCCTTCCTAGCTTTCCTCTCCTAAATTTTTCCTCTGGAATCTGGTGAGTGACCAGGTGAATCCGGACAATTCCCAACCTCTTAGTGCCTTCTCATGCTCTTGTGCCAGTCAAGCTCCTGCCAGTAAATCCTGAATCTCATTCAAACCCTATTTCCAAAATATTGGAATTGGAAATCCTGCCTTTGTGTTTACAAAGGAGCTCTCATTTTCCTTGCTCTGTTAATCCTCCCAAAATTTCCAGAGATTCTCCCTCACTCATAAACCCTGGATGTGCAAAAATATTGCCAAGTCATATGCAATATTTTTCATCTAGAATTAATTCTTTTCCTGCCTCTATGAGGAATTAAATCCAGGAAAATATCTATCCATCTCCAAAGTTCATGAAAACTTGTGGAGATATTCTTTGTGATCATATTGAGCTCTAATAAAAATATTGGCCAAAATTAAAAAAGGAAAATTGTATTTTCCTATTTAAAGCCAATATTTTAATTTGGGGCCTTTCCAAAGGAACTACCATTTTGGTAGCTAGGAAGAATCCCAAATAATTTATGGAGCTTTCCCAATCCATATATTCACCATTTCCATCAAAATCTCAAGTTCCACAATTCAAAATTTGAGCACAACATCCCTTTGCAAATTCTGTCTAGATTTCTTATTTGCAAAAGAACTGCTTGATTCCTTGATCTCCTTGGGCTGAGATTTTGCAGGGTGATTCATTATGATATATTACCCCTGGACACCAAAAACCAGCCCATTTCATCTAGCCAATCTCGCTCAGTAAATTTACTAAGTTTCTGCCCAGAGGAAAGCACTGTGAAGGAAGTACCATTTAGGAGTATGCAAATGGTATGAAATTTTTATAGTGCCTCCATATGCCTAAATTATTGGTCTCCACCAAATTTGGGCCATTTTCATCTAGCCATTTGATCCCAGCATCCTCATCTTCATTTCTAGTCAGTGGGCAAGGTTACAAAGGAAGTACCATCTAGACTTGTCCATTTGTGCTGAAACTTGGCCGGGATGACTACCTAGTGGATTATTGACCTATGCCAGAGATCAAGCCAAGAGGAGCACTGTGGTGGCCACACCACATGTCAAACACCTTGCTGCTAGAAACTGTTTGACCTAGGTGCAGTCACACCAGGCCTCCCTGTTCTTGCTTGAGGGGTCAAGTCAGCTCAGGGAAGAGTGGAGAACACCCTAGACATCTTTTGGCATCGAGCAGGGCGTGGCACTGCCGTGGCCAAGCGGTGACCACGGGCAGAGCGCGCCAAAGGCTTCGGGAGCCGTCTCCGGCAAGCCACAGCTTGTCCGGGAGCATCGGCGAGCTCCCCACCACGTGCACGAGTCCTTTGGAGGCTTCTCCCCCTTGTCCTCTAGCCCGTGGATGGACGTGCCGACATGGATTCCCCACCGGAGTATCGCCATGCCTCGCAGAGCTTCGGTGCCAGCTCCTCTCCCTCTCGAGCCTTCTCCCGCAGCTATTTAAGGCGTGCCCCGAGCTCCTCTCCTCACCAACAACCCCCTCGTCCCGTCAACCGAGCTCCCCGAGCTCTCCGCTACTTCCCATGGCCGAAGCCTTGCGGTCGGCCTCCTCTTAAATTAGAGCCACCCGAGCCCCCTCTCGCCCTCTAGGCCACTCCATGGCGCTCCCCTCGTCACCGCAAGCACCCCCAGTGCCTCGCCTCGTCTTTTCCATGACCAGAGCACTGGCGGTCATCGCCCGAGCCAAACCTACCGTCCGCCACGACCGGCACCGTGGGCACCTCGGCCCTCTCCCGCGACCCTTCCTGGGTCTCTCCGGTGCGGCGCCACCTCCCGCGTCCTCCGGTGGCCGGACCCCGTCCGGGGGTGGCCTGAGCCGTCGGGAAGCGTCGGCGTCGGGCCGGCCGAGCGCCCCTGCTCCTCCTCTGTTCTCTGGTCGTGGGGAAGAGAAGAGAGGAGGGAGATAAGAGATGAGGTGGGCCCGCATGTCACCCTCACAACGTTGACCGGCCAGGCCCGCTGATCGGAGTAAGTGGGCACGTATTTTCCAAAATACGTTTCCTGTTATTGGAAGCGTACTCTGTAAAATGCGCCTTCATTTTCTCAGACACGGCCGAAAGGATTCTTTGACGGACGTTCACCCGTTAAGGGCTATAGTGAACACTATTCTGTCCACTATTCTGCTTAACGAACGAACGGCCGTTTCTCCGCGACCGTGACTCCGATTGAGGTAAATCCAACACCCACGTCTTCAGTTCATCGAGCCCATTCCGATGACATCATTATAATAATGTTTTCACACTGTGAAAATGACCATTTTGCCCTTGCCCTTCGGTCAGTCCCTCCGAGAGGGAAACATTTCCGGCAAATCTTCCCGGAGTTTTATCGCACTTCCACCCGGCGTATTCCTTCACCCCCAGGCAAGCCAACCTCTTATCATGAGCTCCGGACTTACGTGATGACTTTGCTTGCACCCTGTGTGTGTGTTGCATTATATTCCGGATCATTTGTTAGTGTGCACTGCCATAGCCCTGTTATTTTATATGTGCCTGATGCTAGTGTTATTTACCACATGATATCATGAATTACTTCCATGTTCTCCCATGCTAGTAAAAATATTTTGAATACAATTATCATGTTTGTCAACATTGTTATGATTTTGCTATGCTGTTGTTAAGAGATTGTTCCCTCTTATAATCGTTGATGTAATGGTGCGATGATGGAGATGTTGAATTGAATCTATAAACTAAACTTAGTTGGTTGATCAAGAGCCACCTGTCCGGACTTATCCGTGCAGCCACATTTGCCGGTATGGGATGGCCTTGACTTGGTATAGCTTTGTGCTCTTTTATTGGTACCGCCAAAGAGGGAAGGTTATGCGCGCGTGCTGCCCTGATCAGGTAGGCGGCGATAACCTTGTGAGCCCAGTTATTTGTTTAGCCCGGGAGTCCTTGTTTGGGACAGTTGTTTGTCCATGATGGTGGCAGGTGTCAGGAGTGACACAGGGGCCACCCAACGCATGACTCCGGGGGAGGATGATTGTCGGTGGTACGATAGGAGAGTCACGGGTTAGGCAGGTTTCGTTGGAGCAACACTGGTCCACCCGAATGGGATCACGAGGCCAGGTGCTCCATGGTGTGGGTAAAGTGCGCAACCTCTGCAATGTGTAAGAACCTATTCGAATAGCCACGTCCATGGTATTGGACAGTTCGTCCAGGCCTCACTAGGTGATCAACCGCAACAAAGATAATAATGATGGAAGAACTTGTCTTATGTTCGGAAGTGCTCAGTGGATCATAAGTATTCCGAGGGTTGTGGGACAACCCAGAAGAGAGTAAGTTGGTATTCGATGACAGTAAGCACTTTAAGCACCTAATGTGATCATTGCCATGCTATGTTATGTAGTTGATATGCCTGATCCATGTTATGCCATGCTTGATCCATGTTTTCCTGTTAATTCCATGCCATGTTTAGAACAAATCTTATATAAGCATAGGGCTTGCTTTGTCATCTGCTTGTTTGGATGCTATGTATTTGGTTGTCTTGCGAGTACATTCAAAGTACTCACATGGCCTTGCACGTGGCTAGTTGCAGGAGAAGATCCGTCAGGCTAGATCGTAACCCAGCCAGTCCTGTGAGTTGTGGAGCCCAGCAAGAGACGTCATTGCCGCTGAACCAAGACCTCTGCTGCCATTTTAGTTAGCCTTGGAGCCATGTAATATTGTTGTAAGCAACAGTATTGTAATACTCCATTTCATATAATAAAGCCATTTTTGTGCCTGGAATTGCTGTATCATGTCTTTGACATGCGCCGGGTCTTATACTGGGGCTGGCGTTCGTCGGCCCTCTATTGGGGTGCCACAGGACATTGTATCAGAGCAGCCAGGCTGGCTATAGGTTACCCTAGCATCAAACCACCCCTATTTTCAACCGATAGTGAGCCCAACAGAGTTGACCCATCCCTGGCATCTGACATGTGAGCCAAAAGGCACAAACGGTCCCGACCAAGGTAAGGTGGCAGCCATGGGTTACCGTGCGTGAGGCCGCAAAGTGATATGATGTGTTACATGCTAGATCGGTGTGACTTAGGATCGGGGTCCCGACAATGTTGGTATCAGAGCCTGACTGACTGTAGGATTATCAAGCCAAACTGGTCGAAGTCAAGTCTATATTTCTTTTAGTTATATAGGGGAATTGATTGTGGAAGGGAACGTAAGGCTCTTTTTACTCCTTTACCTTATGTCCTTCTAATCTGAGTCATTCTATCTTTCCTACGGGGTTAAGGAACTAGGCTTTCTCTTCTATCTATCAGGATCACGAGTTACTTTTCTGTAGACTCATAGGATTGGTTGATCAGAGTCATATTCCAGTTTTCGAGTACTTCATGTATAGTTGATTAGCAATATCACAGAACCTTGAGTGATGATGTCGAGTTGTTGCACTATCCCCTTTTCTGGAGGATGTCTCATGTTTTGAGCATTTTACTGCCGTTATACTGCCCAAATTATCCTAGGATTTTAGAGTTACTAATGCATGTGCAGTAACCTTATTTCAGATGGCCTCTCGCATGCCTTCACAGGTTGTCCGTTTGACTAGGTGCATCGATGTATCGGGTCACAGGGCCATATTTGTTCACCTCATGGATGAGGTTGGCTACCTCTAGTATCCAGAGTATATTGTGGTAGAGCAGTACAGAGATTTTAATCAGAGTCAGTACCTCTGTACCGTCAGGATCTATCCCTCAAACATCGGAGCCACAGAGCCTTCACACTGGTCGTTTGGTGTGGGAGTCACGATAGACATGGTTGTGCAGGATGCAGCACATTCTCTCCTGACTATACTTCAAGCTATTCATCCTTTGCTGTAGAACACAGAGTTCAGATATGTCCCAGCTTCGCTTCTAGGCAAAGAGGGCTATTTCACTGGCCTCTATACACAGTCTTATTTTGAGGAGTACGGATTCAGACCACCACACAGCTGCTTGAGGACAGGGATCGCAAGGTCCGTGCCCTCCGCATGGAGCTCTACACCACTCAAGACCGTCACTGGTCAACTTTGTTACAGCTTGCCCCTCCCGTCCAGTCGGGTTATCGTGATATGGTTGTGTTGTACCCGGAGCGGACTCATATGCCAACTCGCGTTGCTTGGCTGGAGGTGGGAGGCATCACCCCTCCACGTGGTCCTTGTTTACCACCACATGTGGGACCCAGGCCACACCCGAGCCCATACGACCCCCAGGATCCACAGGATGGTCTTCCCGGACCCCCATGTGCAGCTTCCGGGTTACGGTGTTAACCCCCACGAGACTTTCTATGGAGTTGACTGAGATCGACCATGGTCTGGAGTAGAGTAGTAGCAGTTGTATTCCCACGGTCCTGCGTGATTTGTGGGATATGACCGAGGTGTGTGTTGTGTTCCGGAGGCGTAGATAAATAATGTATAGGACCTTGGAATGCCTCTAATGAGATGTATCATCTTTCACCGTAGTTTGTACTTCAGTTTGGGCTTGTACTAAACTATGTTATGGTGTGTACGACCGATGGTATATATATGGCAGTTTGCTTTTTACCATGCTGCAAGGATGTTCATCTTTGCATTCCATGGTTTTCCACTACATTCCGCACCCTTATGTTAGAGTTGATGCCATCCTTGTCTAAACCGTGGTTTTGTTTTTCAGGATGGTGAATACCCGTAGTACCCCCACTGTCATCCATGAGCAGGGTGAGGGTAGTGGGGCCAGGGATAGGCACCTTTCCCATCCACCCTCCTTAGCAGAGGTCATGCTAGAGGCAGAGAGAAACAAGCGTGAGACTAACCGCTTGTTGGAGCGCATTGAGCAGAATACTGCTTATCAGCGCAATGCTATGGTGTCTATCCACGACTTTATCAAGCTGCAGCCACCTACTTTGCACCACTCAGTTGAGCCTCTTGATGCTGATGACTGGCTCTGTAGCATGACCAACAAGCTGCGTTCTGCGAACGTAGCTGAAGGTGATAAGGTCACCTATGCTACCTATCACTTGGAGGGTCCTGCCAGTCAGTGGTGGGCCAACTATGAGGCCATGATTCCAGCTGGTCAGATTCCTACGTGGAGAGACTTCACTGAGGCATTCAGTGAGCATCACATCCCTCAGGCCCTTATGGACTGATAACCCACAAGTATAGGGGACCACAACAGTTTTTGAGGGTAGAGTATTCAACCCAAATTTATTGATTCGACACAAGGGGAGCCAAAGAATATTCTCAAGTATTAGCAGCTGAGTTGTCAATTCAACCACACCTGAAAGACTTAATATCTGCAGCAAAGTATTTAGTAGCAAAGTAGTATGGAAGTAACGATAATGGTGGTAAAAGTAACAGTAGCAGTTTTGTAGCAATTGTAACAGTGGCAACGGAAAAGTAACTTAGCAAAGATCAATATGTGAAAAGCTCGTAGGCAACGGATGAATGATGGATAATTATGTCGGATGGCATTCATCATGCAACTATTATAACATAGGGTGACACAGAACTAGCTCCAATTCATCAATATAATGTAGGCATGTATTCCGAATATAGTCATACGTGCTTATGGAAAAGAACTTGCATGACATCTTTTGTCCTACCCTCCCGTGGCAGCGGCGTCCTATTGGAAACTAAGGGATATTAAGGCCTCCTTTTAATAGAGAACCGGACCAAAGCATTAGCACTGAGTGAATACATGAACTCCTCAAACTACGGTCATCACCGGGAAGTGTCCCGACTATTGTCACTTCGGGGTTGCCAGATCGTAACACGTAGGAGGTGACTATAACTTGCAAGATAGGATCAAGAACACAAATATATTCATGGAAACCTAAAGGGTTCAGATCTGAAATCATGGCACTTGGGCCCTAGTGACAAGCATTGAGCATAGGAAAGTCATAGCAACATCAATCTTAGAACATAGTGGATACTAGGGATCAAACCCTAACAAAACTAACTCGATTACATGGTAAATCTCATCCAGCCCATCACAGTCCAGCAAGCCTACGATGGGATTACTCACGCACGGCGGTGAGCATCATAAAATTGGTGGTGGAGGATGGTTGATGATGATGGCGGTGACGATTTCCCCTCTCCGGAGCCCCGAACGGACTCCAGATCTGGTCTCCCGAGGAAGAACAGGAGGTGGCGGCGGCTTCGTATCGTAAAACATGATGAATCCTTCTCTCTAATTTTTTTCTCCCCGAACATGAATATATGGAGTTGGAGTTGAGGTCGATGGAGGTCCAGGGGGCCCACAAGGACAGAGGGCGCGCCCCAGGGGGGTGGGCGTGCCCCCCACCCTTGTGGACAGGGTGTGGGCCCCCTTCAGTTGATTCTTTCACCAATATTTTTTATTTATTCCAATACTGATCTCCGTGAAGTTTCAGGTCATTCCGAGAACTTTTATTTCTGCACAAAAATAACACCATGGCAATTCTTCTGAAAACAGCGTCAGTCCGGGTTAGTTCCATTCAAATCATGCAAATTAGGGTCCAAAACAAGGGCAAAAGAGTTTGGAAAAGTAGATACGATGGAGACGTATCAACTCCCCCAAGCTTAACCCATTGCTTGTCCTCAAGCAATTCAGTTGACAAACTGAAAGTGATAAAGAAAAACTTTTACAAACTCTGTTTGATCTTGTTGTTGCAAATATGTAAAGCCAACATTCAAGTTTTCAGCAAAGATTATTAACTAACCATATTCACAATAACCTTTAGGCCTCGCGTTTACTCATATCAATGGCACAATCAACTAGCGAGCAATAATAATAAATCTCAGATGACAACACTTTTTCAAAACAATCATGATATGATATAACAAGATGGTATCTCGCTAGCCCTTTCTGAGACCTCAAAACATAAATGTAGAGCACCCCTGAAGATCAAGGACTGACTAGACATTGTAATTCATGGTAAAAGAGATCCAGTCACAGTCATACTCAATATCAATTATTAGCAAAGCATACAAATGACAGTAGTGCTCTCTAACTAGTGCTATTTATAAGAGAATGATGACTCAACATGAAAGTAAATAGATAGGCCCTTCGCGGAGGGAAGCAGGGATTTGCAGAGGTGCCAGAGCTCGAGTTTTTAAAACAGAGATGAATATAATTTTGAGCGGTATGCTTTCATTGTCAACATAACAACCAAGAGATCTCAATATCTTCCATGCTACATACATTATAGGCGGTTCCCAAACAGAATGGTAAAGTTTTTTTACTCCCCCTCAACCAACAAGCACACTCCACGGCTGGTCCAAAACAACGGGTACCGTCCATACAAGCAACAATCCTGGTGGAGTTTTGTTTTAATTTATTTTGATTTGATTTGAGCATGGGACTGGGCATCCTAATTACCAGCCATTTTCTCGTGAATGATGAGCGGAGTCCACTCATAGCGAGAATAACCCACCTAGCATGGAAGATACTGACAGCCCCCAGTCGCTACATGAGCGATTCGGGCATAAAAAACAGATTATCATTGGAAGGTTTAGAGTTTGGCACATGCAAATTTACTTGGAACGGCAGGTAAATACCGCATATAGGAAGGTATGGTGGACTCATATGGAATAACTTTGGGTTTATGGAAGCGGATGCACAAGCAGTATTCCCGCTTAGTACAAGTGAAGGCTAGAAAAAGACTGGGAAGCGACCAACTAGAGAGCGACAACAGTCATAAACATGCATTGTGATTAACCAACATTGAATGCAAGCATGAGTAGGATATAAATCACCATGAACATAAATATCGTGGAGGCTATGTTGATCTTGTTTCAACTACATGCGTGAACATGTGCCAAGTCAAGCCACTCGAATCATTCAAAGGAGGATACCATCCTATCATACTACATCACAACCATTTTAAAAGCATGTTGGCACGCAAGGTAAACCATTATAAACTCCTAGCTAATTAAGCATGGCATGAGTAACTATAATCTCTAATTGTCATTGCAAACATGTTTCATTCATAATAGGCTGAATCAAGAACGATGAACTAATCATATTTACAAAAACAAGATAGGTCGAGTTCATACCAGCTTTTCCTCATCTCAATCATTTCATCATATATCGTCATTATTGCCTTTCACTTGCATGACCGAACGATGTGAATAATAATAATTGTGCACGTGCATTGGACTAAGCTAGAATCTGCAAACATTTATTCAAAGGAGAAGACAAGGTAATATGGGCTCTTTGTTAGATCAACAATAATGCATATGAGAGCTACTCAACATTTTCATCATGGTCTTCTCTCCTCGGCCCCTAAAGAAAAGAATTTCAAAGAAACACACTGAAATGTTTTTGGAGTTTTTGTTTTTCTGAAGAAAGTAAAACAAGAACGAGAAAAACTATCTACACGGGAAAGCTCCCAACAAGCAAAAGAAGAACGAGAAATCTTTTTGGGTTTTCTTTAATACTACAACTAAGCACGAAAAGTAAACTAAGCTACAACTAATATTTTTTTCTCAAAGGTTTTCAAACACACAAGAAGAAAGCGGGAAAAAGAAATAGACTAACATGGATAATACAATGAAAAAGTATGAACACCGACAACTAGAATGAGTGTGTGAACATGAATGTAATGTCGGTGAGAAATACGTACTCCCCCAAGCTTAGGCTTCTGGCCTAAGTTGGTCTAAGCCCATGGATCAAAGTAGCCCTCTCCGGTGTACTGAGGAGGATCCTAGGGGTTCCACTGGTTAGCGAGCTCCTGTGGCTCCCAATGATAAATAGACTTCTGATATGGATCAGGTGATGGATCTGGCTCTGGAACTGGAGATCGCGTCCCCTCCCAGTATGCGTAAATGTCCGCGGGCATGATGAAGTACCTGCCTGAATGAATATCGAACAAAGAAGGTGCAGGCAAGGTAATAATCTGAAAAGTATCCTCGCTAAATATCAAGTTATAAACGAGTCTCTTTTCCTCATCATAGCGAATAAACTTATGTGCTACCATGCTATCATAATCTAAGTATATAGTGGGTAGCAGTTTCTCCTCTTTCTCATTATGCCTAATGGGTATCTCAAAGCATCTAGCAAGTCAAGACGCGAAGATACCTCCAAAAATAGGACCCTTAGTACAGTTGAGACTCAACCGTCTAGCAACCATAGCGCCTAAACTGAAAGTTTTATCGCGAAGTAAAGCATGGCGTAAAATGGCAAGGTCAGGAGCACTAAGGCCTCCACTCTCCCCGCGACCAATTAAACATCTCCCAGCAAATAATGAGTAGTAGCGCAAAACAGGAAAATGTAAACTAGCTACTCTCGCTTCCGACACCTTTCTCCTTTCCCCTACGGTAACTTCATTAATAAAATCTTCCACATCACTAGGACGTGGTTCCTCGACGCTACCCTCATAAGGTAATTTACAAACCTCACAAAAGTCATAAAGCGTCATCTCCTTATGCTCATCATATAAGTGAAACTCTACCGTGGGTGGTGATCTCCTAGCATGAAAATGAAAATTTTGCACGAAAGTATTAGTGAGTAGGAGATACTGATCACACTGGTCATGGAGGAAGTTAGTGATGCCTGCATTCTCAGCCAAATAATAGAAATCCTCATAAATTCCGGCCGCTTCCAAGAATGCATCACATGGCCATTCACACGGCCGAATCTCTGCGGCACGAGGAAGATTGTACTTGGGCTTTTCCTTCTCCTGATTTCCTTTTTCCTTCGAACCCCGGCTCGAGGAGCCTCTCAACAATCTACTCATCATTTTCTTCCTCTGAAAATTTTCTGAAATTTTTAGCGACTCAAAATAAAAGTGAACCAAACTCAACAAAACTGATAGCAACTACTCCTACAAGTGCCTAGAGGCTATATCATGCATCAAAACTACTTTGGACCATATAAATTTGACATGCAGGCTCAAGAATAGGGTCACTACAACAGCAAAAATTTGCAATATATAAAGCACTAGACAAAAACTAATTGGACCATTGGAGGAGTCACATACCGAAGAATAATCCCCCAAAACAGTTTTTGCAAATGGAGCTTTACACAAGGAGATCAAAAATGGCAGCAAGATGAGCTAGAACACGGGTTTGAGCACTAGGATGATTTTTCTGGAGGAAGACAAAGTGGATGGGTGATGGAATAAGTGAAGGGGGCCACGTGGGACCCACAAGACTGGGGGGCGCGCCCAGGGGGGTAGGGCGCGCCCTCCGTCCTTGTGGACAGGTGGTGGGTCCCCCTGGTGTGTTCTTAGTGCCAGAAATTCTCAAATATTCTATAAAAAATCATACTAAATTTTCAGGGCATTTGGAGAACTTTTATTTTCGGGTCATTTTTTATTTCACGGATAATTCAGAAAACAGACAGAAAATACTATTTTTGCTTTATTCATTCTAAATAACAGAAAGTAAAAAGTAGGTACAGAAAGTTGTGCCTTCTAAATTCATCCATCTCATGCCCATCAAAAGGAATCCGTTAACAAGGTTGATCAAGTCTTATTAACAAACTTCTTCCAAATGACATGAAACCGGAGAATTTTTGAATAACACTAGGTTACCTCAACGGGGATATGCATGCCCCCAACAATGAGAATATCATATTTGTTTTTGACAGTAGGAAGAGGGAATTCAAAACCTCCAATAGTAATAGTTGAAAATTTTCCAATAGAATTGATACTATGAACTTGAGGTTGTATCTTCAGAAAGTGTACCGTATGCTCATTACCATTAACATGAAAAGTGACATTGCCTTTATTGCAATCAATAACAGCCCCTGCAGTATTCAAAAAGGGTCTACCAAGGATGATCGACATACTGTCGTCCTCGGGAATATCAAGAATAACTAAGTCCGTTAAGATAGTAATGTTTGTAACCACAACAGGCACATCCTCACAAATACCGATGGGTATAGCAGTTAACTTATCAGCCATTTGCAAAGAGATTTCAGTAGGTGTCAACTTATTCAATTCAAGTCTACGATATAAAGAGAAAGGCATAACACTAACACTGGCTCCAAGATCACATAAAGCAGTTTTAACATAGTTTCTTTTAATGGGGCATGGTATAGTTGGTACTCCTGGATCCCCAAGTTTCTTTGGTATTCCACCCTTAAAAGTGTAATTAGCAAGCATGGTGGAACTTTCAGCTTCCGGTATCTTCCTTTTATTAGTAACAATATATTTCATATACTTAGCATAAGGAGGCATTTTAAGCATATCAGTTAAATGCATACGCAAAAAGATAGGTCTAATCATTTCAGCAAAGCGCTCAAAATCCTCATCATCCTTTTTCTTGGATGGCTTAGGAGGAAAGGGCATGGGTTTCTGAACCCATGGTTCTCTTTCTCTACCATGTTTTCTAGCAACAAAGTCTCTCTTACCATAACATTGATTCTTTGATTGTGGGTTATCAAGATCAACAACAGGTTCAATCTCTACATCATTATCATTACTAGGTTGAGCATCAACATGAACATCATCATTAACATTATCACTAGGTTCATGTTCATCACCAGATTATGTCTCAGCATCATAAATAGAAATATCATTTGGATTCTCAGGTGTGTCTGTGACAGGTTCACTAGAAGTATGCAAAGTCCTATCAGATTTCTTTTTCTTTTTATTACTAGGACTAGATGCATCAGTATTAATTCTCTGAGAATCTTGCTCAACTCTCTTAGGATGGCCCTCAGGATACAAAGGTTCCTGAATCATTTTACCACCTCTAGTCATAACCCTAACAGCATCATTATTGTTCTTACTATTCAACTCATTAAGCAAATCATCATGTGCCTTAAGTACTTGTTCTACTTGAGTTGTAACCATGGAAGCATGTTTACTAATAAGCTTAAGATCATTAACAATTCTACTAATAGAATTACCCAAGTGGTCAAGCATGTAAGCATTATGTTTCAATTGTCTACTAACATAAGCATTGACTAGCAGACTTATTATGAGGAATATCACCTTCATCAAATCTACGGAGAGAGTTTACCTCTACTACCTGTGTCGGGTTATCAAGACCATGTATTTCTTCAATAGGAGGTAAATTCTTAACATCTTTAGCTTTAATACCTTTTTCTTTCATAGATTTCTTTGCCTCTTGCATATCTTCAGGACTGAAAAATAGAATACCTCTTTTCTTCGAGGTTGGCTTAGGAGTTGGTTCAGGAAGTGTCCAATCATTATCATTACTCAATATATTATTCAATAGGAATTCAGCTTGCTCAACAGTTTGTTCCCTGAAAATACAACCAGCACAACTATCTAGGTGGTCCCTAGAAGCATCGGTTAGTCCATTATAAAAGATATCAAGTATTTCATTTTTCTTGAGAGGATGATCAGGAAAAGCATTAAGTAATTGGAGAAGCCTCCCCCAAGCTTGTGGGAGACTCTCTTCTTCAGATTCCACAAAGTTAAATATTTCCTGTAAGGCAGCTTGTTTCTTATGAGCAGGGAAATATTTTTGAGAGAAGTAATAAACCATATCCTGGGGACTACGCACACAACCAGAAACAAGAGAATTAAACCATAACTTAGCATCACCATTTAACGAGAAAGGAAACAATTTAAGAATATAATAGTAGCGAAATTTTTCCTCATGAGCAAATAGGGTGGCTATATCATTCAATTTAGTAAGATGTGCCACAACTGTTTCAAATTCATAACCATAGAAAGGATCAGATTCAAACAAAGTAATTAACTCAGGATCGACAGAGAATTCATAATCCTTATCAGTAACAAAGATAGGTGAAGTAGCAAAATTGGGATCATATTTCATTCTAGCATTCAAGGATTTTTCTTTCAGCTTAGCTAACAGTTTCTTAAGATCTTCTCTATCATTGCAAGCAAGAAAGTCTCTAGCAGTTTCTTCATCCATAATATAACCCTTAGGTACAATAGGCAATTCATATCTAGGGGGAGAATCATAATCTTCAGTTTCAATAATATCATCAGTTTTAGCAATTTCATTTTCTCTAACCCTAGCAAGTTTTTCATCAAGAAATTCACCTAGTGGCACAGTATTATCAAGCAAAGCAGTAGCAACATCATTAGCATCATGCATAGCAGAAGTGGCATCATCAATTACTTGCAACATATCAGAATTACTAGCAGGTGTAGGTGTCGCAAGCTTACTCAAAACAGAAGGTGAATCAAGTGCAGAGCTAGATGGCAGTTCCTTACCTCCCCTCGTAGTAGAGGGAAAAATCTTGGTTCTAGTATCTTTCAAATTCCTCATAGTGATCAACAGATATAAATCCCAAGTGACTCAGAGAATAGAGTTATGCTCCCCGGCAACGGCGCCAGAAAAAGGTCTTGATAACCCACAAGTATAGGGTATCGCAACAGTTTTCGAGGGTAGAGTATTCAACCCAAATTTATTGATTCGACACAAGGGGAGCCAAAGAATATTCTCAAGTATTAGCAGCTGAGTTGTCAATTCAACCACACCTGAAAGACTTAATATCTGCAGCAAAGTATTTAGTAGCAAAGTAGTATGGAAGTAACGATAACGGTGGCAAAAGTAATAGTAGCAATTTTGTAGCAATTGTAACAGTGGCAACGGAAAAGTAACCTAGCAAAGATCAATATGTGAAAAGCTCGTAGGCAATGGATCAATGATGGATAATTATGTCGGATGGCATTCATCATGCAACAGTTATAACATAGGGTGACACAGAACTAGCTCCAAATCATCAATATAATGTAGGCATGTATTCCGAATATGGTCATACGTGCTTATGGAAAAGAACTTGCATGACATCTGTCCTACCCTCCCGTGGCAGCGGGGTCCTATTGGAAACTAAGGGATATTAAGGCCTCCTTTTAATAGAGAACCGGACCAAAGCATTAGCACTGAGTGAATACATGAACTCCTCAAACTACGGTCATCACCGGGAAGTGTCCCGACTATTGTCACTCCGGGGTTGCTGGATCATAACACATAGTAGGTGACTATAACTTGCAAGATAGGATCAAGAACACAAATATATTCATGGAAACATAAAGGGTTCAGATCTGAAATCATGGCACTCGGGCCCTAGTGACAAGCATTAAGCATAGCAAAGTCATAGCAACATCAATCTTAGAACATAGTGGATACTAGGGATCAAACCCTAACAAAACTAACTCGATTACATGGTAAATCTCATCCAACCCATCACCGTCCAGCAAGCCTACGATGGGTTTACTCACGCACGGCGGTGAGCATCATGAAATTAGTGATCGAGGATGGTTGATGATGACGACGGCGATGATTTCCCCTCTCCGGAGCCCCGAACGGACTCCAGATCTGGTCTCCCGAGGAAGAACAGGAGGTGGCGGCGGCTCCGTATCGTAAAACGCGATGAATCCTTCTCTCTGATTTTTTTCTCCCCGAACATGAATATATGGAGTTGGAGTTGAGGTCGATGGAGGTCTAGGGGGCCCACAAGGACAGAGGGTGCGCCCCAAGGGGTGGGCGTGCCCCCACCCTTGTGGACAGGGTGTGGGCCCCCTTTGGTTGATTCTTTCGTCAATATTTTTTATTTATTCCAAAACGGATCTCCGTGAAGTTTCAGGTCATTCCGAGAACTTTTATTTTTGCACAAAAATAACACCATGGCAATTCTGCTGAAAACAGCGTCAGTCCGGGTTAGTTCCATTCAAATCATGCAAATTAGGATCCAAAACAAGGGCAAAAGAGTTTGGAAAAGTAGATACGATGGAGACGTACCATGGACCGCAAGAGGGAAGACTTATATAATCTTGTTCAGGTCAGGATGACCATGGATGCTTATAGCAGAGAGTTTGCGAACCTCGCCCGCTATGCTTTAGAGGAGGTATCCATGGGTGCCAAGAAGCAGGCCAGGTTCAGGAAGGGGCTCAACCCTGAGTTGCGTCGTGAGCTTCACTTACACAATTGTGCTACCTTCCAGGGTCTTGTGAACAAGACCATTAATGCAGAAACAGGACATGCTACTGATACGTCTTCAACGTATCTATAATTTATGAAGTATTCATGCCATGTTTATAACAATTTTATATGGTTTTGGTATGATTTGCATGGAACTAACCCGGACTGACGCTGTTTTCAGCAGAACTACCGTGGTGTTGTTTTTTGTGCAGAAATAAAAGTTCTCCAAATGCAATGAAACTTTTTGACGATTTTTTTTGGAATAAAAGAGGCACTAGAAGCTTCGTGGGAGGACCAGAAGGTGAAGGTGGTGGGCACAAGACATCTTTGCATGCCAGGAGGCCAAGGCGTGCCCAGGTGGGTTGTGCTCACCTCGAGGCCCATCTTCGCGTGATTCCAACGCTGAAAAATCCTATAAATAGAGAAACCCCTAGAAATAAACCTAGATCAGAAGTTCCGCCACCGCAAGCCTCTATAGCCACAAAAAACCAATCTAGACCCGTTCCAGCACCCTGCCGGAGGGGGAAATCATCACCGGTGGCCATCTTCATCATCCCGACGGCCACCATGATGAGGAGGGAGTAGTCCACCCTCGGGGCCGAGGGTTTGTACCAGTAGCTATGTGTTTAATATCTCTCTCTCTCTCGTGTTCTTGAGATGTCACGATCTTGATGTATCGCGGGCTTTGTTAATATAGTTGGATCATATGGTGTTTTGCCCTCTCTATCTTCTTGTGATGAATTGAGTTTTCCCTTTGAGATTTCGTTTTATCGGATTGAATACTTTTATGGATTTGACAGCACTTGATCTATGTCTTGGCACTCAACTCGCGGATTCCCGAGGTGACATTGGGGTAATCTATGCATAGGGGTTGATGCATGTTTTCGTCCTTGTTTCTCCGGTAGAAATCTTGGGGCACTCTTTGATGTTCTTGGTGTTGGATTGAGTATTATGAATATGAAATTGTTTGATGTGTATCGTATAAATAACTCATGGATACTTGTGGTGACATTGGAGTATCTAGGTGATATTAGAGTTGGTTGATGCATATCATATGGTGTTATTTTAGTACGAACTCTTTGATAGATCGAACAGAAAGAATAACTTTGTGTTATTTTAGTACGAACTCTTGAATAGATCGAATGGAAAGAATAACTTTAAGGTGGTTTCATACCCTACAAACAATTTCTTCTTATGTTCTCCGCTAGATAAGAACTTTGGAGTGATTCTTCATCGCACGTTGAGGGGTGGTTATATGATCCAATTAGATTAGCATTGTTGAGAGATTGCACTAGCGAAAGTACGGACCCTAGGCCTCATTTTCAAGCATTGCAATACCGTTTGTGCTCACTTTTGTTACTTGCTACCTTGCTATTTTTTATTGTTCCTATTACAAAAACCAATATCTACTATCATTACTACACTTGTATCACCATCTCTTCGCCGAACTAGTGCACCTATACAATTTACCATTGTATTTGGTGTGTTGGGGTCATGAGAGACTTTTTATTATATGGTTGCAGGGTTGTTTGAGAGAGACCATCTTCATCCTACACCTCCCATGGATTGATAAACCTTAGGTCATCCACTTGAGGTAAATTTGCTACTGTCCTACAAAACTCTGCGCTTGGAGGCCCAACACGAGTCTACAAGAACAAGTTGTATAGTAGACATCAAGCTCTTTTCTGGCGCCGTTCTCGGGGAGGTGAGTGCTTGAAGGTATATCTTTAGATCTTGCAATTGAATCTTTTAGTTTCTTGTTTTATCACTAGTTTGGTTTATAAAAAGAAAACTACAAAAAAATGGATTTGAGGTGGTCTCATATTGTTCATCTTTATAATGTCTTTCTTGAAAATGATGGCAAGGAAAATTGTGCTCAATTAATAGAAGAAGAATTCAATAAAATGTTTGGCATGAATGATGAGCATTATTGCAATGTTGTTAGTACGAATTCTTTGAATATCCATGATGCTAATGATATGCAAAGCTACAAGCTTGGGGATGCTATGTTCAATGAAGATGATATTTTTAGTTTCCCAAGTTTTGATGAGAAAATTTATTATGATGATAGCATGCCTCCTATTTATGATGATTATATTGATGAAAGTGGATTTGGAGAGGCCATGACTTTATTTAGTGATGAATCCACTATTTTGGAAGAGGCTGCAATTGATTATGACAATAAAGTTGCTATCTATGATGATTATGGTGATGACATATATGTTATAGAGAATAATGATAACCATGAAACTTGTCATCATGATTTTAATTTTCAATCACATGATAGTTATTTTGTTGAGTTTGCTCCCACAACTATGAATGAGAATAAATTTGCTTATGTGGAGAGTAGTAAAATTCCTACACTTATGAATCATCAAAAGAATGCTTTATGTGATAGTTATATTGTTGAATTCATTCATGATGCTACTGAAAATTATTATGAGAGAGGAACATATGCTTTTACATATTGCAATAATATCAAGTTTTCTCTCTATGTGTTGAAAATCTTGAAGTTTTGCTTGTTTTACCTTCCTATGCTAGTTTGTTCCCATGAATTGTTTGCTCACAAAATCCTTATGCATAGGAAGTGGGTTAGGCTTAAATGTTCTAGTCATATGCTTCATGATGCTCTCTTTGTGTTTCAATTCTTATCTTTTATGTGAGCATCATTGAAATCATCATGCCTAGCTAAAAAGGCATTAAAGAAAAGCGCTTGTTGCGAGACAACCCAACATTTACCCCTACTGTTTTTGTGTGTTCACATGATTAAGATACTGTAGTAATCATGTTTTATAGCTTTTGTTTCAATAAAGTACCAAGTAAAGCGTTTGGGATAGTGTGGATGATAGTTGACTTGATTCTGTGCAAAACAGAAACTTTTGCGTCCAGTGCAGAAATTCCTATCTTTTACTGGAACATGAAAACATTCTGAATTTTGTACAGTTGATGGGTATAAAAAAAATTCTACATTGTCCTAATTGTTCAGAATTTTTGGTGTTACAGAAGTATGACCTTAATTCAGATCTTTACATATTGTTCTGTTTTTACAGATTCTGTTTTCAATGCATAGTTTGCTTGTTTTATGGTTTCTATGGCTTATATTGGTCAATATAAATTGTGGAAATTGTAGAGTACAGTAGGCATTGTGTGATAACAATTATGAATCTTATCTTGACAGTACTAAAGTGAATGATTTGTCTTTATCATACTAACTCATCTCACGAAGTTCCGTTAAGTTTTGTGTGATTGAAGTTTTCAAGTTTTGGGTGAGATATTGATATGAGGAGAATAAGCAGTAACAATAACCTAAGATTGGGGATGCCCAAGGCACCCCATGGTAATATTTAAGGAATATCCAAGCAACTAAGCTTGGGGACGCCCCGGAAGGCATCCCCTCTTTCATCTTCAACATTATCGGTAACCTCACTTGGGACCATGTTTTTATTCGTCACATGATATGTGTTTTGCTTGAAGAGTCATTTTATTTTAGTTGGATTTTCTTGATGTTATTTAGATAATTTTTTGCATCTTTTATTTCAATAAAAGTGGCAAGGATAGCCTTTACCATACTTATTTTGCAAGTCTATATGTTGCTGTTTGAAAACAGAAAGTTGCATGCTATTACATGAATTCTCCAGAAAAGTCAGAATGTGATAAAATGTTTAATTTTTTTGAACAATAAGATATGATAAATTTTCTACAGTGTGGTAATTTTTCAGAATTTTTGGAGTTAGGTAAATATGAATAATATTGCACTCTTTACAGACTGTCCTGTTTAGACAGATTGCTATTATGTTTGCATATGTTTGCTTGTTTAATGATTCTATTTGAGGATATGAGTGTTAAATATGCAGAGGCATTTAGTATGAAATGTTAAATAATAATTTTAGTGATTTTTTACAGTAGAAATTGATAAGGTTATTGCATTGATTTATACTAACTTATCTCACGAGTTCTTGTTGAGTTTTGTGTGGATGAAGTTTTTAAGATTTAGGGAAACCATGATATAAAAGGAATTAAAGAGGCACAAAAGCTCAAGCTTGGGGATGCCCAAGGCATCCCAAGTTAATATTCCAAGAAGTCTCAAGTATCTAAGCTCGGGGATGTCCCGGTAGGCATCCCACCTTTCTTCATCAACAACTATCGGTTAGTATCGGTTGAGACTAAGTTTTTGCTTCTTCACATGAGTTGTGCTATTCTTGGAATGTCATTTAGTTTTTGTTTTTCTTGCTATTTTAATAAAATACTTATACCTGAAAGCTTTTAAATAAGAAAGAGTCTTCACATAGCTACCTATTTACTTAACTACTCGCTTGATATCTTTTTGGAGTAGCTTGTCATTTACTCTTGTGCTTCACTTATATCCTATGAGTAAATTGTTGAATTGAATATCATGAAGTTGAAATTATATGTTCATATCATGCCTAGTAGTAGCTTCACATTGGGTTTAGAAAGCGAAATCTTTTGAAGCTTGACAATCACAATATTGGTCATACAAGCAATTCATGAATGATTAGTACAAGGAAGAGAACTTTCACATACAAATATATTATCTTGGACATCTTCTATGATTGTGAATACCCATTAATTATTTTCAAACTAGAGCAAATTAGTTGAAGTTGGACAAGGAAGACAACGTAATGAGTTATGGTTGTGTATATTTGCATAGAAGTTATATTGTCATGGATCCTCCAACATGTGGTGTTTGCCTAGGATCTTTTGCTAGCCAAAAATAGTAGAGATACTACTTGTGCATCCAAAAACTCTTAAACCCAGTTTCTTGCCATGAGTGTCCACCATACCTACCTATGGATTGAATAAGATCCTTCAAGTAAGTTGTCATCGGTGCATAAAGCAATAAAAATTGCTCCTAAATATGTTTGATCTTTTATTGTAAGGGAAAATTGAGCGTTGTACGAACTTGTGATGGCAAAGTAATAAAAGCGACGGACTGCATAATAAAGGTTGCTATCATAAGGGGCAATATAACATGACGTTCCTTTGCATTAAGAGCTTGGGCATCCAACAATAAAAAGCGCATGACAACCTCTGCTTCCCTCTGCGAAGGGCCTATCTTTTACTTTTCAGTATTTACTTTTATGCAAGAGTCAATAGTATGCATTCTCATTTCAAGCTGAATTATTCTCTAGTTGGCAAGCATCATGTGGTGTGGAAAGATCTAGGCACATATGGCCAGTCCAATATATTTGATCATGATTTATTTATTGTTGAAAATTATCTCTATGATAAATGAGTTGGGAGGCGAAACATTAAGCCCCTATCTTTCTCTGTGTTCAATGGATGCCATTTGTTCTAAAAATATGCTTTGAGTACTAGCAATCATAGAAGACTATATGATGATTGAGTATGTGGAGCTCTTACTTAGACTCTATTGAATAAGTTGAATTGCAATTGTTTGGTGACTAAGAATATAGGTTGTTGAGTTTCAAGAGAACTCATTGTTTGAACCTTAACATGTGAATTGGTTGCTACTTTAACATGAGAAGTTTTATGAGAAAGAATTATTGTTATGATGCTAGGAAAAGTGATTGAAATCATCATTGATCAAACTTATGCACTTTGCTAGCATTCACACTTCATAAATTAATTCTTTTATCATTTACCTACTCGAGGACGAGTAGGAATTAAGCTTGGGGATGCTGATACGTCTCCAACGTATCTATAATTTATGAAGTATTCATGCCATGTTTACAACAATTTTATATGGTTTTGGTATGATTTGCATGGAACTAACCCGGACTGATGTTGTTTTCAGCAGAACTACCGTGGTGTTGTTTTTTGCGCAAAAATAAAAGTTCTCCAAATGCAACAAAACTTTTTGACATTTTTTTGGAACAAAAGAGGCACTAGAAGCTTCGTGGGAGGACCAGAAGGTGAAGAAGGTGGGCACAAGACACCTGGGCGCACCAGGAGGCCCAGGCACGCCCAGGTGGGTTGTGCTCACCTCGAGGCCCATCTTCGCGTGATTCCAACGCTGAAAAATCCTATAAATAGAGAAACCCCCAGAAATAACACTAGATCAGAAGTTCCGCCACCGCAAGCCTTTGTAGCCACGAAAAACCAATCTAGACCCCGTTTCGGCACCCTGCCGGAGGGGGAAATCATCACCGGTGGCCATTTTCATCATCCCGGTGGCCAGCATGATGAGGAGGGAGTAGTCCACCCTCGGGGCTAAAAGTTTGTACCAGTAGCTATGTGTTTAATATCTCTCTCTCGTGTTCTTCAGATGTCACGATCTTGATGTATCGCGGGCTTTGTTAATATAGTTGGATTATATGGTGTTTTCCCCTCTCTATCTTGTTGTGATGAATTGAGTTTTCCCTTTGAGATTTCATTTTATCGGATTGAATACTTTTATGGATATGAGAGCACTTGATCTATGTCTTGGTACTCAACTCGCAGATTCCCGAGGCGACATTGGGGTAATCTATGCATAGGGGTTGATGCACGTTTTCATCCTTGTTTCTCCGGTAGAAATCTTGGGGCACTCTTTGAGGTTCTTTGTGTTGGATCGAGTATTATGAATCTGAAATTGTTTGATGTGTATCGTATAATTAACTCATGGATACTTGTGGTGACATTGGAGTATCTAGGTGACATTAGAGTTGGTTGATGCGTATCATATGGTGTTATTTTAGTACGAACTCTTGGATAGATCTAACGAAAAGAATAACTTTGTGTTATTTTAGTACGAACTCTTGAATAGATCGAACAGAAAGAATAACTTTAAGGTGGTTTCGTACCCTACAAACAATTTCTTCTTATGTTCTTCGCTAGGTAAGAACTTTGGAGTGCTTCTTCATCGCACGTTGAGGGATGGTTATATGATCCAATTAGATTAGCATTGTTGAGAGATTGCACTAGTGAAAGTACAGACCCTAGCACTACAAAAAAAGACACATCCGTGACATTTTGGGCCGAACGAAAAATTTTCTGTCATGCTTATGACACTTCTATGATGATAATTATGACAAAAGCACGTATCATCATAGATGTGGTGGGCTCCTACTTCTATGACAAAAAACCATGACAGAAAATGGGCTTTTCGTCATGGGCGGGCCGGGGATGCACCTGCATGACATTCTTTGGGCCGTCAATGACGGAAAAAATCATGGTAGAAGCGAGGGCGAGGACAATTTCGGGGAGTTCCCGGTTACGGTGGGTGGTCGGGGCCGAGCGATGCACGGAGCGATTGTGTGTTTCTCTCGTACACGTACGCGCATCTGTGCGAGGCGTTGGGCTCTAACTGAACCCGAGTGAGGCGTTCGCTTACTGAACCCGAGCGATTGCACTGGCTATGCATTACTGAACCCGAGCGATCAATCGATCCCTGGCTGTTAACTGAACCCGATCGAGCGATTCCTTCGCTACTGCTGCTAACTGAAGCCGATCGAACCTGCTGCCTCTTGATGAAAAGTGAGCTTTGTTGGTGGTTGGATGAACGGTTCCTGATGGGGGTTTGATGAACAAGACCCCGTGGTAGTAGAGGCCGTTGCCGCTGGATGAACAGGACCCCAATCGAGAGGAGGCCGCCAGACACCCGAGCCGGTTGGGGGTGGATGAACAGGACCCCGTGGAGGGCTGGTTGAACAGGACCCCATGTGGAGGGCTGGTTGAACAATAGCCGGTGAAGGCTGGATGAACAGGACCCCCGTGGTGAACAGTAGCTGGTGGAGGCTGGAGGAAGTCGACGGTGGATGAACAGTAGCAGGTGGAGGCTGGAGGAAGTCGACGATGGATGAACAGTAGCCCGTGAAGGCTGGAGCGAGGCAGTAGACGGTGGATGAACAGTAGCTCGTGGAGTCCCGTTTTGTGGTACGCCACACCCCTGCAGATGAACAGGACCCTATTTCGACCGTAGGCACTCCAACACAAATCCGTTTCCTCTGTTTTGCGGTACGCCACACCCCTCCCGATCAACAGGACCCCGTTTCGACCATAGGCACTCGAACACAAGTCCGTTTCCTCCGTTTTGCGGTACGCCAGACCCTTCCCGATGAACAGGACCCCGTTTCGACCGTACGCGGTCGAATAGAAGGCCGTTTTCCTCCGTTTTGGGTACGCCAGACCCCGTTCCGGCTATTCCGTCCAAGCCAGTTGGCTCCCATTGAACATGACCCAGTCTGTTGCCTCCTGATGAACAGGACGCTGTTTCTCCATTCCGACCTAGCCGGTTGGCTGCCGATGAACAAGACGCCGTTGCTGCCGTCCGTTGCCTCTCCATGTACACGAGCCCTGGTCGTACAAATGCTCGAGTAGGCGTTTGAGACCCCGCCCGTATGTACGTACGTGGCCGTATTTTTTGGCATCTGGTTGTACGTACGTGTACACGGTTTTGACTAGATTACCTGAACTGCTACGTCGGGAGCTCTACTACTACATGTGCCGCTGCTTGCTCGGCCATGGTTCATCATTGCAGAGAGACCGATCAACCAGTATGTACGTACATGTTCGCGACCAGAATGACAACGCTACGTACGCTTCGATCAGGTGGGTCCCGACTGTCAGGGAGGATAAGGAGGCACTTTCTTCCGTGTGCAGTTATTGATGGTGGGTCCCAGCGGTCAGGGGGAGAATCATTTTTTTCCCGTAATTTGGATGCACTTCCTTGCATGCGAAGATGTAGCTCATTGGTCCCAGCTGTCAGGGGAAACATTTTTTTCACAAAATACAGAGTCCCTTCCGGTGGGTCCCCGCTGTCAGGTGGAGGAATAATTATTTTACGCGTAATAAGGAGGCACTTCCTTGCTGCGATCGTGGACCTAGCTGCCAGCCTCTCCACGTACAGTCCTCTTTCGAGGGAAGTCGTTCCTTGACCACGTTGACCATGCCGCGCCGAGAGCACCAAGGCGGTGGACGATGGCGAGGCCTAGGAAGGGGACGACGCGGAGCCGGGGAAGATGCAGCAGTGGATGCCCACGCGGAGAGGAGTACGAGGGTTGACTGGTTCGGCTGCGGTGTGAGGCTGCCATCGCCGCAGAATAACACGGGTTGTGGGTGAGTAGAGGGATGGCCTGGCCAGCGGTGGGAGTAGGGTGGGGCGATGAGGCCTGCGCGGCAGCACAGCCGGCCACTGGAGGCAGGAGCAGGCGGTCTCGCCGGCGCTGGTTTGGGCGGCTGGTGCAAGAAGATCAGCGATTGAAGAAGCAGCAGGACCGTTCGATTAAAATCCAACGGTCACTGCTGCTAGAATCGTTTGTTGACTAAGTTGACAAAGCCCTGCATACGCGTCAACTTAGTAGACCCACATGTCAGCCTCCGAACCGGTGCGCCTGAGATGTCAGTGGGAGGAATCATTTTTTTCGCGTAATAAGGAGGTAGTTGCTTGCATGCGGACATGGACCATGGGGGTCCCTACTGTCAACCTCTCCACGTACATCCCTATTCCGATGGCTGTCGTTTGTTGAATGTTGAGCATGCCGCGCCTAGAGCACCAACGCGGTGGACGACGGTGAGGCCTAGGAATGGAACGACTCGGAGCCGGCGAAGACACAGCAGTGGATGTCGACGCTGAGGAGAGTATGACGGTTGACTGGTTCGGCTACGGCGTGAGGCTGCCGTCACCGGAGAATAACAGGAGGTGCGGGAGGGTAGAGGGATGGCCAGGCCAGCGGAGGGAGTAGGGTGGGCCGGTGAAGCCTGCACGGCATCACAGCCGGCCACAAGAGGAGGGAGTAGGCAGTCCCGCCGGCGCTGGTTTAGGCGGCTGGAGCAGGAAGATCAGAGAATGAAGAAGCACGTCGGCCGTTGGATGGACATCCAACAGTTCACTACTTCTAGAATCGTGTGTTGACTGACAAAACCTTGCGTAAACAAGTCAGCCTCAAAATCTGTGGCGTGTACAGCCCATTTGCTATTATTTTTATAATTTACAGCCCATTTGCTAATTCATATGGAATTTATTGCAGCCCATATTCCATTTATAGAATTGCTGCCCATTTTCTGGTCATTGCCAGGGTTAAAAATTTGAACTAAAAAATATGCAAAATTTTAAAAATTCGCATATTTTTGCTGGGGAACAAAATATTCTTAATCCAAAAATTAGTAGCCATACTAAAACAAATTTAAAAATAAAGTAGTACTATGTTATGTTAAAATCCAATGAAATATAAAATATCAGTGAAGAACAAAAACAAAAAACAAAACTAATTGCCCATTTTCTATATATTTTTTTGGACTTTGCAACCCCTTTCATATTACTTTTAAGATTTACTGCCCATACTCTTTGGCCAGCCCGGAATGCATGCCTCCTCGTCTTGAAAGATTTGCAGCCCAGTAAGTCGGAGAAAACAAATATGCCTAGCTTGGGTATTCTTTAAAAAGAAATAGTGGGCTACCTATTTTCCCCAAGAAAAAACTGCTGGGCTGGTCATGTTGTTAGACGGGCCACAGAGACCGCACAACCAAGTTTATAGCCTGCTCCTCTGAACAAATCCTCAAAAAAAACATTGTGCAATTCTGTCATTAATCGACTATATGTTGACAATGATGTGGGTCCCAGATATCAGCAGGGTGGATTAGAGTAAAAAAATGAGGGGTGCATCTGAGTAGTAAAGAGGCGCTTGCTTGTGTTCGGGAGTGGACCTGGTGGGTCCGTACTGTCATACTCACAACTACAGTCCTCTCTCGATTCACTATGTTGACATGGCCGGACGGCGGTGCCGCTGCGAGCGCACCAAGGCGGAGGACAACGGCGAGGCCTCAGACGGGAATGAACAGGATCCGGGGAACATGCGGCAGTATGGCCGTAGGCGGAGGGGAGTATGAGGGTTCACTGGTTCTGGTGCGGGGTAGGCAGCCATCGCCGGAGCAGAATAGGAAGTCGGGGGGAGTAAAGGGATGGCCTGGCCAGCATTTCAGGGTACGACAGGGCGGCGATGCATGCGCGGTAGCGCAACCAGCCGTAGAAGGCGGGAGCAGGCGCTCCCGCCGGCGCAGGTTTGGTTTTGGCGGCTGGACCGGTTAGACCCAAAAACTCATTATGCTGGATTATAAGAATTAATTTTATATGGCTAAAACTTATTCTAAAATGTTGCGGATCACCTTTTTCTTCTTGAAGTTTTTTTTAGACAATTTTCTTCTTGCGGTGTGAAGCCGAGCACATTCAGAAGCCCTGGGATAAAGTGGTGTCGCCAATGTGTTGGGCTGGGTTGGGCATTCTTATCGAAAAATAATAATGGACCAGAACTATTCACGACGTTGACTACGATTTGCATGGGTCCACTGGTTGCAGGAAGAAAATGGTGGGAGAAAAAAGATTGGTCGCTAACTTTGCCTAAGAATAATATTGACTGAATGTAACGACACTCTCATAGGAAATAATATCCTCCTGTTAAAATTTGACTTTTCAAATCATAAATTTAAAGAACTGGTGCATGAGCATTTAGCTTTATTTATTTATTTACTTACTTATTTATGTTTAGGGGACCATGAGCATGTACCTGGGCAGGATTCATGTGAGAGCCTCCCTTCCAGTTAATTATGGGCTCCTCTATTGGGCCTTCATCACTGGGCTGCATGTTATCGACAAGTGGAAAATGTGTTCCGTACCAAAAATAGTATGCGCTACGTACGGGGCACTAAAGGATCAGACCATGCAACGACTTCCAAAACATTGTGTTTGTCGTTCTAACAACACATTTATTCAACCAATAGACGAAATATACTACTGATTGTACATTGAAAACAGCAGCAGCATCAACCAGGGCTGGGGGTGCAACAGAAGCAGTAAGCAGGCCAGAAGAGTAAAGACGCAGCTCTCTCTTCCAAACCAAACATCAGCCATCATTACAAAAGGGCTACCAAAAAATAACAAGTGTATGCATCAAACTAAATAAAGATCCTACTACACCAAGTGTACGCATCTAACTAACTGGCTCAGTTAGACGTTACTATTTATTAAGCTTTGGAGATTGGCTGACGGCTTGAACCAGATGGGTGCCTGACGGGGGAAACTCCAGCCAGCAGGTCGAAGTCTGATACTTGTGACCCTCTCTCCTACTTTGGGCCGCAGAGCGTGGTGGCACATATCAGGGTATGGTGCATGGAGAGACGCATGGTGCACTGTGTACACACAGTTTTGCCTGATGAATGAAACCGCATTGCCACCATGATCCTTGCCATCGGTTATCTCCTGGTTAATCAAATATTTCAGTCCGAGAAACAAAGAGCGTGTACCAAGGCTACTTACCAGCCTCCAGTCAAAAATTCCTGAAGGCCCAGAGAAGCTGGGATCCTGCTCAAAGACCTTGCGGTGACTGTGATTGTATTCCGCGAAACAACACGTCCGGTACGTGCGAACGATCATCAACCATTCGCCATCGTCTGATCGAGCCAGGAACCACTTGCAACTGCCATGCCACTTTTCTTTGAAAGGTTATGGGATTAGGAAGGGTAGGGATACCAGGCGGCCTACAACATCATATCAAGTTGGAGTCAAATAAAAAAGGGCTCGTACTGTAGTCAATCTTAAGAACAACATGTTATGAAGATGAATATTTTTCACTAAATGTTGACAGTAATATAAGCAAGCCATCATGATATCGTAGGAAAGTAACATACTGCTATAACTGCCGTTTGTAGCAATGACTGGAGTAGGCCAGCAATACGTCCAGCCATAGAAGGAGTCCATAGCGTAAATGAAGCCTTTGTGTTCAATGGCATCAGAGAACCATGGAGGATGTATGATCCTGCGATGGATGTGCAGATTTATCCACTTACCGCAGTGACCTGTCAGATAGGCGAGACCATGGTTGAAGAACGCAATTAGCCTGAAGTCTTTATAATTCACAGATCTTGTGGGCACTTGGCAGATTACAACCTTGAGCAAATCAAACTTGGTATCATGTTGGCTACTGTAAGATTCCGAGTATTCTGGGCCGCGGTGCCAAAGCAGTGCAATGTTCATCAAAGGAAGGCGGATCAATCACCGGGTGTAGACCTCCACGAGCATCCAGCTGCTGTGACCGTCGACGAGCACCATCCAAGACGTGTTCATGCCGACCCAGTAAATACCGTTAATGTAGTTGAGGGTGACGGGGATCGGATCGCAGTCGAGGGGGTTGATGCTCGCCACCCTACGATCGTTATGCTGCGTGACACACCGTTTCTGAAGATCAGGCGGCATCAGCAAGCAGGAGCTGGCTTAAAAAGCTCCGGCATGAGGGCTTTGAGTAAACGGTACAACCCCGACGAGCACGCGGTGAGCGGCATGGTACTGAGATTGTCCACACGCGAAACAATGAGCTTGATTACCTCTATGGGGAGCGAATTCCAGCCACTCTTTCTGCGGACGCTGCTCGGTTCTGCCATTGTTAGTGCTTGGGTTTCGGAAGAGGGGGGAGGCGCCTAGAGGGGATGGAAGATTGGACGATTATGTGCGGACGAGGATGGAGAAGTGAATATGTGCTGCGGGAAGTGGACAGGTGATGCTGACAATGTAGCAGCAGCACACCGCTTGACTTACGAGACACATCCCAGCAGCGTAGGGTCATATCGATGCCAGACAACTTGCTTGAGTGATCACAGTACTAGTACAATAAACTACAGTACCTACTACTATGCCCTAGTTTGCATATAGTGGAGTAGGACTCTGCTCTACTACTAGCACCGGAGGAGTAGTATATTGTAAAATAGTTACATTCTTCAATGCCCGAGCATGGAACGACTATGAACTGCCATCGGTGCTAACTCCAATCCCCAGAAAATGTTCACTGGGAAACATGGCAGTTGCAAACGCCCGCAACGCAGTTCCAGTATGTGTGTGAGGGTGGCGGTTTTGTCAAATACTATGGCTTAAAAACAGGCCACCGTCGGATGGAAATCTGACGGTTATGTGGGATTCGCCAGGATTGAGCTCGTGGCGAACAATCGCCAGATATCATTACTAAAAAAAGGTTAAAACACCGGGGGCTATAACTTGCACCGGCTGACCACTAACAATGATACTAACATAGTTGTAAAATGGTCAAAGAATGTGTCTACGTGGTGTTTGGAATTATATGCAAACTAGCAAGATTCCCGTGCATTGCACGGAACATCAAGATGCATTTTTTTACAAAACACCTGTTGTGATTGACCCATGCAGGAGTAATCCCGTGTGTAATAACTAATGATATCTCGAGAATTTCATCGGAAAAAAGGTATCTCAAGAATTTCATTGAAAAAATGATATCTCGAGAAAGATGAGAGATAAGGTGAGGAGAAGTGGGGCGTGGTGGTGACTCGTGGTCGGACTGGGCAGAGGCATGGGGATGGACGGCGCCGGCAGCGGCCACCATGCCAGATTGTTCCAGAGACTTCCTTTTTTAATTGCTCAACAATGATGTTGTGGGAGATAAGGATGAACGAGGGAAGGCCTTATCTGCAAACGTGGAGAGAGGTGCGGGTATCTTTTTGCAAAATTGCCATAGTTTGCTTTCTATCCGTCAGATATAGATCCGACGGTCTATATTGCAAGATGGAAGACACACCATCATCACCAACTCGGTTTTTTTTATAAGAGAAAGTAGAGAAGTAGAGAAAGTAGAGAGTAGAGAAACGGAGGGAGTACTAGTAAGGACACCATCTACTGCTTCGTGTGCTACTCCTGCGCTCCATTCGGCGGGCACAACATCCCCTACAGCCACTCCCGTTTCATGGATGGCCTGGTCGATGCCTGCAAGGTGCCCTGCGTCTACAAGAGTTTCGGCTGCGAGAGGTACGTCGACCAGCACTCGCTGGCGGAGCATAGTTCCAGATGCGCGCATGCGCCCTGCTACTGCTATGAGTGCACGCTCCTATTTGAGGGCTCGCCGGCGAGCCTCGTGCATCACCTCATGATACCGTCCGTCAATCACTACTAGCCCGCGGCGGTGAACATCAAGTATGAGACGTGCTACCCATTCGCCGTATCGGAGTCGCTGGAGGATCACCGCTGCCTGCTAGTCATGGAGGAGGATGGCAGCATCTTCCTCTTGGCCGTGGGCACCGGCAAGGCCCGTGCAGGCCGCTGCCCCATCTCTGTAGTGTGCGTCAGGGGCAATGCCGCTGACGCTGACACGAGGCTGTTGTGCGGGTGCGTTCTCACTGTTACTGCCCCTCCGAAGTACGAGGGCGCCCACGCCGCCTCCATCACGCTGAATGGGACTGTGCCGAGCTGCTCCGTTCCCGGCAATGTGGACATGGAAGACGCCTGGTATGATTTTCACCCCAAGATGATGCACGGCGACTCCAAGGAGGTTCACCTGGTCATATCCATTACCAAGTCTACTGTTCATCATTAGTCTTTGCTCAATGTAAGCCGATGTCTAAGCATGTGGAGACTTCTTATTTATATAGTATAGAACCTTCCATGCATGATCTTGCTCTATTAGAGTATCGCGCTTGAATAAAAGTGTATCCATTTATGGTTTAGTCTAGAATCTTCCATGTATGCTTTTGCTCCATTAGAGTTCTCGCTTGCCATTTGTGAGATTAATTGTGAATTTTTACTACAGTAACGGTGAAAGACTTAAGATGAACCATTTCTTACATCTCCTCTGCCCCCTTCCAAGTCATCCTGATTTACATTCATGGTGGTCTAGAAAAAATAAAGAAAATCGATACTCAAAAAATAATTCTTAAAGATCATTTCTTGCAAAGCACAATAAGTGTTATTTCTTCAAAAGTTTTGGATGCAGGTTGAACAGTTGAACGCTTTTTTTTGCAAAAGATACTTTTTTATCTATTTAGCCTACATTTACTATTCACCCGGATGCTTGTGAGCTCTAGAGAAGAAATAATATGCTTAGAAACCTATCGATACTCGTTACACATGAGATGGCCCCCACATACTTTGTCAAAATAAACAACTCCCCGATCAATGCATTTCACTGTTCCGTGCAACGCACGGGCACCTTACTATATATAGTACGACCATAAATTTAACTAACCTTATATATAGTATGATAAATGCTCATGCTTGTCACCAAAAATTATATCATTAAAAACTATGTTCAAATACGAATCCAACGATATAGTTTTTGTTGACATGCACTAACATTTTGTCAGTTAAATCTTCAGTCAAATTACATGGGGGGCTAATAAACCACGATAGAGGTAGTACTAGTGTAGACTGTAGAGGGCGGCGCTGCACGGGAGCCTCACCCCGCTCGTGGCGCGGCAGTAAAACCATCATATCACAAAACCCCACCACTCCCAGTAATAAGTGGCCTGGTAAAATAAAAGGACAAGAAACCATCACATCCCTCTGTCTTTTTTGCATTTCATCTCTCTGCATTTACTTTATCCGGTTCATCTCGCACACTCGATCCCTAGCTACTACTCCTAGGGCCAGTTCTTTTGGCAGCTTAAAAAATAAGCTGTCTCTTCCCCAGCTTTTCCCATAAGGCGCCTCACTCATTCATTTGGGCTTCTAAACTACTACCTCCGTCCTGGTTTATTAGTCACCATTGTAATTTGTGCTAAATTTTGACCAAAGATTTAACTAATAAAATGTTAGTGCATGTCAAAAAAAGTTATATTGTTGGATTCGTATTTGAACATAGTTTCCAATGATATAATTTTTGGTGACATGCATAAACATTTCATTAGTTAAATTTATCGTCAAAATTTGACACAGATTGCAATGGGGACCAATAAACCAAGATGTAGGTAGTAGTTATGGGATTACTAATCTAGAAGCCTGGTACTCTTAGTAGCAGTACTCAAGTTGGAATTCCAATTGCACGGCACAACTTGTTAGGCAAAAAATTCGATATAGGGTGTACGAAGCGGTTTGGGAATTTGCATGCCTTCCCGACCAGTGAGATACTCCATACAAATTATGATAGAGAAATAACCACAGAGAAGGAAGCTAAAAGTAAACAATCAAACGAGCATTTTTGCATTTCTTTTGCATTGAATCGTTTCACAAGCTTGACTAGTGTTGTTTTTCTACTTTTACAAAAAACGCATCGTAATGTTAAATCGTGCATTTGCATGTACATAAGTAATAGTAGTAGCACAATCTGCAAGCATATATAGAGAGAGACGTATAGTGCGATATATAGTTAAGTTTGTGCTATATGCACGTACTTAGAAAATGCGTACGGATACACAAGGTTTCCAAACTTTTCCTTTTACATACTTAATTAAGGATGCTAATAATTCCCGAACGTTCGGGATTTATCATTTATGTCCCAAAACTAATGAGATCGCCTTACGAAACTAAATTATTCCTAATAAAAGCCACGGCGCTTGCAGGAGCACTTGCGGCGTGCCACGAGTAACCTGGTACGCGGCCGTTTCCCAGCGCAGCGACACAACGCCTCTTCCTCAGCCTCGCAACTCGCGAGGTGCTGATTGGCGACTTGCCGGCGGGCGAGCGCGATCTCACCGGTCTGGTGATCCGGCGCCAATGGGTACTCCTCCTTGCTGGAAGCGTGCGCCCGGTCCATGTACCGCCAAGCGTAGATGAGGCGCTTGGGCCCGATTGCACTCAGGGCTTTCGCACGGGCGTCCTCTGCCACTCTCACGGCCCTCGCACGAGCCTTCTGCCAAAGAGCCAATTGCCTGACTCTCTCGGACGCGACATAGGCCAGCCAGGCAGCATGCCTCGCGGCGCGCTTCTCTTCCTCGGCCTTCTTCTCGACCTCTACTTTAGCGCGCTCTGTCGAAGGCAAAGCCTCCCACAAGGCGACCTCCATTTCTTTCCAAAGCTCCTCAAGGCTGGGGGGGCTTGGCGGGCGGCGCGACATTCTCCTCGTAGCGGGGAGCCGATGCGTCCTGCGACGCGCATGCTGGCGAGACTGGGAACACCGACGCGTCGCGGCGAGGAGCGAAACACCGACGCGTCCACCTCGACGCGTCGCGGCGAGGAGCGGAACGCCGACGCGTCCTCCTCGACTAGTGGCGGCGAGGAACGGAACGGTGACGCGTGACCCTCCGTGCGGGGCAGCGAGGGGCGCCTAGGGCCTGGGAGGGGCGATGCCATGGTGGTCGATGTGAGAGGGAGGGGAGGAGATAGCGATGAACATGAGCGTTCTTCCGAATGCCGTGGGAGGCGCAGTATTTATAGCGAGCAATGGCACACCTACGTAAGATATGTTGCGTGATTAACGTAATAGCTAGGTGGGCATATTTGTTGGAGTAAATTACGGGGGAGGGAAGGGGTGGAAATATTGCTGGTCACAACGGATTGGACGAGCGCGGGGGGAGGAGAGTCATGCATGCAGATTTTTTTCACACGTGCTGGAGTGGTGGGACTGCCGGAGGGAGAAGGAGAGTCAAGCAGGCAGATTTGAGTACTTTTACAGACTACAAAAACTATTCCACCACCTCTATCTTGGTAAGAGTAGGTGAAATTTTTGAATCGAGCCCTTTAAACTAGACGGGAGGTAGTAGTACTGTAATAGATAACCTTGTTGTGATGACTAGATAGGACATGGCACGCACCTGGATGGAGGAACTAGTCTGCATTGTGCATATAAGTTTTGTCTGAAGTCAATGTACCTCTACTTTGACCAAACTTATAGAAAAATGTATCAACATTCACAATGTCAAATCAATATTTTTATACTCATTATGAAAAGCAGTTTCATAAAATATATATTTGGTATTGTAGATATGATATTTTTAGTATAAATTTGGTCAAACTTTGCAAACTTTGACTTGACACAAATCTTACACGGAGTAAAAAGGACCAGAGGGAGTATCATGCGTGCGGAGTAGGCAAAAAAATTTGCTCATTTATAGCCGTCCGAAGTCTCAAAGGGCGCGACCGCGCGAGGGAGGCGAAGGTCGTGGGAGGCGCGACGGTTGACGGAATTAAGTGAAGTTACATGCACGCACTGGCATGGCGTGCGAACATGCAGAAGCTATATCGCCAGGCCTATGATGTGGGTCTAGTAGACATGACATCTAGTGGGTCCCGCATAGTACTCGAGAACTCTTTGGGGGCATGCAACCATTTATCCGCCGGGCAAGCCACCACCCCACGCCGTTCGCACACCCTACTCGTCCCCGTCTTCTACCTTACAACAGTTCGCTCCTAGTCGTCACGTCCTTTCACATTACACCAGTTCCACTTCTCCTAACCCGCCTCCAAAATCCATGGCCTCCCAAATCTCCATGATCGGCGGTGAGTACAAGGTTCGAACCATCACCGGCGATGAGTTCATCGTCATCTACACCCGTAGATCCGCAACAGTGGAAGCATGCCTTGGTCGCTTCCTACACATGTTCAAAAGTTCAAAGGATGAGTGGGTCACTGGGCTAGATGTTGATTACACCACAGTCCTGGAAAAGGAGAAGCTTCTAAAGGTGGCAGAGATGAAGAAGCCCGCCGTGATCCAGGTTTGCGTACATAATGTGTGCTTGGTCTACCACATATGCCATGCCGACGTTAGGTGCCAGGATTTTGAGTTCTTCCTCAAGGACAAAAGAGTGAAATTCATTATTGTAGACTTTACGAACGACAGGAGAGTCCTGGATCAGATAGGCTTAGTTGTAGGCCAGCCCTTCGATATCCAGAAGGAAAGCCTAGTGTCCTCCTCTCAGCCTTCAATGCTGACCCTGGCAGTAGCCATGATTGATCCTTCGTACGCTCAACTGAAGAAACCTCACCCGGAGTTTCATCATGCATGGGAGTCGAAGACAATAGATGAAGATCACATCGTGTACGCAGCAACGGATGCCTACCTTTGTTTAAATATCTACAAGGGTTGGATGAAGAAGCAGAGCCCAGTGTCCGGTTCAAGCAAAGAAGTGTCGGCGAAGAGGAAGAGGAAGAGGGACGAGGACGTGGAATCGAACTCCAGTAAGGTGGCAGTGTTGTTGCTCATGCTGGTTCTACTGCAGTGTCAAGCGGACTAGTTGCTTAGTTTTATTTCAGGGGTGTGTTGTGCTGAGCCCCCAGCAGAACTATGTTATGTTCTTTCTCGTTATTTGAACTCATTAGTACGTACAGTAGTACTAGTATGTCTTACTACTGTTCTTTTGGTGTTGGTACTACTACTCGTATCTTCGCGTTCCTACTATACTTAATACGTACCAGTAGTATAATTTGGGTCAGTCGATTTGTGAAAGAAGTTTGATGGAGCGAAGAAAGAAGACGGTAGAGAAGCTACCCCAGTATCTATATTAGGGTGGCAGGGTGCCCATGATCTACCTTATGAGTGGTGGGTGTGGAAAGCAGTTCGCCGGAAAAAATGGATCGTGCCTGGGGTTAAATGGATGGAGGGGATGGGGGAGCATGGCGGTGGCAGGTGGTTCGGGGGAGGGCGGGGCGACGGCGGCAGGCGGTTAGGCCTGTGGCGGGCTGGCGGCTCGATGCCTGAGAGAGAAGCTGAACAATGCATCATTTTTGGAGGTTGAAGAAGCCCTTCTGGCCATCCATGTTGCATCCAACGGCTCACAAGAGTCGACTGACCCAAATTGTTCCTTCAGATTGCAGGATCCATGTGGCATTCAAGGTCTCGAAGGTAGATTCCACGTCCGCACCCGGTTTGCGGGCTCGGTGCGGGCCCGACCGGCTTCTGCCGCGACAGCCACCATGCGCGCCTCCTCCGCGCGGGCGGAGATTACAATGACACGCTAGCTCCTCCTCGCCGGCGTGCTGGAGCACGCACTCGTCCTCCTCTTCATACGCTGCGGGCATAGACGCGGCTCCACCTGCTTGCGTTCTTGGCAGCGCGGCGGCATCGCGAGGAGGGCCTGTAGACGACGTGAGCGGGCGAGCCTTCGGCTTCATGGCACAGGGATGGCGGGGACACGGCGGTGATGGGCGAGAAATGGTCGGCCGGAGCAGACGGGCACTGGCATGCGCAACGGCAGAGGCATATTGATGAGTGCGCGTATGGGAGCTTAGTTTAGTTTTATATAGGGTTGGTCAAACTTAAAAGAACACCGTACTAGTACACGTAAACATTAGACTGAGGCAACGCTTATACTACCACATTAGTTAGCACAACATCGATACGGAATCCTGTGCAAGCGCGTGCACCATGGCCGCGCGGTCGATCGAATGGTGCGTCACCGTGTCGCGCTCGAAGGACATCCACCGAACCTTTTTGTGTGTGTGAAAACAATCCCCGAATATTACTCTACTTTTTTTCCTGGAAAAGTTCTTCACGCTACAATATTTTCATATATTTGAATTTAGCTTCAGTTCGTGCTTATTTGGATTTGGACGTTTTAGGTGCGCCCTAGACATTTTTTTAATACTGATTCTGTGTGTGTGACTAAGAGAGAACGCGTGTATGTGTCCATATGTGTGTTGTGGCGGAAGGGCAATGTGGAGACGGTGTGCGTGTGATAGAGACATCGAGAGGTGTGAATGTGCAAATGATCATGCATGAGTGAGACATAGAGAGATGCCGATATGTTGTGTATACATGAGAGAACGGTCTTCTATTTGTACTTGTGTGTGTGCGAGAGAGAGAGAGAGAGAGGATCATCCGTAACACAACAACCATCTCTCTCGATTCGTCCGTCACTCACACGATCGCATGTAACACATGCATCAACGCACAAATTTTGACACCCTCACCCGGCCCCTGCCCGCCTCAAGGCCCGCACATCGCTCTTTATCTCGCACGCACAATCTCTTCGTGAAAACCCTATTTAGCATGTAGCTTTCCATCACATACACACACATTCTCTCCATAGGTTTGATTTCTCTCAATATCTGACACACACACACACACACTGCACACAAACTCCCCCTCCCCCAAGCACACAATTCATCCCCATCCAAGGTTATATGGCGACCACTCTCGCTTGTGCTTCTCTGCAACCTAGCATGCACACCACCTCAATCTTCAAAGAGGGCATCGAGGAGATCGAAGACGGCGACCACACTGCACTAGAGAATGCGGGGCCATTTGGAAGCAGGATGATGTGACGACGGCTGACTGACTCCTCCCCCCCTCTCTCTCCCGCACAAAATTATCAATCCCTCAACCCACGAGATCCTTCCCCTCTCATCCACGTTTTTCCAGTTCTGTCATCAAACCCGTTGTCTCTTCTCCTTCCACATGTACAAAATCCAGATGCACATGCATCTCACGTATATTACCTGTCTCCATGTTTCTCACATACCTAACTTCTTCCTCTCTCTCTCTCTCTCTCTCTCTCTCTCTCGAGCGGTTTGTCTCCTACTCTCTCGCCCACATAGATACAATCTTTCCCGCCCTATTTGCTCCATCTTCACAAGCTCTCTCTACATGTTTCATTCACACATTGGGATGTGTTCAAAATGTTGCTTTATAATGGATCATGTAGAGTTATAGTTGGTTTTGTTGCATCCTATACAAAGTAATAACTATGAAATACTTTTAGATTTTCATTTGATTGGGATTATGTGAGTTTGAGCATATTGTGAAGTACTATAGACCTGGTATACATCTTGGAATTCAACAATGATTCTAACTATTGAATTGTATAAACCATTACATTCGAAGTCAGTAGCTTAATATATTTATTTCACGATTACAACAAATGATTAATTCCACTACAAACTAAGAAAACAAATGTGTACTCCCTCCATTTTTATTCAAGTCCGCGTATTAGCATTCGTCAAAGTCAAGTTTTGTAAACTCTCACAAAGTTTATAACAAAAAATATTAACATATACAATAACAAATAAATACCATTAGATTCATTATTGAATGTACTTTCACGTCATACATATTTGTTATGGTAAATGTTTATATTTTTCTATAAACTTGGTCAAACTTTTAGGAAGTTTGACTTCGGTCAAACCTAATATGCAGAGTTAATAAAAATGGAGGGAGTACTAGTAGTTACTAGTACTACTCGCTAGTTGCTTAGCCCAATCACCCAACACGCCAGACGGGGAGTTCGGTGTTACAATATTTTGAGGTCGGCGGGAAAATCTCCCGCGACCATGATTTGAGCAGTGCGAAGTTACCATCATACCCTTCGGCACAGGCCTACGGATGCTTGTGGGTAGGGGGCTGTTTTGGTAACTTCAGGTTCACCGTACCCAGCCAACCCCACCCCGGCACCCAGAGTAGTACACCTGAATACTCCCCATTTTCTATCCCCACCGCAAAATTGAATTCTCCACGGCACTGCAACCTTCGTGCTCCTTCCCTTCTACATCAGCGCACTCGTCCACAACAGCACATCTGCCTCATCGATGACGACATACGCTGCACTGGAGCCGGTCCACCGTCGTCGTCGTACACGGAGCCTCTTCCCCGGCACTATCTTCCACGGTCTCGGATCTGCTTCCCGGAAGCCGACGCCAAGCATAGAAGCACCACCGTCATGGACAATGAACTGACTCCCATTGCTGACCATGATGCACAGACGCCGCTGCGACCATCGTACTCCTCCTCGATTGGTAATGTGTAGAATCTCTTAGCAGTACATGTGCAGTTCCAATTTTGTTCGTACCTACCCTTCAAATTTCCTGGTTCCTATTGTTCCGCTAAAAGTAATTGGTTATAGCTTGCATTGTCCAACAGAATATCACCTTGTAATTGTACGTCGCTCCTGTATTGCATTGTGCTTGGGTAGGTTCTTCATCTGCAACTAGTAATGTGGCAAATGATGGAAAGTTTTTTAGAACTAGCAAGATACCCATGCGTTGCACGGAACATCAAGATGCATTTGTATGAGTAGTTTATCTTGTGGGAGAAAAGATGAACGAGGGAAGGCCTTATTTGCAAATGTGGAGAGGGGTGTGGGTATCTTTTTGCAAAATTGCCATAGTTTCCTTCCTATCCGCCAGATATAAATCGGACGGCCTATATTGCAGGATGGCAGGCACACCATCATCACCAACTCTGTTTTTTATAAGAGTAGAGATAAATATAAATATAAAATAAATATATAAGATAATATATATATATAATATATAATATATATAAGAGTAGAGAAGAGATTAGAGATAGCAGGGACGTCGGGAAAGGATCGCGCGCGCGTGGGAAAATGTGGCCGGGCGCGCGCTAGTTTTGGCGCGCGGCGTCCGGCGCGCTTTATAAAATCCAACGCCCTCCCACCGCTCTGTGCCTCGCCACCACTCTCTCTCGCTCTTTCTTGCCTCGCCGCCGCTGCGCCACCATGCCGCCGTGCCCCCGGGAAACTTGGGGCTACCACGGCGTCCGCGCGCGCCCCTCCGATGGCTTCTCCGCCGAGATCCGGTTTGGTGAGATGCGCCTCGGCCTCGGCACTTTCGACACAGCCCACGAGGCCGCCCGCGCGTACGACATTGCGGTGTGGCGCCTCCGGCGGCCTCGTAGGGACATGAACTTCCCCAACGTACCAACGCGGGAGCGGGCGCAGGAGCTCCCGCCTCCCCCATGGCTTATCACCGACGAGGATCGTCGCGACAACCGGAGGCGGGAGCACTGTCTCGGCATCGCCGAGATGGACGAGGAAGACATGGCGTTGTGGCGCCAACGCTTCCCGCAGGACATCATCAACGAGCGCGAGTTCTACGCGCAAAGGAGGGCGGAGAGGGAGAAGAGGAGGGCGGAGCGAGCCGCATATCGCGAGGACATGTGTACGCGGAAGGCGGCCGCTCAATTCAACATCAAGCAAGGAGCAGCATCGCCCTGGGACTCCGATAACGATCGGTATCTTGACGCCTACATTGAGACGTCGGAGGAGGACATCACCGAGGCGGAGTCGGACAATGAGGAGTAGTTGAACTATCTGTTTTTTTATCTATCTATGCTGAGAACTATCTATGTATCTATCTATGCCAGCATCGACTCGGAGTCAAATGTGTATCGAGTCAGAGTAGAAAGGAGAAAAAAATATAGCGCATTTGCTGGAGCGGCGCGCGCGCGCAATTTGTTGCAGCGGCCACTGGAGCCAGCCCTCCGCGGCCCGCAAAAACTGGCTATTCCGGCCCTGTAAACGCTTTTTTAACGTGCCGCGCTTCTGTTGGAGATGCTCTAACATGGCAGATGAGTGCTTTAATGTTGCCCACAAGATGCGTGAGTATTACTATATTTTTCTTGCCATGTTGAGATTTTAAAACTATGAATGCGAACATGCAGAGGAGCACTGAAGACCAAACACGGGATATTGGGAACATCTTCAAGGAACATGGCAAGTTAAAGAGGAGCTGCACCGAACCTGTAAAAGGAGCTTTGGTAAGTAACACCCTTTCAATTACTTTCGTTTAGCCTCGTGTTCTTTGATGTGTATATGTTGTAGTTTCTATTTCTCTTAGCATCGTGTTCTTCGATGTGTAATAAGAAGAGTCTTAATCATCCTAATGCTTTTGTTTTTAGCTTGATGTAGGAAGTGGGTGTTCTCACCTTGGAGTCTGTTTTTATATTTCTTGTTTTGAATTCACTTCTCCGAGTCCTGTTTATCTGGCTTCTACTTAATGGATCTGGGTAGCTCTGACTATTGATCTAAAAAAGAAGTAACTTCATGTCAGGATGCAGTTCCTGGAAGGAGGGAAGAATGGTCAACCTCGAGATCATGTTTCCAAAATGAGGCTAGAATACACACAAGGTGCCCGTTCCCTAATGATGCTGGATTAGACACAAGGTGCAAATTCCCAGATGATGCTGGATTACACACAAGCCAGGTGGAGTCGTCAACTGTTCGTGTCCTCGTGGCTCTAGTAAAGGCTGAAAGAAATTATGCAGCAGCCCTTGAGAATGTAGCTGAGTTCCTGAAGAAGCGAAAAGAGCAATCAGATGCTCTCTTCACCCAAGTCAAAGAAGAGATGGAAGAAGCCAGAAAGAAGCTAGCAGAGGCAGAGCAGGCTAGGCATCTCCTGCTATCTAAAACTGTTGTCAATACAAATTTTCCTTCATAATAGCTAGGTTCAAATGTTTATCCAGTCAGCATGCCTGTTGTGATGTCCGTGCATCTACTCATGTGGCACAAAATAAAATTTTTTGGGTCATGTAATAACAGCCATTACTTTCCAAACAATAACAGATGAACCATTGGACATGGTATAGTTCACACGCAAGCCCAACATTCCAAGTTCAACTTCCACATCAAACTCATGTTCACAGATATCTGCACATTCATAGATAATGTCCACAACCATGATTCACTTCAAAGCCAAAAAAATGTGAGGAGAGTTGTAAATAAAGAAAAATTTGTAGTTCCTACTACCAGTGCGAGCACAACAAGTCAAGACCATATGTAATTAATTATATTTTGGACATTTTTTGACTAAACGTGAATAACTTCTGGAAGTAGGTATAATTTCTAATGCCGGCCACGGCTGGGGTCCATTATGTTTTGCAAACCAGGCAACACACCGGGTGTCTATGCCGGTGACGCGGTGGTCGTAGCATTCGTGGGTTCGGAGCGGCGGCCGCTCCCATGGTCTACTATTCCTCGGTGTCGGCGGTGGCCGCGGACGTGTTGGCCACCTCCGCTAGCATGCCGCAGTTTCACCAATGTTTGCGTCGGATGGCATGGCCAACCACGGTGCACTGGACGTCGTGGTCCCCCTTGTGCCGGCGTGCAGCAACTGGCCACTCCTCTGCGAGCAGGCTTGGAGCGTCGACTTGATGCACAAGTGGCCAGCTTGGAGCGGCGGCTTGCTCCTCTGCTTGCCCGCCTGTAGCCTCGCCCATGGTACTGACGCCCTGGGGCAGGGAGGGAGGTGGGGCAGCGAGTTGCCTAGCTCGTCGGGACACCCTTCCGGCTTTTATGCCGGAGAACTCGTCTTCCTGCTCACTGGATGCTATGGAGAGTGTGGAGAAAATGGTGCAAGGAGGATATGGGGAGCGGCGGTGTGGTGCGGTTCTTGCCAGGCATCTGGCCTCGTTTAAATAGCGGGCAGACGAGAGGAGCCAACCGGCGTTGTGTTCTAAAATGCCGGCGGCTCGTGGAAGGATGTGTTGCCGGCAGACGCGCGGATTCAATGGAGGCGGGCGGGGCAGTCTGAAGCCGGTTGCATGCGGCGAGGAGGCGTGTTCAGCCTGGCCTGCAGCGAGTGGGGCCCTCTTGGCCGGCGTGCCGGTTCAAAGCCTACACTATGGGAGGTCGCGTCTGTGTCAGAGCAATCACTCCCTCCGGTCCTTTTTTGTTCGGGTATAACAAAATCTCATTTTCCATTCACATTTTACAAGTAAAATTCGTGGACAAACTTTGTCCCAAAATACGATGGGGACTAGTAAACCAGGACGGAGGTAGTAGTTATGAATTCCATTTTCGCTCCATACCAATCGTTCTAAAAACTAGTACTCCCTTCATTTTTATTTACTCCGCATATTAGCTTTAGTCAAAGTCAAGATTTGTAAACTTTGACAAAGTTTATAGACAAAAATATTGACATGTACAGTAACAAATCAATACCATTAGATTCGTTATTGAATGTACTTTTGCATCATATATATTTGTTATGGTAAATATTTATATTTTTTCTATAAACTTGGTCAAACTTTACGAAGTTTGACTTCAGTCAACTCTAATATGCGGAGTAAATAAAAACGGAGGGAGTATAACGCGCCATTGAGAATCGGAACTCTTACCCCGCTAAAAAATGATATTTTAAATGTGGCTACTTGATCAGTGGCGACTGGCGAGCCACCGCCTCCAGGTCGTTCACCTATGGTCCCGACCATCAACTCCTACGGATCAAATTGTCACGCGAGCTGACTATTCCTACAAAGGTGCGCTCCACCACGTACCCGGTACCCGCGCATGCAACAATCGTGCACCTAGGGTTTTTTTGTTTACAGTGCCTTTACGTAACTCTCATGTGTGCGAGACAGCGAGAGACCGACTGAGTGCGTGCGCCTCTTCTCTTCGTATATGTACTCCACCATTTGTCTGGTGTCCAAAAAATTATACAGTAATAACTAGCAATGTGCCAATGCGTTGCCACATGTTCAAAGTAGATTAATACATATTCACCGAGTTGATAGAAAAGAGTCTAGTTTTGAAATACGTATATCACTAAAAATATGTTATGTTTCACTCAAAATATATTCCTTTGGCTGTTTTAATGAGATAAGGGAGGAATGTGGTTGGTTTCGAGATTCGAGAAGTGGTATATTGTTGCAAAAAGCCCGTGTGTGTGTGGTGTGTGTGTGAGAGAGAGGGAGAGAGGAGGAGGACGGAGTGCGTGTGTGACAAAGACACAAAGAGTGTGTGTGCGATAGGTATCACCATAAAATGAGGCGATAGTGTGTGTGTGCACGATCGAGAGGGCGTGTCTCAAGAAGGGATGAAAAATCTACATAGATACAAGGAGCGCGAGAGAGACATGTACGAGATAGTGGAAGCAAGAGTGGGCGGATGTATAAACCTATTTGGAGGCTGGTCGATCAATGTTTGTGAGAGAAATACGAGTCGGGGGTGCAAAAGTGAGAGTTTTGTGTGTGTGAGAGAGAGATGGTAGTCGGGAGGGGGAGTGGAAGCAGGAGTTGTGTGAGAGAGAGAGAGAGAGAAAGGGGGAGAGTTTGTTTGATCGGTAAACAAATGAATAATGTTAGTTTTATAACTGAGATGAAGACAGAAAGGAGACCCCAACAAACGTTGTGTGTGCGGGAGAGAGTAATTCTAGTGGTAGGAGACATATCTAGAAAGATATAGGGTGCGTGAGAGAACCCTAGAGAGAAAGACAAAGTGAAAGACGAGTGAGAGTGTGTGTGTGGCGGTGAAAAAGAAAGCTTAGGTACCTAGTGATACTAGAGAACGATAGAGACGTGAGAGATAATGAAAACCGTGTAATGTATAATGATAGAGAGAGTGTGACACTTCTCAAGGGAGACGACGAGAGACCATGTTTGCGAAAATAGGAGAAACATGAAGTGAGCGCGTGGGTGAGCTGGAGAAAAGAGAGTGATAGGTACATGAAGGAGCACGCGAGAGAGATGGGCGTGAAAGGAGATTCAATTATTTAGTTGCGTGTATAGAAAATGTCAACATAAAAGGGATTCAAATATTTGAATTCGAGATGATGATACATGTAATTCATACTCGAACCAAAATTGATCTATCAAACATGCATACTCATATGAATTCGCGCGCATCTATGTTATTTAATATCTAGATATTACTAATCCATACATTTGAGTAGAACATAATTTGGTTTAAAAAATTTGAATTCAACCTTATGATTTTGAGATCATTGTATTTGTAAATCATATTATATATATATAAAGGAGCAGAATTCTTTGTTGTGCTTTTGAAAGTTTATATAAAAAAAATGATGTATATAGAATTTTGTTCGAATCGAAAATAGATCCTGCCTGGAAAAAAAAGAATACAAAATGGATTGGAATTGAGTTGGCACGGTAAACATGCAAGCTTTTTCTCAAAAATTTGAACGAAGCGGCCAAACTCGCAGTAACCGCCCGAAACCAAAATATGGGAGATGGAAATTACTGCCTGTCCCTGACATGCAACACAAGTCGGCTCGATTTCAATAGGTATTGGTAGGGGCAGGTTTGTAATTTCACTCAAACATGACATAACCGCCTCTCACCTAGATTCATACACGGTGGGCGCCAAAACACAGTGTCTCCTCGGCCGAAATCGCCTCTCACCCGGATTCATACACGGTGGGCGCCAAAACAAACTCTCCTCGGCCGAAATCTCCATCGGCAAATATTCGGTGTATGCAAGATTACCGTCCTATACCCAGCAGCCCAATATCCTGTGATGTCTGAAATATTAAAAGGGGGGCTAAGTTTGTAAATTTCCTCGCATTTGAGACAAGCGCGCCCTGAAGACATGGTTCCCCCCTTCCTCTCTCCCTCCATTTCCCATTCGTACTCCGTGGGCGCAAAAACACCCTCTCCACCCCAGCCTCCTCTGTCCGCCACCCCATCCACCGCCGTCCTCCTCAACCATGCCGAAGCTGATACCCCAACGCCGTCGTCCATTACAAGAGATCGACCTCTCTCATCCACGGCTTCGGACCAGGATCCTTGCATCCCGTCCTCTCGCTTCATCCCCGCCGTCGTCCACCTTGCCGGCGCCGCTCCTATGACTGTCTCGTCCACCGCGTCGGGATATTTCCCCTGCCGCCACTGTCTACCCTCCTAGATCTGCTTCCACGCCGCCGACAGCCATCGGTACCGCAGCACCGTCAAATTCTCAGCAGATGCATACACGGCGCCGCACCAGAGGCGGTACTCTTTCGTATCTGCTCAACTTATTTATCACAGCAAGAAAATAGATCGCCACTGCTTTACTGTGATTTCTTGTCCATCACTTAGGATCTTACTTGTTAGTTGAAACCAAACATTGGTTGCGAAGTTGCCTTTGTCCGGTTTGCACCTTCAGATCCGCCATGGCACGCTCAACACTATACTCGCAATGCTTATGGTTTTCCCCTTTTATATTCCACACTAGTTAAATGACAGTAGACTAAATTTCAAAATTGGGTCAGTCGATTTTTGAGAGCTCGCCGGAGTTCGCCGGAGGGAAGGAAGGGGCTCGGGTGGGGACGGTGGTTGTGGGGTGGTGGTGGCCTGACGGTGTTGGGGCCTCACCGAACAAAAAAAACTCGACGCGGGTGGGGGCGGGGGTGGGGGTGGCGGAGGAACACAGGCGGTGGGGGCGGTTCAGGGGAGGGTGGGGGGGTCGGGGCCGGTGGTTCGGTCGGCGGCCCGTGCGGTGTTCTGTAGGGGAAGAATCAGAGACGAGGAAGAAGAAGGGTTAGGAGACGTAGGATCTTCATCCAACCGCCTGAAATGGTCGACTGACCCAAATGACGAAAGTCACGCGACTTGCATGCAGACATTCCTTTATATTCAGTACCATCATCGTAGCTGCTTAGCACTGCTCTTCAATCCATCAAGCTAAACAACGTGCCACTCATAATTCCAAACTTGTTGCTCAAATACGAGTCTGATACGATGCTGATATTACTAAAACAGATAACGTTTAATTGGTCAGCTAATGTTCCTACTTTACTTTTGAAAAGCACCTGCACCACATATAGAGAGACAACAGGGAGTTGCATTCTTAATGCGCTCTGGTTCATCATGTGTGGGCACTGCGCAACGAATATTTTATTATCCAAAATCTGCTTGCTCTTCTTTAGCTTGTTCCTCTTCTGTTCTTCTTCAATAAGTACTCTCTCCATTCCTAAATACAAGTATTTGTATAGATTCCACCATGGACTACATATGGAGCAAAATGAGTGAATCTACACTCTAAAATGTATCTGTATACATCTGTATGTGATCCATAGTGGAAATCTCTACAAAGACTTATATGTTGGAACGGATGGAGTATAATAGTAGTACAGTATGTTCCTTGTAGTGAAGAGGAGCAGGGACATTTGCAGTGTAGAGGTCTATTCGGTCCGTTGTGATGGACACTTTCAACTCTTCGGGCCTCTTTGATTCGTAGGATTTTGTAAACATAGGAATAGGAATTGTAGTGGCCTGCCCACTTGAATCCTATAAGATTAGCAAGGAAATGCGGGGAGTTGTGTCGCCTTTGAGAGTTACACTGATATTAACAATACCGCACCTTCAGTTGAAGAGAGCTGGTATCCAAAGCCTTTCTAGCCATACCGGCAATAGTAGCCCATATTTTCCAGCAAGTTCCACTTTCCTGATTTTACTTGTGATGCTTACGATTTTCCCATTATATCTACACTATGATTTGTGTAGCTGCTTTGTGTCGCACTAGCAGCAGTCCACTCTTGAAGCTAAACTACACACCAATCATAAGTCCAAAGCTTACTTCTTCAAATATGAATTGTGATATGATACTGATATTAGTTAACAGACACACATTTAATTGGTCAGCTAATGCTCCAACTTGATTTTCCAAATGCATGTGGCCACATATAGAGAGACAGCATGGAATTGCATTTCTTTGGGCACTGTGATTCATCATGAGTGGGCAACCAACATTGTATGAAAAGAAGCGAAATCTCAAGAATATGCTTCCTCTTTTGTTCTTTAACATGTTCCTCTTTTGTTATTCTGTATTTAGTACGTACAGTATGTTCCTTGTCAGGAAGGGGAGCAGGGACATCTGCAGTCAACAGCTGATAGAGTTGGCATGTACGTGATCGATAGGCTTGCAATTAGTAGCAGCAATACTACACCGTATTTTCCAGCTAGTTCCACTTTCCCGACTTATATATGCTGGTTATGGTGTACCCCTTTTATGTACACTACGATCTGCCTAGTTGCTGTGTGCTCTTGTTATCATGGTTTGGCAATAAACTCTCTATACAATATATTATGAACCTATCATCTGCCAACTATCCTTACTTTTAGGGCCTATTTTTTGTGTGCTTGTGCCAGATTATATTAATGCACGCACCATATTACAGCACACATGGGCTCTCTCATCAGAATCCAGTGATAGCACACAAGGGTTTACAGGGAGCCCCTATATTAGAATATCCTCTGCATTACAAAGATAGTCTCACTATTTATGTTTTCATGCTTCTCAGATATTGTACGTAATCACAATGAATATGAGAATGTGCGCATCAGAAGAATATTGTGGAACACAACAATCACTAACAAAATTGGCACCAAGGCATTGAGTTCCATTCTGGATGCAATGAAACTCATACGCTCCCCACCTGCAGATTCTTGTTCAGAATATGATCCTAATGACTATTCTGACCTCGAGGAGTTGAAGGCAGATGGCCTGTCCTGTTCACCCATCAAGGTGCTTGTTCTAATTTGGCAAGGTTTTATTGATTGCGCGTATCTTGCATAGGGTGTCTTGCATTTCTTCTACTTTGTTGCACCGCCATCTGCTTAGTTTACTCATCATATATGTCAAGATGCCATGCCCATCCATTATCAATACATATTTCATCTGCAATCATACCATGTTTTTTCACTCAAATGTTGTTCTTGTGCATCAGACATCAAAAAAGAAGAGGGTGATTGCCGAACCTGAAGGAGCACCAGCAAAGTCCTTGAAAAACGTGGTGGTGCCGGAGAAATCAGATAGCACCCCACTTATATTGGCTCTACAACTAGTGACACAAAACGTAGGACCGACTCCAGCAGACTGTACCCATACTTCACTGGCCACACCACTAGCCCCACCACACAGGACCTGCACTCCAGCAAAAGGTATGCCGATTTTAGTTGCCATAGCGCCAGCCGTACCACAGAAAAATCCCACTCCAGCAAAAAGTACAGCAAGTCCACCGGCCGAAGACCTATCCTAGCTGCAGAGACGGCCAATTCCTGCAGATTGGAACCCCATTCCAGTTATTCCCAGTTTAAAAGACAATGCTTTCAATGTTGTTAGGGACTACGTGCATATATTCCCATCATGGGAAGATTATAGTGAAGACAAACACCATTTTCACATCTTCCTGTCCCACTTACGTGTAAGTGCTATTATTCATGGTGATTATTTTCCTATTTTCTGCTGATTGAACACATCAATGATTTACATTACATTGTTGTAAGTAGGCGAGGGTCAATCTGGATAGTCATGACAAGCAAAGCTTGCTTGAGCTTTTCAAGGAAGCATTGCAGCAATATCGGTACACAGGTACTCTTTTATGTGCACAGGTACAACTCCGCCAGGCCACGTCGTCACCTTGATGAGCCACCCTATGCCGGCATCGCCCCACTGTCAGTTCTTCAAGCTGACGTATACCACGTCGTCCTGCTCCGTCACCTCGGCTGGACCGGGAGGCTCCGGCATGCTTCATCAACCTACTCGGTCGAGGACTTCGGCGCCACCCTGCCGACCTACTCCATCACCACGGCTGGACTGGGGACTTCGCCTCACTACATTGGTCGTGTTGTGTTGCTACTTCGGAGTGCCGAACTCTTCGCTCAATCACCTCGGGATCGGCTTGGGGGCGTCCTCCTCCTGCCACTAGCTCGGACCACGTCATCAACATCGAGCACATTAACCAGCTAAGTCGCTTTCATGCTCAATTTTTTTAAATGTTTAATTTTTGTTCGGTTCGACCAAGCATTATATTTGTGTTAAGCAAAAAAAAGTTGTTTGTTAAAAACCTAGTTTGTTAAAACCGTTGTTTATTAAAAAAACACTTATTTTACCCAAGTTAACTGGGGCTCTTAAATTTATATGAGTCATTTTGCAATAAATCATTTCTTCTTAGTCTTTTTCTGCCACTCCTTTCTTGACTCGAGTGTGTGGTCAATAGCCGGATAGCCTAGTTTCTCTCTAAAGCCGCTTGAGTTTAGTTCGCTAAACTGGCCTTTGAGAAGCACTCTGCCTTCGGGATAGGGAGGTTGAAGCCGAAGGCTGACCTACTTGAAGTCTAGAGATCGGATGTGTCATGTCAAAGCATGGCGAAAGCACAAGATAATTTTAAGCCCAATTTTGGTTGTTACCAAAAGACTTGATTTAGTTCGGGCGTAAAGTTTTTACTGAAGTTTTTTGGTTTTCCAAGCTTATGCCACTTTTAACCTATTTGTGTGCTTCCAACATAAGTCTTGCAGTACAACGCCGGACACCTTTAAAGCTTCGGCAATATCAACGCAGGGCTGCAACTAGAGCCAAACCCACCAAAAGCCAAGGTACTCTGAGGAGTCCTCGGCAAAACGTTCTCGGATATTGCTTTATATGCATCAGTTTTGAATTGTGTCTTCGACCAATAGTTGGGTTGCTCGGCTCCTGTGCTTGCCTCCTATGTTTCGCTTTGTTCGGCTAGGTGTGCAAAGGGAGAACCACTGCGATTGTGCTTCCAGCTCTCATGGTTAAGCGCCTCAGTGGAGAAAGCCGAAAACTGACTGTCACAATAAGCGTAAACTAGTTAGCGATCCGATGACCATGTTAAACTATAAGATCGATGGAGGTCACCCCATGTTAAACGATGGGCCTTTCATAACATTGGCCGAAGTGTTAATGGCTTGACCTCGGCTGACGCCGAACACTAACCGGGGGCTAGTAACTGGCCTCCCAACTTTAAGCTCCTATGACTAAGTGAAAGTTATAAAGCCTGCATATCTGATTGCCTTGTTTCCGCTAACACAACCGCCTCCGGGCACCGAGATGTCGGCTAAGGGTTGTCTTGTTACTGCGGAAACACCCTGCGTAGCATCTACAAAGGGGGAGAAGCCGACGATGGGCCACTTTCAAATGATAAACGGTCGCAACGGAGTCAAAATAAACATATATCATCAATGTTTTTATTCATTATACAAGCGTTGCCTTCCGTAATTATCGTTATAAAGCCATAAATATGCATCAATTTGACTTAAGATTTTGGCCTAGCTGGGTTGCCTGGCTCCTGTGCTTACCCCTACGTTCTCGATCGTTCGGCTAGGTGGTAAAGGGAGCACCTCTGTGATTGTTACTACTGGGTCACCCGAGTTAGTACCTCAGACTGGGTGAAGCCGAAAGCTAGCCATCTTAAAGGATATAATTGGTCGGCAACAACGGAAGTGAAAATTTAGGTTCGCTAAAGACCACATAGTTCAGGAACTTTCCCCAAACTAAATCCTCAATATTTTCCTCCCGCATTGATCGGAGCTGAGGTTTCTCGATCATGGTCAACATGATAGCCTGGGAAAAGGAACCTATAAAGGAACTATTTTTCCCATAAGATGTTTCTTACGTTAAAAAGTAATATAACATACCTCTCCGCGTACCTTTGTTTATAAAACCATATGGCCGGATTGCCTTGTTTGCCGTAAATCTTTGCCCTTAAAAAAGGCTTTATAAAGTAGGACAAACACTCCCCGGCTACTGGCCGAGGAGGTTGAAGCCGATGGTCGGTCAACAAAGTTTTGTACAATGCGGATCTGAGCATTAATGATGTAGAGTACTTGGATACATAGAATCATTACACATAATTTGTGATTTTACTCCGGATATCGATCCTTAATTCGGCCACCCGTGCCCACATTAAGGCTCGGGGGCTACTGGGCTTCGCGCTTATCATTTACAAATATTAAAGGGGCACATCGATCCCCTGATGAGGTGTTGCCACCCGACCAATGGCTCGGGGGCTACTGCATTGCTTATTCAATGCAGAAAATTGAAAGTGCTCAGTGTTCGGCTTGACCGAGCTATGTGCAGACGCGTCTTCGGACAACAATAGGTAACATCTGGGGCTTGCCCGGCATCAAGCTAATATATTACGGCGACTTCTCAAAACCCTCTCTCAAGGGTGCATCTCGGATTTTGGGCCGACACACACCTTGAGGGCTACTGGCTATATATCTCGCCAGCAAATAAATTGCACCAAATCGGAAATAAAATCCGCAAACAATCAGCCCACGACCGAGGTGGTGCACCACCTCGGAAGCAGTCCGGCATAAAGCTCGGATACAAATGGTTGGCTCCATAGAGGGCATTTCCGGCATTAAGCTCGGCTAAACTCCTTCAAATTTTTCGTACCAAGGTGATCTATGACACCTCGGATGCAGTCCAGCGTTGGAGCTTGGATACAGTCCGGCATTGGAGCTTGGGTACAGTCCGGTGTTGGAGCTTGGATCCAGTCCGGTGTTGGAACTCGGATGCAGTCTGGCGTTGGAGCTCGGCTGCAAAAAGACACCTCGAATATAGTTCGGCATTGGAGCTTGGATAGAGTCCGGCGTTGGAGCTCGGACACGAGAGGACAACGCCGCACGGGGAACACTTCAAACCCGAGGTGTGGCATTAAAATAACGAGGCATTGATAAAGGCCAAGAACTTAAAGGGGCTCCTCGGATACCCGACGTGTAAACTCTTCGGATTCACTTCGGTGATCCTCAAGATCGAAGTTGAGAAGATTTGTTGAACCAGTTTTCAAGACCGACGACCGAAGACGAAGAAATGTTCAGAAGAAACGAGGAGCGTCCCCAACTTGAAGACCGGTTCAGGGGGCTACTGATGGTGTCCTGGACTAGGGGGTACTCACCACGTCGTCCCCCGATCAGGTGGATCGGGCCGAGGACCCCCATGGCGGTTCACTCATGGGCCACTTCGGGCAGCCCATGACGCATACAAGGAGGTTTCCACAAGACTTGGCACACAAGACAAGGACTCTCCTAAACCCTAAAGCCTCCGGTGCATATAAACCAAGGCCAGGCTAGTCAATAGATTAGCTAATATTCATTAGAACAATCTCGTGGTAGATACATGTACCCTGTACTACACCCCATATGAATACAATCAAAAGCAGGACGTAGGGTATTATCTCTTCGAGAGAGCAAGAACCTGGGTAAAATCCTGTGTCCATGTTACCATCGCTCCAAGACGCCTAGCTTAGGACCCCTACTACGAGATATGCCGGATATAGAACCGACACCCGCCTTTATGCCAAGTTCTCCAAGTGTGAATTTTGGTTGCCAGAAGTGACCTATCTAGACCAACCCCGAGCGAGTTCAGGCCGTTCTTAATTGGACTCCGCCTGAATCAGTTAAGCAAGTTAGGAGTTTTCTTAGTCTAGCAAGCTATTGTCGCTGCTTTGTTGAGAACTTCTCCAAAGTGGCCAAGCCTCCCACTGAACTTCTCAAGAAGGATACAAAGTTTGAGTGGTCCCCACAGTGCGAGATCAGTTTTTAGGAACTGATAAGGCACCTGACTTCTGCTCCTGTACTTGTGCCACCAGATTTCTCTAAGGACTTTGTTATCTACTGCGATGCCTCACGATAGGGACTAGGTTGCATACTTATGCAGGATCGTCATGTGATTGCCTACGCATCTCGACAGTTGTGTCCACATGAGGATAATTATCTTACACATGATCTAGAGCTTGCAGCCGTAGTCCATGCACTTAAGACATGGCGACATTACCTTCTTGATAATCGTTGCGAGATTTACACTGATCAATAGAGTCTCAAGTATATCTTCACCCAAACAGATCTGAATCTCAGGCAGAGATGTTGGGTAGACTTGATCATGGATTACGATGTAGGCATAACCTACACCCCAAGCAAGATCAATGTCATGGCTGATGCGTTGAGTCGTAAGTCCTATATATTGCAACAACCTCATGTTGCAACAAGGCCAACCACTTCTCCATGAGTAATTCCGTAAGCTTAACCTTCACATTGTTCCTCATGGCTACCTTTCTACACTGGTGGCGAAACCTACCCATGAGGAACAGATCATAGTTGTCCAGTTGTATGATTCGGGTATTGACCAGATCAAGAAGAACATTGAGAAGGGAGTTGCTGGTTGCTTTTCTGTGGATGATCGATGTGTTTTTTTCTTTGAGAACCGCTTGGTGGTTCCTAAGAGCCAACATCTTCGAGAGTTGATCCTTAAGGAGGCTCATGAATCTCCTCTCACAAATCATCCTGGTAGTACTAAGATGTATCAGGACCTACGCCATAGGTTTTGGTGGACTAGGATGAAGAGAGAAATCGCCGAGTTCATTGCTAACTATGATGTTTGTCGTCTCGTTAAGGCAAAACATCAGAGGCCTGCTGGCACCCTTCAGCCTTTAGTTGTTCCTGAGTGGAAATGGGACAAAGTTGGTATGGACTTCATCACCGGCTTTCCCAGGACCAAGAAAGGGAACAATGCTATCTTCGTAGTCATTGATCGTCTTTCCAAAGTGGCTCATTTCCTACCTGTTCGAGAGAGTATCACTGCTAGTCAGCTAGCTGACTTATATATCTCTCGGATAGTGTCACTCCATGGTGTTCTACTAGAGACTAATTCTGACCGTGGTAGTCTTTTCACTTCTCATTTTTGGGAGAGCTTCCAGACTGCCATGGGAACCCATCTTTCCTTCAGCACCACTTTCCACCCTCAATCAAGTGGTCAGGTGGAAAGGGTCAACCAAATTCTCGAAGACATGCTTAGAGCTTGCGTTAGCTCATTCGATATGGATTGGGAGAAGTGCCTTCCTTTCGCCGAGTTTGCTTATAACAATAGCTACCAATCCAGTCTTAAGAAAGCACCCTTCGAGATTCTTTATGGACGAAGATGTCGAACACCTTTGAACTGGTCTGAAACCGGTGAAAGACAATTCTTTGGACCGGATATGATCCAGGAGGCAGAAGAGCAAGTTTGCGTCATTCGTGAGAATCTGAAGACAACCCAGTCTCGTCAAAAGAGCTAGTATGACCGTTGTCATAAGGAAGTGGCTTATGAAGTTGGCGACAAGGCTTACCTTCGGGTTACTCCGTTAAAAATCGATTTGGTATTAAGGGAAAATTGGCTCCTCATTACATTGGTACTTTTTGCATTCTCACTAAACGAGGAGAGGTTGCCTACCAGTTGGAATTACCCCCACATTTTCTCGAGTTCATGATGTCTTCCACGTCTCTCAACTCAGGCATTGCTTCTCAGATCCCATCCGCGGAGAAGACCATGAAACGCTTGATCTCCAAGATAACCTCACATATCAAGACTACCCAGTTCGTATTCTTGATCAAGCTGAGCATAGCACTCGATGTCAGAATATCAATTTTCTCAAGGTTTAGTGGTCTCACCATTCCGAAAAAGAGGCTACCTAAGAACAAGATGATCGTCTCCGATTTGAGTACCCCACACTCTTCCCGGTGACCCCTGAATCTCGGGACGAGATTCTTTTGAGTGGGGGCTGGTTGTCACATCCCTAGTTCTGGTAATGCACTAGGCTAGCTTCCATGTGTTGCATCATGTTTAAATTTGCATCAAACTTGAAATGGGGATTGCACAAACCCTAGCACCACTTTAACCTCACTAGGGTTTACTAAAATAATTTTCAATGAACCTGAAATGCCCTTAAAAAATGTTCATGATTTTTGGGAAAAGGGTGAAAACCCTAACCATAAATAGTGCACATTTTTGCAGGACCAAAATGGGCTTTGAATTAAATCAGGCCATATTTGACTTGGGGCTATTTAAATACCATATATATTTTAACAGCTCCAAATAATTTAAAACTTGGAGAGGGCCTCTGGAATATTCCAATGTGTGGCCACAGAAACTTTCAAACTTATCTAAAATGTTTTAGTGCCTAAACTAAAACAAAACAGAAAAGCAAAATAGAAAAACAGAAAATAAATAGGAAAAGCAGAGAGAGAGAGGGTGATCTTACCTGGCGGCCCAACTGGCCGGCCCAGCACTGTAGGCCCATGCCAGTCATCGTCTCCACCGCACCAGGAGGACGCGGGCGCGTGCCCCACGTGTGCGCACGCCCAGAGTGCCACGCCACCAGCCTGCCTACACCCCCCCGTCCAGCGCGATGATGCGTACCTTCTCCTCGGTGCCATCTGGATCGAGCCGACCCTCTCATTCCTCCCCCTACTCTGTCCTTCACTCCCCGGCACCATGGCCGGCACATGCTCGAGCTCGTCGCCACCATAGCTGCGCCCACTGTGCCCTCCTTGCCTCCCCACCGTGTCTGCAAGCCCCGCCGTCATCCGCTTCATCGAGCCAGCCGAGCCCCGAGCGCTCGAACGCCTTGAAGCGACCGCCATGACCCCATCTTCTCCGTTCGGCCGTCGAGATCGCCACTACCATACCGGCTGCTCCAAGTCGTCCCTGAACCCGCTAACATGCCCGTCGTGTTCGCTGTGAGCTGCTGCCTCGAACCCCCCTTTGCTCTGCATTTATTGCTCACCGTAGTCGCAGTTCCCTTGATGACCATAACACGCCGCCGCACGAGCTTGTCGCCGACGACGCTCCTGTGACCATATGGTCACCCCGTGTTGTCTAACATGCTCGCCGCCCCCTATAGTGCCTCGCTAGTGCATCCGCTCGCTCGCTAGCACATTGCAACAGCTAACCCAGAGCCCCCGAACTCCGGCGGTCACAACCGAGCTCGCCACCATTGACTCCGGCCACCCCAGGCCCAGCCACGGCCACCATTCGATGCGCCATCAAGCTAGCTCTCCAACGTGCCTAGCCGCACGCCAAACGGAGCACCATATAGGAAACCCGACGTGTTTGGGCGCCGCTCACCCCGCTGGTGGCTAACCGCTGGCATGTTTGACCCCTTTTGACTGGATTTGACTCTGGCAGAGTCAATGACACATGGGCCCAGGCCCTGGCTAATTTTAGATTAGGGTTAAATTTAACACTAATTGCCACTGTTAGTGAATGAGTTACTGACAAGTGGGCCCCACTGGTTAGGTTTGACTAGGGGCGACTGAGTTGACCTGCTGACGCAGGGATGACCTCATGGTGATGTCATAATCATTTTCTGGCAATTTTATATTTCAGAAATGATTTATAAAATCCAGAAAATTGTTTAAACTTCAAAAATTCATAGAAAATTAACCGTAGCTCAGAATGAAATAATTTATATATGAAAAATTATCAGAAAAAATTCAAAAAATCCATTTGTAGCATTTAGTGTATGAAAAACCAGCTTATACTTGCTGTATAAGTGAAAACTTCTTAATGGCATTTAAAATGCTTTAATTGGAGTTTGCATTTGAACCCTTGGTTCAAATGGACTCCATTGAACTTGTAGCTAGATGCATTAGCACAATCCACATCATTCTTGACATGTCATATTCAAGCATCATATTGTTGCATTTGTTGTGTATTGATTGCCGGAACTATCCTTCTCGATGCTCCTGCGAGTGGCACCGAGCCCCTGTCTAAGGAGCAGTACTTCCCTGTTGATCCCCCAGGCAAGCAATCCCCCTTGATCATTCTGATACAACCCTACTCTCTTGCTCCTGCTCTCTTTACTGCATTAGGACAACTACAATTCAGCTGTTACTTTATGTTGCAGTAGCTGAACCCATTCCTCTGCATGACCTGTCATTGTCACAGTAAATAGCTAAACCTTCCTAGCATGATTAGGAGTTGCTTGAGCCATGATGTGATTTCATCCATGCCATGCTTGCTATTGCTTAGAGTTGTGTCAGGTCTGATTCATCTGGGATGGATCAAAGTGGTATGCTTATGTCCTGATGTTGGGAGTCAAGTGTGTGAACCCGATTTGGTAAAGGTAGCGATGAGAGGCCATGTAGGAGTACATGGTGGGTTGTCTCATTGAGACCGTCCTTAAGAACTGAGTTCCGTGTTTGTGATCCAAGAACAGTTACTACCACATGTTGGGATACTTAATTGACCCTCTCGACTTATTAGCCGCCTTTTTTGACTATAAACAGTAGGGTAAAACCCCCACTACAACTTTTATTAAATAATAAGACAATTTCTCAATTTCAGAATGAGGGCTTGAGGTAAACCCTAAAAGAAAAAAAGGAAACTAAAAAAAAGAAGAGTAAAGAAACTAGAAAAGACTAAGGAAAACAAAAAACAAGAAAGAAAAAGAGCAAAAAAAGAAGATTACAGGCTGTTGTCTAGTAAGCATTGAAAGAAACTGCATGCTTCTTCTTGATCCTGTGTTTCAGCCATTTAAGCTCTTCAAAGTAAATTGCCTTCCAACCCTATAAAGATGGTTGTATATGCTCAAAGATTTTGTTATTTCGAGTAACCCAGATAGCCCAGGACCCTAGAATGATGATCTCCATGAAGAATGGTACATTTAATTTCTCCTTCAGGTCTTGATATGCTTCTAAGACAAACATATTTGATGTTCTAGTGGGGCAGATGAAATCCCAACATTGTTGAGAAAAGGGGCATTCCCAGAAAAGATGATGAAGAGTTTCTTCGTGTTGGCAGTTAAGCACAACACAGTTGTACTCATCTAATTCAAATGTCTTTCTTCTGAGTAAATTCCTAGTGTTGAGTCTATCATGAAGTAGCATCCAAAAGAAAACTTTGTGCTTTGGCTGGTAGGAGCTTTTCCAAATCCAATTAAAATGATGTGGGACCTGTTTGTGACCAATCAAGACCTTGTATGCTTTTGTTGATGAGTAAAATTCATTTCCCCAAATATAGCTCCATGTATCAGTCATGACAAAATATTCTGATTGTCTGACCTCCAAACAGATGGCTTCCATACAAAGGAATTCCTCATGAGCTTCAGTAGTTAATGGTAAATGGAACATATCTTCAATGTATTCAACATTGACTACTTGATTAACACTAGCCTAAGGATTGATCACAAAGGAAAATAAGTGTGGGAATTTTAGTTTCAGGATATTGGAATGCCAAAGATCTTCCCAAAACAGAGCACTTTTGCCATCCCCAACATTGCACCTTGCAATAGCCTTGCATTGATCTATTAATGCTAAATTTTCTCTCCACCAAAAGGACCCCACTTGTTGATCTCCTAGCATGTGTCCATTACCATAGTATGTCTTCCAGATCAGGTTTACACATAGAATATCATGCCTGTTGTAGAATTTGTGAAGATTTTTCATGAGGAGAGCTTTGTTTTGAATACAAATGTCCTTGATTCCCAAACCACCCTGGCCTTTTGGCCTACACACTGTGTTCCAAGCCACCATTGCTGGTCTTCTGTCTTCCAAGTCAGGGCTCCTCCATAGACAATGTCTTAAATACTTGATGATTTGATTTTTAATGGTGATTGGAATGTCCAAGCAGCACATGAAGAAAATAGGTAGGGAGGCCAACACTGATTTAACTAGCAATAATTTACCCACCTGTGTCATGAATGTAGCAAGCCCAGCCAGATGTTTAGCCACTTTAGAAACTATAGAGAGACATTGTTCAACTATAGGTTTTTGTAAACCCAGGGGCAGTCCTAAGTAAGTGAAAGGGAATTGCCCTCTGGCATAGTTCATGGTGTTGATGAAAATATGAACTTTGTCTTCCTCAATGTTAATTGGTACCTGGAAGGACTTGGCATAGTTAACTTTCAGACCAGTGGCAGATGCAAAAGAGTTTAAAAGAGCTTTGAGGCAGATGAGTTGTGTAGCATTGGCTGGCATCAAAACTAATCTATCATCTGCATATTGAATCGCTGGAAAATCAGGGTAGAAATTGACTTGTAATGGAGCAGAGAGGAGGCCCTGTCTCATGGCTTTGTTAAGTATTGATTGCAAAAAATCAGCTGCTAGAACAAATAGCAATGGTGAAAGAGGATCCCCTTTTCTGACTCCTCTCTTACAATATTTTTTTCCTAGGCACCCCATTAAGCATGACTTCAGAAGATGCTGAGCTAAAAAGGGTTTGCATCCAATTAATCCATTTTTCACCAAAATCTTTGGCTCTAAGAATATCAATGATAGCTTGATGTTCAATGGTGTCAAAGGCTTTTTCAAAATCAAGTTTTAACACGAACACTTCCTCCTTGGACTTGTAACCTTCATGAATATACTCATATGCCCAACCCAAACAGTCCTGGATAACCATGTCTTTAAGAAAGCCATATTGATTAACATGAATCATTTGCAAAATCACTTTCTGCAATCTATTGGCCAAGAGCTTGGTAATAATCTTAAGCACACCATTCAATAGAGAAATGGGCCGAAAGTCATTTGGAGATACAGGAACCTCTTTCTTGGGTATCAGTGTGATAAAAGAAGTATTGATGCTTTCAAGGGATACAGATCCTGCATGAAAATCCATAATTAACTGCCTAACATCTTCCCCAATAATACCCCAGCAAGCTTTCAGAAATTCACTATTAAACCCATCAGGGCCTGGTGATTTGTCTGAAGGTAAATTCTGAACCACATCATTACTTTTTGCATCATTGAATGGTTCTTCTAGATGTTGGAAGACAGAATTGGGGGTTTGTTGATCAAATAAGTTGTTCAAATCAAAATGCATATTGTGTCCCTCATAATGGCCCAATCTTTTTTTAAAAGCTTCCCATAAAATTGAAGCTTTGCTTGCATGATCATTCACTTCCACCTGGTCCTCATTGAGTAACATTGCTATCTTGTTGTGCCTGTAATTGATGGAAGCCTTAGCATGAAATTTTTTTGTGTTCTCATCACCAAATTTAACCCCTTTAATTTTTCCTCTTTGCTTCCAGTATATTTTCTGGTTATTCAAAACTATCAATAAATAATCCTTGAGCATTGTTCTAAAATTCCATTCATATTGGCTCAGATTTCTGTACTCCTCGATAAGATCCCAAAGAAAAATGCAATCATTAATTTCTTGAATAGTTTTCTTGAGGCATGAAAGTCCTTTGGCCCATATTTTAATGGCTCTCCTCAAATTCTTGAATTTAGCATTGATCTTTTTTTCCAGCATCAGTGTGACCCACTGGAATATTCCAAGCATTCTGCACAATTCTTTGAAATCAGCATGTTGCAACCAGTAATTTTCATATCTCTAAACATTCGATTTGGGAATGGTTGTGCCAATCATTATCATGCAAGGAAGATGATCAGAAACAGGTTTTGCCATAGGGAGAGCAGTAGTATCTGGGTATGTGATCGCCCAAAAGCTGGAGTAAAAAACCAATCAAGCTTCTCGAGAAGTGGATTATCTTGCATGTTACTCCAACTAAACTGCCTGCCTTTGAGAGGTAACTCAATTAAACCCAAATTGCTAATAGCTTCATTGAAAAGAAGCATTTGGTTTACATCTCCTCCTGGTTTGTTTCTGTCACTGGGAGATTTGATGAAGTTAAAATCACCCATAACAATCTAGTCCACATCATTAGGCATTTGAATGTTGCTAAACCATTGTAGGAATTCATTTGTCTTCTTTTCTACAAGGGCCATAAATATTTGTTAAAATCCAGGATTGAGTGGTAGATTTATGCTACTTCTTTCGCTTGCGTTAGTTTTTCCCTTGAAGAGAAAAGTGTGGCGCAGCAAAGTAGAGATAAGTATTTCCCTCAGTTTGAGAACCAAGGTATCAATCCAGTAGGAGGTACACGCAATTCTCCAATCTATGCACCTGCACAAACAATCAAACACTTGCACCCAACGTGATAAGGGGTTGTCAATCCCTTCACGGTCACTTGCAAGGATGAGATCTAATAGAGATAGATATAAAAGATTACTAAAACGTAAAACAAAGTAAAAACAAATAAATTGCAGCAAGGTATTTTTGGGTTTTTTGGTTTATAGATCTGAAAATATATGATGGAAAATAGACCCGGGGGCCATAGGTTTCACTAGAGGCTTCTCTCTTGAAAGAAAGCATACGGTGGGTGAACAAATTACTGTCGAGCAATTGATAGAAAAGCGCAAAGTTATGACGATATCCAAGGCAATGAATATGAATATAGGCATCATGTCCGTGTCAAGTAGACCGACTCTTGCCTATATCTACTATTATTACTCCACACATCGACCGCTATCCAGCATGCATCTAGAGTATTAAGTTCATAAGAACGGAGTAACGCCTTAAGTAAGATGACATGATGTAGAGGGATAAACTCAAGTAATATGATGAAAATCCCATCTTTTTACCCTTGATGGCAACAATACAATACGTGCCTCGCTACCCCTACTTTGTCACTGGGTGAGGACACTGCAAGATTGAACCCAAAACTAAGCACCTCTCCCATTGCAAGAAGAACCAATCTAGTTGGCCAAACCAAACCGATATTTTGAAGAGAAATACAAAGATATCAAATCATGCATATAAGAATTCAGAAAAGATTCAAATAATATTCATACATAATCTGATCATAAATCCACAATTCATCGGATCTCGACAAACACACCGCAAAAGAATACTACATCGGATAGATGTCCAAGTACATTGAGGAGAACATTGTATTGAAGATCAAAGAGAGAGAAGAAGCCATCTAGCTACTAGCTACGGACCCGTAGGTCTGTGGTAAACTACTCACGCTTCATCGGAAAGGCAATAGAGTTGATGTAGAAGCCCCCCGTGATATAATCCCCCTCCGGCAGGATGCCGAAAAAGGCCCCAAGATGGGATCTCACGGGAATAGAAGGTTACGGCGGTGGAAAAGTATTTTGGTGGACGCTTCTGGTCGTTTGGGAATATTTGTGAATATATAGAGCAAGAATTAGGGTTGGAGGAGTCCCGTGGGGCCCACAAGCCATGGGGCGCCCCCCTAGGGCGCGCCCTAAGGGCTTGTGGAGCCCTCGATACTCTTCTGCCTTCCTCTCCAAGCTCCGTGGATGTCTTCTGGTCTAAGAAAAATCATCGCGAAAGTTTTATTCCGTTTGGACTCCGTTTGATATTCCTTTTCTGTAAAACTGAAAAACAAGGAAAAAACATAAACTGGCAGTGGGCTCTAGGTTAATAAGTTAGTCCCAAAAATAATATAAAATAGCATATTAGTGCATATAAAACATCCAAAACAGATAATATAATAGCATGGAACAATCAAAAATTATAGATACGTTGGGGACGTATCAAGCATCCCCAAGCTTAATTCCTACTCGTCCTTGAGTAGGTAAATGATAAAAACAGAATTTTTGATGTGGAATGCTACCTAACATATTTATCCATGTAATTTTCTTTATTGCGGCATGAATATTCAGATCCATAAGATTCAAAACAAAAGTTTAATATTGACATAAAAACAATAATACTTCAAGCATACTAATAAAGCAATCGTGTCTTCTCAAAATAACATGGCCAAAGAAAGTTATCCCTACAAAATCATATAGTCTGGCTATGCTCCATCTTCATCACACAAAGTATTAAATAATGCACAACCCCGATGACAAGCCAAGCAATTGTTTCATACTTTTGATGTTCTCAAACTTTTCCAACTTTCAAGCAATACATGAGCGTGAGCCATGGATATAACACTATAAGTGGAATAGAATATGGTGGTTGTGGAGAAGACAAGAAGAAGGAGAAAGTCTCACATTAACTAGGCGTATTAACGGGCTATGGATATGCCCATCAATAGATATCAATGTGAGTGAGTAGGGATTGCCATGCAACGGATGCACTAGAGCTATAAGTGTATGAAAGCTAAAAAATAAACTAAGTGGGTGTGCATCCAACTCGCTTGCTCACGAAGACCTAGGGCAATTTGAGGAAGCCCATCATTGGAATATACAAGCCAAGTTCTATAATGAAAAATTCCCACTAGTATACGAAAGAGACAACATAGGAGACTCTCTATCATGAAGATCATGGTGCTACTTTGAAGCACAAGTGTGGTAAAAGGGTAGTAGCATTGCCCCTTCTCTCTTTTCTCTCTTTTTTTGTTTGGGCTTCTTTTGGCCTCTTTTATTTTTTTGTAAAGTACGGAGACTCATCCCATCTTATGAGGGAATAATAGCTTCCATCATCCTTTCCTCACATGGGACAATGCTCTAATAATGATAATCAACACACTTTTATTTACTTACAACTCAAGAATTACAACTTGATGCTAGAACAAGATATGACTCTATATGAATGCCTACGGCGGTGTACCGAGATGTGCAATGATCAGGAGTGACCTGTATAAAAGATATGAACGGTGGCCTTGCCACAAATACTATGCCAACTACATGATCATGCAAAGCAATATGACAATGATGAAGCGTGTCATAATAAACGGAACGGTGGAAGTTGCATGGCAATATATCTCGGAATGGCTATGGAAATGCCATAATAGGTAGGTATGGTGGCTATTTTGAGGAAGGGTATATGGTGGGTTTAATGCACCGGCGAAAGTTGCACGGTACTAGAGAGGCTAGCAATGGTGGAAGGGGGAGAGTGCGTATAATCCATGGACTCAATAAATAAATCATGCTCTGACTTCATCACATAACGGTTCACCATACGTGCATGCTACGGGAATCATAAACTTTAACACAAGTATTTCTACCAATCCACAATTACTCACTAGCATGACTCTAATATCACCATCTTTATATCTCAAAACAAATGCAAGGAATCAAACTTCTCATAGTATTCAACGCTCTTTATATGAAAGTTTTTATTATATCCCTCTTGGATGCCCATCATATCAGGACAAAATTCATAACCTAAGAAAGTTGCCATGATGTTTAGAGACTCTCAAAATAATATAAGTGAAGCATGAGAGTTCAACAATTTCTATAAAATAAAGCCACCGCCATGCTCTAAAAAGATATAAGTGAAGCACCAGAGCAAATTGCCTAGATCAAAAGATATAAGTGAAGCACATAGAGTATTCTAATAAATCATGATTCATGCGTGTCCCTCTCAAAAGGTGTGTATAGAAAGGATGATTGTGGCAAACTAAAAAGAAAATACTCATATCATACAAGACGCTCCAAGCAAAACACATATAACGCGGTGAATAAAAATATAGCCTCAAGTAAATTTACCGATGGATTGAAGACGAAAGAGGGGATTCCATCCGGGGCATCCCCAATCATAGATGCTTGGTAGTCCTTGAATATTAACTTGGGGTGCCTTGGGAATCCCCAAGCTTAGGCTCTTGCCGCTCCTTATTCCATAGTCCATCAAATCTTAACCTAAAACTTGAAAACTTCACAACACAAAACTCAACAGAAAACTCATGAGATCCGTTAGTATAAGAAAATAAATCACCACTTTAGGTACTCTTGAGAACTCATTGTTTATTTATATTGGTGTAATATCTACTGTATTCCAACTTCTCCATGGTTCATACCCCCCGATACTACCCATAGATTCATCAAAATAAGCAAACAACACATAGAAAACAGAATCTGTCAAAAACAGAACAGTCTGTGAAGATCCGAATATTACCCATACTTATGTAACTCTAAACATTCTGAATAATTAGGAAAACCTGTGAAATTTGTATATAAATCTTGTGTTAAAAATTCAGAATTTTTAGTCGCATCTGTGAATTATTAAAATTCTGCAACTGGACGCAAAAGTTTCTGTTTTTCAGCAAAATCAAATCAACTATCACTGTAGACCATCCCAAAGGTCTTACTTGCCTCAAACACTAATTAAAACACCAAAACACAATTACTACATAGGTAATAATGTGTATTTATTCAAGAACAGAACCAAAAACAAAAAACATAAAAATAAAATTGGGTTGCCTCCCAACAAGCGCTATTGTTTAACGCCCCTAGCTAGGCATAAAACATAGATCTAGGTATTGTCAACTTTGATATGCAATCCATAAGTAGCTCTCATCATAGATTCATATGGCAACTTAATTTATTTCTTGGAAATTGTTCCATGCCCTTCCTTAACGGAAATTGAAATCTAATGTTTCCTTCTTTCATATCAATAATTGCACCAATCGTTCTAAGGAAAGGTCTACCAAGAATAATTGGACATGTAGGATTGCAATCTATATCAAGCACAATGAAATATACGGGTACATAACTCCTATTTGCAACAATAAGAACATCATTAATACTTCCCATAGGTTTCTTAATAATGGAATCCGCTAGATGCAAATTTAAAGAACAATCATCAAATTCACGGAAACCTAGCACATCACATAAAGTTTTGGAATCGTGGAAATGCTAGCACCCAAATCACACAAAGCATGGCACTCATAATCATTAATTTTAATATTAATAGTAGGTTCCCACTCATCATAAAGCTTTCTAGGGATTGAAACTTCCAACTCAAGTTTTTCTTCAAAAGATTTCATCATAGCATCAATGATATGTTTAGTAAAAGCTTTATTTTGATTATAAGCATGAGGAGAATTCAACATGGATTGCAACAAGGAAATACAATCTATCAAAGAACAATTATCATAATTAAAGTCCTTGAAATCCAAAAGAGTGGGTTCATCGCTACTTAAAGTTTTGACCTCTCCAATCCCACTTTTATCAATTTTTGCATTAAGATCTATAAACTCCGAATCATTGGGATGCATTCTAGCTAAAGTTGACTCATCTCCAGTCCCATATTTATCAAGATTTATATTAGAAAACAAAGATTCAATAGTAGTCACACCAATCACTTTATGATCTTCATCATTATTCTCGCAAAAACTAGAAGAACACGCTTTTACAAACCAATCTCGCTTAGCACGCATCCTAGCGGTTCTTTCTTTACACTCATCAATAGAAATTTTAATAGATTTTAGAGATTCATTAATATCATGCTTGGGTGGCATAGATCTAATTTTCAAAGAATCAATCTCAAGAGAAATTCTATCAATGTTCCTAGCCAAATCATCAATCTTGAGCAATATTTCTTCAACCATAGCATTGAAAAGTTTTTGGGAATTAATAAAATCTTTAAAATTGTTCTCAAGATCAGAGGGCATCTTATTATAATTTCCATAAGAATTGTTGTAGGAATTACCATAATTATTAGAGGAATTACTAGGAAACAACCAAGGGTTGAAATTACCTCTATAAGCGTTATTACCAAAAAAATTCCTACCAACAAAATTCACATCCATAGATTCATTATTGTTCTCAATCAAAGTAGACAAAGGCATATCATTAGGATCAATAGGAGCACTCTTACTAGCAAACAATTTCATAAGTTCATCCATCTTTCCAATCAAAGTATTAATTTCTTCAATCGCATGCACTTTTTTACTAGTGGAAGATCTTTCGGTATGCCATTGAGAGTAATTAGCCATAATATTATCTAGGAGTTTAGTAGCTTCTCCGAATGTAATTTCCATAAAATCACCTCCCACGGCGGAATCTAAAAGATTTCTAGATGCAAAATTCAATCCGGCATAAAAAAATTGTATGATCATCCATAAACTTAAACCATGAGTAGGGCAATTTCTTATCATCAATTTAATCCTCTCCCAAGATTGTGCAACATGTTCATGATCAAGATGCTTAAAATTCATTATATCGTTTTTAAGGGAGATGATCTTAGCGGGAGGAAAATACTTGAAAATAAAGGCATCTTTACACTTATTCCATCAATCAATACTATTTTTAGGCAAAGATGAAAACCAAGTTTTAGCACGATCTTGTAGAGAGAACGGAAATAGCTTCAATTTAACAATATCATTATCCACATCTTTTTTCTTTTGCATATCACACAACTCAACGAAAGTATTTAGATAGGATGCGGCATCTTCACTAGGAAGGCCAGAAAATTGATCTTTCATAACAAGATTCAGCAAAGCGGCATTAATTTCATAAGATTCCGCACTAGTGGCGGGAGCAATCAGAGTACTAATAAAATCATTATTATTAGTATTGGAAAAGTCACACAACTTGGTATTTTCTTGAGATATCATGACAAAGCAAGCAATCTAGCACACAAGCAACCAAAAAGCAAACAAAAAGACGAACGGAAGAAGGCGAATAAAAAGGCACATCTTTTTGTGTTTTTCTGAAATTGTTTTAGAAGTGGGGTTGAGGAAAACGAGAGGCAAATGGCGAATAATGTAATGCAAGAGATGAGAGTTTATGGTGGGTACATGGTAGGCTTGATGTAGAACCTCCCCGGCAACAGCGCCAGAAATTCTTCTTGCTACTTCTTGAGCTTGCGTTGGTTTTTCCCTTGAAGAGGAAAGGGTGATGCAGCAAAGTAGAGATAAGTATTTTCCTCAGTTTGAGAACCAAGGTATCAATCCAGTAGGAGGTACACACAACTCTCCAATCTATGCACCTACACAAACAATCAAACACTTGCACCCAACGCGATAAAGGGGTTGTCATTCCCTTCAGGGTCACTTGCAAGGATGAGATCTGATAAAGATAGATATAAAAGATTACTAAAACGTAAAACAAAGTAAAACAAATAAATTGCAGCAAGGTATATTTGGGTTTTTTGGTTTATAGATCTGAAAATATATGATGGAAAATAGACCCGGGGGCCATAGGTTTCACTAGAGGCTTCTCTCTTGAAAGAAAGCATGCGGTGAGTGAACAAATTACTATCGAGCAATTGATAGAAAAAAAGCAAAGTTATGACGATATCCAAGGCAATGATTATGAATATAGGCATCACATCCATGTCAAGTAGACCGACTCCTGCCTGCATCTACTACTATTACTCCACACATCGACCGCTATCCAGCATGCATCTAGAGTATTAAGTTCATAAGAACGGAGTAACGCCTTAAGTAAGATGAAATGATGTAGAGGGATAAACTCAAGCAATATGATGAAAACCCCATCTTTTTACCCTTGATGGCAACAATACAATACGTGCCTCGCTACCCCTACTTTGTCACTGGGTGAGGGAACCGCAAGATTGAACCCAAAACTAAGCACCTCTCCCATTGCAAGAAGAACCAATCTAGTTGGCCAAACCAAACCAATAATTCAAAGAGAAATACAAAGATATCAAATCATGCATATAAGAATTCAGAGAAGATTCAAATAATATTCATAGATAATCTGATCATAAATCCACAATTCATCGGATCTCGACAAACACACCGCAAAAGAATATTACATCGGATAGATCTCCAAGAACATCGAGGAGAACATTGTATTGAAGATCAAAGAGCGAGAACAAGCCATCTAGCTACTAGCTATGGACCCGTAGGTCTTGGTAAACTACTCATGCTTCATCGGAAGGGCAATAGAGTTGATGTAGAAGCCCTCCGTGATCGAATCCCCCTCCGGCAGGATGCCGGAAAAAGCCCCAAGATGGGATCTCACGGGAACAAAGGTTACGGCGGCGGAAAAGTATTTTGGTGGACTCTTTTGGTCGTTTGGGAATATTTGTGAATATATAGAGCAAGAATTAGGGTTGGAGGAGTCCCGTGGGGCCCACAGCCAGGGGGGCGCCCCCCATAGGGCGTGCCCTAATGGCTTGTGGAGCCCTTGGGACTCTTCTGCCTTCCTCTCCAAGCTCCGTGGATGTCTTCTGGTCCAAGAAAAATCATCGCGAAAGTTTTATTCCGTTTGGACTCCGTTTGATATTCCTTTTCTGTAAAACTCAAAAACAAGTAAAAAACAGAAACTGGCACTGGCTCTAGGTTAATAAGTTAGTCCCAAAAATAATATAAAATAGCATATTAATGCATATAAAACATCCAAAATAGATAATATAATAGCATGGAACAATCAAAAATTATAGATACGTTGGAGACGTATCAAGCATCCCCAAGCTAAATTCCTACTCGTCCTCGAGTAGGTAAATGATAAAAACAGAATTTTTGATGTGGAATGCTACCTAACATATTTATCCATGTAATTTTCTTTATTGTGGCATGAATATTCAGATCCATAAGATTCAAAACAAAAGTTTAATATTGACATAAAAACAATAATACTTCAAGCATACTACTAAAGCAATCGTGTCTTCTCAAAATAACATGGCCAAAGAAAGTTATCCCTACAAAATCATATAGTCTGGCTATGCTCCATCTTCATCACACAAAGTATTAAATCATGCACAACCCCGATGACAAGCCAAGCAATTGTTTCATACTTTTGATGTTCTCAAACTTTTTCAACTTCCACGCAATACATGAGCGTGAGCCATGGATATAGCACTATAAGTGGAATAGAATATGGTGGTTGTGGAGAAGACATAAAGAAGGAGAAAGTCTCACATTAACTAGGCGTATTAACGGGCTATTGAGATGCCCATCAATAGATATCAATGTGAGTGAGTAGGGATTGCCATGCAACAGATGCACTAGAGCTATAAGTGTATGAAAGCTCAAAAAGAAACTAAGTGGGTGTGCATCCAACTTGCTTGCTCATGAAGACCTAGGACAATTTGAGGAAGCCCATCATTGGAATATACAAGCCAAGTTCTATAATGAAAAATTCCCACTAGTATATGAAAGTGACAACATAGGAGACTCTCTATCATGAAGATCATGGTGCTACTTTGAAGCACAAGTGTGGTAAAAGGATAGTGGCATTGCCCCTTCTCTCTTTTCTCTCTTTTTTTTGTTTGGGCTTCTTTTGGCCTCTTTTATTTTTTTGTAAAGTCTGGAGACTCATCCCAACTTGTGAGGGTATCATAGCTTCCACCATCCTTTCCTCACATGGGACAATGCTCTAATAATGATGATCATCACACTTTTATTTACTTACAACTCAAGAATTACAACTCGATGCTAGAACAAGATATGACTCTATATGAATGCCTATGGCGGTGTACCGGGATGTGCAATGATCAAGAGTGACATGTATAAAAAATATGAACGGTGGCCTTGCCACAAATACTATGCCAACTACATGGTCATGCAAAGCAATATGACAATGATGAAGCATGTCATAATAAACGGAACAGTGGAAGTTGCATGGCAATATATCTCGGAATGGCTATGGAAATGCCATAATAGGTAGGTATGGTGGCTGTTTTGAGGAAGGTATATGATGGGTTTAAAGCACCGGCGAGAATTGCGCGGTACTAGAGAGGCAAGCAATGGTGGAAGGGTGAGAGTGCGTATAATCCATGGACTCAACATTAGTCATAAAGAACTCACATACTTATTGCAAAAATTTATTAGCTATCAAAACAAAGTACTGCACGCATGCTCATAGGGGGATAGATTGGTAGGAAAACACCATCGCTCATCCCCGACCGCCACTCATAAGGAAGACAATTAATAAATAAATCATGCTCCGATTTCATCACATAACGGTTCACCATACGTTCATGCTACGGGAATCACAAACTTTAACACAAGTATTTCTAACAATCCACAATTACTCACTAGCATGACTCTAATATCACCATCTTTATATCTCAAAACAAATGCAAGGAATCAAACTTCTCATAGTATTCAACGCTCTTTATATGAAAGTTTTTATTATATCCCTCTTGGATGCCCATCATATTAGGACTAAATTCATAACCTAAGCAAATTACCATGTTGTTTAGAGACTCCCAAAATAATATAAGTGAATCATGAGAGTTCAACAATTTCTATAAAATAAAGCCATTGCCGTGCTCTAAAAAGATATAAGTGAAGCACTAGAGCAAATTGCCTGGCTCAAAAGATATAAGTGAAGCACATAGAGTATTCTAATAAATCACGATTCATGCGTGTCCCTCTCAAAAGGTGTGTAAAGCAAGGATGATTGTGGCAAACTAAAAATCAAAGACTCATATCATACAAGACGCTCCAAGCAAAACACATATCATGCGGTGAATAAAAATATAGCCTCAAGTAAATTTACCGATGGATTGAAGACGAAAGAGGGGATGCCATCCGGGGCATCCCCAAGATTAGATTCTTGGTTGTCCTTGAATATTACCTTGGGGGTGCCTTGGGCATCCCCAAGCTTAGGCTCTTGCCACTCCTTATTCCATAGTCCATCAAATCTTTACCCAAAACTTGAAAACTTCACAACACAAAACTCAACAGAAAACCCATGAGATCTGTTAGTATAAGAAAATAAATCACCACTTTAGGTACTGTTGTGAACTCATTATTTATTTACATTGGTGTAATATCTACTGTATTCCAACTTCTCCATGGTTCATACCCCCCGATACTACCCATAGATTCATCAAAATAAGTAAACAACACATAGAAAACAGAATCTGTCAAAAATAGAACAGTCTATGAAGATCCGAATATTACCCATACTTCTGTAACTCTAAAAATTCTGAAAAATTAGGACAACCTGGGAAATTTGTATATCAATCTTGTTTAAATAATTCAGAATTTTTAGTCACTTTTGTGAATTATTAAAATTCTGCAACTGGTTTTACTGGGGGAGACATGTTGGAGAAAACCCCCTGCTATAGTGTTTGTGGAAAGAGCAATAATGGACTCTTGGTTTTCCTTCTCATTTTCCTCAAGAGAGCCCTGCAAACAACTAGGAGCTTGAGTAATAGAACAAGTATCAGGGATATGGAATTCAAGCACTTCTTCCGACCCACAATTTGGAGTTAATAGTTGCCACAGAGTGGATTTTAGCAGGTGTAATGTCCAGCCAAATTTGTCAAGAGTTAACAGGAGGTGTAAAATGAAGTTAAACCAGCTTACAGGAATTGAAATCTTGAAGGAGTTATCATAATTGGTTGTTACTGGAGCAAAATGCTTGACCCAGAGATCCAGGCCCTCTTCTGAAATAAGATGAGCACCATCAATCATAGACATAGCATGATTCTCAACTAAATACTCCATATCATGAATATGAGAGGAAGAAGGTGCCAAAGTATCATCACAGATACCTTTACCAGCTATCTTGTCAGACTTTTGGGGTGAAGTGCCGGAAGTCACAGTATTGACCACCACAGATTCAGCCTCCACAATCAGATTATTGGTAGAGCTAGATGTTTCCACAACAATAGGTAAAGCCAAAACAAGGGAGATAGCAGATTGAGCAGCAATATTAGGCTCTGTGACAAACAATGCAGCAGCAGGGAAAACAGAAAGTAGATGGAACATCAGCAGAAGCGGCCAAAGCAGTGGTAACAGTGTGAGACTAATCTGACCTAGTCATTTGGGTGGCAGCAAAGTCATGTTCTCTGACATCAACTCCAGGGACCGTTCTCCCTAAAACAGATATAACACTTCTTGTAACATCTGAATTTGTGTCTTGAGTTGGCTCACCATTGGAGGAAGATTCAATCCTTGGTTGGGCTAGTATGTCATTATTCTCATCATGCAAATCAGACTCCTCACTTCCATAAGCCATTAAAATGTTGTGTAATCCTATACCCAGGGGAGGGCTATCATCAGAGACACCCTGATTGACTTCTTCATTGAGTTGATGAACAGGTAACATCACTACAAAAAAAAACACTTCTGTGATGATATGTGTTTGTCACAGTAGGTCACGTTTTATGTCATGCATGTACATCCATGACGATTTTATGACAGAATCAGGATAGTCATACTTGTGCTGTCGTAGAAGTGTTCCATGACAATACTGAAAGGATCGAGAAGAGGGGTCTACAGGGGGGTGATTAGACCCTCAACAAGTAAAAGTAGCAGTTTTTAATTTCCTCAAGTTAAGGTGGAGTTTTAGCATAAGTTTAAGCATTCAAAATACATTTCAAGCACACATGGCAAGAGTATGAGTAGCGGAAAGAGTAAAGCATGCTAATTGCAAGAAAGTAAGGGATGGGATTGGAGTGTGCAAATGCAATGAAGACACGGAGATTTTTGGCGTGGTTCCGATAGGTGGTGCTATCGTACGTCCACATTGATGGAGACTTCAACCCACGAAGGGTAATGGTTGCACAAGTCCACGGAGGGCTCCACCCATGAAGGGTCCACGAAGAAGCAACCTTGTCTATCCCACCATGGCCATCACCCACGAAGGACTTGCCTCACTCGGGTAGATCTTCACGAAGTAGGCGATCTCCTTTCCCTTACAAACTTCTTGGTTCAACTCCACAATCTTGTCGGAGGCTCTCAAGCGACACCTAACCAATCTAGGAGACACCACCCTCCAAAAGGTAATAGACAGTGTGTTGATGATGAACTCCTTGCTCTTGTGCTTCAAATGATAGTCTCCCCAATACTCAACTCTCTCTCACAGATTTGGCTATGGTGAAAAGATGATTTGAGTGGAAAGCAACTTGGGGAAGGCTAGAGATCAAGATTCTTGTGGTAGGATTGGAATATCTTGGTCTCAACACATGAGTAGGTGGTTCTCTCTCAGAAAATGAGTAGTGGAAGTGTAGGCACGTTCTGATGGCTCTCTCACAAATGGAGAAGGGGGTGGAGGGGTATATATAGCCTCCACACAAAATCCAATCATTACACACATTTGACCCTACTCGGTCAGACCGAATAGAAGAACTCGGTGAGACCGATTCAGTTCAAAATGTGAACGTTAGGAATCTCGGTGGGACCGACTGGAACAACTCAGTGGGACCGATGTGCTGGGGCTAGGGAAAAACCTCATCTCGGTGAGACCGATTGCTTGAACTCGGTGAGACCGATTTCAGCAAAGAGCAAACAGAGAGTTGGTCAAGCAAGCCCGGTGGGACCGATTGCACATTTCGGTGAGACCGAAATAATTGCAACAGGTAATAGAGAGTTTGCAGGGCCATCTCAGTGAGACCGAGATCTGTATCGGTGTAACCGAATTGCTAGGGTTTCTGGCAGTGGCTATGTCAACTGAACTCGGTGGCGCCGGATGGAACATTTCGGTGGGGCCGAGTTTGACTTTGAGTTTTGGACATATGTGGAAATGAGAAAGTGGCTGAGGGTTTTGGAGCAATATCACTAAGCACTTTGAGCAAGTAGACCATTAAGCAACACCTCATCCCCTTTTAATAGTATTGGCTTTCCTATGGACTCAATGTGATCTTGGATCACTCAAATATAAATGAAGAGTCTTGATCTTTTGCCAATCTTTGTCCTTAGCATTTAGAAGGGGTTCCACATCCTCTTGTCCTTACCACGCCATTTTTGAACTCATCTGAAATATACTAGATAAAAGTATTAGTCCAACAAGAGATATGTTGACATTAATTACCAAAATCACCCAGGGAGCACTTGTGCTTTCAATCTCCCCCTTTTTGGTAATTGATGACAACATACATCAAAGCTTTAGATAAAAAGATATGAAGAGTAACAAGTATAGCTTTGCAAAGACATGTAACATGCATAGGCTCCCCCTACATGTATGCAATCATGTGAAGATAGAATATAAGAACATGTGAATGCATAAGCATGACAGAGCAAGCAATGAGTTACATGCATCTTGGCTATATGCATCAGAGCAAATGATGTGTACAGGAAGTGTACCTTCATGTTCATGAATCCTTCTTGCAAACAATATGTAGATCAGCAAGAGATCATCATGCACATGAGTGTGATGCATATACTGACCTTGTGGTCTTGGGCTAGCTTTAGAGGGAGTTGTAGGAGATATGCCCTAGAGGCAATAATAAATGTTATTATTTATCTCCGTGTTCATAATTAGGTTTATGTTCCATGCTATAACTGCTGTGGTTCCCGAGCCCGTATATCCATAAAGGCTCTGGGGAAAACCCATGTGCACGTGTGGAATAATAAACGGTAAAATGTATTCCTAGTCATGCCTCTAAGACTAGCTCAAGTGTTGCATGATGATTATGTTTTCCCAATCATGGGCATGTCTATGCCATCAACTTTGAGGGCACAATGTTAGAAGAACATTTGTGTTGAATCGACCCGATTGGTGTTATGCTATGAGATTCATTCGTCACAAGTTAATGGTTAATAACACAGAGATGGTTAACGTTTGCATGATTCCTCAGACCATGAGAGTATCGAGTTTCTTCATGCTTGCTTCATGAACTTTGGGGTTTGTTAAACATCATCCGTAAATGGGTGGCTATTACGGCGGCTTACGGGTTCATGGGAAAGTATGTCAAGTAACTTGATAGCTCAAGATTGGGATTTGCTCCTCCGACGATGGAGAGATATCTCTGGGCCCTCTCGGTGTTACGGTATCCATCATCGTCTGGCCAGACACTTTGTGATTTGATCACGGGGATGCCGGAACACGGTAACGAGAAAAGAGAACAATACCGGTAACGAGGTAACTAGCATAGTGGACAAGTTGTTGATCCACGGGAATGCCAACATGTCTCACCTCAGGTATTTGTAACATATCGCGAAGCAACAGGAATAGCACACGGCAACTGGAGGTTCACTCGAATATTCATTCATGTGGGTATAGGGGTCAATATGGGTGTCCACGGCTCCGATGTTGATCATTGATCGGAAGGGGTTCCGTGTCATGTCTATACTTCACCGAACCTATAGGGTCACACGCTTAAGGGTCATCTATCTGCTGAATACTAGACAGGGAGTCTGAGAGAAAATCACCGAAAAAGTTTCGGACACCGAAAAGTTTCGGACAGCTGAAAAGTTCCGCAGAGAGAGGTCACCGGATGAGTTCCGGTGAAACTGAAAAGTTGTTTCAGAGGATACCATTAAGTCAAATTGGTTTCGGCACATGCCTGATAATTCTTGGAGGGTGCCAGAATCATTCTGGAAACTTCTGGGAATTTTCTGGAAGAAAAACCGGAAATGTTTCGGAGCTGCCGGAACCGCTTCAGATGCTTTTCGCAGATGAAAATCACTAATCTGGAATTGTTCCAGAACGTGTTGAAAATTATTTTAGTGGGTACTGGAATTGTTCTAAGCCCACATAAATATTTTCAGTTCGAACGGACGCTGAAAAATGTCGTCGTGAATAGTGAAAGTGCTTTTTGGATAATTTTTGGAAGCCACCTTTTAGGGCTTTTGCTAAAGGCTTCTAGAAGGTGATGTGGATGGATGAGAACCCCCTTTGGGGGGCCCTCATGGGGGAGTGGCCGGCCACACTAGGGGCTCCACCTTGGAGCCCCTCTTGTTCCTTGGTTTCTCCTTTAGGTCCTTGTGGAAGGACTTCCCTCATATGCCTTTGGGTTTTATTGGATAACTACCCTACCCCTTGGCTTTCCTATAAATAGAGGTGGAGGGGCAGCCCTCCACACTCATCCCTTGCTCTCATACACATGCCAAGATGTTATCTGGCTTCTCTCTCCCTCCCACGAAAAGAGTTTCGTAGAGCCGAAAGGCTGTCTAGGTTCCGGCAGGAACTAGTTCTGGACGGCGAAGCCCTGCCGGATAGGTGACACCGTATGTGTGCAACTCTGTAGAGAGGTCGTAGTTTCGATCTTAGTGCCCGAGGGGCTGTTCGAGAGTGCCTCCCGAAGGGCTGTCCAAGTGACGGTCCGAGTTCTGTGAGTCCTCCCGAAGGGCTGTCCGAGTGACCATTCGAGTTTCGAAGGTCCTCCCGAAGGGCTGTCCGCGACATCGTCCGGGGGACTGTTCGACCGCCTCCCGGAGGGCTGTCCGAAGGGAAGACGAGGGTATACATCCTCGCGGTTGGGAGGTTGTAAATCCTAGCTGCGGGGATCTGCACCGCCGATCGTCATCGACTCTACTTCCGCTGCGCTACGAGTCGGTAACGAACATGATCAAACCTTGTATGCAGTCTCCATAGTGGTCCTGGGCTGGTGCGTAGGGCGGAAAATTTTAATTCTCAGTGCAATTAATTTTGAACACTGTCTAAGTGTGATTTGCATAATAGTTGTAGAATAATGGCTCGCATTTCCACCTTCCCTATTAAAATTGAATAGCTGTTAAATATCTGGTTAAATCTTTACGGTTGGTAACGTAATGTGAGGATTGTCCTCCAGAGTGCCGAGAAGGACTTTGTCCTATCGCATACTTTCGGTATTCTCTCGCTTATGCTATGGATCATGTGACTCTCGTCCTTCGATCCAAAAGCTAGAATTCCGTTTCAGTCAAGTGCAATATGTTTGCTTCCATCAGACCTGAACTTCGAAAGTTTGGATAGTTATGTGATATTCATGGAATCTGAAAATCATTTTCAGAGACAGACAAAGGCTAAAAGATATGAGATATCCAAAGCAATGTTTGTTTGCAAACTATTAGTAAAGGAGTTTACTATGCATTAGACTGATAAGAGAGGGATCCAGTAGAACGCCTGTCATATGATGAAAAGTGAATAAAACAACAACTTAAAGAGAAAGGAAGTGTCCGAAGGGTGTTAGTGTGACTTACACACCTAGGAAGTCCGGGGCTAACGCCACTCTTAAGTTGGGTGATTCTTCTGAGAGTAGGAGAAATACTAAAAGTTAAACTGTTAGAAGTATAAAGGCAGAAAGAAAGGAGACTGGAATATCCAGCTCATGTATGAATGTCATACAAATTTTGATGTATAGAAGGCTGGTAAAAGATATAGTTCTTGGGAATTATGGTTAAACATGTTAATCACTAATTCTTGGGTATTGTGAGTTAATCACAAAGATACCCGCTCGATTGCATTCTGTTGCAACTCGATGTAAGAACTACTATGGCCTGAAAGACTAGCCAGGAATGAGGTTGATCATTGATCGGAAGGGGTTCCGTGTCATGTCTATACTTCACCGAACCTATAGGGTCACACGCTTAAGGGTCATCTATCTGCTGAATACTAGACAGGGAGTCTGAGAGAAAATCACCGAAAAAGTTTCGGACACCGAAAAGTTTCGGACAGCGGAAAAGTTCCGCAGAGAGAGGTCACCGGATGAGTTCCGGTGAAACTGAAAAGTTGTTTCAGAGGATACCATTAAGTCAAATTGGTTTCGGCACATGCCTGATAATTCTTGGAGGGTGCCAGAATCATTCTGGAAACTTCTGGGAATTTTCTGGAAGAAAAACCGGAAATGTTTCGGAGCTGCCGGAACCGCTTCAGATGCTTTTCGCAGATGAAAATCACTAATCTGGAATTGTTCCAGAACGCGTTGAAAATTATTTTAGTGGGTACTGGAATTGTTCTAAGCCCACATAAATATTTTCAGTTCGAACGGACGCTGAAAAATATCGTCGTGAATAGTGAAAGTGCTTTTTGGATAATTTTTGGAAGCCACCTTTTAGGGCTTTTGCTAAAGGCTTCTAGAAGGTGATGTGGATGGATGAGAACCCCCTTTGGGGGGGCCCTCATGGGGGAGTGGCCGGCCACACTAGGGGCTCCACCTTGGAGCCCCTCTTGTTCCTTGGTTTCTCCTTTAGGTCCTTGTGGAAGGACTTCCCTCATATGCCTTTGGGTTTTATTGGATAACTACCCTACCCCTTGGCTTTCCTATAAATAGAGGTGGAGGGGCAGCCCTCCACACTCATCCCTTGCTCTCATACACATGCCAAGATGTTATCTGGCTTCTCTCTCCCTCCCACGAAAAGAGTTTCGTAGAGCCGAAAGGCTGTCTGGGTTCCGGCAGGAACTAGTTCTGGACGGCGAAGCCCTGCCGGATAGCTGACACCGTATGTGTGCAACTCTGTAGAGAGGTCGTAGTTTCGATCTTAGTGCGCGAGGGGCTGTTTGAGAGTGCCTCCCGAAGGGCTGTCCAAGTGACGGTCCAAGTTCTGTGAGTCCTCCCGAAGGGCTGTCCGAGTGACCGTTCGAGTTTCGAAGGTCCTCCCGAAGGGCTGTCCGCGACATCGTCCGGGGGACTGTTCGACCGCCTCCCGGAGGGCTGTCCGAAGGGAAGACGAGGGTATACATCCTCGCGGTTGGGAGGTTGTAAATCCTAGCTGCGGGGATCTGCACCGCCGATCGTCATCGACTCTACTTCCGCTGCGCTACGAGTCGGTAACGAAAATGATCAAACCTTGTATGCAGTCTCCATAGTGGTCCTGGGCTGGTGCGTAGGTCGGAAAATTTTTGTTTTCTGCTGCGTTACCCTACAGGAGTGGACTTGAGAAAACAAGGTTAGATAACACAAGAACACTCTAGATAAAGCAATTTCAGGAAACCACAAGAGTACCAAGACTGAGATGACATGTAATGGGTGAGTACTAGGTACTCTATTTAGATACTGACATGTCCCCAAAGATTTTAAAGATATGCAATGAATTCCAAAGATTTTCTTCCCCTAGAAATGGACATTTTCTCCCCCTGAATATGATATTGGATAATGGGAGAAAGTAGGGTAAGATAAAATCAGAGCAAGAAAGGGTAATATTAACCAAAGTCAGAGCAACAATGATATGCAATAACAATAACGAAGATCAAACATATTGGCATCTCTTTCCCCTCTAAAAGACATGTGACTTCTCTCCTCTTTGTTTTACTAGCATCTGGAAGAGCTTAGATGTGCTCATATGATAAGCTTTGATGTGCTCTCTCTCTCCCCCTTTGACATCAATTTCCAAGAAGGGCACTTCTGGAGCATGAGTCAAGTAGGTGTGGTCCTTGAGACACACTACAAAGCAGCATGTAATTTAAGATGTGGGTAGAGGATAAGAATTATTGAGTGGAGCTGAAGAATAAATCAAATATGCAAAATGTAATGGCAAAAAGTTTTCTCTTCAGTGAAGTCGGTAACGCCGATCTATTTCCATCGGTGACACCGAGTTGGCTTTGTCATGGATGATGCATATCGGTCAGACCGGGTTAGTCCATGTCGGTTGTACCGATGAACTTTCTACAAGATATGCTTGTAGTTCGGTCTAGCCGATAGGCTTGGATCAGTGAGCCCGAGTTCAATGCAGAGGAAATATCTTGTCAACTTAGCTCACTTAGCAAATTAAATCTCACAAGGATTTGCAAGGAATTAACTGAAAGATTTGCAATGAATTAACTACAAGAAAAACAGAAAAGAGATCTAGATGAAGTTTTTTTTGTGAAAAAAAAGATAGCAAGGAATATATGCAAGAGCACAAAGTAAGTGAACAAAGAAACACTAGAGAACTTCATCTAGAAGGGGTCGGCGACAAAGTCACCTATGTTAGAGTATATTGACTGAGGAGTCAAGTGATAGCACTTGATCATAGGTCATACTCATCGTTTAAGCTCAAAATGAGGTCACCATTTTTCGTTTAAGCATTTTGATGTATTCGCATCTCGTTGAGTTGCTTTGTCTCATGACTTGGGGCAAAGCTTCTCTAAGATGGAATGACATACCTTGGGTGGTGTTGATCTTGATCATGTAGTTGAACTTATGTTGGATGCTCAAGGTTGATGTAGTCCATCATGAGTTGGGAGCACCACTTTTAGTTTGAGTGCATCTTCCTACATGGGTTAGTCTTGCAAGGAAAAGCACTTGTGTATCCAATATGACAATCATGAAGCTTGATACAAAATGAAGTTTGATATATAGAAATTGTCGAAGGATATGTTGAGTGAGTTCATGCTTCCTTGTATTCAACATCCATATAGTAGGGACTTGGTGATGTAGAGATTGCTTAAGATATGAATGACTTGCAATCCCATAGATTTGGATTCATCCAAGTACCTATAAGGGTTAGATAACATGCAAGGGTACACGTATAGATCCAAGACATATGATCATCATCATAAGAGAAATATCAAGTATTAGTCAAAATGGCTCATGCCTTGCATGTATCCAAATGAAGTTTCTACTCCAAGTTTGAGGCATCAATGATATTCAATTCACCTCTCAAACAGCAAAATACTTTCTCATCAAGCGGTTTGGTGAATATATCCGCCAATTGCTTATCGGTACGAACATGCTTAAGATTGATGTCACCTTTAGCAACATGATCTCGAATGAAATGATTACGAACTTCAATATGCTTAGTTCGAGAATGTTGCACGGGATTGTGAGCAATCTTAATAGCACTCTCATTATCACAAAGCAATGAAACATGTTTCACATGTATCCCATAATCCTTAAGGATTTGGGTCATCCAAAGTAATTGAGCACAACAAGATCCGGCGGCAATGTATTCCGCTTCGGCGGTGGATAAGGATACCGGGTTTTGTTTCTTGGAGGACCAAGACACAAGAGATCTACCAAGAAATTGACAAGTACCCGAAGTGGACTTTCTATCAACATTGTCACCGGCATAGTCCGAGTCGGAGTAGCCAACAAGATCAAAAGAAGACCTCTTAGGATACCAAATGCCAAAATTTGGTGTATGAATTAAGTATCTCACTATCCTTTTCACAGCCTTAAGATGACATTCTTTAGGGGCTACTTGATATCGTGCACACATGCACACACTTAGCATAATATCGGGACGGGAGGCACATAGATATAACAATGAACCAATCATAGAGCGATAAACCTTTTGGTCAACTAGTTTGCCATCCTTAGTCAAGTCAAGATGTCCACTAGTAGGCATGGGTGTTTTCATACCTTTGCTTTCTTGCATGTTGAACTTCTTGAAAAGATCCTTGGTATACTTTGTTTGAGAAACAAAGGTACCTTCCTTAGTTTTCTTGATTTGCAAACCAAGAAAGAATTTGAGTTCACTCATCATAGACATCTGAAACTTCTCCGACATTAGCCTTCCAAACTTTTCACTAAAATGAGGGTTAGTCGATCCAAATATGATATCATCCACATAAATTTGGCACACAAATAATTCACCATTAACCCTTTTAGTAAAAAGTGTAGAATCAATCTTCCCAATTTCAAAGCCATTTTCAATAAGAAACTTGGTAAAGCATTTATACCATGCTCTAGGAGCTTGTTTAAGACCATAAAGAGCTTTGTGAAGTTTGTAAACATGATCGGGTTTCTTGGGATTAACAAAGCCGGGAGGTTGTTTAACATAGACTTCCTCCTCAATTTCACCATTTAGAAAAGCACTTTTAATGTCCATTTGGTATAAGGTGATATCATGGTGATTGGCATAAGCAAGTAAGATGCATATGGACTCAAGTCTAGCAACGGGGGCATAAGTCTGACCATAGTCCATACCTTCGACTTGAGTGTAGCCTTGAGCGACGAGATGAGCCTTGTTACATACAACTTGTCCATCCTCATCTTGCTTATTCCGAAACACCCATTTGGTTCCAATGACATTGTGCTTCTCGTCGGGCTTTTCAACCAACGTCCATACTTGATTCCTCTCGAAGTTGTGTAGCTCTTCATGCATAGCGTTCACCTAATCCGGATCCTCAAGAGCTTCTTCAACCTTCATAGATTCAATACTAGAAATGAATGAGTAATGTTCACAAAAGTTAGCCAAGCGAGTTTTAGAGCGAGTGATTCTCCTAGTTTGAATATCATCAAAGATTTGTTAGACGGGATGATCTCTTGAGAATCTTGATCTAACTCATGAGAGCTTTTGTTTGGGTCGGGGTGGAATATCCTCTTCATTGTCTTCTTCTTCTTCCTGTCCTTCTTCATTGTTGTTGGCGTTGTTGTTCTCTTGTGGAGGTGGAGAAGGAGGTCGATGAGGTTCATCTTGTTGTACTTCCTCATTTCCTCCATCTTGACGTGTTCCACTTGTGGATGCCTCCAAGTCAACTTGTGGTTCACCTTGTCGTGAAGTTGAGGCTTCCACTTGAATGGATGAAGTACTCTCCTACACCTCCGTTGGGCGAATCTTGCCAATATACAAGTCTTGAATTGCCTTCGAAGGATCTTTGTCTCCTACTTGCGAGCCATTAGATTCATCAAACTTCGCATCTATCGTCTCTTCAACCTTTTGGGTGAAATTGTTGTAGACACAGTAAGTGTGAGAGTTTGAGCCATAACCGAGTAGGAAACCTTCATGAGATTTAGGGGCAAATTTCGAACGATGGTGCTTATCAAGAATGTAACACTTTGAGCCAAATACTCGAAAGTATCCAACTTGGGGTTTGTTACCAGTGAGAAGCTCGTATGCCGTCTTGCTGAGAAGCTTGTGAAGGTATAGTCGATTTGTAGCATGACAAGATGTCTCAACCGCTTCCGCCCAAAAGTGTCTTGGCGTCTTGTATTCATCAAGCATCGTTCTTGCCATCTCAATAAGTGTCCGGTTCTTCCTCTCAACAACTCCATTTTGTTGAGGTGTGTACGTAGCCGAGAACTCATCTGAAATCCCTTCTTCGTCAAGAAAGGTATCCACATTGGCGTTCTTGAACTCCGTTCCGTTGTTGCTTTGAACCTTATTGATCTTCACTTCAAATTGGTTTTGGGCTTTCCTAGTGAAGTTCTTGAAGATCTTTTGGACCTGCGATTTATCATCAAGAAAGAACACCCACGTAAATCTTGAAAAGTTGTCAACAATTACCAAACCGAACGAGTTACCACCGAGGCTCTTGTAGGCGTTGGGACCTAAAAGATCCATATGAAGTAGCTCAAGCGGTCTTCTCGTGGTCATGATGTTCTTCACAGGATGACTTCCTCCAACTTGTTTTCCTGCTTGACAAGCACTGCAAAGTCTATCCTTGTCAAATATGACATCTTTAACACCAAGGATATGATCACCTTTAATAAGCTTGTCAAGATTTCGCATGCCCACGTGACCTAACCTTCTATGCCATAACCAACCTTTAGAAGATTTAGCGATTAAGCAAGTTCGAGGTTGAGCTCTCTTAGTGAAATCAACAATATATAGATCACCTCTATGGACACCGGTAAAGATCATATTATGGTTATCTCTTCGAAACACTTGGCAATCTACTTCAGTGAATAGAACATTAAAACCGAAACCGGCTAGTCTAGATACGGAAAGTAAATTGTAACCAAGAGATTCAATGAGCATAACATTTTGAATAGAGCTATCATGGGCATTTTGAATAGTAGTGATTAATTGGTGAATTGGCCTATTAACTGGATTAATTGGTCCACCATTAATTGGTAGATTAAATAGGAGTTGCCAACATATATCTAGTTTTTTATGTGTTATACCATACTCTCATGCTGTCAGCTATGTAATAAACCAAAATATGCTACTGTTTGGTCGACCCCTAGCTATTGAGGAGCGAGAGGGGGGTGGGTGGGGTTACAGGGAAAATTCTTGGGCTTTGTTTTCCCACAAGTTAATGGGTCAGCAGCGATTAACCGGCTTAACAACCAATTAATCGGTCTAACATGCCAATTAATCGGCCTGACAAGTTAACATGACGAATAGGTCTTATTCGATTCGGTCACCCTATGAGTAGGGATTAACTGGCCTGTTAACTGATTAATCGGATGAATTCTTGAACAGTGATCATGGGAGATGGCCACCTTACCGAGGCCAACTAACTTACCCTTGGAGTTGTCACCAAAAGTGACATACTTTCAGGGACCATCATTTTCAGCTAGCTCACGAAACATGTCCTTGTCTCCGGTCATGTGATCGGTAAATCCACTATCAAGAACCCATTCCTTTCCTCCGGCTATGTAACCACGAAGGTTAGCCATAAGACCAAAGTGTCTCATCGACTCATCAAGAGCAAAGTCACTATCATCATCCTCATCATAATATCCATGTTCAACATCATCATGTGATTGATCATCACCTAGAGAGAGTGATTCATTAGATTTATGACCATGACAATGTGCATCTTTATGAATTCTAATGACTTGTGAAATGATGCTACTAATGACTCTGACATCTCCTTTGGCACGCATAAGATCACGGAGCTCAAATAGACAATCATCAAATTTAGGATCACTATGATCCATTTTCTGAAAAGCAATGGACTTTTGAATAATCTCATCTAGATTTTTCAAGGAATAGTTTGGAAAGCGCTCCTCAAGGTATCTCCATATGGTATAAGCACATTCAAATGTAGGCAAGCATATAAGCAAATTTCTAGGCAATCCTCTAATGATAAGATTGATAGTTCTAAGATTCCGTGTCATGTCAAGATACTCATCGGGGGTAGGATGCAAGGGATCAATGGGGGGTACACAAGGGCTAATAATGTACTTGTTTAAATTATATTCATTGAAAATCACAAGCATCTTATTCTTCCAAGCATTATACAACTCTCCGTCAAGCATAGGCACTCTACGTCTAATACTCCCAATAGTAGACTCATCCATCTTCCTCCAATGGCGATTAAACCAAAGCAACGGAGACCAATGCTCTGATACCAAGTGAAAGGATCGAGAAGAGGGGTCTAGAGGGGGGGGGGTGATTAGACCCTCAACAAGTAAAAGTAGCAGTTTTTAATTTCCTCAAGTTAAGGTGGAGTTTTAGCATAAGTTTAAGCATTCATAATACATTTAAAGCAAGCATGGCAAGAGTATGGGTAGCAGAAAGAGTAAAGCATGCTAATTGCAAGAAAGTAAGGGATGGGATTGGAGTGTGCAAACGCAATGAAGACACGAAGATTTTTGGCATCGTTCCGATATGTGGTGCTATCGTACGTCCACGTTGATGGAGACTACAACCCATGAAGGGTAACGGTTGCGCGAGTCCACGGAGGGCTCCACCCACGAAGGGTCCACGAAGAAGAAACCTTGTCTATCCCACCATGGCCATCGCCCATGAAGGACTTGCCTCATTCGGGTAGATCTTCACGAAGTAGGCGATCTCCTTGCCCTTACAAACTTCTTGGTTCAACTCCACAATCTTGTCGGAGGCTCCCAAGCGACACCTAACCAATCTAGGAGACACCACTCTCCAAAAGGTAATAGACAGTGTGTTGATGATGAACTCCTTGCTCTTGTGCTTCAAATGATAGTCTCCCCAACACTCAACTCTCTCTCACAGATTTGGCTATGGTGGAAAGATGATTTGAGTGGAAAGCAACTTGGGGAAGGCTAGAGATCAAGATTCTTGTGGTAGGATTGGAATATCTTGGTCTCAACACATGAGTAGGTGGTTCTCTCTCAGGAAATGAGTAGTGGAAGTGTAGGCACGTTTTGATGGCTCTCTCACAAATGGAGAAGGGGGTGGAGGGGTATATATAGCCTCCACACAAAATCCAACCGTTACACACATTTGACCCTACTCGGTCAGATCGAATAGAAGAACTCGGTGAGACTGATTCAGTTCAAAATGTGAACATTAGGAATCTTGGTGGGACCGACTGGAACAACTCGGTGGGACTGATGTGCTAGGGCTAGGGCAAAACCTCATCTCGGTGAGACCGATTTCAGGAAAGAGCAAACAGAGAGTTGGTCAAGCAAACCCGGTGGGACCGATTGCACATTTTGGTGAGACCAAAATAATTGCAACAGGCAACAGAGAGTTTGCAGGGCCATCTCGGTGAGACCGAGATCCGTATCAGTGTAACCGAATTGGTAGGGTTTCTGGCAGTGGCTATGTCAACTGAACTCGGTGGCGCCGGATGGAACATTTCGGTGGGGCCAAGTTTGACTTTGAGTTTTGGACATATGTGGAAATGAGAAAGTGGCTGAGGGTTTTGGAGCAATATCACTAAGCACTTTGAGCAAGTAGACCATTAAGCAACACCTCATCCCCTTTTAGTAGTATTGGCTTTCCTATGGACTCAATGTGATCTTGGATCACTCAAATATAAATGAAGAGTCTTGAGCTTTTGCCAATCTTTGTCCTTAGCATTTAGAAGGGGTTCCACATCCTCTTGTCCTTACCACGCCATTGTTGAACTCATTTGAAATATACTAGATAAAAGTATTAGTCCAACAAGAGATATGTTAACATTAATTACCAAAATCACCCACGGAGCACTTGTGCTTTCAAATACTCAAATTTTCATCACGGAAGTGTCAACTTCCATGACGATAAATTGCTTGTCATGGAAGTGTTTTCGTCAAGGGTAACCGACACGTGGCATCCATCGTAACGGGTCGCCGTTAAGCTGTGGGGTCCAGTTTTCGATCCGATAACCCGTTAACAGCAACGAACAATTGCAATTTTCCACGTGTAAAATTCTCATTGGCCGAAAGAACCACGTGTCAACTCCGCGTTGGGACAGATGTCATCCAGCGAATGGACGGGACGCACCTATGATACGTTGACATGTGGATCAGCCCAACAGTGGCCCATTCAGGTCAAAAGCCCGGCCCGTTTAACTTGGTCAAAAGGTAGCGGGCCGGCCCATGGAAAGCCTGTTAACGGCCTATTTGCATATAGCCCATTTACAGCCAGCTAACTCATGGCCCGTTATGGCCTATCCGAATTTGGCCCAGTAGCATCATCTGGGCCGTCCAGTATGATTTCAGCCCATGTATGGCCCATGACGTCTTTTGTCCCATATGAGGCCCTTTCTAACTCTGGGCCCATTAAATGCCCGTGGTGAAACTGGCCCATAAGGAATAGTTTATGGCTTTATACCCATTAACGCCCCATTATTTCATTAGGCCGTTTCCAGCCCGTGTTACCTTTCGGCCTTCTAATGGCCCATTTATTCTTGGGCTCATTTCCAGCATTCGATTACTTACGGTCCATTACTGGCCTGTTCCGCTTGTGGGCCAAAAGCAGCCCGTGGTGACATTCGGCCCGTTTGTGACCCGTTAATCCTTTGGGCCGTTTTGATAGCGTCATCAAATACAGCCCATTAGCGACCCGTTATGCCGGTCGGTAGAATTAAGCCTGTTATACATATCGGCCTATTAATGGCCCGTTATGGTCGGCCCATAGATAGACGATTCCCACTCTAGCCCGTTTATGGCCCATATTGCGGTCCGTTATTGGTCCACAAAAAGTATGGCCCATGTTTGGCCAAACGATCATACGGCCCGTAGTAGGCCCATTGATTCTACTGCCCTTAGAAGACCCATGGATCCTAAGGCCCGTAGGAGGCCCATGCTCACTACAGCAGGTAGCAGGACCATGGTTACAATGGATCGTATGTTGCCATGGTTATTGTGGCCTAGTTTAAAAAAATAGGTTATTGTGGCCACTAGCAAACCGCGGAAAAAGAACTGCACTAACTACAAGCAAACAAATAAACAAGACAACAAGGAAATAAATAAGCAAGCAACTTACGCTAGGCTATTATGGCTATTACACATATTACATCCACTGGGCATCAAAGTTCGCCACCAGTACAAATATGGGGAACAAAGCAGCATATTACATACACTGGTTATCAAAGTTGGCGACCAGTGCAAATAAGCGCCGCAGCAAAACAAGTCCAGAACGGAAACCACTTCAGAAGAGCTCAAGAAACAATATCCTAGGTATCCACCATGCTGGCAAGAAGCTTAGCAAGCTTATTAGCTTTCTCTTGTTTGGCGCTTAAATCCTCCAGCACTTGTTGTTGCACCAGAAAGTATGCATCTGAATTCTGCAGGGACTTCCTTAGTCCTTCGGCTTCGTGTCGCAACACATCTGATCGATGTCTTTCAACTTTAAGTTGAGACTCAAGAAGGCGAACTGATTCAGGCAGTGAGTTCGAAGAGCTTGTGCCAGCAGTAGTGGCCAGTAACTCAAACACTACATCAAGACAGGACTTTGGGGTTGTCTCACTGTCTTCAAGATAGTTTTTATCATCTTTATTGGAGACCAACAGGGATGTCTCACTATCTTGAACCTTATGTACATTACTTCCTTTACCATTGCATAACGGGGTACTCTTCCCCAATATTTTATCCGCATTCTAAAAGAGAAACAAGCAGACACATCACAGGTTTACCATGTTGTATATGAAACTCATTTTGGTAAACCAGTTCAGTAGTAAGGTGGATAGGATAACATCATGAAACAAACATATATCTATGTACTATGGTCACTGTATGGTCTATATCATTCTAGTTTATGTTTCCAAATCAAGATAGAGACAGTTCAAATCATATCTGTTTAAGACAAAGCAGCATAGACAAAATATAAGCGTGGGAAACTACACAGCACTAACAACACTTGTAATGTGCATGGAATGAGAACATAACTGTTTATTCAATTGAAACTGAAATCAACATAGAGCAAGTTACAACAGCAGACCAGTTAAAGAAACAGGTTTAAAACATACCTGTTTTCCATTGGAGTTTCAATTGCATCCTTCAAATTTGAAATTAGTTGGTATGAGTAAATACAGTGATGCAAGAGCAAAGGAGTATGAACCATAGCTACGGAACCTGACCTGAGAACAATTCTTCTTCTGCTTTAAGCATTGACTTGGGGTTCAGAGTGGTGGTCCTCGTGCTTTGGGCACTGCAGTTGCCTTACTAACTGCTCGTGTTTGGGTGCTCTGTGGTGGAGACGGTGCTGTGTCAATTGGAACTGGGTTACTATCTGCTGGGGTTGGGGTTAGAAGGGGTGTAGCTGGTTCTCTGTCCGACTGGGTAGGGGTACAATTTGCATGAGTCTGGGTTATGTGTGGTGGGGCTGGTTCTTGGGCAAGTACAACCGTGGTTCTATCTGCATCGACGGGTAGCACTATCTTTTCTGAAGACTGTGTTTTTACTCCCATAGATACTGCCATCACCCCCTCCAATTCAAATGGCTGATAAACAAGAAAAGTAATTGAATGTACAGACATTGTATGATAGACAGGTGCAATGGATAGTAGGGAAGAAAACAGGGCATGAAATAATTCACATTTATGTTGTCTAACCAAACAGGATAGCATGACACAATTTCACATATATGACGGCTAACTAAACAGGATAGCATGACACAATTTCACATATATGATGGCTAACTAAACAGGATAGAATGACATACTTCAAAATATGATGACTATGTAAACAGGATGACATGATATAACTATACGATGTGTCTATTAAAGTGGTTCGCATGCCATAATTCACATACATGCCGTCGATGGAAACATGATGGGATGATATAATTCACGGATAGAATGACATAATTCAAAATATGATGACTATGTAAACTGGATGAGATGATATAACTATATTATGTCTTTAGAAAATGGGTTGGCATGCCATAATTCAGATACATACTGTCTATGTAAACATCATGGCATGATATAATTCAAATATATGATTTATATACTAAGCAAGTAAGAAGAGGGAAATTGCATATATGATGTGTAAACTAAGCAGATGGCATTCAATATTGTGTATATGATGTAAAAACTAAGCATTGCAAGACAACATATGCATGATATGAGTAATATAACCCTGCCAAGTTTGAGCATACACCTCAGGGGCAAAATAGGACTGGTCATCTCTCTCTGAATCCTCCTCTGAGGAGCTATCTGTAACCAGCAAGATATCTGCTTCAGAAGGTAGCACTGTCTGCTCTGAAGACCTTGTTTTCACTCCAGATTTTTCATCACCAATTCAAATGGCTGGTGCATAGGAAGAGTAGTTGAATATACAAACATTGTCAACAAATGGAATGCGTAATACAAAAAAAGGATGGCATGATACAATTCACATATATGATGCTTGGCTAAATAGCATGGCATTGCATAATTCACATATATAATGCCTTGCAACAAGATAGCATTGCATAATTCACATATATAATGTCTTGCAACAAGATGGCATTGCATAATTCACATATATGGTAATTAGACACTAAACATGTGGCATTCACACAAACCATGTCTAAACTAAGCAAATGACATAGCAATGCAAGACACCATATGCACGATATGAGCAATATAACCCTGCCAAGTTAGAGCTTGCACCTCGGGGGGGGGGGGGGATCGGACTGGTCATCTGTCTCAGAATCCTCCTCTGAGGAGCTATCCGTAACCAGCAAGACATGCGCTTCGTTAGATAGCATTGTCTGCTCTGAAGACCTTGTTTTCACTCCATATTTTTCCATGACCATGTCGAATGGCTGATGCACAGGAAGAGTAATTGAATGTACTAACATTGTTGACAAATTTAATACATAACAAAAAAAAGGATGGCATGATATAATTCACATATAAGATGACGGGCTAACCAGGATAGCATTGCAAAATTCACATATATATGATGCTTGGCTAAACAAGATGGCATTGCATGATTCACATATATGATATAGAAACTAAACAGATGGCACTCACACAAAGCATGTCTAAACTAAGCAGATGACATATTTTATGTATAAAGTAAGCAATGCAAGGCGCCATATGCATGATATGACCAACATCAGCATGCCAAGTTAGAGCAAAAGACATCAAGGGGTAAATAGGAGTGGCCTGCTCCCTCTGAACCCCCCTCTAAATAGTTATCTTCCTCTTGATTATAGTCTGAAATGTGGGGAGGGGGGTTGCTTTTGTGCCTTCCATGGAGCGACGTCTACATGAAATCTTATTGCCACGCAAGGCTCGTCTCTTTTGCTCTACATGTTCAGTACCATTGTGTACAATAACTGACATGCATAGGAATAAAACATAGTGAGATTATGTAAGGAGTGCATGCACAAATCCAAAGTGATGGTAGCAACCTGTGGATAGACCCAAAACCAATGATAGCAGGCAGATAATAGCTTCAGTTAAAAAATACAGATAATGGCTCGTTTAATGTTTGTTTCCCACCCAACATGAAACTCATAGTAGACACCCGAGATTAACCAGATAGTAGATAGATGCTATTGATTGCTGCCCCAATATGTATCCCACAACCATTTAAAAACTCAAGTTTGAGCGTTAGTTTGGACCTGACTCGGAGTCTAATCGGTGAATAGGACGATAAAGTAGCATATCATATTAAGCGATGCATAACCTAAGCAGACACGAAAGAGTGCGACCTCTCTTGCGGACCCGTTGAGGGAGTCCTGGATTAAGGGGTCCTCGGGCCGTCGACCTATTACATATGGGCTAGACAGATGGGCCACTATGGGGCCAAGCTAGAGTGCAGATCCGTGGCCGGATAGGAGATCTTCGGAGTTGTGGTCTATCCTCCAAGTCAAGGATTTGCGTGATCTTTCCTTCATTGTAACCGATCGCGTGTAACCCTAACCCTATTGGTGTCTATATAAACCAAAGGGTTTTAGTCTTTAGGGCTAGAGCAACATCCATCACCCCATCAACCTAGGGTTTAGCTCGCCTGATCTTGAGGTACATCAACTCTGTAACCATATCATACACATCAAATACAACCAAGCAGGACGTAGGGGTTTACCTCTGCGAGAGGGCCCAAACCTGGGTAAACACCGTGTTCTTCGTCCCTTGTTCCCCATTGATCCTAGATCCACAGCTCGGGACCCCCTACCCGAGATCCACCAGTTTTAACACCGACATTGGTGCTTTCATTGAGAGTTCGCTGTTGGGTCGCCGAAGGATCAATGGCTCGCCTGATCATCGGAGAGGGCGTCAGCTCCGGGGACCTCTTTGTCCCCGGCCAGCTCTTCGCGTTCGGCAGCATCGTGCTGCACGCCAACCCAACTGGTCATCTAGACCAGATCAACAATTTTGCCCCTGAGCACCGTATTAGATTTGGCAACTTGGAGTACGTTGTGGACGCCCGAGGAGATCTGGTCTTTGTCGGATTCCCAGCCTCTCCCCGTACCCCCATGGGCCCCGCTGCGCCCGCTCTGTATTTTTCTCCCCATCCGATCTACGGATCGGCCTCAACCCTTCAGCCGGCCTCCAGCTCAGACGGCTCCACCTCGGCCGGAGGCCAGGAATCCCCTTCGACCACGCCAGTGATGCCCGCCGAAGACCCAGCCCCGGGCCTCAGTGCGGAAGTAGTGTTCGGACGCCAAGAGTCATTCTCGGCCGAACCCTTCCCCCATGACATGCCTCCGGCCTTTAGCCCCAGTGACGGGTCGATGTGCGGAAGTCAGGAATCATCCTTGGCCGAACTCCCCCTCACCAACTTGGCTTCGAGTCCTAATATGGAGACAGCATCCGAAGACCAGGTCTTGTCCTTGGTCTCTTATGTCTGTCTGGCCACGAGCCCGACCCCAGGCCTCAAGACCAACTCGGCCCTGAAAGGCCAGGACTCGGTTCGGACCTTGATCACCCCTATCCCCGCCACGACAGAGTCCGATCCCGAGCGGCTACCACATGCCAGCTCGGCGAGCCTCCCTCCGTTAAACGAGGCACTCGATCGGATTCGGATGATGGCTATTCAAGATAACTCGCCCTCAGCCTGCGTTCAGCGGTGCCTTGAGGCAGATTTTAGGGAATTTTACATCCCACCCACCACCCACCTAGTGGCCACGGTCTAGGACTTAACCGACACGTTGGACTACACCTCGGAAAACACATATTCCATGGATGAGGACAATGAAGCCATGGGTAATACCGATGCAGCTCCCCCCGTCACCAGCCGCTGGACGGCCACGTCCACTTATGATGTCTACATGGTGGACACCCCAAAAGACGATGACAACACTCCCGGGAAGAATAATGGCAAGCCCAGCGAAGACCCGCCAAAGCGCCGCAGACAACACCGCCGCTCCAGAGCACGGCGAAGCCACGCAAGCAATACGGACATCGGAGAGAACGGCTCTCCGGACAATACGGACACCTCGGCGACCACAGCACTGACGAACAACCACAAGACGACCACGGAGAGCATGAGGACCGGCTCAATCTTGAGGACCTCAGGGACTCCAAGGACAACAACTACCTCCCCTTTTCTGAAGAGGAGGTCAGTTTGGGTGACGAAGATTTCATCGTCCCCGAAGACCAGTTGGATCAAGAGCGGTTCAAACGACAGCTCATTGCCACCGCGCGTAGCTTGAAGAAACAGCGGCAAAAGATAAAGGCTGAACAGGATACCCTCAATGACAGATGGACCAAGGTCCTAGCTACCGAAGAGGAGTACGGCCACATGTGACAAACCAAAAGCTATCCAATGAGAAAACTACTACCACAATTCGACGATGAAGCCATAGAGCAAGCACCTTCAAGGCACACTCAGGTGGAACAGCCGGACCGCCCCCCTCGAGGACGGGACAGGACGACTGATAAAGCCGAATATCCTCCCGCTCCACCTCGCCGTCAAGGCAAGGATCCATTACAGCCAGCGTACGAGTATGATCTACGATGCAACCTGGACGCTCGGGCGGGCCTGACGAGGTCCATTTACGGACCCAAAGATGATCCTCCCACTATACGGGACGATTACCAAACTTGGTCAAACAGGAATGACAGAGCTCGGGAGCAGCAACGAGCCCAGATGACAGATGATCTCCGGCGCGACGTAGCCCGAGTCCAGGGCGCCGCTCACCCTCTGTGTTTCACGGATAGGGTAATGTAGCACCAATTCTCGGAAGGCTTCAAGCCTGTAAATATAGAGCCATACGATGGAACAACAGATCCGGCAGTTTGGATCGAAGATTTTCTATTACACATTCACATGGCACGAGGAGACGACCTCCATGCCATCAATTACCTACCATTAAAGCTCAAGGGTCTGGCTCAACACTGGTTAAATAGCCTCCCCGAAGACTCCATAGGATGTTGGGAGGAGCTCGAGGATGCCTTCCGAGCTAACTTTCAAGGAACTTATGTCCGGCCCCCGGACGCCGATGACCTGAGCCACATAATCCAGCAGCCCGGTGAGTCAGCCCGACAATTTTGGAATCGGTTTTTAACCAAGAAGAACCAGATCGTCGACTATCCGGACGCCGAAGCTATAGTTTCCTTTAAGCACAGTATTCGGGATGAATGGCTAGCACGCCAGCTCGGCCAAGACAAGCCAAGAACGATGTCAGCGCTCACCTCCCTGATGATCCGCTTCTGCGCCAGAGAAGACAGTTGGCTGGCTCGTAGAAGCACCAACCCCGACACCCCCGGCACCTCGGAAGTCTGGGATGGGAACGAGAAGCCACAAAGGAACAAGAACAAACGCCGCCACAATGATGGCGAAGCTGACGAGACGGCAGTAAATGTTGGATTCCGAAATCCGAAGTCCGAGTCACGAAAAAATCCTTCTAAAGGCAACTAGGATGGCCCAACCAAGCTCGACGCGGTCCTTTATATGCCCTGCCAGATTCATGGTACCGCCAAAAACCCGCCAACCACACCATTCGTAATTGTTGGGTGATAAAACAGGCCGGCAAGCTCACAGCCGAAGACTCTGGCAAAAGCCCATGAAGCAAGGACGATGAGGAGCGCCGCGGGCCGAACAGTGGAGGCCAAAATGCCTTCCCTTCCGAGGTCAAGATGGTGAACATGATCTACGCCACCCATATACCAAGGAAGGAGAGGAAGTGTGCGCTGCGGGATGTGTACGCCGTCGAGCCCATAGCGCCGAAGTTCAACCCGTGGTCGGCTCGCCCGGTCCCCTTTGACCACAGGGATCATCCGACCAGTATCCGTCATGGAGGATCGGCGGCCCTGGTACTTGACCCCATTGTCGACGAGTACCACCTCACGAGAGACCTAATGGACGGAGGTAGTAGCCGCAATCTGATTTATGCAGACACAGTGATGAAAATGGGGGTCAATCCATCAAGGATGAAACCCAGCACCACCACCTTCAAGGGGGTTATTCCGGGCATAGAGGCCCGCTCTTTAGGCACGGTAACTCTAGAAGTGGTATTCGGCTCATCGGGCAACTTCCGAAGCGAAGATCTCTTTGATATCGCCCCATTCCGTAGTGGCTACCATGCCCTCCTCGGCCGAACGGCGTTCGCCAAATTCAACGCCGTCCCATATTACGCATACCTCAAGCTGAAGATGCCTGGTCCCGCGGGCGTCATAACAATCAACGGCAACACAGAGTGCTCACTCCGTACCGAGGAATATACTACGGCCCTAGCAGCCAAAGACCAAGCCGTCGCCAGGAGGCTGAAGTATCAGCCCGCCGTAAAGGCCAGAGATACAATTAAACGAGCTCGAGCCCGGTCCCCGTCATGGGAGCCTGCCTGCGTTTGCCGCAAATAGGAATACGCGCCCCCATGGCACGCCCAACATGGTAGCGCTCTACGTGCCTCGACAGCACAATTTCACGCTCAAGATGCCGTGGGCAACTGTGGGGGCCACATCAAACAAACAGAACCATGTGTCCGGCTTAACCAAACCATGGTATTCTCGCGTCCTCGGACGACAAGGGGGACGACTCCGGACTCACCCAGCATCAAGCTGTGTCGACACGGCCACCCATCAGGGTTCTTATTCAAGGCCCTCCTTGCCGGCATGCATTTTTTCACATGGAGGAGTCCCTTACCCAGCAGAAGCAAAGGCGCAGACGTGCAGCAGGGCACAGTGGTGGCTTCGACCCACGCATCAATGCCCTATGTAAACCTTTCTCTATAAATTTTTCTTTTCTTACTTATTATAAATGCCTCGGCAGTTCGAATTGTACGGATAGACATCCAGAGCTTATGGAAAATAAAAACATCTTTTACGATGTTCAGGCATCCGCATTATCTAGACCTCTTTCTTCTCTTTCTCCTTTTTCCAGCTCTTCGAACAGCTAGGCATGGACACATTGTGCAAGAAAAACAAATTGGTTAATTGACCAAGAGCCTGATCTCTTCATCAGCTCCAAGCACCAAGTCTGGCACCGCTTTCTGCTATGTGCTCGGTGTCTCGGATATTGCACTATATGCATCAGTTCCGAACTATGTCTTGGGTCAATAGTTGGGTTGCCCGGCTCCTGTGCTTACCTTCTTACGTTCCGCAAGTTCGGCTAAGAAGGTAAAGGGAGAACCCCTGCGATTGTACTTCTGGCTAGTCCAGCTAAGCACCACAGGGGAGAAAGCCAAAAACTGACCGTCATAGTAAGCGAGAACTGGTCAGCGATCCGACGACAAATGTTAAACTAAGAAATTGTTGGTGATTTATCCGTGTCACACGTAGGGTTCGTCTTAGCACAAACCATGTGATTACAAAGGAAACCCTTGGCTCCCATGTAAATCACAAAATATTGGGGGCTAGTCATTAGCTCCCGCCGTCAAGCTCCTATGGCTAAGTGAAAGCAATAAAGCCGCATAGTCCGATTGCCTAGTCTCTCTCACGCACTACCACCTTCAGGTACCGAGACGTCGGCTAAGGGTAACAGTGCGGAGACGAAACACCCCTCATAATATTCACTTGGGGGCTGAAGCTGATGACTGGTAACTTTCAGAATAATAAATGGCCACACATGAGTCAAAACAAAAACATATCACATACAAACGGGCCGCATTATAAAGCACAAGGTCCAGTTGACAACTTAATACAATCAGTCAATGATTACACCTTTTGAGCACTGGCCTTTTACTGCCCGAGCACCATCCATAACTTGGGCGAAATACAGTTCGGGGCGGCGATGCTCCTTTCCAACCGGCGGGGGACCAGTGGCCATGTCCATGGGCTCGATCTTAGGCCAATGAACCATGGACTTCGCAAAGGCCAGCCAAGCTCCTTCAAGACACGTGGAACACTTCACGGTATCAATCCGGGGCAACGCATCATGCAGCTTCTGCACTAGGCCGAAGTAGCTGTCCGGGATAGGCTCTGCGGGCTATAGCCGGATGCAAAGATCCTTCAGGGTCTGCTCGGTCATCCGATGCAGCTCCATCAGCTGCTTCATCTGGTTGCTGAGGAGAGGAGGGTGCTCGGGCTCCTGGAACTGCGACCAGAAAAGCCGCTGTTCGGAGTCCTCCTCCCACATGGCATAGTGCTCCGCCGCAGCCACCGCACTCTTCGGAAGCTCGGCAAAACGCTCGCGGAGCACCAGACACGCGTTAGCAAGATGAACCTGTTGCCGCCAAAAACACTCTGCATTAAGTATTTCTTACCATCTGCGATCTGCTTCACCTGGCGGAGCTCCTCCCGGACACCTCGCACTTCCGTTCTGGCCTCCTGGAGCTCTTTTTCTGCCTTGGATAGCTCGGCAGACTGCTTTTTCTGTTTCTACTCAAGGGCCTCACATTTCATGACGGCATCCTTGAGCTCCACCTGCACTTCGTCCACTTGAGCCTCGTGCTTCTCGCCGGTGGTTTTCACTGTGTCAAGTTCGGCCACCGCCTTTTCGGCAGCCGCTTTCTTCTCAATGAGGCCCTCGACCTCCGCGGCAGCAGCTGCAGTCACCAGACACAATGTGCTCAGCATACAATCCGGAACGACGGTGTACGGCAGTGTTCACCATACATTTTGATAGGGGCTTACCTTGTGCCTCATCAAGCCGTTTGTTAACGAGATCAAGCTCTTCATCGGAGTGCTGGAGTTTCCGATCCATCTCCTCCAGGGCAGCGGCATTAGCAGCCGCAGCCAAGGACGATGCCTGCGATACCAAAATCAACCATGAACCTTTAAATACTGGCCTACGGATTTTTGACCCTCTGTTAGATTTTTTCACTGTTCAAGAAATCTTCCGATTTATCGCTAATCGGGGGGTGACCGATAAGATTATGCCTTATCTTTGTCATTTATCTTTTGGACTGATTTATCGTTCTGAGAAGCGATTTATCGGTTATCTACCGATAAATCGGACCTATTCATAGCACTATGTTTGCAAAAACTATGTTTATTTATGTTTTGTGGACCTTGTTACGGAATATGTACTATTGTCCTATTTTGTTTGTCATTATACGAGGATTCAAAGGCTAGAAATCAAGGTAACACTTCTGTCAAATATTGTTTTGGTGTTGAATATAGCGTATTTTAGTGTTGGGAACCTGAGATTTGCAAAAAAAAAAATCCAATTAATAGTCGACCGATAAAATCGATTAATCATCCGATTTCCGATTAATCTCTAATCCCTAGCTGACCGAGACGATAATGATAAGCGATATCCTCAACATTGGATTTTTTGCAAACCCTTATAGAGTCTCGGGGGCTGTTATGTACAAGGCCTACTCAAACTCTAGCCAAAGGTTAAATCCGTGTTGTGGAGAAGGAGCATTACTTGACTTACCTCGAAGCCTGTTAAAAGGCCTTGGACAACGCCGTTCAGTCCGGTGTGGACGGACCGAACACCTTGTAGAATCGCACCCATAAAGGCGCGGTGCTCGTTGACATTGACGTAGTTGCTCACCAACTCCTCCATCGCATCTGGTCAGCCCGACGGCGGCTGGTTATTGGTGTTCGGCGCGGGCAGTGGGACCTCAATTCCTCCTCCGTCAGAAGGCGGGACCGGCACCGTTGAGGACCTTGGGGGCTCAGGTCTGGACTCTCCTCCCGTATTCGCCAGGGAGGACACCCCCCCTGGTGTTTGGTGACTGAGGCATCAGCCTCAGCCATGGTTGCATTGCCCCCCTCCCTCATGTTCGGATGGGGAGAGGTCCTTCGGGATAGCACCTCGGCAGCCTCTTCGGGGACCAGGGGAGGTGCGGAGCGCGATGCCGACCCACTATCCACCAAGTCAGCGGGCAGAGAGGTCCCCTCCGAGGTTGGCTCGGTAGGGAGGCCACACGGTGGGCTATGATATCACACAATCCGTTTCCGTCAGTAAAAGACTAGTAAAAATGAAACAAGGAATGCTGAAGCTGATACCTTGTGGCAGGAGGCTTGAACCTGCGGTCCTTCTCCGGGACCTCCCAGATGCCGCGGACTACTCATCGGAGTCTGAGCTGTTGGGCAGGTCCACCTTGGGCTTGCATTGCCTCTTCGGGGCCCGAAGATGTTGTACCTCCTCGACGTCTTCGGACGCCGCCCTCTTCTTGCAGTGGGAGGAGGCACTTTCCTCCTTGTCTTCATCCTCCTCCCCGTCTTGGACAGACGGGGCCGTTGCGTCTCCGACCTTGGTGTCCAGGCGCTCCCTCAAGCGGAGGCCTCCCCGGGCCTCCGGAAGATCCTTCTTCTTCTTCCCCTTCTTCTCTGGTGCCTTGTAAGGCGCCTCGGCCAGCAGCTCCCTCAGTTGAGCTGATTGGGGCTTTTCAGGCAGTGGGGCCGGGCTGCTGATCTTCTCAGCCTTCTCGAGCTAGCCCTGTCAAGGCAACAAAAAAGGATTTAGACCGAACTTTGGATAGTATGAGCGCCCGAATACACGTCGGGCAAAGGATCGATTACCTTCCTTGGAGGATTTTCGGCGTCGAGACCGATGTCTTCTTTCTCGGCCGGCCACTCCATCCGGGGCTTGAACAGTAGACTCCACGCCTTGTCGTAGGTGGTGCTGAAGAGGTGCTGCACGATGGCCAGATCTTTGGGCTTGTGAGTCCACATCGGGCTTGCCCTTTGCTGGCAAGGAAGGAGGCGGCGATGGAACATTATCTGAACTACATTGATCAGTTTGGCGCCGGTCTCCATCACATTGGAAACACATTTCTGTAGTGTCTTCACCTCGTCGGCGGACCCCCAATTAAGACCTTTCTTGGTCCACGAGGTCAATCTCGCAGGGGGTCCGGACCTAAACTCTGGGGCTGCCGTCCAGGCCGCATCCCGTGGCTCTGTTGTGTAGAACCATTCCTTCTGCCACACTTTGACGGTGTCGATGAACGTGCCCTCCGGCCATTGGACTCGGATGAGCTTGCTTATCATTGCTCCGCCACAGTCCGCCTGGGCGCCGCCTACCACCTTTGGCTTGACATTGAACAACTTCAGCCACAGGTCGAAGTGCGGCTGGACCCGCAGAAGGGACTCGCAAACGATGATAAAAGGTGGAGATGTCGAGGAGGGAATTGGGGGCTCGATCATGAAAATCTAACCCGTAGAAGAACATCAATCCCCGCACGAAGGGGTGCAGCGGGAATCCCAGCCCTTGGATAAAGTGGGGTAGGAAAACCACCCTTTCGCCCGGTTTGGGCGTGGGGACGACCTGGCCCTTCTCAGGGGCCCGGTGAGCGACATCGGCCGACAAGTAGCCGCCTTGCTTCAGTTTCTCGATGTTGTTTTTGGTGACGACGGAAGCCTCCCACTTGCCATTAGCTCCGGATCTGGCCATGGCCGTAGCTACGAGAAGGCGGGGAAAGGAGTCGCTGCGAAGAAGCAAGGCAGGGCGCTCGAGCTCTGGAGATCGGAAAGGCAATAGCGGGAGGTGGAAGAAGATGTAAAATGATAACTGTAGTTGTTCCCCCTTTATAGGCCACGGAGGAGCCAAGAGTTCCTATTTTCAGGCCGCGGGCTTCTCCACTTCCCGATATGCTCGTGACATTATGCGCGAGTGGGGGAATCAAAATCATTGATCATATCCCCTAAAAAACAGGGCACGATCTCTGCCTTGATGAGACGTGCCAATGGAGGGGCGGCCTTGAGCCTCGCATTGAGAACTGTCAGCCGTTCGGTGTTATGACCAGCCGCGACCTTTCGCTGAAAGCTGTCAAATGTGGGCATTGTTCACACTTGAGCATTTTGGCCTTCGAGGCTAAGTTAAGTAAATGCTCCGGATTCCGGACACCACTCAACTCCGAGCATGCACAGGACAAGATGAAGAACTCGCCTCGCAAGCCGAAGACTATGAGATGTACAGATGCCGGACACAAGCCCTGGCGTTGGAGGCTAGTTCGGGGGCTACTGAGGGAGTCCTGGATTAAGGGGTCCTCGGGTCGTCGACCTATTACATATGGGCCGGACAGATGGGCCACTATGGGGCCAAGCTAGAGTGCGGATCCATGGCCGGATAGGAGATCTTCAGAGTCGTGGTCTGTCCTCCAAGTCAAGGGTTTGCGTGATCTTTCCTTAACCGATCGCATGTAACCCTAACCCTATTGGTGTCTATATAAACCAAAGGGTTTTAGTCTTTAGGGCTAGATCAACATCCATCACCCCATCAACCTAGGGTTTAGCTCGCCTGATCTCGACGTAGATCGACTCTGTAATCATATCATACACATCAAATACAACCAAGCAGGATATAGGGTTTTACCTCTTCGAGACGGCCCAAACCTGGGTAAACACCGTGTTCTTCGTCCCTTGTTCCCCATTGATCCTAGATCCACAGCTCAGGACCCCCTACCCGAGATCCACCAGTTTGGACACCGACACCCGTGTAGTCCTCAAGGTCATCTGCTCAGTTGATGATGGTAATGCAGTTGTCGTGGCTGCCAGCGGCGGGGAAGAAGATCTGAGGCGGTGAAAGACAGTCTGGAGGGCGGATCCCTGCTGTGGTGAACCCTTCCATCGTTAGAGCAGCTAAGCTGGGGTGGAAGACACCGTAGCAGGAGCGGGACAAACCACACAAGGTTTTCTTTGACACATATCTGTAACAGAAGTAATTCTGTAAGGGCTTGTTTGAATTGGAGGATTCTAACAATGCAGGGATAGGAAATACACAGGAATAGGATAGGAATGCACATGCAAAACAGAGAAATTAAAAACACAGGATTTTTGTCAATCTGGGTTTTTGTTCACAAGAATTTCAAGATCACAGGAATGCAAAGAAGCATGGTGAAATTAAGTCAAACCACAAGAAAATGTACAGTTATAATGCTATTATGCTACTATCTCTTAGTCTTGTGCTTCATGAATAGGAATTTGAAAAGGAGGCCAAGTGGATATTAAAATTCCTACAATTTTTCTTTGAAGGAGACACTAAAGGAACAAATCCTACATTTTTTCTTTGCTCCATTCCTTTGAACCAAATGCATGAACAGTAGTACCATAGGAAACTTTCCAATTCCTATGTTTTTCCTTCACTTTTCCTTTCAAGCACTGGCGATTCTAGTAGGCAGGCTTGAACAGGCAAAAGCCTACACTCTGTTGACACCAGATTTTGGCACGGTCAAGTACTTATTTAAGATGACCTCAAATAGAAAAACCTTCAACACGAGAAAGTTTCGTCTCGTCGATACGATTGATTTTCATATATAAATCATCTCAATCCAAGGTCGTATGCGACCTGGAGAGGAAAATCAAGATCAGGCTATATTTTTAGTCGAGAAATCCGAGTAAAAAGCTTGCCAGCAAAAGGAAAGCTTGCCGGCGTGGAAGCTTGCCGGTGTGAAAGCTTGCCGGGATAGAAATCTTGCCGGTGTGAAAGCTTGCCGGGGTGGAAATCTTGCCGGTGTGAAAGCTTGCCGGCGTGGAAGCTTGCCGATGTGAAAGCTTGCCGGGGTAGAAACCTGGTCGGGGTGGAAACCTTGCCGGTGTGAAAGCTTGCCGGGGTAGAAACCTTGCCGGGGAGGGAAACCTTGCCGGTGTGGAAACCTTGCCGGTGTGGAAAGCTTGCCGGGGTGGAAACCTTGCCGGCGTGGAAAGCTTGCCGGGAAAAAGCTTGCCGGAAAAGTGGAAGCTGTCAAAGTCAATCCGACCAGGAGTTGGAGATGGGATCGAAAGGTTATTCAGATGACCTCGGATGGAAAAGTGTTCTACACGGAAGTTATGCGTATCATCGAAACAGTCAACTTTGCTTTTGGAGTCATCATCGTCGGAGATAGTATACGGCCTGCAAAGTTGTTACAAGACTCGAACAGTTCAGAAAACAGCATAATTGAATCCGACCCACAGTTAAAGATGGGCCCTAAAAGTCATAAATACGCCCTTAAAAGGAGAAGTGACACACGTTGTATTATGCAGATCATCGAGGCAGACAAGTTTGATGTTAAACTCGACTCCATCCGAGTTAATATGCGATTTCTACGGCCCGCGCAAGAAGTAGGACAGAAGTATGGGACAGATTCGGGCTGAATCCGAGTTGGACTGAAATTAGAACTGTAGGACGTGAATTGATGTAATTTTCTTGTAAGGAAAGCCAAGATGAATCCTTTACTTGTACGGGAAGTCCAGCCGCCTCTTATATATGTTAGGGGTGACAGCCGATTGAAACAACACACAATCGAACAAATCAATATACTACTTTTTCAGTCTACGTTTTATCCCTCCATCGTTTTTTCTCTCTCGTTCTTCGCTGTTCCTCGAGTTTGAGAGCTGCGAATCCCGAGGCTCTAGGGGCGAGCGAATCGACCTAGGGCAGCCCATAGCCGCCGAACTCCCTGACGGGGTCCCTCCCGGGCGTGTGGGGTTTCGGGTCTCAAAAGCGCCCGCCGACTGTCTTGCGTATAGCGCTGTCGGTCGGGTCTCCTTCGACGTGAGCTGCAGTGCATCACCCCCGGCGTCGAGGGTACATGTGACATGTTCGTGTGTCAACACACTTTTTGTCGACTCCGCTGGGGACTTAAGATCAATCATCATCATCCACCATGTCCGATCTTCCCAAGCCATCTGAGGTAGATGCCGATAACATCATTAAGCCCAGTCTTGATGAGATATCGGCCGATCATCGCCAAGTCTATGAGGAGTACAAGAAGGCGCACGAGGAGAAGGACTTGCAGGAGTTCCTTGCAAAGTTCAAGAAGGATTGCCAATGCAACATCACTCCGATTGAAGAAATCAAGTTTCCTCCTCTTCAAGCTGAGCAGGTTAAACCCTCTATAAGTACTGCCTTTTCTCCTGAGCAGTGGGCTGAGATTGAGAGTCGTATTGCTGATGGTAACAATCTGGTTTATCAAAGTTTCCTAGAAAATACTAATGCTCAGAAGAATATATCTCAATCATCTAGTGGTAATGGTGGTATAGCTGCTAGTGTGCAAAACCCTAATCTGGCTTTACCTATTTCATCGGCGCCTCCCGTGCCGATGACTTATTATCCTACCCAAACCAATTAGATTCTGGCTGCACCCATTAATCCTATCATGAGCATGCCAGTTTCGGTGGCCGAACCAAACCCTACCTACAGGTACAACCACTCGGCCACTACCGAACTATGGCTCGGCATACATGCCACAATTCCTACCTACAGCTAGTAGTCCTACTCCTCCTATGCCACTGCAACAAGCTTCATCGTCTACTACACATGATGCCCTAGCTAATTTTAGAGAGGAGATGGCTAAAATGCTTAGAGAGAATTTTGGAGTTGAGTTGCCTCGGAATCGGATTTACCAAAAGCCGTACCCCGAGTACTTTGATGCCATCCAGTGCCCTCCGGGATATAAACATCCAGATTTTGTTAAATTTAACGGAGCAGGCACAAAAACCACATGGGAGCATGTTAGTCAATATTTAGCACAATTAGGTGAGGCAGGCTCACTAAATGAATTGAAAGTGCGTTTGTTTCCTTTATCATTAACTGGTACTGCATTTTCATGGTTTTCTTCCTTACCACATGGTTCCATTCAGGTTTGGTCGCAGCTAGAGCAGAAATTTCATGATCACTTTTATAGCGGCGACAATGAACTCAAGTTGTCACATCTAACATCGGTTAAACAGAAGCATGATGAATCGGTCTCCGATTACGTCAAGAGATTTAGAGAAACAAAAAACCGGTGTTATAGTTTGGTGATAACCGAGAGAGACTTGGCAGACCTAGTGCTGAGTGGTTTGAGAACTCCCATTAGAGAAAAGCTAGAAGGCTATGAGTTCTTAAATATCAACCAAGTCTTACAAAGGGCATTGGCTCATGAAAGCCGAAGCAAAGATCTCAAATAAGTGCATAAATATAAAGCTGATCGTCCTAAGATGAACATGGGTGATATCTATGCTACTGAATTTGTTTGGCCATCTAAGGCCAAACCCTTTACTTGCAATGATCTGAAACCGATTCATAAGAATCGTGATGAAGAGATGAAGTTTACTTTTAACATTGCCAAGTGTGATAAAATATTTGATGCTTTGCTGCAAGCCAAAATTATTAGAATATCTCATACTTTACCGCCATTTGAAGAGCTGAAACGGCGTGCTTATTGCAAGTATCATAATTCTTTTTCTCATGCTACTAACGATTGCAATGTTTTTCGACGGCAGATACAATCGGCCATTAATGACGGACGATTGAACTTTTCTGAGATGCAAGTTGATAAACAGCCCTTTCCAATGAATACCATGGAGTTGGAAGGGAAGAAGCTACTCATTCGGCCGGAGGTAGCCGAATCTGCTAATAAAGCTAATGTCATTGTTGGTGAGCCCAGGAAAGATAAGGAGGGCGGCAAGGTCTTGGGGAGACAGGTTGTGCTTGATAAGCAACCCGCTGGCAAGGAGGTGATCAAAATCATCATCAAGAATCCTGCAGTCGGGGGGCAACCGCAAGTGCAAGAAAATACTCGTGTTAAATTTGTCAAGCCCAAGTGTCTAGAAGTTGGCAAATGGAAGAGGAATGAAGCTAAATTGCAGCACAAGCGGATCAAGCCAACTTTTGATATGTTGTTGTCCAAGTATGCCAGTCAAGCGGCCGGTTCTAGCTCTAACCGGTCATCAAATTTGAAGCGCTCAAGGTCACCTCCTTGGGAAGAATGTCAGCATCATGCAAGGCCATATGGGTCGTGGGCACCGGGACCATGGATGCCGCCACCCCCCTATGCGCCATACTACATGGGAGACTTCAATGGAGGATGGTGGCAGCCCCCAATGGCCCCTTATGCTTTTCATCCGGGTTGGGCAGAACCAAGGAGGCCCGTTCATGAGAGACTTTCTTATCCCACATGAGGCCATTTGAACAATGGTGTCAATCGGCCAATGCAAGATAATCAAAAAAGGGTTGGCAAGCAAGTGTGGCATGCTAAATCACCAAGTGCAGAAATTTCAGAGCCTAGCAAGGAAAAGGAGAAGAATACTAGTGCTGAAACTATTATGATAGGCACTAAAGAATTGACAATCAAAGAGCCGATTATTGTTGAAAAACCGGCTGGTTCCAATAAAGATGTGGCTGTTGTCCAGCAATGTCCCATGGCTAATGATCATGAAGCTAGCACAAGCAAGGCCAAGTCGAGGGATCCAAAATATACTCAGCCTAAGTGGTGTCCTTCCGGTCTGACCAAGGCACAAAAAAGGAGACTGCAGCACATGAGTCAAGAGATGGCAGAACAGGAGGCCGAGAAGCAAAGAGATATATTGTTCAATGACATTCAGCCCATGGTACCTACAAAACAAATATGGATGTCTACACAAATACAAGGTGCAATGGCTTCTACATCTATCACAGCAGCACCTACACCACCAAAGGAGGACGATGCCACCACTATTACATCGTCCGCAACACCTATTGATTCCACTTCGCTCGGACAGATTTCAGAATCGATGAACACACCCGAGGAGGAAATTGATATGTTGGATTATGAGCCTACACCGGTCCGCAACGGTATGGATATCAATATGGTGTATTACTTACCCGCTGAATTTCGTGCTATAGATGAAGAAGGGGAGGTGGCTCAGCTAGATTTTGGTCCTAAAAATGCTATATTCAAGAAGCCAAAAGAACCGGTGACACACTTGAAGCCATTGTTCCTTAAAGGTCATATTAATGGATCGCCGGTTGCTAGAATGCTTGTCGATGGTGGTGCTGTGGTGAATCTTATGCCATATTCGGTCTTCAAAAAATTGGGGCTACGTGACGAAGAGTTAATAAAGACCAACATGATGCTTAATGGATTTGACGGCAAAGAGAAAACTGAAGCCAAAGGTGTAATGTAGGTGGAGCTTACGGTGGGAAGCAAAACTTTGGCTACCGCATTCTTTGTTGCCGAGGTGCAAGGTAACTACACTGTGATATTAGGCCGTGATTGGGTTCATGCAAACCAAAGTGTGTCGTCTACTATGCACCAGTTTTTGATCCAATGGGTGGATGATGAAGTGGAGGTCATTTATGCGGATAATTCGGCTTGTGTTGCTTTGGCCGATGCATCGGTGGATTGGCAACATCCCAATGCTACTTGCTTGATGGGACGCGACTTATCAGAATTTGATTTTCTTAGCACCACAAAAAGTGGTTTCGTGCCTGTTTCTTTAAAGCCGGTTGGTGGTTATCGGCTCCAAGGTATGATGTATTTAAATGGATTCTAACTCAGATTGGTTGCAAAAGCGTCTTGTTGAATATCGGTCCAATGAGAACGATATGTATGAATCTATAGAGGAGTTAGATGATATGGATAAATTAGGACAAGGTTTTACGTCGGCCGATCCATTAGAAGAGATAGACATAGGAGATGGTTCAATTCCTAGGCCGACATTTGTAAACAAAAATTTAAGAGCTGATCATAAAGCTAAGTTGATCGAGCTATTGAAAGAATATTTTGTTGCTTTGCATGGGAATATCATGAGATGCCAGGTTTAAGCTGAGAGCTAGTAGAGCATCGGTTACCTATAAAGGCTGGTTTTAGACCGTACAAGCAATCGGCCAGAAAGTTTAATCCAAAAATATGTGACCGGATCAAGGAAGAGATCGGTCGTTTGCTCAAAGCTAATTTTATTAGACCTTGCAGGTATGTCCAGTGGATTTCTGTAACACCCCCAGATCTTTACTCTGTCATTAACCTAGACAACATGCCTTGTCATCATGATTATCATCATCAAATTGCATTTAATAAATAATCCAATTCAATTCAAAATTCAAAATGCAAGACAAATAATTATTTCATCAAACATCAAAACAAAAATGTTCATAATGTTGTAAATAATCTCAAGGCAATTATAAAATTGGAACCAACCTTAACAAAATTCCCAAAAATGCCCCTGGATTTTATTTTGGTGGTCCAGCAACATTTGTCTTGACTTATTCAATTTCTAAAAATACCTAGCCACTTCCAAATGCTCTGAAACATTTTGTGGCAGTGAAAAAATTCACAAAGTATTTATGTGGCCTAGTCCCACATTTATCAAAAGTGTTTTGGCAGCCCTAGTTATTTCTATACAGCTTCTATTAATAAATAAAAAGAAAAGAAGAAAAATAGAAAAGGGCATAGGCTTACCTGGCACTTGGCCGAAGCCACAGTGCGGCCCAGGCAGCCCAGCAGGCCTCCCCCACCTACCTCGCCTTGGTGTCGTCCTCCCCATGGTCGACCGCGCTCGCGCCGGCCATCGCTCGACACCGCGACGCAGTGGGCGCCGTGAGGGGATAAGGATCGTCCCATTCCTTCCCCCCTGGCCAACCTCTTCCACTTCCCCCTCGCTCCGCTCGCTCTCCTCCCTCCTCTCGCTCGCTTCCACCCCCACCGAACGAAGCCGTCACCGCCGCCCGTCTTTGCCGTGGCCACTGGTCAGCCCGCGCCGAGCCAGCTCGTCCAAGCGCTGCGTCGTGGTCGTCTTCGTCGCCCGCAAGGAGCAGCTCGAGCAGGAGATCACCACAGCTCCGGGATCGAGCCGCCCCTTCTCTACACCGCCGCACGCCTCGCTTTGATTCGCCGCCGCCAGCTCCTCCTTGGCCTCCTCGACTGGCTCGTCGCACCCACTGTGAGCTCCTCCGGTCCTCTGCTTCCCCGCATCTTTCCGAGCTCTGATTCGAGCTCGGGCGTGCTTCCCCGCAACCACCGTAGCTCGCCGTCCGCCATGAACCTCCACCTCCTTACTGCCGTCACTGCCAAGGCCAAATGAGCACGTCAATGTGCTCGCGGCTGCCTCTTGGTGCTTCCTATTCCTTTAGATCGCGCGCAAACAAGCTGAAACGATGATTTCGTCGTTGCCCGAACTTCGGCCGCCACCGCGAGCTCGGTTTCGGCGAGCCCAGTACACCCCAGCTCCGGCTGAGACCACGAATAGATGTGCGCGAACACCAGCAGCTCATAGCCACAAACCGCGTGAAGAACGGTGCCCTAAATCGCCCGGACGGTGAACTTCTGTCATCGGTACAGTCATCGCCGGTGAAGCTCTGGCGTCGCTGACGTGTCAGGCATCGTTAGTCACTAATGACGCGATTTATTTACCCCTTGAGAATATGACAGTCGGGCCCCGCTGTTACTTAAACGTGTTTAAGTCTCTGGTTAGTATTAAACTAAACACAGCGGGCCCACATGTCAGTTTTGACCTTGCCACATCAGCGTTGACCGGCCCCTCATGTCTGTGACTATGGCTGGCTGACTTGTGGGTCCCATTGGGCCCGGTTGACTGGTCAACCAGCTGACTGGGCAGCCCCAGTCACTGACTGGTGGGTCCCAGTTGACCAGTCAACTGCTCAGCCGACGCTGACGCCATGCCATGTCATGCTGACATCATTTCCCTTTTCTGGTTAATTCTGTTAATTTAAATAATATTAGAAAATAGTTTAAAACTTTGAAAATTCGTAGAAAATAAACCATAGCTCGGATCGAAAAACTTTCAACATGAAAGTTGATCAGAACGACGAGACGGATCTGATCGTATTGTCTGTTTCCATGTCGGAACCCCCTACATAGGTGAACCCATAACTTGCCACCCGTTTCCAGTAGATGAATAGTGCATAAACATCGGTTAATAAATCCCAATTTAATCCTAAAATACATAAAATGACTTAGATGCATCTTTAGGCAACCCTGCACTGCATCCTAGGCATAGTATGCTCTGTGTCACATTGTTTGCTGTGGATTTATTTTGTTTCCTCCCCCTCTTCTCTCTCGATAGACCCCGACACCGACGCAGTTCTCGGGACCGACGCAGCTCAGGAGCCCGACGACACCGTTGACGCCTTGCCTTTGCCACCGAGCAACCAGACAAGCACCTCCCTTTTGAGCATTCCGATATCGCCTACTCTCTTCTCTCTTATGCTTGTATTAGAAGTTACTGCTCCTGCTGTTATCCTATTTCTGCTGCATAGCCTGTTCATTGTAACCTGCTATTGTTACCTACCTGCTTATCCTAAACTGTTTAGTATAGGTTGGGGTAGAGACCCAGCAGAGACCCCACTGTATCCCAACTACCCCGCTGGATTAACAGAAGACCCGAGCAATGGGATCAATGACCAGGCCCCATCACCGCACATCACTTCCCCCTTAGTTGCTCGACACTACTGGGTTACTATCGAGTGCCGAGGGTGATACCTCGTCAGCACTTCAGATGATAACCTTGTAGGTTAGTTAATCGGTCATGGTTAGCGAGGGTGATTCCTCCTGCACCACCCCCGATAACGACGTCGTCGTGCAACTTCTCAAGTGTGGACCTCGAGGGTGATTCCTCCTTCGTTCACCTTGACGGTAACATCAGACGGAATTCCATCGAGGGTGATTCCTCAGGGGTCCCCCTTGGTGTTAGACACACGGATACTATTGTTACTATGAATTTACACTGAACCATGTTACTAAAGATGGGTCGGCCCTGAGGGGTACCCGCTCGAGCTTAATTGCGAGAGATGTGAAGTTGGGTGGACCTAGATGGTGCCCGAGAGCTGAACACGAAGCGTGGCCGGGCATTCCTAGCCCTTGCTGCAAGTCCTCGAGACGGGGCGACGGGGTCACATCTTTCGTGAGTCTCTGCTCGTTACCGCACTACCAACACACTAACGGTTTGGATATTTCATCCGAGGGGCATCTGGCCTGATAGCACTAACCATCACGTGGGCATAGTATGGGTGTTCTGCGTCGTATACTTCAGCCTGAGCTTAATAGACATTAGCGATTGAGCGGCGCGCGCTGGGTTGGACTGGTAACGCCCTGCTCTTGTATAAGGGGGGCTAGGTCTGCTCACCGGCCGCGTTCGCAACGTGTAGGAGTTCCCGGGGCAATGGCCCAAGACCCCTGGGGGAATAGGGTTAGTCCGGCATGCTGACCTCTCTGTTAGGTATTTGGTCGGGTTGCAGCATGTCGTTTGGCCGTGGCTGGGCATGACCCAGAAAAGTGTGTCCGGCCGGGGTTAAGCGAGCGTGCTGGGTAAGTTGGTGCACCCCTGCAGGGAAGAAACAATCTATCGATAGCCTGTCCTACTGTAACGGACACTTCGAGTTGTATCCCGATCGGTACAACTAGAACTGGTGACTTGAGATGAAGTGGATAGTATGGCTCCGGGATTGCTTCCTCGCAGGGAGTCGAGGAAGAATCTCTGGGCGAGGTTGATATCATTACTACTACTTTACATTATGTTAATCTGCACTCTTCTAATGCTGCAAGACCGATGAAGATACTTGAAGATGCTAGTCTTCGATAGGACTAGGCCTTCCTCTCTATTCTGGCATTTCTGTAGCCCAGTCCACATATACAACCTTCCTTTGAAAATGTTGCATATGTATTGTAGATCCTTGCTTGCTGAGTACTTCGGATGAGTACTCACGTGTGCTTTGCTTTCTTTTTCTCCCCTTTTCCATTTGTCGCAACCAGAGGACGGAGCCCCGGAGCCTGCTGCCCCCGCCGATGGTTACTACTACTACTACCCTCCCGGCGAGTACTACTACAAGGAGCCGTCCGACGACCAGGAGTAGGATTCGGAGGGTCCTAGGCAGGAGGCCTACGCCTTTCGATCATAGTGTTTTATTTTACCCCGCCTTCTTAAAGGCCTATCTATAACTCTGTTATATCTGTACCCAGATATCTGATGCTTCCGCTGACACTTGTATGTCATCGAGCTATGTATTTGAGCCCTCGAGGCCCTGGCTTGTAATATAAAGCTTGTATGATTTTATTTCTGTTTTAGAGTTGTGTTGTGATATCTTCAAGTGAGTCCTAGGCTTGATCGTGTGCATTTGCGTGTATGGTTAGTGCACGATTAAGCCGGGGTCGTCACATGTTGGTATCAGAACCGACTGCCTGTAGGAATCCCCCTTTCCAACTCCTTGGCCGAAGTTGAGTCTAGTGATCCAAAACTGTTTTACTAACTTGGCTGTGTGGCTTACGGGCCCACATCGCCAATTGGGTGGTATTCGGATCTTTTACTCCTCGTCCTTACTCTGGGAACTCTGATCTCTCTTCTAATCGGGTTAAGTGATTTTGCTAACTCTGGCATTAGGTTCTCGTAACCACTTCATCCCGGAGAGCCCCTTCATCACAGATGATCGACGGTTTCATCAGAAGACTCTGAAGATACTCCTCGATAATTCCCGAGACCCTGTGCCCACTGCTTTGCAGTTCCTGACCACCGATAAACTCCGATGGATAACTAGATACAACTGTCACTCATATATTCGTTCCAGTTACTTTCGGGTTCTATCCGACATATCGAAACACTATCCGACATTTCGAGAATTCTCTGAACCTACTGCCTTGCAGTTCTTCTCCGCCTGAACACACCTACGAATAATTCCCCACACTTATCAGGGATTCGTTCATCCCTAGTTGATCATGTGCTTCGCAACATCCTTCCCACTGTCAATCGACCTTCTGAAAATTCTCTGCACCCTATTGCCCTTGAAATTCTTACCTGCTTGCCTTATGGTTAATTCCCTATGTCTAGTAATCTTCGTTGACATTCCTTGTCAATGCCATTTGCGTCCCTTAATTCAATCTGCTGCGAACGCTTTCTATCATTCGCCGATTCCTAGAATTCATCCTTTCGGCTCATTCACCATTCCGGGCATGAGCTGGTTCTCGGCTAATCAAGCATTGGTTGATTGTCCAACTAAGCCTGTTCAATTTACTTGTCATTTTGCCCAGGTAATCTACCTGCCACTCCTCACTATGGAGGTCGTGATCCCTCTGGATATTATACTTGATTTATTCAAGTATCTCCTTAATCAGATGTGCTTGCCTCCCGTCCTTTCTCGGAGGACTCTCAGGTGGAACCAGTTGTTTAAACCTTACCCCGTTAGTTCTCACGGATCACTTGATTCCTTTTGTGGACAATTATCCGACCGATTCTTTTCTATTCTAAGAACCTTATCGGTTCCTCTCTCGTTGACATTGCCTTTGGCACTGAAGCATTCTCTACTTCTTGTCGTCTGTATATCCGCCCTGCTTGCATGGCACAGAGAGACAGTGCATTCCTTCTCCATATTGGCTTGGGACTGACTATTGACCAGGACATGTCCCGTAACCATGGGTGGAGATCTCTGCAAGACGGAACACTGAAGATCTGTTCAACCTACTCAATTTTGGTCAGAGCTTTTGCTTCTGATCCTTCATTTCTGAACCATAACTCCTTTGTACCTAAACGTCGGGTATTCCGATGTTTCTATAATCTGATGCCTTAGCATTCTTTCCTTCTTCTGATTAAGCAGCGATACTCACATCAGCTCCTTTGCCAACCAACTGATCCATTGTTGGGTTGTTATCCGACAGTGTCCTTCACATCCAAAAATTCTTGTGAGTTATTTCCCTGATACATAATGCCTTTGGTAAAATTGTATCCTCTCCTTTTGTCAACCATGCTCTGCTGTCGAGCTTGTGTTAAATACTCCTGAAGTTCAAGGTATATGTTCCTAAGATACCCCTACGGGTTGAACCTATGCCTTCCTTAATCTGTGTGAAACCGAAAAGTTTTCACGGGTCATACTTCCCCGGTAATTCACCAGGTAGGTTTTCATACTAAAATCATTTTTTAAAGAGTAGTGAATGAAAGGTTATGCATTGAAGAAGTGGGAGTCGACCTTGAACCTTTGTGTTCATGCCCATGGAAACGATGTAGATCGTATCATGGATGCTCCTTGTAATAATAGTTATCCCCTTGGTATAATACCATCTCGTATCTGTGTTATGTCCCTTGCAACCATGGTCCTGACCATGATTGTTCTTCTTTGATTCCATTTCTCGGACAAGTTAAAAATTACTTGTCTTTTGTAGACCATTTTACTTGTCCAACCTCTAATTCTGATCTATTTTCAAGTATTGCCCCATGTTATCTCATGGATAATGTGTCATTGCACTACCTCTCGTGAAATTCTTACTGGAATGATACTTCATCACATCATTTCTAGCCTGATCGGCTATATCATTATCGTGCTAATTCTAACTGTGCTACCTGGTCCTTATGCCCGGAGCAACTTCCGACGATGAGCGAAGCTTACGTCGATCTTCCTCATCTTGTCATTTCACCTCGAACAACAAGCTTGATTTTGACCTTGTGTCATGTCCGTGGTTCCAATAACCTTTCGCTTCGTCATTTCCTTGCTATATGTCGTCGCGGTTCGATTGCATCCTCTTGAAATCCCTCGACAAAATGTGATATGATCACCGTCAACACTTTGACTTCTTCCAAGTTGCCAATTGAATTCATGATGCAAAATATCATTCTTGCCCTCGATGATTTGTGATATCATCGATGACATCCTTGACTTTCTGCCAACATAGACCTGGTTGTGTTTGGTTAATCCTTACATTCCGAGATAATCCTGGAAGTGTTTCTTTGTATCTCTTGTGATCTTTTGATCCAACCCTTACTTGAAACACCATGTTATTACTACCTCGAAGCATGACTGTGGTATCCCGAATATCAACAAGAACACTGGGAGCATATTGCCAAATGTTTCTTGATCTATTATCCAAACACTGTTGTATGGGTAATATCATGAATCTTCCCTCGCCCCTTTGTCTAAATACTTTCGAACTTGCTGTCTTGTCATGTATATCGTGCTCCGCTTTCCCTTGGGAAGGATATACTCCCAATTCTTGTGTGTAAAACACGTTTTCTTTTCCATTGGTTCGTTTAATCCAACAATTTCATTCTCCTTTCCATTGGTCTGCTTAATCTCTCAGATAACCTATATGGTCCAAGCAGAGATAATTCCCTGTTTAAGAAAACACCCCGGTGCACAACTCCGTCAGTGAGACCCTGTTACTAATGTTGATGACATTCCGGTAACCACCGATGGACGAGAACTTTGCCTATTGGTCCGCCTCATTTTAACGAGCAGGAAAATGGTTCTCTTCGTCCCTCGCCCTTGGTACCGACGATGCTACTGACAGACTATCCTCTGACATACCTTGATGTTGTGACCGTTAAGATGTCACCGTTCACCCTACTTATAATCGACACCCCCCACAGTTCCACAGGATCGGAACCTGACTCTCCTGTATATCCTTGATTCTGAAATATTCTTTGCAATTGACTTTGTGTGTTATCACGAGTCACCCTCCGAGAATTTGTCTATTCCCGATGCTCTGAACCTCTTTTCACACTCTGTATAGTTATTAATCGGATGTCCCTTCGCTTGAAACTTCTTATCATACCTTCCTATTTTGCTCTCGAAGTTTTCTTAAATTTCAACTCGAGAGATTCTTTCTGCCACATTCTCTGAGTTATCCGCCAAAGACTTGACCTTGCAAAGGTCCGTTCTTCCGGAGATACCTTTACTTCCCCACTTAAATCTCGGGACGAGATTTCTTGTAGTGGAGGAGATTTGTAACACCCCCAGATCTTTACTCGGTCATTAACCTAGACAACATGCCTTGTCATCATGATTATCATCATCAAATTGCATTTACGAAATAATCCAATTCAATTCAAAATTCAAAATGCAAGACAAATAATTATTTCATCAAACATCAAAACAAAAATGTTCATAATGTTGTAAATAATATCAAGGCAATTATAAAATTGGAACCAACCTTAACAAAATTCCCAAAAATGCCCCTGGATTTTATTTTTGTGGTCCAGCAACATTTGTCTTGACTTATTCAATTTCTAAAAATACCTAGCCAATTCCAAATGCCCTGAAACATTTTGTGGCAGTGACAAAATTCACAAAGTATTTAAGTGGCCTAATCCCACATTTATCAAAAGTGTTTTGGCAGCCCTAATTATCTCTATATAGCTTCTGTTAATAAATAAAAAGAAAAGCAGAAAAATAGAAAAGGGCATAGGCTTACCTGGCACTGGGCCGAAGCCACAGTGCGGCCCAGGCAGCCCAGCAGGCCTCCCCCACCTACCTCGCCTCGGTGTCGTCCTCCCCATGGTCGACCGCACTCGCTCGGGCCATCGCTCGACACAGCGACGCAGCGGGCACCGCGAGGGGATAAGGATCGTCCCGTTCATTCCTCCTGGCCATCCTCTTCCACTTCCCCCTCGCTCCGCTCGCTCTCCCCCCTCCTCTCGCTCGCTTCCATCGCCACCGAACGAAGCCGTCGCCATCGCCGCTGCCCATCTTTGCCATGGCCACTGGTCAGCCCGCACCGAGCCAGCTCGTCCAAGCGCTGCGTCGTGGTCGTCTTCGTCGTCCGCAAGGAGCAGCTCGAGCAGGAGATCACCACAGCTCCGGGATCGAGCCGCCCCTTCTTTGCACCGCCACACGCCTCGCTTTGATTCACTGCCGCTAGCTCCTCCTCTGCCTCCACGACCGGCTCGTCGCACCCACTATGAGCTCCTCCGCTTCCCCGCATCTTTCCGAGCTCGGATTCGAGCTCGGGCGTGCTTCCCCGCAACCACCGTAGCTCGCCGTCCGCCATGAACCTCCACCTCCTTACTGCCGTCACTGCCAAGGCCAAATGAGCACGTCAACATGCTCGCGGCTGCCTCCTGGTGCTTCCTATTCCTTTGGATCGCGCGCAAACGGGCTGAAACGATGATTTCGTCGTTGCCCGAACTCTGGCCGCCGCCGCGAGCTCGGTTCCGGCGAGCCCAGTCCACCCCAGCTCCGGCTGAGACAACGAATGGATGCGCGCGAGCACCAGCAGCTCATAGCCACAAACCGTGTGAAGAACGGTGCCCTAAATCGCCTAGATGGTGAACTTCTGTCATCGGTACAGGCGTCGCTGACGTGTCAGGCGTCGTTAGTCACTAATGACGTAATTTGTTTACCCCTTGAGAATATGACAGGCGGGCCCCGCTGTTACTTAAACGTGTTTAAGTCTCTGGTTAGTATTAAACTAAACACAGCGGGCCCACGTGTCAGTTTTAACCTTGCCATGTCAGCGTTGACCGGCCCCTCATGTCTGTGACTGTGGCTGGCTGACTTGTGGGTCCCATTGGGCCCGGTTGACTAGTCAACCAGCTGACTGGGCAGCCCCAGTCACTGACTGGTGGGTCCCAGTTGACCAGTCAACAGGTCAGCCGACGTTGACGCCATGCCACGTCATGCTGACATCATTTCCCTTTTCTGGTTAATTCTGTTAATTTAAATAATATCAGAACATAGTTTAAAACTTTGAAAATTCGTAGAAAATAAACCGTAGCTTTCCACCCGTTTCTGGTAGATGAATAGTGCATAAACACCGGTTAATAAATCCCGCTTTAATCCTAAAATACATAAAATGACTTAGATGCATCTTTAGGCAACCCTGCACTGCATCCTAGGCATAGTATGCTCTGTGTCGCATTGTTTGCTGTGTATTTATTTTGTTTCCTCCCCCTCTTCTCTCTCGATAGACCCCGACACCGACGCAGTTCTCGGGACCGACGCAGCTTAGGTGCCCGACGACAACGTTGACGACATTGCCTTTGCCGCCGAGCAACCAGGCAAGCACCCCCCTTTTGAGCATTCCGATATCGCCTACTCTCTTCTCTCTTATGCTTGCATTAGAAGTTACTACTACTGCTGTTATCCTATTTCTGCTGCATAGCCTGTTTATTGTAACCTGCTATTGTTACCTACCTGCTTATCCTAAACTGTTTAGTATAGGTTGGGGTAGAGACCCAGCAGAGACCCCACTGTATCCCAACTGCCCCGCTGGATTAACAGAAGACCCGAGCAACGGGATCGAAGACCAGGCCCCGTCACCACACATCACTTCCCCCTTAGTTGCTCGACACTACTGGGTTACTATCGAGTGCCGAGGGTGATACCTCGTCAGCACTTCGGATGATAACCATGTAGGTTAGTTAATCGGTCGTGGTCAGCGAGGGTGATTCCTCCTACACCACCCCCGATAACGACATCATCGTGCAATTTCTCAAGTGTGGACCTCGAGGGTGATTCCTCCTTCGTTCACCTTGACGGTAACATCAGAGGGAATTCCATCGAGGGTGATTCCTCAAGGTTCCCCCTTGGTGCTAGACACACGGATACTATTGTTACTATGACTTTACACTGAACCATGTTACTAAAGACGGGTTGGCCCTGATGGGTACCCGTGCGAGCTTAATTGCGAGAGATGTGAAGTCGGGTGGACCTGGATGGTGCCCGAGAGCTGAACACGAGGCGTGGCCGGGCATTCCTAGCCCTTGCCGCAAGTCCTCGAGACGGGGCAACGGGGTCACATCTTTCGTGAGTCTCTGCTCGTTACCGCACTACCAACACACTAACGGTTTGGATATTTCATCCGAGGGGCCTCTGGCCTGATAGCACTAACCATCACGTGGGCATAGTATAGGCGTTCTGCGTCGTATACTTCAGCCGGAGCTTAATAGATGTCAGCGACTGAGCGGCGCGCGCTGGGTTGGACTGGTAACGCCCTGCTCTTGTATAAGGGGGGCTAGGTCTGCTCACCAGCCGCGTTCGCAACGTGCAGGAGTTCCCGGGGCGATGGCCCAAGACCCCTGGGGGCATAGGGTTAGTCCGGCGTGCTGACCTCTCTGTTAGGTATTCGGTTGGGTTGCGGCGTGTCGTTTGGCCGAGGCCGGGCATGACCCAGAAAAGTGTGTCCGGCCGGAGTTAAGCGAGCGTGCTGGGTAAGTTGGTGCACCCCTGCAGGGAAGAAACAATCTATCGATAGCCTGTCCTACGGTAACGGACACTCGGAGTTGTATCCCGATCAGTACAACTAGAACTGGTGACTTGAGATGAAATGGATAGTATGGCTCTGGGATTGCTTTCTCGCAGGGAGTCGAGGAAGAATCTCTGGGCGAGGTTGATATCATTGCTACTACTTTACATTATGTTAATCTGCACTCTTCTAATGCTGCAAGACCGATGAAGATACTTGAAGATGCTAGTCTTCGATAGGACTAGGCCTTCCTCTCTATTCTGGCATTTCTGCAGCCCAGTCCACATATACAGCCTTCCTTTGAAAATGTTGCATATGTAGTGTAGATCCTTGCTTGCTGAGTACTTCGGATGAGTACTCACGTGTGCTTTGCTTTCTTTTTCTCCCCTTTTCCATTTGTCACAACCAGACGACGGAGCCCCGGAGCCTGCTGCCCTCGCCGACGGTTAGTACTACTACTACCCTCCTAGCGAGTACTACTACAAGGAGCCGACCGACGACCTGGAGTAGGATTCGGAGGGTCCTAGGGAGGAGGCCTATGCCTTTTGATCGTAGTGTTTTATTTTACCCCTCCTTCTTAAAGGCCTATCTGTAACTCTGTTATATCTGTACCCAGATATCTGATGCTTCCGCAGAAACTTGTATGTCATCGAGCTATGTATTCGAGCACTCGAGGCCCTGGCTTATAATATAAAGCTTGTATGATTTTATTTCTGTTTTAGAGTTGTGTTGTGATATCTTCAAGTGAGTCCTAGGCTTGATCATGTGCATTTGCGTGTATGGTTAGTGCACGATTAAGCCGGGGTCGTCACAATTTCTAACATTGTACCAGTAGAGAAGAAAGGCTCCGGCAAGTTGAGGGTGTGCATTGATTTTAGAGATTTGAATAGAGCTACACCATAAAGATGAGTATCCCATGCCAATAGCCGATATGCTTATTAATGATGCTTCTAGACATAAGGTCATTAGCTTTCTTGATGGTAATGCGGGGTATAACCAGATTTTTATGGCCGAAGAGGACATGTCCAAAACGGCTTTTCGATGTCCTGGTTTCCTTGGTTTATTTGAGTGGACAGTGATGACCTTTGGATTAAAAAATGCCGGTGCCACGTATCAAAGGGCTATGAATTTAATTTTTCATGATTTACTTGGTGTTATACTTGAGGTTTATATTGATGATATTGTTGTCAAATCGGATGCTTTCGAATCTCATCTAGCCGATTTGCGCTTAGCTTTTGAAAGAATGAAAAAATATGGACTGAAGATGAATCCTTTGAAGTGTGCATTCGGCGTGTCGGCTAGAAAGTTTTTGGGTTTCATTATTCATGAAGATGGCATAGAGATTGATCCCAAAAAGATAGAGGCCATACAGAAAGTGGAGGCTCCAACATGCAAGAGAGATATGCAAAAGTTCCTTGGCAAGGTCAATTATTTGAGAAGGTTCATAGCTAATCTGTCAGGGAAAGTTGATGCATTTACTCCTATCCTTCGGTTAAAGAATGATGTTGATTTCACTTGGGGGGCAAAACAGCAAGAGGCGTTTGATATGATCAAGAACTATTTGTGCACTCCTCCGGTGATGAAAGCGCCCAAGCAGAGGGAACCCTTTAAGCTTTACATTGCAGCAGAAGAAGTTGTTATTGGTGATGTTTTGACTCAAGAAACCGAAGGAAAAGAGCATGCTATTACATATTTGAGCAGGCGTTTATTGGACGCCAAGACAAGGTATACATTTATTGAAAAACTATGCCTATGCTTAGATTATGCTTGCACAAAATTGAGACATTATTTAGTACCGAGTGCTTGCATAGTAGCTTGTCAAACCGATGTCATTAAATACATGTTGCATAGGCCAATTCTTAGTGGTAGAATTGGCAAGTGGGCATATGCTTTGATTGAATATGATTTGGCTTATGAATCTCTAAAATCCATGAAAGGCCAAATCGTTGCTAATTTTATTGTTGAGCATCGGATTAATGACAAGCATGATGTTGATATAAACCTTGTTTCATTAGTACCTTGGAGATTATATTTTGATGGTTCAGTTTGTAGCAATGGCCAAGGTGTTGGTATTGTTTATATATCTCCTCATGGTGTTGTTTTCGAAGCCTCATGCCATTTAGAATATTTTTGCACAAATAATCAAGCCAAATATGAAGCATTGTTATTCGGCCTAGAGATGCTGCTTGCTATAGGTGCTACACATATTGAGGCTTTTGGTGATTCGTTATTAGTAGTGCAACAAATATCCAAAGTCTTTCAATGTTTTGACGAATCACTTAATGTTTATCTTGATAAATGTCCAGATATAATTTCTACTTTGGATTATTTTAGCATTGCTCATATATCTAGACATGACAATTGGAGAGCAAATGAGTTGGCACAACAAGCATCCGGCTATCATGTTGATCATGGCATATTTCATATTTCTCAAAGGCCGATATCTAGTCTTGCCAACATAGGGGAGGCCAAACCGGAGCCCACCGTTTCGGCCACTAATGAAATATTCAATGCAGGAGAAAATCAAGACTGGAGGAAACCCATCATTGATTATTTGTGTGATCCTAGTAGAAGGGTGGACAGGGCTGTTCGGCGTATGGCTTTTAAATATACGATGAGGGATGATGACCTTTATCGCCGAACAGTTGACGATGTTCTTTTAAAGTGCTTGGACGAAGACCAAGAAAGAGTTGCTATGGGAGAGGTACATGAAGGCATTTGTGGCACTCATCAGTCGGCTCCCAAGATGAAGTGGTTATTGCGACGTGCTGGGTTTTATTGGCCGACTATGATTAATGATTGCTTCAGATATTATAAAGGGTGTGAAGCTTGTCAAAAATTTGGTGATATTCAATTGGCTCCTGCTGCTATGTTACATCCTATTGTCAAGCCGTGGCCTTTCAGAGGATGGGGTTTAGACTTTATTGGAGAAATTCACCCGTCTTTCTCAAAGGGGCATCGGTTCGTGTTGGTGGCAAGCGATTATTTCACTAAGTGGTCTGAGGCAGTACCTCTCAAGAACATGACACATACAGAGGTAATCCAATTCATAACTGAGCACATTATTCATAGATTCAGCATTCCTCAAACATTAACTATAGATCAAGGCTCATCTTTCATGTCACATCAAGTCAGAGAATTTGCCGAATCTTATAACATAAAGTTGCTCGATTCCTCTCCGTATTATGCCCAAGCTAATGGACAAGCTGAGTCCAGTAATAAAATTTTAATCAAGCTTATCAAGAAGAAGATTGAGGATAATCCGAGGAGATGGCATGAGTTGTTGTCTGAAGCTTTGTGGGCACATAGGATCTCAAGGCATGGTGCTACGAAGGTGACTCCATATGAGCTAGTATATGGTCAAGAGGCTGTTTTACCGGTGGAAGTAAATTTGAATGCTTTGAGAATAGCCAAACAAAATGATTTATCAGCAATAGACTTTTATAACTTGATGATGGACAATATTGATGAGGTTGCTGATAAACGTTTGGCTACTTTGAAGGCCATAGAGAGAGACAAGTTGAGGGTAGCAAGAGCTTACAATAAGAAAGTTAAGTTGAAGAATTTTCAAATTGGCGACCTCGTCTGGAAAGTGATTCTACCGATTGGTTCAAGAGATAGAAAATTCAGGAAGTGGTCTCCGAGTTGGGAAGGTCCTTTTAGGGTTACAAGAGTAGTTCCCGGAAACTCTTATTTGGTGGAATCCGTACAAGGGGCACTGTTACCTCGAGCTCTCAATGGCAAGTACATGAAGAAATACCACCCGAGTGTGTGGCAAGAAGCCTAAGTAGGCAATGGCCGATATATGATTATCGCCCTTAGCACAAACATGGCTGATACATAATTATCATCCTGAGAAAAATCAATGGCCGATGGAGTGTTGACATCGTCCTTAGAACAAACAAGGTACAAATTATTTTTCGGCACACAAGCTTTGCTGAAAAACAGGGGGGCATGTGTTGACACCAGATTTTGGCACGGTCAAGAACTTATTTAAGATGACCTCAAATCGAAAAACCTTCAACATGAGAAAGCTTCGCCTCTTTGAGCTGATCGATTTTCATATATAAATTGTCTCAATCAAAGGTCGTATGCAACCTGGAGAGGAAAATCAAGATCATGCTATATTTTCAGTCGAGAAATCTGAGTAAAAAGCTTGCCAGCAAAAGGAAAAGCTTGCCGGCGTGGAAAGCTTGCCGGCGTGGAAGCTTGCCAGTGTGAAAGCTTGCTGGGATGGAAATCTTGCCGGTGTGAAAGCTTTCCGGGGTGGAAATCTTGCCGGTGTGAAAGCTTGCCGCCGTGGAAGCTTGGCGATGTGAAACCTTGCCGGGGTAGAAACCTTGCCGGGGTGGAAACCTTGCCGGTGTGAAAGCTTGCCGGGGTAGAAACCTTGCCGGGGTGGAAACCTTGCCGGTGTGGAAAGCTTGCCGGGGTGGAAACCTTGCCGGCGTGGAAAGCTTGCCGGGAAAAAGCTTGCCGGAAAAGTGGAAGCTGTCAAAGTCAATCCGACGAGGAGTTGGAGATGGGCTCGATAGGTTATTCAGATGACCTCGGATGGAGAAGTGTTCTACACGGAAGTTATGCGTATCATCGAAACAGTCAACTTTGCTTTTGGAGTCATCATCGTCGGAGATAGTATACGGCCTGCAAAGTTGTTACAAGACTCGAACAGTTCAGAAAACTGCATAATTGAATCCGACCCACAGTTAAAGATGGGCCCTAAAAGTCATAAATACGCCCTTAAAAGGAGAAGTGACACATGTTGTATTATGAAGATCATCGAGGCAGACAAGTTTGATGTTAAACTCGACTCCATCCGAGTTAATATGCGATTTCTACGGCCCGCGCAAGAAGCAGGACAGAAGTATGGGACAGATTCGGGCTGAATCCGAGTTGGACTGAAACTAGAACTGTAGGACGTGAATTGATGTAATTTTCTTGTAAGGAAAGCCTAGATGAATCCTTTACTTATACGGGAAGTCCAGCCGCCTCTTACATATGTTAGGGGTGACGGCCGACTGAAACAACACACAATCGAACAAATCAATATACTACTTTTTCAGTCTACGTTTTATCCCTCCATCATTTTTTCTCTCTCGTTCTTCATTGTTCCTCGAGTTTGAGAGCTGCGAATCCCGAGGCTCTAGGGGCGAGCGAATCGACCTAGGGCAGCCCATAGCCGCCGCACTCCCTGACGGGGTCCCTCCCGGGCGTGTGTGGTTTCGGGTCTCAAAAGCGCCCGCCGACTGTCTTGCGTATCGCGCTGTCGGTCAGGTCTCCTTCGACGTGAGCTGCGGTGCATCACCCTCGGCGTCGAGGGTACACGTGACGTGTTCGTGTGTCAACACACTCCAAAAATGTTTTTGTGCCACTTCTACTACTTTGGACCCAGGCCACTGCCCTACTAGCTCAACTCCCAGGCCCATCTACAAATGCACAGCTCAAAAGCGCAGAAATAAATAATGATGGCTTTCAAGAGAGTCCATCACGCACATCTAAGTTGCCTGCTACCTCACTACTTGTCATATAGTAGGAGAAACTAATGTATTTCACGTTACCACATGTGCTCAGTGGACAATCTATATAACGTGTAGAGTAAAAAAGCGATGCAACAAGTGTACGACCTCTTTGGCGAAGCCATGTCAATCTCAGCATCATTGGGTTCGTCGCTGAGGATGCTGCGGCTGATGTGGCTGTCGGAGGAGGGGAAGAAGATCTTAGGCGTCTGGAGATGGAGCTGAGGGTATTGCTCCGCTGTGATGGAGGGTTTCATCGTTGGAGCAGCTCCGGTGAGTTGTACGACGGCGAGGCTGAAGCAGGACAAGAGAGACAACGTTAACCTGAGTGGAATTCTAATAGCTTCTCCAATAGATGATGTCAAATACATAATCACAAAGTGCTAGATGTAAAATACATCAGCCGCTCATCTCTGAACTTAACTGTCGAAACTAAATTAACTGTCAAAACTGAATTTTACTGTCGAAACTGAATTAACTGTCGAAACTGAATTTTACTGTCGAAACTGAATTTTCCTATCGAAACTGAATTTTACTGTCGAAACTGAACGCACTAGTAGCAGAAAAGCAGTGCACTAATAGTTTTGACCGCTCGAGCACTAGTGGCAAAGTAGCAATGATCTAAATCGGTAGCCGCTCTGGCAGGGAACGTACTACCAGAGAGCAGCCGGGGCAGCTGGTCGTGCAGCAGCAGCAGCACCCAGAGCAGCACCGCGTGCGAGAGCCGGGGCAGCTGGTCGTGTAGCAGCATCTCGGGTAGCAGCAGCAGGAGCTCGAGCGAGAGCCGGAGCTGCTGATCATGCAACAGCAGCGCGAGCAAGAGTAGAGCAGCAGCGCAAGCAAGAGTAAGAGCAAGAGCAACAGCGCGAGCAAGAGCAAGAGCAAGAGCAGACCAGGCAGGGGACCGAGAGCAAGAGCATAGCAGCAGCGTGAGCAAGAGCTGAAGCAGCAGCAGCAGGGCCAGCGAGAGCCAGAGCAGCAGCAGCAGCAGCTCCTACTGATGTGGACGTCGCCGCCAAGGGAGCAACGCCATGCAGGAAGTGGCCGGTGACGCTGCCATAGATGGAGCGGTGCCATGGCGGCTCGGGACCGAGCGCCAGCAGCACCGTGAGATCGAATCAAGAAGAAAATGCAGCGATTAGTGTAGAACCTCTTTGGTCGTGCCGATTAGGCCTCAGCTTCATCCAAGGAATCGGTGATGGTGCTGCTCTTCCAGTGGTGTAGGTGAAGACGGCGGTGTTGGAATGCAGGTGACGCGATAGACAAGGCAAACATCGGGGAAGCTCCTTGGAGGTGGAGGACGGGGTGGCTGAACTGGCAGAACGATGAGATCGACGATAGATCCTCATCCAGTGCGGTGGACGAGGGATGTCGAGCTGTTGCGGTGGACGATGTCGTCAGGGAAGAGGCTCCGGCTGGGTGGCGGGCGGAGGAGGGTGTGGGGCTTCGCGGGTTTTTGCGGCCTCGGTGTACGAATGGGGGCGAAGGGGATGGGAGGGGGGAACCATGGCTTAGGGAGGCGCTTGTCCGAAATGTGGGGTAAGTTATGAAAGTACCCCCACCGATTTGAACTAGGCGGTTCTTTCGGTTCAGGGGTATCACGGGAATTTTGCGTGTCGGGATTTCGCAGTAGGTGGGAGTTTTCGCGCGAGTTGTAATTTTGGGAAAGCAACGCACGGGTTGAGATGGAGGGAGTTTTCAGAGCACAACAAGACAAAGAGATATCTTATAATTTCGGGATAATAAGGCACGGGTTGAAAATTTGGGAGTTTCGCAGCACAATAGACGAAGATGCTAGCTTGAAATTTCGGCATGACAAGCCGCGGCTTGAAATTTCGGGAGAACAAGCTTAACATGTACAAAAAAAAACCAAAAAAAAAGACAATTCGCACCCCACTAGAGAGAGCCATGTCCCGTTTTACTATATCACTAGAAATGCCATTCAAAAACAACAAAAACAACAACAACAACAACAACAACAACAACAACAACAACAACAACAACAACAACAACAACAACAACAACAACAACAACAACAACAACAACAACAACAACAACAACAACAACAACAACAAACTAAAAAAATCGAGACAACAAGCTTAACGTGTACAGAACCAAATCAATTTGCACTTCCCTCAACAACAAAAAAACAATTCGTACTGTCTAGCATATGGACTAAATTTGAGTACATTTTCCCTGTTTGAATGGGATTGTACTCAGGTTAGTTATACAACCATCTACATATTATCTTCACAACACATGACATGAATATAGGAGTAGTAAATTCCCATATAAATAAGAACTACATGTACATACGATCTCGAATTCAAATATATGTATCCATTTTATGTTGAATTCAAATCATAGTACATGTATGAAATAGCTAGATGTTCGAAATCTAAACCATTTATGATACTATATATGTACAATGTGTTTAACACGCACAACACACACACCATTTAGATATGTGTTGTGAAAGCCACCCATCATATCCAATTTGAATAGTGTGTCCATGCATGGATGCAATGTGGCCAAACGATGCCTTCCATCGGTATCTCAAATTCAAATAGTTTGACCTTGTTCAATGTGTATACAGTATAGCATGCTCGTTTCAAAACCACACCACGCATATCTCAATTATATTCATGCATGCATGGGTTTCAAACATCATGATCCCTTATTCAAATATTTGAATTCAACTTTACATTGCTTATGACCTCACCAAGTCTTTTACACCCACACAGTCGTCTTCTCTTTATAGTTGTACCACTAACTTTCTCTCGTGCATGCATGCATGCACACACTACCACTCGGCATTATCCATCGCACACACTCAATCTTTTTCTTCAGGCCAGTCTCCCATGCATGCACACACACACCTCCCCCTCTTCATCACTTTGGGCATTCTTTATCTCTCACGTGCATGCGCAATGATCGATGTTCCTCTATGTGTGTATATATATAGTTAGGTCTTTCCAATTTTCCACACAAACCAATCGATCTATATCTCTAGTCAGGTCTCACCCTGCTCTTTCCCATGTACACATCGATCAATCTACCTCTGTATATAACACTACATAGCTAATACACACACATTATCTATCCATCGTCTCCCTCTCATCATCCATGCCTTCCACTTCATCTCTCTGATGCACCCACAATGATGAAGACAGGGGCAGCAAGGGCCATGGCCCCCCTAACATCACTATATTGAGGCTAATATGAATGTGATCAGTAGATCAATTGCTGGTAAAATGGTTTAAGTTGATGAATTGGCCCTCCCCATGAAGGATTAGCAATGCTTGGCCCGCTAGCTCATTTAATTTTCATGGCTCCGCCACTGCACGCAACCGTGCACGTTCTCGCCCCCTCTCTTTAAATATCGATCTCGCACTTGTGCACTCCTTCCCAGTCCCCCTCTACTTGGCCCCTCGCACCATCTTCTAGCACCCCCCATATCCCAGTGCTTGTGTACGCTCGTAGAGCTCTTCCCTCTATCTGTCTCTATCGATATCTCACGCGGTCAACCCCTCCCCTCCCTTCTCGTATATCACCCCGGCCCCATGCACATACATGTATGTATATAGGCCTCTCCTTCACACAAATTGCATTGACACGTAATCCCTCACAATATCTCAGTATCTCTCACACACACGGACTACGTGTACGAAAGGGAAGAGGTGCACACACGCACTCATTCCCACATACAAACGCACGGGTGCACGGTGAAGCACATTTGTACAAAAAATGAGCCTGTAGAAAGGCTTTAGATGATCTGCCACTAGTCTATATCTATACCTCTATATCTATTTCTATATCCCTATATAGTGTGCGAATAACTTTGAAAGATGGTCGCTGGATGAAGCCAATACGATGGTGCAGAGATGGCAAATCCGAGCACTACTGGCCGTTGGATATCATCTACATTCCACCAGATTCTGCCACATGTACAATCTAGAAGACTCCATAGTTAAACTTAAGCATAATGTGTTGGGATCTATGGTAGGGTGCATCGACTACAAATTAAAATTTGCCTATGCGCAGAACAACCAGGAACATGCTACGGGAGATGGATCACGGATCGTTAACACTAGACGCGCAGTGCCGTGCAGCGGAAGCAGAGTTGGGGCAGCGCGTCTCCTCCTCGCGTCGGTGATCTCCTGCGAACAGCGAAGCCCCAGGAACGGTGATATCCCGTGAATAGCGAAACCCCAGGAACGGGGATCTCCCGTGAACGATAATCTCCTGCGGACAGGTTCACCGGAGCGGCGCAAGAGCAGCGCCTCTATCGGTATCCACGCGTGCAGGAGGAACATCGTGCGGCGGACTGCTAGGTCCGATCACACAACTGGCGGCGAGTGGTGGTGGCTATTCGCAACACATGCAAACCCTAGTGACAGTGCTGAAGCGATCAACTACATGAGTGTGCTACACCTCCACTTTATATAGGCATCCGTCACGGGCTCAACACTTGGGCCTCGCACGGACCCTAAAGCCCAAAGTCTGTTCGGCCTGGATCCGAGTCCGAGTAGTATCACATCTGACTCGTGGAGTCCGATCCAGCCTCACGGGTTCCTTCCCTTAAGCGCGCGACCCCTTAGGTTCATGTCGGCTTGGTCACAGTTCGGATCACCTCCGACCTGCACGGTTGGTAGCGGCCTCTAGCAAGGTGTGCCGACCTGTACATCACACTTCCATTCCTTTTGCCACACGATATATGTTGTCGGGCTCAAGGCGAGTCTGTCATCCTTGTGCTAGCCCGACCTCTTTCTCGTGCCAGTGATGCCAACCACAAACCGGATTATCTCATAATCCTTGTCGCATGGCCATACTTATCCTGGTCGGATCACACGAGGGGCCCAGAGTATATCTCTCCTGATCGGAGGGGCAGATCCCATCTTGCTCGACCATGTTTCGCAACATGGGTCTGGACAAGCCCGAAACCTACCTTTGTAACTACCCAGTCACGGAGTAGCGTTTGGTCGGCCCAAAGCAAGCTGTTACCATCTCGAGTACATGCGTCAGCTCAGGTCTTAGGACATAGAACGTATGTTGCACTAGAGACTCACAGATGACATATCGCTGCGTCTCATAGTTGGGTCTGTCCGACTCAGACCTTATCTCGACTCGGATCCGACTACGTCGAATCTGACCAGATCCTTCTGAGTCCATATTATCCGGTTAGCATCCAATGCTCCATGGCTAGTGAGACCAAGCCATCGACCGTGTCATATGCTAGTCTAGTCGGCTGCGCGTCCACACAGCCCTTTCGACTAGGGACCCTTTAGGACAGTCATCATACAATGCATAGTCCCACAAACAAGTCACGTACTTGTTGATACACATCATTGATAATGTCCAAGGACTATCTTTATTCATAAACACATAGGAAATATCATCATACATGATTGCCTCTAGGGCATATCTCCAACATAATGCACAAACCTCAAAACACAAGCACTTCTCCTTTGTTCAAGAATCTTCTGTATCATAATTGCCCAAACTTTTTTTTTCTAGATGAATTGCCATTATTTGTTTTTACTTTATGCTTTACAACGCACAATTCCATGAATCTTAAAATAGATTAACTTTTTTATAAAAACTAATTGATTTTGAATGAGATGAACTATAAGAATTAAACGAACATCTACATCATGCATATATGACTCAAAGCTTACATGCTATAGTGTGGTATTTATTCATAATTTGGTTGCCAAATCTCATGCGTGCAATGCACGTGTACCTTACTAGTACTTCCAGTATGTGCAAAACACGTAAATTAGAATTCCAATGGCACGCTACATAGTTTCTCTCCCTTTTTTAGTTAATATATTATGATTAAAATGATGTGGGGGGCATCCATGAAGCCACGTGGCACATGTGGAGGTATTGTCATGACCTTCTTACGTGGATTGATCACAGTGACGTTCTGGTGGTTCCAGAAGAATGTACTCGTCCTATCTCACGCACACTGGCGGAGTACGTGCACAAAGCGAAGATGTGCACGCATGCACTCATTCCCTCGCATGCACACGCGGGTAGATAGTGGATCGCATTTTTGTAGGAAGATCCACGCCATGTGATAATTTGACGCGTATAAAGTCATTCACTCAATGGATGGTCAATTAATACAGCGCATGCAAATTGAGTGGACGTGAGGGAGGAAGTGGTTGAGAATGACATTACTACTCCACTGCATGCATGTGAGTTTTTACATCATGGGTTGCTACTTCCATTTGTCTCCTTCGTATTTTGTGCCAATTTTTACCATAATTTTAAGTAACACAATATTTATGCATGTCATAAAAAGTAATATCATCGAAAACTATGTTCAAATGCGATTCCAATGACATAATTTTTGGTGACATGCATTAACATATTCTTAGTTAAAAAATTCGTCAAAATTTGGCACAAAATGGGCCAATAAACCAGGACGCAGGCCGCATGATCAATTTTTGGCTGGGTTACTGTTGGTGGCCTTTGTATTTAAATATGGATGGAGTGGAGTAGTACTATCTTTATCTTAGCCTCGTAGGGCTCTCCCAACGCCTACGCTCGCCTCGCCGCCTTGCCCAGTGGATCCCGCCATGGATAATCCCTTAGATCCGAGGATCCTGCAGGCTGCCCTCTCACCGCGGCTCGTAGCACTGCCGCCTTTGAGCGAAACCCACATGTGTTTCAGAGGGGATCCATTGCTCTGGAATCACATATCGGTGTCGCCGGAGGACATGCCAGGGCTGCGTTTTAGGTGGTGGGCAGCAAGGGCAAATCGGATTGAGGAAGCGTCGCATTGATTGGAGACAAGTTCGAAGGAGCTGCGCCTGGTGAAGCACAAGGCGGAGGCGCAAGTCGATCTTGGGGGAGATATGCTGAGGGATGTCAGCATCTGGCAGCGTCGCATTGATTTTGAGCTTGGGCTAATGGCAGAGATCATATTCACGGAGTCGACTGCGGAGGAAAGAACGCACATGCCTGCGGGATGGGATGAGCAGCCGGTGCAACTGTTCAAATGGGCGGTAGGACAAGCCAAATCGCGGAGCCAGCTGCGGCGGCGGTGCTCAGCATGCATCGTAGGCGAGGTGAGCTGCCCTCCTTCCCCGCCAGCGATGCAGTGACCTACTCGGCTGCTGCTAGAGTGAACTTGCGGCGCCATGGCGGTTTGCAACCGTGACAATCACTCGATCTATATGTATTGTATTTCTATGAAATACTTGGTTGTTTGGAAAAAGATGGTAATAATTGTCAGTCGGTCGCACCAACAGACGGTCGGTCGGACCCGCGTCTCACCGAAGGGACACGCATCGGCTTGGTCTGACATGTACGACCAGTTACATCACTGACTTGTGCGACCTCATTTGAGCACTAGTACTTGAAATTTGTGTTCCAGGTTACTCATCGGGAGCCGTTTCGGGCCTCGAAATCAAAACCATCAATTAATCTTTAGCTTGTTCCCATCACATTCCAAAGTAGTACTACCATGCTATAATTAAGTGCAAACCTATTCACACATACGGATCAAACCTGAACGTGTTCCCACTATGCAGGTTTTAGTACTAGTGCTAGTAGGTTATAAAAAGGGGAACTACCTGGCTGAAAATTACTCTACCTTCCTCCTCATAAGTCTTTCTTATTCGTTCGTCCTTCCCATGGCCGGTGTGTAGAGCTCTAGGTCGAGAACTATTAGTAAGAAGGGAGCGGCGACCAAGGCCGCGGAAAAAAGAGAGGGCTCGCTGCCTCACAGAGGCCTCGAAAGATCTCTCACGGGTAGGCGAGGGCTCCCAGGAGCGCCCTAGCCACGGAGGCGAACATGCCGAGCTGGCGGTGCTGGAGTCGTTATCCCTCGACGACATGCCCGCTCACCTCAATAAGCAGAAGGAGTTAACTGACGACTTGGTGAAGCTGCTGAAGGAGAGCCTCGACGACATGCCCGCTGAGCTCAATAAGCAGGAGGAGTTGACCGCCGGCTTGGTGAAGCTGCTGGAGGAGAGCATTGCCTCGGGTAAGAAGGCGACCAGAAAAATCCTGCAACTTTAGGAGGACAAGGTGAAGCTCCGCCACGAGCTCGACCTACTGAAGGAGGAGAATGCCGGCTGGAAGAAGCTGCATGAGAAGAGGAGTTCCTCGATGAAGATGTCGAACGCCCTCGTCATGGAACAGAAGGAAGAGTTAGCGAAACTTCGCATCGAGCACCTAGTTGCTGTCAAGCAACGTAATGCGGCCATGGAAGAGATGATGAACGCTCGCCTCGAGAAATCCCACATCATGGACAGAATTAAGAAGATGGTGGAGGAGAGGCGCGAGGAGATTAAGGTCGTGGAGGCGCTGAAGAAGCAATTAGGACTCCGCGGCCAGCAAACCTTCATGAAGTAGAGAGCAGCGCCCCAGACTTGTGTCTGCGTCTTCCTTCTTTTTTTGGGGGGGGGGGAGTGGGGGTAATCTTCCTTCTTCTTTTGCTCCTGTGTTTCTTATTTTGCTTCGGGTGTTTCGCCGCATGTGTCATGTTCTCTGTGAGGAACGAATAGAACAATGCTAATGATGAGCGGCGCCGTGGGATCAATGACTAGCAAATTAGATCATTTTTATCACCATATCGCACTGGGCTGCCGTGTTTCGCGCTCCTCCGTCATACTAGTACTCCAGTGGAAAACTAGAGTATATCGCACGGTTCTTTGCTCCTCCTCAGGTCGTCGGCAACAATTATACAAGCAGTCAAATCACAAGGCCCCACCTTCCAGCAGTAATGAGCCGTCAAATCACAAAGGCCCTCGCCTCTCGTCAAACCGACCAGGCGAGACTGCCCCACCCTCTAGCCTTTTCAATGTACTGTAGTAGTATGGATTGCGCCATGGAGCAAAACTAACATGTTGAAATTAAAGAAAAAAGGTGGAACATATACCGAGCGCTCATCGCCAAATTATGCATAGTACTATTAAAAAAGCAAGTACGTGCTTAGATGGGGTGCTGAAGTCTATTAAAGAAATTAGCATATCTATTTAATTCTTTGACAACTAAACTCCTTAATGCTTTGGGTAAACTTCTCTCATTTAAGTTTTTTTAGAATTACTTATCTCATTTAAGTGTTTTGCGTATGTGGCATGCTTAGAGCGTGGTTAATAGTATAGCCAACTGCTGGCAATATGATGTTGGCCATATCATATATAGTACGTATATAATGTGAAGAAACGAGTGGTAGTACTACCAACTACAAGATGAACTGTAAGAAATACTAGTATGTACGTAGTGAACAGTTAAAGTAAGGAGAAATAACATAACATAGTTCTGCTGGGGGCTCAGCACAACACACCCCTGAAATAAAACTAAGCACCCTGAAATTAAAATAAGCAACTGATCCGGTAACACTGCATTAGAACCACCATGAGCAACGACACTGCCACCTTACTCGGACTCCTCGTCCACGTCCTCGACTTCGTCCTTGTCCCTCTTCCTCTTGGCCGATACTTCTTTGCTTAAACCGCACACTCGGTGTTGGTGCAATATCTGCCTACCTTGTGTTTTGGAGATTGTTGACAGAAACAGGTATGGACTGATTTGCTTGCTAATGCATACAGAGAGAAATAGTCCATACAGAACCGAAGAGAATGCTATCTCCGGTGCTAAGTTCGAGGAACTTCACCGAAGTATATCTGCGTTGCAGAGAAGAACGAGTTATATCTGATGAAGTTATACAGACGAGAAGTTTTATGTGAAGGAATTATCCCCTCCAAGTCTTATGGGTGAAGCGAAGCATATGTTTTGGTATGGTCATCCGAAGAAATTGACTGCAGCGAGCGGAAGTCGCACTAGTGGAAAAAGTGCTAGCCACAACTTTCGTTGGTGGCGCGCCATTTACAACCAACGCCACCACTATTTTTTTTCAAATAGTGGTGGCATTGACTTATTTGGTATGACATTAGTAGGGTCATAGTGGTGGCGTTGGAAAACAGGGTAGCATCAGAAGTATATGGGATCAACAATTTGTACCAGGCGTAATATAGTGCTGTCGTGGAATAGGATTGAACGGCAGCACTATTATACTTAGTTGTGGCGTACTGTTGGTTCCCACGCCAGTGTTGTTATTTTGTCAATGCCAACATTCTTATATTATTATTATTTTGGTATATTGATTTTTATAGTATATTATAGTTTACTTTTATTAAATTTCTATTATTTTAAATAGAAATAATGACATTTTTTAATTATGTACTTTGAGACTTTAAATTTAGTTTTTTTTTCCTTTTAGTTTAAGACTTGAAATATATAGTTTTGAGCCTTCAAATATGTAGTTTGACACTTCCAACATTTTTCCTTTTTAGTTTTTTATGTGGTGATCTTTTTTATAGTATATTATAGATTACTTTTATTAAATTTCTATTATTTTGAAATGAAAATATTAACATTTTTTAAAATATGTACTTTGAGACTTTAAATTACTTTTTTTCCTTTTTAGTTTAAGACTTGAAATATATAATTTTGAGCCTTCAAATATGTGGTTTGACACTTCCAATTTTTTTTAGTTTTTTATGTGGTGATCTTTTTTTATAGTATATTGTAGTTTACTTTTATTACATTTCTATTATTTAATGACATTTCTTAGGTGGTGACCTTTTTTCTTATTGGTCTAGCCCAAATAGGATTAGGATGCCGTGGGGGTCAAAACCAACAGGGGCAACGGCCCCCTCGACCCACTCCCTCTCTCTGCCCTACCACTCACTCACTCTTTTCCATTCCCCTTTCTCTCCCTCTCTTGCTGCTCGTCGCCGCCGCTTTGATTCCGGCGATTGTCGTCGTTCTCCGGTCCTAAGGTACACATCTGAGCCTCCCACTCTCATCTGGTCAATTTGGATTTTTTAATTAGACGTGTGTTTCACATCTGAGCCTCCCACTCTCATCTGCTAGGGTGTCGGCGACGGCGACGGAGTAGACTATAGGCGACCCTCGGCTCCAACCCAGGTGAGCATATCATCCCTCCCTCTTTTGTTGTAGGTCACTGCCATTGTAAAAAAAATTGCATCGCTGGGGTTCATCATTGCTAGGCAATGACAATGTGCTGTAGCTGTCTAGAATTAAGGTAGATATATTTTTGAATCTTCGGTTAGCACTAGCTGTAGAAACTGGAAGTGCAATTTGTCAATCAAATTAAGGTAGATATATTTTTTAAGTCATCATCTTTGGAAGCATCTAAATTCTGAAACAAAGTGTTTGAGTTGCTGTTTGTAATCCATAAATATCTTGGGGAAAATCTGATGTGTACTACTTTTTCACCAAAGAAAATTTCCACTCGTAAGTAATGCTCCAAGTTAGGTGTGGCAGAATAGTTGAGTGTACAAAGAAAATTTCCACTCATAAGTAATGCTCCAAGTTAGGTGTGGCAAAATAGTTCAGTGTCCAAAGAAAATTTCCACTCGAAAGTAATGCTCCAAGTTAGGCGTGGCAAAATAGTGTGGCAAATTAATATAGTCACAATCCATTAGTTCTATACATGCTATCTAGTTTAATTAGTTCTATACATACTATCTTGATCGTATACGCGTTGTGTTTGTAGGTCATGGCCAATTCTGGAGGCAACAACGAGTCGGTGTGCGATGTGGACATGGCCAACAATGAATTCTTATACACTTATGAGTATGTCATCAAGAGCTTGCAAGGGGCAAATGACGATCTAAATGGGGAGATTAAAGAGCTATGCAAGGAGAGTGTTCGGCTCGTTCAGGAGACTAATCAACTTAGGGACGGGAGGGATAAGCTCGTCGAGGATCGGGATAAACTAAAGAAGGAGAGGAGACACCTCAGGGCTGAGAGGATTGACCTGAAGATGGACATAGATCATTACAGAAGAGAAGGAGAGGGGGATAGAAAGAAGCTTATCCAGCTGGGCATACTCCTTGATGAAGATTAGTTTTTTAAGTAGCAAGCCAGTTCATCTTATTAGTTGATGATGATCGAGTAACTAGAGTACTTGAGTGAGCAACTTTTGTGAAGTTTAATTAATATCAACTTGTTGAGTTCATGAGCCTCTTCTGTAATGACTATCTATTAAGTAAGTACCTAGTGTTGATGAGTATATTGTGTTCAATAGTATCTATTAAATAAGTAGCAGTGTTGATGAGCAATTTTTTTTAAAATACAAAAAAACCATTTGCTGGCATTTGACAAGTAGGCACACCAGAGTTATGATGAACTTAGTGCTGGCGCTGGACTAGTTACACGCCAGCACGATGTACGATACTGCTGACGTGTCAACCAATGCCACCACTATTTCTTAACAATGGCGCCATACTGGTGGCGTAGGGTGTCTACGCCAGCAAGGCACTATTTGCCACGCCATAGCTAGGCTTTTTTCCACTAGTGTCGAAGACAAATTAAAGACGTAGTATTCTTTTCATTGTTCTTCTTTCGTTCATTTGAGTCATAGGACCTCCATACTATTAAGAGGGATATAGGTTCTCGTGCTTAGATCCGCTGTGATGCTTAGCCCATAACCTATGAGAGTTGCGAGAGAAATCTATTTGTGTTCCGAGCAAATACTTGCCAGCAAGACACTGTGATCTTCTTTGCTGCGAGAGATTTGTCTCAGACCGAAGATTTAGCATTACTTGCTCCGCAAGTAATGTTACCGTTGTGCTTAAATCCACCCGTTGGACTTGTGTCATTTGGCTATTGGCTGCTCATGATGTCCAATTTGGTCTTTTCCTATCAGGAAAGGTTGCGGCTATAAATAGCCACCCTGCGCCGGCTTTGTCCGGTGGCTGCTCCGCTTAAGATTTCTGAGAAGATTGATTTGAGCACCCCCTCTCCGAGTTATTTGAGTTTAAGATCCACCGAGAGAAAATCAAGAGCCCAAACTTAGACAGTGGTTTAGCGTCATAGTAGTTCTGAGTTAGAGTTCTTGTACCTATTACTCTTGAGAGTTGTGCACTCTCTAGACGGATAGGTTTCCGCTTGAGTGTTGAAGAGTTGTTGTCTTCATCGAGCTAGATCTTCAGCAACCAAGAGTGATTGTGGTTCGCGAAGGTTGACCGAAGGTTTGGAGATTGCCAACAAGGATCTACCATGAGTGAAATCAACTGAAGTCTGATCAGCTTCGAATTGAAGGAGAATAGAGTGAAGAGAGTTTATCTTCTGTGCTAAGTCAAAGCCCCTCCAACCAGACGTAGCCCTTTGGAAGAAGGGTGAATTGGTCTACCAAATCTCTTTGTCGCCATCGAGCACCACTGGTTCAGTTTACCTCTCTGCATTACTTTCGGCAGTATTCATATGTGCTCTGTAATGATGGCCATCTGATCAGTTATCATTCGTTACCCTCTATGTAGTAATCTTGTTCTTTCTGTCTTGTTGCCTTAGTGTTTGTTATTCGTTGTGTTGTGATATTTCACTTCAGTATTGTTCTTTGTCATTGTTATCCATCATAGTTTAACTCTAGAGCTGCTATGATAATAGTTTTGTTAGCTTGTTGCATTACCATCGTCATCATCAAGCCTGTTATATCCTATGCTCGAGCCATTATTACATCCTACCTTGATGGTTTTGTTCCTCAATAGTGTGCTTGTTTGATTTCACTTCTGCCTAGCTATATTTCCGCTGCTGTGTTTGGGATCAGTTCAAAACATTCGAAAGAATTTTTGAATCTCCCATTCACCCCTCCTCTGGTCGATATACTATCGGTCCTAACAATTGGTATCAGAGCAGGTACTCCATGACTCTGTTTATTAAAGGTCTAACGTCCTTGGAGTTTTGAGTATGTCGTATGCAGGTAGATCCTCGCACTCTGTAAGATTTCCTATCTTCAATGGAAATGACTATCTGTACTGGAAGGAAAGAATCAGAATCAGAATTCAAGCTATCAACTTTGATCTATGGCAGGTTTTGGAAAATGGATACACCATTCAGCAACCAAATGATCCAAATTCCGATGACAAAGAAATGATGTGATTGGATGCACAAGCGAAAGACATTATCTGCAAGTATCTCAAAGAACGTTTTTATTCGGTCCCGAAATCTTGACACTGCAAAGCAACTCTGGGATGCCATAAAAAATGTTCATGAAGAATTCATCTCCAGAACAGACCCTCACATTCAAATGCTTCGTGCTATGTTTGTCGGTTTCAGAAGTCTTTGAAAGGAAAGTGTCATGGAACTCACTGATCGGCTAACAAATATTGTTGAAAGACTTCACCAACGAGGAGTAACTGATATCACCGATAGAGATGTGATCAACCGAATATCCAATTCTAAGCCCGGGCTCATCTACACCCGGTCAAGAAAAAAATCATAAAAAAATCAAAAAAATCCTAAAATTTTGTGCAAGGTAGATAATTTTGTGCGTGAGGTGTGCTCCAAATTTCAGAGCATTTGGAAATTTTAGTAGCTCTCAGCAAAAAAGACAAATTGGGTCAGAACAGTATATGAACAGTACAGTATTTAACAGATCCCAAATTTGTCTTTTTTGCCGAGAGCTACTCAGATGTCCAAATGATTTGAAATTTGTAGCGGACATCACGCATCAAATTATCTACCATGCCAAAAAAATTGGAATTTTTTGAATTTTTCTATTATTTATTTTGATTTTTTTATTCAGCGCAGGCGTAGATGATCCTGGGAGCCAAAACGCCTCACTCTGTGGTCAACAAGCTACTGAGTGCACTTGATGAAACCTTCGATCCAATAGTAGCTGAAATCAAGCAAAGACCAGACTATGAAGAACTTCACTATGTCGAGGTCATGACACTGCTATCCATTCATGAAGAAAAGATGGAACTAGAAAATGTAGATCAAGAATCTTCTTCAGAAAGTGAAGGAGAAATCCTTTCACACTATGGCGTCTCACAAGAAGAAGATGTGGAGAATCAACATACCATCACTAGAGAATTGGAAATGCTCACACAAAGGCTAAATGACTCAGAAGGCAAAACATGTATCTTGTAAATGATGATGAAGATGACATGCCTGAATCTTCAAGACAGCTACCTCCGAAAGAAATGAAGTGCTTCAAGTGCAAACAACTCAGTCATCTCATAGCAGACTATCCCTGCTGGGAAGGAAAACCTAGCAATAGATGGAAATATCTTCACTGCAGTGGATTCACATGAATGGATCGTCATACTAAGCTCTCGTAGAAAAATGAGCCTTCATCATCTTCTTCGACGAGGCCAGTCACTGACATAAATGCCAGAGGAATCATCGAATCAAATATGAAGAGAATATCATAGCTGAACCGAGCATATGCTGATTTGACCCTGGATTCTGAAGAAGAAGCAATAGACTCTAAATCAGATGATGAAGAATTCTACAAAAGGATTGGTAGAAGCAATGCCTTCATTGCCTGTGAATCATCAGAAAATTCACTCGAATCAGACTCCGATGATGATGCATCAGGTGATGATGAACCAATCGCATTCTGCCTCATGGCAAAATCATCTAAGGATCAGGTATCAGCAAAACACCAAAAATTCATGAGTGGATATTCTCCTGAATATATTTCCTATGCTAAACTAGTCAAGATTGCTGAATCTCAACATGATGAACTTGAAATGCTTGAGAAGAATCTTAGGAAAACCGAAGGATTATTGGTCGAAGAGATGGAAGAGCATGATGCTTTTTCCACAACTATTGATGATCTTTCCAACAAATATGATTCTCTTTCAGTCAACTTCGAGAGTTTATCGGATGATTTACTTAACAGGAATCAAGAACTCGGGTCTCTGAAAGAATATCATAACACGCTTGTGAAAGAAAAAGCTTCTCTCTTCGCCGAGCAATCTGTTCGACTTCCTGATGATTTTGTGCCTCCTTGTTTAAAATGCTTAGAACGTAGTAATGCTGATTCTCATGCTGAAACTTCTAATGTTATCATTGAGAATATTGCTACTCCTACGCATGATATCACTAACCCCTCTTCAGAGGAATTTGCTGCTGTTATTGAAGAAAATTGCAGGTTAAAGGACTTGTTTGAGATACGAATGCTAAGGAGCCTGAAAGGGCATCAAACACTCTGTGATGTGCTCAAGAAGTCAGTACAGCACAAAAATCCTCAGAAGGAAGGATTGGGTTTCGAAAGAAAACTCAACGTTGATGGAACCTACTGGACTCCCGAGCAATATCCTCGAACGACTTGGGTTCCTGCTAAGAGTTAAACCCTCGAACCTGAAATTCTTACTGGCTATCACTCACCTATTTCTGTTGATACTGACGAGTCTGATGACTCGAACTATAAAGTTTTCAAACAACAGAATGGTGAAGTTTTCGCTCGATACATTGGGACTAACTGTAGGTCAGGATCACCCAAGAAGCAAATCTGGGTGAAGAAGTGCATTATTGAAAATTTGTCTGTCACTGTTAACCTGACTATGCAGGGCAACTTCCTTTGAGGAAATGGTTATCGTTCACAGACTACAACAAAATCTTTCTCGAATGATAACCATCCTAACTTTCGACAGAAGGAGTACATGCGCACCTCTTCAAATCACTATATTCATGTCTCTGGAAATAACTTCAATGCTTATTCAAATGATTACTCTCGAAGTGCATAGGTGTCTCATAGATCTCGTCGAAAGAATGCTACTGCCCAAATGACAAAAATGAGATCCCCGTTGCCCACGCAAGTGTGGGTTGCAAAAAAGAACTAACCCTTTCTTGAAGATGTTATCTTAGGGATTTTCATCGTCCTTCTATTAACCTTAGATCCATTGTTGGTGCTAGTTCATTATGTTTTCTTTTGTATCTTTCTGTTCATTTGTGTTTGCGTTCTGTCTATATGTCAACTCACTCAGAGCTCTTTGGTTTTGTGTTATCCTTCTTTTGGCTGAGTGTTTTGACTCAGACTCTGCTCTTTCTCGACAATCCCTATTTTTCGTCATAAACATGCTACTTGATCTGAAGAAGATTTCAGTCCGACGTCCTTGGTCGCGAATGAAATCAACTTCAAACATTTATCTATGTTGGCGCTTGCCCTTCTTCAAACCCTTCGGCCTTCAGTTCAGTTACCGACAATTTCGCAGGAAACGACTGACACGTGCCCACGATCTCACGATCGTGATCTCGTCCGTTAAATGTGGAGCGTCCCATGCTTTTTGGCCATAGATCTTGGAGGAAGCGGTTTCGCCTTCGGGCTATAAATACCCCTCCAGGCATCTTCTTCCTTTGTTCGTCCTCATTCCTCTCTCGCTCTCCTCCCGAGCCCGAGCTCGAAGCAGCGCCGTCGTCGCCCCTCGCCGTGAAACTCCGGTGGAGCTTCGCCACCGCTGATCGTAGTTGGTCCATGCTGCCAAGTTAGGGCACACAGATCTAGAGCTAGCCCTGTCTATTTCTCTGTTCTAAGGTTGTTCTTACCGACGCGAATTTCTCCTGCTTTATTCTTACGGTAGATCTTTAGCGCTCTCTAAGTTTTGTCTAGTGTGGTTTGTAGTTCTCCCTTGTACTAGCTCCTGGATGTAGGGTTCATGTGCATGGTTTTGAAAGATTAGATAGTTGTTTCTCTGCCTTATGGCAAGTAGCAATTCTGTCGATGATATCTTCCAAAATAAATGCCATGGATTCCTTTGCTGCTTTCGAAAAACTATCTGTTTTCAGTCAAAAATGCTTCTGTGCATGTTTGTGACCATTTCCTGTTTTTCCTTTGCCCTATTTTTGTTTTTCTCTCAGGATTGGTCATGGCTCGAAGTTCGGAAGAGCGATCTGGTTCTGAGGAAGAAATTCCTCAGGCTCCTCAAGTGGCTGAGCAAAAGAGATTGGCTGTAACAGCAAAACCATCAAATCCACCAAGAGTGTCAAAGAAAAAGTCTGAATCTAAATCTGAAGAAGAAGAAGAAGATGATATTCCCTCGGCTCATAGTCAGCTTGAGGATGATCAGATCACCGATTCAAAGACCCTGTTCTCTGATGGAAATCCCAAGAAGGGTGGCCACTATAGAGAAAGGAACACCGCCGCTGAGATGTTTGATCCCGAGACTTACAAAACACCACCTGGAGTTGAAACAGCAACCGAAAGAAATAACAGGCTGTAGAAGATTCACCATCATTGGGTGAAGAAATGGTTCAACTATGAGAATGTCCGAAGAAAATATCATATCCTGTTTGCATTCACTCCGCCTTGGAATGACTCTATTGCTGAAGGCTGCCTAGGCCCAAATGATGAAAAAGCCAGGCCTCCTCCTCCTGAAAATGCTCACGCTGACTCACTGAAAACAATCACTGATTTTCCCGAAGAAGTGGAAAAGAGAGCTAAGGCCAAAGCCAAGCGCGAGGCCAAGGATGCGAAGAAAAATCAAATTGAACAGAAAAATGTTGAGTTAACTCAGCAAGATGTGTAAGGGAAGAAGGATAGGGCTTCTGCCCGAAAAGAAAAGAAGAAGAGGAAGTCTGTTTCCCCTCGAGCTTCGAGAAAGAAATCAGCTGCCTGAAAATCTAAGAAGGCAGCTTCTGCCTCATCTGATGATTCTTCCGATGATAATGTTGCCGGTGAGATTCCAATGTATGATCAACGAGCTCTTCTGGACAAGCCGTATCAAACTCCCTCAACAGCAAAAGTTTCTCCTTCGTTGAGGATGTCACCCAGGCTTGCAGCAGCTCCAGTCTCTGATAAACCTTCGGGTTCTGCTGCCCCGTCTGCGAAGAGGAAGCTATTGCCCGAAGAAAAAGCTTCTGCTTCTGTAAAGAAAGCCAAATCAAGTGTTCCTGCTGTCATAGAGGAAGTGAAGTATGACCTTGATCTCATTATTGATCTCATTGAAGGTGCTACATATGATACAAAATCAGCAGATCTGGGTAGTTTGGGTCTTCCTAATGATGTTACCAAGCTGGTAGCAAAACATCTCACAGAACTAGGAGAGATTACCAAGGAACTGAACCAAGCTGTCGAGGATAAGAAACTCCTCGAGCAAATGAGGAAGGATGCCATCACTGATTCTGAAAGGAAAGATCTAAACAAGGAGATTCTTGAGCTTACCAAAGCCCTCACTATTATGAGGAATAATAAGATTGAATGGCACTCAAGGCTGAAGGTGGACGTTTCTCAGCTTTGTGATCGAAGAAATGATGAAATTAAGCATCAAGCAGATCTTGCTCGACGAAGAATACAGGAAGACAAGCGTCAGAAAGCTAAGGCCAGAACCAATAAGCCAAAGGCTATCAAAGATCGCCGAATTCAAACTGTAGCAACTGATGCCCCTGTCGACACCAGTGCTCTAGTACAACAGATACCACCATCCCCTCTTCACGAGGAAGAAACCATGCAAGAAGCTGAGCCTGCGGTAGCCATCATTCCTCCCACAGCTGCTCAAGAACCTGAAGTAGTGGATATCTTTCTAAATCGGACTAATGAAGAAAATGTCATGCCCGAGCAGCAAGCCCCTGAAGAGGAAGTTGATGAAGAAATTGACATTGAGAAGGCAGTTCCATCACCTCTGAAAGATATGCAAGTTGAGCCCTCTGGATCCACAAAGGAGGATGATAAGGTTGAGGGGGAGCAAGATGCTTCCCGAGGAAATACCACCCCGGTCACCTCATCTGGTGCTCCTACTCGAATGGAGGTTTATCCTGCTCCTGGTTCTATGGCTTCATAGCCAGAATAGGAAGAAAAGAAAGCTGAAGAGCCCATGGCTCACGAACAAGTTGTACCACCAGTCGTACCACCAGTTGTGCCCCAGGAGACCGAAGAAGAAGCTGTTGTGATCGAAGTGTCCGAAGGAGTTGTTGTGGCTCCCACTGTTGAGAGTTCACCGAAAGAAAAGGTCCTAGTGCCTGAGAACCAGAAAGCCGCTGAAGGAGTTCCAGTGAAAGATATTGAAGGTCAGACTAGTGCCCCAATGCCATCAGCACCAGAGAAGATGAAAAGGCCTCTTGCTCCACTAAAACCAATCGATGAAAATGTGCCAGCTTCTGATGATGTTCAACCGATAGAAATTAGTGACGAAGAAAATCAGAAAAATCCCCAGGAATCATTTCCCTTATTTCCTGCTGAATATGGCCCAAATGGTCCTGCATTCAATGAACAGCTTCATCTCTCGAAGCTAGCATTCTTTGGGACAAGCCCCTATGAAGGAGAAAGAACTTCTCTGTCACCAAGATTTTGGACTGAAGAACAAGCTGTGTATTAAGCTCGGATCTTGTTTGGCAAGAATAGAATTTTCAATCACAAGATATTAAACTTCGCTGAGCTCAAAGAAATACCCTGTTTCCTCCATGCAATCGAGCATATTGAACATGCCCTCCTGAAAGGACTCATGCGCTTCAATCATGGCTGGAACAGAGAAATTATCCTTCAATTCTATGCCACACTGTATATCTCAGGAGAGCTTAGAAACACCTCAACCTAGATTCTCGAATGGATGATAGGCAGAGAAAAGATCAAATGCTCGGCAGATCGGTTCTTGGCCTTGATAAATCTTCCTCAATGTGAGTTTAAAAAAGATAGAGAACACATGCTACATTACTGGGAAGTGTCCGAAGCACAACTCCACATTCTGATGGATCCCAACTTGGTTGGTGATGAATGCATTGATGTTGATCCCAACAAGTTGGCCTATGACGACAAAGTGATGTTTCACATTCTATGTAATACTCTCACGCCAACGAATAGACCAAATTCCATCAATGGCATTGTGGGAAATGCACTTCTGGCCATCTCTCAAGGAATTAGGTTCGATGTTCCTAATCTTTTCATTCAAAACTTGGCTTGTGCAGCTGACAGCCCGCAATCATTGAAGCCATATGCTCCATGGATCATGTTTGCAATCGAGCACCTCATCAATGAGGAATTCTTCTGGGCTTTTATTCCGAAAGTTTTCATGCCACCAGTACGTGACACCCTCCGTATGGTGAAGGGTATTGGAAAAGGGAAGGAACCTATTGATGCTGCTGGCACTGCGTCTGCATCTGAAAATGCTCCTAAGGTCAAGAAAGCCAGGGTTGAAATCCCTCGAGAGGAAAATCCATCTCTTTATGAGATTTGCATTCGCACACAGCAGACATTGGAGAGCCACATCAAGCTGGATCGAAAGCAAAAGCTAGAGTTGATGACAGAGCTGAATTTGCTTCATAATCATACTCGCCAAATTCTTCTGTATGAGAAGGAAGCCAAGAACCGCTCCTGGACTCTGCTGAGATAACATTATTCTTGCAAGCAGCTGCTGGCCAAAGGCATCAAGAAGGAATACGACTACCTGGACTTAATTGTTGTTCCCCACATCTGAAGGCAAACTCCTGTGCTCCCACAGCGTTCTGCTTCCACGGACCTACTGTTTATCGGTCATGATGATGAAATTGCAGACACAGCCAGTACTCTCATCTACAAGCCAGATGTTCATCGCACCAAGTCATCCAGAGCCCATGCTGCCACTCCTGCTTCTGTCTCGACCATTCCTCGCTCTTCGGATTCTGATTCATCGAGTGGTTTTAATTCTGATTCTAAGGACTCTCCCACAGAGTAGTTCCTCGTATGTGTTCTCTTTCCTTTTTGACACTTGTTGACAAAAGGGGGAGAATTACATCGAGTGATAGATTATCGGGGTATTTGCAGGGTGTTTTTCTTTCGCCATTTGGTTTTCCCTCAAACAATTTGCTTAATGAACTTAACGCACCGCTTGTGGTGTTGAAATACTCGGTCACCATGCAATGTTAATAACCCCCCCGCCCTGCAATGTTATTTGCTTCGTACTATCTATTTGCAGGTACCATCGAAAGTTTTTCCTGAAATGTTTTATACTCGATACTTGTCTATCATGCAGGGAAAGTGTTTGATCTACAAACAGGACATGAAATCTTCGTGTGATGAACCATATCTATCATGGTTGGATATGCTATGATGATTAACCTTCGATTATCTAGCCTTGCAGGAAAAGGATGTCAGTGACTTGAGAGCTATTCTTATGACTGACAAGTGTTTTTCCTCGCATATATTCATGCTTATTTTGCTCAGATCATACTCGAATATCTAACATGCAGGAATATTACATCTCGTGTGGATTCAAATTGTGTTATGAGAAAACCTTCATGTTATATCCTTAATCACAAATCTTTCATAGCATATCTTATATCTGATTCTTTTCGAAGATTTTGTCATAGGAATTACCTCAGACACCGTCGAGTGCATTGAAAGAAGTCAATTATAAGATCATTTGTCAATGACACTCATACGAAGAATTATCTTGCCACCCTCCGGTTTGTCTTATGCTCTGATGCATATCTTCAGGGGGAGCATGTATTATCTTCGTAATTATCTCTTGTCTTTTATTATCCTTCGCATTACATTCCATTCATTATCTATCCTTCGATGTGATCTGTTTTGTCAACAGTCATCCAAAAAGGGGGAGATTGTTGGTGCAATATCTGCCTACCTTGTGTTTTGGAGATTGTTGACAGAAACAGGTATGGACTGATTTGCTTGCTAATGCATACAGAGAGAAATAGTCCATACAGAATAGAAGAGAATGCTGTCTCCGATGCTAAGTTCGAGGAACTTCACCGAAGTATATCTGCGTTGCAGAGAAGAACGAGTTATATCTGATGAAGTTATACAGACGAGAAGTTTGATGTGAAGGAATTATCCCCTCGAAGTCTTACGGCCGAAGTGAAGCATATGTTTCGGTATGGTCGTCTCAAGAAATTGACTGCAGCGAGCGGAAGTCGAAGACAAATTGAAGACGTAGTATTCTTTTCATTGTTCTTCTTTCGTTCATTTGAGTCATAGGACCTCCGTACTATTAAGAGGGGTATAGGTTCTCGTGCTTAGATCCGCTGTGATGCTTAGCCCATAACCTCTGAGGGTTGCGAGAGAAATCTCTTTGTGTTCTGAGCAAATACTTGCCAGCAAGAGACTGTGATCTTCTTCGCTGCGAGAGATTTGTCTCAGACCGACGAGTTAGCATTACTTGATCCACAAGTAATGTTACCATTGTGCTTAAATCCGACAGTTGGACTCGTGTCATTCGGCCATTGGCTGCTCTCGATGTCCAATTTGGTCTTTTCCTATCTGGGAAGGCTGCGGCTATAAATAGCCACCCCGCACCGGCTTTGTACGGTGGCTGCTCCGCTTAAGATTTCTGAGAAGATTGATTTGAGCACCGCCTCTCCGAGTGATTTGAGTTTAAGATCCACTGAGAGAAAATCAAGAGCCCAAACTTAGACAGTGGTTTAGCATCACAGTAGTTCTTAGTTAGAGTTCTTGTACCTATTACTCTTGAGAGTCGCGCACTCTCTAGATGGATAGGTTTCCGCTCGAGTGTTGAAGAGTTGTTGTCTTCACCGAGCTAGATCTTCAGCAACCAAGAGTGATGTGGTTCGCGAAGGTCGACCGAAGGTTTGGAGATCGCCGACAAGGATCTACCACGAGTGAAATCAACTGAAGTCTGATCAGCTTCGAGTTGAAGGAGAATAGGGTGAAGAGAGTTTATCTTCCGTGTTAAGTCACAGCCCCTCCAACCAGACGTAGCCCTTTGGCAGAAGGGTGAACTGATCTACCAAATCTCTCTGTCGCCATCGAGCACCACTGGTTCAATTTACCTCTCTGCATTACTTTCGGCAGTATTCATATGTGCTCTGTAATGATGGCCATCTGATTAGTTATCATTCGTTGCCCTCTATGTAGTAATCTTGTTCTTTCTGTCTTGTTGCCTTAGTGTTTGTTATTTGTTGTGTTGTGATATTTCACTTCAGTATTGTTCTTCGTCATTGTTATCCATCGTAGTTTAACTCTAGAGCTGTTATGATAATAGTTCTGTTAGCTTGTTGCATTACCATCGTCATCATCAAGCCTGTTATATCCTATGCTCGAGCCATTATTACATCCTACCTTGATGGTTTTGTACCTCAATAGTATGCTTGTTTGATTCACTTCTACCTAGCCATATTTTCGCTGCTGTGTTTGGGATCAGTTCAAAACATTCGAAAGAATTATTGAATCTCCCATTCACCCCCCCTCTGGTCGATATACTCTCGGTCCTAACACTAGGCATTCGCTCTTCATCCAACCCTTGTATATATTGAAACAAAGGTAGGCATCCATTGCAGCGTACTGGATGTGGTCTTTATCTATTTCATTCCACTCCCATGCAAGATGAAACTTGGGGTGATGTTTCGTCAGTTTACCTTACGAAGGATTAACCATGGCTCCTACCAGGGTCCGCATTGAAGGCTGACGGGAGGAAACCAGCCTATTCTTCTGGAGGTCGAAGGGCTGGCCTACAACGAGGCCTATACGACCCAGTACTTTCTTGTCATTATGAAAGTCTACAGTAATGAATTTGACTCTGTCGTCCGCGAGGAACTTCTTAAAATCCTCGCACTTAACGTTGGCATGGCACATGTGGAAGACCAAGCACAAGTTATGCATGCAAACCTAGATCACGGCAGGCTTCTTCTTCTCTTCCTCCTTTAGATCCTTCTCTTTTCCCAGGACTATGGTGTACTCAACATCTAGCCCAGCGACCCACTCATCACCATCTGACTTTTCAAACATGCGTTTGAAGCGAGCAAGGCATCCTTTCACCGTCGTGGAAGAACGGGTGTAGATGACGTCGAACTCATCGCCGGTGATGGTTCTAACCTTGTACTCACCGCCGATCATGGAGATTTGGGACGCCATGGATTTTGGAGGAGGGTTAGGATTAGTGGAACTACTGTAATGTGAAAGGACAGGACGACTTGGAGCGAACTGCCGTAATGTTAAAGGACGGCCGGAGACGAGTAGGAGCGAACTGCTAGCGGTTTTCCGATTGTAAAAATGCTGAGTGGGGCATGTGAACAGCAGGGTAGTGGCTTACCCGGTGGATAAATGGCTTCATGCACAGTATTATGGGGCCCAATTAGATGTCATGTCTACTAGACCCACTTCGTAGGCCTGACATTATAGCATCTGCGTGTTCGCACGTCAAGCGTCGGGAAAATTACAGGTGATACGAAGCTTTCCATGCTCCCATGATACGGGCTTCCGAGAGCCCTTGGATCTGAGATCGAACGGTTGCATGGCGTGATTCTAGACCTATGGGTGAATATCCTATCCTGGAGGGTTATTCTACAAATTTTCAGCAACTTAGCATGCGACCGTTCGATCTCATATCCAAGGGCTGTCTGCAGCCCGTATCATGGTCGCGCCTACCATGACCGTCGCCTCGCTCGCGTGATCGCGCCCTCGGAGATTTTAGACGGCTATAAATGAGCATTTTTTGGCCTACTTCGCATGCATGAAACTACTTCCTCCGTCGAGGTGAGTTAGGCTATCTGATGTTGGCATGTCATACATAGTCATCACTTATAGTCACTCATACAACAAGGTTAGCTATAAGGTTGGCTATAAGAGTATTTTTTTACTTCTCTCTATCTCTTTCTTCATAGTATTTATTGCATTTGCCAAGGAGTAAGTAGCTAGGGTCTTGCACAAGAGCCCACTCCCACCATTTTTCCCATGTCTCTCTCTTCGACATATAAGAGCATGGTTAACAAGAGAGGGAGCAGTTGGCTCTATAGCCATGTCCATGTCACCTATAGTCTTCATACAGCCAAGACCATATAATAGGATAGCTATAGGTTGGCTATTGGGTGGGATTTAATTATTAATCTTTGCATGCTGGGATTGGGAGGAATGGCAAAGCACTAGTTTACAGGCAGCAACTCGGGCCGCAAGCCAGCTATTGTGCCTCGTAATGTGCGTATAGGCGGGCGACTAGTGAAGCACCAGCTCTGCTCTCTTTCCTCACTTCTCTCTCTTTCATGTAGGATTTTTCTCACGTGGCAAGTCTTATAGCCTACTGAGTAGGACTTATTAAGCAGGCTATAAGCCCATTATTGTAGAGTACTTATTCTTAGCACATGTATACCATGGAGGGGATCAGGGGAGACTCACCCCGGTCGTAGTGCCGCAGTAATAATGATAATGGCCAGTTAAATCACAGGGCCCCACCTGTCCAGCAGCAACGAGCCATCAAATCACACAACCCTACATTTCCAGCAGTAAGTTCAATCCACTACTCCCTCATCTTCTTGCCTCTCTGTCGAACCAACTAGGCGGAACTGCCCCGCCTACCGCAAGGGAAAAGCCCCGTCCTCGACTTTTAAATATAATTTTGTATCCATGGATTGCACCATGGAGCAAAGCCAGAAAAAAACCCGGTGGTACACATGTATACAGCACGCCCGTCGCGTTTGTGTCGCACCCCACACGGTCGGTCGGTCTGGCACATCGATCACCGAATGGAACGCTCATCATATTGCATTTGCACACACATGTGGGACCATAATTGAGAACCGACCATAGGCACACTCCCTCGTCCCTGCAAGTCGGCTGAGTTAATAGAAGAGAGAGACGAGCGATAGTACTGGAGCAGTGCTGTACACACGTCGGTGCTTGGACGATCCCTGCACGACACGGGAGATCAGTTCGTCCATGCATGTGACCACACTCCAGCAGACTGCTGGATTGGCTATCGTCTACATATCGTGCAGGCTATGTTGTACGGGGTTGTAGTTCTGATAATAAATCTAAAAAAAGGTTTCTTGTCATCTCACAATATTAGGTGTCATGTGCTTCGGATCACTGCGCGGGTTAAATAGCGACAACTGTATTCCTCCAAGGTGCTGGTCATTGGCGGCACATGCACGAAGACTACTCAGCTGCCATCTAGGTCAAGCCGGCTATGTTAATTAGGACATCTATCTATTGACCCCTTTTCTACGAGTTTGTCTTTAATTTGAGCTTTGATCCTCGTCTAGTTTGTCTGTCAGGATTCATGTTGTCTCCTTGGGGCAGTGAGGTTATGGTTTCTTGTCATGTGGCATTTTTTCATGTTATGTTATTCCGGTGCTTCAGATCAAAATGACGACAACTGCGCCTCCAGGGCACGTGCATGAAGACTTCTCGACAGTCATTGACGTGGTCAAGCCGGCTCCGATAGAAAAAACAAAACTACTCCACTATATAGAAAAGGAGCCTCCGCGCTTGCTTGCTAGTGTTGCTCTCTTCACACTCTCTCGTCCTCTCCAGATCTAAACATGACAGCGGTGGCCACACACTCTCTCTCTCTCTGCTCACCATTGGTCACAAATCCGGCTGGATCCCCTCCGCCGGGGAAGGTGAAAAGGTGCAACGTTCACGCATTCGTCCTCGGCGACGGCTCTGACCCACTGTCGGCGCGTCCCGATCAGCGTGCCTTGCCGTTCTCTCCCACACAGCGCCGGCTAGGCAGGGCCTCCGACCCTTTCTTCCTTGCTGTCGTAGTGTGGGCAGATCCGGCCTCCCGCCGCCCACCTAGCAACATCCCGGCGACCCTCAGGTATAACTTCCTTCGAAACCGGCCTTGCTCTACTACCCCAGCTCCTCACGTCACTGCATTTGTATTTTTTACTACTTCTCAGGCCCCCTCGTAGATAGGATCGATCGGTTGTTCGAAAGCCACCTATTTTTTTACTGTTAAGAGGTAAAACTACTTCATGCAGTCAAATCTAGTAGTATTACTTCATGCAGCTGAATCTAGTAATAGTTGGTTCAAACATGGAAGAAAGGGGGTGGGGTTGGGGGGAGATTTGTTACCTGAATCTAGGATTTGGTCGAAAGAGGAAATAATGGGGGCGAAAAGCAGAAGAGACTGGCTATCCAACTGGTCCCTTGGTCTAGGGAAACACGGTACAAACTCGATATAAACCTATCTATTGGTTGAAAAAGGGAAGAAAGTGGGGACTGGGGAACAAGTCAATAGAGTATGTCCAGCACTACATTTGCTGGCCTCACACAATAAAAGGTGGCAATACTGAACAAAAATGGGACCAACCCAGATATCTTGTTTGGATGTTTGTTGCCCCGAGCCCCTCTTATGTAATGCCACTGGTAAAATGTAGCAGTCCCACTGTTAAAGTAAGGACACGTTAAACCAATGTTGTTTTCAATGTAATGCCTCCAGTAATATGAATCAATGGCACTGTTTTTCATGTCCTCCTAAATTTCCCATTAAGATAAGTTGCTTCTTTTTGTTAGAAATGCAACTGTCCTGGTCCGCCTACTCTCCCGTGCCCAAATACCAACTCTTTAGCAGCTGTTAATATAATGTTGATGGTAAAATGAAGCAATAGCACCATTAAAGTAATGTCGTATTTAACGGTTGTCATAGTTAATCCTAATGCACACACTAATATCTAGCAATGCTGCTGCTTTAGAAATTACTACTGTCCTTGTAGGATCACCATTCAGATAAGGAACATGCTTCTATTCATTTAATGTATGTTTCATCACTTGTTAGTCACCCTCCTTTCCAACTTTTTGTGCAAACAGAGATATACATTTCACGCTTGATCTTAGTTGAACTGCACAAAATGATATCCAAATTATAGTTGAACATTCCACGATCTTCATGACCAACCTTGATGTTGCTCAATTTTATTGCAACTAATGAAGAAGAAGCTGCTAGCTCATGGGACCAAGTACTTGCTAACTGCATGCTGCAAACATTGCTTCATTTTAGGTGAACTGCACAAAAAGGTCCCATGAATATAATCATCCATGTTGGTGACTGGTGTCATCCCTTCTACGATGGCATTGACTGCAGATATGGTTCCCATCATGAGGTATGTTCCTTTTTAGTCCGACCGTTTGCCAAAGATCCTGCATGTTGACTCTGCTCTTGTGCTACTGTTTTGGCACTGCCATGATAAAGTAGTAATGTTATTATTTTGCAGCTTAATCTAGTGGCATTATTACTTTGAGGCAATGTTTTGGCACTGCTAGTGCCACTGATTTTTTTTATCAAAAGAGGGGGGGTTTCCTCCGATTTCATTAAAGAAACCCCAACGGTTTCCTCTAATTTCACTAAAGAAACCCAACCATAGAGAACCATTATCTGACAACATCTCAGTGTAAACGGGCAGTTATGCAACTACTACTAGAATGGACTGGCTACTAGCAGGAGACAAGTTCGCCACATAAGCTAGGCAAGTAGGGGGACGCAGCCCCAACTCGACCAAGTTTGGATTACAACCCAAAAGCTACCACAGAAACATCAGGGGGGAAGATAGGGACTGAAAGAGCCAGCTTCAGCATCCCAGTCTAAGCACCCCCGTCCTCCATCCTTGCGACGCACGGTACACCTCGCTTGCCACCTGCTCGACCTTAGTGCCACCGATAAAATGAAGTAATAATACAGTTAAAATAGAGCTACTATCCTCTCTATCATTTCATTTCCAATGTAGATAAATAAGGTGCTTCTCTTTGTTAGTATATGTTTCATCAACTAGCCCCATTGTTAATGTTTAAGTGTTTTTGCAAACTGGGGTGCTTAATTTTAGTTAAACTACAGAAAAATAGAGATTGGAATGTCTCAAGGCCCCTCCTTGTACTACCACTCTACACTGATGTTCATCACTGGTAGAAGGTGTATCGGGGAGAATTGGGTCGATTTCCAGTATGATGCCTACCGTATGAGGCGTCCTAGGGCCCATCTCGCCCTCGCAGCATGGCGTACTATGATACTATCACAATCTTTTCCCATTAAGAAAATGAAGTTTCTTCTATTAACTAGTGTATGTTTCATCAACTAGTGCCACTATAATGTAATCACACTTTTTTTATCTGTGCAAACAGGGTAATCTTTTCCCATTAAGAAAATTAAGTTTCTTCTATTTATTAGTGTATGTTTCATCAACTAGTGCCACTATAATATAATCACGCTTTTTCATTATCTGTGCAAATAGGGTTATTCAGCTACATTTTGGTGGAACTGCACAAATGTATGGATGTAACCAGCATATATGCAGAGTGCGAGGTGCCAATATATAACATGAACGTGGCTCGGAAAAGCACAGATGTTCGGATGGTTCCTCAAGTTCTTGCCGACCCGCTGCAGAATATTTTAATCTGACGGTGTTTCGCTTGCTCTTTACTTGTTTTTTTAGGGGACACTTTACTTGTTTCACTGTTGCAGCAAATCCTCTAATCAAATAGGAGTAGCTTATATTGGCACTTTTCTAGGGAGTACTCTTTTCTGAAAGAAGCACCTGTCGGAGGGATTGACCACGAGTAGCCTCATCCACTCCCCTTAGCATTTCAACACATCGGGGCTAGCAAAGCCCCTCGCACCTTCCAGATGCGCAGCCGGCTCCTTGGGCCGGCTGGGCCCAAGTGGCCGGCTCCTAGAAGACGACGCTCTCCTAGAGGGCGGCTTCAGGGGAGGCCGGCCCCTAGCAGATGGCCCATCCTCCCCTCGGAGTCTGCACTCAACCACTATGACAAGACAGAGCGTGGCTACAGGGCCACCTGCTCCCCCCAAATCTCGGAGGAGCGTGGCCACAGTGCGGGCTGACCGAGCAGACACCCCCTGCCAGGTGCAGGACTGTAGCCATGTGACCCACGGCGTGGCCCTCGTCAGCCAGGGGCATGCTACTGCAAAAGGCAATCAGTACGGCCCGCACGCAGCGGGTCCTACCTCTCCGTGAGCCACCAGAAGATGGCGCTCCCCTAGAAGACGGCGTTGAGGGGCGGGCCGGCCTCCAGCAGGCAGCCCGTCCCACTCCCATCACGACGAGACCGAGTATGGCTACAGTGTGCGCAGACCAGGCGGCCGTTTACCCGCACGGCGCGGGACTGTAGCCATGCGGCTCCTGACGAGGCTTTCGTCATCAAGTACAAGACTACAGAGAAGAGCAGCCAGCATGGCCCGCAGGCGGCGGGCCCTACCTGTCGTCCGGATTCTCGACAGCCGGCTGGGCCCACCAGGCGGCGGGCCCCAGCAGCCGGCGGAGAACCCGATGACCATAGACACTGACGTCCGGGTCCTACACCCGGCCGTATTACCATTGTACCCCTGGGGGGTAGGCCTATATAAACCCCCAGGCTCACCCATCCAAAGGGTCAGCCTCATTCCCACACACACACACCACCATAGCTAGGAGGAGCAAGGTAGCAGCTCTGCCCTTCTTCCCCCTCTAGCAACCCAGCTCAAGGAGCAAGCTTGTAACTACCATTTGATCATAGTCATCATGCGGAGACTCCGCAGAGCAGGACTAGGGGTGTTATCTCCATGGAGAGCCCCGAACCTGGGTACGTCTCATGTGCGATCGAGCTCGTGCTCACTCCCGCTTCCAGGGCCCGACGACGTCCTCCTGTCCCCATCCATGATAAGCCACCCCCTGGCATCTGTCGCGAGAATACCCCGACAGTTGGCGCCCACCGTGGGGCTAAGCGCAGCGTCGGCCGGAGACACGTTCTGGACGGGAACCCTCTTCCTCTCCGGCGAGCACGTCGCGTCTGGCCTGATCAGCCAGCCCGATGCGCTCGTTGGTGCATGCACCAGCGCACCGCCTGATGTGGGGGCTGTCTTCCCCGTGAGCCGCCTCAGCGACCTCTTCGGCGAGCTCAGCCTCTTCGATGAGCCCGCCTCCGACACACGAGCCGCCGACTCCTTCACCGAGCTCTTCGAGAAGCTCGCCCTCTCCGATGCGGCCTCCACCGATGCCTTCCCCGACGACGTGGTGGTCATCGACGATCCGCTCCCTCCTGTCGCCAGCGACGCCGACGCCGGCATCATCGCGGAAGTGATGGTCACTGGCCACAGCGGGGACTCCGCTGGGGCTGCCCTGGACCTGTTGCGAACAACAATCTAGGGCCTGGCCACTCCCGTTGCTACCAACGCCGATGGAGCAACTCTGGAGGAGTTCCGTATCAGGCTCCTCGACAGCGCCAACAAGATGGCGGCAATGAAGCGCCGCGCTGAAGCCAGCCAGCGCGAGATCGACCTCATAGCTGGCGGCACGCCGGCTGCGGCTGAGCCCAGCTAGGCCGGCGCTGTCCGGCAACGCGGCGCAGCTATCGCCAGCATGCTAGGTGGTGGACGCCCAATCTATGACACCCCCGTGCAGAACCTACGCACCGCCCAGGCGGCGGCAGAAGAGCTAGAGCACCTGGAGGGCGACGAGCGGCGCAGCCATATGGAGCGCCTCCAGGAGCTCCTCAACACTGTGAACACGCAGCAAGACGTGTGCAACCGCGCGATGGAAGCCGGCAAGTAGGCCGAGAACCAGCCACCCCGCCGCAAGCACGGCCCGACCTCCCGGTCCCCGAGCGGCGGGGGCCGCGGTCAGCAGAACCCGGAGCCGGCCGCCAGCCGCAGCCGGCGCACTCGCTTGACGGTTGTCCACAGTCGGCAAGATCCCCCAAGAGAGGATGGCCGGTGCCAGCAGGACGAACGTCCGCCTCCTCCCCGTAGGGAGAGGCGGGCCTCTCCGGCGCCGGTTGATCACCCGACTCTGGGGGGCGGCTAGGCCCCCATGAAGGGGTCGTTGAGAATGATGCCCGCCACCGGATCGAGCGGGTAGCTCGGTCCTTGGCAGTCGAGGAGGAGGACACTATTGGCATGGCCTACTTCGGCCCCCGCATCTGCGACGAGCCCTTCCCCAAAGGATTCTCGCTCCCCCGAGACACTCCCAAGTACAACGGCTCCGTGAAGCCGGAGGATTGGCTGACCGACTACGCTACGACAGTCAGCATAGCAAACGGCAACAAGCGCATTGCCATGAAGTATGTTCCGCTCATGCTCCAGGGCACGGCCCGGACATGGCTGAACGGCCTCAAACCCTACAACGTCAACAGCTAGTTGGACTTCGCCAACGTCTTCGTACGCAACTTCACCAGCACCTACAAGCGGCCCCCAAGCCACGCCAGCTCTCCATGTGCGTTCAGGGCCCGACCGAGTCCACCCGCGACTACCTGACGCGTTGGGCCGAGCTGCGCAACTCCTGCGAAGGGGTGCACGAGGTGCAGGCCATCGAGTACTTCACCGCCGAGTGCAGAAAGGGCACCCTACTCAAGCACAAGCTTCTGTGCAACGAGCCGGCTACATTGGACGAGCTCCTGGTTGTGGCGGACAAGTACACCACCGCCGACTCCTCCATGAAGTCGGAGATCCGGGTTGACGCATCCGGGAAGGTGCTCCCGCCGCCTCCCCAAGCGCCGGCTGGTGATCCCAACCGGCGCCAATAGCCGAACGACAACATGCGCAAGGCCCAGCAGCCGGCTACCAGCAACCGGTAGGTGGCGACCGTCGAGGACGAGCAGCCGGCATGCCAACCCGGCCCCAAGCGTCAGCGGGGTGGCAAGGGGCCTGGCTGCCGGCCTTCTCCTCTGATCAGACTCTCGACGCTCCATGCAAGTTCCACAGCGGCACGAAACCGTCTAACCACACTACCCGCCAGTGCAACTGGCTCGCCAGAATCGCCAAGGGTGAGGGCTTGCCGCCTCCTCCAGCCGGCCCGGCGGCTCCGCCTCCACAGCAGCCGGCGGCCCGCCCATTCGGCATGCTCCAAGATGAGTTCCCCGACACCAACGCCACCTACATCGTCTTCACCAGTGAAGCCGACGACAAGCATAGCCGGCGCCAGCACCACCGCAAGGTGAAGCTGTCACCGCAGAGGTACCCCAATTCATGCACTGGTCCGAGAGGCCCATCTCCTGGAGCCGTGATGACCACCCGACCATGATGCCCTCGCCGGGTGCTTATGCAATGGTGTTGGACTCCACCTTCTCAATAGAGAGGCGAGCCTGCCATTTCTCCCGGATCCTGATAGACGGCGGTAGCAGCATCAACATCCTCTACCGCGACACCATGGAAAAGCTGGGCATTAAGGAGAAGCAGCTCCTGCCCAGCCGGACCGTGTTCCATGGCATCGTCCCCGAGCTTTCCTGCTCCCCAATCGGCAAGATCAAGATTGATGTCCTGTTCGGCGACAAGACCCACTTCCGCCGCGAGCCAATATGGTTCGAGGTGGTTGACTTGGATAGCCCCTACCACGCGCTCTTGGGCCGGCCTGCACTTTTGACATCAGATTTTGGCACGGCATAAAAAGAAAATGAGATGGTCTCGAGTGAAAGGGTTTTCAGCGTGAAAAGTTTCATGTCACCGAGTGGAACAACTTTGATGTTTAGGTTATCATCGTCCAACCCCATCTTAGGGGCCGAAACTGTGCTCCGAGTGGCAGAATTTAGTGTTCCGAGTGCTTTTCGGCTGGTTACGCCTTCAAGATGACCTCGGATGAAGGAGCACTCTACATGGATTGTCTTCGTCATGTCGAGGCGATCGATTTTCATATATAAATCATCTCAATCAGAGTTCGTATGCAAAAGTTAGAGACACTACACTACAGACTGAACCTAAACGGAAATATGGCGCAAGGTACCAAACACCCTGTCTGATGGGTCGCGCGAATCATTTGGCCATCAAGATTGCCTTGAATCGAAAAACCTTCAACACAAAAAAGCTTCGTCTCGTCGAGCTGATTGATTTTCATATATAAATCATCTCAATCCGAGGTCGTATGCGACCTGGAGAGGCAAATTAAGATCAGACTATATTTTCAGTCGAGAAATCCGAGTAAAAAGCTTGCCAGCAAAAGGAAAAGCTTGCCGGCGTGGAAAGCTTGCCGGTGTGAAAGCTTGCCGGGATGAAAATCTTGCCGGTGTGAAAGCTTGCCGGGGTGGAAATCTTACCGGTGTGAAAGCTTATCGGCGTGGAAGCTTGCCGGTGTGAAAGCTTGCTAGGATGGAAATCTTACCAATGTGAAAGCTTGCCGGGGTGGAAATCTTGCCGGTGTGAAAGCTTGCCGGCGTGGAAGCTTGCCGATGTGAAAGCTTGCCGGGGTAGAAACCTTGCCGGGGTGGAAACCTTGCCGGGGTGGAAACCTTGCCGGTGTGAAAGCTTGCCGGGGTGGAAACCTTGTCGGTGTGGAAAGCTTGCCGGGGTGGAAACCTTGCCGGCGTGGAAAGCTTGCCGGAAAAAAGCTTGCTGGGAAAGTGGAAGCTGTCAAAGTCATTCCGACCAGAAGTTGGAGATGGGATCGAAAGATTATTCAGATGACCTCGGATAGAAAAGTGTTCTACACGGAAGTTGTGCGTATCGTCAAAACGGTCAACATTGCTTTTGGAGTCATCATCATCGGAGATAGTATACGGCCTGCAAAGTTGTTACAAGACTCGGACAGTTCAGAAAACTGCATAATTGAATCTGACCCACAGTTAAAGATGGGCCCTAAAAGTCATAAAGACGGCCTTAAAAGGAGAAGTGGCCTGCGTTGTATTATGCAGATCATCGAGGTGAGCAAGTTTGATGTTGAACTCGACTCCATCCGAGTTAGTATGCGATTTCTACAGCCCACGCAAGAAGCAGGATAGAAGTATGGGACAGATTCGGGCTGAACACGAGTTGGACTGAAACTAGAACTGTAGGATGTGAATTAATGTAATTTTCTTGTAAGGAAAGCCTAGATGAATCCTTTACTTGTACGGGAATTCCAGCCGCCTCTTATATATGTTAGGGGTGATGGCCGATTGAAACAACACACAATCGAACAAATCAATATACTACTTTTTATCTTTGTTTTATCTCTTCATCGTTTTTCTCTCTTGTTCTTCGCTGTTCTTCGTGTTTGAGAGCTGCGAATCCCGAGGCTCTAGGGGCGAGCAAATCGACCTAGGGCAGCCCATAGCTGCCGCACTCCCTGACGGGGTCCCTCCCGGGCGTGTGGGGTTTCGGGTTCTAAAAGCACCCGCCGACTGTCTTGCGTATCGCACTGTCGGTTGGGTCTCCTTCGACATGAGTTGCGGTGTATCACCCCCAGCGTCAAGGGTACACGTGACATGTTCGTGTGTCAACACACTTTTTGGCGACTCCGCTGGGGACTGAAGATCAATCATCATCATCCACCATGTCTGATCTTCCCAAGCCATCTGAGGTAGACGCCGATAACATCATTAAGCCCAGTCTTGATGAGATATCGATCGATCATCGCCAAGTCTATGAGGAGTATAAGAAGGCGCGCGAGGAGAAGGACTTGCAGGAGTTCCTTGCAAAGTTCAAGAAGGATCGCCAAGGTAACATCACTCTGATTAAAGAAATCAAGTTCCCTCCACTTCAAGCCGAGCAGGTTAAACCCTCTGTAAGTACTGCCTTTTCTCCTGAGTAGTGGGCTGAGATTGAGAGTCGTATTGCTGATGGTAACAATCTGGTTTATCAAACTTTCCTAGAAAATACTAATGCTCAGAAGAATATATCTCAATCATCTAGTGGTAATGGTGGTATAGCTGCTAGTGTGCAAAACCCTAATCTGGCTTTACCTATTTCATCGGCGCCTCCCGTGCCGATGACTTATTATCCTACCCAAACCAATCAGATTGTGGCTGCACCCATTAATCCTATCATGAGCATGCCAGGTTCGGTGGCAACGCCAAACCAAACCCTACCTACAGGTACAACCACTCGGCCATTACCGAACTATGGTTTGGCATACATGCCACAATTCCTACCTACAGCTAGTAGTCCTACTCCTCCTATGCCACTGCAACAAGCTTCATCGTCTACTACAGACGATGCCCTAGCTAATTTTAGAGAGGAGATGGCTAAGATGCTTAGAGAGAATTTTGGAGTTGAGTTGCCTCGGAATCAGATTTACCAAAAGCCGTACCCCAAGTACTTTGATGCCATCCAGTGTCCTCCGGATATAAAATTCCAGATTTTGTTAAGTTTAACGGAGAAGGCACAAAAATCACATGGGAGCATGTTAGTCAATATTTAGCACAATTAGGTGAGGCAGACTCGCTAAATGAATTGAAAGTGCGTTTGTTTCCTTTATCATTAACTGGTACTTCATTTTCATGGTTTTCTTCTTTACCACATGGTTCCATTCGGGTTTGGTCGCAGCTAGAGCAGAAATTTCATGATCACTTTTATAGCGGCGACAATGAACTCAAGTTGTCATTTCTAACATTGGTTAAACAGAAGCATGATGAATCGGTCTCCGATTACGTCAAGAGATTTAGAGAACCAAAAAACCGGTGTTATAGTTTGGTGATAACCGAGAGAGACTTGGCAGACCTAGTGCTGAGTGGTTTGAGAACTCCCATTAGAGAAAAGCTAAAAGGCTATGAGTTCTTAAATATCAACCAAGTCTTACAAAGGGCTTTAGCTCACGAAAGCCGAAGCAAAGATCTCAAAGAAGTGCATAGATATAAAGCTGATCGTCCTAAGATGAACATGGTTGAATATGATAGTGATCACTCGGACGATGAGGGTGATATATATGCTACTGAATTTGTTTGGCCATCTAAGGCCAAACCCTTTACTTGCAATGATCTGAAACCGGTTCATAAGAATCGTGATGAAGAGATGAAGTTTACTTTTAACATTGCTAAGTGTGATAAAATATTTGATGCTTTGCTGCAAGCCAAAATTATTAGAATATCTCATACTTTACCACCGTTTGAAGAGCTGAAATGGCGCGCTTATTGCAAGTATCATAATTCTTTTTCTCATGCTACTAATGATTGCAATGTTTTTCGGTGACAGATACAATCGGCCATTAATGACGGACGATTGAACTTTTCTGAGATGCAAGTTGATAAACAGCCCTTTCCAATGAATACCATGGAGTTGGAGGGGAAGAAGCTACTCATTCGGCCGGAGCTAGCCGAATCTGGTAATAAAGCTAATGTCATTGTTGGTGAGCCCAGGAAAGACAAGGAGGGCGACAAGGTCTTGGGGAGACAGGTTGTGCTTGATAAGCAACCCGATGGCAAGGAGGTGATCAAAATCACCATCAAGAATCCTGCACTCGGGGGGCAACCGCAAGTGCAAGAAAATACTCATGTTAAATTTGTTAAGCCCAAGAATCCAGAGGTTGGCAAGTGGAAGACGAATGAAGCTAAAGTGCAGCGCAAGAAAATCAAGCCAACTTTTGATATGTTGTTGTCCAAGTATGCCGGTCAAGCGGCCTGTTCTAGCTCTAACCGGTCATCAAATTTGAAGCGCTCAAGGTCACCTCCTCGGGAAGAATTTCAGCATCATGCAAGGCCATATGGGTCGTGGGCACCGGGACCATGGATGCAGCCACCCCCTATGAACCATACTACATGGGAGACTTCAATGGAGAATGGTGGCAGCCCCCAATGGCCCCTTATACTTTTCATCCGGGTTGGGTAGAACCAAGGAGGCCCGTTCATGAGAGACTTTCTTATCCCACACGAGGCCGTTTGAACAATGGTGTCAATCGGCTAATGCAAGATAATCAAAAAAGGGTTGGCAAGCAAGTGTGGCGTGCTAAATCACCAATTGTAGAAATTTCAGAGCCTAGCAAGCAAAAGGAGAAGAATACTAGTGCTGAAACTATTATGATAGGCACTAAAGAATTGACAATCAAAGAGCCGATAATTGTTGAAAAACCGGCTGGTTCCAATAAAGATGTGGCTGTTGTCCAGCAAGGTCCCATGGCTAATGATCATGAAGCTAGCACAAGCAAGGCCAAGTCGAGGGATCCAAAATATACTCAGCCTAAGTGGTGTCCTTCCGGTCTGACCAAGGCACAAAAAAGGAGACTGCAGTGCATGAGGAGTCAAGAGATGGCAGAACAGGAGGCCGAGAAGCAAAGAGATAAATTGTTCAATGACATTCGGCCCATGGTACCTACAAAACAAATATGGATGCCTAAACAAATACAAGGTGCAGTGGCTTCTACATCTGTCATAGCAGCACCTACACCACCAAAGGAGGACGATGCCACCACTATTACATCGTCCGCAACACCTATTGATTCCACTTCGCTCGGACAGATTTCAAAATCGATGAGCACACCCGAGGAGGAAGATGATATGTTGGATTATGAGCCTACACCGGTCCCCGACGGTATGGATATCAATATGGTGTATTACTTACCCGCTGAATTTCGTGCTATAGATGAAGAAGGGGAGGTGGCTCAGCTAGATTTTTGTCCTAAAAATGCTATATTCGAGAAGCCAAAAGAACCGGTGACACACTTGAAGCCATTGTTCCTTAAAGGTCATATTAATGGATCGCCGGTTGCTAGAATGCTTGTCGATGGTGGTGCTGTGGTGAATCTTATGCCATATTCGGTCTTCAAAAAATTGGGGCTGCGTGACGAAGAGTTAATAAAGACCAACATGGTGCTTAATGGATTTGAAGGCAAAGAGAAAACTGAACCCAAAGGTGTAATGTATGTGGAGCTTATGGTGGGAAGCAAAACTTTGGCTACCGCATTCTTTGTCGCCGAGGTGCAAGGTAACTACAATGTGATATTAGGCCGCGATTGGGTTCATGCAAACCAATGTGTGCCGTCTACTATGCACCAGTTTTTGATTCAATGGGTGGATGATGAAGTGGAGGTCATTTATGCGGATAATTCGTCTTGTGTTGCTTTAGCCGATACATCGGTGGATTGGCAACATCCCAATGCTACTTGCTTGACGGGACGTGACTTATCAGAATTTGATTTTCTTAGCGCCACAAGAAGTGGTTTCGTGCCCGTTTCTTTAAAGCCGGTTGGTGGTAATCGGATCCAAGGTATGATGTATTTAAATAGATTCTAACTCAGATTGGTTGCAAAAGCGTCTTGTTGAATATCGGTCCAATGAGAACGATATGTATGAATCTATAGAGGAGTTAGATGATATGGATAAATTAGGACAAGGTTTTATGTCGGCCGATCCATTAGAAGAGATAGACATAGGAGATGGTTCAATTCCTAGGCCGACATTTGTAAACGAAAATTTAAGAGCCGATCATAAAGCTAAGTTGATCGAGCTATTGAAAGAATATGTTTGTTGCTTTGCATGGGAATATCATGAGATGCCAGGTTTAAGCCGAGAGCTAGTGGAGCATCGGTTACCTATAAAGGCTGGTTTTAGACCGTACAAGCAATCGGCCAGAAAGTTTAATCCAAAAACATATGACCGGATCAAGGAAGAGATCAGTCGTTTGCTTAAAGATAATTTTATTAGACATTGCAGGTATGCCGAGTGGATTTCTAACATTGTACCAGTAGAGAAGAAAGGCTCCGGCAAGTTGAGGGTGTGCATTGATTTTAGAGATTTGAATAGAGCTACACCTAAAGATGAGTATCCCATGCCAATAGCAAATATGCTTATTAATGATGCTTCTGGACATAAGGTCATTAGCTTTCTTGTTGGTAATGCGGGGTATAACCAGATTTTTATGGCCGAAGAGGACATGTCCAAAACGGCTTTTTGATGTCCTGGTTTCCTTGGTTTATTTGAGTGGACACTGATGACCTTTGGATTAAAAAATGCCGGTGCCACGTATCAAAGGGCTATGAATTTAATTTTTCATGATTTACTTGGTGTTATACTTGAGGTTTATAATGATGATATTGTTGTCAAATCGGATGCTTTTGAATCTCATCTAGCCGATTTGCGCTTAGCTTTTGAAAGAATGAAAAAATATGGACTGAAGATGAATCCTTTGAAGTGTGCATTCGGCGTGTCAGCTGGAAAGTTTTTGGGTTTCATTATTCATGAAGATGGCATAGAGATTGATCCCAAAAAGATAGAGGCCATACAGAAAGTGGAGGCTCCAACATGCAAGAGAGATATGCAAAAGTTCCTTGGCAAGGTCAATTATTTGAGAAGGTTCATAGCTAATCTGTTAGGGAAAGTTGATGCATTTACTCCTATCCTTCGGTTAAAGAATGATGTTGATTTCACTTGGGGAGCAAAACAGCAAGAGGCGTTTGATATGATCAAGAACTATTTGTGCACTCCTCCGGTGATGAAAGCGCCCAAGCATAGGGAACCCTTTAAGCTTTACATTGCAGCAGAAGAAGGTGTTATTGGTGCTGTTTTGACTCAAGAAACCGATGGAAAAGAGCATGCTATTACATATTTGAGCAGGCATTTATTGGACGCCAAGACAAGGTATACATTTATTGAAAAACTATGCCTATGCTTATATTATGCTTGCACAAAGTTGAGACATTATTTAGTGCCGAGTGAATGCATAGTAGCTTGTCAGACCGATGTCATTAAATACATGTTGCATAGGCCAATTCTTAGTGGTAGAATTGGCAAGTGGGCTTATGCTTTGATTGAATATGATTTGGCTTATGAATCTCTAAAATCCAAGAAAGGCCAAATCATTGCTAATTTTATTGTTGAGCATCGGATTAATGACAAGCATGATGTTGATATAAACCTTGTTTCATTAGTACCTTGGAGATTATATCTTGATGGTTCAGTTTGTAGCAATGGCCAAGGTGTTGGTATTGTTTATATATCTCCTCATGGTGCTGTTTTTGAAGCCTCATGCCGTTTAGAATATTTTTGCACAAATAATCAAGCTGAATATGAAGCATTGTTATTCGGCTTAGAGATGTTGCTTGCCATAGGTGCTACACATATTGAGGCTTTTGTTGATTCGTTATTAGTAGTGCAACAAATATCCAAAGTCTTTCAATGTTTTGACGAATCACTTAATGTTTATCTTGATAAATGTCTAGATATAATCTCAACTTTGGATTATTTTAGCATTGCTCATATATCTAGGCATGACAATTGGAGAGCAAATGAGTTGGCACAACAAGCATCCGACTATCATGTTGATCATGGCATGTTTCATATTTCTCAAAGGCCGATGGCTAGTCTTGCCAACATAGGGGAGGCCGAACCAGAGCCCACCGTTTCGGCCACTAATGAAATATTCAATGCAGGAGAAAATCAAGACTGGAGGAAACCTATCATTGATTATTTGTGTGATCCTAGTAGAAGGGTGGACAGGGCTGTTCGGCGTATGGCTTTCAAATACACAATGAGAGATGATGGTCTCTATCGCCGAACGGTTGATGATGTTCTTTTAAAGTTCTTGGACGAGGACCAAGCGAGAGTTCCTATGGGAGAGGTCCATGAAGGTATTTGTGGCACTCATCAGTCGGCTTCCAAGATGAAATGGTTATTACGACGTGCTGGGTTTTATTGGCCAACTATGATTAATGATTGCTTCAGATATTACAAAGGGTGTGAAGCTTGTCAAAAATTTGGTGATATTCAGTTGGCTCCTACTGCTATGTTACATCCTATTGTCAAACCGTGGCCTTTCAGAGGATGGGGTTTAGACTTTATTGGAGAAATTCACCCATCTTCCTCAAAGGGGCATCGGTTCGTGTTGGTGGCAACCGATTATTTCACTAAGTGGTCTGAGGCAGTACCTCTCAAGAACATGACACATACAGAGGTAATCCAATTCATAGCTGAGCACATTATTCATAGATTCGGCATTCCTCAAACATTAACTACAGATCAAGGTTCATCTTTCATGTCACATCAAGTCAGAGAATTTGCCGAATCTTATAACATAAAGTTGCTCAATTCCTCTCCGTATTATGCCCAAGCTAATGGACAAGCTGAGTCCAGCAATAAAATTTTAATCAAGCTTATCCAGAAGAAGATAGAGGACAATCCGAGAAGATGGCATGAGTTGTTGTCTGAAGCTTTGTGGGCACATAGGATCTCAAGGCATGGTGCTACGAAGGTGACTCCATATCAGCTAGTATATGGTCAAGAGGCTGTTTTACTGGTGGAAGTAAATTTGAATGCTTTGAGAATAGCCAAACAAAATGATTTATCAGCAATAGACTTTTATAACTAGATGATGGACAATATTGATGAGGTTGCCGATAAACGTTTGGTTGCTTTAAAGGCCATATAGAGAGACAAGTTTAGGGTGGCAAGAGCTTACAATAAGAAAGTTAAGTTGAAGAATTTTCAAGTCGGCGATCTCATCTGGAAAGTGATTCTACCGATTGGTTCAAGAGATAGAAAATTCGGGAAGTGGTCTCCGAGTTGGGAAGGTCCTTTTAGGATTACAAGAGTAGTTCCTGGAAACTCTTATTTGGTGGAATCTGTACAAGGGACATTGTTACCTAGAGCTCTCAATGTCAAGTACTTGAAGAAATACCACCCAAGTGTGTGGCAAGAACCCTAAGTAGGCAATGGCCGATATATGATTATCGCCCTTAGCACAAACATGGCTGATACATAATTATCGCCCTGAGATATATAAATGGCCGATGGAGTGTTGACATCGTCCTTAGAACAAATACCGTGCATATTATTTTTCGGCATGCAAGCTTTGCCGAAAAACAGGGGGGCACGTGTTGACATCAGATTTTGGCACGGCATAAAGAGAAAATGAGATGGTCTCGAGTGAAAGGTTTTTCAGCGTGAAAAGTTTCACGTTGCCGAGTGGAACAACTTTGATGTTTAGGTTATCATCGTCCAACCCCATCTTAGGGACCGAAACTGTGCTCCGAGTGGCAGAATTTAGTGTTCCGAGTGCTTTTCAGCCGGTTATGCCTTCAAGACGACCTCAGATGAAGGAGCACGCTACATGGATCGTCTTCGTCTCATCGAGGCAATCGATTTTCATATATAAATCATCTCAATCCGAGTTCGTATGCAAAAGTTAGAGACAATACGCTACAGACTGAACCTAAACGGAAATATGGCGCGAGGTACCAAACACCCTGTCTGATGGGTCGCGTGAGTCATTTGGCCATCAATATGGCCTTGAATCGAAAAACCTTCAACACGAAAAAGCTTCGTCTCGTAGAGCCGTTCGATTTTCATATATAAATCGTCGCAATCCGAAGTCGTATGCGACCTGGAGAGGCAAATCAAGATCAGGCTATATTTTCAGTCGAGAAATCCCGGTAAAAAGCTTGCCAGCAAAACGAAAAGCTTGCCGGCGTGGAAAGCTTGCCGATGTGAAAGCTTGCCAGGATGGAAATCTTGCCGGTGTGAAAGCTTGCCGCGGTGGAAATTTTGCCGGTGTGAAAGCTTGTCGGCGTGGAAGCTCGCCGGTGTGAAAGCTTGCCGGGATGGAAATCTTGCCGGTGTGAAAGCTTGCTGGCGTGGAAGATTGCCGATGTGAAAGCTTGCCGGGGTAGAAACCTTGCCGGGGTGGAAAACTTGCCGGTGTGGAAAGCTTGCCGGGGTGGAAACCTTGCCGGAAAAAAGCTTGCCGTGAAAGTGGAAGATGTCAAAGTCAATCCGACCAGAAGTTGGAGATGGGTTCGAAAGAGTATTCAGATGACCTCGGATAGAAAAGTGTTCTACACAGAAGTTGTGCGTATCATCGAAACAGTCAACTTTGCTTTTGGAGTCATCATCATCGGAGATAGTTTAAGGCCTGCAAAGTTGTTACAAGACTCGGTCAGTTCAGAAAACTGCATAATTGAATTCGACCCACAGTTAAAGATGGGCCCTAAAAGTCAGAAAGACGGCCTTAAAAGGAGAAGTGGCCCGCAATGTATTATACAGATCATCGAGGCGAACAAGTTTGACGTTGAAACCAACTCCATCCGAGTTAGTATGCGATTTCTACAGCCCACGCAAGAAGCGGGACAGAAGTATGGGACAGATTCGGGCTGAATCCAAGTTGGACTGAAACTTGAACTGTAGGACGTGAATTGATGTAATTTTCTTGTAAGGAAAGCCTAGATGAATCCTTTACTTGTACGGGAAGTCCAGCCGCCTCTTATATATGTTAGGGGTGACGGCCGATTGAAACAACACACAATCGAACAAATCAAAATACTAATTTTTATCTACGTTTTATCTCTTCATCGTTTTTCTCTCTCGTTCTTCGCTGTTCTTCGTGTTTGAGAGCTGCGAATCCCGAGGCTCTAGGGGCGAGCGAATCGACCTAGGGCAGCCCATTGCCGCCGCACTCCCTGACAGGGTCCCTCCCGGGCGTGTGGGGTTTCGGGCTCTAAAAGCACCCGCCGACTGTCTTGCGTATCGCGCTGTCGGTCGGGTCTCCTTCGACGTGAGCTGCGGTGTATCACCCCCGGCGTCGAGGGTACACGTGACGTGTTCGTGTGTCAACATGCACTGGCCAAATTCATGGCGGTGCCGCATTACGCCTACCTAAAGTTGAAGATGCCGGGTCCCAAGTGCATCATCACCATTGTCGGCGACTACCAGAAGTCGCTCACGTGCGCCGCGGCCAGCTCCCAGCTGGCCGAGTCCCTCGTCATTGCCCAAGAGAAGCGCCTCCTTGATCAGGCTGTGGCTATGGCCAGCGAGTAGCCAGCCATACCATCCGACCCCAAGGACGCGGAAGCCGGGGGCCTCCTTCCAGCCGGCCAAGGAAACCAAGAAGATCGTCTTGGACCCGGCACACCCGGAGAAGTTTGCTGTCATAGGGTCCGCCCTTGACAGCAAATAGGAAAGCGAGCTCATCGACTTCCTCCATGAGAATCGGAATATCTTCGCATGGTCCCCCAAGGACATGCCGGGTGTTCCAACGGATTTCGCCGAGCACAAGCTACATGTGAGATCGGATGCAAAACCGGTCAAGCAACCCCTCCGCCGCCTATCAGAAGAGAAGAGAAGGATCATTGGTGAAGAAATCGCCCGGCTTCTGGCAGCCGGCTTCATCATGGAAGTGTTCTACCCGGACTGGCTTGCCAACCCAGTCCTCATTTTGAAGAAAAACAACAAGTGGCGCATGTGTATTTACTACACTAGCCTCAACAAAGCCTGCCCCAAGGACCCTTTTGCCTTGCCCTGGATAGATCAAGTACGTGATCGACTCCACGGCCGTCTGCGAGCTGCTATCCTTCTTGGACGCCTACTCCGGTTACCACCAGATCAAGCTGGACCCGGCCGACCGACTGAAGACCGCCTTCATCACCCCTTTCGGCGCCTTCTGCTACATCACCATTACGTTCGGCCTGAGGAATGCCGGTGCCACCTTTCAGCGCTGCATGCAGAAGTGCCTCCTGAAGCAACTCGGCAGGAACGCCCACGTCTATGTGGATGACATTATGGTGAAGACGGAGAAGCGCGGCACCCTTTTGGAGGATCTCAAGGAGACCTTCGCCAATCTGCGCCGCTTCCAGATCAAGCTCAACCCGGAGAAGTGTTTCTTCGGAGTACCAGCCGGCCAGCTCCTTGGTTTCCTTGTTTCTGAGCGGGGGATCGAATGCAACCCCATGAAGATCAAGGCCATCGAGCGGATGAAGAAGCCGACCCAGCTGCTGGACGTCCAGAAGTTCACCGGGTGCTTAGCATCTCTCAGCCGGTTCATCAGTCGGCTTGGCGAGAAGGCCCTCCCACTATACCAGCTGATGAAGAAGACCACCTGCTTCGAGTGGACTGACCAGGCGGATGAGGCCTTCCTCCAGCTCAAGCGGATGTTGTCCATGCCGCCTGTTCTGGCCGCTCTGGCTGCCAAAGAGCCCATGTTTCTCTACATCGCCGCTACCAGTCGGGTTGTCAGCACCGTGATCGTGGTCGAATGCCCAGAAGACGGCAAAGCCCAGCCGGTCCAGAGGCCGGTCTATTACTAGAGCGAGGTGGTGTCCGCCTCCAAGCAGAACTACCCCCACTACCAGAAGATGTGCTACGGCGTGTACTTTGCCGCCAAGAAGCTGAAGCAGTATTTCCAGGAGCACACCATCACGGTTGTCTGCACCGCTCCCCTTGCCAAGATCTTGGGCAACAAAGATGCCTCAGGCCGGGTGGCCAAGTGAGCCATTGAGCTGGCTCCCCACACCATCCTCTACCAGCCCCGCACCGCCATCAAGTCCCAAGCGCTGGCCGACTTCCTCGTCGACTGGGCCGAGACCCAGTACCTGCCGCCGGCACCGGATTCCACTCATTGGCGGATGCACTTTGATGGCTCGAAGATGCGCACCGGTCTGGGAGCCGGCATCGTCCTCACCTCTCCCAAAGGCGACAAGCTCAAGTACGCGCTGCAGATTCACTTTGCCGCCTCCAACAACGTGGCCGAGTACGAGGCACTCGTCCACGGGCTCCGGCTAGCCAAGGAAATTGGCATTCGCCAGATTCTGTGCTATGGCGACTCGGACTTGGTGGTCCAGAAGTCTTCCGGCGACTGGGACGCCAAGGATGCCAACATGGCAGGCTACCGCTTCCTCGTCCAGCAGATCAGCGGCCACTTCGACGGATGCGAGTTCCTTCACATGCCACGGGCCGACAATGAGTAAGCTGACGCCCTGGCATGGATCGGCTCCACCCGGCAAGCCATACAAACTGGCGTCTCCCTCGAGTGCTTGCACAAGCCATCTATCAAGCCTTCGCCGGAATCAGAATCCATCTTCGTGCCGGCTGACCCCGGGGTAGTCGGATCCGGCTCGGGGACTCAAGCAGTCGGCCTGGGGACTTCAGAACCCGGCCCGGGGACTGCTGCAGTCGGCCCGGGGACTTCAACGACGCAGAAAGCAGCGGCCGGCTCCGACCCGCCGCCTCCCAACCCGGCCACCCTGGTACCAGTTGCCATCATGACAGTGGTAGAAGCTCCGTCCTGGGCGCAGCCCATCCTAAACTTTCTGGTGAGCCGAGAGCTACTAGTCGATGAGATCTTGGCCCGGCAGGTGCAACGCCGAGCGGCCGCATACACGATTGTCAACAGAGAGCTCGTTAGGCGCAGCGTGACTGGCGTTTTCCAGCGCTGCGTTGAGTCGGAGAAGGTCATAGAGATCCTCAGAGATATTCATCAAGGCGAATGTGGCCACCATGCCGCCTCCAGATCCCTCATTGCCAAGGCTTTCCGCCATGGCTTCTTCTGGCCGACTGCTTTGGACGACGCCAAGGAGTTGGTCCGCAAGTACAAGGGGTGCCAGCGCTTCAGCTCCAAGCAGCACCTGCCGGCCTCTGCACTCAAGACCATTCACCTTACCTGGCCGTTTGCCATATGGGGATTGGACATGGTGGGCCCATTCAAGATAGCACGCGGCGGCATGACCCATCTGCTGGTTGCCGTGGACAAGTTCACAAAGTGGATCGAGGCGAAGCCAATCAAGAAGCTGAATGGCCCGACTGTTGTCACATTCATCGCAGATATCACCGTCTGGTATGGCATCCCGCACAGCATCATCACCGACAACGGCACAAACTTCGCCAAAGGCGCCTTGGCCCGTTTCTGCGCGACGCAGTGCATCCGACTGGACTTAGCGTCCGTTGCCCATCCGCAGTCAAACGGCCAGGTGGAGCGAGCAAATGGCCTCATCCTGTCCGACATCAAGCCCCGGCTGGTCGAGCCGCTGGAGCGCTCGGTCGGCTGCTGGATCGAGGAGCTGCCGGCAGTCCTTTGGAGTCTTCGGACTATGCCGAATAAAGCAACCGGCTTCACACCCTTCTTCCTCGTGTACGGGGCCGAGACTGTCATCCCAACTGACATTGAGTTCGACTCGCCTTGCGTCACCATGTACACGGAGGCGGAAGCCAAGGAGGCGCGAGAAGACGGTGTCGATCTGCTGGAAGAGGCCCGGCTGCTGGCACTCAGCCGGTCCGCCATCTACCATCAGAGCCTGCGGCGCTACCACAGCAAGAAGGTCAAGCCGCGTGCTTTCCGCGAGGGATATCTTGTGCTCCGGCTGATCCAGCGAACAGCTGGCCAGCACAAGCTCTCGGCTCCTTGGGAAGGGCCTTTCATCATCAACAAAGCCCTGGGCAACGACTCCTACTACCTCATCGACGCACAAAAGCCCAGGGCACGCAAGAGGGACAATGCCGGCCAAGAGACGGAGCATCTGTGGAACGCGAATCTTCTCCGCCCATTTTACAGTTGATGCAGTGTATGTACCACGCTACCTTTTGTACTAGCAAAGACAACAGGTCCCCCGAGACGCACTCGGGGGCTACCTTTTTATCTATATGATAAGCTTCGCCTATGAATGTGTTCTTTCATTCTTTCGCCCTGTACGGGTCCGGTCAGCCGGCCCGGGGGCTTGCCGCCGTGACCTAAGTTGGCACCACCCGCAGTCGGCCAAGTAGTGTGCCGACGCCAAAGCCCTCTCTTCGCCTCAGCTACAGCTCGCAGCGCGACTATCTGGCTGGCAAGAGCTAAAGGCCGGAAACACTGTCCACACGAAAAACAACTAAGGTAGAACGCCAATGCAGGCCAAGCCGGCTCCTCGCCTTACCCGTCCGGCTGCCCAGCAGCCGGCCGACAGGTTTCTCGCTTGACTAGATACGCTCTAGGCGGCCGAATTAACTTGCCTATTCTAAACGGCCAAGTCCCTGACTCGGCCATAGACCGCAGCGCGGCTGTCCGGCTGGCAGGGCGGCAGTCAAAGGAAGACGGCAAAAGAAAAAGCCAAATAGAGCAAAGGCAAAACCGAGCTAGAATCTGGCAAAAGACACAAGCATGTGGGAAGCAAAATTATTTACATTGCAAAGGCCCATGGCTAGCATTCATAAGAGCTTAATACACCCCCAGTGGGTGGAACTGCACATGATTAACTTGTTCTTCAAAGTACAAGACAGAGAATTCAAAAGATAAAGACCGCCTAGGCCGAAGGCACCGTGGGCTGCTCGGACGGGTTGGCGGTGGCTCAGGCACCGGCTGGTGGGGCTTCCGGCTGACGGATCTCGGCCTGGTCGATGTCGGCGGCAGCCGATGTAGTCTCCCGTGGCTCGCTGACTGAGGCTGGGTCGGGCTGAGTCTGGCTGGTTGCTCCACCGTCTGGTGTGATGTCATCGCCTTCCTCGCCCTCGCTCTCCCCTGTGCCTTCGTTGCTGGAGGAAATCTCCTCCGCCGAGTCCTCCCCCTTGTTCGGGTTCAGCCCGAACCAAGAGGACGGCACCTCAGTGCCGTCTTCCGCCCGCTCCGGGACAAAGACGCCGATGTCGGCGTAGTCGGCAAGGGCAGCCGCGCGCTTGACGATCTCCTCACGCGCCGCCTCCAACTCCGGCCCCACCTCCTGACGGAACGTGGCCAGCTGGTCCAAGCTTATGCCAGGGTACCATGCCTTGACGAACTCCAGCGTCACCCTAGCGCCTGCCCGCACTGTGGCACCCTTCCAGGCCTCAAGCAGCTCGGCCGCCACCTCCAACCAGTCGGCGGTCCGACTGGGAGTCCGGGGCACCTACGCACCCGGCCAGAGCCCCTCCAGGACCTGCGACCCGGTGCGCTGAAGTCGGCGGAGCAGGCGGCGCGCTGGATCAAGGCGCATCCGGACGGCCAAGGGCTGCTCGCCCAGATTCCGGGGCTGTTTCGGCAGAATATCCGCGCCCAACCTCCTCCACTGATCACGCCGCACCTCGATTGCCTGGCAGATGGCAACGGAGCGACCGGGGAGATACTCTGTTCAAAAAAGAAGACTAAAGATTTAGAAGTCGGCCTCCTGCAGTGGCTGGCGACTAAGCCACCAAGGAAGAAAGGATCTACCTTCGAGCATATGCTTGACCACCTCGTAGCCGTCCGACAGCAGCTTCTCCTTCTCGGCCCAGTCCGAGCTCTCAACCTCGAACTCGGCCTTGAGGAGCGCCTCTCCGTCCTTCAGCGCTCTGACCTGGTCCGCATGCCGGGCCACCTGGTCCGCCAGCTCCTTCTCGAGTTGGTTGCACTCTGTGACCGCTTGGCTGCGTTCCAGCTCCTTGGCCTGGAGTTGGCTCTCGAGATCGCACACACCCGTCCTCAGATGGGCGGCAGCGTCTGCAAAAACAAGAAAGAATTGTCAGCATCGACAAAAAGAAGTCACCAGGAAGATCCGGCCCGACTACTCAGCAGTCAGGCCGAATCTCGGGGGCTACACCCAGTGGGTGCGCTTGCGCGCCCCCACTAGAAGACGGCCTACGCACCGCGGCTCTTGTTCAACTCAGAAGTCTGGTTGGCGAGCAGCTGGTTCTGGGAGTTGTAGGCGGCCGCACGCAGATTGTGATAGTCCTGCAGCAAGAGCAACACTTCAACATTCAGAAACAGACCTTGAAGTTCCAACCCGCCCGCTCAGCAGCCGGCTTGGAACTCGGGGGCTATACCCAGTGGGTGCGCTGGCGCGCCCCCACTGAAGACAGCAAAAGCAAAAAAGATAACTCAAGTGCGTACCCGGACGGTTGTCTGCATCGCCACCATCTCGTTCCTCGCTTGCAGGAGGGTGGCGATGTGGGCTTTGAACGTGTCGAGGATGTCCTGCACCGCAACGTTCAGGGCGACCGGGCCGGCTCCTTCCGTCCAACCAGGCGGGGCGGAGCTCGTGGCCTCGGTGTCGACCACCTGCGAGCTCGCAGCCTCGGCACCCACCGGCCTCGGCATAGAAGTCGCCCGCGCTGGGCACCTGTGCGCGGAAGCGCGGGTCACCATGGCCTTGTTCGCCACCAGCTCGGTGCTGGATGGCGGCACCTCCGGCCCCTCGGGCTGGCCACCACCCCGCTCGCCAGCATCCAGCGCGAGCGGCGCCACTTCCACCTCTGGGACGATGGGGTCGGTCCCCTCCCGCTCCGGGGCCGCCTGGCCAGCTCCGGCTGTTCCAGTCGACGCCCGGTCCTCCACCACCGACGGCTCCGGCTACTGCAAGTCGGTTGACCCCGGAACCGCGCTACGGGCCGGGTCCTCCGCTGCCTTGGCATCGGCCTCTGCCTTGGCATCGGCCTCTGCCTGCGCCTTGGTTGCCGCATCCGCCTGTGCCTTGGCCGCTGCATCGGCCTCTGCCTGCGCCGCGGTTGCTGCCTCGGCCTCCGCCCGAGCCGCGGCCTCCCGCTCCTCCTGCGCCTCCCGCGCGTTCCGCTCCGTCGCCTCCCAGAGGGCGGCGACTGGGTCCACGCGGCGGGTCTCCTCAGAGCCGCCCGCTGGTCTAATCACCGAGGCGGATGGAGCCCGCGATATGGAAAGGGGAGCCCTGCGCGGCAAGGCAGGCAAAGATAAGAAGTTTGCAAGGAAAAAGCAAGCGCAAATCAGAAACTCGCAAGAGAGAAACAACTAAGACAAAAGCAGTCGAAGCACTCACCCAGACACCATGGGGCGGTCCTTCGGGGCCCTCCGGACGGCGGCCATCTTCGCGGCCTCTTGCCGCTTGGTCGCGGCGGTCGTCGACTTGGTCTTCTTGGACGGCCGGCTGCCGAACATCCCAGCGTCGGCGCGGCGCTTAGACCCGCCGGGTGCTCCAGTCGGCGCCCCGCCTGTCGGCCGCGCCGTAGAGGAGCCGGCACCTGTCCTATCGGTGCCTTCAGGGTGGCGACGCCCGTCGCCGTCCTCATCGTCATCCGGCTAGTCCCAGACATCGCCCCCTGCGCCGCCTCCTGCGGCTCCGCCTGCTCCGGCGCTGCCCCCCCGATGGTGTTGTCCTCCTCCAACGCGGCCGCCCCCATTTCGGGGTTGCCCATGTCGCTCGTCTCCCGGTCCACCATCCACTGGTGGCCAGGAGCTGGCACGCCGCCTCCTCCCTGGCCGACGAAGCTCTGCGCCGCGTTCGATGGTTAGGGCGGGTAAAGAGCACAGCATAAACAAAGAAAGGAGACAAGATACTGACCACAGGCGGTGGGTTGGTGCGGCTGTACGGCGGCTTGCCGAAGCTCCAGTCGGTCTCGCTCAACTGGCTGTTGGAGAAGTTGTTCACGTGCCGGACCACCTCAACAGTCGGCATCTCCTTCGTCGACATCCGGCAAGGGTCCCGGCGGCCGCTCATGTCGCATATTGGATGCGGCCGGAGTTGGAGCGGCGAAACCCGGCAGTAGACGAAGGCGGCCAGCAGGTCTGTCGGCCGGAGACCCTCCGAGCCCGTCATCTCCTGAAGACGGTCGAGGGCGTTGGTGATGGCGGCCGGCTACGGCCTGCCGGGTTGCTGGCCCTAGTTGCTCCGTGGCTCAGGCGGCGGGCCGGCTGCGTAAGCCGGCAGGTTGATGTAGTCGTACGTCGGGTGAAGATTGCGGACGTAGAAGTATGACTTCTGCCACAACTTCGCCGACTCGTGCAAGACGACGGGGGGAAACCGGGTCCCGGAGCCGGTGCGCCGCACGGCGACGCAAGCGCCGCACTGAGCCGGCTCGCCCTTGGCCGCGGTGCCGAGCTTGAGGTAGAAGAACTTGCCCCACAAATCGAGTGTGGGCAAGACACCGAGATAGCCCTCGCAGAAGGTGACGAAGGCTGAGAGGAGCACCACGGTGTTGGGCGTGAGGTGGTGAGGCTGCAGATGGTAGTAGTCGAGGAACTCGCGGAAGAAGCTGCTCGCTGGCAAGCCAAAGCCACGGAGGAAGTGGCTGCGGAAGACGACATACTCGCCGGCTTGCGGCGCCGGCGAGATCTCCCGCTCGTTCGGAAGGCGCACCCCCACATGCGCCTCTTTGGGCATCCACCGCGTCAGGCGGAGGAACTCAACGTGCCCGTCGTGGATGTTCGAGCCATCCCACTCACCTCGCACCATGGTTCGTGGTGACTTGGCGGCGGCGCGGCGAGGTCGGGTGGCGGCGAGTCTGCAGCAGCGCGGCGAGGTTAAGCAATGGCAAGCTGCGGTGGCGCCTCGGAGATGGGCAGCAGAGCGGCAGCACAGCCGCAGCAGGAGCAGAGGAGAGGTAGGAGAAGAAGAAGAGCGGAGGGGGCGCATGCATTCGGCCGCACCCCCTCCCACCTACTTATACGGCGGCGGAGGCGGAGCCGAGGCGACATGTCGTGGGGTCGTGGGGATTAACTGCGCCCACGCCCCGCACGTCCCCGTGTATTCCGCGCCATAATGGCGCGCGATCATTGTGCCTGGGAAGGGTAACCACCCACCTCGGCCGCAGCAGATCCGCGTGCGTGCCGAGGCCCTGTAGTGGTGGACCCAGGCCTACGGCGGCATCCCGTCGCGTGCGTGGGCTGGCAGGCCGGCCTGGCCTGCTGGTGCCACATGGCGAGCAATCAACGGGCGGCGGGCGCGCCGCCCGGCGCCCGCCATGACGATTCGAACTCATCAGGCGGCCGGCCCAGCCTCGGCCGGCTCCTGTTAGACGGCTTATACCAGTCGGACTAAGCAAGGGCGTAGGATCTCTCAGAGGAGGAAACTGCTGAGGCACCCCGTCTTGAGCCGCGGCGCCTCACCAGCTTCGAGGACTACTCTCGGAGGGATTGACCACGGGTAGCCTCATCCACTCCCCTTAGCGTTTCGAGACATCGGGGCTAGCAAAGCCCCTCGCACCTTCCAAACGCGCAGCCGGCTCCTTGGGCCGGCTGGGCCCAAGTTGCCGGCTCCTAGAAGACAGCGCTTTCCTAGAGGGCGGCTTCAGGGGAGGCTGGCCCCTAGCAGACAGCCCATCCTCCCCTCGGAGTCTGCACTCAACCACTACGACAAGACAAAGCGTGGCTACAGGGCCACCTGCTCCCCCCAAATCTCGGAGGAGCATGGCCACAGTGCGGGCACCCCGAGCGGACACCCCCTGCCAGGCGCAGGAGTGTAGCCATGCGACCCACGGCGTGGCGCTCGTCAGCCAGGGTCACGCTACTACAAAAGGCAATCAGTACGGCCCGTAGGCGGCGGGTCCTACCTATCCGTGAGCCACCAGAAGATGGCGCTCCCTTAGAAGACGGCGTTGAGGGGCGGGCCGGCCTCCAGCAGGCGGCCCGTCCCTCTCCCATCACGACGAGACCGAGTATGGCTACAGTGTGCGCAGACCAGGCGGCCGTTTACCCGCACGGCGCGGGACTGTAGCCATGCGGCTCCTGACGAGGCTTTCGTCATCAAGTACAAGACTACAGAGAAGAGCAGCCAGCATGGCCCGTAGGCAGCGGGCCCTACCTATCGTTCGGATTCTCGACAGCCGGCGGGGCCCACCAGGCGACGGGCCCCAGCAGCCGGCGGAGAACCCGATGACCATAGACACTGATGTCCGGGTCCTACACCCGGCCGTATTACCATTGTACCCCTGGGGGGTAGGCCTATATAAACTCCCCAGGCTCACCCATGCAAAGGGTCAGCCTCATTCCCACACACACACACCACCATAGCTAGGAGGAGCAAGGTAGCAGCTCTGCCCTTCTTCCCCCTCTAGCAACCCAGCTCAAGGAGCAATCTTGTAACTACCATTTGATCATAGTCATCGTGTGGAGACCCTGCAGAGCAGGACTAGGGGTGTTATCTCCACGGAGAGCCCCGAACCTGGGTACGTCTCATGTGCGATCGAGCTCGTGCTCACTCCCGCTTCTAGGGCCCGACGACGTCCTCCTGTCCCCATCCATGATAAGACACCACCTGGCATCTGTCGCGAGAATACCCCGACAGCACCAATCGATTTTTTTTATTTGTACACATTGTCACAACTTTGTTTTTGGTCCAAAGCTATTTTAGGGTGATTGGCATAGTACTCGGAGACTCGGAGTACTACCCAGTACTTACCCGTATGATTTTCATTAGCCATCACACTGATTGTAAGGATGAGCAGATGGAAGATTAGGTTAGTGCGAAGCTTACCTTAAACCCTACTGCCGCCGTTGAAACGAGGAGAGCGGCGAGGGAACCGTGGAAAATGGCGGGGAAGTGACGTCGCGCCATCCGATCTCCTCTTGCGGTGGGAGAACGAATACTCCTGTGCCTCCGGCTGGCACTGCACCCTCACGAACGGCACACCGTACTCGATCGATTCGTTATCCTATGGATGCTCGACTTTGGACCTGTACGGCCACCACCTCCGCCCGACTTTCGCCTCGGGCGAATTTGTCTGCTCCATCGCCCAGAGGAGATACTCGATGAACTCGAAGGACTGCGGCGTGACTGCCGTCGGGGAGTACATCGCCGCCGTCTCGCTCTTTTCTGATACATTGCCACATGGCCCTCATCGTCCTTGAAATCTCCCACTCATTGTCAAACAAAGTAAGGATCTCCTTCAACCTGGCTAACTTCGCCTGGTCACCGTCAGCGATCTGCCCGATTCGCGGCTGCATCCTCTCCATAGATGTGCTTCTGAGAGGTCCGGTGCTGGCTTTAGAGATGGGAGGAGAGACAGTAGTCTTGCAATGGAGAAGAGGGAGAGGCGATACGGTGGTTTTTCAATGGAGAAGATGGAGAGGAGAGGGGGTGGTTTTGCAATGGAGAATAGGGTGAGGCGAGATGGTGGTTTTGCAATGGAGAAGGTGGAGAGGAGAGGGGGTGGTTTTGCAATGGAGAAGAGGGAGAGGCGAGACGGTGGTTTTGGAATGGAGAAGATGGAGAGGAGAGGGGTGGTTTTGCAATGGAGAAGAGGGGGAGGAGTGTGCGGCATCGGTTTAGGATTGGACGAGAGGGCCGGCGCGCTGTGACTGGATCGAAATCAAAATCAATTTACCCTTCAATTAAGAAGCGACCCCACATTAACTAGTCTCCCTTGTATTCTGGGTCATATTTTGACCATGATTTTAACAAATAAAATATATGTTATACGTTGCAAAAATAATAGAATTTGAAAGTACATTTAGATACGAACCAAACGATACAATTTTTTATGACATGCATTCACATTTTGCTTGTCAAATACAGTACGTGGTCAAACTTTGACCCAAAATATGCAAAACAAAAAAATACTTCCAAGACCACCGCTGCTCCTCTCCTCTTCCATTTCAAAACCACCGCCGCTCCTCTCCCATTCCAACCCAAAACCAGCGCCACTCCTCTCCTCTTCCATTTCAAAACCACCGCCACTCCTCTCCTGTTCCAATCCAAAACCAGCGCCGCACCTCTCCTCTTCCATGCAAAAACCACCGCCGCTCCTCTTCTGTTCCAATCCAAAACCAGCGCCTCTCCTCTCCTCTTCCATTCAAAAACCACCGCCGGCGAATGAAGGTGTTGTGGAGAAGTAGATCGATGGAGGAGTACAACCAATACGTGAGGATCACAGATGGCGACCCTGTGAAGCTAGCCAGGATGTTGGAGATACAGTCTTGGTTTGACAACCCGGAGCAATTAGCGGTGACGACGACAGCGATGGCCAAATATCTGGAACAAAGCGAAAAGGCGGTGATACTCCCGAAGGGAGTCGCGTGGGAGTACATAGAGCTGCTCCTGTGGGCCATGGAGCAAACAGATTCACCGAATCCGATCGTGAGGCAGCGGTGGTGGGAGTATCGATCCAAGATGGAGCATTCACCAGAGATTGAAGGATCGAGCAACTACACGGTGCCATTTGTGAGGGTGCCGTGGCAGAGCGAGCCGTTGGAGTCTTCGTCGATCGAACACAACTACAAGAGGAGAAAAGCAGTTGGTGCAACGATGCTTCCCCGCCATCCTCTCCCTCGCTGTTCACCTCGTCTCACGGGGAGGTTGTCTGCCGCCGAGGAATAGGAGGGGACTGCCCCCTCCCCCCCCCCCAATAGACTGAGGAGGAGCTTAGGGTTGTCAGTATTTGCAGGTCGTCAATTGTGTTTTGTGTTGTGCATTTTGAGAGTACTTTTAGATATGAATGTCTTTTGATTTTTAGATTTGCAGTATTGAGCATATGAAGTATTTTATGAATTCTAGAGATCTATTTTTAGCACTTTAAAAATGTAGTTTCATATAAAAGTGCATGCAATGTGATTCTCAGAGAAGAAACTGAAGTTTCAGTTTCAGAGGCAGAGCATTTATATTAACACGCCCTTTTCAAACAGAGATAACATCATGTTGGAAGTTTTATTCATGGTCAAAAATGGAACTACCAGCCTGTTAACATCATGCTGATCAACATTCATGCATAGCACATCTTCATATGATGCACAGTCAAAAAGATATGCTATTTTCAAAATGCCCACACAATGTTGAGTGTGCAAAAAACAGAGAAAATGAGGGACGAAGTTTTGGCAAGTGTTGGAGGTGATGTGCGTAGATGACAATGGGCACCCACATGTCAATAATGGCAGAGGCAAAAATTTAGGGATATTTTAACTGCATCAGGTGGAATCGAACCCTGACGGAGTAGCGGTTGGGGAGTGGAACTTGGCCACTGGGCTAATCCATTACCTTCGCTAGAAATTAGGCACAACATCTACCACTATTGTAGCACGTCTTCCCCGGCTCCGGTGCGTTCTCGTCCGGGGCTTGGATGTCATCCTTCGCCTTTGTGCGCTCGCCATCGCGTCGCTATCTACCGTTGTGAACATGCTCAACAAACAAGAGGAATCTGGAGAGGACTGTACGTGGAGAGGCGGACAGTCGGGACCCACCAGGTCCATGGCCGTACGCAAGCAAGTGCCTCATTGAAAAAATACTTCCTCCTAATGCTATACTGATGTTGGGGACCACGGGTTTGTCAACGTAGTTACTGAAGGATATATATTTACAATGAAGCCAGTCATCGGGGAGCTGGCAGGTATCATTTATTATCAGTGGGCCAGCAAGTATCAGCTGGGTTGTGGGCTGCCCAGTCTAGGCTTTCTTTTTTACCATGCGCAGCCCACTACATGCCGATTAGTATTTTTTTAGGGCCGTCATGTATCGACCAGCCTATAGCCCTCCCATCCTAGGTTTTATTTTTTCTTAAACATCCGCAGCCCAACTTATGTATTTTTTTTTTGAAAAAAATGCAGAGGTCTGTTCTATTTTTCTATATATAAGAATAGGAACGCCAAGTCCAACTTACGTTTCCCTTCTAACTATATTATATATATTTATATTATTTTATATGTTATTATATATTATTTTTATTATCATGATATATTTAACAGATACTTACATATATAAGGAAAAAATATCTCACGTCTTATTAACTTATAAAATTAATTTTTTAACAATAAAATCCTGGGTTATTTTTACATTAAGGCAACGAAAATCCTGGTAATTGTGTACAAAAGCTTGGTAAGATTTAAGGACCAATGTAATAATAAAGCACTTATTATTTAAATATATTTATAACAAAATGCTCAGCCCCTGTTTATTTTTTGATAACATTGTTGCACCCAACCCAACATTATAATTAGAACCAGCCCAGCAAAATCGTATATTTCAAGAAAGTGCAAATGAGTTGTAATTTTATAGGAAAAAATAGATGGGCCGCATGGACGCTGCATTATTTGTTCACCCAGGCCACCAAATTCGTGTATTTCGAGAAAGTGCAAATGGGCTGTAGTTTTTTAGAAAAAAAATAAATGGGCTGCATGGACGCTACATTATTTGTTCACCCAGCCCAGCAAATGGACTGTAAATTCTAAAAAAAATGGGTTGAATATGTGCCACATTTTTGGAGGCTGAAATGTGGGGTCGAAGCCGCGTTGTCAACTTAGTCAACAAATGATTTTGACATCCATAGCCGTTGGATTTACGACATCCATCTTCAATCTCTCATCTTCTTCCTCCAGCGCCGCCGGGACCACGTCATCCCGCCTCCGGCTGCTAGCAGCTCTGCTTAGCACACTTCGCTGCGAAGCGCTACCCCACCGCCGGCCAGACCATCCCTCCACCCCTCCACATCTCCTGTTATTCTTCGCCGACCACAGAACCACGCTGCACCAGAACCAGTTAACCCCTGTACACCTCTCCGTCTGCGACTCCGCCTCGTCTTCCCATCTCTGGCTCATTGTCATCCAGGGCCTCGCCGTCATCCACAGCCTTGGTGCGCTCGACGTGGCGTGGTCAACGTGGTCAACAAATGAGAGTCGTCGGAAGAGGACTATATGTGGAGAGGCTGACAGTGGGGACGCACCAGGTCCATGGATGCACGCATGTAACTGCCTCCTTATTACGCGAAAATAAAATTATTCGTCCCCCTGAAAGCTGGGACCCACCACGTATATCTTCGCACGGAAGGAAGTGCCTCCTTATTCCTGCCCCTGACAGCTGGTACACACCAACAACATATTTGCACGCAAGGAAGTGCCTCCTTATTACGGGCAGAAAATATAGGATTCCGCGCCTGACAGCTGGGACCCGCCAGCTATATATTCGCACGCAAGGAAGTGCCTCCTTGTCTTCCATGACAGCTGGGACCCACCCAGTCGAAGCATACATAGCGTTATCTGTCTGGTCGCGAATGTGTACATACATACTGGTCGATCGGTCTCTCTACAGCGATGAACCGTGGCCGAGTAAGGAGCGGCAGGTGTCGTAGTAGAATCACCGACGTAGCATATCATGCAGTCCCGTCTATATCATGTACACGTACGTACAACCACATTGCAAGAAAGTAAATACGGCTACGTACGTACATACGGGAGGGGTCTCGAACGTGTGCAGCGACGGCGTCCTGTTCATCGGCAGCCACCCAGCTCGGTCAGAACGGAGGAAATAGCGTCATGTTCATTGGGAGGCAACCGACTGGGTCAGAATACGTCATGTTCATCGGGAGCCAACCGGCTTGGACGGAACAGCCGAAACTAGGTCTGGCATACCGCAGAACGGAGGAAACGGCCTTTTGTTCGACAACGTACAGTTGAAACATGGTCTTGTTCATCGGGAAGAGTCTGGCGTACCACAAAACGAAGGAAACAGACTTCTGTTCGAGTGCCTACGGTCGAAACGGGGTCCTGTTGATCGGGAGGGCTGTGGCATACTCCAAAACGGAGGAAACGGACTTCTGTTGGAGCGCCTACGGTCGAAACGGGGTCCTGTTCATCGGGAGGGGTGTGGCGTACCGCAACACGGGACTCCATGGGCTACTATTCATCCACCGTCTACTGCCTCGCTCCAGCCTCCACGGGCTACAGTTCATCCAACATCGACTTCCTCCAGCCGCCACCTGCTACTGTTCATCCATGGGCTACTGTTCATCCAGCCTCCACCGACTGCTTTTCAACCAGCCCTCCATGGTGTCCTGTTCATATCCACACCCAACCGGCTCGGGTGTGGTGGCCTCCTTGGGGTCCTTTTCATCCAGCGGCAACGCCCTACTACCACGTGGGGTCCTGTTCATCCAACCCCCAACAACGGTCACTGTTCATCAAGAGGCAGGTTCGATCGGCTTCAGTCAGCAGCGAAGGAATCGCTCGGGTTCAGTTAACAGCCAAGGGATCGATCCCTCGGGTTCAGTAACATAGCTAGTGCAATCGCTCGGGTTCAGTAAGCGAACGCCTTGCTCGCGTTCAGTTTAGAGCCCAACGCCTCGCCCACATGCGCGTACACAAGAGAAACACGCAAACCACGGTGCATTATTGCTCGGTCCCGACCACCCACCATAACCGGGAACTCCCTGATATTTTCCTCGCCCTCGCTTCTACCACTATTTTTCCCATCATGGACGGCCCAAAGAATGTCATGCAGGTGCGTCCCCGGCCCGCCCAGGACAAAAAGCCCATTTTCTGTCATGATTTTTTGTCATAGAAGTAGGAGCCCACCACATCTATGATGATATGTGTTTTTGTCACAATTATCGTCATAGAAGTGTCATAACCATGATAGAAAAGGTTTTCGTTCGGGCCAAAATGTCACGGATGTGTCTTTTTTTTGTAGTGCATATTGTTGTGGGAATGATCTCCATCTGATATAGAGATATTGGTGGTAGTACTGTTGCCAGGAGCTCCATCCTCCCCATCAACTTGCATTTCAACTTGTTGATCTTGCTCAATCAAGGGCTGAGGCATTGGCTGAGGAAAAGCCCAATGCCCTGGTTCATCCCATTCATCCCAATCCTTATTATTAACTTTCCCATTGTTGGCTGGAGGAGCAATATGAAAACCTGGAAAATCATTTGCATTCTGAGGTATAGGATGAGGGTCCACATCAGGAGGTGGAATAGGGTCCTCATCTGCTGGCCCACCACCCTGTATTTCCTCTAAAATAACTTCCACGGAACTGGTCCATGAATCTTCATCAAAACCCTCCCCTTCAGACCATCTAATACTTTTAGGTATCTCAATCAACTCAGTACACCAAGCTTTAACCAAGATTTTTCCCGTTCTTGCATCCTCTTTTTCCCAATTAATAATGCGACCAAACTTGGCAATGGCGGTGGCGATATCCTCAGAGTTACAATGATCAAAAGGGACACCCACGATTAACAGCCAACAAACCCTATTGAAATTGACTCTACTCCAGTTCCTACCTTGGTCATGCGAAGTGAAAGTAAGAAAAACATCACCGAATGCAAGCGGGCTCTGCCTGATGAGCCTGTCTTGATCTCTAACACGCGCAAACTGAACATAAGCCTCCCCGAAGGGGCATGGCTATATATCTCCATGACCCACTTGCTCAACCCCTTCCAGAAGTTCTTCTACAACTTCACGAACCTTGTAGAAATGTACCTCATTTAGAAGGGGTTGGATGGTGACAATCACCCACTCTTCATGACACCTCAGACGGCGTGGCAGAACAGCTCCGGTGACTCCATTTCTTCCTTCAATATGCTAAATTTGGAATCCATGAGGGACAAACGGTTGTGGGTCGATGGGAATGTTCGCCATCGCCAGTGGATGCTCAACGGTGAGTCGCAGCATAGGGGAGGTGGATTTTGGCGAGCTCGTCGAAGCAGGGGAAGTGGAGATGGGGTCAGGGGAATGCGAGAAGGCAAGTAGCGGTCTCGGCTAGAAATTTGGGAACAGCACCAAGACGAGCTCCATAAATGATGAGACTTGCCTTACTTCAATATGCAGCCCACTTGCTTGAAACTAGTGTTCTACCACGCCTGGAGCCCAAGCACACTCTGGTGGGCTAGGGAACGAGTCAAGGTGCATAAAATGCCAAAGCCCAGGAAGATTAGGAACAGGGCAGTTGCATGCAAAATGGCCCATATCTTCACATGCATGGCAAACCACATGCACGTAGGAACGTGAATCACGCCTGGCAGAGGAAAACACATGTTGCACCATTTCTGACCCATTGATGGGCTCATTAACCTGGGTGGTAATGACCATGTTTCCCTAATCCTCCGCACCTTGAATGACCCCCATCAACCGATAAAAAACTGACCGGCGAGGAGCAGCCAAAGCCCGAGGATTTCGGCGATCGCCGGCGGCAGGCATCACAGCTCTGCCATTTCTCCCAACCAGGGTCCATTCACGCTCTTCTTTGGCATAAAAAGCAATCTCTTCACGGCGCCAATTGGGAACCCCTTGACCCCAAAGATTAAAGACCATATCAAACTCTTTTTCACTGACTCTACCAGCATTGTAAATCTCAAAACCCATTGAATTGGAAGCCACTGAGAATTTGAAAGTACGATCTTGGAGGTGTTGAACACGAAAACCTTGAGCATAACCTCCAAAAGAAGCTTGAAGAGCAATCCTAACCGTATGCGCATCTAGTTTGAAAGATGCACGATAGAAGGAGACTGCCAAAATGAACTCCTGGCCCTGGAATCCAGGGGAGAAAACCACCGGATGCCCAAACTTGGATCTCATCTCCGCTTGGAACACCTTGCCACAATCAAAGTTGAGGGCGAAAGGGGCCATGGCTAGGGAACAAGGGTGGTTGTCAGAACCGGATTGGAGGCTGACAAAAGATGTGTGTCCGCCAAGGCCGGAGTAGCCACCGGTGTGAGAGGGAGGGTGGCTGCCGGGGCCGGAGTGGCCACCGGCGCGAGGTCGCCGGTCAATTCGCCCCTAGTCGCCAGCATTGGATGCCTTAACCTCGAAGGCTTGAGCACATCTACTTATTAGCCACCTTGATCTCGTTCCAGGAGTTGCAACTAGTTTTTGGTGTTTGTAGGATGTCCTAGGGGTCGTGCGTAGCGTCGCCCAACGGGGTGAGCTTGTTGCAGCAGGCACGAGGCACAGTGTACCAAGTGACACCCGGATGGTGCTCTTGGGAACCCTGTTCTCATTGTTTGAGGCCATGATAGAAACTTCGGCCGGACTTCCTTTGTGGATACTACCTCAGATAGGCTATAAACCTGGACTAGAGTCTTGTGTGGTTAGTCAGGTCGTGACCGACACCCTCGCTAGGCCTCCACTTGAAGGCTTCCGAGATACATGACGTGTATATGGTGATAAGTGGTGAGAGTGTGTGTGAAGAAGTACACCTCTGCAGGGTTAATGATCTATTCGGATAGCCACATCCTCGGATATGGACTACTTGGAAAGGAACATTGTTCATAGACAACTTAAATCGGATACTCTAAAATACGAAGATAAGCGTGAGTGCTATGGATGGCCTTCTCGTATGGAGACGGGATCGGGTCCATAGTTGAGTATTGTTGTGGTGACTAGCTAGTGGACTCGCGTGCGCTTTCTCACCCCAAAGAACTGCTAGTAGTCGTAGTACAGGATAGCCACTGAGTCAAAGCTGGCTTGTTGCAGCTAAACCCCACAACCCCCTTTATTGAAGCTGATGCATACTAGATAGTTCTGATGTAAGTCTTGCTGAGTACCTTTGTACTCACGTTTGCTTAATTAAACTATTGCAGAGGAGTTCCCCGATACTACAAGTGGGTTCTATCTAGACTTCGATGACGACGAGTAGCTTGTTTCCCAGCTATGATCTTGCACACTTGGGAGGGTTGTAGATAGTCAGGCTTGCTAGCCTTCTATATTTTCAGTTGTCTATACTTAGACAAGTTTTATGCTTCCACTGGTTTGTATGACTTGTGTGTAGGGTCATGAGACCCCTGTTTGTAATAACCTGCTATGTATGGCTCCTTGAGCCTTTTAAAAAAAAATTGAGTTTGTAGAGTTATGTTGTGATGCAATGTTGTATCTACACGTATCGAGCATATTGTGTGTATGTTATTGAAATGCTTTGGTATGTGTGGGATTCGACACCTAGTTGTTAATTCTTGGTAGCCTTTCTTATGGGGAAATGCTCCCTAGTGCTTCCACTGAGCCATAGTAGTTCGCTACTACTCCGAACACTTGGATTGGCTGGCATGTATCCTTCTTTGTTCATGTGTCTGTCCCTTCGGGGAAATGTGACGTGTTGTTCCTTTAAGTCCTTGTAGCTTGCTATGACTTGGGTTCATACGTTGATGACCGACACGTTCATTGCTGGTGTATGTATGCCTATCCATGTAAGTTTGTGCCACCTTGGGTTTACGCTAGTCATGTCGATCCGGGTTCTCTGTCATATGGATGCTAGCGACATAATCATATACGTGAGACAAAAGGCGCAAACGGTCCCAACTAAGGTAAGGTGGTAGCCGTGGGTTACGGTGCGTGAGGACGTAAAGTGATATAACGTGTTACATGCTAGATCGGTATGACTTAGGATCAGGGTCCCGACAAGAGGAAGCTACGGAATCTAAGGAGGAGTCAGACTCTGCTGTAGCGAGCCTAGCTCTCGCTACTGAGTTCGTTAGCAAGTCCATCTTCAACCCTGAAGACAATGGTGACTCCATCAACAATGAGGACTATGCTGACGACTACGCTCCCACCTATTGCTTCATGGCAAGAGGTGCAAAGGTAACCTCACGAGAAACTTACTTTGAAACTTCGAGTGTGATGACTCTAAATGTGAAGCTAAACCTAGATATAAAAAATGGCTAAAATTGCAACTGAACAACAAACTGCTTTGAAAAAGATGCAAAAATTGCTAGACAAAAGTGATGATCTGTTAGATGAGGAAATGGATCGTAGTCAAGCTCTGTCTGAAGACCTCAGATGTCTTAAGTCAGAACATGATGAACTTGAAAGTCGTCATGTGGTCCTCTCAGCTGAACACAAGAAGTTGTCCAATGAATTTCTTCAGAGGAAGGAAGAACTCGAGAAGCTGAGAGCGTCTCATGATGATCTTCGAAAGGAGAATGATTCATTACTCGCCCAACAGATCAGCATCGCTCAGGAATAATTTGTTGCCCCATGCCTAAAATGACTTGAATGTCAAAATGCAAACTCTTCAGCTGAATGTTCAAATGCTTCAACTGTTGCTATATCTTCAAATGTCGCTGTGGTTTCAATCCCCTCATCTGAGGAGACCACAAGTGCTACTGACGAAAATGCAGGTTTGAAGGAATTGTACGTCATAGGCATGTACAAAAGCCTCAAAGGGCACCAAACTCTTTGTGACATGCTCAAGAAGTAGATTTTGAACAGGAACCCTAGGAAAGAGGGCATTGCTTTTGAAAGAAAGCTTAGCACCGATGGATCATATTGGAAACCTGAGCAGTATCCCAAAACCACATGGGTTGCTGCAGTAGGACCTCCAGTTGATCCATCCACCTTATCTGGTTACAACTGTGATACTTCATATTCTTCAGATGAGTCATTTGACTCCAACTATATATAAACTGTTCAAAAATCGTAACGGTGAAGTATTTGCCAGATTTGTTGGTACTAACTGCAGGAATGGTCCCCCAGTGAAGAAAATCTAGGTGCCCAAAAGTCTTCTTCAAAATCTTCAGGTGAATGTCATCATGACACCACCAAACAAGAAAAACCCCTGGGCAAATTCTTCACATGGATCGAAGTCGGCAAATGGACGCGGACCTACTAATGGTCGCACTAATGCTTCTGTTTCATAGGGAAACAAACAGCGATATGATGAATATGTGCATTATTCGTCAAACCACTATGTGCACAAAACTTCAAAGAATTTCTCTGCTTATTCTTTTGAGTACTATAACCCACCTGTGAAGAGAAATGCATATTCTTCAATGCCTGAGTTCTCTATCAATGCTCAGCATCTCATTTCTTCTCAGCCACCCATTCAAATGTGGGTGGTTAAGAAGAAGAACTAATCTCTTCTGCAGGGTCAGGTCTTTACACAACTAAATGTCTGATGAATTTGCTGAAGACCTGACATATGCTTGTTGGGATGCAAGCTAATCATGATGAAATGATTTCATCATTTCACACATCCCTTATGTTGCTAGTTGTATACTGTTGATGAAATTCACTAACAAAATTGATAATCATATTGTTCAAACTGAAGTATATGAATTTGTAAGTGAGACTAATGCTTCTTCAGGATGACACACCGAAAGCCACAGAATGGGTCTTGGACAGTGGATGCACGAATCACATGGCTGGTGATAGGAATCTCCTCACCAATGCTCCCCTTACTCCCTCTCATCTGAAGCATATCACCTACGCTGACAAAGGAAAAAAGCAAGGTATTGGGTCTAGGTAAGGTTGCTATCTCAAAGGATCGACACATGGAAAAGGTGATGCTTCTCGAGTCCCTAGGATACAACCTCATGTCTGTCTCAATGCTTTGTGATCTTGATATGATTGTCATCTTTGGCAAATACAGATGCATTGTGCTAATGGAATATAACAAGTCCAAAGTCTTCGAAGGCTTTAGGAGAGGTGATTTGTACATTGTAGATTTCTCTCTAGGTCCTCAACCAGCCACTTGTCTACTGGCAAAAGCTTCAGAGTGCTGGCTCTAGCATCGACGACTTGGACATGCTGGCATAAGGAATTTGAGCACACTCGTCAAGAAGAAGCATATCATTGGCGTCGAGGGCGTCAAGTTCATCAAAGATCACCTTTGCAGTGCTTGTGAGTCTGGGAAGATGACCAGATCCAAGCACTCCGCAAAGACAATCATGACCACTATCGTCCCTTTGAATTACTTCATATGGATCTCTTGGTCCCACTCATTACGCTACACTAACCAATGCAGCATCACTCTAAGGATTTGTCATAGTTGATGATTATTCTCGTTACACCTGGCTGCATATCATTACCTTCAAGACTGAAGTGCAGGGTGTCTTCAGACGATTCGCAAATTGGGCCATGATGAATTATGGTCTCAAGATCAAGCACATCAGAAGCGACATCGGCACTGAGTTCAAGAACACCGGCCTTGATGACTATCTTAACGAACTCGGCATCAATCATGAGCTATCTGCTCCATACACTCCTCAGTAGAATGGGGTTGCTGAACACAAGAACAGGACACTCATCGAGATGGCTCGCACTATGCTTGACGAATACAAGACTTCTCGTCGATGATGTCCTGAAGCAATTGATACTGCATGTCACATCATCAATCGGGTATATCTTCACAAATTCCTCAAGAAGACCTCATATGAGCTCGTCACTGACAAGAAACCCAATGTGAGTTATTTCAAAGTCTTCGGTGCTAAATGCTGGATTAGAGATCATCATCACAATTCTAAATTTGCACTGTAAGCACATGAGGGTTTTATGCTTGGCTATGGAAAGGACTCACACACCTACAGAGTTTTCAACACCTATCACAACAAGGTTGTTGAAACTGTAGATGTGCGGTTCGATGAAACTAATGGCTCGCATAGAGAGCACCTGCCTCCTATGCTAGATGAAATGCCTCCCGAGGAATCCATAAAGTTGATGGACATTGGTGAAATTGTGCCTAGTGAAGAAATATATGATGAAGAAGTTATCATTCCCCGTCGTGAAGAAACTGCTAATCCTGAAGAAAATGACTCTGAGGAAAATGCTCAACAACAACAAGGCCCTCGTCCAGCTCATCCACGAGAGGCGAATGAAGTGAAGATTGAGAAGATCCTTGACAACATCAATGCACCTGGTCCCCTCACTCACTCAAGAGCTTCACATTTAGCTAACTTTTGTGGGCATTTTGCATTTGTCTCTATCACAGAGCCCACAAAAGTTGATGAAGCATTTTTGGAGCCTGAATTGATTCAAGCCATGCAAGATGAATTGCATCAATTCGAGCTCAATAATGTGTGGGAGCTTGTCAAGCGTCCAGATCCACGTAAGCGCAATGTCATCGGCACCAAGTGGATCTACCGCAATAAACAAGACAAAAATGGCCAAGTGGTGAGGAATAAGGCCCGTCTTGTAGCACTAGGCTACACACAGGTTGAGGGTATTGATTTCGATGAAACATTTGCACCTGTTGCTAGGCTTGAAGCTACTCGTATACTGCTTGCATATGCTAACCATCACAATATTCTATTATATTAAATCAGTGTCAAAAGTGCATTCCTCAACGGTAAGCTTGAGGAAGAAGTATATGTTGCTCAACCACCAGGTTTTGAGGATCCAAAGCATCCTGACAAAGTCTTCAGACTCAACAAGGCTCTATATGGCCTCGAATAAGCCCCACGTGCTTGGTATGACACTCTGAAGGAATTCCTGAAGAAAAAAGGGATTCAAACCCGGTTCACTTGACCCTACTCTTTTCACAAAATCTTATGATGGTGAACTATTCATATGCCAAATATATGTTGATGATATTATCTTTGGTTGCACTAACAAGCGTTTTAGTGATGAATTTGCATATATGATGCGTGAAGAATACCAGATGTCTATGATGGGAGAATTAAAATTCTTCCTTGGTCTTCAAATTCGTCAACAACACAACGGCATCTTCATTTCTCAAGAGAAATATCTCAAAGACTGCTTGAAGAAATTCGGCATGCAAGACTGCAAAGGCCTCAAAATTCCAATGCATACAAATGGTCAACTCGTCACTTACGAAAATGGTAAAGATTTCGATCAGAAGGTATACCGCTCCATGATTGGTTCGTTGCTTTACCTATGTGCATCTAGGCCAAATATTATGCTTAGAGTTTGCATGTGTGCCCGATTTCAAGCGACACCGAAGGAATCACACCACCAGGCTATGAAGCGAATTCTTCGATATTTAGCTCACACACCAACGCTTGTATTATGGTATCCCAAGGGTTCATCTTTTGATCTAGCTAAATTTTCTGATTCTGATTATGCCGGAGATCATGTGGATTGCAAGTCAACATCTGGCACATGTCATTTCCTCAGACGATCACTTGTCTGTTGGTCCTCAAAGAAGTAGAACAGTGTCGCGCTTTCTATAGCAGAGGCTGAGTACATTGCCGCTAGTGCCTGCTGCTCTTAGTTGCTATGGATGAAGCAGACCCTCAAGGATTATGGCGTCAACATGAAGAAAGTCCCTCTCTATTGTGACAATGAGAGTGCTATCAAGAACGCCCACAACCCAGTGCAACACTCAAGGACGAAGCATATTCAGATTTGTCACCACTTTCTTCGTGATCATGTGCTGAAGGGAGACATCGTCATCGACCATGAGAAGACTGAAGACCAGGTTGCCGATATCTTCACTAGCCCTTGGATGAGAAGAGGTTTTGCCTGTTGCGGTGGGAGCTAAACATCCTATAATCTTCGAATGTCCTCTGAAGTGGACACACATTCTAAAGCTTATGCATTTTTGATGACTTTGATACACAACACATGAAGTAACATTTTTCTTCAATCAATGAAGACTTACCCTCTAAGTGTGAAGAAATTAATGAAGAACTTGACTCTCAGAACCCTACGGTAATTGCACATGGTGTCTATTGTCATCATAGTTCTTATACAGTGGGTAACGCCACCACCTCTTATTGACATTCTTCAAATTTGAGTTTTTCGTCATTTGCAATTTCGTCAAACTTTTCAAATTTGTCAGTTGAGGTTATTCTTCATTGCTTGAGCTGATATGTGGATGCTATTGCTAATTCTTCAAGTTGATTTCTTCATCTATGTGGATGTGATCATACCCGCTACCCTCTATGCTAAACTCAAACCACTCTGTTCACAAATTCTTCATATGCGTTCTACTTGACATTGTTCAAAGTCTTCACTGTACCCTTGACATCTGAAGAAATTGTGAACACATTTTGTAATCCCAAAAAGTTTTTTTTGGCGGTTGCCATAGTAACTTCATCCCGCGCTTTCACTCGCATGGATAAGGGTGAAAATGCATGCATGACGCGTGTCACCGAGATACGGATGGTTAGGGGCTTATCCGTCCAAAATTTTCGGACCACTCGGTTTTCACTGCGGCTATAAATAGCCTTGACCCTGTCAACCTCAGTTCACTTCGCTCCCTCTCCCCTGTCGCTATCAAACCCTAGCGCCGCCACTGGAATTCACCGCAGTCAGAGAATAAGAGCTTCACTGCCATGACTTCTTCGTCATCGTACTCGAGTCGGGGATTTCTTCACCTCCGTTGCCGCCGTAGTTGTCTTTCATCACCGAGTTAGGGCACGGAAGATCTGAACTAACGATTTCCATCGTTTCGTCGTCTAGTTCATCACTGGGGTAATTAAATGCTAATTTCACTACGCAGTTTGATCTTCACTCTACTCATAAATCTTCAAGTGCTATTTTTTTACTCTTTCAATTCTTCAACACTTCCTCTTGGCCAGTCTTGAGTTGTTCATCTAAGTTATGCTTAACAGTTAGATTCCTCAATTGTGCAATTGCTTCAATCTGTACAACTCTGCGACCTAAGTCAAGAACACTTAGTGAAATGCTTCAAGACGATTCCTCAACTGGTTTATATTAAAAAATTCTGAGAACACATGTGACTCTTCCCAATTTCCTCGCAACTATACTCTATTCACAGGTACAAATGTCTTCTGACGAATCTCTTGGTTCTCATCAACTTAATTCATTTGCAACATTGCTTGAGGAAAATCTTCAAACTTCTTCGGAGTCATCCAAAGCTCAGAAACCTCAGTTGAAGAAAATGGTCGATGGCAAAAACCTCAGAAAGGAGGAAAGCGTAAAGAGGAACGCACTGCTTTTGATATCCCTGAGGATATTTACTCAGGGTATTGCACGCCTGTTGAAGCAACTATGGGAAAGAGACTAAAGAAAAGTGCAAAACGCGCACACAGAAAATAAAGAGGTACTGGATGTATGAATGGAGAGAATACTGATATGTGACTCCGAAGTACATGAAGGACTTTGTGATAACCCACAAGTATAGGGGATTGCAACAGTTTTCGAGGGTAGAGTATTCAACCCAAATTTATTGATTCGACACAAGGGGAGCCAAAGAATATTTGCAAGTATTAGCAGTTGAGTTGTCAATTCAATCACACCTGGAGAACTAAATATCTACAGCAGAGTAATCAGCAGCACACTAGTATGGTAATTTGTTAGCAGTGGCAAAGTAGCAATGGTAATGATAACAGTAACAATAGCAGTTATATAGTGATTGTAACAGCGACAGCAATAATAGTAACTTTCGGGCCGCCCTCGTCACCCGCGGGGTGCGGTATGATGGCTAATGATTCTGTCTCCGCCACCGTGACGCTAGTTCCGGCAGCAAGTGCCTCGGGAGGGGCCGCCTGCCCCTCCCCCAGCATGAGCCCACCTTCGAGATCTTGGCGACGCGTGCTCCCCTCGCGCTTCATGGCCTCAGGGACCGGTGGCGCAATACCAGCCGAGTCGGGGGACTCCTCCTTCTTCTTCTTGCTCGAGTAGGACCTACGTATGGCGAATGCTCAGGCACACAAGACATACTGGGTGCGAGAAAAGAGAGGGCGAATGCTTACTCGTCCTTGGTGACCCATTTCCTCTTCTTTAACGATTGTGGCAGGATGCCAACGTCGCTGCCAGCGTGAAGCTTTTTCTCACGGGCGGCTCCGGTGAGGGAGCCAGGTGGTCCGACAGCCCAGCGCCGGACTCCCCCGCGGGAGGACCATGGGGATGACCCTCGACGCCGTCCCTGGTGGTCCGTGGTCCTGTGGCCACCACCTGAACGCCGCTTGCGCCCTCCACTCTGATACGTCTCCGTCGTATCTATAATTTCTGATTGTTTCATGCCAATATTACAAAACTTTCACATACTTTTGGCAACATTTTATATGATTTATTGGGCTAACCTATTGATCCAGTGCCCAGTGCTAGTTCCTGTCTTTTGCATGTTTTTTGTTTCGTAGAATATCCATATCAAACGAAGTCCAAATGCGATAAAAATTTACGGAGAATTATTTTGGAATATATGTGATTTTTGGGACTTGGAATCAACGCAAACGGGGGCCCACAGCCCCCAACATACACCAGGGCGCGCCCCAGGGGCCAGGTGTGCGGTGGTGGGTTGTGCTCACCTCGTACGTCGGTTGGGCTCTACTTCGGGCGCAAGGAAGCTTATATCCGGAAAAAAATCATGTTACAATCTCAGCGCAATCAGAGTTATGGATCTCCGGATATTTAAGAAATGGTTTTTTGCCAAATCTGGGGAACGTGAAACAGAAGAGAACGGAGAGGGAGATCCAATCTCGGAGGGGGCTCCCGCCTCTCCGCCGCCATGGAAGCCATGGACCAGAGGGGGAACTCTCCTCCCATCTAGGGGGGAGTCCAAGGAAGAAGAAGAAGGAGGGGGGCTCTCTCCCCCTCTCTCCCGGTGGCACCGGAGTGCCGTCGGGGCAAGGATCGTGACGGCGATCTACATCAACAATCTTTACCGTCAACACCAACTTTCTCCCCCTCTATGCAGCGGTGTAACACCCCTTCTCCCCGCTATAATCTCTAGTTAAACATGGTGCTCAACTCCATATATTATTTCCCAATGATCTATGGCTATCTTATGATGTTTGAGTAGATTCGTTTTGTCCTGTGGGCTAATCATGATCTTGGTTGGTATGAGTGTATATTTTATTTATGGTGTTGTCCTACGGTGCCCTCCGTGTCACGCAAACAGAGGGGTCCCCGCTGTAGGGTGTTGCAATATGTTCATGATTCGCTTATTGTCAGTTGCGGGAGTGATAGAAACCTAAACACGGATAAGTGGGTTGTTGCATATGGGAGTAAAGAGGACTTGATACTTAATGCTATGGTTGGGTTTTACGACCTTAATGATCTTTAGTAGTTGTGGATGCTTGCTAGAGTTCCAATCATAAGTGCATATGATCCAAGTAGAGAAAGTATGCTAGCTCATGCCTCTCCCTCATATAAAATTGCAAGAATGATTACCGGTCTAGTTATCGATTGCCTAGGGACAAATGAATTTCTTGTTGACAAAAGCTATCTACTTTTATTACCTTGCATTTTATTCGTAGTTTTATTCTCGCAAAGTACTAGTAGTTTTATTTTTGCAAAATAGTTTCATACTTGTTCTAGGTAAAGCAAACATCAAGTGCGCATAGAGTTGTATCGGTGGTCGATAGAACTTGAGGGAATATTTGTTCTGACTTTAGCTCCTCATTGGGTTCGACACTCTTATTTATCGAAAAAGGCTACAAACGATCCCCTATACTTGTGGGTTATCAAGACCTTTTTCTGGCCCCGTTGCCGGGGAGCAATAGCGTGGGGTGAATATTCTCGTGTGTGCTTGTTTGCTTTATCACTAAGTAGTTTTTATTTTGTGTTCTAAGTTGTTCTCTATCTTTAGTTACGGATATGGAACACGAAACACCAAAAAAATTAGTTGTACTTGCTACTCATGGAGATGGGGAACCTCCTAAAACCCTTGTTGCTCGTTATGTCAAAAATATTGTGCAATACTTTGATAATCCTGAGAAAACCCCATTCAACTTGATAATGGGAGACACGTTGGATCAACGTGAATATTTTAGGGATTATCGCTTGACACAAAAATGGAAACTGTTATGGGATCAAATTCATATGTTGAAATTGTATGCTTGGAATCTATGCTCTAGATAAGATTATACTTGTTGCTATAGGATGAAGGCTCCACACCTTCCCTTTTTATGCAAATTTAGCGATAATGTAACCTTGGCTTCTTATGCTAATGGTATATGTGATTACTATGATGTGGAACCAATAGAAGAATTTGTTGCTTTTAAGGGTGCTTATGAATTTCAATCTTTGTTTGAAAAGTATGAAGATTTTGATGATTCAGTTTATAGACCTGAAAATTTTGCTATACTTAAATATAGTTATGAGAATTATAAATACAAATCCGATATTGATGTATTTATTAAGAAAGTCTTCGCTGTCCAAGAAGAGACTAATATTTTGCAGGAGTCTATGGAAGAAGGAGTTGATGAAACCGTGAGTTCATTGGATGAAGAAGATGATGAGGAGAGTGAAGAACAAACGGAGGAAGAACGGATTAGCTACTCGTACCCACCTTCTAATGAGAGTAACTCTTCAACTCATACATTGTTTAATGCCCCTTCGTGCTTACCGAAGGATGAATGCTATGATAATTGTCATGATCCCGTTGATTCATTTGAAATATCTGTCGGTGTTCTGGGAACCAGGGTACCCAGACTTGCCTGCCTGCGGCCCACGGCGTGGCTCCATCAAGGGCCTGGTACGGCCCATCTACAAGACTATCAAGACAAGACACTCGCGAGGGGCCAAGCCTCATGAGGCGGATGATGTCAAGACCTCCCGAGGGAGCGGCCTCCCCAGGCTGCCTCCTGAGGAGCGGAGATTTCTATGTAGGTACCCAACCTCAGGAGGTTGCGATGACGCAAGCCATGATGACCAAGGCCAGGCGGGTGCCAGCGGGCGCAGAGGAGGCAGTTTTCCTCTTTAGTGCTAAGGAGGCAAGGACAGACGCGGGTTCCCAAGGAATCTGGCAAAGGTTTCCATTCCAGCGCTGCAAGACCAAAACCGCCAGAACGGCAGGACGAATGTCATCGTCGAGCCCTCTGCTGCGTCATGACCAGAGGCTTTCCAGGCGAAGACCACCTTTCATCAGGATAAGATGTACTACTTGTCCCCTTTCAAATTGGCCACTGTGGGATCCCTTCCCGTCTATGATTTGGGGGAAGAGGACCGAGGCCATAATAAAGATAGGTTAGCCACCACCATAGAGAGGGATCCAAACCTCGTCGACTCATTCTCATCCCCGAGCACTCGCGAGGTCATTCATCCACTGTACTAGTTCATCCTCAGCCCCTCGTGAGGCCAATCCACCACAAAGCAGGAGTAGGGTTTTACACCACAAGATGGCCCGAACCTAGGTAAACTGCCGTGTTCATCTTCTTCTTTGTTCGTGTGAATCGAGCTAGGTCTGGGGGTGACGAGTAGGCGGGCTTGAGAGGTTGAGTTCTTTGCACACTCCCCAGAGTTCGAACCTTTCTTGGGTCTGCGGAGCCCTGAATCCGACATTTGGTGCGCCAGGTAGGGGCGTGTCGAAGCCTCTCCTCCACCATTCATTCCGCCGTTGTTCTGTCACTCCTATGGCTGACGCTCGCCGTGTTCATGCCGAGCGCCGGGCTGCTCGCGTTGCCCAGACGGCGCCTGTGGGCAACGACGCTCCTCGCTGCTCTGCCTCCCCAGCGGCTAACGCAGCCACTGACCCTGCTGCTCGTGAACAGCAAGATTCGTTGCTGCTACCATCCGTGCAGCACGATGGCCGCACCGCAACTCCATCACCCACTCCGGCCAAGGCGTCGTCTTCTCATGTTCATCGCGGGCTGGCAAACGCGTAGGCTCCGCTGCTCATGGCGCGAGAGCTTCTGCGTTATCGCCCGGCCAACGACCTCTACGATGACTGGCTCGGCCGCATCGCCGAGCTCGTCAACGCCGCCGGTGAGGCCCCTGCACCGTCCCGTTCGCCCCGTCACCCGCTGTCCCTGGCGGGTGATGTGGCTCACGGCGCCCCTGCTCCTCCTCCTCTGCATGGTGCGGATCCCGAGCCCAGGCGAGAGGCACCCCAACACGACCCGCTGCGCAGGGCGCTGGCGCACGATGAAGAAAGCTGCCAGGTGGTGCAGCGGCCCCAAGGAGAAGCGCGCGCGCTTCCAGCACCACCGCGTCAAGACCGCGTGCCGCTGGAGGCGGTAGCGCGCGGGCACCAAGATCAAGCTCCCCCCGTACGACCGGCACCTGTGAGTGTGGCAGGCTGCCGTGCTTTCACCCCGGAGCTGCGCCGTGTTGTTTGGCCCGTCAAGTTCAAGCCGGATCTGCCTCCATGCTACGACGGCAACCCCGACCCCACTGAGTTTCTCCAGCTCGACGAGCTGAGCATCAAGGCGGCGAACGGCAACGACAAGGTCATGGCGAACTGGTTCCCCATGGCCCTCAAGGACAGCGCGCGTTCTTGGCTCCTGAACCTCCTGGTGGGGTCGATCTCCTCCTGGGACGAGCTACACGAGCCCTTCATCGTCAACTTCCAGGGCACTCGCGACCGTGCTCCTACAGCAGGCAACCTGTGGCGCATAAAGCACCAGCCGGGCAAGACCTTGCACAAGTACATACAGCGCTTCATGAACGTTCGCCTCAAGATCCCGAAGGTATCGGACAAGAACATCATCACGGCGTTCTCTGATGGCGTCCGGGACATCAAGATGAAGGAGGAGCTCGCCATCCACGAGGACTTGTGTTCCGCTCTAGAGATATTCAACATGGCAACCAGATGCGCGAGGGCCGAGGAAGGTTGCCTCTCCCTCCTGGAGCTTCCGGAGGTCGATCCTGAAGACAAGAAGGCCAACGCTAAGGAAGTGAAGCGTAAGGGCCCCGCCGTGCTGGCCGTCGAGCCCAAGAGGAAGCATGGTCGTGATCATGATGAGCCTCCCAGGGGCAACCGCCCGTTCTGCGTCTTCCACAACGTCCATAGGCACAACACCAACGACTGCCAGGAGCTCAGGGCAATCTGCGACGGGCGCCTTGGCCGCCGCCCCGAGCGCAGCGACCACGGCTACAGCCACGGGGGAGGCCACGGTGGAGGCCGCTGGGACAACCATGACCCCCGCCAGGACTGGCGCAACCAACCCCGTGAGGACCACTGGCAGGGCCAGCCTCGTGAGGGCCCTTGGCGGGACCAGCCTCGTGAGGATCGCCCCCAGGGCAATGCCGGCCTCCCTCCGCTGCTGCCACCGCCAAGGAGAAACGACGACAACTGCCTAGATGATGGGGCTGGGGGCTTCCAAGAGCCTCGTGTGATCGCCTGCATCCTGGGCGGCGCTCAGGCTCCCGCCTCTCATCGCATCTTCAAGCAGTTCACTCATGAGGTGAATGCGGCCCTCCCCAAGCTCGAGGCGTCGCGCCCCCTCAGGTGGTCCAAGCACCCCATCACCTTTGACTCCATGGACCAACTCAAGTGCTCGACCGTCGCTGGCGCGCTCCCGATGCTCTGCACGCCAACCATCAGCAACGTCCTTTTCACCAAGACCCTCCTCGACGGTGGCGCGGGGCTCAACGATCTTTCGGTTGAGACGTTTGAGACACTCCAAGTACCATATGGCCAACTTCTGCCCACCAAGCCTTTCTCAGGGGTGACCCATGGCTCCACTGTTCCCATAGGGCAGATTCACTTCCCTGTCACCTTCGGCAAACGCGACAACTACCACACCGAGCTCATTGACTTCGATGTCGCCCACATCCGCCTCCCTTACAATGCCATCCTCGGGTATCCGGCTCTCACCAAGTTCATGGCAGCAACTCACCACAGCCACAATGTCCTCAAGATGCCAGGGAGTGGCGGCATCATCACGGTCGCCTGCGACAAAAAGGATGCAATGTGCTCCCTCGAGCGCGCCTACCAGGCCGCGGCGGTCGAGAACTCAGATGGCAAGGGTGCCATCCTACCTCCTGAGGCCATCCCCAAGAAGAAGAAGAAGCTCCTCACAAAGGGCCGTCAGGAGGCTGGGGCGCCCGACAGTCATGCCTCAGGCCCCGCGCCCTCTGCTGGGGCGTCTTTCCCTCTCGCATAGGGAGGCGCGCCCGGCGCCCCCTGAGGATGGGCTCGGGGGCTCTCCTCTGGAGGGCCTCTTACATGACCAGCATGACGAGGGAGGCGTTCGGGCACCACGTGGAGGCGTGCTTCGATGCGCGCCTCCGTGACCAAGGCGCAAGGTGCGAGGCGCCGGCCTCTTAGGAGTTCATCACCAAGGCAATCAAAGAGCTTCAGGAGGCGTGACCCATGCGTGGCGAGCGTCGCCCCGCACCATCCAGTGAAGCTGCCGCCCCTGACGTGGGCGGCGAGCTGCGCGTCTGCGTCAACATCCCAGGCCTCAACAGGGCTGCTTTGCAGGACCTCTTCTGGCCATCCCACGTCGACCGGAGCGGGAGCTGCCCCTGCAGCTATGTCTGCATGCCATTCGGCCTACTGAAGGTGGCCGCCTCGTACCAGCGCCTCATGCAAGGAGCCTCGGCGGCTCACGAGGCCAGGCGCCAGGTGGTCCTGACGGAGGAGGTGCCAGACCCTCGCGAGCCCCCCGAACCGGTCGGCTCGTGAGGAGCGATCCCTACAGTAGGCATCTTCAGCTACTCCAACGCTTCCACAACAATGGTGCCAGGTGACTTTTTGGTTTGTTCAACTGAGGGCACCCCTCGGGCTGCATCATCCTCAGGCTGCTAGGGCCCGACCCCGTAGCTGTATCGTTTTGCGCATGTATCAGAACTGGCTTTGCCTTCATGAGTTTCCTAAGTATCTCAACTGCCTGTCCGGTGCCTCGTCACTATGATGTCGCTGCGCCCTCGCGAACCCGCCCGTGACCGCCTCATGATTAAGGACTGGCACGGCGTCTGTGCTCGGGTTCGTCCCTGCAGCATCGACAAACCCAAGCGACCGAGCTCTGTCCCGCGGGCCAGCTCCCATGCGCGTCACCTCCCGTGGTCCTTGGTGCCTTGTTCTCACATGAGCTAATCGCGTGTGGGCAAGTGTGGCGCATGGCCTGGTTCGTACAACCGCAGTTCGGCGCGTCGCCGCAGCGGGAGCCGCGCGTCGGCTATTTTTTCCATGGGATCGTTGCATGAGAAGACTTGGCATGGCGTCTGTGCTCGGGTCCGTCCCTGCAGCGTCGATAAAACCAATGGCTAAGCTCTGTCTGGCGGGTCGGTCCCGTTCACGTCACCTCCTGGGGTCATTGGTGCCCGGCCTTCTCATGCGATAACCTCCATAGGGGCATTCAGCGTAGGACCCCCCATCGCCCCGCAGGTTTCTTACGCGTGCCCCATGCCGCAAAAATCAGGCGCAACCCGCCTTGAGGTAGGGCCTCATGAGTCCCGCGCTGGCTCATGAGTGCCCAGATACACCTCCTCCAGTTCTGCCGTGCTAGCCACGCGTACGAACGGGGCTGTACATGCCCCAGAGTCTCCCCCGGCGGGAACTCCCACCCACGTACCAGTGGAAGCCCCATGCTCCACACTGGCGGACGACACGGTCGAGGAGCGACTATGCCCACGTACCAGTGGAAGCCCCATGCTCCGCGCTCGAGGATGACACGGTCGAGGAGCGACTATGCCCACGCACCAGTGGCAGCCCCATGCTCCGCGCTGGCGGACGATACGGTCGAGGAGCGACTATGCCCAGGATAAAGTGGAAGCACCATGCTCCGCGCTGGTGAATGAACAACTGAGGGCGCCCTCACGGCCGCACCAACCTCAGGATAGCCTCTCGGCTCTACGACCAGCAGCACCCCATAGCTTCCCCCTCGGGAGGAACGCGCGAGGGGGCTAGACATGGGGGTTGTGCTCAGGCCCCGCCTGGCACACGCTACCCTACCAGGTCCGGGTACCTGGTCTTCTCGTGTTCCCCCCACACGAAAGCTGGTGGTCAAAGGTATGAGGGCTGCTCGAACGTCAAGGGGGACCTCCTGAGCATCGCGACTCAGGGGCCTCACTGGTCACGTAGCCCCTCGCCCCTTGGTGTCATCCAGGTGATCCGGACGCCCCAACGGCGGTCGAGGTATGCGCGGGGATGGGCCCTGCCGACACAGAGCGCGAAGTCCTACACCCCGGCGTCCACGTTTCCTTCATGAGGGCTGCTCGCACGTCAAAGGGGACCTCCTGAGCATCACGACTCAGGGGCCTCACTAGTCACATAGCCCCTCGCCCCTTGGTGTCGTCCTGGTGATCTGGACGCCCCAACGGCGGTCGAGGTATGCGCGGGGCTGGGCCCTGCCGACACAGAGCACAAAAGCAAGCATGAATGAAACTTGGCGCAATAAGGAAACTGCGAAGTCCTAATAATTATTACAAGCACAAATTGTTCCACAAGCTTAAACAGAAGTCTTACGCCTCCACGAGGCACAGTAAATGTTGCAGGGTAAAACTAAGAAGGGACGCCACTGCCGCCACCTACCCTGCTCGTTAGAAGCCTCTCGTCGACAACGCTGCCGCCATCCTCACCGCTTTTGACTCCTGCTGCTGGAGCCTCAGAGATGGGAACACAGAGGAACTTCCCCAGTAGTGCGTCCACCTGGTCCCTCATGGCCTTTGCGGCAGCGTCACACGACTCAAGTGCCACCGGGTCAATCACGGCATTGAGGTCGAAGCCGGGGTCCTGGAGGTAGAGGTGGCTGAAGACGCGCGTCGCGGCCGTGGTGAAGGGCGAGCGGCACTCCACCTCCAGGAAGGAGTCCACCGCAGCGGCGACACCCTTGAGCGCCTCGGCAAGCTTGGGGAGGAGCCCTGCAAGACCATCTTCAGGAATCGCCAACGGCTCTTTGTACCCTCCCCCGTGGATGGAGCGCAGCGCCTTGCAGAACCCGAGCTCGAGGGCTAGGAAGGTTTCGCGGTCCATGGCCGCCTTCTTCTCCGTGGCAATGAGGGCTCTCTCCCTGACCTCCAGCTGGGTTGCCACCTCGGAGGTGTGCTTGGCATGGGCTTCCTGGGTGTCGTCCACCTCCTTCTTCAGTGCGTCAAGGCGGCCACGCATCGCGGCCTGGTCGGTGGTCCCCTGGGCCAACTCGGCGTCTCTGTTGGTGAGCTTCGCTTCGTGGCCCTTCAGGTCCTCCTCCTGCTGCTGGAGCCTTTGGCTGAGCGAGGCTTGTTCCTCCTGAAGGGCCTTCAGCTTGGCCTTCGCCTCGGCGTGGCGCTCTTCGGCTGACGCGGCACTCGCCAACGCTACATCACGAGCCTCCTTGGCTTCGGCGGCCTCCTTCCTGCCCTCGGCGGCAGCAGCCTCGGCCCAGCCCCACGGTGTCTTAACGGACGTGTCGGCCTCGAGCCACCCAGAGAGGAGCCCCATGCGCTCCCTAGCGAGGCACCTGTCGGCGTCTTGAAGGTCCGCCCGGAGACGACCGAGCACAACATAGGCCTCGTCCAGAGCCTCGGGCTTGACCAAGGGGCCGCAGTTCGCGAGCGTGAGGATCGAAGGAGAAGGTGGCATGAGCGCAGCGGGATGTTCTCCGGCTTCGGAGGGGCTGGCAAGGTCTGCTTGTGTCGTCGCGGGTGCAGAGCCTGGCGCGGGCGCAACGGGCGTGGCCGGCTCCGCGGCCTGCTAGCCCACTGGGCCAGCTTCTCCCGAGGCGGCGTCATCACGTCCTGAGAAGCCCGCTCCGTTGTGAGGAGACGGGGGATGGTCTCCCCCGCCTGTGCCGATGGCGCAGCGGCTGTAGCAAGAAGGGGCGCCTCCGGGGCTTGAGCTCCTTCCTTCCTCTTCTTCGCCACGGCACCCATCCTGGCCACCAGGGGGGAAGCGCTGTGAGCACAGTATGATGTGCTGGACAAAAACAAGGTAAGGTACTTACTCGTCGGGGGCAATGTACGCCCTCTTCCTGGCCAGGGTAGGGGCACCCCCGCTATTCCTGGTCGCGGCTTTCATCGCGCTTGGGGAGTGGGCGGGGCGCTCTTCGGCAGTCTTCGGCGTGGCATCGCTGCTTGGCGAGGCTGAGGCGCTGCCCTGAAGGAGGGGTGCCCCCAGCCTTTCTTCGGTGTTGCCTGGCCTGGCCTTAGGAGGGCCCGGGGAGTGGCCCCGGACCTCATGATGACCCCGGTGGAGCATGGGGATTCCACGGCCGGGGGCTCGATGGCGTCGTCGTCATTTGCGAGGCCGCGGAGGAGCTTGCTCTAGGACGGGGGAGAGATCTCCGCCACGTCGTCCTTCGTCACCTCCGAGTCCTCCTCGCCTTCCTCGCCTGCGTTGTCGCCAGAAGACACCAGCACCGGGGAGTTGGGGAGCTCAGGCGGCACGAGCCCCAGCTCGTTGAAGACGGGCATGGCGGCGACCAGCGCCTCCCTGTCGGCACGACGGAACAGCGATGCGTAGGCCTCTGGGAGGTCTCCCGGCTCGCCCTCGAGTAGGGTGTTCATGGCCTTGTCCAGCTCCTCACCCGTCAAGCTCCCCGAGCGCAGCCGGATGTTGTCCTCTGCGCCCTGGAACTCCCACATGGGGCGCGTGTGCGCCTGGAGCGGGGCCAGATGCTGCGTTAGGAACTCCTTGACGAGCATGCCTCCCGTCAGCGCCCTGTCCTCCATGTTTGTGGTCATCTTCCTCAGGACGGGCGCAGCCCGGGGGTCGGAGAATTTCTTGTGACCCCACCCGTCAAGCTTGTCCGGTAGTTGGGTTGGCAGTTCCAGCCGCGCGTGGAGGCCCTTGGTGTCCTTGAAGACCCACCGGCACCAGAAGTTGTCCACCGTCTTTCCGGCCCTCATGAGCAGGTTGTTCTTGTGGACCGTGACGAAGGACACACAGCCGGAGCGCTGGGCCGGATCGTGCAGTCGCAGGTAGAAGAAGTGCCGGAGGAGCGGAACGGAGGGCCTCACGCCCACGAATGCCTCACAGTAGAAGGCAAAGATGGACAGGAGAAGAATGGAGTTGGGCTAAAGGTGCAGGGCCTGAACCTGGTTGTGGTCGAGGACGGCGGTGAAGAATCTAGAAAAGGTGGGACGAGCCCCGCAAAGACGCGGTGGAGGAAGAAGGGGTAGAACGTCTACACCAAGGTCCTTTGCTCGGCGGAGCCGGCCAGGAGGATGGTCTCATTCCACTCATTGTCGACGCTCGCCGTCAGCAGGAGCACGGCGGCAAGGTGTTTCTCCTCGGTGATGGAGGATGTGCCGAGGGCCGGCGCAGGAGAGGAGGAGGAACTTGCGGCCGGCGCGGCAGGCTTCGCTTTCCCGGACGCCATTCGTGAGATCTTGAAGAAAGGGGGAAGAGCGCGGCCGGATTTGGAGATGTTCTCGGTTGGGAGAAAAGGGATCTAGAGCAAGGCGAAGGGAGAGCAATGATGGCTCGATAGCAGGTGATAGCCTTTTGCCAGCCTGGGTAGTTGCCAAGGTGACATGGGAAAGCGGAGACGCCCATGTCCCATCAAGCGTCATGCGTCAGCCTGGCCCGCAGGTGGTTGGGGCCCGCGGTGCTTCGCCCTAGCCCTTTAGCTTCGCCTCGAAGCCAAGTCCGAGCGTGCCTTGGGCCCGGGGGCTACTGTCGACATTCTGGGAACCAGGGTACCCAGACTTGCCTGCCTGCGGCCCACGGCGTGGCTCCATCAATGGCCTGGTACGGCCCATCTACAAGACTATCAAGACAAGACCCTCGCGAGGGGCCAAGCGTCGCGAGGCGGACGACGCCAAGACCTCCCGAGGGAGCGGCCTCCCCAGGCTGCCTCCTGAGGAGCAGAGATTTCTATGCAGGTACCCAACCTCAGGAGGTTGCCATGACACAAGCCATGACGACCAAGGCCAGGCGGGCGCCAGCGGGCGCAGAGGAGGCAGTTTCCTCTTTAGTGCTATGGAGGCAAGGACAGACGCAGGTTCCCAAGGAATCTGGCAAAGGTTTTCATTCCAGCGCTGCAAGACCAAGACCGCCAGGACGGAAGGACGGATGTCATCGTTGAGCCCACTGCTGCGTCATGACCAGAGGCTTTGCAGGCGAAGACCACCTTTCGTCAGGATAAGATGTACTACTTGTCCCCTTTCAAATTGGCCACCGTGGGATACCTTCCCGCCTACGATTTGGGGGAAGAGGACCAAGGCCATTATAAAGATAGGTTAGCCACCACCATAGAGAGGGATCCGAACCTCGTTGACTCATTCTCATCCCCGAGCACTCGTGAGGTCGTTCATCCACTGTACTAGTTCATCCTCAGCCCCTCGTGAGGCCAATCCACCACAAAGCAGGAGTAGGGTTTTACACCACAAGGTGGCCCGAACCTGGGTAAACTGCCATGTTCATCTTCTTGTTTGTTCGTGTGAAGCGAGCTAGGCCTGGGGGCGACGAGTAGGCAGGCTTGAGAGGTTGAGTTCTTCGCACACGCCCCAGAGTTCGAACCTTTCTTGGGTCTGCGGAGCCCTGAATCCGACAATATCCCTTTTTGATGAACTTGATGCTTGCTATGCTTGTGGCCATGATGCCAATATGAATGATGCTTATGAACTTGCTATAGCTCCTTATGTTAAAAATGAAATTGTTGCTATTGCACCAATACATGATAGTCCTATTATCTTTTTGAATTCTCCAAACTACACTATATCGGAGAAGTTTACTCTTATTAAGGATTATATTCATGGGTTGCCTTTTACCGTTGCACATGATGATTTTGATGAATATAATATGCATGTGCTTGCTGCTCCTACTTGCAATTATTATGAGAGAGGAACTACATCTCCGCCTCTCTATGTTTCCAACACGATAAAATTGCAAGAAACTGCTTATGCTATGTATTGGCCTTTACTTGATGTGCATGAATTGTTCTTGTATGACATGCCGATGCATAGAAAGAGAGTTAGACTTCGTCATTGCATGATATATGTTGCTTTGTGCTCACTACTAAATGCCAAATCATTGTAAATTAAAATTGGCTTTGATATACCTTGGGATCCGGGTGGATTCATTACTTGAGCACTTTATGCCTACCTTAATGGCTTTAAAGAAAGCGCTGCCAGGGAGACAACCCGAAAGTTTTAGAGAGTCATTTTATTCTGTTGAGTGCTTTTATAAAGTTTAAAAACAAAAAATATAGAGGGTAACCTAAAAACTTTTTCAAAAAGAGAAACGATTGAAAGGTGATGCATTGGTGAAGTGAGGGTCGACCTTGAACAGTTGTGTTCATGCTCATGGAAACAATGTAAAATTTTCATGGAAATTTCTCACAAAAATAATTATCCCCTTGTACAAATCCATTGTATTATAAAAATAATGTGCCAAGATTTGCCTTTAGGATGATTAGATTGCTTGTTGGTATGTGCGGTGCAAAAACAGAAACTTTGGCTGTAGTGCGTGATTTTACATTTTTTTACTGGAATGTCAAAATTTTCTGAAACACTTTGCACAGTATTGCTATACAAATTTTTTATTTTTTCCTAATTTTTCAGAATTTTTAGAGTTACAGAAGTATGGTGAATGTTCATATTACTACAGACTGTCCTGTTTAAGACAGATTCTGTTTTTGATGCATTGTTTTGCTCATTTTGATGAAACTATCGATTGTATTGGTGGTATAAGCCATGGAAAAGTTATATTACAGTAGCTACAATTCAAAAACAAAATATTAACTGGTTTGCAACAGTACTTAAAGTAGTGATTTGCATTATTATACTAACGGATCTCACGAGGTTTCTGTTGAGTTTTGTGTGGATGACGTGATAAAAGATCGAGGAGGTCTCGATATGAGAAAAAGGAGGAGAGGCAAGAGCTCAAGCTTGGGGATGCCCAAGGAACCCCAAGTAAATATTCAAGGAGACTCAAGCGTCTAAGCTTGGGGATGCCCTGGAAGGCATTCCATCTTTCTTCAACAAATATCGGTATGTTTTCGTCTTCGTTTCGTTCATGTGACATGTGTGAATCTTGGAGCGTCTTTTGTGTTTAGTTTTCATTTTTATTTTATGCACCATGCTGGTATGAGATAGTGTATGGTTGATTTATAGAATTCTCATTGCACTTCACTTATATCTTTTGAGTATGGCTTTATAGAATGCTTCATGTGCTTCATTTATATCTTGGATTGCCTGTATCTCTTCACATAAAAAACCGTTGTTTGTACAATGCCCTTTTGCTTCACATATATTTGTTAGAGCATGGTCTTTTGTAGAAAGAATTAAACTCTCTTGCTTCACTTATATCTATTTAGAGAGTCAACGGGAATTGGTCAATTGCATGGTTAGTCATAAAATCCTACATAAAACTTATGGATCACTGAATATGATATGTTTGATTCCTTGCAATAGTTTTGCGATATAGAGATGATAATATGTGGGAGGTACTAGTAAACGGTTGTGGTTAGTAAGAATATTGGTGTTAAGGTTTGTGATTCCCGAAGCATGCACGTATAGTCTCTCGTTATGCTATGAAGTTGGAGCATGATTTATTATTGATTGTCTTCCTTATGAGTGGCGGTCGGGGATGAGCGATGGTCTTTTCCTACCAATCTATCCCCCTAGGGGCATGTGTAGTAGTACTTTGCTTCGAGGGCTAATAAACTTTTGCAATAAGTATATGAGTTCTTTATGACTAATGTGGGTCCATGGATTATGCGCACTCTTACCTTTCCCCAATTTGCTAGCCTCTACGGTACCGTGCATTACCCTTTCTCACCTCGAGATGTGGTGCAAACTTCGTTGGTGCATCCAAACCCCATGATATGATACGCTCTATCACACATAAGCCTTATTATATCTTCCTCAAAACAGCCACCATACCTACCTATTATGGCCTTTCCATGGCCATTCCGAGATATATTGCCATGCAACTTCCACCGCCTCCGTTTTGATGACTTGAGCATTCATTGTCATATTGCTCTTAATGATCATAAGATAGCTAGCATGATATTTCCATGGCTTGTCCATTTTTTTGATATCGTTGTTACGCTAGATCATTGCACATCCTGGTACACTGCCAGAGGCATTCATATAGAGTCATACTTTGTTCTAGGTATCGAGTTGTAATTTTTATTTCTTTTGAGTTGTAAGTAAATAGAAGTGTGATGATCATCATTATTCATTATTAGAGCATTGTCCCAGTGAGGAAAGGATGATGGAGACTATGATTCCCCCACAAGTCGGGATGAGACTCCGGACAAAGAGAGAGAAAAAAATTAAAAAAAGAAAAAAAGAGAGAGAAGGGGCATTGTTACTATCCTTAACCACACTTGTGCTTCAAAGTAGCACCATGTTTTTCATATAGAGAGTCTCCTATTTAGTCACTTTCATATACTAGTGGGCATTTTTCATTATAGAACTTGACTTGTATATTCTGATGGTGGGCTTCCTCAAATGCCCGAGGTCTTCATGAGCAAGCAAGTTGGATGCACACCCACTTAGTTTTCATATTGAGCTTTCATACACTTATAGCTCTTAGTGCATCCGTTGCATGGCAATCCCTACTCCTTGCATTGATATCAATTGATGCGCATCTCCATAGCCCGTTGGTTAGCCACATCGATGTGAGACTTTCTTACTTTTTTTATCTTCTCTATATTTACCCCTATCATCATACTCTATTCCACCCATAGTGCTATATCCATGGCTTGTGCTCATGTATTGCATGAGGGTTGAAAAAGCTGAAGCTCGTTCAAAAGTATGAACCAATTGCTCGGCTTGTCATCAGGGCTGTACATGATAAATACTTTGTGTCGAGAAGACAGAGCATGACAAGACTATATGATTTTGTAGGGATAGCTTTCTTTAGCGTTGATATTATGAAAGACGCGATTGTTTGTTGGGATGCCTGAGTATTAATGTCTTTATATCAAATTATAGACTATTGCTTTGAATCACTTATGTCTTAATATTCATGCCATGATTAGACATATGATCAAGATTATGCTAGGTAGCATTCCACATCAAAAATTATCTTTTTTATCATTTACCTACTCGAGGACGAGCAGGAATTAAGCTTGGGGATGTTGATACGTCTCCCTCGTATCTATAATTTTTGATTGTTTCATGCCAATATTATCCAACTTTCACATATTTTTGGCAACATTTTATATGATTTATTGGACTAACCTATTGATCCAGTGCCTAGTGCCAGTTCCTGTTTTTTGCATGTTTTTTGTTTCGCAGAATATCCATATCAAACGAAGTCCAAACATGATAAAAATTTACGGAGAATTATTTTGGAATATATGTGATTTTTGGGACGTGGAATCAACACAAATGAGGGCCCACAGCCCCCAACATACACCAGGGCGTGCCCCAGGGGCCAGGCATGCGGTGGTGGGTTGTGCTCACCTCATACGTCAGTTGGGGCTCTACTTCGGGTGCAAGGAAGCTTATATCCAAAAAAATGTGTTAAAATCTCAGCGCAATCGGAGTTACGGATCTCCGGATATTTAAGAAACGGTTTTCGGCCAGATCTGGGGAACGCGAAACAGAAGAGAACAGAGAGGGAGATCCAATCTCGGAGGGGCTCCCGCCCCTCCGCCGCCATGGAAGCCATGTACCAGAGGGGGAACTCTCCTCCCATCTAGGGGGGAGTCCAAGGAAGAAGAAGAAGGAGGGGGCTCTCTCCCACTCTCTCCCGGTGGCGCCGGAGTGCTGCCGGGGCAAGGATCTTGACGGCGATCTACATCAACAATCTTTACCGTCAACACCAACTTTCTCCCCCTCTATGCAGTGGTGTAACACCCCTTCTCCCCGCTGTAATCTCTAGTTAAACATGGTGCTCAACTCCATATATTATTTCCCAATGATATATGGCTATCTTATGATGTTTGAGTAGATTCGTTTTGTCCTGTGGGCTAATCGTGATCTTGGTTGGTATGAGTGTATATTTTATTTATGGTGCTGTCCTATGATACCCTCCGTGTTGCGCAAATGGAGGGGTCCCCGCTGTAGGGTGTTGCAATATGTTCATGATTCGCTTATTGTCGGTTGCGGGAGTGACAGAAACCTAAACACGGATAAGTGGGTTGTTGCGTATGGGAGTAAAAAGGACTTGATACTTAATGCTATGGTTGGGTTTTATGACCTTAATGATCTTTAGTAGTTGCAGATGCTTGCTAGAGTTCCAATCATAAGTGCATATGATCCAAGTAGAGAAAGTATGTTAGCTCATGCCTCTCCCTCATATAAAATTGTAAGAATGATTACTGGTCTAGTTATCGATTGCCTAGGGACAAATGACTTTCTTGTTGACAAAAGCTATCTACTTTTATTACCTTGCATTTTATTCGTAGTTTTATTCTCGCAAAGTACTCGTAGTTTTATTCTTGCAAAATAGTTTCATACTTGTTCTAGGTAAAGCAAACGTCAAGTGTGCGTAGAGTTGTATCGGTGGTCGATAGAACTTGAGGGAATATTTGTTCTGCCTTTAGCTCCTCGTTGGGTTCGACACTCTTATTTATCGAAAAAGGCTACAAACGATCCCCTATACTTGTGGGTTATCACACTCCCCCAAGCGTGGTGGGCGCGGCCTCGGGCGGGGTGGTGTCGTCAGCACCTCCGGACGCGCGTGAGGATTCGCAACTGGTTTGCCGGGATGAGCCGCTGTCGTCTTCCGTAGCACCCGACAAGGCTCCGGCATCATCATGGCCCCCTGAGCTGGGGATCACCAAAAAGGGTTGTCCCGGGGGCCCTCGTGACCCTCCAGAAGCGGTCCCCACTGATCGAAGCGCAGCATCGCCCCCGCTAGTGCCACCTTGTTCTGATAGCGATACAAGGGAAGCCCCGCCTCGGGAGGCTCGGCCGCTACCGCGCCTGTCAGAGTGTGAAGCACCCCGCTCAGCACCTCAGGAGGCAGGCTGACTGTACTCGGTCACATCGGGTCCTCCGGGCCAGTGAAAGCCCACATCGAGCGGGAGTGGCGCTGAAGGGGAGCGATGTACCAGCGAAGGAACTCCCTCACAACCGTGACCACTGTCACTCTCGTGGCCCTCAGGTCAGCCAGCCTCTTCCACACCCGTGCCAATCTAAGATCGGTGAGCCTCTCGTGCCCCCATCCGGAGCTCCTTATTGCCGAGGATGTCAGAGGCTGTAGTAGGGTACTGAATTGAGTTGCATCCATGTACACCCATTACCGCCTGAAGCCCTCCATCTCATGGGTGAGCTTCATGTCGGTGCCCTCGCCTGTCGTTTCCTCCACAATGCAGAGTGAGGCGCACCCGAAACATTGGTTCACAGCGGTCAGTCGTAGACTGAAGAAGTGGCAAAGCAGCACCACTGAGGGGGCACACCCATGAAGGCCTCACATAGGAAGGCAAAGGAAGAAAGGAGAAGGATGGAGTTCAGCTCAAGGTGCAGCGAGTGGACCTGGTAGTGAGAGAGGACAGCGATGAAGAAATCGAAGAACGATGGCAGCAAGCCGGCGAAGAACGCGGGAAGGTGAAGGGCGATGGTGGTGGTGTCGAGCTCAGCGGAAGGGCGAGAAGCTGGCCAGATTTGGCTAGCCCCCCACTCGTTGGAGGCAGCCGCGGTCATCGGAAGAACCTTGCCATGCCCCTTGGACTTGATGACCGTACACCTGCCTAGGGCAGGCTCCAGCGCCTCCTCCAGGGCTACCGCTGCTGTCGCCCTCCCCTTCCTACCAGGGGGCGCCATGGCAGCGTAGCCGGAACCAGGGCGATGAAGATCTGGTGGAAAAAGGAAGAATCATGCGCAAGAAGGAAGGCGCGGGAAGATGGATGCGCGCAAGGAGGCAGTGATGGCCTCGCACCATGCGCAGGCAGGCTTTATGTCAGCCGAGCGATTGCCGAGGCGTCGCTGGGAAGGTGGGGGCGTCCCACGTACCATCATGCGCCACATGTCGCGCCTGGCCCGCTGGCGGTTGGGGCCCACGCCTTTTCGCCCCCTAATTAGCAGAGGCGTGCGCGCCATGGGCCCGGGGGCTACTGTCGGGCCCATGGATCCCAAGGTATCCAGGCCCGTCTGCCTTCGGCCCAGGGCATAGCGCATGGCGAAGGCCCAATCAAAGGCCCATTGGCGGGCGCAATGAGCCAGACCCCTTGCAAGGCCCTCGCCTCCCGAGGCCCCCTCTCTAGAGAGCGGGCGAGCAGTCAAGACATAGCGGCATCACCCAGAGCCTCGCGAGGCAGCCTCCTGAGGTTGCTTCCCGAGGCACCTCCCTTAGGTGAGCAAGTCAAGGGTTGTTGAGCCCGGTCGCGCGGCCCTGAGCCCACCATGTGGGTGACACATGCGGCGACGAACGGCGGCAGAGGCCATGCCAGCCGACACGGATGAAGAAGATTTCCCCTTTTGTGCTAAGGGAGCAGGCGACCAGTCCAATTCCCAAAGCAACCCCCAAAGTTTGCCCGATCTGTGAAAGAAGACCGAAATGATGGGCACGCAGGGTGGAGGTCATTCCCGAGCCCACCGGCGCGTCATGGATGGAGGCATTGCAGGCGAAGACCGCCTTTTGTCAGGATAGACTGCGCCTTGTCCCCTTCAAACTTGCCGTTGTGTGGCAACCCTTCCGGCCAATGTTTTCGGGGAAGAGGACCAAGGCACTATAAGAGGAGGGCAAGGTGCCGTTGTAGAAAGGAGAGAGGGAACTAGAGCGAGAACCCTTGTACTCTTCACCTCCCGAGCAATCCCAACCAAGCAGGAGTAGGGTTTTACACCACAAGGTGGCCCGAACCTAGGTAACCATTGTGCCACCAGTTCACCCTCGCTAGCTCGCACTCGCGGCAGCCTCACCGTGTTTAGGTGTTGGTTAGGACGAAGCGGTAGAATGAGCTCACCCTAGTGTTCGAACCTTTGGGTCCCCGAAGCCCCGATTCCGACATTTGGCGCATCAGGTAAGGGTGCACTACCGTTCTTTCGTTTCGCTCCGCTCCACTCTGCCAGCGTGCCAAGCGTAGGGTAATTCGCCTAGCCCAGACTGAGCCTGCAGGCGCGCTGAAAGTGCAACTAATCCCCGGGTGGTTTTGGTAATTCATAACAACATATAGCTCATTGAACTAATATCCATTCAAGATAAATATTTCAGGAAGTTCAATGAATGGCATGACATGGACTAGAGACGTGGACCCCTCAAAATGCTAAGGACAAATATTGGCAAAAGCTAAAGACTCTTCATCTTTATTTTAGTGATCCAAAATCACATTGAGTCCATATAAAAGCCAATCTATACCTATATTAATTTGAGACTCCCTAAAAATTACCACGTTAATTAGATTTTACGAGCCGTTGATCTGGTGGGACCGAATTATTATGGTGCAGATTAATCCAATCTATATGAGGCTCTCTAGAAATTCCCACATTAATTAGATTTTACGAGCCATTAATTCAGTGGGACCGATTATTATGGTGTAGACCAATCCAATCTATATACCTATACTAATTAGAGACTTCAATTTAGTATTCAGATGTTAAATCTATGGTTCACGTGAAATCTACAACCGTGGTAACAGTCCTAGACATATACGATACATAGTCCTCCAATTCAGTTCCAACCCAATGTGAAGAAGTTGTACTAACGCATCTGCATCTAACCCTCACGGCCAAGGCTGATGCGTCCTTGGAATCGGAAAAAAAGAGGCTGATGCGTCCACTTTCATCTATCTCTCCTCCTCCTCCAGTCATCCATGATCCGCCGCCGGTCCCTCCTCCCGTACCATCACCGTGACATCTCTGTTTCCTCTTTGAGCTTGCGGAGACGAGAATATAATCCTCGGGCCTGTCTCCGATTGGTCTACCTCCCACTTCCTCCTCGATATGGCGAGGACGAGAGTCAAGTCCTCCGGCCATCCTCTGATTGTTTCGTGTTATACTGGAGGTCTGGAGCAAGGTGGAGAAGCCATCTTTGTTAGCACAACCTGCGTCATGGACTACTTCTGACGGAAGCGAGACGACGAAGCAACCAGACTTCCTTCGATTGTTCCGCTCGCCTACATTATCTCCTGCGTGTAGCTGCTGCAAACAACGCCAAAACATATGCAGGACATACACAGCAGCCAGCCGGCCAGAAAATAAATGTGCTCATGGGCGCGCGCATGGGCACACACACGAGGAATCCCTAGATGGCCACAGGTATGTAATGTGCATTGTGTTTTCTGTATTGCCTAGGTACATTAGTATATAGTCTTAGGTGAAAATTTCTCCTTTGTACTTACAGTACACATGTTGATAGCTTTTTGTTAATCTATAAGATGATTTTACTTCTTCATCTGCCATTCAGCATAGATATGGCTGCTGCTCCGGTTGGCACATGAGAAGATGGGCCTAATTAAGCTGTGTCGGTAGGGCATGGGAAAATAAATAGGTGAACCATTACTGTTAATATGGCAGATGGATAAAATGATTATCGCCAGGCTCTCTGAGTGTCTGTCGAATCATCGAACTGTTCATTGAAGCCTCTGCTCGCATACAATGATTACGTTAACGTTTCTGCTCCCAGCAGCACAAGAGGAGAGGGCGACTTGGAGGAAAGCTGAGAGGCGTGGCATGGAGAATTTGCAACAGCAGCGTTGGGAAACGGGTAGGGACGGGATGTTGATTGGGGGAGCTAGGGCGATCTGCCGCAAATACATCCGGGAGAGGTGATTGCATCATGTAGAGAGATCGACATTAGAAGTAATGGCCAATTTTTAAATAGTACGCGAGGACATGCAAGGGATACAGCTATAGTTCGATCTCTCCGTCGTCGAACGCGTAGTCCAAAGATTCTAAATCTCTGGTCTGATAAACCTATTTTTTCTGTTAGGCAACATGCAGGGCCCATAACATATACGGTAGAGCGATTGAGATTAGAAGTCATGGCCAAATATTCAATTGAAGGGCGAGGACATGCGAGGGATAGAGCTGCAGTTCGATCTCGCCTTCGTTGATGGCGTAGTCCCAAAATTCCTAAATCTATCTCCTGCGTGTGGCTGCTGCAAACAATGCCAAAACGCATGCACCATGTATAAACTAATTCGTACAATTTTTGTACTTTCTTATTTTTTTACATATGTGCATTGGTGACGTTAGTGCCCAATAACATTGGACACGTATTAGATTCATTGGTTTGCTTTTCTCATGCTGCAATTAGATATTTGTAGTTTCAAACCACTCTAAGAATGTTCACATGGCTCGACAAACCTGAGCATTCTAGCCAATTAGCACCTACTGACTATTGCTCTACTTGGTTTTCTTCATCAGACCTTTTACTCGCTTTGTCATCACTTTTGCAGATGAACTGGACCAGTCTGCGCAAATAACTATAGATGCAAGAATATGGCAAATTGGTACTGATTTACTAGAAGAAAACAAGATATTAAAGCAAGGATTAGACTGTTTACACTGTTGCGTTGACATATCAGCCCCATATCGACATGCCAAAGCATACTTGGAAGCGACTTGACACCACCGAGCGTTGAGTTGAGCAGTAGCTGTCCACAATTTAAGATATGCTCTTTCCTTTCAGTATGTTCAAACAATCATGTGATATGCTTCCACTGGATTTTCGGCTTTTCGCCCGATGCAAATATATAGATACATAAGTCAGGAGCGAATCCTTCTTCAATGAAATTCGAGTTCTATTTACAGTTGATGCATGTAGTTCCTCCTTCATAAGTTGTTCAAATAAAATGGATGTAACTAACTTATAGAATATAACAATTCTCCATATACGGGTAAAATTTAACACATCCCTAGCTTTGTTATGATACCATATTCTCAAGTGAGGGGCTATATATACACGTACATGGGAGTGTCAATGTGTTGGACAGAGAAATGAACTCCGTGCCAAAGCTATGTTCGGGTACACATGCTGGGATTTTATTTGGATTATTATCTGCTGTGTTATTAACTTTGCTAATTTTTGTATTTTCCAGTATTTATCATGTTTTCAGTTGCCACTTATATAAGTTTTACATTTTGATTACAAAACTACAGCTATGTTTATCTGCAATGATTTTTTTCCTTTGGTTTACAATATATTTCAGGCTTTGGGTGTACTCAAACATTAATACAGGCATCGTCTTTTCTCCATTGAAAAGACCATAGGTATATTAGTATATCCAACATAATAATTCACTGCCGGTTCCTATTTGTGGTGTACTTATTTTTTTAGAACATGGTGTGTAATGTGGATGCAATGATAATGCTACTCATTACATTTTACATTCAGAGATAGCCCTTTCAAAATTTGTTTGGATAGATGATTTTGTTAATACCTTTTGTAAATCTTTTACTTTGTGATAACAACCAGTCAAACTGTTTGAGTGTCATAATTATCTAGAGAGTATAGTTACCTACAATAATTTTCCAATTGCCATTTAAGTGTTCTGAAAATGGTGTATCGACTATGGACATCTGGATGCTATGGGTGCATAGTTGTCTTCTTAGTTTTGTTCTATAAGGTAATGTCGGTTTTCCTTTTTCATAGACCTTTTTTTTTATTTACTATACTCCCGATGGTAAAACAAAGGAACATGTGGAGTCACCCTGGAATTTCCTTATTGTGGCAATTATCATGTTCCTTTGGCTAATTTTTTGGCGATTTGGAATTAATAATTTATGGACTTTGGTAAAGATGGCGCCATCATAGTTCCTCTTAATTTGGCTCTCATTTCTCATTGTTTTATTTTCCTACCTAATCAGGTTAACTAAAACAAACAGAATTAAGTTAAGGGTCTTGGAAGAAGTTTGAGAGTGCAAGAGTTCACATAAAAGTGAGATTATGAAATTCTTTGTCAATATATTTATGCTGCTTTGCAACCGTAGATGGGAATGCATTTTGTTCTCTCATTTTGTAGAATCACATGGACGTATGTGATGTAGTGTACGCCCAAAGTTGGATTATTTTTTTGAGTTCTATCAATGACTTATGTGCTTCACCGAGTTAACCAATATCAAACATTTTGTTATATGGTAAGCAGATATTTAATTATTTCATTACTAATATTTTGTAGGTGAATACCTAAAAAATTATATATTTTAATATGTAGATATATGTGTATTATTAATATCTTCATGTGTTCTCAAAATGACTAGCCCGTGCAGATGCACGGGTTGACGACTAGTACTATTAAAAGGGGATGAGATGTTGCTTAATGGCTTGCTTGCTCAAATGCTTAGTGATATTTCTCCAAAACCCTCAACCACTTTCTCCATCCAAATATGTTCAAAACCTAAACTCCAACTCGGCCCCATCGATTCTTTCTATCTGGAGCCACCGAGTTCACATGACATGGCCACAGCTAGAAACCCTAGCAATTCGGTCTCACCGATACGGATCTCGGTCTCACCGAGATGGCCTTGCCAACGCTCTGTGACTTGTTGCATTTATTTCGAACTCACCCAGTTTATGCAATCGGTCTCACCGAGTTGGCTTGACAGACTCTCTGTTACTTATTGCTTCACTTTGGTCTCACCGAGTTGATGCAATCGGCGCCACCGAGATGATGTTTGCCCGAAGCCCTAGCACATCAGTCCCACCGAGTTGTTCCATTCGATCCCACCTAGATTCCTAAAGTTCACATTTTTGAACTAATCGGTGCCACCGAGTTTAACCATTCGGCCTCACTGAGTTGTGTCAAATGTCTGTAACGGTTGAATTTTGTGTGGAGGCTATATATACCCCTCCACCCCCTCTTCATTCATGGAAAGAGCCATCAGAACGTGCCTACACTTCCACCATTCATTTTCTGAGAGAGAACCACCTACTCTTGTGTTGAGATCAAGATATTCCAATCCTACCACAAGAACCTTGATTTCTAGCCTTCCCCAAGTTGCTTTCCACTCAAATCATCTTTCCACCATATCCAAATATGTGAGAGAGAGTTGAGTGTTGGAGAGACTATCATTTGAAGCACAAGATCAAGGAGTTCATCATCAACACACCATCTATTACCTTTTGGAGAGTGGTGTCTCCTAGATTGGTTAGGTGTCGCTTGGGAGCCTCCGTCAAGATGTGGAGTTGAACCAAGAAGTTTGTAAGGGCAAGGAGATCGCCTACTTCGTGAAGATCTACCCGAGTGAGGCAAGTCCTTGATGGGCGATTGTAATGGTGGGATAGACAAGGTTTCTTCTTCGTGGACCCTTCGTGGGTGGAGCCCTCCATGGACTCGCACAGCCGTTATCCTTCGTGGGTTGAAGTCTCCATCAACGTGGACGTACGATAGCACCACCTATCGGAACCACGCCAAAACTCCCCGTGTCTACATTGTGTTTACCTTCTCCAAACCCTTCCCTTTACCTTCATGAGCAATGTTTTACTTTCCGCTGCTATACCCTTAGAATTGCATGTGTAGGTTGATTGCTTGACTTGTACTAATTGCTAAAATCTGCCCACAACTAAAATTTTGAAAAGGATAGATTTTTATTTGGTCAAGTAGTCTAATCACACCCCCCTCTAGACATACTTTTGATCCTACAAGTGGTATCAGAGCTTTGATCTCCATTAGCCTTGATTTCCGTAGCTTTGGTGATCATAGCCTTGGTTTCACAACCTAGGAGAGTATGGTGTCTAGCGAGGGAAATTACCACCGTAGAGGTCCTTACTTTGATGGTACAAATTTTGCTAGTTGGAAGCATAAGATGAAAATGCATATTCTTGGTCATAACCCCGCTGTTTGGGCTATTGTTCGTATTGGCTTGCAAGATGAATACTTTGAAGATGGAAAAGAATCGGATCGTGAAGCCACCACGGATGAATTGAAGATGTTGCGATTCAATGCTCAAGCTTGTGATATTCTCTTCAATGGTGTCGGATTCAGGGCTCCGCAGACCCAAGAAAGGTTCGAACTCGGGGGCATGTGCGAAGAACTCAACCTCTCAGGCCTGCCTACTCATCGCCCCCAAGCCTAGCTCGATTCAAACGAACAAGGAAGAAGATGAACATGGCAGTTTACCCAGGTTTGGGCCACCTTGCGGTGCAAAACCCTACTCCTGCTTTGTGGTGGATTGGCCTCACGAGGGGCTGAGGATGAACTAGTACAGTGGATGAACAACCTCGCGAGAGCTCGGGGATGAGGATGAGTCGATCAGGTTCGGATCCCCCTCTATGGTGGTGGCAAACCTATATTTATAGTGGCCTCGGTCCTCTTCCCCCAAATCATAGGCGGGAAGGGATCCCACAGTGGCCAATTTGAAAGGGGACAAGTAGTACATCTTATCCTAACGAAAGGTGGTCTTCGCCTGCAAAGCCTCTGGTCGTGATGCAGCAGTGGGCTCGACCATGACATCCGTCCTGCCGTCATGGTGGTCTTGGTCTTGTAGCACTGGAATGGAAACCTTTGCCAGGCTCCTTGGGAACCCGCGTTTGCGCTTGCCTCCTTAGCACCGAAGGGGAAACTGCCTCCTCTGTGCCCGCTGGCGCCCGCCAGGCCTTGGTCGTCATGGCTTGCGTCATCGCAACCTCCTGAGGTTGGGTACCTGCATAGAAATCTCCGCTCCTTAGGAGGCAGCCTGGGGAGGCTGCTCCCTCGGGAGGTCTTGGCGTCGTCCGCCTCGTGAGGCTTGGCCCCTCGCGAGGGTCTTGTCTTGATAGTCTTGTGGGTGGGCCGTATCAGGTCGTTGATGGGGCCACACCGTGGGCCGCAGGCAGGCAAGTCTGGGTACCCTGGTTCCCAGAACACCGACAGTAGCCCCCGGGCCCAAGGCACTCTTGGACTTGGCTTCGAGGCAAAGCCAAAGGGCAAGGGCGAAGCACCGCGGGCCCCAATCGCCGACGGGCCAGGCTGACGCGTGGCGCTTGATGGGACGTGGGCGTCTCTGCTTCCCACGACGTCTCGGCAACTGCCCAGGCTGACAAAAGGCTGGCGCCTACTTCCGAACCATCATTGCTCTCCCTTCGCCTTGCTCCAGATCCCCTTTCTCCCAGCCAAGAACATCTCCAGATCCGGCCGCGCTCTTCCCCCTTCCTTCAAGATTTCACGAATGGGGTCCGTGAAGGCGAAGTCTGCCGTGCCGGCCGCAAATTCCTCCTCCTCTCCTGCGCCGGCCCTCGGCACATCCTCCATCACTGAGGAGAAACACCTTGCCGTCGCGCTCCCGCTGACGGCGAGCGACGACAATGAGTGGAACGAGACCATCCTCCTGGTCGGCTCTGCCGAGCAAAGGACCTTGGCACAGACGTTCTACCCCTTCTTACTCCATAGCATCTTCGCGGGGCTCGTCCCACCTTTCTCCAGATTCTTCACTGCCGTCCTCGACCACTACCAGGTTCAGGCCCTGCACCTTTAGCCCAACTCCATTCTCCTCCTGTCCATCTTTGCCTTCTACTGCGAGGCATTCGTGGGCGTGAGGCCCTCCGTTCCGCTCCTCCGACACTTCTTCTACCTGCGACTGCATGATTTGGTCTAGCGCTTCGGCTGCGTGTCCTTCGTCGTGGTCCACAAGAACAACCTGCTCATGAGGGTCGGAAAGAAGGTGGACAACTTTCAGCGCCGGTGGGTCTTCATAGACGCCAAGGGCCTCCACGCGCGGCTGGAACTGCCAACCCAGCTGCCGGAGAAGCTTGACGGGTGGGGTCACGAGAAATTCTCTAACCCCCGAGCTGCGCCTATCCTGAGGAAGATGACCGCAGACATGGAGGCCAGGACGCTGACGGGAGGCATGCTCGTCAAGGAGTTCCTGAAGCAGCGTCTAGCCCCGCTCCAGGCGCACACGCGCCCCATGTGGGAGTTCCAGGCCGCAGAGGATGACATCCGGCTGCGCTCGGGGAGCTTGATGGGTGAGGAGCTGGACAAGGCCATGAACACCCTGCTCGAGGGTGAGCCGGGAGACCTCCCGGAGGACTACGCACCGCTGTACCATCATGTCGGCAGGGAGGCTCTGGTCGCCGCCATGCCCATCTTCAATGAGCTGGGGCTCATGCCGCCTGAGCTCGCCAACTCCCCGGTGCTGGTGTCTTCTGGCGACAACGCCGGCGAGGAGGGTGAGGAGGACTCGGAGGCGACCAAGGATGACGTGGCGGAGATCTCTCCCCCGTCCCAGAGCGAGCTCCTCCGCGGCCTCATAGATGACGACGACGCTATCGAGCCCCCGGCCGTGGAATCCTCACGCTCCACCGGGGCCACTCCCCTGGCCCTCCGAAGGCCAGGCCAGGCGACACCAAAGAAAGGCGGGGCGACACCCCTCCCTCAGGGCGGTGCCTCATCCTCGCCAAGCAGCGACGCCACGCCGAAGCCGGTCGAAGAGCGCCCCGCCCACTCCCCAAGCGCGACGAAAGCCACGCCCAGGAAGAGCGGGGGTGCCCCTGCCCCAGCCAGGAAGAGGGCGTACATTGCCCCCGACGAGTAAGTACCTTACCTTGTTTTTGTCAAGCACACCGTACCGTGCTCACAGCGCTTCCCCCTGGTGGCCAGGATGGGCGCCGTGGCGAAGAAGAGGAAGGAAGGAGCTCAAGCTCCAGAGGCGCCACTTCTTGCTGCAGCCGCTGCGCCTTCGGCACAGGCAGGAGAGACCATCCCCCGTCTCCTCGTGACAGAGCGGGCTTCTCAGGACGTGATGACGTCGCCTCGGGAGGAGCTGGCCCCAGCGGGCCAGCAGGCCGTGGAGCCGGCCGCGCCCATTGCGCCCGCGCCAGGCTCTGCGCCCGCGGTAACCCAAGCCTACCTTGCCAGCCCCTCCGAAGACGCAGAACATCCCGCTGCGCTCATGCCGCGTTCTCCTCCGATCCTCACGCTCGCGAACTGCGGCCCCTTGATCAGGCCCGGGGCTCTGGACGAGGCCTATGTTGTGCTCGGCCGTCTCCAGGCGGACCTTCAAGACACCGACAGGTGCCTCGCAAGGGAGCGCATGGGGCTCCTCTCTGGGTGGCTCCAGGCCGACACGTCTGTTAAGACGGCCTGGGGCCGGGCCGAGGCTGCTGCCGCCGAGGGAGGAAGGAGGCTGCCAAAGCCAAGAAGGCTCATGACGTAGCGTTGGTGAGTGCCACGTCAACCGAAGAGCGCCACGCCGAGGCAGAGGCCAAGCTGAAGGTCCTTCAGGAGGAGCAAGCCTCGCTCAGCCAAAGGCTCCAGCAGCAGGAGGAGGACCTGAAGGGCCGCGAAGCGAAGCTCACCAATCACGGCGCCGAGTTGGCCCAGGTGGCCACCGACCAGGCCGCGATGCGTGGTCACCTTGACACGCTGAAAAAGGAGGTGGCCGACGCCTAGGAAGCCCATGCCAAGCACGCCTCCGAGGTGGCAACCCAGCTGGAGGTCAGGGAGAGAGCCCTCGTTGCCGCGGAGAAGAAGGCGATCACAGACCGCGAAACCTTCCTGGCCCTCAAGCTCGGGTTCCGCAAGGCGCTGCGCTCCATCCACGGGGGAGGGTACAAAGAGCTGCTGGCGATTCCTGAAGATGGTCTTGCAGGGCTCCTCCCCAAGCTTGCCGAGGTGCTCAAGGGTGCCGCCGCTGCGGTGGGCTCCTTCCTGGAGGTGGAGTGCCGCTCGCTCTTCACCGCGGCCGTGATGCGCGTCTTCAGCCACCTCTACCTCCAGGACCCCGGCTTCGACCTCAACGCCCTGATCGACCCAGTGGCACTCGAGTAGCGTCACGCTGCCGCAAAGGCCGTGAGGAACCAGGTGGACGCGCTGCTGGGGAAGTTCCTCTGCATTCCCATCTCTGAGGCTCCAGCAGCAGGAGTCAAAAGCGGTGAGGATGGTGGCAGCGTTGTCGATGAGGGGCTTCCAACGAGCGGGGCAGGTGGCGGCAGTGGCGTTCCTTTTTAGTTTTACCTTGCAACATTTACCATGCCTCATGGAGGCGTAAGACTTCTGTTTAAGCTTGTGGAACAATCTGTGCTTGTAATAACTATTAGGACTCCGTAGTTTCCTTATTGCGCCAAGTTTCCTTCGTGCTTGCTTTTGTGCTCTGCGTCGGCAGGGCCCAGCCCCGCACATACCTCGACCGTCGTTGGGGCGTCCGGATCACCAGGACGACACCAAGGGGCGAGGGGCTACGTGACTAGTGAGGCCCCTGAGTTGCGATACTCAGGAGGTCCCCCTTGACGTGCGAGCAGCCCTCATGAAGGAAACGTGGACGCCGGGGTGTAGGACTTCGCGCTCTGCGTCGGTAGGGCCCAGCCCCGCGCATACCTTAACTGTCGTTGGGGCGTCTGGATCACCAGGACGACACCAAGGGGCGAGGGGCTACGTGACCAGTGAGGCCCCTGAGTCGCGATGCTCAGGAGGTCCCCCTTGACGTGCGAGCAGCCCTCATACCTTTGGCCACCAGCTTTCGCCTGGGGGGAACGCGAGAAGACCAGGTACCCGGACCTGGTAGGGTAGCATGTGCCAGGCGGGGCCTGAGCACAGCCCCCGTGTCCAGCCCCCTCATGCATTACTCCCAAGGGGGAAGCTGTGGGGTGTTGCCGGTCGTAGAGCCGAGAGGCTATCCTGAGGTTGGTACGGCCGCGAGGGCGCCCTCAGTTGTTCATTCACCAGCGCGGAGCATGGTGCTTCCACTTTATCATGGGCATAGTCGCTCCTCGACCGTGTCATCCGCCAGCGCGGAGCATGGGGCTACCACTGGTGCGTGGGCATAGTCGCTCCTCGACCGTGTCGTCCGCCGGCGCGGAGCATGGGGCTTCCACTGGTACGTGGGTGGGAGTTCCCACTGGGGGAGACTCCGGGGCATATACAGCCCCGTTCGTACGCGTGGCTAGCACGGCCGAACTGGAGGAGGTGTATCTGGGCACTCGTGAGCCAGCGCGGGACTCACGAGGCCCTACATCAAGGCGGGTTGCGCCAGATTTTGGCGGCACGAGGCGCGCGTGAGAAACCTGCAGGGCGATGGGGGGTCCTGCACCGAATGCCCCTCCGGAGGTTATCGCATGAGAAGGTCGGGCACCAATGACCCCAGGAGGTGACGTGAACGGAACCGGCCCGCCAGATAGAGCTCAGCCATTGGTTTTATCGACGCTGCAGGGACGGACCCGAGCACAGACGCCGTGCCAAGTCTTCTCAGGCAATGATCCCACGGAGAAAACAGCCGGCGCGCAGCTCCTGCTGCGGTGAAGCGCTGAACTGTGGTTGTACGAACCGGGTCATGCGCCCGCACTTGCCCACACGCGATTAGCTCATGCGAGAACAAGGCACCAAGAACCACGGGAGGTGACGCGCACGGGAGCTAGCCCGCGGGACAGAGCTCGGTTGCTTGCGTTTGTCGATGCTGCAGGGACAAACTCGAGCACAGACGCCGTGCCAGTCCTTAATCATGAGGCGGTCGCGAGCGGGTTCACGAGGGCGCAGCGACATCATAGTGACGAGGCACCGGACAGGCAGTTGAGATACTTAGGAAAATCATGAAGGCAAAGCCAGTTCTAATACATGCGCAAAACGATACATCTGCAGGATCGGGCCCTAGCAGCCTGAGGATGATGGAGCCCGAGGGGCGCCCTCAATTGAACAAACCAAAAAGTCACCTGGCACCATTGTTGTGCAAGCGTTGGAGTAGCTGAAGATGCGTACTGTAGGGATCGCTCCTGACGAGCCGACCGGCTCCTGAGGCCCGGGAGGCTCTGGAGGTTCGGGGGGCTCGCGAGGGTCTGGCACCTCCTCTATCAGGACCGCCTGGCGCCTGGCCTCATGAGCCACCAAGGCTCCCTGCATGAGGCACTGGTACGAGGCGGCCACGTTCAGCAGGCCGAACGGCATGCGGATGTAGCTGCAGGGGTAGCCCCCACTCCGGCCGACGCGGGATGGCCAGAAGAGGTCCTGCGAAGTAGCCCTGTTGAGGCCTGGGATGTTGACGCAGACGCGCAGCTCGCCGCCCGCATCAGGGGCGGCAACTGCACTGGGTGGTGCGGGGCGAAGCTCGCCACGCATGGCTCGCGCCTCCTTAAGCTCCTCGATTGCCTTGGTGATGAACTCCTGAGCGCCCGGCGCCTCGCGCCTTGCGCCTTGGTCACGGAGGCGCGCTTCGAAGCACGCCTCCACGTGGTGCCCGAATGCCTCCCTCGCCACGCTGGTCAGGTCAGAGGCCCTCCAGAGGAGAGCCCCCGAGCCCATCCTGAGGGTGGCGTCGGGCGCGCCTCCCTATGCGAGAGGGAAAGACGCCCCAGCAGAGGGCGTGGGGCCTGAGGCATGACCGTCGGGTGCCCCAGCCTCTTGACGGCCCTTTGGGAGGAGCTGCTTCTTCTTCTTGGGGATGGCCTCAGGAGGCAGGATGGCACCCTCGCCATCTGAGTTCTCGACCGCCGCGGCCTGGTAGGCGCGCTCGAGGGAGCACACCGCATCCTTCTCATCACAGGCGCCCGTGATGATGCCGCCACTCCCTGGCATCTTGAGGACATTGTAGCCGTGGTGAGTTGCTACCATGAACTTGGAGAGAGCCGGATACCCGAGGATGGCATTGTACGGGAGGCGGATGTGGGCGACGTCGAAGTCAATGAGCTCGGTGTGGTAGTTGTCGCGCTTGCCAAAGGTGACAGGGAGGCGCATCTGCCCTATGGGAACGATGGAGCCATCGATCACCCCTGAGAAAGGCTTGGTGGGCAGAAGCCGGTCATATGGTACTTGGAGCGTCTCAAACATCTCTACAGAAAGAACGTTGAGCCCCGCGCCACCGTTGATGAGGGTCTTTGTGACAAGGACGTTGCTGATGGTTGGCGTGCAGAGCATCCGGAGCGCGCCAGCGGCGGCCGAGCACTTTAGTTGGTCCATGGAGTCAAAGGTGATGGCGTGCTTGGACCACCTGAGGGGGCGCGACGCCTCGAGCTTGGGGAGGGCCGCATTCACCTCACGAGCGAACTGCTTGAAGATGCGATGAGAGGCGGGAGCCTGAGCGCCGCCCAGGATGCAGGCGATCGCGCGAGGCTCTTGGAAGCCCCCAGCCCCATCATCTTGGTGGTTGTCATCGTTTCTCCTTGGCGGTGGCGACAGCGGAGGGAGGCCGGCATTGCCCTGGGGGCGATCCTCACGAGGCTGGTCCCGCCAAGGGCCCTCACGAGGCTGGCCCTGCCAGCGGTCCTCACGGGGTTGGTCGCGCCAGTCCTGGCGGGGGTCGCGGTTGTCCCAGCGGCCTCCACCGCAGCCTCCTCCGCAGCCGTAGCCGCGGTCGTTGCGCTCGGGGCGGCGGCCAAGGCGCCCGTCGTGGATTGCCCTAAGCTCCTGGCAGTCGTTGGTGTTGTGGCTGTGGACGTTGTGGAAGACGCAGAACGGGCGGTTTGCCTCTGGGAGGCTCATCATGGTCACGGCCACGCTTCATCTTGGGCTCCGCGGCCAGCACGGCGGGCCCCTTACGCTTCACTTCCTTAGCCTTGTCCTTCTTGTCTTCAGGATCGGCCTCCAGAAGCTTTAGGAGGGAGAGGCGACCTTCCTCGGCCCTCGCGCATCTGGTTGCCATGTTGAACATCTCCAGAGCCGAACACAAGTCCTCGTGGATGGCGAGCTCCTCCTTCATCTTGACGTCCCGGACGCCATTAGAGAACGCCGTGATGATGGCCTCGTCCGACACCTTCGGGATCTTGAGGTGAACATTCGTGAAGCGCTGTATGTACTTGTGCAAGGTCTCGCCCAGCCGCTGCTTTATGCGCCGCAGGTCGCCTGCTGCAGGAGCGCGGTCGCGAGTGCCCTGGAAGTTGATGAGGAAGCACTCGCGTAGCTCGTCCCAGGGGGAGATCGACCCCACCGGGGGTTCAGGAGCCAAGAACGTGTGCCGTCCTTGAGGGCCATAGGGAACCAGTTCGCCATGACCTTGTCGTTGCCATTCGTCGCCTCGATGCTCAGCTCGTAGAGCTGGAGAAACTCAGCGGGGTCGGGGGTGCCGTCGTAGCGTGCAGGCAGATCCGGCTTGAACTTGACAGGCCAAACGACACGGCGTAGCTCCGGGGTGAAAGCACGGCAGCCTCCCGCACTCACAGGTGCCGGTCGTATGGGGGGAGCTTGATCTTGGTGCCCGCGCGCTACCGCCTCCAGCGGCATGCGGTCTTGACGCGGCGGTGCTGGGAGCACGCGCACTTCTCCTTGGGGCCGCTGCAACACCTGGCAGCTTTCTTCATCGCGCGTCGGCGCCCTGCATGGCGGGTCGCGTTGGGATGCCTCTCGCCTGGGCTCGGGGTCCGCGCCGTGCAGAGGAGGAGGAGGAAGCGCGCTGTGAGCCACATCACCCGCCAGGGATGGCGGGGGACGGGGCGAATGGGACGATGCAGGGGCCTCACCGGTGGCATTGGCGAGCTCGGCGATGCGGCTGAGCCAGTTGTCGTAGTGGTCGTTGGCTGGGCGATAACGTAGAAGCTCTCACGCCATGAGCAGCGCAGCCTGCGCGTTTGCCGGCCCGCGACGAACATGAGAAGATGACATCGTGGCCGGAGTGGGTGATGGAGTTGCGGTGCGGCCATCGCGCCGCACGGACGGTGGCAGCGACGAATCTTGCTGTTTACGAGCAGCAGGGTCAGTGGCGGTGTTAGCCGGCGGGGAGGCAGAGCGGCGGGGAGCGCCGTTGCCCACAGGCGCCATCTGGGCGATGCGAGCGGCCCGGCGCTCGGCACGAACACGGCGAGCGTCGGTCATAGGAGCGACAGAACGGTGGCGGAATGAACGGTGGAGGAGAGGCTTCGACATGCCCCTACCTGGCGCGCCAAATGTCGGATTCAGGGCTCCGCAGACCCAAGAAAGGTTCAAACACTGGGGCATGTGCGAAGAACTCAACCCCTCAGGCCTGCCTACTCGTCGCCCCCAAGCCTAGCTCGATTCACACAAACAAGGAAGAAGATGAACACGGCAGTTTACCCAGGTTCGGGCCACCTTGCGGTGTAAAACCCTACTCCTGCTTTGTGGTGGATTGGCCTCACGAGGGGCTGAGGATGAACTAGTACAGTGGATGAACAACCTCGCGAGAGCTCGGGGATGAGGATGAGTCGATCAGGTTCGGATCCCCCTCTATGGTAGTGGCTAACCTATATTTATAGTGGCCTCGGTCCTCTTCCCCCAAATCGTAGGCGGGAAGGGATCCCACAGTGGCCAATTTGAAAGGGGACAAGTAGTACATCTTATCCTGATGAAAGGTGGTCTTCGCCTGCAAAGCCTTTGGTCGTGACGCAGCAGTGGGCTCGATGATGACATCCGTCCTGCCGTCCTGGCGGTCTTGGTCTTGTAGCACTGGAATGGAAACCTTTGCCAGGCTCCTTGGGAACCCACGTCTGCGCTTGCCTCCTTAGCACCAGAGGGGAAACTGCCTCCTCTGCGCCCGCTGGCGCCCGCCTGGACTTGGTCGTCATGGCTTGCGTCATCGCAACCTCCTGAGGTTGGGTACCTGCATAGAAATCTCCGCTCCTCAGGAGGCAGCCTGGGGAGGCCGCTCCCTCGGGAGGTCTTGGCGCCGTCCGCCTTGTGAGGCTTGGCCCCTCGCGAGGGTCTTGTCTTGATAGTCTTGTGGGTGGGCCATACCAGGCCGTTGATGGGGCCATGCCGTGGGCCGCAGGCAGGCAAGTCTGGGTACCCTGGTTCCCAGAACGCCGACAAATCGATTGTGCCCTGAAGAATTCAACAAAATCAGCCGCCTTGAGAATTCAAAGGAAATTTGGGATACTTTGGTTGATATGCACGAAGGTACCGAGTTTGTCAAGGAATCCAAGTTGGATGTGCTTCAAAGTCAACTTGACAAGTTCAAGATGAAAGATGGTGAAGGAGTCGCCGAGATGTACTCTAGGCTTGCTCTCATCAAAAATGAGATTGCCGACTTAGGAAGTGAAGAGATGACCGACAAATTCATCATCAAGAAGATCCTTAGAGCCTTGGATGGAAAATATGATACCATGTGCACCTTGATCCAAATGATGCCCAATTAAGAAGATCTCAAGCCAATGGAAGTCATTGGTATAATCGTTGCTCATGAGATGTCACTCAAGGATAGGGATGAGCTCCACAACAAGTCAAGTGATGCTTACAAAGCTTCAAGTGATGCTCCTATAACATCAAGTGACAAGCTAGTCTCTAATGAAGAATTGAGCTTAATGGTGAAGAACTTCAACAAATTCTACAATAATAGAAGCAAAGAGAGAAGCTCCAAGTCAAGGTCCTACAATGACAAAAGATCTTCTAGTCGTGATCGTAATTGCTACAATTGTGGAAGACTCAGACACTACTCCAATGAGTGTACGGCTCCCTACAAGAAAAGAGAAGATTCACCAAAAAGGAGGAGTAGAAGAGATGAATCACCTCCACGAGAGAGAAGGAGTAGAGATCACCGTTATGAATGAAGACCCTCTCACAGAAGCAAGGATTTGGAAAGGAAGGACAAGTCATCAAAGAGCTACACAAGACGAAGACATCAAGCTCATGTTGTTGAATGGGTTTCTAGTTCCGACTCCGACAACTACTCCAAGAGAAGCTATCACTCCGACTCCGACTATACTCAATATGAAGGTGTTGCCGGTCTTGCACTAGTGTCAACCAACTCCTACGACATATTTGACTCGCCAAATGAAGGAATTGGAAGATGCTTCATGGCTAAAGGCCCCAAGGTATCACACCCCGAGTATCTTGATTTCAATAGTGATGAACATGATTTGCTAGGTGATGATGATTTACTTGTTGATAAGACTAGTAATGAAAACTGTGATGAACTTTCTAGTAATCATGCTAATCAAGATGAAACGAATGACAATGATAACAAGGACATTGAGCGTCTAGCTAAAGAACTAAACACTCTGAAGTTAGCTCATGAAACAACTCTAGAGGATCATAGAGGGCTCCTAAGAACTCATGAGAAGCTACGCTTCGAGAAGCCAAATTTAGAGCAAGAACATGAGTTCCTAAAAGCTATCAATGATGATCTTCGAAAGAAGAGTTCTTCTTATCTTGCCAAACGTCTCCTCTTGTCTACTTATATGCCATGAGTAAAATCTAGCAACAAGAGCAAGAAAGATTCTTCCTCTAGTAGTAACAATAACCATGCTAAATCCAATATTGTTGCTTCTAGTAGTTCTCTTGATTCCACTAATGATTCTCTTAGCCAAGTTACACTTGAGCAAGAAAATAGCTTATTGAAGGGAATTATAGAGAAAGGTGTTTACAAGAGCCTTACCGGGAGTAAGCAATTTGAGGAAATTGTACGCAAGCAAGGAAGGCACTGGGAGAATCAAGGTGTTGGTTTTGAACGAAAGTTCAATGCCAATGGAGTTGAGTGGGAAGAAGATCAATACCCCAAGACAAAGTTTGTTCCTCAACAAGAGAAGTATGACCCCACTTCTTTCAAGGGAACACAAGCTCAAGATGATCTTCCACCACAAGACCACAAGCTAAAAGGCAAGGACAAGCTTTAAGAAGAGATTGACTCATTTGAAGAAGCTCCTAAGGCCATGGTCAAGTGGTTTCCCAAGACTACGTCAAGTTCTACTTCATCAAGTTCAACTACAACTCCAAGGATTCCCATCAAGTTGATGTGGATCCCAAAGAAGAAGAACTAGAGTGTAATTGAGGGTGACTCCGCCAACATACTTCACTCATATTCATTTTGGCAGGACTTGTGCAATCAACTTTCATTTCTTGCACTAGTTCATGGAGTCACAACCCAGAAAAACCCTTTGGTTTTGGATGCTCATTACCGCTGGAAAATGATCTTGATTTTACTAAAGAATAAGATTGTACTATGGAAAAATAAGTCTTTTTCTTCCAAATATTTTTACGAATACGCTTTTTTGACATTGAAGTACGTTTTTTTGGAACTGCCATTCAAAAAGGAAATTACTTTTTTTTAGTTGTATGTGAAAGACATCTATTGCTGCAAATCAATCCTTCTTTCTTCTTTTTATTAGTATTTATACTTAGATACTGAAAGATACTGAAATTTTGAATTATTTTTTACTTCATTTTGTCTAATGCGGATAAGACAAGAATTTTTTAACATTTTTTCTGTATATATTTTAGACTTTTTTTAATAATATAGAATATATAGAAGGGTTTCCCATTTAAATCTATTTATATCTATATAATGTTCCTTGTGGGACTAACCCATGTAGGTATTGAAAGTGCAACACTCCAATGGATTGTTCCAAATGATCTACATCAACATTGAGCATTCACATCTTCACTATCTACATGAAGTCATCATCAACAAAACCCAAGGTTAGTTCATCCCTCTTAGGGGGATATCACATCTAGGGGAAGCTTTGCTCTAAGAATTGAGTTAAAGCAACTCTAATGGTGTGAACACATTAATGCTTTATGTAAAAGTGGTAACCCCACTTGTGCTTAAACGATGAGTATGACCTATGATCAAATGTTCTCATTTGACTCCTAAGTCAATATGCTCATATATAGATGACCTAGTCATCGCCAATTGCTTGATAGATGCTAGAATTGTTTGTGCATGCTTTGACACATGTTTCATTTGCTATATTATTGTGTGAGCATGTTGGTTGCATAATTTCTCCATTCGAGGACATCCATTTGTTGTTTTGATTGTTTGGTTTTTGTTGGCCAAATGGATGGACAAGAATGCCTAAGAACCTTCTCTAGCTATCTATGCTCTTCTTGTCTCAAAATCTATTCATGCTACATCACAAAAATTGAACAAGTCTTTTTCGGACCCTCCGGGTGAGGAGCACTCAGAATCACCGATCCGTCAAGGGCAGCTTTCCAAAACCTTCTCGTGTATTTCGGTCAGACCAACTCACTCCTACTCGGTCCCACCGAAATAACCAAACTGATCTAGGTTTTCATCTCGGTGATACCGATTAGAATGACTCGGTCCCACCGAGTTGCACTAACTGCACGCAGTTTTGCATCTCGGCGCCACCGAACCATTCCATTCGGTGCCACCGACAGCGACTGGGTATATATCCTGCAAACCCATACGACTGAAAATTTCTTCAATCCACTCATGCTCGCGCCCCAGTGCTGCCGCCCCCTTGGTATCCGGATTGTTGCAGTCTCCACTTGTGCGCCTTCACCGCAGGTCTCCATCGCCGTCAATGGAAATCTCCACCGCTGTTGCCGTCGTAGCGAATCGTCACCAAGTTAGGGTACGGTTCAACCTCTTTGTGCTATTCCCCTTTACTGATTCTTTGCACAAAGATAATGCCTAGCTTCTTGCCACGAATGAGAACTTCCTATCCACAGAAAAATTCCTTTAGATTAGATTTGATGAAAAAATTTAGGGTTAGGTTTCCGCTGAGCTCATCTCGGACCGACCGAAATGAAGTTTTCGGTCCCACCGATTGGCCCTGGCCATTGCACTAAGTACAACTTGGTGCCACCGAAGTGTACTGATCGGTGAGACCGAAAGCAATACCTCAGTGAAACCCTACCATCTCGGAGTCACCGAACCGCAACTCGGTCTGACCGATGTTGTGTGTTTAGACTCTGTTAATGCTTCGGTGTCACCGAGATTTTCATATCGGTAGCTCTGAAATGCTTTCTGCGGAAAACTAAAACTAAAGTTTTGATTCAAATTTTTGTAAAACAAGTTGCTTTTTCTGATGCTCATCCACTCTGCCCATACCTATCTATTCACAGGGTCTGTCTGCAAGATGTCTGAAGCAAGTGACAGCCAGAACAGGTCAGAACAGGAAGCAAGTCTGAGTGAGGGCACAAGCCCTAGTGGAACCTATGATGAGGGAAGCAGAAGCACACCAAGCAATCTGCCTAAAGCTGCCACTAAAACAAGCAAGAAGAAAACCTGAGACAGTGAGGATGAGGATTTTATTGCTGACAAGGAAGTAACCTCAAAGAAGAAAGTATTGAAGAAAGAGTATGCTGCTACTGCTGCTGCTACAAAGCCTGGTCTCCAAAAGAAAGCCCTTGCCAGGAGAGTTCCAATGTCTAAAGTCAGAAAATCTACTCAAGAAACAATGAAATTCTAGTTGAACAGTCTGATGATGATGAGGCTGCTGGAGGAAAGAAGAAGAAGAGAGCTAGAACAACAACTGCAAAAGTTCTTGGTAAACCTTCCATGAGAAGAGATGAACAGGAAGAAGAAGAAGAAGAAGAAGAAGAAGAAGAGGAGGAGGAGGAGGAAGAGCAAGCTGAAGCACCCCCTACCAAGTCTCAAAAGCTCATGGCAGATGCCATTAAGATAGGTGCTGCTCCCTCCAAGCCCAAGCCCAAAGCTCCAGCGCCTGCACCTAAGGCTGCTGCTCCCAAGAGATCCACTAGAGACATCCCAGCTGCTGAAAAGAACAAGGCCCCAGTGCCAGAGGTTCAAGAGGATGAAGAGCCACAAGTGCTTAGGAAATTGAAGCCAAAGATTCCAGATCATGATGATGGACATCCAGTGGCTGAAAACATGAAACTGAGGAAGGATAGTGGACTGAGACAATGGAGGAAAGCTGATCCATACTCAGTGAGGAGGAGAACAGCTGTTGATTACCGTTTCCATACCAGAGAACAGCAAGACTTCTATGAGACAGTGCTGCTTGACAAGAAGCCCATCATAAGCAACATGAAGTGGGTGGATTGGAAGTACATAGATAACAATGAAGATTACTTCCCCCATGTTCATGGGAGTTTCAGGATGACAGGTGTTGGTACTTTTGTTGGACAAAAGCTACCAAAATGGAATGATGAGATGGTAATGCAGTTTTATTCCACTGCACACTTTTATCCAGATGGAAGGATTGTGTGGATGACTGAGGGCACTAGATACCAGTCATCAATCTCTGAATGGGCTGGTCTTATGAATGCCCTAGAAGAAGAAGAAATGATGTTGATGTATATGGCAAACCCAGGATGGATTATAACACTATGGCACACATGTGCAAGACCATTCCTGATGAAGCTTTGGATACTCACAAGTTTGGCTCTATCTACTTTTTGCTTGCTGGTTTGGCCACTACAAACTATATCTTGAGGCACACCTTATTGCCTAAGTCTGGAGATGAGAGGATGATCCGTGGCCACTCCATCAACTTGCTACATTTGTTTGATAATCCACAGAAGTTCAAAGTCATGAGCCTGATTGTAGAGACAATCAAACGGACTGTTGCTGATCAGAAGAGGTCATGTTGATATGCACCACACATCCAGATGCTTATCAACTCCAAGGTTGGTACAGACACATATCTGCTTGACAGAGAGCACCTTCCTCTTCGGCCAGAGTTTGAAGATAATGAAGTGGTGATGGATGCTTCACGTCCAACTTCAGTTGAGGCACAAGAGAAGGCAGAAAAGGTAAGAGCAGCAAAAGCTGCAAAGGCAGCAAGTGCACCCAATGCATCAATAGCCAATCTCAAGACAAAGCAAGACCAATTGACACATCTGCTAGAAGCAACTCTGAGAATTGAGCAAAGTCTGGCCAACTTAGCCAAGAATTAGCAGAGCCTAGAGCGGATAGTTGAGGACAAAATGTACAATCTTGATGTCAAGGTCACTGAGATACAGACTATTGTGGAGAGGTTGAGGGATGATGCCGAAGATGGCAATGAGGACACTACCAACAAATTCCAGACAGTGCCAAGGGCACCCAGGTCCTCAGTTGTGCCAGTAGCAGACACCAGGACTACACACTCTGCACCTACAGCCACTGCCACAGTTGCACCTCCAGTGTCTACCCCACCAGCTCAGCAGACTTCAGCCAAGGCATTTGCATAAGCAGTTCTCTCAACACCGTCTACGTACACCGGAGCAACAAGCCAGAAGACCCCTTCAGGAGCTCCTGGAGATCGTGCCTAGAGTGTCGAATAGCACTATACGTTTTCAAGCTTTTTGGTAACTTGTTGCCAAAGGGGGAGAAAATGTATAGATCATAGGCTTCCAGAGAGAGTGTCTCATTCTTTTGCTCGTTGGTTTTCATTTGCCAGTTGCTACTTCGTTTGATTGGTGCTACTTATTGTGTTATGCTTGTGAGATACTTTGTGTGATTGTGTTTGATTATACTTCGCTTAATGTGTGATATATGCATATCTCTATGATTATTTGTGTATGATCATTCACTTGTATCTTTGGTGATGCATGCATGTTATTTCACTCTTATCATTTTGTGCGCTCCACCAAGATGTATGTGACATGGAAGAGTGACCCATGATCCTAATCGATTGTGCATTTGCATTCAAATGCAAATTTCAAATAATGCACAAATTTAGAGGGAGTTCTTGCTTATCACATACTTCTCAAAGCGACGATGTATTTCATATATTTAATCATTTGTCGAAGCTTTGATCTATATGTTGTCATCAGTTACCAAAAAGGGGGAGATTGAAAGTGTAACTAATCCCTAGGTGGATTTGGTAATTCATAACAACATATAGCTCATTGAACTAATATCCATTCAAGATAAATATTTCACGAAGTTCAATGAATGGCATGGCAAGGACTAGAGATGTGGACCCCTCAAAATGCTAAGGACAAATATTGGCAAAAGCTCAAGACTCTTCATCTTTATTTTAGTGATCCAAGATCACATTGAGTCCATAGGAAAGCCAATACTATTAAAAGGGGATGAGGTGTTGCTTAATGGCTTGCTTGCTCAAATGCTTAGTGATATTGCTCCAAAACCCTCAACAACTTTCTCCATCCAAATATGTCCAAAACCTAAACTCCAACTCGGCCCCACCGATTCTTTCTATCAGGAGCCACCGAGTTCACATGACATAGCCACAGCCAGGAACCCTAGCAATTCGGTCTCACCGATACGGATCTCGGTCTCACCGAGATGGCCTTGCCAGCGCTCTGTGACTTGTTGCATTCATTTCGGTCTCATCGAGTTTATGCAATCGGTCTCACCGAGCTGGCTTGACAAACTCTCTGTTGCTTATTGCTTCACTTCTGTCTGACCGAGTTGATGCAATCGGTGCCACTGTGATGATGTTTTCCCTAAGCCCTAGCACATCGGTCCCACCGAGTTGTTCCAGTCGGTCTCACCGAGATTCCTAACTTCACATTTTTGAACTAATCGGTGCCACCGAGTTTAACCATTCGGTCTCATCGAGTTGTGTCAAATGTGTGTAACGGTTGGATTTTGTGTGGAGGCTATATATACCCCTCCACCCCCTCTTCATTCGCGGAGAGAGCCATCAGAACGTGCCTACACTTCCACCATTCATTTTTTGAGAGAGAACCACCTACTCATGTGTTGAGATCAAGATATTCCAATCCTACCACAAGAACCTTGATTTCTAGCCTTCCCCAAGTTGCTTTCCACTCAAATCATCTTTCCACCATATCCAAATCTATGAGAGAGAGTTGAGTGTTGGGGAGACTATCATTTGAAGCACAAGAGCAAGGAGTTCATCATCAACACACCATCTATTACCTTTTGGAGAGTGGTGTCTCCTAGATTGGTTAGGTGTCGCTTGGGAGCCTCCGTCAAGATGTGGAGTTGAACCAAAAAGTTTGTAAGGGCAAGGAGATTGCCTACTTCATGAAGATCTACCTGAGTGAGGCAAGTCCTTCGTGGGCGATGGCCATGGTGGGATAGACAAGGTTGCTTCTTCGTGGACCCTTCGTGGGTGGAGCCCTTCGTGGACTCGCGCAGCCGTTACCCTTCGTGGGTTAAAGTCTCCATCAACGTGGACGTACGATAGCACCACCTATCAGAACCACGCCAAAAATCTCCGTGTCTACATTGCATTTGCCTTCTTCAAACCCTTCCCTTTACCTTCATGTGCAATGTTTTACTTTCCGTTGCTATACTCTTAGAATTGCATGTGTAGGTTGATTGCTTGACTTGTACTAATTGCTAAAATCTACCCACAACTAAAATTGGGAAAATGATAGATTTTTATTTGGTCAAGTAGTCTAATCACCCACCCCCTCTAGACATACTTTTGATCCTACACGCGTGAACTACTCCGCTATTGCCCTACGGACGCTGGCTCGACGCCTGGCTTGGGTGCATCACCGAGCTCGTCAACGGCGCCGAGGACGCCCCGGCGCCTTCCCACTCACTCCGCCCTCCGCCGTCCCACGCTGGGGACGTGGTGCATGGCGCTCCCCCGCCACCTCCTCTGCGCGACGAGTTCGGCGGGCCCAGGTGCAATGTGTGGGCGCGAGACCCGCCCCGCAGAACGCCCGCGCGGGATGAAGCCAGCTGCCAAATCATTCGTCGCGCACCGCCTGATGCGCCTGTGCCCCTCAAGCAGTAGCGCTAGCGCCGAAACCGGGCGGTTCAAGATGTCGCGGCGGCCGGGCACCAGAACCGTGCCGCCCTCATGGGTGGTGTTCCCTCGAGCGGTGTGGGCTGTTGTGCTTTCACCCCTGAGCTGCGTCGGGTGGTCTGGCCCACGAGGTTCAAGCCGGAGTTGCCTCCGCGTTACGACGGCACCCCCGACCCCTCGGAGTTCCTTCGGTTCTACGCGTTGAGCAGCTTGGCAGCGAATGGCGATGGCAAGGTCATGGCAAATTGGTTCCCCATGTCCCTCAAGGACGGCCCATGCTCCTAGCTCATGAACCTCCTCGAGGCTTCGATTTCCTCATGGGATGAGCTCTGCGACCAGTTCATTGCTAACTTCAACCAGCCGATGAGGGCGCCGGGGGCCACCAGGGGCCTCACGTGGTAGCTTGCATCCTCGGCGGGGCTCAGGCCCCTGCGTCCAGCCGCCACTTCAAGCGGTTCTCTCGCGGGGTGAACGCCACCCTCCCGGAGCCAGAAGCCGCGCGACCCCTCAAGTTGTCGCAGTGCCATCACCTTCGACTCTAGGGACCACCCTAAGTCCATGGCCACCGCAGGCGCACTCCCCATGCTGTGCACCCCCGCCATCAGCAACGTCGTGGTCACCAGGACCCTCATCGATGGAGGCGCCGGCCTCAACGTGATCTCCATCGAGACCTTCGAGACGCTCCAAGTGCCCTACGACTAGCTGATGCCGACCAAGCCCTTCTCTGGGGTGACTGATGGCTCTACCATCCCCCTAGGGCAAGTGCGCCTCCCCATCACCTTTGGCGCCTGCTACAACTACCACACCGAGCTCATTGACTTCAATGTGGCGTGCATTGGCCTGCCGTACAATGCCATCTTGGGGTACCCGGCACTCGCCAAGTTCATGGCGGCGACCCACCCCGGTTACAACATCCTCAAGATGCCCGGCTGCAGCGACATCATCACTGTCCCCTGCGACGAGAAGGACACGGTCTGCTCCCTTGAGCGTGCTTCAAGGCCGCTGCAGTCATGCATCCGGCTGCCGAGGACACGTCTGAGCCTCCTGAGGCTGCACCCGCGAGGAAGAAGCAGTTGTTCTCCCAGGATCGCGCTGAGACGAAGAGGGTGTCGGTTGATGGCAGCGGCTCAGGCCCTGCCTTCACCATCGGCGCCTGCCTTCCTCCAGCACAGGAAAGCATGCTTGTCGCCTTCCTTCGGGCGAACTCGGATGTTTTTGCCTGGAAGGCATCTGACTTGTCTGGTGTGCCGAGGAAGGTGATCCAGCACCACTTGGCGGTGTGCCCTAACGCATGCCTATCAAGCAAAAGGAGCGGCACCAGGCACTGGAGAAGCAAGAGTTCATCATCGAAGACGTACATAAGCTACAAGAAGCCAGGCTCATTCGTGAGGTGCGCCATCCCGAATGGCTCGCCAACCCAGTCATTGTCCCCAATATGGGCGGCAAGGAGCGTATGTGCGTCAACTTCACGAGTCTCAACAAGGCCTGCCCCCAGGACCCTTTCCACTGCCACGCATCGACCAGATCGTGGACTCCACCGCCGGGTGCGACCTGCTATGCTTCATGGACGCCTATTCGGGCTACCGCCAGATCAAGATGGCAGCAGAAGACGTAGAGAAGACGGCCTTCATCTCCCCTTGCAGCATATTCTGCTACATCTGCATGCCCTTCGGCTTGAGGAGCACCGGCGCCACCTTCCAGCGGCTGATGCGCATCACGCTGGGGCCTCAGATGGGGAGGAACGCGGAGGCCTACGTCGACAACATAGTGGTCAAAACGTGAGAGGCTGGGACGCTCATCGAAGATCTTGAGGAAACATTCTCTAACCTGCGCAAGGTCAACCTAAATCTCAACCCCGACAAGTGCGTTTTTGGAGTCCCTTCCGGGAAGCTCCTCGGGTTCCTCATCTCCCACCGGGGGATTGAGGCCAACCCAGAGAAGATCAGGGCCATCGAGCGAATGAGTCCCCCCGGACCCTCAAGGAGATGCAGCGATTGGCAGGATGCATTGTCAGGACCCCGATCCTAAGTCACACCGATCTAGCATGTAACACATCATATCACTTTGCGGCCTCACGCATGGTAACCCACGGCTGCCACCTTACCTGGGCCAAGACCGTTTGCACCTTTTGGCTCATGTATATGATTGTGTCGCTAGCATCCATATGACAGAGAACCCAGGCTGACATGACTAGTCGTAAACCAAAGGTGGCACAAACTTACGGGGACAGGCATACATGCCCCAGCAATGCAGGTGTCAGTCAGCAGAGCTATTAGGACTCCGGTAAACACCGCGTGACATTTCCCCGTAGGGACAGACACAGCAACAAAGAAGGACACATGCCGGTCAATCCATGTGTTCCAGAGCAGTAGCAAGCTACCATGGCTCAGTGGAAGCACCAGGAGGCATTTCCCCATAAGAAATGCTACCAAGAGTAAACAACTAGGTGTCGGATCCCACACATACCAAGCATTTCAATAACACACACACAATATGCTCGATATGCGCAAATACAACATTTCATCACAACAAAACTCTACGACTCAAAGTATTTATTCAAAAGGCTCCGAAGAGCCATACATAGCATGATATCACAAATATGGGTCTCATGCCCAACATACAACATCATACAAGCAGTAAGCACATGCGGAAGCTTATCTTGTCTGAGTACACACAGCTAAAAAGAAAGAAGGCTAAAAAGCCTGACTATCTACAAGACCCTCCATACGAACCAGTCCTCTGTCTGGGATTCCCAAGCTAATCGTTGAAGCCCACGTAGAACTACTAGTGAGACTGAGGTCTCCTCTGCAAAAACATAAATTAAGCAAATGTGAGTACAGATGTACTTAGCAATACTTACATCAAAACTAACTACATATGCATCAGTACCAACAAGGGGGGGGTGGAGTTTAACTGCAGCAAGCCAGCTTTGACTCAGTGGATATCATGTACTACGACTACCAGTAACTTCTTTGAGGTGACAAATCGCACACGAGTCCACATATTCACCATATCAATACACCACTATGGATCCACTCCCGTTTCCCTACGAGAAGGCCATCCATAGCACTCACACTTATCTTGCACATTTTAGAGTATCCACTTCAAGTTATCTATGAACCATATAAGCTTTCCAAGTAGTCCACATCAGCGGACGCGACTATTCGAATAGATCATATTACCCTGCAGGGGTGTACTTCTTCACACACTCTCCCACCACTTACCACCATATACACGTCATGTATCTCGGCAACCTTCAAGCGGGAGCCTGGCGAGGGTGTCGGCCACGACCTGACTAACCACACAAGATTCTAGCACTACTGCAGGATGCTGCTAACGCGACACTACGATCAGAGACCCTTCGATGAAACTATGTGCGATGATCGCATTAATCGCAAACGGTGATGTAAAGAAACCTTCAAAAAATATACAAAACATTTGCGATTACAGAGACATCAAACACGATTCAGATTGTAGTTGTGTGTGCGATGAGTGGCACATAGTTCACTCAAATGAACTGTGTGCGATGAGCGCAACAACAGAAACGGTCAGCCAGGTCAAGTTGTGTGCGATATACGGCATACACTTCACACAGATAAACTATTTGCAATTAGCCACGCCTAACAGAAATGGTCAGACAGATCAAGGTGTGTGCGCTAGACGGACACACATTCTAATTAAAAGAAGCATGCATGATAGTAATAACGAGCGTGCACAGTTGATGGAACAAGTCGTGTGCTGACTTCGCCGGTTGCGGTGCATCGTATGGTGCAAACGCCATGTACGTGTCCCAGAACGCGTGCCCAATTTACGCCTTTTGGGAATCGTACCGCTCTTCGAAATATGAACCATCAATAAATTTTGAATTTGCTTCCCTTCACATTCACAATTACTATTCACGATGATCAAAACCTGTTCACACCGATCAAAACCTAAACAGTTTCCCACTTAGCAGCGTATTACTGGGGTTATAAATACTACCTGCTTACTCCAGGATGACTGCACATTCCTCCTCGATCGCTCTCCTCTTCACCAGATGAACAAGTCTTTCTTTGTCCTTCCTTACCTCTGCCGTGGGCCGCGTGAGTTCTGGGTCCAGAAATTACCAGGGAGAGAGGCGAGCATGGAAATCGAAGCAAGAGAGATGTCCCGCCTCGCGGCGAAAGCCGCTGACATGTCCCGCCGCACCGCCGTAGCAGCACAGAGGTCCCGCCACGCTGCCGAAGCAACACAGAGGTCTTGCCGCGCTGCTGAAGCAGCACAGAGGTCCCGCCGCGCCGTCGAAGTAGCGGACTGGTCCGGCCGCGCCGCGGCTACTGCAGAGAGGTCCTCCCGTGTTGCGGTGGCCTGGGAAGATTACTCGCGGGCAGGCGAGGACTCTCATAGGTGCATACATGCGATCCTCCATAACCTGATGGATCAGATCTCCGGCTGGGCGAGGTTGCAGGACGACATGAAAGCCTTGTTTGAAAAGGCTACCGGCGTCATCTGGCGACTAAGGGAGGGCAATGCGAAGCTCTGGACCGAGCGTGACCTGCTGAGGGCGAAGATCTCTAGAAGTGCGGAGCAGCAGGAGGAGACCACTGCCTTGTTGAAGAGGACGGGCGACATCGTCCAGAAACTTATGGACGAGAATGACATGCTCCTCATCAAGCGCAAAAGGCTGGTGGAGGAATCCGTGGCTGCTACCGAGCAACGTGTTGAGGACATGAAAGAGATCATCGCCGCTCGTTGCTAGAACTAGTCTGTGTCGTCCTTATTCTTCTTCTTTTTTTGGCGGGGGTGTCTTCCTTATTCTTTTGCCCTTGTGTCTTTCAGGCGTTGCCGCATGTGGCATTTTTATTTTTCTTCCTAAATATGTAACACAATTATAAAATTATTATCCATTGCCATCGTCATTACATTGCCTCCATTGCCATCATCATTATATTTATATCAGTCTTGCTAAGTCTCAGTCGATGCTATATATGTCCGTCAGATCTTATATCAAGATCCGTGCAAAATTTTCTTGTTAGGTTTCTTTTTTTCTCTTAAATCTCAATCAAGTGAGACATAGCCACACCATTAAGCAGCTATAAAATAATCATTGGCTCGGGCGCCATTAATGGAGAAGTTGGGAGAGAGGTGCGCGGCAGATGGAGGTCAAAGGGCTTGCCTCTAGATAAGCACTTGCATTGGTCTGTTCGCACGCCTCCTGTACTGAAATAGCTACCACGCGCGGCGCCTCATAGCCAATAAAAATGGGACGCGTGGCGGTACATAAATGGTTAGTACAACGCCCACGGTTTCAATAATACTTGTGTTTCCGATTGTAACATGACAACTCTTGTTCCAAAATGACTTTGTTGGTTGTTAATGTGTGGGCCTTCTCAATTCGGCCAAAAAATTTACCACAACGCGTTGGTGCCATGTCATGACACCATGCCAAGTTTCATGATTTTTAGACGAGTTTTGGATTTACACGAATTTAAAAACCAATCATCTAAATGTTTTCGGCCGAGCCACGACGCCGAGATGTTTGAAATTCATTCCCATTTCTTGCATGGGACCTATAAATTCACCCAAAGACACACATGTGATTTTTCAACCAACTTTGGTGCACTGGAGCATGTGCTTGTAGTTCAAATTCGAATTATGCACATTAAATGCCTAGAAACTCAATTAATGTATAGAAAAAGGAACCCGGAATAATTCCAAATTTTAACACGACACTCATATAGTTATATGTTGCCTCTGTAAAAAAATCAAGGGGGGAGGCAGCGTATGTCGTTTTGCACACAAATGTGACACGTTCCCTCTCGGAACCACGAGTCTTCTTGAGAGAAGCTCCGGTTTTCAAGAAGCTTATGCCAAAAGTTGTCCTAATTCGGCCAAAAAAATTACCACAACATGTTGGTGCCATGTCATGACACCATGCCAAGTTTCATGATTTTCAAACGAGTTTTGGATTTACAGGAATTTAAAAACCAAGCTTCTCAATGTTTCCGACCGAGCCACGACGCCTAGATGTTTGAATTTCACTCCCATTTCTTGCATGGGACCTATAAATTCACCCAAAGACATACTTGTGATTTTTTAACCAACTTTGGTGCACTGGAGCATGTGCTTGTAGTTCAAATTTAAATTATGCACATTAAATGCCCAGAAACTCAATTAATGTATAAAATGGCAAAATGAACACGGAATAATTCCAAATTTTAACATGACACTCATATAGTTCTATTTTGCCTCTGTAAAAAAATCAAAGGGGAGTAGGACAGCGTATGTCGTTTCGCACAAAAAGGTGACACGTTCCCTCTCGGAACCACGAGCCTTCTCGAGAGAAGCTCCGGTTTGCAAGAAGCTTATACCAAAACTTGTCCCAATTCGGCCAATTTTTTACCACAGCATGTTAGTGCCATGTCATGACACCATGTCAAGTTTCATGATTTTCAGGCGAGTTTTGGATTTAGAGGAATTTAAAAACCAAGCTTCTCAAAGTTTCTGGCCGAGCCACGACGCCCAGCTGTTTGAATTTCTTTCCATTTCTTGCATGGGACCTATAAATTCACCCAAAGTCACACATGTGATTTTTCAACAAACTTTGGTGCACTAGAGCATGTGCTTGTAGTTCAAATTTGAATTATGCACATTAAATGCCTAGAAACTCAATTAATGTATAAAAAAGGTCAAACAAATTTAGAATAATTCCAAATTTTAACACGACACTCATATAGTTGCATGTTCACTGCATAAAAATGCTCTAGCAATTCAAACACCGTCCTCTCCCTCCGTAACACCATTTTGTCTTTCAAATCAGAAAGAAAAAATTAGGTACACCACAAATAGTTTACTAGCAAGAATCGTGTAGGATGCGATATAAAATATCTTGGCACACCCTCTTGTCTGGCTTACGCAGGAAGCGTTGTCGTCAACAGTGCACCGCCTGCGCTTGAACCACACTTGCGCGCCAGTTTCTGGCGGCACCGAGCGTAATTTTTCTGCCACCGCGGAAATATCTTGCTCCCCACCCCCTTCCCTCGACCAAAAGCCATATTTCCACTGTTCCTCCTTGCTTTGCAAGTTCAAAACTACACTGCTACTTACTGGCAGCGCCGCCTCCTCGCCGGTGACCCTTCTTCTTGCAGCGTCGCCTTCTCGCCGGCGACCCTTCTTCTTGCCGCGCGGCCTCCTCAATATGGTTAGGTAATACACGCCCCACCCCCATCATCCTCCTCCTTCTCCATCCCACATGCCCCGACTGACGGCGCGACACGTTCCGCCCAAATCACTGTCCCGTCCTCCAGTTAAGCACCGCCCATAGCCATTTTGCGCGCAGTATAGCGAGGAGCTCAGCAGCATCTAGCAACGGAGAAGCAAATCACGGCCGCACACACGGATGAGGTCGCGATGGCTGCCATGCGTGCCGACCGCCAGATCTTGGAGGAGCACCTCATCTTCGAGGCCACCGTCGACGCCGCCACGCGGTTGTCTACTTTAAAATACAGTTCTTGGTGTTTTCTCGAGGCCATCGTCCGTGCCTTCTACTGATTTGTCCTCTGTAATGTTAATATGCAATCTGATATTCTGAAATGTAATGTTCAGTTAACAGTTTGGTCCAACAATTGCTACATTTCCTAGCAGTTCTCAAGCATTATTTGTTTCGTGAACTGTCTTATCTTCTAATATATGTTCTATTTTGTAATGTCGTGCTTAGTTAACTGTTTTGGTTCATTTGTTCTGCTCTCCAGCTAAATATTTGGTTTAGTTCTGCAATTTAATGTTCATTTGTTGTGGGTACAATTTTGTATTGTTATGCATGTGAGAAATAAATCGAATTTGGTTGTACTCACGAGAAACATATATAATTGCTCTATTTCCAAGTTGTTTAGCATGCTTGGTTAGGTTAACTGGCTTTTCCATGCGGCTCAAGTTAATCTATTGGATTTGCAATTTGTTTATTTTTCATTAACATATTCTGCTGATAGTATGCCAACTCTTAGTTAACCTGATCAAGATCTTCCTTATATGTGTTGCAGGGAAACAATGGGAGGCACTGAGGTTTACCATCGAGGTTTGCTCATGCATGGTCCTTTCGCTAATAGCACATTATTGTGCAGTTGCAGGAATCATTCTAATATTTAGGTTTTTTACAATTTGGTCTTGCACATGTAGGTCCTGCTGTAAAAGGCTTAGACCCACTATTCGACCCATTCTGCATATGGGGAAATGAGATGTCCATGAATATCAGTCAAGTCAAGAAACTCAGAAAGATTGTTAGGATAAAGAAACTTGCGACGAATAATAGCAAGATCTTTGTTTGCACAATGAAGAAGACATTAGTCAACTATATGATTGTACTAACTTTTTACCTTGTTTTGTCCCCTTGTGCCATTTCAAAATCTATAACAGCTATTTATGCGTATCTTTGTTTTTAGTACTTTCCAAAGCAATTCACCAATGATTACCTCTCAAACCACCTGCATGGTCAAGAGGCGAGGAAGGTATTCATTGAACACGGTACAATATTGAAGTCTTCCTCAAGAGGATGAAGGTTGGGCGGGCAATTATCCATAGCCACTGGCCTAAGGTTGCAAGGATATTCAACATCACTGAAGGCTCAATATTCGCCTTCTGCTTCTACAGTTTCCCAGATGAGATTCATCTGTCTATTTACCGTGTATGATGTTACTTCCTAAAGGTTTTTGATGTTGCATGTGAAACTTGGTGCTACTGTGTAATGGCGTAGCTAGCTATATCCCTATATGGTGTAACTGAGTGCTGAAGCTATTTGATGTAATTCGATTATGAAATCTTGGTTGCCGTTATACGGATATGAAATATATTGTGTGTTTTATAACAAATGTCAATTTGATTACTACATGGATTATCAATAATAGGCCAATTACACTGCTTATTTGGGTTTTCTATTGCAAACGGTTTCTCAGACAACACCGTGGGCGATGAACTCAAACAACCCACACGGTTTCTAGAAAGTAGGCATGTTGGATCAATGAAGGATCACACACGACTTCGGCCAGAGATCTGTTTGCGTTAGGCCACCTTGCACAAACGTTTCCACATAAAAAATCATGTGTGATATACATACGAACGGAAAGGTTTTTCTGGGATTCACTGTGTGGGATGTACATACGAACGGGAACGATTGGTCTCTGGTGCCTCCCCCGATCGCACACGAGCTCTTTTTGCGCAACGTGTGTGATCGGAGGGCCTATCCCCGACGGTTTCTACGTCGTGTGGGAAGGACCCCCCTATCGCACACACTGACGAGGCGACGGTTTAAAACTCCGTCGCGGAAAGGGGGTAAAAATCGTTTGTATAGGACGTCTCTGCACCAGTGTAGTCCAGGTTTATCGCCTATTTGAGTTCCATCCGCAAGGAAGTCCGACCGAGGTTTCTACTACGGCCCCAAATGATGTGTGCAGGGTTCCCAAGCCGACCAAACGAGCAACGCATGGTACACCCGACCACGGTGTATCTACCGCATCATAGCCCACCCCTAGGGTCAGCGCTACGCATGGCCTGCAACACATATCCTACAAACACCAGAAACTAGTTGCAACTCCTGGATAGAGATCAAGGCGATTAATAAGTCGAGAGAGTCAATTAAGGATCCCAATGTGTGGTAGTAACTGTCTTGGATCACAAACAGAGAACTCAGTTCCTGAGGACGGTCCCAATGAGACAACCCCCCATGCACTCCTACATGGCCTCTCATCGCTATCTTTACCAAATCGTGTTCACACACTTAGCTCTCAATAGTAAAACATTTTCACCACCATTCCAATCCATCCCAGATGAATCAGACCTGACACAACTCTAAGCATAGCAGGCATAACAAGCAAGCATGAATGAGTATGCACATCATGGCTCAAACAACTCCTACTCATGCTAGTGGGTTTCAACTATTTACTGTGGCAAAGAAAGGTCATGCAGAGGAATGGGTTCAACTACCGCAACATGTAACAGTTGAATCGGTGTTGTCCTAATGCAGTAAAAGAGAGTAGAAGTGAGAGAGTGGGATTGTATCAGAGTGATCAAAGGGGGTTGCTTGCCTGGCAGATCGATAATGGAGTACTGCTCCTCTGGTGGATACTCGAGCATATCCTCAGGAACAGACCCTATCGCGGAGAACATCACCGAAGAGGGAACAAATCAAAACACAGCAGATGCGACAATATGATGCATGAATGCGACATGGCAATATGTTGTGGTTTGAGCTAGTGCAAATAACAGCAAGATTGAATGAAGCTCATTTGAATCAAAGGTTCAAATGCAAGATTCATATAAAGCATTTAAAATGCCGTTTAATGAGGTGCACTATTCAGTGGGTATAAGTTGTTCAAACATGCATGAGAATGCCATAAACAGATTCTTCATATTTTCTGATAATTTTTCACATATAAATTATTTAATTTGGAGTTACGGTTGATTTTCTATGATTTTTCAAAGTTTAGAACATTTTCTAAAATTAAATAAATCATTTCTAATTTATTTTAACCTCCAGAAACATTTACTGCATCAGCATGAGGTCAGCACTATGTCAGCTGGTCAACAGGGCTGGTCCAGGTCAAACCTGACCAGTGGGTCCTACTGGTCAGTGTCACAGTGCTGGCTAGGATCATAGACATGTGGGCCCGGTCAAAGGCCACGTCACCAAGGTCAACACTGACGTGTGGGTCCACTGGTTTTATTAATTAACCTAGTTATTTTGGTTAGCCAGTAAACTAATAAGGTGGGACCCATTGTCAGTTTCTAGTGTTAAACTAATAGGGTTAATTAGTCCCTAATCTAATGACGGCCACGTCGGCTAACCGGCGATTAGCCGCCGGCGACCTTCCCGCGCGGCGAAGTCCGCACGACAGGCCACAGTGATGGCGGGCGAGAGCACCAGTAGGAAGCCCATGTTAGGTTTAATCTTGATATTTTGTATCTTCATGTTTATTTCAGTCTTGCATGTAGTAGTTGCACGTAGTAATATGGACATGGAGTATTTGATCCCGAGCTCATATGCTCCCGCATGAACAGTAAAATCGAAAAAAATAGTAAAAAAACTCAAAAAAATCTGAATTTTTTTTCTGATGAACATTGACAAATTTTCTAGCTGCGTGCAAAATTTCAGTTCGAAATGACATTCGTGGAGGTCTGGGCGAAAAAAATAAAATCGATGGTCCAAAAAGACTATTGTTAGAAGCATTTTGGAGCATTGATTTTGTTATTTTTGCCCAGACTTCCACGAATGTTATTTCAATCTGAATTTTTGCACGCACTTAGAACATTTATCAATGTTCATCAGAAAAAAAATTCAGATTTTTTTGAATTTTTTTACTATTTTTTTCGATTTTACTGTTCATCCGGGAGCATATGAGCTCGGAATCAAAAGAGGACTTTCGGTAGTAATATGTGTGTGTGTGCGGAGGTACGTGTGATGCGTACTGAGTCAGTAGTTTCAGATAGGACAAGCATGCATGGAGAAAGTCCAAGTTGCCGCGTGAAGCTGGCTAGCTTGCCGTGTGAGACGGTGGTGCATGATGCTCTGAAGCCAACGACCTGCACAAGTTGAAGCCAATGGATGGGTGAATCTGTTGCGACCTTGAGAAAATGTCCATAGTTAGATAAGGTTAATTCTTGTTAGCTGCATGTGTGCGTGTGCTGTTAGTGGCCCGGGTTAGTGCATGCGTGGGCTAGTTAGTGGGCAAGTGTAGTGTCCGCTGTGCGTGCGTGAGTACTACTTAAGAGTTGTAAGAGCATCTACAGCCGCGCCCCCAACATGCCTCTCCAAGGCCCTTTTTTGTCACCGGCGCAGAAAATTCAGCCCAGTCGCGCCCCCAGAAGCCCAATTTTCGCCGGTTAGGGCTGATTTTGGCACCGGCGGACCCAGGCCGAACCCGGCGCGCTGGGGGCGCCGGGAGAAACGTTTTTGGCGCAAAAAGGAGTGGGTTCGCCGAGTCAGCGACTCGCCGCCTTCGTCGTCCTCATCGCCTCGGTTCCCGCAGGAATCAATGCCAAGGCTGCTGCGCTGCCGCATTGATGCCTCACGGGCGGCGCAGTGAAAGCGCGGCGACGCGCGTCCCGCCCGCTTCCGCCACGCGGCACACGGCAGCAACTCTCCCACCGCCCATCCGCGGCTATAAAAGCCGTCCTCCCTCGCCGGTGAATGCACAAGCTCTCGCCACCGACGCCCTTCTTTCTACCTCTCGCCGCCGACGCCTCTCTCCCACTCTCTAGCCCCGCCGACGGCAATGGCCGAGCGCTTCCCAGGCGACGGCGCAGCGGCGAACGGCTTTGGCCGCCGCCATCTGCACGAGGATGAGGCGCGCCTCCTCTACGAGGCCGACTACCCGGCGCCCCCGGACATGCGGGTGCCGGGCACCTGGAGGCTCAGTGCCGGCGGTGTCCCGGTGCCGCCCGCGCCCACAGGAGCGGCCCGGCGCGCCGAAATCGCGCGCATCCGGTCTATGCTACCGGAGCCACAGCGGAACCAGCCGAGGTTCGCCCCCGACAGAAACGCGTTGTGGACAGCGTATTTGGAGCGGCGCCATGAGGAGCAGGTCGCCGCCACCAACGGCGTCGAGCCCCGCGGCCGCCTCAACTCCGAGGGGCAGCGCCTATGGTGGGGCGTCCCAGGCCGCACCCTCAAGGCCATCCTCGAGTACATCGAGGCCGGCAACGAGCCGCGGTTGGAGTACCCGGTGCCCTCCCTCCTTCTCTCGCCGTCGCGGTAGCTCCTAGACGCCGCGGCGAATGGAGATGGCGACATCGTCGTCGTCGGGATCTGGCTCTCTGTCCTCCGGCTCGCCGATGCTTCGCCCCGTCAAGCCGGAGCCGCAGGAGACACCACTTGGGCGCCGCACCCGCGGTGGCGCCCTCGTCATCAACGAGGGCGGCCACCCCTCTCCTTCTTCCTATCACCTCGTCCAGCCGAAGACCGAGCTGGGTTTGCTCCCCGTGAAGAAGGAGCACGAGGCCATGGCCGCCACCGACAAGACCGCCCTCAAGTGGGCGAAGGAGGACTACGTCCGCGAGCAGATGGAGCGCCAGCGCCGGGCCTTCGAGGAGATCGCCGCTCGGCGCCGCGGACGTGAGGAGGGCGGCGTGGTCATCCTCGACAGCGACGACGAGGATCCGCCCGGGCCGTCCAACCCCCCGCGCATCGGCAACGCTGGTCAAGGGTGCAGCAGGGACGGCGGCGGCGGCACCAAGCACGGCGGCGACGATGACGGCGAAGACGACGGCGGCGACTACACCCGATTCTACAGGCTCCTCGGCATGTAGAAGGCGGGACGCGGCGGTGGCTGGGCGTAGTCGTTTTTAGTTTGTGTTTTTTTAAGTTTTTTGTACAAATATCAATCAAATCGCCTAGTTTGGACGAAATTGTGTTGTGTTTGGCCGATTTTATGTTTCAAAAAACGGCGTCTCAAGGCGACCTGGGGGCGGTGGCTGGGAACCCGATCGGCCCCACGCCGAAATTACCGCTGGTTCGCCCCCAGGCAACGCTATCTCAAGCCCCTGGGGCCCGAACGGCTGGAGATGCTCTAAAGCATGTTTGTTTTGGTACAAGAAGAAATATAGAGAGAGGAAAACGTCGGCTGTGTGACACAGTACGGCACCAAAATTCCTTGTGCTCTCGTGCGTTGTGAGAAACAACCAGGAGAGAATCCTTGAGCTGAGAGAGTCAGCCCCAACAGCCCAGGCCCGTGCGCGTCTAGGGGAGGCCGCGGGGCTGCCGGGGATGGCCTCTAGTGGTGCCGGCGACGAGCTCAAATGGCGGCGGCGCTCGAGCTAGCACGGACACGTGGTTGCAGCTCGCAACCGAGCGAACGGAGTGGCGCAGGAGCAACTACAGAGCAGTAGAAGAACGCTGGTGCCACGGGAGAAAGCTGAGGGGCTCGAGAGCACAGGGTCCATCGGCCATGGCAGCGGCCAGCTTCGGCTGCAGCGGGATGGATGGCTATGGCATGAATTCGATGAGGGAAGCAGGGAGAGGGCAAGAGGAGCTCACGGAGAAGCTGCAGGGACGGTCAGCGACCGTGGGGACGGCTCGGAGGCGATGGATTTGACGGCGACGTCCGGCGGCCGAGGCGGCAAAGACGGCGATGGTGGCGCAGCTGCAGTGCATCCGGGGACTCGATCTTCGGCGTGGAGATGAGGTGCTCATCTGCGGAGCTGATGGAGATGGTGTCTGGGTACGGGAACGACGGTGGGCGCGCTGGCGGCAACGGTGGCCGGCGGTTGCTCTCAGGAGATCTCGGATGCAAGCGAGAGAGGGGGAAAGTGAGCAGCGAGTGAGGGAGAAGGACCAGCGGGGTTTGGGTGTCTCCGTGGCGTCGCGAGGAGGGCCGGGGAGGAGAGGAAGCAGGCAGGGAGGTGGTGGCGCGGCTGCGGCATGCCGGGCACGCGGCTGCTCCTACTGGAAGGAGCTTGAGGAAGCTCCTGGTAGTTGGGCTCTGGTGGGCTGGGCCTCTCTACGGCGCTGGGCCGCAGGTAAGTTTCCTTTATTTCATTTTTTTTGTTTCTGTTTTCTATTTTGCAACTTTGTTTGAATTTGGTTTTCAAACCAAACTATTTTATATGCTCTTGAAATTTATTGTGGATGCAATATAGATTATTCCAAAGCCCCACACCAAGTTTTAGAATTATTGGAGCTAGTGATTTTTTTATAGCCATTTAATTGCTCCAATTCAAATACTTAGTGAGTTAAATCAAAGCCCAAATAATTCCCTAAAAATGTTCACTAATTTTGGTTTGGATCAAAACCCTTGCCAAAATTATCAAACATTAATGAAGGCATTTTTGGGTTCATTGAAAATATTTTTATTTTGATCCTAGTTGAATTTTCATTTTGGTGCTAGGGTTTATCAATCCCCACTTCAATTTTCCTTTGAATTTAACATGATGCAAGGATGCTGATGCAAGGACAGGCAGGGACTAAGCTAGGGCTGTGACATGCATGGCCTCCCTAGGGCGCTTCATTTCCAAGTTCGGTGAGCGAGCCTTGCCGTTCTTCAAGCTCATGAAGAGATCCGGCCCCTTCGAGTGGACTCCTGAAGCGGACGCGGCCTTTGAAGACCTCAAGAGGTACCTCACAAGCCCGCCCATCATGGTCGCCCCACGCGCCCGTGAGCCCTTGCTCCTTTACTTGGCGGCCAACCTCACACAGCCAGCGCAACGCTCGTCGCGGTGCGAGAGGAGCGTGTCAGGGCTAAGGAGAAAGCTTCCGGAGCCCTCCGAGCCCCGCGAGCCTGGGGAGCCCTCCGAGCCTCATGAGCCCTTTGAGCCTCGCGAGCCTAGGGAGCCCTCCGAGCCTCATGACCCCTCCAAGCCTCGTGAGTCTAGGGAGCCCTCCGAGCCTCGTTAGCCTTCTGAGCCCTCAACCACGCACCTCGTCGAGCACCCCGTATACTTCGTCAGCACGATACTGAGGGATGCTCTTGAGCGCTACCCTATGCAGCAAAAGCTCCTCCTCGCACTCCTTGTCTCTTCCAGGAAGCTGCGCCACTATTTTCAAGGCCATCCCATCAAGGTCATCTCCTTCTACCCCCTCGAGCAAGTCTTGCGCAGCCCCAACACCGCCGGCCGGGTCACCGAGTGGAACATCGAGCTGCAGGCCTTCCAGCTGGAATTCTGCACCACCAGGGTTATTAAAGGAGCAGCTCTGGCCGACTTCGCGGTGGAATGGACAGACCCGTATGAGGAGGAGCCTCGCGAGAACAGATCCCTCCTGCCAGGGGATGAGGCGCCCGGCGGCTGGACCATGCACTTCGACGGCGCCTTCTTCAGGCAGGGTACGGGGGCTGGAGTCGTGCTCGCCTCGCCGACTAAAGACAAACTTTACTATGCCGTCAGCTCTTCTTCAGGCATGACGATAAGGTCTCCAACAACATCGCGGATTATGGGGGCCTCATCGCCGGCCTCAAGGCCACCTCCACCCTAGGCATCAGGGGCCTCACTATCAAGGGCGACTCCTAGCTCCTTGTTAACTTCTCCAACAAAAGGTACAAGCCCAAGGATGAGCACATGGCAGCCTACTTAGAAGAGGTACATAAACTCGAGAAGCACTTTCTTGGCTTGGAGCTGCACCACATCCCACGCAGTGTCAACAAGGAAGCCGACGACATTGCCAAGCGAGCATCTCGTCGCGAGCCCCAGAGCCCTAGCATTTTCGAGGAGAGGCTCCTCAGTCCATCGGACACGCCACCTACCGGGCACAGCGCTGCTTCGCGAAGAGCTACCACCTGCACCGCCCACGAGCGTGCCAGACTGTGGCCCAGCCTCAGGAACCCGCCTGCTGCTGGCGCTGGAGGCTCAAGCAGACAACTGGGCTGCGAATTCAAAGCTTATCTGCTCCATGGTACTCTCCCTGAGGTGGATTCGGAAGCAGAACGCGTCGTCTGGCAAGCCATCGCATACTGTCTGCGAGACGATGAGCTATACTGCAGGCGCCCCAATGGCGTCTCATTGCGGTGCCTCTCAGAAGAGTAAGGGCACGAGCTGCTCGCTGATATCCACGGAGGGGACTGCGGGCATCACTCCTCGTCGCGCACCCTCGCCGGCAAGATGTTCCGAAGCGGCTTCTATTGGCCCACCGTGCTCCACAATGTCGCGGAGCTGGTCCAATCCTGCGAAGCCTATCAATTCCACGCCAAGCAGATCCACCAGCCGGCGCATGGGGTCTAGACAATCCCCCTTTCATGGCCCTTCACGGTCTGGGGGCTGGACATCCTGGGGCCTTTCCCTCGCGCGGCTGGCGGCTACCGCTACCTCTACGTCGCCATCGTCAAATTCACCAAGTGGGCGGAGGTCGAGCCCGTGCGCACTATACCGGCGACTTCGACTGTCAAGTTCATCAAGGGCCTCGTGAGCCGATTTGGTGTCCCCAACCGCATCATCATGGACAATGGCTCCCAGTTCACGAGCGGCCTCTTCAAGTCCTACTACGCCAACCTCGGCACACAGATCTGCTACACCTTTGTGGCGCACCCACGGAGCAACAGCCAAGCCGCGTGTGCCAATCCCGAGGTCCTCAAGGGCCTCAAGACAAGGAGCTTTAGGAAGAAGCTCGAAGCCTACGGCAAGGGCTGGCTCGATGAGTTGCAGTCCGGGGTATGTTACATCCGCACAACAGCAACTAAGCCCACTGGCGAGACCCCCTTCTTCCTCATCTATGGGGCTAAGGCGGTCCTCCCCTCAGAGCTTAAGCACGGCTCCCCGCGAGTCCTGGCGTTCGACGAGGCGCGTCAGGATGGCTCGTGAGAGGTCGACCTGTTGCTCCTCGAGGAGGTCCACCGCCAGGCCACTCTCCGCGCTGCGAGATACAAACATGCCTTGCGTCTCTACCACAGCCGCAACATCCACCCTCCTACTCTCGAGGTTGGAGACCTCGTCCTAAACCGGATTCTCTACAGAGAGGGGCTCCACAAACTCTCACCCATGTCGGAAGGCCCTTTCAGAGTGGCTCATGTCTCCAGGCCAGGCGCCGCCCGCCTAGAGACGGAGGACGAAGTTCCCGTGCCCAACGCTTGGAACATCCAGCACCTTCGCAAGTTCTACCCGTGACCATCACGCGTGCAAACAGAAATGGGGTTGTACACGCCCCAGAGACTCTCGACGCGTTTGCTTGACGGGCACGCGAGAGCTCCCGCCCACGCCCAAGTGGAAGCCCCAAGCTCCGCGCTGGCGGAACGATCGAGCCGCAATCATGCCCACGCCCAAGTGGAAGCCCCAAGCTCCGTGCTGGTGGAACGATCGAGGCGCGATCATGCCCACGCTCAAGTCTTGTTTAAGGGAAGTGGCAGTTGCCCGTCGCTCCCTCCCGCGTGTCTCGTGAGCGGGGGCTGGGCACGGTGTGTTCACCTGACCCGGCCCAGGTCGCTGCATGGGCCCGCCCACGCGCACACCTCGCCAAGACCTTGGCGTCCTAATCCTCGCGCGATGTTTTTGAGCGAGCCAACAGGCATGTATGTCCTCCTGAGCCTTCATCTCCTGGCCTCGCCGGGCATCATGACCTGGTGTACCAGCGACGATCGACATTCGCTCGGGGGCTCTAGCACGAAACGGTCGCCAGGAGAAGGATGCCCAAAAAGCAGCCACGGTCTGGCTCACCATTGAGGGACCTTGCATAAGTCCTTCGCGGGGCGTGGGTCTGGTGAAGGCATCTCCGGAGGCCCTAAGTCCTCGCGACGCCCCAGGGGCCTCGTGAGGAGCAAGCACCTCACAAGGCTCCGGAGCTGTCTGATCCGCGAAAAGAAGCCCCCCTCCCCGGCGAGATCTCCAAGCTGCTTCGGCGCACCAGCTGCATCGTTGAGGGAACGCGAGGCGCGCATGGGGCTGAAGTTCCGAGGGAGCATGCCCTCACGACGCGGGAGTCCACCACGAACACACCAAGCTAAGTTACCCTAATCACGATCGGCAGGAATCTTTCAATTGGTAGCAACACGAATGCTAGAATACGAAATAAAAATGATAACATAAAGGCGCGAGTGCCATAGTTTATTACACGCCCCAGCGGGGCTCTGCATGGTTCTTGATGCAGGAAAAAAACAAGCAAAAGGCGGCCTCACGAGGACTGCAGCTCCTGACACTACAAAAAAAATACACTTCCGTGATGATACGTGTTTGTCATAGTAGGTCACGTTTTCTGTCATGCATGTACATCTATGATGATTTTATGACAGAATCAAGATAGCCATACCTGTGCTATCATAGAAGTGTTCCCTGACAATACCAAAATTATCATCACGGAAGTGTTCACTTCCATGATGATAAATGACGCGTCATGGAAGTGCTTTCGTCAAGGGTAACTGACAAGTGGCATCTATCGTAACGGGTCCCCGTTTATCTATCGGGTCCGGTTTTGGATCCGATAACCCATTAAGCGCAATGACCAGTGGCGATTTTTCATGTGTAAAATTCTCATTGGCCGGAGGAAACACGTGTCAGCTCGTCATTGGGTCAGATACGCGCCTATGATAATACCAGCCCATTTCATTTTCGGCCCATGTATGGCCCATGATATCTTTCGGCCCATACAAGGCCTTTCGTATCTTTGGGACCTTTAACGGGCCGCGGTGACTCTGGCCCATAATAATAAACAGTAAAAAAAATTATGCCCAGTAACGGCCCATGATTCACATGGGCCGTTTCCAGCCCGTGTTAGCTTTCGGCCTACAGACGGCCCATACATTCTTGGGCTCCTTTCCGGCCCTTGATTACTTTCGGCCCATTACTGGCCTGTTCCCCTAATGGGCCAAATTCGGCATGTGGTTAGAATCGGCCCATTCGTGGCCTGTTAACCCGTCCTATATTCTGGCCCATTAACGACCCGTTATGCCTGTGACAGAATTAAGCCTTTGTTGTCTTCCGGCCTGTTAACGGCCCGTTACCGTGCTGGCCCGATACCAATTACGCCCGTTTACAGCCCATGTGGGCCCATTTATCTGACGGCCCGAGGCCCACTGAGTCTACAGGCCGTTGGAGGCCCATTGATCCGACGGCACGTAGGAGGCCCATGGGTCCTACGGCCCGTAGCAGGCTCAAGGTTACCACGGTCCGTATATGGCCCATGGTTGTTGCGGCCACTAGCAAACCAAGGAAAAAGAAGACTAGGAAAATAAATAAGCCAGAAACTAACGCTAGGCTATTAAGGCGATTGCACAGATTACATCCACTGGGCATCAAAGTTCGCCACCAGTGCAAATATAGGGAACACCCTACACTATACAAAAATGGCTTGTTGTTTTCTTCAGCCGGTCGCTTCACGTTAAGAACAAATTTTGTATCGCAACAAAAGAAATTACAACCATAAAACAAAAGGAAGGTTGGCATAAAAGTTAACAGTCCGGCAGATAAATGCACCACCAGAAGTTCAGAAGCTCAGTTCATTTGAACTGACTGTTACGTTTTCATGATGTACTATCCAATGGAGCACCATAACCTTCGCCTTCATTTCTCCTAGGCTCCTGAATAACATAGCAAATGTCTGATAGTCTGGTTTCAAAACCATGCATATCTTGACGACATCGAACAATGGCTGTCCTTGTTTCACAAAGGGTCTCTGTTATGGAATGGACTTGTGTCTGGAGCGCATATATAACATTGTTTTGAGCTTGCATATCTTGATCATGAGGCAGTTTGGACGAGATTGCCTTAACAACCAACCCAGTATTACGCAGGAACGTGCTTTTGGCACTGATAGTGGACAGGTACTGACCCACTGCAGCAAGAGGTGACATTGCGGTTATAGTTGCCTCGTCACCTTCAGAAGGTGGCGGTTCCACCATTTGTTCCATAGCTTGCTGAAAAGTTGAGTTTTTACATTAGTAGTACCAGAACAGAAGATATTAAGGAGGCAGCAAAACCAAACAAAATAGATTTGGTCTATATACAGAACTTATTCTGGTGAACCCCTGTAAAATATTAGCTATATTTTACTGCAAAGTACATAATAAAACCAGGTTCCAAACATATAACCATGTACCATGGCTAATGTATTGTCTATTTCTTCACATTGTATTGACAGCTAAGGATAAAGAGACAAAGTTTATAATACGGTAAGCATAGTATGACATCATTCATATCACAAAACAACTGAGAACAGACAAATAGGCAATTGTAACGTTGTGTAGACAAGTCCAGCACGGAACTAGATTACAGATCAAGATCAAAGGAACATCACTCCTCTCTTTTAAACGTTGTAAGGTGCAATGATACGCTAAGACAATTGTGTATAAAATTGAAAAGAGTAATAGACATTGGCTGCAAACCGTGCAGTTCAATGCACAAGTCAGAGTAAGTAGTAGTTAAAAGGCATGAGGATTAAGGACTTACAACAGCGGCTTTGACTGATGTAGTCATGCCCTTCGTCTTGCTGGTGTGACAGTCCTTGAAGATTTCCACATCATTTGGTTCAAGTACTTTTTGGTCCTTGCGGGCTTTCCTCTGCATTCGGAACAAGTCAATATAGATATGATAATATGGCACAGCGAAAAGAGTGAAACAACAACTAATTACAAGAGCCTCGTAGTGTGCAATATAGCTACGAGATCCTGTCGTCTGTTGGAATTTCACTTTCGTACGGTTGGCCTTGTTCTTTGAATAGTTCACCTACAAGAAGATAGATTTGTGAGGCACATGCGTAAATAGGAGTTCAACATGTGATCTGATCACATATATATAACGTACTTGATACTTTGGATCAGACCAGTGTTTAACGTGGCCTCTCCAGTCTTCATCCGATATATTTTCCACTGGAAATGTTTGGGCAAGTTCACTATTAGCCTTGCCTTCAAAGTGAGTTTTCCTCAAGTTATACCGATACTGTCGCAGAGCAGACTTGAAAACATGGGTGCATGCTTGTCTGGTTGCATCATCTTGGCTATCCAACTTGAACCTCATCTGTTGAAAATTATGGGAGTCTCATTACCAGCAACCTAGAAAGTATGGGACAGACCAAGACGATATTACTAATTTCCATACATAACCATACTTACAGGTAAATGGTCGAGGAAGGTGTTGAACTGGGTTTCGTCTTTGTCATTCCTGTACTGAATCCTTGTTGGGAGGATACGTGCATGACACCTAACGGCAACCGTTGCCTCTGATACTAACTTGGCTGACTCTGTAGCATCACGTGGCCTTTTTAAACCTGCCTCAAAACGGATCTTGATGTGAACTGGGGACCTGATCTTTTGATGAGAGAAGATAACTACGATTTTTGTGGGACATGACCCTCACGATCCGGCTACCAACCGTATAGGGAAAACCGTACACGACTGATATCCACGGCAAACGCTGAACCAACTCCACGGCGTTATCGACCGAGCCAACGGCGCGATCGACCTATCCACGAAGGATTTTTCCTGCAAGCAAATCGAAGAACATGCAAGAAAATAATAGCCAAGCAATCTGAAATTGCGAATATGCTAGATGGAATAATTCTCATAAAATGGGGTTCCGATAAGATGTCTTGACGGTCGCACTAGCCGCTACGAGCAAAGAAAAATAAAAGTAGCAATAGCTAAACTTCTCTAAACAAAACCCCAGTCTAAACCCTAACCCAGACTAGCTATTTATTAAAGAGCGGCGGCCGCCTTGTGTGTTGGTGCGCAGACGAAGTGCTCGTACAGAGGCTGGATACGATTGCTCGGAAAGACCCGACGTCTGATTTGGTTGACAAGATGTGGCCCAACTTGATGTACAGGCCCACTAATTGATCCTTGTATCGCTGGTTCCTTTGCACCGGCTCGTGTCCACGCATGTGTGATTGACGCAAACAAGGCTGCCTCCTCCTTCTTGATGCATGCACGTAGGGCCTTGGTTGATTGTATGTGTACCAACATGCATATGAAGGGACGTGTGCACTTGTATGCATCATGTAATCTTCAACACAATCTCTCATCTTCATATTTATTTCGCAAATGCCTTCAATAATTATACAAAAGAAATAAAAATGTGTAGTATTTTTGCCCCTGATAATATAATGTAATATTATAGAATTATCAAAAGAAATTACCTGAAAAATGTCTCGTCTAATATTTGTAGAAGTATCTATGGTGTCTATGCCCACATCATCCCCCCTTCCTTGAAAACAAAGCCGTCCTCGGCTTTCATCTATCTGAAACACATCATAAGGCAAAGCAAGAATAGATGTAGCATATATAGGCCGTTCGAAAGGCGTTAGCTCATGAGGGTGTGTTAAATTTGTAATAGCGCCATTATGATAAGTTTTATCCCACACAGAGTCTATGTGTGAATTATGGGGACACAAATGAAATATTTGAGCATGCGGTATGTCTAGTTCAGAAGTTGGGACACTCAAAGGAAAATTTTCAGAATTGATAGCAAGCATACTATGCATAGTACGATCCGTTGACTTAGATTTCTCATCATTTACTATTTCATCGGGAGTCATGGGAAGCAAGTTAATGGTTTTTCCTTCAAACACGAGCATATAAGAAATTGTTCTACCATGATGGGTAACACTATTATCATATTGCCAAGGTCGACCTAACAATAAAGAACATGCTTGCATAGGTACGACATCGCTCAACATAATCATGATACGAACCAAGTGTAAAATGAACTCTAACACGGCGTGTTACCTTCAACGTACCACAGTCGTTGAACCATTGGATGTAATATGGATGGGGGTGTCGTGTAGTGGTGAGGCAAAGTTTCTCGACCATCTCCATACTCGCCAAATTATTGCAGCTTCCACCATCGATTATCACACGAACAACATGCCCTTTGACAACAAACTTAGTTTGAAAAAGATTATGCCGTTGAGGCATCTCAGCATGCCCCACCTGGGCACTAAGTACTCGCATGGTTACAAGGCTTGGGAATTTATCCGCCATATCAGCATTAATATGTATCTCCTCTTGCTCCTCCGTGACACCTGCATGATTAGTAGCAAGCATGGCTTGTGTCTCTTCTTCCAAATCACTAGCGGAGGAGTACTCACCATCTTCTCGCACAATGAAAGTACGTTTATTTGGGCAGTCCTTCATCAAGTGCCCGCCACCTTTGCATATATGACACTTCATGTCCCTTGTGCGTCCAGACGAGGTGGTGGGTGCTAGAGATATTGCTTTCGAAGCTGCAGATGATTGTGGAGCTGATTTTGAACTTGTTGGGTGTGCACCATTGTTCAAGATAGGTGGTGTTGCCTCAGTAGTAGACGAAACTGTGGGAGAGGGTGTCCATGATGAGCGATGACCTGCAGAAAAGTTACCCCGTCCCTTGGTGTGTCGTCCCTATACTTCTCTTTCAGCTTTGCAAGCAAAATGAAACAAATGAGTAATAGAATTGTACTCCTTATAGTTCAATATATCCTGAATATCATGATTCAAACCACCTAAAAATCTAGCCATCATAGCACCTTCGGTTTCAACTAAACCACATCGCACTAAGCCAGTTTGCAATTCTTGATAATAATCCTCTACAGAACTGCTACCTTGTTTAAACATTGCAATTCATTTAGTTTATCACAAGCATAATATGAAGGAACATAACGCTGCGCATAGCTCATTTTAAAGCATCCCATGTAGTAGGTGTTGGGGATATAACTATTAGGGTATAACCCGCCCAGGAGGGGCCGGGTCATACCACTGGCGGTTCATGATGAGAAGGCCCAAGAAGATGCTGAAGATGGCGGTACATGTAGCAAGCCTACTGAAGGCCCAAGACCCGGAGGCGACTTGAGGCCCACGGGCATAAACCGCCATATGTTTAACTTGTATGTTAAGGAAAGTTTAGTATTGGTCACCGGGCTGGACACATTGTGTATGAGCCGGCCGGGACTCTGTAAGCCGCCGGGCATCAACCTGTGTATATAAAGGGGTGACCCGGCGGCGGGTTAGGGCAAGAAACCATAAGTCGAGAACTAGGTCAAGCGTATTCGCTCCCTAGTAATCGAAACCCAAGCAATACAACCTAAAGCAGGAGTAGGCCTTTACCTCGTTGAGAGGGGCTGAACCTGGGTAAACTCTCCATGTCCTTTGTCCCGTTTAACCCCTTCAAGCTAACTACGTGACGATGGCTCCACACCTAAGTCCTCATGCTAGGGCATCTGTCGTGACAATTCCATGACAGTTGGCGCCCACCGTGGGGCTTGCGCACGGTGGTTTCGAGTTCTTGAAGGGCAGCTTCCCAGGGCTCAAGGGATACGCTGTGGGCCGAATGACTAAAAGTCATCGCGGCAGGCTCTACATCGACAACACGGGCTGGGGCCCCGAGGCCGGCTCAATCAAGTACGGGTATCGGGTCCCCTTCGGCAGAATTCATGTCTTCATCGGCAAGATTGGTGAGTCGGAAGCTGAGCCGGACACCTGCACCGACATCGTCGAGACGGCTCAGCGCGCGTGACCCGCCAAGGTTCAAGCCGCCCCGAAGCATGTCTTTGTTGGCTTTACTCAAGGAGTAGATCTGGAAGGAGGATCTGAGTCCGGTGGTGAGACGGCCATCTATTCAGGCGATGAGTCCTCAACCAGTGAGACCAACTCCATGTATCAAGTTTAGGATGGTGGGCTTGGGGGCTGCTCCGATGGCGACAGTATTCCGGACCCCTATGAGCCGCCAAACCGGGTTACAATCTTCATGGCCGGTACACAGCCAGGGCAGAATTCTTGAAGTGCGGCGGCATTGATCTCCGGTTCAGCGACGGCAACGGCAGCTGGGGCAGGAGGCCCTGTGCGCCCGCCAGCTCAAGTTTTATCTGAACTGTTGGAGGCTTTGGCAACGTTGTTGATGGCGGAGGTGACCTCGGCAAACCAAACGCAACATAATGTGGACGTTGCAAAGTTACGTGATGAAATAGCTCAAGCAAAGGAGGATCTAAACGCTGAGAACACCCGGATGGCGACGGAGCGAGACGCCTTGGAGAGGGAGGCATAACGGCTTAAAGAAGAAAATTTTCGTTTGAGCTTGGACCGGGACGCATCAAACGCTGTCTTTAACAGAAGGCATGTAAGTCGTTTACCCCCAGTTTACGATGCGAGAAACCTTTTCAACACGCCTAGGGTAGGAACCAGTAACCCGCCTGTGGTGGATCGGGCTATTGAGGCGCCAGCGGCTGGAGCACCGGTTCAGCCACGTGCTGCAGACCCCCCACGTTTGAATCTAACCCCTCCTCAGCATGTTACGACGCCCCGGGTCATTACTCTAATCCTCTGGATAACATGATAGCTGCGGCTACTCGATTGGCGGCTCTCCCAGTTCAAGATGAGTCGCCAGCGGCGATGGAAATACGGCGAGCCAGAGAACTTCTTCAGACGGCAGTGGCTCAACAGGCGGCTTTTTCATACAGTCGTGAACGGATTCATTCGACCCCGCGTCCAAGCCGGAGTTATAGCAGACACATTCATGAACCGGCTGTATCGAGCAGTGAGCGGCACCACAATCAGCCTTGTAGGCCTGACCCGCCGCGTGTTGGTAATGATGCTCAGGCTTTAGTGGACCAGGGCAGGGCGCGGCGTGAGGCTGAGCGGGCGGCTCAACAGCAACCTCCGGTTTATCCATCAGCGTCTGTGGAGACAGGGGTGACTTCTAGAACCTTGGGCGTGCCATGTTTAGTGCCGGCTCTATGCAATGAGCGCTTGCCTAAGGATTTCAAGGGGCCTCGTAAGGTGCCTAACTACACGGCGGATCAACCCCCGGAGGCTTGGATTGAAAGCTATGAGATGGCTATGGAGTTGTTGGATGTTAGTGATGCTGCATGTGCTAAGTATTTCACCATGATGTTGGATGGGCCGGCTCGTACTTGGTTAAAAGGGTTGCCCGCTAACTCCATCAGATCATGGGCAGAGTTGAAAGCGCGTTTTATCCAAAAATTTAAAGACACGTGTAGGCAGCCTATGTCGATTCTGGATTTGGACTCTTGCGTCCAAGGTGAAGGTGAGTCAACAACCAGTTGGGTGTGCCGGATCTCAACTGTTATACACTCGTCGGACAATATCAACGCCGGTTCAGCAGTCCTGATGTTGGAGAAGAATTGTCATTTTCTTCCCCTTAAGCAGAAATTGGGGCGGCTTAAGCGCAATTGCAATGATATGGGGGAGCTCATGGCGGCTCTCGTCAAATATGCCGACTCTGATAGCACTAAAGACCCTGAGTCTGATGAGGAGAAAGTTGGTAAAGGGAAAAAGAGTGGCAATACAAAGGGACAGCATAACACGGCGGGTCAAGGTGGCAATGGTAAGCGCAAGGCTGACGGCGGTTTAGACTTTGTGGCTAACACCAATGCGCAGAGTAATAACCAGTGCCGTAAGGGGAAAACGTCAGCGCCCCGGTTTGGAGGGCCGAAGTTCAACCTTGAGGCCATGATGAATCAGCCTTGCCCAAAGCACGGAACCCAGGAAAAGCCGGCCAGTCATCTGTGGAAGGATTGCTTCATCATGAGGGAGTATAGAAACTCTAATTTTTTCTAGAATAATCATGGCCCGCATGGCGGTTCAGGATCCGGCTCTCATGGACCTGGATTTGGAGGTGGCGGTTCAAGTTCTGGTTTCCAAGGCCAAGGCAATCAAGGCGGTTTTAATCAACAATCTGGCCAAGGGAATCAGTAGCAGCAGTCTGGTTATCAAAGCAATCCAAAGTAATTGAATGGTGGTCAATATCATGTGTTCAACACAAGTCTGTGCAAACAAGATCAGAAAATCCATAAGCGGGCAGTGAACTCAATTGAGCCGGCAGTACCTCGTTATTTGAGGTGGTCTGAGCAGCCTATCGTATGGAGCTGTGAGGATCACCCGCCCCGGGTTGACAATCCGGGTCAATTGGCATTGGTGGTGGCTCCTCAGGTAGGAGGATATAAGCTTACAAAGGTGCTCATGGATGGGGGCAGTAGTATCAATATCCTTTACTATGATACTTTTCGTCGTATGAATTTGACTGACAAAGATCTTAAGACGTCTTCTACTGTTTTTCATGGGGTGGTGCCTGGTAAGTCGGCGTATCCAGTGGGTAAGATAACCCTGGAGGTAGCCTTTGGAGATGACCATGATTCCAGAGTTGAGAAATTGACCTTTGAGGTGGTCAAGATCAAAAGCACGTATCACGCTTTATTCGGGCGGCCGGCTTACGCCAAATTCATGGCACGGCCTTGTTATGTTTATTTGCAGCTTAAAATGCCGGGTCACAAGGGCACCATCACGGTGCACGGTGATAGGAAGATTGCTCTGGATTGTGAAGAGGGTGATGCTACGTATGCTGAGTCGGCCTGTGCCGCCGAGGAGTTGAAGTTTTATAAAGATAATGTTGACCCGGCGAATATGACACCTTTGAAGAAGCCAACTACAGAGAATGACCCCCTATTGAAGTTTAAGTCAGCAGATGACACTAAGTTGGTCGATTTTGTTCCTGGCGACTCGTCCAAGCAGTTCAGCATCAGTGCTAATATGGATCTGAAATAGGAAAGCGCGCTCATTGAGTTCATCCGTGAGAACGGGGACATCTTTGCATGGAAACCTTCTGACATGCCAGGTGTACCGAGGGAACTCGCTGAGCACACTCTTAATGTTGATCCAAAGTTTAAACCGGTCAAGCAGTTTCTTCGTCATTTCAATGAAGAGAGGCACAAGGCAATTGGTGAAGAAGTGGCCCGGCTCTTGGCTGCTGGATTCATCATTGAGGTTTTTCATCCGGAGTGGTTAGCTAACCCGGTGCTGGTGCTTAAGAAAAACGGCACTTGGCGTATGTGTGTGGATTATACAGACCTTATTAAAGCATGTCCGGCTGACCCTTTTGCTCTCCCTCGTATTGATCAGATTATTGATGCTACAGCGGGTTGTGAGCGTTTGAGCTTTTTGGATGCTTACTCTGGTTATCATCAGATCAAGATGGCAGTTAAGGACCAGGAGAAGACAACTTTCATCACTTCCTTTGGAGCCTTCTGCTATGTGTCTATGCCCTTTGGGCTCAAGAGTGCCCAGGCGACTTACCAATGGTGTGTTCAGAATTGCCTCCATGACCAGATTGGACGCAATGTTCACGCCTATGTGGATGATATTGTTGTGAAATCCAGGAAGAAAGAGACTTTGATAGATGATTTGAAAGAGACCTTTGACAATCTCCGGGTCTATAAAATGATGCTTAACCCGGCCAAGTGTGTTTTCGGCGTGCCAGCAGGCAAACTATTGGATTTCCTGGTTTCTGAGAGAGGCATTGAAGCTAACCCGGAGAAAATCAAGGCTATCACTTCTTTGGCTAAGCCGGCATGTATCAATGACGTCCAGCGGTTGGCGGGTCGTATTGCAGCTTTGAGCCGGTTTATAAGCCGCCTGGGAGAGAAGGCTATCCCTTTGTATCAAATGATGAAGAAGACAGATAACTTTGTCTGGAGTGATGCTGCCAATGAGGCGTTTGAGGCGCTTAAGAGGCAGCTGGTTGAACCACCGGTTCTTGCAGCTCCTATTGAGAAGGAGCCCTTGCTTTTATATGTGGTTGCAAACAACAGAGCTGTCAGTGTGGCAGTTGTGGTTGAAAGGAAAGAGTCAGGGAAGGAGTATCCGGTTCAAAGGCCGGTTTATTATGTCAGTGAGGTGCTCATTGAATCTAAGCAGAGATACCCACATTGGCAGAAATTGGTTTACGGCGTGTTCATGGCTAGCCGCAAGTTGAAGCAATATTTCCTTGGTCATCCCATCACTATGGTTAGTTCGGCTCCCTTGGGGGATATTATTCGAAACAGAGAAGCCACAAGTCGGGTAGCCAAGTGGGCTATCGAGCTCGGACCTCATGGTTTGAAATATATGCCTAGGACGGCTATCAAGTCCCAAGCGCTTGTGGATTTCATCAATGATTGGACAAAGCTGCAGATGCCGGAGGAAAAACCGAATACCACGTATTGGACTATTCACTTTGATGGATCCAGGCAATTGGAAGGCTCGGGGGCTGGAGTTGTTTTGACTTCCCCACGAGGTGATAAATTTTGTTATGTTTTGAGGTTGATGTTCCCTTGTACTAACAATGCAGCTGAGTATGAAGCTTTGCTCCATGGTCTTCAGATGGCTAAAGAGGTGAATCTAAGCCGGGTGAGGTGTTTTGGCGACTCAGACTTAGTGGCTCAGCAAGTTTCAGGGACTTGGGATTCCAAGGATCCACTCATGGCGGCTTATCGCAGAGAAGTTGATACAATTGCTGGTCATTTTAAGGGTTATCAAGTGGAGCATGTCGATCACAGGAAAAATGAGGCCGCTGATGCTTTAAGCCGGCTGGGGTCTCAGCGTAAGCCGGTGCCCCCTAATGTTTTCCTCGATATTTTGCATAATCCATCAGTTAAATTGCCTACTGAGGAGGATCTTGCAATTCCTGACCCGGAGGCACAGTTGGTGGCGGCTCTCCATGTTATTCCTGATTGGACTATTCCATATTTAGCTTATATGACCCGGGGCGAGTTACCTGATGATGAAACTTTGGCCAGGCAAATAACCCGGAGGTCTAAGTCAATGACTATTTTCAATGGTGAGTTACACCGATGCAGTGTTACAGGGGTGTTTCAACGATGCATTTCTCCTGAGGAGGGCCGTGAAATTTTAAGGGAAATTCATGAAGGAGATTGCGGCCATCATGCCGGCTCTAAGTCTCTCGTTGCTAAAGCTTTTCGTCATGGGTTTTATTGGTTGACGGCTCATGCTGATACGGAAGATCTGGTCAGTAAATGTGATGGATGTCAGAAATTTTCAAGACGAGCTCATGTGCCGGCTCAAGAATTGCGAATGATTCCAATTACTTGGCCATTTGCAGTCTGGGGACTGGATATGGTTGGGTCTTTTAAAAGGTCCAAGGACAAAAAGACTCACCTCCTGGTAGCTATTGACAAGTTTACAAAGTGGGTTGAAGCTGAACCGGTCAGCAAATGTGATGCAGCAACGGCGGTTCAGTTCATTAAAAAGGTGATCTTTCGTTTTAGATACCCTCATAGTATCATTACTGATAATGGTACTAATCTGTCTAAGGGTGTAATGAAAGAATTCTGTCAGCAAGAGCATATCCGGCTTGATGTGTTGTCGGTGGTTCACCCCCAGTCTAATGGTCAAGCTGAAAGAGCCAATCAAGAAATCTTGCGAGGTTTCAAACCCCGGCTTATGGTCCCTTTGCAGAGGACGCCGGGTTGTTGGGTGGAAGAATTGCCCTCAGTGCTTTGGAGTATCAATACCACCCCCAACAGATCTACGGGTTACACGCCTTTCTTCATGGTTTACGGAGCAGAAGCAGTTCTCCCTAGTGACATACGTCATGACTCGCCCCGCGTGGCGGCTTATGTTGAAGCTGATAATGAGAAAGCACGTGAGGATGCTATTGACCTTTTGGATGAGGAGCGTGACCTTGCGGCGGCTCATTCAGTGATTTACCAGCAAGATCTGCGTCGTTATCACAACCGCCGGGTTAAAACCAGGACTTTTCAAGAAGGAGATTTGGTGCTCCGGCTCATCCAGGATCAAACTGATATGCACAAGCTATCCCCACCTTGGGAAGGGCCCTTTGTGGTCAGTAAAAATCTGAACAACGGGTCATACTACCTTATCGATGTTCGAAGCCACAAGGACTCACGCACATCGGAGGAGGAGACCCATCGACCGTGGAATATTGCTCATCTTCGGCCTTGTTACACCTGAGCCACCGGCTCTTGTGATGTACATACTTTTGCTAATGTATATATTATGATTAGTATAATAAAGCCGGCATCCCTGGTGATTCAGGGCCTCTGTCGTTTCATTTCTGAGAATCTGAGTTTTTATTGTCACTTCATAAGGTCACTGGGGGCTTCCTGCTCATTGAGCTTAGCTATGATTACCCTTTTGATCCGGCTTGTACGCCTTGATTGCAAAATATTTGGGGGGCTTCCTACTCATTGAGCATAGCTATGACTACCCTATTGGTCCGGCTTGTACGCCTGGATCGGAATATTACTTGGGGGCTCCTTGTTAAATGAACAGAGCTTTGTTGACCCTTGTAATGGGCTTGGACGCCAGGTGTATTCACCAAAAATCCGGGTTATCCTGCCTTTGTATGCCTGCCACTCCAACCAGGTTATCCTGGAATGACTCGCCATACTCTTGACAGTTAATCTTGTAAAGACCCTGAACTTGTCAAAGTTAAAACGGCGATTGGTCATGTGAGGCCCGGCTTACAGGTTTGAATTAAGGAGCAACTCAGTGGCTGTGCAGCCCTTGAATAGCACTTGATGTTGAGGCTTGGCAGCCTTTGAATGCCTTGGTTTTCTGGTTTATATTGACTTTGAATCTTTTTGGTGATTTTTGTTTATACCATATTGATATATGGTTGAAAGTTGATTCGGGCCATGTTGCCTTGATCTTATGATTCATATTTGAAAATATCCGGTGCTTTGATAACCCGACCTGGCTTTGGACGATAAGTCGCCAGTGTGTGATGATTATATGCTTGGAGTTCTATACTCTCAAGTTTTTGGGATGTTACCCTTTGCTGTCTATGGCATTGTAAGCCGGTAGTATGAATAAAATTACACAGAGCGCTGCGCTCTAAGGCTTCAGGCTATTACCCTTACTACATGCGGCGTTGTAAGCCGGCAGTATGAATAAATATCACAGGTATGATTTTGCTTTGTTATGATTATTTGAAGTTTTGATAAACCGGCCCTGGTTATGGACGATGCAGTCACCAGTGGTTTTCATATGGGGTGTTATGACCCGCCTTGGGGTAAACCGGCAAGGCACTTGTTCTCTGTTTGTATGCAGGGTTTAAGACAACATGATCAGCAAAGATGACAATGATTATGAGCATAAACAGTGGATCGTCAGATAAGATCAAAACGGCTCATAAGTGTTATGCAAATCAACATGCACGATGGCATGGCAGATCACTGTTTTCAAACTAGCCTATTACAAGGCACTGGACGGCCCAAAAGAGTAAGTGTTTTGAGGCATAAGGTAGTGCAACGGGTAGATAATAAGCCGGCCCTTGGATTAATGATCTTGACCTTGGCGAGTAGAGGATTCTGGGTCATCTTGCACCGGTTCATCTTCTTCTTCGTCACCCGTTGGCTGGAAGTCAGAGGTGGCCCAATTGATCCCAAACAAAGCTTTGAACACAGCTTCGTCATCAATAAGTGTTGACGGGTCAATATCAGGAGCAAAGGTGTGCTTACGGATTGGCGGAATAAGCTGCTGGGAGTCGTGAACCGGCGCCTTCACTTTCTTGTTATCAGCATTATAAGCCACCTGGTAATGAGATAGATCCGTATCTTCAGCCAGTTTGCTTGCTAGAGGGCGCATTTCTCTTGCTATCGCCGCAAAGTCCTCAGTACTGAAGGGAGACCCATCCTCCTTTACGCTTGGGCAGTCATTGGCCAAGTCTTCTGGGTCCAGATCTGCTTGCCACGCCTTGGCCCGGGTTAGCGCAGTGATGGCACCGGCTCTAGCAGCTGATAGCTTCTGATCCTCCACTCTTTGGGGCAATACAGACAGCTTTTCCAGCGTGTCTTTGATGAGAAGCTGCAGAGATAGCTCGTTCCGCGCCAGTATACAATTGCTCGATAAGAGTATAGGCGGCTTTCAGCTTCATGCGCATGTTTGCACCAAGATGGGCGATTCTGGAGCCTGCATTACCAAACAAATTGATAAGTCGGATGAATGATTATTCAACTACATGTATGGTAACAGATTGGAATAATGTTACTTACCAAAGATAGCGGCAGTCATGGTGTTAATTTGATGTTTTAAACCGGAAAGCTCTTCAGTCACCGGCTTAAGGGCCGACTCTGCTTCTTCCGCTCTTTTCAACAGAGCTGCTTTGTCAGACTCCCAGTTTGTCCTGTCAGCCTTGAAGTCCTTTTTCAACTTCTCCATTTCTTCCAAGGCGGTTGTCACTTCTGATTTGGCCTTGGCAGTTTCAGATTGTTGAGACTTGATATTTTCTTGAAGGTCGGTGACTTGGGATTCTTTTGCATTGAGTTCAGCCTGCAGTATGCAAACGACATGTGCTATTGCAATCATTTTGTTTAAAGTCCCAAGCACAATACAAGTATTTCACTTGGCACTTGGGGGCTAATGCACATTGCTCTTTTCAAAGACAATTTCATAATGACTCGGCTACACTATTGTGGCTATAGCCGATTCATGGGGGCTATATACTTGGATTTTATTGATAACTACGGTAATGAGACCCGGCTAATCTTAACAGTTTAAGCCGGTCCTTGGGGGCTACAGGTGCGAAATTGAATCATTACTATTTGAAGTCCCGGCTTATCTTGAAAGTGTAAGCCGGCCCTTGGGGGCTACAGGTGCAAAATTGAATCATTACTATTTGAAGTCCCGGCTTATCTTGAAAGTGTAAGCCGGCCCTTGGGGGCTACTTGATTTGATCTATAAGGCTATCTAAAGTCTATAGTACATTCAATTCTATCATGTCCAGTAAACTTGGCGGCTGATAAAGTATGTTTATATGAAGAAGGCTAGTGTTTACCTCAAAACGTTCCTTCATGAGATTTACTAAGCCGGCCTCAAAGTCACAGCTTGTGTGCAGACGGTTAAAGTACCCAGAGTGGATCTCTTGAGCACTATAGTGAGCATAGCTCTCTAAATTCACTGACCACTTGCCTTTGTCAGCAACAGATATTTCTTCCTTGGCACTGAGCTTTGACAATACAGTGGGATTGCCTGGCGTTGTATAACCAAGCCCAGTAATGATAACATCATCAGCCTTTTCTTTAGTAGGCTTGATGGGACTTGGCGGCTTAGCGGTGGCTGGGTCAACATCCATATGATCTATGGTGATGTTGTGTTCTTCCAGTGGCGGTTCATCAACGATGGCTTCAGTGGCATGGAGGGAAGTTTCTGCTGACTGTTTCTCCGGTTCAGAAGGATTTTCGGTTGTTTTTGTCACCTTCAACTTCTTGCTGGGCTTTGCCATAGCTCTGTAAATGCAGCACAAGATGAGGTTAACACAGCAATTGAGTATATGATGGAAAGCAGAGATTTAACATTACCCAGGCACAGTCTTGAATACTGGGATGTGAGTTCCCGTTGAATCGCCAGAGGAGGAATGAGATGTTCCCTGATAATTTGAGTCGAAAGGATTAAGAGGTTGTCGAAAAAGACCAGCCTTGGGATAAGCTAAGTCGGAAATTGGTGAGACCTCTGGACGACGTTTGCGAGGGGCTGGTGTGTTCGGTAAGCCAGAGGAAAGGATCCCGCCTCCGCTGTTTCGGGTTGTGCGGTGAGCTTCATGTTGCTGCTTCTTCAAAATAAAGTTGGGATCCAAATGAGCTAAAGGATGAGAAAACCTTACTTTCCAGCTTGCTTGTCGAGATTTCTGTTTTGGCAGAGGTTCTGAGCCGGAGGAAAGAACAATTACCTCTTCATCACCCGCACGGCTGCCTTCTGCGTCACCCTGATAATAATCATTGTCAATGAGATGTACAAAAAATGAGCCAAGAGAATCAAGTTCTACCTCCGACTCATCATCATCATCATCGTCATCCAAGTTAAATAACTCAGAGGGGTCGGTCCTCTTCTTGGCAGGTTTTTTGTTAGCCTTGGTCTTTGTCCGGGTCTTCTTGGCCGGTTTGTCCTGCAGCTTCTTCTTCCAGAAAGGAGAATCGGCCTGTGGAAGTCAGATGAGTATAAGAGGACAGTTTTTATGAAAACATGATTCAACTGAAAAAATTATGTACAAAACTTACAGTTGGCGGTTTGTTGAGAGTGCAGAAAGGATTGAGTCCGGTTTTGCTGCAAGCTGCCAAGCTTTCGTTCAATGAAGCCTTGGTCGATTCATTGATATCTTCATCAGTCAATTGGATCTCGCAGTGGCGTTGCAGATCTTTTAAGTCGCCGGTGTACTCGCACATTAAACCGGGGCGGCAGCTTAACGGCAGAATTCTCTAGGCGACCCAGCACCGAACAAGGTCGATGCCGGTTAAGCCGTTAGCCATGAAGGCTCTAATCTTTGAAAATATGTGTGCATACTTGGCCCGTTCCTTTGTGCTGATCCGTTCTGGGAGTGGATGTCTGTTACTAAGCCGGTGTTCACGGTAGCCCGGCAAGGGATTTTCACCCTCTGGAGATGTATCTTGGCAATAGAACCAAGTCTGGTTCCAGTCTTTAGGATGACTGGGCGGTTTGGCATATGGGAAGGTGGCTTCTTTCCGCTTCTGAATTGAAATTCCGCCTAGCTCCAAGCTGGGTCCGTCTGTGAATTCAGTCTGCCGGTTCAAGTAGTAGAATTCCCTGAACAGTTCGACAGTGGGCTCTTGTTGAAGATAAACTTCGCAAAAAACTTGGAAGTTGCAGATGTTGGAGACAGAATTGGGCCCAATATCTTGAGGATGGAGCTGGAAAAAGTGTAGCACGTCTCGGAAGAATTTTGAACCGAGCGGGGTAAACCCCCGAATCATATGATCAGTAAAAACGATTATTTCGCCTTCCTTGGGCTCAGGAGGATTTTCAGTGCCTGGGACCCTCCAGTTGATGTCATCTTTTTTGGCTAAGACGCCAGTCTGAACAAAATTGTTCAAGTCTTCCTCGGTAACCCAGGATGCGACCTAGTTGCATGAAGTGAAGGTCTTAGTCATTGTTGATGATGAAGGTCTGAAAAGAAAATATTGCCATTTTAAGATTATGTTGTTAAGCCGGTCATTGGTTCAAAGATAAAAACTATAAACATGCAGTGTGTTAAGCCGAAGGATAGTGTTGAGATGAAGAGCAATCTATTGGCGGCTTAAGAGGGGACTAATGGTACCTGGCGGGTTATGGTTTATCAATTAAGCTGCCTACATAGCTATCAGTTTTCAGATCTATGAGTGAAAGATTGCTAAGTGTTGGACAAACAGTTTTCACAGATCGGTGTTATAATTTTGGATCTACAGCAGTTCAGATAATGAAGAAAAATTCTAAACCTAAAGTGGCGGCAGCAGGACAGTTCACGTGCTTAGATGAGATCTCCTATGGAGGGGAGGCGTTCAGATATTAAAAATGAGTGCTAAACTGCTACCGCACAAGATTGGTACTATACTTAGATCAAAAACTACATGGTCTAGGGAGGAACAAAGATGAACCGAGATGAACTCTGAAGAACTCGAGCAAACCCTAATGGAGATATGCGGTGAGGAAAAGAGCGGAGCTTACTGGGGCTGTTGGACAGCGGCGGTGCTCTGGTGCGTTCAGGTTGATGCAGCGGCCGGAGTGGAGGCAGCTCGCGAGGTCGACGGCGGCGGAGTTCGGGCGCGTGTGGCGTTGCAAGGAAGAGGATGAAGACGAGGAGGCAAGGGGGGAAAATGAAAAGGACCCCTATCCCTATTTATAAGGCAGTGGATAGATGCCATGCGTGGGAATCGAGGAGGCTGAGATTTGGGCCTCGTGCGATATTAATGCGAGATGACGTCATGGCGGGTTAGCACAATTCTGTGAGCAGACGTCATGGCGGGTTATAAGATTTCATAAGGACTGACGATGAAGGATTTTTTCTAAGTCAAGTATTGAAGATTGATATGAACAAGTTCACATCAACCTTGGGCCTAATGTTGGGGATATAACTATTAGGGTATAACCCGCCCAGGAGGGGCCGGGTCATACCACTGGCGGTTCATGATGAGAAGGCCCAAGAAGATGCTGAAGATGGCGGTTCATGTAGCAAGCTTACTGAAGGCCCAAGACCCGGAGGCGACTTGAGGCCCACGGGCATAAACCGCCATATGTTTAACTTGTATGTTAAGGAAAGTTTAGTATTGATCACCGGGCCGGACACATTGTGTATGAGTCGGCCGAGACTCTGTAAGCCGCCGGGCATCAACCTGTGTATATAAAGGGGTGACCCGGCGGCGGGTTAGGGCAAGAAACCATAAGTCGAGAACTAGGTCAAGCGTATTCGCTCCCTAGTAATCGAAACCCAAGCAATACAACCTAAAGCAGGAGTAGGCCTTTACCTCGTTGAGAGGGGCCGAACCTGGGTAAACTCTTCGTGTCCTTTGTCCCGTTTAACCCCTTCAAGCTAACTATGTGACGATGGCTCCACACCTAAGTCCTCATGCTAGGGCATCTGCCGTGACAATTCCACGACAGTAGGTATATTATTTACATTAATACGACAATATTCACTTCACCACATGGAAGCAAAGTTTCTAAATTCACTAGTGGCTGCCCTAACTCTTTGGTTCTCAGGAATATCATGACATGCAAATTTTTGTTCAACAGAAAGTTCCCAGTCAAGATAAACATCTGGATTATATTTACCATTGAAAGCAGGCATAGTAAATTTGATTTTGGCACTAGAGTGTTCAAAATCTCTAACATCATACCTGGGTTGACCTCGTGCCATACCTTGATGGTTGAAACGCAGTTGTCGATGAGCACGGTCATTGTGGCGGTCGACCGCTTGGTCGTCCTCGGTGTCACCGGAATAATCCTCGTAGTTGTCCCCATATTCCTCGTTAACATGGGGAGGAATGCGTCGGTGCTGGTTTATGGTGGCGGCATCAGTGGCAGTAGCTGGGTGTTGTGGATGACCCATAGGCACACGTCTAGCTCGCGAAATAGCGGCAACACCCGTGGAATTGCGAGTAGCAACGTTGTTGTCGACGAGCGGTGCAGTCTGCAACGCATCCAGACGTGATAAGATGTCATGTAGATGTCTGTTGGCAACACCTTGTGCATCCTCGATGGCCTTGAGCCTCTCTTCAACCACAATCTGAGCACCCTCAAGTTGGGCGAGACGCTTGCTGGTGACTTTCACATCCGCGGTGAGGCCCTCAAGTGTGGGTTGATCATGTGCCATTGTTAGCCAAAGAGGGGAAAACACAGTGTATAATCCCTATCAACTAGTATGATGTGGTGGAGAAAAATCGCTCGCACTCAACCTTAGTATCAAATTCTTACTTGTTCTTACCAATGCAACAGGTGGTGATCGACGCGTTGGTGTTGGCTTCAAACTACCGATGAAGATTGGATGGAGCGATAACCAGGAATCAGTAGAGTCGGGACCTATACTTATTGGTAGTAACAGTGTAGCTTGGCAAAGGCTTCTCAACTCACAATATTAGTGGCTCAATTTAGCAAAAAGCAATGCAAGTTGAATAATTGCTCAAACTCCTAACTAGTGCTGGCAGTCGACTAATAAAAGATAAAACAATCTAAACACAGATACTGAATCAAGTGAGTAGAAACCGAAGAAAATATGATAGCTTCAAATAGCTAGATATAAGTGATGTATAAATACAATGCAAAGTATCCAAGAGCAGAAAATGTTCAACAAATACCACGTATCGAAGCACAGTAATGGTTCTGGACAGATATTCCAAAAGATGGTAACCGGCTGTAACTTCTTTTTTCTTGCCTTTTCTTCTCTGTTTTTTTCCTTCACCTTTTTTTTCTTTTTTTCTCTCTCTGTTTTCTACAAGCCGGTTACTAGCAAACAAACAAGAGAAACGTTTCAAAACAGCCTATATGCTATTAGTGCCAGACGTGTACTACTAGAGATTGGAAAAGCAAACCAGTCAGCAGATAATCAATGCACAAGTGATGGGACGTGTACTATATGCATGCAATATCATGATGTGAGGAAACAGCGGCGCTGACGGGCAAAAAGTATTATTTGATTTCGGTGTCCGTGGTACAACGTAAATAGATGGCAGTACTGCAGGCGCCCCAGGACAGACACAGGTTGAATACGCGACAGGCGTGATGCGCGACGGGCGGAGGCAGTGGTATATGGACACGTTACAGAAGATCTGATCTTGATTTTTTTTCTTCAGATGAACAACTAACTTACGGCAGAAAATTTGGTGGACAGAAACGAGTGCGATCTAGTAGATAATTTTGTCCCAAACTAATCTAAACCAACACTAGTATTAGATGAATGCAACCAAAAATTCAACAAAGCAAATACTAGATGCAATTTGCTAAAGGCTAAAAAGATAGGTGCAGCGGATGAACTAATCTAATTTTTTTGGCTTTTTTTTTGGTTATAGGACAAGAAAAGATCTAATCTAATAAAACTGTAATCTCTCACCGATGAACTTGAAAACTGATACCACTTGATGTGAACTGGGGATCCGATCTTTCGATGAGAGAGGATAACTACGATTTTTGTGGAACTTGACCCTCACGATCCGGCTACCAACCATACAGGGAAAACCGTACACGGCTGATATCCACGGCAATCACTGAACCAACTCCACGGCGTTATCGACCGAGCCAACGGCGCGATCGGCCTATCCACGCAGGATTTTTCCTGCAAGCAAATCGAAGAACATGCAAGAAAATAATAGCCAAGCAATCTGAAATTGCGAATATGCTAGATGGAATAATTCTCATAAAGTGGGGTTCCGATAGGATGTCTTGAAGGTCGCACTAGCTGTTACAAGCGAAGACAAATAAAAATAGCAATAGCTAAACTTCTCTGAACAAAACCCCAGTCTAAACCCTAACCCAGACTAGCTATTTATTAAAGAGCGGCGGCCGCCTTGTGTGTTGGTGCGCAGACGAAGGGCTCGTACAGAGGCCGGATACGATTGCTCGGAAAGACCCGACGTCTGATTTGGTTGACAAGACGTGGCCCAACTTGATGTACAGGCCCACTAATTGATCCTTGTATCGCTGGTTCCTTTGCACTGGCTCGTGTACACGCATGTGTGATTGACGCAAACAAGGCTGCCTCCTCCTTCCTGATGCATGCACGTAGGGCCTTGGTTGATTGTATGTGTACCAACATGCATATGAAGGGACGTGTGCACTTGTATGCATCATGTAATCTTCAACACAATCTCTCATCTTCATATTTATTTCGCAAATGCCTTCAATAATTCTACAAAAGAAATAAAAATGTGTAGTATTTTTTTCCCTGATAATATAATATAATATTATAGAATTATCAACAAAAATTACCTGAAAAATGTCTCGTCTAATATTTGTAGAAGTATCTATGGTGTCTATGCCCACATCAGATCTCCATTCTTCCTCCTCTAGATTTAGTTAACCTATCGAGCATTATCCCTAATGTCTGTTTCCTCTTGCGCCTAGATGCTAGTCCAACAACGAACATAGGAAGTGTTAGTGTACATCAAACTGTGAGACTACATATAAAGAAACATGCAACTGTAACTTGACTCCAGCAACTACCTTCTTGCTGTTGAAGCTCACAAGGTTCATCTGATCTTGCCAACTCGTCTTGTGTCAAGAGTGCTTCGGAAGTAGTGTCAGGTGGCAAGGGAGCTTGGGAACGTGCTGCTAGCTGAGTTGACAAACGAGTAACTCGTGCAGCTGGTGGTACTGTGGAAGGTGTTGCAACAACTAGGGCTATAACTGCTTGTTTGGTGGCAGCTATTAGTTTCTGTTTGGATTGTTTTGCAGCTGGTGTAGCACGGGATACCGTGTTTGTATAATTTTCCGGTGGACTTTGACCTTCTATTGCACCATCAGTACCAGCAGAATCAGCATAATTCTTCCGCTTCCGTTTCCGTGCGTCCTGAGTACTAACACCATCCCCTGCCATTCTGTATTCCTTCCTCTTTCTCTGTGCCATGTCAAGTCAAGCCAACAAGAAAAAGGAATAAAAATTTAGTTCTTCAGAACAAATTGATGCGTGATACAGACGAACTGAATTTTGATGTTAGACAACCGCATGATAGGAAGATGTAATATGTACGAAAAACAGGACAGCATGAGATAATCAGAACTATGATGTGTAAACTAAGCAGAAGGCATTTCAATAAATTAGAAGCAATGCAATGGAAGGTAGACACCATATGAAAGATGCTACAAATATCGCTCTGCCAAGTTAACAGTGTGTCATCATAACTGGCATTTAAACAAATGTGAAGCAGTACAAGAAATAAATCATATGCAAGATGCAAACAACATCACACTACCAAGTTAAAGGTCTCTCGTCATTACTGCCATTGCATATTCACAGCTATGATGTGTAAACTAAGCAGAAGTAATTTAATCAAATTACAAGTAATACAAGCTAGACACCATATGCAACATGCAAGACAATATCACACTGCCAATCTAGAGAAAGCACCTGGGATGTCGGTTTCGCCGGAAGACCGCCATCAGTCCCTGCCTTAATTTTTTCCTTCCTCTTTCTTAATTGTATTGCCTTGTCAAGTCAAACCCACAAGAAAAATGAATAAAAATTCACTTTTCAGAACTCATTGATGCAGGATGCTGACGAGCACTACTTTAATGTAAGGCGACCGCATGATAGGACGATTGAATGTGTAAGAAAAATGGACAGCATTGCATATTCACAACTATGATGTGTAAGCTAAGCAGAAGGCATTTAAACAAATTAGAAGCAATGAAAGCTAGACACCATATGAAAGATGCAACGAATATCACTCTACCAAGTTAAAACTATCTTGTCATAAGTGCCATTTCAGCAAATTAGAAGTAGTACAAGCTAGAAAAGAATACGAGATGTAACCTATATCACACTCCCAAGTTAAACGTGTCTTATGATAAGTGATTGTTGCAGGTTACACAATAGTAGTACTTTGATGTAAGAACATGGTGTGATAGATAGATATTGTATGTTCTAGAAACAGGAACTCGTGTCTTATTCACAAGTATAATGTGTAAAGTAAGCAGATAGAATTCAACAAAATTAGAAGCAATACAAGCTACTCCCTCCTTCCATCTATATAGGGCCTAATGCGTTTTTCAAGGCCATCTTTGACTATTGACAAGATTAATAGTACATAGGATGTATAATGTGAAAATTATATCATTGGGAGCAATTTTCACATACGAATTTGACGGTATGCTTTGTGTAAGTTGCATGTCATATATTATTGCTCTAACATTTGGTCAAAGTTAGCCTCGAAAAACACATTAGGCCCTATATAGATGGAAGGAGGGAGTAGACATCATACATAACATGCAACCACATATAACAGTGCCAAGTTAGAGGGAGCACCTATGATGGTGGACTAGGGGAGACGTGCTCATCATCAACACAGCTACGTTGAGTGTCTATGCATGTGTTGTCTTGCAAATCTTCTTGGGGGGGTGGCGGAGTAGAATCAATAGAGGCCCTCCGTTTCAGTTGTTTGGAAGGAGCACATTTATCCACTGCCTTGCTAATTGAAAGGGATCGAGAAGAGGTGTCTAGAGGGGGGGGGGTGATTAGACACTCAACAAGCAAAAGTGGCAGCTTTTAAGTTCTTCAAGTTGAGGTAGAGTTTTAGCACAAGTTTAAGCATTCACAATACATTTCAAGCAAGAATGATAAGAGTATGAGCAGCGAAAAGAGTAAAGCATGCAATTTGCAAGAAAGTAAAGGGATGGGATTGGAGTGTGCAAACGCAATGAAGACACGGAGATTTTTGGCGTGGTTCCGATAGGTGGTGCTATCGTACGTCCACGTTGATGGAGACTTCAACCCACGAAAGGGTAACGGCTGCGCGAGTCCACCGAGGGCTCCACCCACGAAGGGCCCACGAAGAAGCAACCTTGTATATCCCACCATGGACATCGCCCACAAAGGACTTGCCTCACTCGAGTAGATCTTCACGAAGTAGGCGATCTCCTTGCCCTTACAAACTCCTTGGTTCAACTCCACAATCTTGTCGGAGGCTCCCAAGTGACACCTAACTAATCTAGGAGACACCACTCTCCAAAAGGTAATAGATGGTGTGTTGATGATGAACTCCTTGCTCTTGTGCTTCAAATGATAGTCTCCCCAACACTCAACTCACTCTCACAGATTTGGCTATGGTGAAAAGATGATTTGAGTGGAAAGCAACTTGGGGAAGGCTAGAGATCAAGATTCTTGTGGTAGGAATGGAATGTCTTGCTCTCAACACATGAGTAGGTGGTTCTCTCTCAGAAAATGAGTAGTGGAAGTGTAGGCTCGTTCTGATGGCTCTCTCTTGAATAGAGAAGGGGGTGGAGGGGTATATATAGCCTCCACACAAAATCCAACCGTTACACACATTTGATTTAACTCGGTCAGACCGAATAGAAGAACTCGGTGAGACCTATTCAATTCAAAATGTGAACGTTAGGAATCTCGGTGGGACCGATGTGCTAGGGTTAGGGCAAGACCTCATCTCGGTGTGACCGATTGCATGAACTCGGTGGGACCGATTTCAGCAATGAGTTAAACAAAGAGTTGGTCAGGAAAACACGGTGGGACCGATTGCATATTCCGGTGGGACCGAAATAATTGCAACAGGCAACAAAGAGTTTGCATTGCGAACTCGGTGGGACCGATCGCTCATTTCGGTGAGACCAAAACGTTATGAAGGGAAACAGAGAGTTTGCATTGCCATCTCGGTGAGACCGAAATCCCAATTGGTGAAACCGAATTGATTAGGGTTTCTGGCAGTGGCTATGTCAAGGAAACTCGATGGCGCCAGATAGATCAAATCGGTGGGGCCGAGTTTGACTTTAGGTTTAGGACATATGAGGAAATGAGAAAGTGGTTGAGGGCTTTGGAGCATATCACTAAGCATTTTGAGCAAGTAGACCATTATGCAACACCTCATCCCCTTTTAATAGTATTGGCTTTTCCTATAGGCTCAATGTGATCTTGGATCACTAAAATAGAAATGAAGAGTCTTGAGATTTTACCAATCTTTGTCCTTAGCATTTTGAAGGGGTTCCACATCCTCTTGTTCCTGCCACGCCATTGTTGAACTATCTGAAATATACTAGATAAAGATAGTAGTCCAACAAGAGATATGTTGACATTAATTACCAAAATCACCCAGGGAGCACTTGTGCTTTCAATCTCCCCCTTTTTGGTAATTGATGACAACATACATCAAAGCTTTAGATAATGATATGAAGAGTAACAAGTAAAGCTTTGGAAGGACATGTAACATGCATAGGCTCCCCCTACATGTATGCAATCATGTAAAGATAGTATGAAAGATCATGTGAATGCATAAGCATGTCAGAGCAAGCAATGAGTTACATGTATCTTGGCTATATGCATCAGAGCAAATGATGTATACAGGAAGTGTACCTTCATGTTCATGAGTCCTTCTTGCAAACAACATGTACATCAGTAAGAGATCATCATGCACATGAGTGTGATGCATATACTTACCTTGTGGTCTTGGGCTGGCTTCGGAAGAGATGAGCTTGAGAAAACAATGTTAGATAACACAAGAACACTCTAAAAGAAGCAAGTTCAGGAGACCACAAGATTACCAAGACTGGGATGATATGTAAAGAGTAAGTACTTAGTACTTCATTTGGATATATACATGTCCCCAAAGATTAAAGATATGCAATGAATTCCAAAGATTTTCCTTCCCTTAGATAGGAACTCTTTCTCCCCCTGAATTTGATATTGGATAATGGGAGAAGGTAGGGTAAGAGAAAACCAGAGCAAGAAACAAAATCAGATCATGAAAAGATACGAACTCACATTTCTTAACATGTCTTTCCCCTCTAAAGACATGTGACTTCTCTCCTCTATTGGTAATAAGCATCTGGAGAAACAAGCTAAGATGTGCTTCCCATGTGATAAGCTTTGATGTGCTCTCTCTCTCTCCCTTTGACATCAATTTCCAAGTAGGGTTCTTCTGGAGCATGAGTCAAATAGGTTTGGTCCTTGAAACACATTACAAAGCATCGTGTGTTATAAGATGCGAGTAGAGGATAAGAATCATTGAGTGGAGCTGGAGAAGAAATGACATTTGGAATGGCAAAAAGTTTTCTCAGTAGTGAAATCGGTAACGCCGATCTATTTTCATTGGTGACACCGAGTTGGCAGTGTCATAGATGATGCATATCGGTCAGACCGGGTTAGTCCTCTTCGGTTGTACCGATGAACTTTCTACAAGGAATTGTAGTTCGGTCTAGCCGATAGGCATGAGTCGGTGAGGCCGAGTTCAATACAGAGGAAAAGTCTTGTCAACTCAGCTCACTTGGCAATCAAAATCTCACAAGGATTTGCAAGGAATTAACTGAAGAATTTTCAATGAATTAGATGCAGAAAAATGCAGAGAAAAATACAAAGGAAACAGGATCTAGATGAAGTTTTTTTTTTATAAGGGGAATAAACAAGTAAAAACATATGCAAAGCAAAGAAACACTAGAGAACTTCATCTAGAAGGGGTCGGCGACAAAGTCACCTATGTTAGAGTATATTGACTGAGGAGTCAAGTGATAACACTTGATCGTAGGTCATACTCATCGTTTAAGCTCAAAATGGGGTTACCATTTTTCGTTTAAGCTTTTTGATGTATTCACATCTTGGTGAGTTGCTTTGACCCATGACTTGGAGTAAAGCTTCTCTAAGATGGAATAACATACCTTGAGTGGTGGTGTTGATCTTGATCATGTAGTCGAACTTGTGTTAGATGCTCGGGGTTGATGTAGTTCATCAAGAGTTGAGAGCACCACTTATAGTTTGAGTTCATCTTTCTACATGGGTTAGTCTTGCAAGGAAGAGCACTTGTGTATCCAAAATGACAATCATGAAACTTGATACCAAATGAAATTTGATATATAGAAATTGTCAAAGGATATGTTGAGTGAATCCACGCTTCCTTGTAATCAACAACCATATAGTAGAAACTTGGTGATGTAGAGATTGCTCAAGATGTGAGTGACTTGCAATCTCGTAGATTTGGACTCATCCAAGTACCTACAAGGGTTAGATAACATGCAAGGGTACAAATATAGATCCAATACATTTGATCATCATCATAAGAGTAATATCAAGGATTAGTCAAAAGACAAGCTCATGCCTTGCATGTATCCAAATGGAGTTTCTACTCCAAGTATGAGGCATCAATAATATTCAATTCACCTCTCAAACGGCAAAATACTTTCTCATCAAGCGGTTTGGTGAATATATCCTCCAATTGCTTATCGGTACGAACATGCTTAAGATCTATGTCTCCTTTAGCAACATGATCTCGAATGAAATGATGACGAACTTCAATATGCTTAGTTCGAGAATGTTGCACGGGATTGTGAGCAATATTAATAGCACTTTCATTATCACATAGCAATGGAACATGTTTCACATGTATCCCATAATCCTTAAGAGTTTGGGTCATCCAAAGTAATTGAGCACAATATGATCCGGCGGCAATGTATTCCGCTTCGACGGTGGATAAGGATACCGAGTTTTGTTTCTTGGAGGACCAAGACACAAGAGATCTACCAAGAAATTGACAAGTTCCCGAAGTGGACTTTCTATCAATCTTGTCACCGGCATAGTCCGAATCGGAGTAGCCAACAAGATCAAAAGAAGACCTCTTAGGATACCAAATGCCAAAGTTTGGTGTATGGATTAAGTATCTCACTATCCTTTTCACAGCCTTAAGATGACACTCTTTAGGGGCCGCTTGATATCATGCACACATGCACATACTTAGCATAATATCGGGACGGGAGGCACATAGATATAATAATGAACCAATCATAGAGCGGTAAACCTTTTGGTCAACCGGTTTTCCATCCTTAGTCAAGTCAAGATGTCCACTAGTAGGCATGGGTGTTTTCATACCTTTGCTCTCTTGCATATTGAACTTCTTGAATAAGTCCTTGGTTTACATTGTTTGGGAAACAAAGGTACCCTCCTTAGTTTGCTTGATTTGCAAACCAAGAAAGAATTTGAGTTCACTCATCATAGACATCTCAAACTTCTTCGACATTAGCCTTCCGAACTTTTCACTAAAATGAGGGTTAGTCGAACCAAATATGATATCATCCACATAAATTTGGCACACAAATAATTCACCATTAACCCTTTTAGTAAAAAGTGTAGAATCATTTTTTCCAATCTCAAATCCTTTTTCAATAAGAAACTTAGTCAAGCATTTATACCATGCTCTAGGAGCTTGTTTGAGACCATAAAGAGCTTTGTGAAGTTTGTAAACATGATTAGGTTTCTTGGGATTAACAAAGCCGGGAGGTTGTTTAACATAGACTTCCTCCTCAATTTCTCCATTAAGAAAGGCACTTTTATTGTCCATTTGGTATAGAGTGATATCATGGTGATTGGCATAAGCAAGTAAGATGCGTATGGACTCAAGTCTAGCAACGGGGGCATATGTCTCACCATAGTCCATACCTTCGACTTGAGTGTAACCTTGGGCAACGAGACGGGCCTTGTTGTGTACAACTTGTCCATCTTCATCTTGCTTATTCCGAAACACCCATTTGGTTCCAATGACATTGTGCTTTTCATCGGACTGTTCAACAAGCGTCCATACTTGATTCCTCTCGAAATTGTGTAGCTCTTCATGCATAGCGTTCACCCAATCCGGATCATCAAGAGCTTCTTCCACCTTCATAGGTTCAATGTTAGAAATGAAAGAGTAATGTTCACAAAAGTTAGCTAAACGAGACTTAGAGCGAGTAATTCTCCCAGTTTGAATATCATCGAAGATTTGTTCAACGGGATGATCTCTTGAGACTCTTGCTCTAACTCGTGAGAGCTTTTGTTTGGGTCGGGGTGGAACATCCTCTTCATCGTCTTGTTCTTCCTCTTGTCTCTCTTCATTGTTGTTGGCGTTGATGTTCTCTTGTGGAGGTAGAGAAGGAGGTCGATGAGGTTCATCTTGTTGTACTTCCTCGTCTCCTTCATCTTGACGTGTTCCACTTGTGGATGCCTCCAAGTCAACTTGTGGTTCACCTTGGCGTGAAGTTGAGGCTTCCACTTGAACGGACGAGGTACTCTCCTTCACCTCCGTTGGGCGAATCTTGCCAATAGACAAGTCTTGAATCGCTTCCAAAGGGTCTTTGTCTCCTACATCAATTAGCAATTGCTCTACTTGCGAGCCGTTAGATTCATCAAACTTCACATCTACCGTCTCTTCAATCTTTTGGGTGAAAATGTTGTAGACATGGTAAGTGTGAGAGTTTGAGCCATAACCAGGTAGAAAACCTTCATGAGATTTAGGGGCAAATTTTGAACGACGATGTTTATCAAGAATGTAGCACTTTGAGCGAAATACTCGAAAGTATCCAACTTGGGGTTTGTTACCGGTGAGAAGCTCGTATGCCGTCTTGCCAAGAAGCTTGTGAAGATACAATCGATTTGTAGCATGACAAGCTGTCTCAACCGCTTCCGCCCAAAAGTGTTTTGGCGTCTTGTATTCATCAAGCATCGTTCTCGCCATCTCAATGAGTGTCCGGTTCTTCCTCTCAACAACTCCATTTTGTTGAGGTGTGTACGTAGCCGAGAACTCATGTGAAATCCCTTCTTCGTTAAGAAAGGTATCCACATTGGCGTTCTTGAACTCCGTTCCGTTGTCGCTCCGAACCTTCTTGATCTTCACATCAAATTGATTTTGGGCCTTCCTAGTGAAGTTCTTGAAGATCTTTTGGACCTGCGATTTATCATCAAGAAAGAACACCCACGTAAATCTAGAAAAATCATCAACAATGACTAAACCAAACGAGTTACCACCGAGACTCTTGTAGGCGTTGGGACCAAAAAGATCCATATGAAGTAGCTCAAGCGGTCTTCTCGTGGTCATGATGTTCTTCACGGGATGACTTCCTCCAACTTGTTTTCCTGCTTGACAAGCACTGCAAAGTCTATCCTTGTCAAATATAACATCTTTAACACCAAGGATATGATCACCTTTAATAAGCTTATCAAGATTTCGCATGCCCACATGACCTAACCTTCTATGCCACAACCAACCTTTGGAAGATTTAGCAATTAAGCAAGTTCTAGGTTGAGCTCTTTTAGAGAAGTCAATAATGTATAGGTCACCTCTACGTATACCGGTAAAGACCATATTATGATTATCTCTTCGAAACACTTGGCAGTCTACTTCAGTGAATAGAACATTGAGACCGAAATCGGCTAGTCTAGATACGGAAAGTAGATTGTAGCCAAGAGATTCAACGAGCATAACATTTTGGATGGAGCTGTCATGTGAGATGGCCACCTTACCAAGGCTAATCACCTTACCCTTTGAGTTATCACCAAAAGTGACATACTTTCGAGGGCCGTCGTTTTCAGCAAGCTCACGAAACATATCCTTGTCTCCGGTCATGTGATCGGTACATCCACTATCAAGAACCCATTCCTTTCCTCCAGCCATGTAACCACGAAGATTAGCCATAAAACCAAAGTGTCTCATAGACTCATCAAGATCAAAGTCACTATCATCATCCTCGTCATAATATCCATGTTCAACATCATCATCATATGAATGATCATTACCTAGAAAAGGTAATTCATTAGATTTATGACCATGACAATGTTCATATTTATGAATTCTTATAACTTGAGAGATGATGTCACTAATGATTCCAACATCTCCTTTGGCTTGCATGAGGTCATGAAAGCTCAAATAAACAATCACCAAACTTAGGATCACTAGAATTCATCTTATTTAAAGCAATGGACTTTTGAAGAATCTCATCTACATTTTTCAAGGAATAGTTTGGAAAGCATTTCTCGAGGTATCTCCATATAGTGTAAGCACATTCAAGTGTAGGCAAGCACACAATCAAGTTTCTAGGCAATCCTCTAATGATAAGATTAACAGTTCTAAGATTGCGGACCATGTCAATAGACTCATCGGGGGTAGGATGCAAAGGATCAATAGGAGATGCACAAGGGCAAGTAATATACTTGTTCAAATTATATTCATTGAAAATCACAAGCATCTCATTTTTCCAAGAATGATAGAACTCTCCATCAAGTAAAGGTACTCTACGTCTAATACTCCCAATCATAGACTCATCCATCTTCCTCCAATGGTGATTAAACCAAAGCAATGGAGACCATAGCTCTAATACCAATTGAAAGGGATCGAGAAGAGGTGTCTAGAGGGGGGGGGTGATTAGACACTCAACAAGCAAAAGTGGCAGCTTTTAAGTTCTTTAAGTTGAGGTAGAGTTTTAGCACAAGTTTAAGCATTCAAAATACATTTCAAGCAAGCATGATAAGAGTATGAGCAGCGGAAAGAGTAAAGCATGCAATTTGCAAGAAAGTAAAGGGATGGGATTGGAGTGTGCAAACGCAATGAAGACACGGAGATTTTTGGCGTGGTTCCGATAGGTGGTGCTATCGTACGTCCACATTGATGGACACTTCAGCCCACGAAGGGTAACAGCTGCGCGAGTCCACCGAGGGCTCCACCCACGAAGGGTCCACGAAGAAGCAACTTTGTCTATCCCACCATGGCCATCGCCCACGAAGGACTTGCCTAACTCAGGTAGATCTTCACGAAGTAGGCGATCTCCTTGCCCTTACAAACTCCTTGGTTCAACTCCACAATATTGTCAGAGGCTCCCAAGTGACACCTAACCAATCTAGGAGACACCACTCTCCAAAAGGTAATAGATGGTGTGTTGATGATGAACTCCTTGCTCTTGTGCTTCAAATGATAGTCTCCCCAACACTCAACTCACTCTCACAGATTTGGCTATGGTGGAAAGATGATTTGAGTGGAAAGCAACTTGGGGAAGGCTAGAGATCAAGATTCTTGTGGTAGGAATGGAATGTCTTGATCTCAACACATGAGTAGGTGGTTCTCTCTCACAAAATGAGTAGTGGAAGTGTAGGCTCGTTCTGATGGCTCTCTCTTGAATAGAGAAGGGGGTGGAGGGGTATATATAGCCTCCACACAAAATCCAACCGTTACACATATTTGACTCAACTCGATCAGACCGAATAGAACAACTCGGTGAGACCGATTCAATTCAAAATGTGAACGTTAGGAATCTCGGTGGGACCGACATACTCAACTCGGTGGGACCGATGTGCTAGGGTTAGGGCAAGACCTCATCTTAGTGTAACCGATTGCATATTCCGGTGGGACCAAAATAATTGCAACAGGCAACAGAGAGTTTGCATTGCGAACTCGGTGGGACCGATCGCTCATTTCAGTGAGACCGAAACGTTACGAAGGGAAACAGAGAGTTTGCATTGCCATCTCGGTGAAACCGAAATCCCAATCAGTGAAACCGAATTGATTAGGGTTTCTGGCAGTGGCTATGTCAAGGAAACTCGGTGGCGCCGGATAGATCAAATCGGTGGGGCCGAGTTTGACTTTAGGTTTAGGACATATGAGGAAATGAGAAAGTGGTTGAGGGCTTTGGAGCATATCACTAAGCATTTTGAGCAAGTAGACCATTATGCAACACCTCATCCCCTTTTAATAGTATTGGCTTTTCCTATAGACTCAATGTGATCTTGGATCACTAAAATAGAAATGAAGAGTCTTGAGATGTTGCCAATCTTTGTCCTTAGCATTTTGAAGGGGTTCCACATCCTCTTGTTCCTGCCACACCATTGTTGAACTATCTGAAATATACTAGATAAAGATATTAGTCCAACAAGAGATATGTTGACATTAATTACCAAAATCACCCAGGGAGCACTTGTGCTTTCACTAATTTCCTTCCGCTTTATTGATTTTGCATTGTCAAGTAAAACCAACAAGAAAAAGCAATAAAATTCACTCTTCAGAACTCATTCATGCATGATACTGACAATCACTACTCTGATGTAAGGCAAACACATGATACAAGGATGGAATATGTACGAAAAACAGGACGGCATGGCATATTCACAATTATTTGTGTAAACTAAGCAGAAGCCATTTCAACAAATTAGAAGCAATGCAAGCTAGACACCACATGAAAGATGTAACCAATATGACTGCCAAGTTAAAAGCGTCCCATCATAAATGCGTTTCACCAAATTAGAAGCAGTGCATGCTATAAATCATATGAAAGATGCAACCAATATCACTCTGCATATACTAAAGGTGTCTCGTCATAATTGATTGATACGGGATACAAAAAAACAGTGGTTTTATGTAAGGACATGCTTAATAGACAGATGTACTATGTACCAAAAATAGGAAGGCATGTCACATTAATAGGTATAATGTATAAACTAAGCAGAATAGCACATGCAATTTAACCAGATTGGAAGAATTATAATCTAGACACTATATGCAACATGCAACCACATATCACGCTGCCAAGTTAGAGCAAGCACCTGCGATGGTGGTGTAGTCGAAATGCGGTCATCAACTACAGAGCTACGTTGACTATCTTCATCTAGCATTGTTGTTTCTTGAGAATCATGTGGGGAGGCTGACACTGCATTCTTTAAAAGAGGATCTTTTCTTACAGCAGTCTGTCTCATCATAAGTGATTGATGAGGACTACACAAGAACATTAGTTTGATGTCTGAACATGGTTGATAGACAGATGCAGTAGTATGTCAAATTCCTCAAACTTGAATTCTTTTGAAAAATTTCTGAGAACGCATATGACCTCTCCAAATTCTTCGCAACTATACTCTGTTCACAAGTACAAAATGTCTGCTGCTGAATCACTAGGTTCTCATCAACTTAACTCATTTGCAGTGTTCCTCGAAGATAAGTTGCACACCTCCTCAAAAACATCAATTATTCAAAATCTTCAAGTGAAGAAAATGGCTGATGGTAAAAGACCTCAGAAGGGAGGAAAGAGGCCTGAAACAAATACAACTTTTGAAATTCCTGAAGACATCTATGATGAATACTGTACTCCTGATGAAGCAACTCATGGCAAAGAGACCAAGACTCAGCGCAAAGTGCGCATACAGAGAATTGAGAGGAGATGGGCAAGAGAATGGAGGGAATATCGTTATGTTACTCCTAAATACATGAAGAAATTCGCTGTTAACCCTCCATGCCCAAGACCTCCATTGGCTCCAAGCCAAGAAGCTGATCCCTCAAGCATCAGGCACGGTGAGGAATTTCCCAGAGAATGGGCCAAGCGCCAAGCCAAATTGGGTAAAGTAGCAAAGGAAGCAGTGAAGAAATTCAATGAAGATTCTGCTACTGCTGAGGCCTCTGCTAGCAAGCCTAAGAAGGCTATGCTGAAGAAATCAGCTGTGAAGCCAAGTTCCTCAACTGCTATGCCCTCACGGCCAAGTGCAAAGCCCTCACGGCCAATTCCTCAGGCAACCACTTCAAGGGCAGCTCCAATTCCCTCTGTTGCCACAAAACCTCAATTGCTGCTGCTAAGTCCTCAGCACCTGTGCATCTTGCCACGTGCCAACGGACTACAGGAATCTCTATTACCTCAAGAGCATCTGCAAGTTCCTCAGCTCCGCCACAATCTTCAACTGGTCCAATCTTGCTGAAGAAAAAGGCCACTGCTAGACGAGGCCCAAGACCAAGTCCTCACAAGAAGCAAGTTGCCTTCCAAGTTCCGTCTGAGGACGATGAAGCTGATGATAAAGAACTTGCTGAGATCATCAAAGACAGGCAAGAAAAGGCCGCTAGAGCCAAAGGCAGTGCTGTGCCACTCATGCTGGATCCTAAAAGGATCGTTGATTTCATCGATCTATGGCACAAGGATCCAAATACTCCTCTGCCTGAATTGAACCTCACTCCTGGCCAGAGCCACACGTTGACGGCCTTCATAGCCGAAGAAAAATGGAAATTTGAGAAGGCCAGGCAAGTCAAGAAAGCCCAATACAAGAAGGAGCGCTTTCTGAAGAAAAACGCTGTGAAGATGACTCCTGAAGAACTTGTGAATCTGCAAAAGGAGATCAAAGCTCTAAGCGATGAATTTGATGCATATCGTGCAGATTGGCTAGGTGCCAAAGTCAGAGTTGTCAGAATGGCCAAGGGGTTCAACCCGAATGTTGCAGTTCCATTGCAACAACAAGTTCCTCAGGCTGATGCATCTGCTCAGCCTACTGAAGAAAATGCCAGGGCAACCTCCAATGTTGCGCCTGAAGAACAGCTCAGGTCAGCTGAAGCATATGAAGCTGTGCCTGAAGAATCTGAACAAGCCAGGGCAACTGCATCAGTTGTGCCTGAAGAAACTGCACCACTTTCATCTGCTCCTCCTGCAAAGTCATCACAGATGAAAGTAATCCACCTTCCTTCTGCATCAGAAGCGAAGAAGACCAAAGCTGCAGAAAAGGCAGCTGTGAAGAAAAGGAAAGCCTCAGAAACTGCAGAGTCTTCAGCTCCCAAGAAAGTGAAGACTTTGCAAAGCTCGTACACCAACCCCATTGATGTTGTTCCTATCTCAAGCATGCCATCAAAGGAAATTGTTCCCTTTGGTGAGGAATATGACATTCCTGATGACAGTGATGAAGCGAATCCTTCTGCTTCTACTTCAGAACAGTTGGATGAAGAAATTGAAGTGAATGATATCCCTTCAACCCCTCTGGTATCATCGCCCGTGCCTCAGTTCACAGCTGAAGAGGCAGGCGTTGAAGAAATTGATGAAGAAGATGAGGATGTGGACGTTGGGTCTACTACACCAGTTCTCAGTGATGATTATTGGGAAAGACATCATCCAAATTCATCATTGACCACTCCTCTGCAACAAATTCCTCAGTCCCTTGTGCCGACTGAAGAAATTCATACGGGCTCTGATGGACATCAATCTTCACTTCATTCTATTCCAGAAGAAGTTCTAGCTATTGATGCTGAAGAAATGGAGTCCAAGGCTGCAGCTGATGAAATTGCTATGGAAATTCCTTATTTTGTGGCTCCAGGGGTTGTGCTACAAGCGGCTGTGAAGACTTCAACTGTTAATCTTCAGCCCAAGCCACAAAATCCTCATACCAAGAAGCAAAAATTCAACACTGATGATTTCTTTGCTAAGCATCATTTCTTCACGGATTACAATCCCTATGACTCTGCAAGACTGCGACGCAAGCGCTTCTGGACAGCAAGTCAAATGAACTATTACTCTTCCCTCCTGTTTGGTAAGAACAAGGTATTTGACCACGAGAAAATTCCTCATGTGGATATGGAGTCGCTTCCTTGCTTCCATCTAGTCCTCAGTGTTCTTCATGACGATGGGCTGCTTAACTTTTGCACTGACATCTGCGACTGGAATGAAGAACTCATTCTTCAATTCTACGCCACACTGCATATCACTGGAAATGTTGAAGATGTGAATTCATGGGTGCTGGACTGGATGACCGAAAATAGTCATTACAAAGCATCGGCCTCTAAATTGCTTCACGCCGTCCCAGTCAGTCCTCCCACTGAAGGTGCTAGGCTCATCTATGAGGAACCTGAACTCTCAAATCATTTGATGCAAGTGCTGATGAAGCCTTTGAAGGCTGGCCAAGCTCCAAGGACCACCTTCCTTGTGAAGGAATTGCTCTATGTGCCAAGGACGATATATCGCATATTGACCAAAACTCTCAGTCCAATCAAGGGCCACAACTCTGATGAAGAAGAGGTTGTTGGCATCATGAAGAATCTGCTCTTCAACATGATACATGGCATTCCCATTAACTACCATGATTTCTTCATGAGGACTTTGACCAATGCTGCTCTGTCACCTTTTGAGTTGAAGCCTTACGCTCCCTAGATCATGAAATTCATCAGATCAAGGTCTTCAATTCATTATCAGGCTGACTTTCAGAATCATCTTAGCTATTTGCCACCTATTGAAGTCCTCAAGCGGACTATTTCCTCAGCTGATGAGAAGGGCAAGGCCACTATTATCGATGAAGGCACTTGTCCATTGGATGGATAGTTTCGCAAAGCTGCATCCTATTCCACCAATGATGACTCTGCAACACAAGATTCTACCGCCAAAGCTTCAAAGCAAAATCCTCAAGCAACAGCTCCACGTGTGATGACTGATCGTGAACTTCTCCTCAGTCTTCATCAGAAAGTTGATCGAAATCACAAGTGGGTCAAGCGTCAGTTTGGTGCAATTCTTCAGAACATGACAGTCACCCAAAACACTATGAAGAAGAATCACTACTACTTGCATGAAGTCTTTGACCGCACTTGGGCTATTCTGTCGAATCTCTATAGTGCTAAAGATCTCAAGGAGATGGGCTTCCAACAGGACTTTGACTGGTCTCAGCCCCTTTTGAAGAAATTCAAGAAGGTCAAAGTTCCTCATCTTGTTGCCAGTTCATATTCTTCATCGAGCGAAACGGATGAAGCCGAAGATTTGAACGACACTGCGGCAGGCCCTACCTCAACGGACGACCCCAACAACGCTGGCGCTCCTCCATCGACATCATGATGATATTTCTTCAGGGGCGTTAGTCCTCATTTTTCGTCCCTTTTGGTCATTCAATGACAAAGGGGGAGAAATTTGAGTTAGTCTTCAAGCGGGTCTTATATATGAGCTATTTTTTCTGTTAAGTTACAACTCTCGCTCTTCTGAAGTGTTTGTTGGTTGAGTTGTAAACTTAAGTCCTATGGTGGTCTGATACTTTTGAACTGCTTTCTGCATGCTTATTTCCTCAAGTACCTTAATGCACGCATGCTGAATTTCGTTAGACACCATATTTCATCATGCTTTTCAAATTCTTCATATCATATGTTAAATGCGTGCATGAAGTACAAGATATAGGGGGAGATCTCCATGATATTACTCTACAATGTGCATCTGCAATCCAAAGCAAAATCCTCAATATGCACATCTTCAGGGGGAGTTCCTCTATATCTTGCAATCAAATTCCTCAATATCAGTATTTACACTCCATATGTTTTATCCCCGTTGAAAACTTAACCTATTTGTCATCAATCACCAAAAAGGGGGATATTGTAAGTGCATCTAGTGCCCCTTAGTGATTTTGGTGTATTGAAGACTTATAGGTTAAGGGACTAATGTGTTTGTGAGTGTACACAGGTTCTATAAGTCTATGAGGAGTTTGATATTTACGAAGAAAGTCGACCCCTAAAAATGAATGTCTTCAGATGAAGACTTTGGTTTTCTTGAAGACTTTGAAAATGAGGAAATTGGTGTGACCTTGAAGACTTGATATTGATGCGAGGATTATGAAGTGTGAAGACGTTTGTTTTCATAGTTTTGTTTTCCCTTACTTGAGTCATAGGAAACACCGTACTATTAAAGGGGGTCGAGGTAAAACTAAGGAAAAGTTTCCAAGTGATGCTCAACTCAAATCCTACACCTACCAATCCTTTCGAGTGAAGCCATTGGAAATCTCATACAGTTCAGTCAAGTTCTTCAGTGATAGAGACGAAGTTCTTCTGTTCTCTGAGGAATTTGGTCTGACTGAGGAGTTAGGAATTCGCCAGTGAGGATTGCCTACAAGTGAGGAACATGATAGCCCTGAGGAATTTGAGAGCTCAAATTTCCAACCGTTGCTGTGCTATGCGCCAGCTGTCCAAAATATCCTACCCACCTAACGGTCATATCATTGAAGGGCATTTATGTCTTATCATGTCGGGCTGCTCCCCGGCTATAAATAGCCGCCCCCTACAACCACTAGCTGGTTGGCTGCTCCGAGAGAAACTGACACTTGTCATTTAGAGCATCCCATCCTCCGAGGACTTTGAGCGAAAATCATCAAGTGAGGAAAAACCCAAACCCAACACCTAAAACCCAAAGTGATTGAGCATCACTGAAGAAATTGTTCCTGTGTGGAACCAACGCTTGTTACCTTTGAGGACTGTGCATCCTCCAGACGGTTAGGCATCATGGTCTAGAGCATCCAAGAGGAAATTGTGGATCGCCGAGTGACCGAGTCTGTGAAGGTTTGGAAGTCACCTGTGAAGACTTACCACGAGTGATTGGGCGAGGTCTGTGTGACCTTAGCTCAAGGAGAATACGGTGAGGATTGTGTGTCCTCAGGTTTAAATACCTAGCCGCTCCAACCAGACGTACAACTGTCACAGCAGTTGGAACTGGTCTACCAAATCATCGTCTTCACCGAGCTACTGGTTCTATTTCCTAAACCCTTTCATTTTCTCATTCATGTGTTAATGAACTTGATTGTTACTGTTTGAAGACTTTGACTGAAGATTTTCTCAATTTCTTCAATCCCAATTCTTCAGTCACTTTGTCTTCAGCCTGCTTATCCTGTTTATACGCTTCTTGTACTCTGTGCTTGCTTTCATTTCATCATGATGATTGTGTTACTACTCTGTTATGCTTGCACCTGAGTACTTATTCCGCTGCTAGTCATTCGTGACTTAGGAAATTCCTCACCTTCAATTTCCTTAGTGACGAATTTGTAAAAATCGCCTATTCACCCCCCTTCTAGTCGATATAACGCACTTTCAATTGGTATCAGAACAAGGTACTCCCTTGTTCTGTGTGATTTTGGTTTAACCACCTGGAGTTTTAGTTATGTCGACTGCAGGCATGATCAAGGTCTCTGCTGGGTGTCCTACCTTTGATGGGACAGACTACCCCTACTGGAAGAATAAGATGCGCATGCATCTTGAGGCAATTGACAACGATCTCTGGTACGTTGTGGAAAATGGCGTTCCCTCTGTCACTCCTTCCGTGAACGCTGCTGATGTGAAGAGATTCAAGCAACTCGACTCTCAAGCGAAGAATATCATATGTGGCCATCTGAGCAAAGGACAGTACGGCAGAGTGAGTGCTTTGGAGTCTGCAAAGCTTATCTGGGACAGGCTGTCCAAGGTCAATGAAGGAATCTCAACTCAACGTGATTCTCGAGTTGACGTTCTTCGCAATCTCTTCAACTGCTTCAAAAGACTCGACAATGAGAATGTCCAGCAAACCTTTGATCGCCTCACTGGCATTTCAAATGAGCTTCAAGCACTGGGTGCCACTGACATCACCGACCATGAGGTGGTGAAGAAATTGCTAAGGTCACTTGATTCTTCATTCGATACACTGGCACTGATGATTCAAGAACGTGGAGACTACAAGTCACTAGATCCTACTGATATTCTTGAGAGGCTGAACACTCATGAATTCCAACTAGCTGAAAAGAGAGATCTCTACGGGCCAAGCTATGGAAGATCACGCGCACTGAAGGCCAAGGCAGTTTCCTCATCTGAAGGAGAAGATTCTGATAGCAGCCTTGGTGACCCTGAAGAACTAAGCTAGGAGCTAGCAATGCTCGTGAAGAAATTCCAGAAGTTCTCAAGGCGTGATCGCTTTGTAAAATCTTCAAAAGGTGATGACACAAGATCAGATTCCTCATCCCGTGATTACAAGAAGAGGACTTGCCACAAATGCAAGAAACCTGGTCACTACATAACTGATTGTCCTCAGTGGGCAAAGGAATCAAAGAAGAAGAAATACAAGGATGATAGTTCAGATGACTCAAAGAAGAAGAAGAAATCTTCAAAGTCATCATCATCAAAATCTTCAAAGTCTTCATCTCACAAGAAGAGCAGCTCCAAGAAGGCTCGGGCATTCATTGGCAAGGAAATGGACTCTGAAGCTGAATCTGAGGAACATGAGGAAGAGGGGACATCTGAGGAGTCAGACTCTGGTGTGGCAAGCCTAGCCCTCGCTACTTCTTACGTCAGCAAGTCCATCTTCAACACTGAGGAAAATGGCTTCCCCAACACTGCTGATGACGACAACGATGACTATGCTCCCACCTATTGCTTCATGGCAAAAGGTGCCAAGGTATTCAAATATCCCTCCTCTGAATCAAGTGAGGATGAATCCGATGATAACCTCAAACCCAGCTATTCCAAACTTGCTAATATTGCTGTTAAACAACAAAAGGCTTTGGAAAAGGTTCAAAATATGCTAGACAAAAGCGATGATCTGTTAGGAGAGGAAATGGATCGAACTCAAACACTGACTGATAATCTTCAGCAACTACAGTCTAAGTTTGACAACCTTCAAAGTCGTCACGAAACTCTCTTAGCCGATCATGAGAAGCTTTCTTATGAATTTCTTCAAAGAAAGCAAGATCTTGAGAAGCTAAGGGTGAGTCATGAAGATCTTCAGAGGGAAAATGATTCATTACTTGCTCAACAGATCAGTTCCGCTCAGGAAGAATTTATTCCACCATGTTTGAAATGCATTGAACGTGAAACTGCTAATTCTTCACCTGAAAGTTCAAATGCTTCTATTGCTACAAATTCTTCAACAATCTCTGTGGTCAGAAATTCCTCATCTGAGGATACCACTAGTATCACTGACGAAAATGTAGGGTTGAAGGAATTGTATGTGACAGGCATGTACAAAAGCCTCAAAGGGCATCAGACTCTTTGTGATGTGCTCAAAAAGCAGATTTTGAACAGGAACCCTAGGAAAGAGGGTATTGCCTTTGAGAGGAAACTCAATGTTGATGGAACCTACTGGAAACCTGAGCAGTATCCCAAAACCTCATGGGTTGCTACGAAGGGACCTCCCGTAGATCCATCCACTTTATCTGGCTTTACTTGTGAATCCTCATATTCATCTGATGAGTCATTTGACTCCAACTATAAACTGTTCAAAAATCAGAATGGTGAAGTATTTGCTAGATATGTTGGAACTAACTGCAGGAATGGTCCCCCTATGAAGAAAATCTAGGTTCCCAAAAGGTGCCTTGAAAGTCTTCAGGTGAATGTCCTCATGACACCACCTGTGAAGAATAGGAACCCCAGATCAAATTCTTCATATGGACCGAAGTCTTCATATGGATCCAAGTCCTCTTATGGATCAAATTCCTCACATGGATCCAAGTCCTCATATGATCATCATCATGCTAATGCTTCTGTTTCGCAGGGAAAATCTAAGAGTTCTGATTATGTGCATTATTCTTCAAATCATTATATTCATAAGTCCTCGAAGAATTTCTCTGCTTACTCATATGCCTATACCAATCCCTCTCCGGTGAAACGAAGCGCTTTGGCATCAATGCCACCTTTCTCTTATGGAGCTTGCAGAATGATGAACTCTTTGCCACCCCTCCAGATGTGGGTGGTGAAGAAAAAGAACTAACCTCTTATGCAGGGTCAGGTCTCTAGATGAACTAAATCGTCTGAAGAATTTTCTGGAGACCTAAAATGCTTGAAAGGATGCAAGCTAATCATGAAGAAATGATTCATTCATTTCTCACGTCCTCATACTGCTATATATACATATATTGCATTAATTGATGAATTTTTGTCTGATGAAATTGATGTCATATTCTTCACTGATGAAGTATATGAGTTCGTAAGATGCACTAATTCATCTGCAGGATGATTTACCCAAAGCTACTGAGTGGGTCCTCGACAGTGGATGTACTAATCACATGACCGGTGACAAGAGCTTACTGATGAACACTCCTTTATCTCCATCACATTTGAAGCATATCACCTACGCAGACAAAGGCAAAAGCAAGGTATTGGGTCTAGGTAGGGTTGCAATCTCAAAGGATCGACACATGGACAAAGTCATGCTTGTCGAGTCCCTCGGATTCAACCTCATGTCTGTCTCAATGCTTTGTGATCTTGATATGGTTGTTGTCTTTGCCAAATATCATTGCTTAGTGCTCATGGAATCTGACAATTCCAAAGTCTTCGAAGGCTTTAGGAGAGGAGACTTCTATATTGTTGATTTCTCTGCAGGACCACAGCCTACCACTTGTCTACTTGCAAAAGCTTCAGAAGGCTAGCTATGGCATCAATGACTGGGTCATGCTGGCATGAGGAACTTACACACGCTCGTGAAGAAAAAGCACGTCATTGGCATTGAGGGTGTCAAATTCCTCAAAGATCATCTTTGTGGGGCTTGTGAGGCTGGAAAGATGGCCAGAGCCAAGCACCCCTCGAAGACTATCATGACTACCTCTCGTCCTTTTGAATTGCTTCATATGGATCTCTTTGGCCCTACTCATTATGCCACACTAACAAATGCAACATCTCTATATGGCTTTTTTATTGTTGATGATTATTCTCGTTACACATGGGTGCATGTCATTACTTACAAAACTGAAGTGCAGGATGTCTTCAGACGATTTTCCTCAAGGGCTTCGACGAATTTCGGTGTGAAGATCAAGCATATTCGGAGTGACAATGGGACTGAGTTCAAGAATACTGGTCTTGATGACTATCTTGATGAACTTGGTATTACTCATGAGTTATCTGCCCCATACACTCCTCAGCAGAATGGCGTAGTGGAGCGCAAGAACAGGACTCTTGTTGAGATGGCTCACACCATGCTTGATGAATATAAGACACCTCGTCACTTCTGGCCTGAGTCAATTGATACTGCATGCCACATCATCAACAGGGTATATCTTCACAAATTCTTCAAGAAGACCTCATATGAACTCCTCACTGACAAGAAACCCAATGTGAGTTATTTCAAAGTCTTCGGTGCTAAATGTTGGATTAGAGATCCCCATCACAATTCTAAATTTGCACCGAAAGCACATGAAGGTTTCATGCTTGGTTACGCAAAGGACTCGCATACCTACAGAGTCTTCAACACCTATCACCACAAGGTTGTTGAAACTGTAGATGTGCAGTTCGATGAAACTAATGGCTCGCAAAGAGAGCACCTACCTCCTGTGCTAGATGAAATGTCTCCTGAGGAATCCATCAAGCTAAAGGCTACTGAGGATGTCATACCTACTGAAGAATCTGCTGAAGAAGTCATTCCTGATCGTGAAGAAAATCATGCTGGTGCATCTGAAGAAAATGGCTCTGAAGAAAATGCTGAGCCAAATCAAAGTCGTCAACCTGCTCATCCTCGCGTTGCTAATGAAGTGCAGATTGAGAGAATCATCAACGACATCAACGCACCAGGTCCTCTCACTCGCTCAGAAGCTTCACATTTGTCTAACTTTTGTGGGCACTTTGCTTTCGTCTCTATCACAGAGCCCACCAAAGTAGATGAGGCATTTCTGGAGCCTGAATGGATTCAAGCGATGCAAGAGGAATTACATCAATTCGAGCTGAACAAGGTGTGGGAGCTTGTCAAGCGACCAGACCCTCGCAAGCACAATATCATCGGCACCAAATGGATCTACCACAACAAACAAGATGAAAATGGCCTAGTGGTGAGGAACAAGGCCCGTCTTGTAGCTCAAGGCTACACACAGGTTGAAGGAATTGATTTCGATGAAACTTTTGCACCTATTGCTAGACTTGAGGCTATTCGCATATTGCTTGCCTATGCTAACCATCATAATATCATCTTATATCAAATGGATGTGAAAAGTGCATTCCTCAATGGTAAGCTTGAGGAAGAAGTATATGTTGCTCAACCCCCAGGTTTTGAAGATCCTAAGCATCCTGATCAAGTCTTCAGACTCAATAAGGCCCTCTATGGCCTTAAGCAGGCCCCTCGAGCGTGGTATGATACTCTGAAGGAATTCCTCATGAAGAAAGGCTTCAAACCCGGTTCACTCGACCCAACTCTTTTCACCAAAACATATGATGATGAATTATTCGTGTGCCAAGTATATGTTGATGATATTATCTTTGGCTGTACTAACCAATGTTACAGTGACGAATTTGCTTATATGATGAGTGAGGAATATCAAATGTCCATGATGGGAGAATTGAAATTCTTCTTAGGTCTTCAAATTCGTCAACAACGTAATGGCATCTTCATTTCTCAAGAGAAATACCTCAAGGACGTTCTGAGGAAATTCGGTATGCAAGATTGCAAAGGCGTCAAAATCCCTATGCCCACAAATGGCCATCTATGCACCGATGAAAATGGTATAGACTTCGATCAAAAGGTATACCGTTCCATGATTGGCTCTTTACTATATCTATGTGCATCTAGGCCAGATATTATGCTTAGTGTTTGCATGTGTGCCTGTTTTCAAGCTAGACCGAAGGAATCACACCATAAGGCTGTGAAACATATTCTTCGATATCTAGCTCACACTCCAACACTTGGATTATGGTATCCCAAGGGCTCGGCTTTTGATCTCATTGGATATTCTGACTCTGACTATGCTGGTGATTGTGTGGATCGCAAGTCAACATCAGGCACATGCCATTTCCTCGGATGATCTTTAGTATGTTGGTCCTCAAAGAAGCAGAACTGCGTATCACTCTCTACTGCTGAAGCTGAGTACATTGCTGCTGGTTCTTGTTGTGCTCAACTGCTGTGGATGAAGCAAACCCTCAAGGACTACGGCATCAATGTGAAGAATGTGCTCTTCTGTGACAACGAGAGTGCCATCAAGATTGCTCATAACCCAGTTCAGCACTCAAAGACAAAGCACATCCAGATTCGTCATCATTTTCTTCGAGATCATGTGTTGAAGTGCGACATCTCTATTGATCATGTGAAGACTGAAGAACAGCTAGCGGATATCTTCACCAAGCCCTTGGATGAGAAGAGATTTAGCAAGTTGCGGTGTGAGCTAAATATCTTAGAATCTTCGAATGTTCTTTGAAAGGACACACATCCTAACACTTATGCAAAATTGATGACTTAGATGTGCAACACACGAAGAACGTTTTTCTTCAATCAATGAAGACTAACCCTCTAAGTGTGAAGAAATTAACGAAGAATTTGATTCTCAGAGCCCTACGACAATTGTACGCGGTGTCTGAAATCATCATTCTTATACGGTGGGTCACGCCACCACAAAAGTTGAAAATCTTCAAAATTGAGTTTTTCTTCATTTTGCAAATTCTTCAACTTGCAAAGTCTTCAAAAAAATTCGACTGATGTTCTTCATTGATTATATATATGTATAATTGAGTTTTTCATGTCCTCAACAGCATTCACTTATTGCTAATTCTTCAAAGTTGATTTTCTTCTAAGTGAATGTGATCGGACCCTTTCCCCCTCTATGCTAAACTCAACCTAGTCTGTTCACAAATTCTTCATGTGCGTTCTATTTGAAACCCGTTCAAAGTCTTCACTGTGTCCTTGACAACTGAAGAATTTGCAAACAAAACGTTAAAATTTTCATATTTGAATTTTCGGCTTTTGCCGCTCAAACCGTTCTGCATCCCGCGATAGGATTAAACTACTCACCCATGATCTACCATGATCTCCATCTCTCTATACGTGGGTGACACATGTCGTTAGAAGAGTAAGGGTCAGGGGCATGTTCGTCCAAAAATTTCGGACGGTCTGTTTCTCACTGTGGCTATAAATACCCCCTCCCTTCCTCTGTCCTCATTTACTCCACTCCACCACCAACTCGCTCGAGCTCTCTGACCTAGCGCCGACGCTACTCTCCATCGTCGCCGGTGAGGAAGAGCTTCACTGCCTCGACCTCGTCGCCATCGTACTCGCGCCGGCCGCGGAAATCTTCACTCCGCCGCCGCCGTAGCTGTCTCTCACCGCCAAGTTAGGGCGTGGGAGATCTGAACGGATGAACTTCTCCACTTCCACTTCTAGTTTGTCGTGTTCTTCGTCCAGGGTAATTAAAATCTGATTTTACTGACCGACTTTGATTCTGATGATTTCACAAAATCTTCAAAAGGTGTTTATTCTTCAACTTCCCATTCCATAAACTCCCAAATGCTTCTGTATCTTGATTTGTTTCTCTAAGCTATGTTTTTCTTCAAGATTCCTCAATTGTGTGGATTCTCTAATCTATACAACTCTGGAACCTAAGTCCAGAATGCTTAGTGAAATTCCTCAAGACTCCCCGGGTCAAATTCCTCAAACTTGAATTCTTTTGAAAAATTTCAGAGAACGCATATGACCTCTCCAAATTCTTCGCACCTATACTCTGTTCACAGGTACAAAATGTCTGCAGCTGAATCACTAGGTTCTCATCAACTTAACTCATTTGCAGCGTTCCTCGAAGATAAGTTGCACACCTCCTCAGAAACATCAACTATTCAAAATCTTCAAGTGAAGAAAATGGCTGATGGTAAAAGACCTCAGAAGGGAGGAAAGAGGCCTAAAACAAATACAGCTTTTGAAATTCCTGAAGACATCTATGATGAATACTGTACTCCTGATGAAGCAACTCATGGCAAAGAGACCAAGACTCAGCGCAAAGTGCGCATACAGAGAATTGAGAGGAGATGGGCAAGAGAATGGAGGGAATATCGTTATGTTACTCCTAAATACATGAAGAAATTCACTGTTAACCCTCCATGCCCAAGACCTCCATTGGCTCCAAGCCAAGAAGCTGATCCCTCAAGCATCAGGCGCGGTGAGGAATTTCCCAGAGAATGGGCCAAGCGCCAAGCCAAATTGGGGAAAGTAGCAAAGGAAGCAGTGAAGAAATTCAATGAAGATTCTGCTGCTGCTGAGGCCTCTGCTAGCAAGCCTAAGAAGGCTATACTGAAGAAATCAGCTGTGAAGCCAAGTTCCTCAACTGCTATGCCCTCACGGTCAAGTGCAAAGCCCTCACGGCCACTTCCTCGGGCAACCACTTCAAGGGCAGCTCCAATTCCCTCTGTTGCCACAAAATCCTCAATTGCTGCTGCTAAGTCCTCAGCACCTGTGCATCTTGCCACGTGCCAACGGACTACAGGAATCTCTATTGCCTCAGGAGCATCTGCAAGTTCCTCAGCTCCGCCACAATCTTCAACTGATCCAATCTTGCTGAAGAAAAAGGCCACTGCTGGACGAGGCCCAAGACCAAGTCCTCACAAGAAGCAAGTTGCCTTCCAAGTTCCGTCTGAGGACGATGAAGCTGATGATAAAGAACTTGCTGAGATCATCAAAGACAGGCAAGAAAAGGCCGCTAGAGCCAAAGGCAGTGCTGTGCCACTCATGCTGGATCCTAAAAGGATCCTTGATTTCATCGATCTATGGCACAAGGATCCAAATACTCCTCTGCCTGAATTGAACCTCACTCCTGGCCAGAGCCACACGTTGACGGCCTTCATAGCCGAAGAAAAATGGAAATTTGAGAAGGCCAGGCAAGTCAAGAAAGCCCAATACAAGAAGGAGCGCTTTCTGAAGAAAAACACTGTGAAGATGACTCCTGAAGAACTTGTGAATCTGCAAAAGGATATCAAAGCTCTAAGCGATGAATTTGACGCATATCGTGCAGATTGGCTAGGTGCCAAAGTCAGATTTGTCAGAATGGCCAAGGGGTTCAACCCGAATGTTGCAGTTCCATCGCAACAACAAGTTCCTTAGGCTGATGCATCTGCTCAGCCTACTGAAGATAATGCCAGGGCAACCTCCAATGTTGCGCCTGAAGAACAACTCAGGTCAGCTGAAGCATATGAAGTTGTGCCTAAAGAATCTGAACAAGCCAGGGCAACTGCATCAGTTGTGCCTGAAGAAACTGCACCACTTTCATCTGCTCCTCCTGCAAAGTCATCACAGATGAAAGTAATCCACCTTCCTTCTGCATCAGAAGCGAAGAAGACCAAAGCTGCAGAAAAGGCAGCTGTGAAGAAAAGGAAAGCCTCAGAAACTGCAGAGTCTTCAGCTCCCAAGAAAGTGAAGACTTTGCAAAGCTCGTACACCAACCCCATTGATGTTGTTCCTATCTCAAGCATGCCATCAAAGGAAATTGTTCCCTTTGGTGAGGAATATGACATTCCTGATGACAGTGATGAAGCGAATCCTTCTGCTTCTACTTCAGAACAGTTGGATGAAGAAATTGAAGTGAATGATATCCCTTCAACCCCTCTGGTATCATCGCCCGTGCCTTAGTTCACAGCTGAAGAGGCAGGCGTTGAAGAAATTGATGAAGAAGATGAGGATGTGGACGTTGGGTCTACTACACCAGTTCTCAATGATGATTATTGGGAAAGACATCATCCAAATTCACCATTGACCACTCCTCTGCAACAAATTCCTCAGTCCCCTGTGCCGACTGAAGAAATTCATACGGGCTCTGATGGACATCAATCTTCACTTCATTCTATTCCAGAAGAAGTTCCAGCTACTGATGCTGAAGAAATGGAGTCCAAGACTGCAGCTGATGAAATTGCTATGGAAATTCCTCAGTTTGTGGCTCCAGAGGTTGTGCTCCAAGCGGCTGTGAAGACTTCAACTGTTAATCTTCAGGCCAAGCCACAAAATCCTCATACCAAGAAGCAAAAATTCAACGCTGATGATTTCTTTGCTGAGCATCATTTCTTCACGGATTACAATCCCTATGACTCTGCAAGACTGCGACGCAAGCGCTTCTGGACAGCAAGTCAAATGAACTATTACTCTTCCCTCCTGTTTGGTAAGAACAAGGTATTTGACCATGAGCAAATTCCTCATGTGGATATGGAGTCACTTCCTTGCTTCCATCTAGTCCTCAGTGTTCTTCATGACGCTGGGCTGCTTAACTTCTGCACTGACATCTGCGACTGGAATGAAGAACTCATTCTTCAATTCTACACCACACTGCATATCACTGGAAATGTTGAAGATGTGAATTCATGGGTCCTAGACTGGATGACCGAAAATAGTCATTACAAAGCACCGGCCTCTGAATTGCTTCACACCGTCCCAGTCAGTCCTCCCACTGAAGGTGCTAGGCTCATCTATGAGGAACCTGAACTCTCAAATCATTTGATGCAAGTGCTGATGAAGCCTTTGAAGGCTGGCCAAGCTCCAAGGACCACCTTCCTTGTGAAGGAATTGCTCTATGTGCCAAGGACGATATATCACATATTGACCAAAACTCTCAGTCCAATCAAGGGCCACAACTCTGATGAAGAAGAGGTTGTTGGCATCATGAAGAATCTGTTGTTCAACATGATACATGGCATTCTCATTAACTACCATGATTTCTTCGTGAGGACTTTGGCCAATGTTGCTCTGTCACCTTTTGAGTTGAAGCCTTACGCTCCCTGGATCATGAAATTCATCAGATCAAGGTCTTCAATTCATTATCAGGCTGACTTTCAGAATCATCTCAGCTATTTGCCACCTATTGAAGTCCTCAAGCGGACTATTTCCTCAGCTGATGAGAAGGGCAAGGCCACTATTATCGATGAAGGCACTCGTCCATTGGATGGACAGTTTCGCAAAGCTGCATCCTATTCCACCAATGATGACTCTGCAACACAAGATTCTGCCGCCAAAGCTTCAAAGCAAAATCCTCAAGCAACAGCTCCGCATGTGATGACTGATCGTGAACTTCTCCTCAGTCTTCATCGGAAAGTTGATCGAAATCACAAGTTTGTCAAGCGTCAGTTTGGTGCAATTCTTCAGAACATGACAGTCACTCAAAACACTGTGAAGAAGAATCACTACTACTTGCATGAAGTCTTTGACCGCACTTGGGCTATTCTGTCGAATCTCTATAGTGCTAAAGATCTCAAGGAGATGGGCTTCCAACAGGACTTTGACTGGTCTCAGCCCCTTTCGAAGAAATTCAAGAAGGTCAAAGTTCCTCAGCTTGTTGCCAGTTCATATTCATCATCGCGTGAAACGGATGAAGCCGAAGATTTGAACGACACTGCGGCAGGCCCTACCTCAACGGACGACCCCAACAACGCTGGCGCTCCTCCATCGACATCATGATGATATTTCTTCAGGGGCGTTAGTCCTCATTTTTCGTCCCTTTTGGTCATTCGATGACAAAGGGGGAGAAATTTGAGTTAGTCTTCAAGCGGGTCTTATATATGAGCTATTTTTTTTCTGTTAAGTTACAACTCTCGCTCTTCTGAAGTGTTTGTTGGTTGAGTTGTAAACTTAAGTCCTATGGTGGTCTAATACTTTTGAACTGCTTTCTGCATGCTTATTTCCTCAAGTACCTTAATGCACGCATGCTGAATTTCGTCAGACACCATATTTCATCATGCATTTCAAATTCTCCATATCATATGTTAAATGCGTGTATGAATTACAAGATATAGGGGGAGATCTCCATGATATTACTCTACAATGTGCATCTGCAATCCAAAGCAAAATCCTCAATATGCACATCTTCAGGGGGAGTTCCTCTATATCTTGCAATCATATTCCTCAATATCAGTATTTACACTCCATATGTTTTATCCCCGTTGAAAACTTAACCTATTTGTCATCAATCACCAAAAAGGGCGAGATTGTAAGTGCATCTAGTGCCCCTTAGTGATTTTGGTGTATTGAAGACTTATAGGTTAAGGGACTAATGTGTTTGCGAGTGTACACAGGTTCTATAAGTCTATGAGGAGTTTGATATTTATGAAGAAAGTCGACCCCTAAAAATGAATGTCTTCAGTTGAAGACTTTGTTTTTCTTGAAGACTTTGAAAATGAGGAAATTGGTGTGACCTTGAAGACTTGATATTGATGCGAGGATTATGAAGCGTGAAGACGTTTGTTTTCATAGTTTTGTTTTCCCTTACTTGAGTCATAGGAAACACCGTACTGTTAAAGGGGGTCGAGGTAAAACTAAGGAAAAGTTTCCAAGTGATGCTCAACTCAAATCCTACACCTACCAATCCTTTCGAGTGAAGCCATTGGAAATCTCATACAGTTCAGTCAAGTTCTTCAGTGACAGAGACGAAGTTCTTCTATTCTCTGAGGAATTTGTTCTGACTGAGGAGTTAGGAATTCGCCAGTGCGGATTGCCTACAAGTGAGGAACATGATAGCCCTGAGGAATTTGAGAGCTCAAATTTCTGACCGTTGTTGTGCTATGCGCCAGCTGTCCAAAATGTCCTACCCACCTAACGGTCTTATCATTGAAGGGCATTTATGTCTTATCATGTCGGGCTGCTCCCCGGCTATAAATAGCCGCCCCCTACAACCACTAGCTGGTTGGCTGCTCCGAGAGAAACTGACACTTGTCATTTAGAGCATCCCATCCTCCGAGGACTTTGAGCGAAAATCATCAAGTGAGGAAAAACCCAAACCCAACACCTACAACCCAAAGTGATTGAGCATCACTGAAGAAATTGTTCCTGTGTAGAACCGACGCTTGTTACCTTTGAGGACTGTGCATCCTCCAGACGGTTAGGCATCATGGTCTAGAGCATCCAAGAGGAAATTGTGGATCGCCGAGTGACCGAGTCTGTGAAGGTTTGGAAGTCACATGTGAAGACTTACCACGAGTGATTGGGCGAGGTCTGTGTGACCTTAGCTCAAGGAGAATACGGTGAGGACTGTGTGTCCGGGACTGTGTGTCCTCAGGTTTAAATACCTAGCCGCTCCAACCAGACGTACAACTGTCACAGCAGTTGGAACTGGTCTACCAAATCATCGTCTTCACCGAGCTACTGGTTCTATTTCCTAAACCCTTTCATTTCCTCATTCATGTGTTAATGAACTTGATCATTACTGTTTGAAGACTTTGACTGAAGATTTTCTCAATTTCTTCAATCCCAATTCTTCAGTCACTTTGTCTTCAGCCTGCTTATCCTGTTTATACGCTTCTTGTACTCTGTGCTTGCTTTCATTTCATCATGATGACTGTCTTACTACTCTGTTATGCTTGCACCTGAGTACTTATTCCGCTGCTAGTCATTCGTGACTTAGGAAATTCCTCACCTTGAATTTCCTCAATGATGAATTTGTAAAAATCGCCTATTCACCCCCCCTCTAGTCGATATAACGCACTTTCACTTTTTAGTTGGCTTGCAGGTGATGCCTGTCTGTGCTGGGCTTGTCACTGGCTCGACCAGTGCCCTGACTAGCTATTTGGCTTCTGGTGCTCCCGGGATGGTGGTTCATGTAAAAAATATCTTTCCTTATCTTAATAAAGACCAACTTCGTCCTTTCGAATACAAGCTAGACACCATATGCAACATGCAACCACATATGACACCGCAAAGTTAAAGCAAGCACCTGGGATGGTGGTTCATGGCGAGCGAGATCATCAACTCTAGAGCTATGTTTACCGTCTCCATCTGTTGAACATGCAACCTTTAAAGTGCCGAGACATGTCTTGCCTAGCAACGAAGAAAGCAGGAGCGACTTCTATCTTTTATTTCGTGCTTCTATCAACAGTTTGGTAGATTCTGAAATACCCATGCATAAAAAAACAATAGTGAGAGTATGGGTGAAGTGTGTGCAGAACTAGTGCACTGTAAAAGTAGCAGATAGCAGGGGGCTGAAAAATAAAAGACAGGAGACATATGATAGCTCTACAACATTGCATGGCAAACAAATATAGATTCTACTCCGTATGATTTTGTAATATATAAGCACAGGGATGGCTGGGAAATGCAGGTACTCCCCCAGCACACCACCACATGTGGTCCTATCAAAATAACAGTCGACTAAAAATAAATAGGTTAGTCAATTTTTTTATGAACCGTCCGATCTACAAGGAACGGGCAGATGGCCTTCGTCTACCTCCTGCCAGTCACTATTGACGATCTTTCTCGAACCGCCAGCGACCACCGGCCCAGACCCCTGCCTCCGCCGCCCCGCCCTCCCCTCGACCTCACACCACCGCCGTGCTTGGCAGCGCCCCCCGACCATCCCTTTAAGCCCGTCCGACCTCCAGATTGGGCACCAGTAGCTCCTAGGCCCCACACACCCCTAAGATAAACACCGAGGCGCTGCTTCCCCGGCGTAATAAGCGGACTAGCGCCTGTTACGCCGGGGAATGCTTCCTTTAATTGGGAATCAACTGACCAGGAATTGAAATCCAGGGGGCGACGGACCTCTAGCTAAGGTGAAACAGTATATGAGGAGAAACCTTGTGTATCGCGAGTTACTAGGAACACCTAGTATCAGGAAGAAGGTGTAGGAAGAAGCGGTCAACTATTGTCTTCTGTGGGATGAATACCGTGCAAGCAGACACGTAAGATTTGCACGAATAAGGGAAGAGAAGTACCAGATCCGGTTGCCAGTGTTGTGTCCTCCTGATATCGCAGCGATGTTCTTCTTTTTACCAGGGGAACCGATGTTTTGGAGGAGGGTGGAGCCTTGGACGAACCCATGGCCAAATTGTTGACTGTGTTGCGGTGGCCGTCTGTCGGCGGAGGGGAAGCAGATCCGAGGCGGCGAAGGACGGCGTAGCGGGAACAGCTCTGGTGCGGTGGACGGTGGCGATGTTGGAGCGGCAGCGGTGAGGCGCAGGACGGCGTGGTTGAACTGGCTTGGGTATGGCACACGTCGGCGTCCTAGAGGCAGCTCGGCCTCGGCTTCAACTACTAGCCGTGGAGGGCGTTGTGGTTGCGGTTGCGGTTGTGGTGGACGACGATGTCGGGGTATCGGCTCCGGCGTGATGGAGGAGGGCGGCAGTTGATGGGTGGGATGGGGTGGCGGGCGGAGGACGTCGGGGTTTCGCGGCTAGTGGAGAGGTAGTTTTGGCGCCCACGGAGTACGAATGGGGAATCGGACGGGGGGGAGCTAAGGGGGAACCATGTGTCAGTCTGGGACGCGCTTGTTTTTGTTTTTTTTAACAGATGGGACGCGCTTGGTTGAAATTTGGGGAAAGTACAAACTTTGCCCCCCTGTTAAATTTCGGACCTACTGCGGGTCGGGGGTAGGACGGTAATCCCACGTGTCCCAAATAGTGGGCGGGAGCGATTTCGGCCGAGTGAATGTGTGTTTAGGCGGCCATGGTGTATGAATGTTTTTCGAAGGCGGTTGAGTGGCGTCTAGATGAAGTTACAAACCTACCCCGGTTTAGACCTATAGACGTCGAGCTGGTAGGCTTCATGGGTCGGAGTTAGAAAAGTAATTTCCTTCTACCGAACATTGGTCTCACGCGGTTTCGGACGAGTAGAGGCTCTTTTGGCGCTTCGTTCAAAATTTTGAAACAGAAGCATTCACGTTTAGAGTACTCTTGAACTTTTAGGATTGACCTAAATAGACAACGTTAAATTTGACCTTGTATGTTTGAAAACCTTATTAAATTATGCTCTTCTTTTTGAAATTTTGACACTTGAAAATCCTATAACTACGATTATTTTGGAATGGAGGAGGTAAATTTGAATCTATTTTGTACACGACTATATATGCTATTATGTACAAAAGCAGAGCAAAGATTGGTGCCCCCATAATTTAGGTATGATTTACAAATGCCATGATCTCGAATTCAAATAATTGAATGGACTTCATGTTGAATTCAAATTTTTTAAACCACCTTAAGTTGAATTCAAATGTATGCTAGTTCATAGCTAGCTATTTATAATGTTCATTGTGTAACTTTTGTATGTATAATGTGCTATACACACACAACATGAACTATACTCACGTTTATATTCAAATTGCTAAAGCGATGCATTGTCTGGAGTTCAAAATACTGACTCTATGGATCAATTATGTCGAATAATAACATACACATGCTCAAATTCGATAGAATATAGATGTCTGATGGATCAATGACCGTTCCTTACGCGAATTGCAAATATCATGATCCCATCCTAATATTTTGGTACAATTTATATTTTTAATCAATGTGTACATCAGTCTTTTACGTGTAGTTTCACTCTCCATAGGCCCCTCTTCACACACGCACTGACTTTCTCTCTCATACATACGCGCACACGGTGTATATCCATCGGTGGTCTCTCACACATGCTCACACACTCTCTCTCGAGGTGTCTTTCTCGCAGACATGCTCTCGATATCACCCTCCCTCTCGCAACCATTTACGACTATTTTCACTAACCTTTATCACAAGCACTCTTCCTCTCACACGCATACACACACACAATCCCCATCGACCCTTTCTATATACATAGACCTGCCTACGTGTCTCCCGCACGCACATTATCTTTAGGCCCGTCTCGCACGCATTGTCTCCACCTCTCTTCCTAATTGACGAGTATGATTCTAGCAGAGCATTCTGTAGGATGCCCCTTAAAGTCAGGTTGGATGAATGGTAATATCAGAGATAAGGGGTTACCTTAGTCCGAGGACCTAGGGTTACAAATCCTAGCCGGCTTTGTAAGTGGACACAGAGTCCTTCATGACTCTGGTATCTTTGTCTTGTACGACTAGTCCTCCATGGGTCTCCCTGAATGCGTCACGGGCCAAACAATGTGGCGCAGGACGGAACCGAACCAAGGGCCTCACCTCGGCCCACCGGACCTCACGCGGTGACACACCCTCTGCCCCTAGGTCTCATTATCTTCTCACACCCACACATACCAACACAGACACCACACAAAATATTTTCTCCTCGTGCCTCTATCCCCTCCCCCCTTGCATATACACACTCAAGGGCATCTCTCGCCGTGACATCCTATTCATCTCTCTCTCTCTAGACCTCTCTCATTTCTCGTGCTATCTCTCCCACGTCGCCCCCCCCCCCCCCCCGCCGGCCCCTCTATCCATGCCTCTCTCGAATACGTAATACATACACATACCCTCTCTAGGCCCTGCCAAATACGTCAACTACACATTCACACATGTTACATCATGTACCCCATTGATCTAAAAAGCCCTCTCTTCATGTTTATTTCGCATACAACATTCCTTTTGAATAAAACCACACAAAATGTGGCCAAAAAATTATTTTAGAATTTCTACATATATACAACATTACAAAGTTATATGGAGGAGTATGAACGTTAATTTGCATTGCATGGTGCACCCAATGATATTTACTCCGCATTGTGAATTTTTATATTTTATACTATATATAAAGTTAGTCATAATAAAGAGAAACAAAGAGCATCTCTCTCTCTCTCTCCATCGCATACACCCCCTCTACGCCCCTTTCACGTACTCACACAAACTATCTCCAGGTCCTCTAAAAGTATGCCCCCAACACATTCACGCATGTTTCATCTTTCTCTCATGATATATACAGTGACGATCATTGTATTTGAAGCAAAAGCACGATACGTACATTGGACTTCAGAATCCACTCATTACGGTCACCATTTACGTTTTGTGGTTATTATACAGTCACGGGCTCACCGTACAGCTCTGTATTTGCTCAAGACACGACTAGTTGACCAGTTAAACGCTCCACGTGCCACCTCTAGTGTTGCATCACATTATCTCACTACCATTGGGCCCACCTGTCGGCGTGTATAAGAATGAAAACAAATGATAAAAAAAATATTGGACGGTGGTTCGAAGTCATGACCGCGGGCACAGCGGACAAGGTGGCCTTGTATTGGTATGCTGAGCCGTCTGTTTTAACACACAGGAGCTGGTGTGGTGATTATACACACACGCACGCATGCACATGAACTGCATGCACGCAACACTCACACGTACACACGCAGCCACGCACGCACGCAACACTCACACGTACACACGCAGCCACGCACGCACGCAACACTCACACGCACATACGCACGCATGCATGCACACACCACACGACCAACACACACGCTCACGCTCAAGTGCTCAACCTACACGTGCATGCGTGATGTCTACTACGCAACTTTATTCTTGTAGACTCGTGTTGGGCCTCCAAGCGCAGAGTTTTGTAGGACAGTAGCAATTTTCCCTCAAGTGGATGACCTAAGGTTTATCAATCCGTGGGAGGTGTAGGATGAAGATGGTGTCTCTCAAACAACCCTGCAACCAAATAACAAAAAGTCTCTTGTGTCCCCAACACACCCAATACAATGGCAAATTATATAGGTGCACTAGTTCGGTGAAGAGATGGTGATAAAAGTGTAATATGGATGGTAGAAATATATTTTTATAATCTGAATAAATAAAAACAGCAAGGTGGCAAGTGATAAAACGGAGCACAAACGGTATTTCAATGCTTGAAAACAAGGCCTAGGGTCCGTACTTTCGCTAATGCAATCTCTCAACAATGCTAATCTAATTGGATCATATAACCATCCCTCAATGTGCGATGAAGAATCACTCCAAAGTTCTTATCTAGCGGAGAACATAAGAAGAAATTGTTTGTAGGGTACGAAACCACCTTAAAGTTATTCTTTCCGTTCGATCTATTCAAGAGTTCGTACTAAAATAACACAAAGCTATTCTTTCCGTTCAATCTATCCAAGAGTTCGTACTAAAATAACACCATATGATACACATCAACCAACTCTAATGTCACCACGAGACACGAGTATCCGTGAGTTGATTATGCGATATGCATCAAACAATTTCAGATTCATAATACTCAATCCAACACAAAGAACTTCAAAGAGTGCCCCAAGATTTCTACCGGAGAAACAAGGACGAAAACGTGCATCAACCCCTATGCATAGATTACCCCAATGTCACCTCAGGAATCCGCGAGTTGAGTGCCAAGACATAGATCAAGTGCTCTCAAATCCATAAAAGTATTCAATCCGATAAAATGAAATCTCAAAGGGAAAACTCAATTCACAACAAGATAGAGAGGGAGAAACACCATATGATCCAACTATATTAACAAAGCCCGCGATACATCAAGACCGTGCCATCAAGAACATGAGAGAGAGAGAGAGATTAAACACATAGCTACTGGTACAAACCCTCATCCCCGAGGGTGGACTACCCCCTCCTCATCATGGTGGCCGCCGGGATGATAAAGATGGCCACCGGTGATGATTTCCCCCTCCGGCAGGGTGCCGAAACGGGGTCTAGATTGGTTTTTCGTGGCTACAGAGGCTTGCGGCGGCGAAACTTCTGATCTAGGGTTACCCCGAGGGTTTTTGGAATATTTGGGAATTTATAGGGTGAAGAGGCGGTGCGGGAGGCCACCGAGGTGGGCACAACCCACCTGGGCGCACCTGGGCCCCCAGGCGCGCCCTGGTGGGCTGTGCTCTCCTCGGAGCTCCCCTCTGGTACTTCTTTGACCCACCGGGTGTCTTCTGGTCCAGAAAAAATCTCCAAAAAGTTTCGCTGCGTTTGGACTCCGTTTGATATTGATTTTCGGCGATGTAAAAAACAAGCAAAAAACAGCAACTGGCACTAGGCACTATGTCAATAGGTTAGTCCCAAAAAATGATATAAAGTTGCTATAAAATGATTGTAAAACATCCAAGAATGATAATATAACAGCATGAATACTTCATAAATTATAGATACGTTGGAGACGTATCAATGTGCACACATCAGGCCCTGATAGACACATACACAACTAGGCTGTTCCCGCGCACGGGTTGGAGTCTTGTCGCGCCTGCGTAAATTTGTGTTTATCTTACCTTTTTCCTATGAGAACTGACAGGTGGGACCAACAAAGAGCATGGTCAATTTAACCAGTCAACATAGTGCCACGCAGACTATTTGGCCGGTCAACAGAGTGCAATCCGATGCTGAACGGTCAGCAAGTGACCGTATAATCACCGCAAAACGTATATAGTGACCGTAATGAGCGTATTCTGAAGTTCGGTGACCGTATTACACTTTTCGCTTGAAATACACTGACCGCTAGTGTATTTATCTCTTCTCTCGCTCTCTCTGTGGAGCCAAGTAGGCCAACATGCCAGTGCCTAAATTGGCGCACGCCACCCCATTATTGTTGTACTAGTTTCGTAAGAGCGAACAAGCATTCACGTCTACCGTACAAACTGTAGATATGAGTTACAAATGCTATGAAGATGAATACAAATATTTGAATCCACTTTATGCCCAATTTCTCTCTGTAGGCCCTCCAAAAGTACATCTCTACACGTTCTCGCATGTTACATCTAACAACTATGCAATACAGCACTACTACTACACTCTAACACAATAAATCATATGTGTTTTTAGTTTTACTAGATCTCATATCTATACCTATACTAATTAGGCACTTCCTAAAAATTCCCACGTTAATTAGAATTTACGAGCCGTTAATCTGGTGGGGCCGAATTATTACGGTGTAGATTGACTCATGAAATCCTCCATAAAAAACTTGATTTGAGACAAGTTCCATCTCTCACGTCTCTATAAGCATTCTCTCCCGTAGAAAAAAAGCAATCTCTCAGGTATATCTTTTGGACAACGCTAACGCCCACACGTGTGGTTGGAGCGAAACCCGCCCACACGCCCTATAACACACAGACTGCGCCACGTCACCGCATGCATGCATGTGGGAATCTTTTTGGATTTTCAGTTTTTAAAATGTTTTATCTTTTAAATGAAAATTTTGATTGAAGATCCATTTTCACCATTAAATCCCTCGCGACGAGATCTTTGAAACTAGATCTCATATCAATATATTTCGACGATTTTTTTTGGGTTAAAAGTTGCCATGTCTATTGCACATGAATTGCCATGGTGTTTACACTGAAGTTGCCATGATATGTTTCAGCTATTTTCTTCTACATTTAAAAGTAAATTTTGGCATTTATAAAATGGGGAATTAAGAAACTAGATTTTCCATGAACCATAAACTAAAATTGCCATGATACATGCACTTAAAATTACCATGGTTCATACAAAAAATAATTTTCATGGTCAAAGTATTGGAGTTGCCATCATCAAAAAACTAAAATTGCCATGCTCTACAAACTGAAATTACCACATGGCAACTTTAGTTTAAGCACTATGGCAACTACTGTGTAAACATCATGGCAACTTTTGGGCAAAAAAAAATCGTCGAAACATATCAACATAGGGTCTAGTTTTGAAGATCTCGTCGAGACGGATTTAATGGTGAAAATGGTTTTTTTATTTGATTTTTTTATTAGGAGATAAAATATTTTTAAGCCAAAAAACCAAAAAGATTCCTGCTGATGTCATCTGTTCACATGTGGCAAAATGAGTGGTAAAGGAGGCGTGTGGGCGATGTGCAAGATGCCACACGTGTGGGCGTTAGTTTTTTCCTATCTTTTTTACTAGCTCAATCTCTCACGCATCTTTCTTTCCATCTCACGAACCTCTCTCTCTCTCTCTCTCATGTGTCCCTTTCAAACTCTCATGTATGTCTCTCTTCTATCTGTCTATTCATTAATCATAGACAAACAAAAGAACAAATGATATTGTAGGTCCAAATTATAATGGTTCAGATCTACCGAATTATTATTTATTATAAGGTTTTAACATTATCATGTTGATTAAAAAAAGTATAATTCGTCGATTTTGTAGGTCCAAATTATAACACTTAAGATATATCTAAATTATATCATTATGAGGTTTAACTGTAACCTAGCCAAGACCCATTGTCTCCTGATTTATTTTTCTTCCTCACGTCTAATCTTCGATGTCCCCTCTAATTCTCCTAACCATCCAATTCCCATCGATGAGATTGGCAAGAGTTCTGTGACCGGAATATGATTAATGTGTACGAGGTTGATCTGGAGAAGAAAGGGAAGGTGTTTCCCGTCCATGGGCCGATGGCCTGGCCGGTCAAGCAATGTTCGCAGGAGATCCCAGTGCCATGTTGCTGCCTAATGCGAGGTGCTGGCCTTCTGTCATACCCAATGTTGATGCAGGTTTGGACTGTGGATGTTCAATAAGTATCTTTTCACTGATAATTTTGGCCACAGCGGACTCACGAGGAGATGCACAAGCGCAAGTACTTCAAGCTGGCATGTGGATGGATTTTCAGGTGGCCGGCACATGCATGTAGTGAACTGTGAGCCACATGTGATCAAATTGATCTACGTCCGTACTTTTCATGCGTGCCTCCATAAAGAGTCCATCAATAAGCTAGCTAGCTAACCTATGAAGAGATCCGTCAATGTGTATACATCCTGTACGTGCTTACTTCCTCCGGCCAAAGCACCGGCAAGTGACGAGATCGTATAATGCACCCAATCCGCCTGCAGCCGGAATTCTTGGCCAGTTCAATAGACTGCATCATGAAGTTTCAATAGGATAGATATCTTGAAAGTATTATTTTAATTATTCCAAATATTCTTTATTTCAGGGACTCACACTATTGTAAGCTGCTATATTCAAACAGTCATCAGGTCAGGTCAAGCTTGTGGCCCCTGGTGTTTAAAGCAATGAAGCATGAATAACTGGGGAGATGATTGCGTACGAGTTTGATATTATTGTATTCTAACCAATTTTACTTCTTTCGATGTAATTAATGCAAGCTCCTACGTACAATCAGTAATCAGCAAAACTTGATGGCATTTATAATTAGCGGTCTGTGAAAGAATGCAAGATGGAAAATTGGGACATCAAGTACAAGCTTGCCATTTGATTCTTTTTTTTTGCGGGGTTGCCATTTGATTCATTGTATTGCTTTTCATCACAAACATCTTTGTCACATAATCAAGTTGATGCTCTACTTATTAATTATATGATTTATGCTGTATTTTTAGTTGATTGTAGCATCGGCATGGATTTTTATATTAAAGTTACATGCATGTGTATACATCAGTGTAGTGACGGCCTACTAAAAAAATTGCAGAATTTTTGTCTCCGGACTGATGTTACACAAATAATTTGTATTTGGCAGCGATTACTTTTATATCTTGCACGCATTCATTTCTCAAATATGTAATATGCATTATTAGAAAATCTTGTATATCTAAGTTATTTTGCTTTTCGATTTTCAAAAATTAGGAGAGATGATTTTTTCTAACTAGATATAAGATTTGCTCTTTTCTGTGATAACTTGATCAAGTTTGGAACAATTTTGTAACACATGAGATAATCTTAAAGAAATTATAGAGCAAAAATAGATAATTCACAGCATTGTTGAGATTTTTGGTCTACTAATTATATTCTAGTGTGTGTGGGGATTAGCTGCTTCATGAATATAGTAGGGCATCTTTTGACATATTTTAAATTATTGTCCATGGTTTTTGTGCATAAATTTTAGGAAATTAGCTGGAATTTTTATTTTGTAAGTATGTGCTAAGTAGGAGTTACTCTGGCACAGACCAAACTTGCTTTCAGCTTTTGATTATGATTGAATGCTACTCAATACAAGATCGTTTTTCAAGAAGCAGGTGATAGGGATTAAGATTAAATTTTTTGTGTTTCTTTATAACACCATAGGCCAAGGCCACTATCCTCTATTCCGTTTCACTTGCATTTAATGTTGACCTACACATTCTCTTTTAATTTATGTTGCTCTTGAGTGTACCAATTTTTGGTAGATCCTATGGTGGTAATAATGTAAGCTAATCTTAACATTATGTAGAGATGTTTTTTCATGCCCTTTCTTCTATTTATTCTTTGTACAAATCTAGCCCCTTGGGGCTCCATATACATTAAATCATGGAGGATCTCTATGTGACTTGGTTATGGAGCTATTTGTTCTATGTAATTTATCTTCTATCTTATAATGTTGATCTTTGATTTTTTTGGTTGACATTGTTGTATCTAAGTTGTTATAGATGTTCCATATACATTTGAAGTGTGGGACGTATGTTGCAAAGATTATCACTTATTGCTCTATATAATTTTTTGGACCAAAAGTCTTTTTCTTTCTCATGATTCTTTAACCAAATAATAAAATGTGGTTGTACTTTTGACCAACATGTCAAGATTATAGTTCGTATATATGGTGATTTATGTTTGTGGTTCCCTTGAATTTCTATTTCGCAAAAAAAAATATTGAATGTTACCACTATACTGATTATAATCGCGCCCGTGCGAATGCACGGGTTGGCGACTAGTTGTTATTTAATTATTCAGTTTGCATACATTAAAATTGCCTTTGAAATGTATGGCTAGTATCATCTACCGCGCGGGAAAAATTCGGCCCTTGCCTGTTTAATCGGGTTTGTATCGCAAAACTATAGTAGTACTACAGTATAAGTAACAGTTCACTGGGCCATCGTGTCGTGTACTCTTCCATCGTAAGAGTGGAGCGCTCGCTTTCATAAATTTTCTAGTCCCTTTCGCCGACATGTGGGACATTAAGCAACCGGGTCCACGTGCCATACAGAAATAACAGTGCAGAGCAGCAGGGGTGAAGCACCCCAGTCATGGCGCCGGCGTAGTAATGAGCAATGAGGCGTCAAATCACAAAGCTGCACCTTTCCCGCAGTTAAGTTGGGGGACGAAGTAATGCTAAAAAAGAAGTTGGAGGGACAAAGCAACCATCATTTCACTCGTTGCTGAATCCGCTTCTCCCTCATCTTCTTCAAGTTAACCACGTGTTTGCTTCTACCGTTGTTCTGCCTCATGTGGGATGCGGATCGGCTTGGTAAAGCACTGACACATGGGACCGCATGTTAGCAAACCGCCAGGCCAATGTCCTCTAAAAATAAGAAACCTCCCCCGCCTTCCACGCGGCAAAATCACCTCCTTTTTACTAATCTTGATACTATAATTTTTTAGATCAATATAATCGAGATTTGTATAGATAGCACACAGGAGCAAAACCAAGTGGTACGGTTAAGGGCATCGAGAATGTGTAGCCAAATGTGAAAATAGCTTTTGGCATTGATGGGAACCATTGTGGAGGGTGCTGCCAAAGCCAAAAAGATGGAACCGAAGCTCCCTAATTGATTGATTGAAGGAATAAAAAAATGCAACCTCTCTCCTCTTTCTCCCGTGCTTGGACGCATGTACAGTATAGAGCACAGAGTCTACTCCCCTGTCCCTTCTATCACAAATCACAAAGCAGTGAGGCGTCAAATCACAAAGCAAGGACGAAGCAACCATCATTTCACTCTTCGCTGACTCCTCTTCTCCATCGTCTTCTTCGAGAAACCACCTTAGCGCACTAAGCTGGACGGACGATGCTATTGTGTAGTACTAGTACATTTACGCCTCCTTTGGTTCAACGGACTTCCTGGATGCAAAGAAGGCGGTTGTCTCGGCTTGCAGGCGGCACTTGCGAATGACTTACCGTGGTCTCCCTCAATGGTGTGCTCCGTCGAACGCACTTCGCCAAAGCCACAACGTTCGAGATATCGTCGACGTCACCGCAATGGGGAAGGAAGTCAAATAGTTACTACCTCCATTTTTTTGTATACAAGGCCAGTATCAAAATTACAATTTGCAGAAGGCCACTAACACTAATCGAGGCAAAATTGATGGGGTTTGCCTCGTACTAGCAACCAAGGACATTAATATACCCTTGCATGCATGCAGAAGTGAGAAGGTTGGTTTGCATGGCGCTGCATTAATCAAGCAATGAGGAGTGAGATGGTTAGCTCTTTGGGCGTTGGAGAAAAAATACGCATTAATTGACACGTCAAACGAGGATTTGTATCGATCAATCCCGCGAAGGAAAACCCCGCCTTTCTTTTTTAACACAGGTAGTACGTACGTACTTGTATCCTGTTTGGGTCTAGGCCTTGCATTGCCATACTTCACCACACGTTTTTGCCAAGCTTGCCTAAAGTTTTTCAAAATGAAAAGGAGGTACTCTTGCGCACGGCTGTCGCGGTCGCACCGCACCCTCTCACAGTCGCTCCTGCACGCCGCAAACCCAACCAAGGGAACGCACCCTCACTAACACGTGCTACCGCATGTGATCAAACCAAACTCAGCCATCCAACTGCTGACACATAATTTTTGTTCATACAGTATGTTTATCCAACCGCATGTTGGGGAAGATCCGTGCGGCCCGTGTGGTGGTCTGTTGGGGAAGAAGAAGAGGTGAGGAAGAAAAAGGGTGAGGAGACGTAGGATATTCATCCAACCGCCTGAAATGGTCGACTGACCCAAATGATGAAAGTCAGGCGACTTGCATAAATATATGTTTTTACACAGCAAAAAATTCCTAAAAACAACAACATAAAGAAAAACTATCACTGCTCACGGAACGAGACGACCTCGTCGTCTTTGGCTGCCGGCGTGAACCAACCATAGCTGCAAACATGTGTCTCTGCACCATGGTTGTCCTCGGACTCCAGCTACTGGTTCACGCGGAGCGTGCGGGCGCTCTGCACGGACGCGAGCACCGCCCGGTTCCGCCTGCAGGAGGGCCTCGATGGCAGCGGCATCCGCGCGCTCCGCGTCGAGTTGAGCCTCCGCCGCCCGGTTCAAGTCCAGGACGTCCGGTTCCGCCTGCAGGAGGGCCTCGATGGCTGCGGCATCCGCGCGCTCCGCGTCGAGTTGAGCCTCCGCTGCCTGGTTCCGCCTGCAGGAGGGCCTCGATGGTAGCGGCATCCGCGCGCTCCATGTCGAGTTGAGCCTCCGCCTCCCAGTCCTCCTTTAGGACCACCAGGTTGAACCGCTGGTCCGCCTGCACCATGGGGGACCCGAACGCCGGCACGAAGTCAACGTCCATCGTCTCATACGCATCGGGGGCCTTATGCGCCGCGACCTCCGCCATGAACATTGGATCGGCTTCCTCCTCCTCGGAGCTTGGCTCTAGAGAACTCGGGGATTGGCCCGCCGCAAAGCGAGCTTGGGAACGGAGGTCTGTGACGCCGACCGCCGCCGCGATTTCTGCGCGGTGCTCCGGCGTCAGCATCTTGTAGTACGTGATCTTGCGGCGCACCATGGCTTTCCGGCGAACTAGGGGATGGCTGATGCGGGCTTGGGGATCAAAAGGTGGGGGAATGGGCTGGAGAGGAGGTGTGGTTTTGGGGCAGTGGTGACCGACCAGCAAGTAGCTGGCATAGGCCGAGCAGCGAAGGTTCTGGTGTGAATAGTGGTTCTGGTGACAACCGGTCAATCGGTTTTGACTGTGTGGAGTTTGCAAAGCCGGATGGCTGGAGCCTGGAGAGTTGTGGGGTGGGATGGGACCAAAGTTTCAGAGTTTCACGTGGCAGACGTCCGGACCTCCCCACTGTTCCTGTCGATGATGAGGCAGTTACTTCGTAAATCTCAAGATGACTAGCAAGATGCCCATGCATTGCATGGAACATCAGGATGCATTTTTTTTACAAAACACCTGTTGTGATTGACCCATGAAGGAGTAATCCCATGTGTAAAAACTAATGATATCTCGAGAATTTCATCGAAAAAATGGTATCTCGAGAATTTCATCGAAAAATGATATCTCGAGAAAGATGAGAGATAAGGTGAGGAGGAGTGGGGCGCGGTGGTGATTGGTGGTCGGACTTAGCGGAGGCATGGGGATGGACGACGCCGACAGCGGCCACCATGCCAGATTGTTCCAGAGGCTTCCTTTTTTAATTACTCAACAATGAAGTTGTGGGAGATAAGGATGAACGAGAGAGGTGCGGGTATCCTTTTGCAAAATTGCCATAGTTTGCTTTCTATCCGTCAGATGTAGATCAGACGGTCTATATTGCAAGATGGCAGGCACATCATCATCACCGAGAATAGAGATAAGAGTAGAGATATAGTATTATAGATATGATGGCTCAGTCTCTCAAAGGTGCTCATAGGGGTAGGGTGTGCGTGTGTGCATTCATAGGGGTGAGTGTATGCGCGCATGTATGAGCGCTTGCGTCTGTACTGTGTTCAAAAAAAGGAGTACTCGAAGTATGCAAGTTCATAACGAATGGACGGTGTACATCACTCTTGTCGCGTTCGCGTTGCACTCCGGCACGGTGGACCCTGCATGTCGCTCACCGAATGGAACGCGCTTCGTCTTGCGTTTTCGCTCGCTTGTGGGACCGCAGTTGAGAGCAAATCGACGTCCGTCCCCCTCCCCCGCCCGCGTCATTTACGGATACTACTAGACTAGAAGAGAGAGAGGTCGGCCGAGTGTTAATGAGGCCATACTGACGCTCGAATTTGGCCGAGAAAAAAGGGAAACCGACATGTGGGCCACACCTATCGGGATGACGTGGCACAGACTAGTCCAATGGAGGAGCTGGCCCATGACCTCCTCGCCACCGGCAACCGTTCATGTGGGTCGTGGGGGCCAGCAACGTGGCGCAGCTCCTGCACCGCCTCTGGGCACGGCGACCGCGGTGAGCGACACGCTCATCGCCGCTGGACACGCTCGGCTTCAGGGTGCTGAGGGTGGCACTGCCGCTGTGGGACGACCAGTAGATCAACACCCGGCTCGTCGAGGATGCACGGGGCGCCGAAGTGCGCGCGCATCGCGACGCATCCGCGGAGTGTTCTAGCGCGGCCAACTGCATGCCCAGGACCTGAGACCATGCCAGGTCATCTTTCAATGACATGTGGGATCGCATGTGAGCAAAGGGCATGTCCAACGTTGCCACGCCCGCAGCTGACTACCCTGGCACACAAAAAACCCTCGTCCCTCGCGCCGTCACGCACGTGCGTTCCCAGCCGGCGCCAGCTGTCCGCATTCATGACGTCCGTCCGTATGCCGTCATTAAGCAGGCTCGCTGCCTGAGGAACCAACTCTGGCGACTTATTGACGCACCCGGACGCTTGGCCTCACCGGAATGCGCTACTTAAAGCGGCAACGCCCAGCTAAACTCCACACCATAGCGCATCCTCCTACCTGGCACCACATCCACCATGACCGCGAGCGGGAACGCTCTGCGGGAGAGCTTGTCTTCGGGGATGAAGCTCGAGGTCACCGCCCTCGCTCAACTCGCCGCTCGCAACGCAATACCGGCGTAGCCGGACGTGGACGCGACCACACAAGCGGTGGCCACGCTGGCGGCCGATCGCGGGAGCACCGCCAGCCACGCGTCCTACTTGCCGCCGTCCAATGTTCGGCGGCGCAAGTGGCAGGTGAAGCGACGGACCGTCCACACCCATCATCTTCGACCTCATGTCCATCGGCACCGCCGAGGTCGGGGACTCCTCCGAGGATGAGTAGGGCATGGGAGGCGGCAGGGCATGGTGTGCCAACTGGCCGGTCCGTCTCCTGTGTTCTACTCTTCCTCGCCGGAGACCGCACCTTCACTTCACGGGTCTTGAACCCCGCCGCCGTTCATGGAGACGGCAGATGGAGGACGTCGTCGCCGATGCGGAAGTACAAAGGAAAGTGGACGTCGGTCGCCGCTGTAGAATAGGTTTAGGGTCGGGTTTCTTTTCTTTTTCTGTCCTATAAAAGTTTGAAATGTAATGAAAATCTTCCATGTTTGCATGAATCTCGTCCGGTGTATATGAACTTTCACAATAATAGTAAGATATATTGTATGAAAATATATTGAATGATGATTCATTTTTGTGTGTATAAACTTGGTCTAAGTTTAGAAGGTTTGACCCGAGACAAAGCTAACATGCGAAGTAAATAAACACATAGGTAGTATACATACACAATTTATCTTAGGCACTCCAATAGTATGTCCACTACACATTCACGCATCTCACATCTTTCTCCTGCTCTGTTTGTCAAACTAACTAAGCCTTGTCCTAATAAAAAAAATGAAGTCCTAAAAAAACCAACTAAGCCAACCTCCCAGCATATCGCGCGGGAAAAGACCCGGCCGCGCCGTTTAGTCGGGATTATCGGATTACTAGTAGTAGTATCGATGGATCGCGCGAAGCACCAAGTTTAAAAGGAAAAAGACGGTACACTCACAGCACGCCTGTCGCGGTCGCATTGCACCCCTCACACGGTCGGTCCTGCACACAGCTCACACAAACGGAACACACTTCGGCTTGCCTCTTCACTGACACGTGGGACCACATTTGGAGAAACCGACCATGCGCCAAACTCCCCAGCCCACCGCGCGAAAATTCCCCCAAAAAATTCCCCCCAAATCCCAAATTCAACTGTCCTTCGGCCAACTAGCCAATAATATTCCCCAAACCCTCCCCCCCCCCGCCCCCCTACACTCCATTCGCTCCGCCAAAGCCACCCCCCCCCCCCCCCGCCGCGCCGATACATCGGCGCCGCGGTTCGTCGAGGGGACGCACGGCGATCCTCTTGCTCCCACAGTACGCTCTCTTAGACTGTCGTCCTCCAGCCCCACCGCCACCGCTGGCGACGTTCTTGTGGAGATGCACGGTGGTCAGCTTCTCCCACGGTACGCGCATTCTAGACTGAGGCCCCGTGCATGTCGGAGTAGCACTGAATGTTTGCTAATAGACGCTGTTAATCTCACTGTTTGCCGAAATAGTTTACAGTCAATATGCTCTACTTAAGAAGCTTCAAGGCCCTGTTCTGCACTCAATCTGCTTTGCTGAGATGGCATGCCATGCTGGATTAGTTGCTAAAATATCCTGCCATATATTTATTGTGAAGTAGATTGCCATGGTCTAGTAGCCAATCTGTTAGGTGAAATAGCTCGACACCGTGTTATACTCGATCTTTGTTGCTCAGATGGCCTTTGATGGCTGTGTGCTCGGCCTCATTGACTACTGAACTAGCCTGCCATAATTTAGCACTCAAATCTATTTGTTGAATTAGCTTTACATATATTTCGTTACTTAGATCTGCTTGTCGAAATATCTTGCCATAGCTTTAGACATCGACCTAGGTATTTTTTTTGGACTTTATAAAAAAGCATATATGTTTTTCCTGTAATATCTAGTAGAAGAACTAATTTGTATGTCTAACAGATGGACAGGACTTGGATAACTTCTGCTCAAAGATTCTCCGCTGCATATGTCGAGGGGGTTGAAAACTTCATGAACATTATCAGAGCTGAGTACGGTGGTCCGAAATCAGATGTGCTCTGCCCGCGTAGCAGTTGTATGAATTCAGTTACAAGACCCCAGTCAACTATACAAAATCATCTACACTTGTATGGGATGTCGGTCACATATACTAGGTGGGTTCATCATGGTGAAGCTGTGAACATCAATGTTACTGACTATGTGGAAGCAGCAGATCACCATCTTGATCTGCCTGATGCTCAGGTGGAAGAGGAGGAGGAGGAGAAGAAGGTGGTGGCGGCGGAGCCAGCAAGTTTGACCAACATTGAAACAAAGTTACGAAATGCTCGCACATTTCGTGAACTTTCACCTGCAGAAGAAAAATGGTGGGGCCGCATGTTGGAACAATGCAACATGGCAGTCACCCCAGGAAATAAGCTGTTAGTATTCTCAGCTATGGTCACCTTTCTTCAGGTGAAGACATCTGAGCGGAACCAACAAATCATTCGATGAGATGTTGGCTACTTTCCACAAATCTTTCCCAGATGTGTCTGAGCTGCCACACACCTACAGTAAAATGAAGAATTTCCTTCGTGCAGTTGGAATTGGATATGATATGATCCATGTTTGTAAGAATAATTGTGTTCTATTCCGGAAGGATTATGCCAACTTAAGTGAATGCCCAAAATGCAAATCATCAAGATGGAAAGATGGCGATGCTGGGAAGAGGATTCCTCGTAATGTTCTGAGACATTTTCCAATTATACCAAGATTGCAGAGGTTGTTTCATGATGCTCAAACAAGAGAGGATGTACTGTGGCATTCTAGGGACCAGGAGTACAGATATCAGAATGTAATGAGCCATCCATCTCATGGTAGTGACTGGAAAAGCTTCACTTAGAAACACAAAAAGTTTGCTGCTGACCCGAGAAACATTAGACTTGGCTTAGCTACAGATGGATTTAACCCATTTGGCCACCAGAGCGCCACATATAGCATGTGGCCAGTGCTTGTTATCCCTTACAACATGCCACCAAATGTCTGCACCAAAGAATCAAACTACATGATGGCCTTGCTCATCCCAGGTCCAAAAAGTCCTCGAAAGGATTTTGATTTATTCATGGAGCCTCTTGTGGAGGAACTTCAACAGCTATGGAGGGGTGTTCTCACTCGAGACCTATATAGCAGCCCACCAGCTGATTTCTTTCTGCGTGCTATTATAATTTGGTGCATCCATGATTATCCGGCTTTGGGCACTATGTCAGGGCGAACGACACATGGTTACAATGCATGTGTTCGCTGTGACAAGAATCCGCTGTCATACGCAATACTTAGCAAGATCTGTTACATTGGACACCGCCGTTTCCTTGCCAAGGACAAATCGTGTCCTACAAAATACCGAAGACATGTGTTCAATGCAAAGCATGAAAACCGTGATGCGTCCAAGAGGCTCACTAGCGATGAGTTGCAAGTGGAATTAGAGAAGGTTAGGCATATTACACTAGGAAACCATCCTGATAATGGCAGTGGGAAAAGGAAGCGTGGCAGGGCAGAAGAGAGATTATTGTTTACCCGCTGGTCCACTTTGTGGGACTTGGAGTATTGGAAAGATTTGGATCTGTGGCATAATCTTGATGTGATGCACATCTAGAAAAATATATGTGACAGCATTATCGGCACACTTCTTAATATTGAAGGCAAGACGAAACATACCTTAAAATCTAGGATTGATTTGACACACCTGGGTATCAGAAGGGATTTGCAGGTGGACGATGATGGTGCATCATGGGATATGGCACCAGCCGTGTACGTCTTGGACAAGGTAAAAAGAAAAGAATTCTGCAAGGTCCTGTCACATGTGAGATTCCCACATGGATTTGCTTCCAACCCTGAAAGGAGAGTCAGTGCAGATGGAAACAAGGTACAAGGGTTGAAAACTCATGACTACCACGTCCTACTTCAAAGGGTTTTACCTGTTATCCTTAGAGGATTGGGCCGCCCTAACTTATACAGAGCAGTTGTAGAGTTGGGACAATTCTTCAGGGAACTCTGCAGTAGAAATATCAGGATAGATGCTTTGGAGCGTCTTAAAGACAAGATACCAACTATCCTATGCGACCTTGAGAAGATATATCCTCCAGCCTTCTTTGATGTGATGGTGCATTTGACTGTTCATCTACCTGATGAGGCACTACTTAAAGGTCCAGTACAGTATGGCTGGATGTACCCTATTGAAAGGCGGCTAGGCACTTTCAAGGGCTATGTTAGGAACAGAGCTTGACCTGAGGGTTCCATTGCAGAGGCCTAGATTGCTACAGAAGCGTTGACATTCTGCTCAAAATACATTGAAACAGCTGATCAGCTTAGCAAAGAGGTGGGTGAAGACAATCCCGAGCTCAATGTTTTCGATTGTTCTGTTCGAGTTACAGGGAAGAGTCGACAAGACGACAAACCTAAAGATTTGGACAAAATGGTTTGGTATGTGTTCAATAACTGTCATGAGATTCTACCTTATATCGAGTAAGTGCTAAGTACTGCAGCTTATACATCGTAATCTACTAAACTTGCAGTACATTCTTATATATTTAGATGTTTGACGCGATCACTATGTTGTGCAGAATCTGCAAAAAGGAGTTACTGCCGCAAAATCCAAGAAACATTGACAAACTGGTTATGGCAGGATTTGTGAAATGGTTCAAGAGCCATGTAAGCTTTTGAATTGCACTGTCAGTTTTTTTAATATATTGAGTACATAAGATGATCAGCTTGTCTATTTTCTAACCATAGGTTAAGAAGATGCGGGAGGATGGGCAGGCAGTTGATGATGCCCTTAACACACTAGCAATGGGTCCTGATACTCGGGTAAGACATTATGAATCTTGCGTTGTTGGAGATGTGCGCTACAACACCCTTGCATGCGACGAAGGCAGGAACACACAAAACAGTGCCATCATGAGCACGGATACGTACGGCAAAGAGACAACTGAAATGTATGCTAACATAACAGACATTGTTCAGTTGCAGTATATCTCCAGTTTTGAGGTTCATCGGTGTGTGGTTCTGTTGTGATGTTGTTGGTATAACCTGTTTTCCAGGATCGCAAAACCCAGAGCTGATGATTATTTCAAATCCATCAATGTCAAGGCGATGTACCAGACCGACGAGCCTTTTATTTTGGCAAATCAAGCAACACAGATATTTTTCTTGGAAGACACATATGCATGTAGCGATGACTGGAGAGTATTGCAAAGGTTTGAGCAGAGGAATTCGTTTAATGAAGTTGCACAACAAGATGATGCTTACACTGCTCCTGATGTAGAAGATTCCACAGATGTTCCTAATATCTTTGAGAACCATCATGTCAATGATGCTGACGAAAAGATTGCTTGTCGGGCTGTGGACATACGAGAGTTGATCAATAAGACACCAATGTTCGAGGACATTGAGGATGAAGAAGAAGATGACACTGGGGGGAATTACGATTCAGACTGATACACATGGCGAAGATGTTGACGTTGCTGCTGCGGATGATGATTAGATTGCTTTTGTCATATTTGCCTGTGAGAAGACGACTTTTTATCTACTATGTGAAATTGTGTTTGCTATGACAACTGAAACCTGATGAAGTTGTTGTTTAGTATTTTGCTGTGAGAATATCACTTATTATGTATGTTGATTTGTGTTTGGTGATTGTATGACGACTAAAACATTATGACATTGTTGTTTAGTTGTACTCATATTTGGCTGTGAAACTTGTATTTGATGACATAGTTTGTTGTTGGACTGCATTTTGCTCGACATCTTCGAATGGGAACAAAGCTGACCCGAGAGAGCCTCCGCTAATTTATTTATTTATTAGCAAAAGGGCCTCTGCTATTTATTTATTTATGAGCAAAAGGGGATACCCCCAATTTCCGTTAATAGAAATCATTAAATGTTCACAACACTACGCCCAGCCTGCTAAACAGGTTTCATTCATTACTAGTTTCAGCAAAGTGCTCATGTCATAGCCACTGAATACATCACGAGTGCTACATACACTGCAAATAAATAGACAATCATCCCAAAGAGCACAATGATCTTGCCCATTATCTTCGCAAGCTCTTTCATCTCATCATTGCTGTCAAGGCCGTTCAGCAGCTGTTGCTTGGCCATGCTCAGATGAACTACATCTTTAACCTTCTGCTCTGCATCTTCCTCTTCTGTCGTTCCTTTAGTTACTTGTCCAACACCCCAACCTGCTCGTATTGGGATTCCTCGGCTAACCAAATAATCAGTGTAGTTCCATTCCCCCACATCAGCAACTTCCCAGAAATACAAATCACACGAATCTTCCCTTTTCTGCATGAATCAAATTGGAAGATCATCAACAAAACTATTTAAAAAATCAGCAACTGAAAGCAGGCGAAAAACACTTAAACATATTATTACCCCATGATTCGGGCATTTGTAGAAGACTCGGCCAGGGTTGAGGATTGTAGTTGAGACACGACGGATGACTCTGCGTGATTTGCAGCAGTGGCACCACACCAACGGCAGCGGGTTGTGATGAGCAACCGGCTGTAGTGAGTGTGCCGGCGGGGGTGCGATGAGACCCACAGGGGATGGTACGGGTGGCGACTTGGCGCATATCTGGTTGTTGTCTGCTGAAGAGCAGGTGGACGAGCCGCCAGCGGACATGGTTGCTGCAATCGGAGCTTCTGATGCTAGGCAAAGTAACTAGAGAAGAGGAGAGGCGAACGTTGGATATGTCAGTTTCATTACTTGCAGAGTAGCATAGCACCATATATAGTCATAGTCTAGGTTTGGATTCGAACCAGCTACAGGAGCACGTCTTTCTTTTTTCTAAAACTCTGCAACGTCTCTTTACTGGTACACTAGCTTGTTCTGTACGCCTTCTCAAGTCTTTGATTTTCGGGAATGTTATGTGGTGAATGTTCCCTGGGAGGAGGACGGCAAACGAATGCATTTTCCTGGCAGTTTTAGTTGCGATGCAAGATCAAACGGTGGCAGTTTCAGGAATGTTATCTGGCGAACGAGCCCAGATTTTCTTTTCTTCCTATAAAAAAGTATGCTACGTGGTGTCGGCTTAGTCAACAAATGATTGTGCCAACCTTAACCGTTGGATTGACATTCAATGTCTATCGTGTTTCTTCAGTCTCTTCTTCCTCCAGCCGCCAAAGCTAAACCAGCGCCGGCGGGACCGCCTGCTCCCATCTCCCACGGCTGGCTGTGCTGCCACGCACGCATCGCGGCCACATCGCACCCTAAAACTCTGCGCATCTTCCCTGGCTCCTGTTTGTTCCCGACTGAGGCCTCACCATTGTCCTCTGCCTTGGTTCGCTCGCTGCGGTGCCGCCCTCCGGTGTTGTCAACATGGTCAACAACCGAGAGGAATAAGGAGATAACTGTACATGGTGAGGATGACAGTAGGGACCCACCAGGATCATGGCAGCAGGCAAGCAAGTGCCTCCTTTATTACAAGAAAAAAATGGTTTCTTGACATATGGGTCGCACGCCACTGTCAACGTAGTAAATAAGCGAAATAACTGCACAAGGAGCGACTGACACCCGGGACCCAGCAGCTCGCGCAGTATTTTTGTTTTGTTTTCGGGACAGGGCAGGGTATCAACTATGGCCCGTCTAGCCCAGACTTTTATTTCATATATGTTTACCACATGACCAGCCCAGTTTTGTTTTTTTCTTTCTGAAAATGGCTAGCCCAGCTATTTTGTTTTTTTGCAGAATAACCAACGGAGGCCTACTTGCTTTTCTATGCCCTGATGGGCCTGAAATCTTTCAAAACGAGGAGGGATGCATTCGGCTTGCCCAGAAAATGGGCTATAAGTAATAAGAAATGGGCTGTAAAATGAAAAATACAGCAAACAGGCAATTAGTTCCAAATTACTTTTTTCTTTCTGATTTTGATATTTTAAATTTCATTGTTTTTGTGCGGGTAAAATTTCATTGGATTTTACATTAAGGTATGTTTATTTTTTAAATTAATTTGAATCTGGCTAGAAATTTCGGGCTGTATGCTGTTTGGGACAGATTTGGAGGCTGACTTGTGGGTCTACATGGTTGACGTGTATGAAAGGCTTTGTCAACTTAGTCCACAAACGATTCTAGCAGCAGTGACCGTTGGATTGTTAATCCAACGGCCGTGCTGCTTTTTCAACCTCTGGTCTTCTTGCTCCAGCCGCCCAAACCAGTGCTGGCCATACTGCTTGCTCATGCCTCTCATGGCCGGTTGTGCTGCCGCTCAGGCCTACTGCCCCACACCACTCCCATCGCTGGCCTAGCCATCCCTGTACTCACCCAGACCTCCTGTTATTCTCCGGCGACGGCAGACGAACCAGTAAACCCTCGTACTCCCCTCCGTGTGGGAAACAACTGCCGAGTCTTCTCCGGCTCCGGGTCGTTCCCGCCTCGCCGTCGTCCACCGCCCTGGTGCTTTCGGCGCGGCGTGGTCAAACATGGAGAGGATGACAGCTGGGTCCACGGCCGCACACAAGGAAGTGCCTCCTTATTACACGCAAAATAATGATTCCTCCACCTAACAGCAGGGACCCACCGGAAGCGCCTCTGTATTTCGTGAAAAAAGTTCCTCCCGCTGATAGCTCGGACCCACCAGCTATATCTTCGCACGCAAGAAAGTGTCTCCTTATTACGCACAAAAAAATGAATAGCCCCACTGCTAGGTGGGATCCACCATATTTGGAGGCTAACTTGTGGGCCTACTAAGTTGACGCGGACGCAGGGTTTTGTCAACTTAGTCAATATAAACGATTCTAGCTACGGTGACCGTACGATGTCCATCCAACGGCCGTCGTGCTTCTTCAACCTGTGGTCTTCTTGCTCCAACCGCCAAAACCATTTCGGGCCATGCCGCCTGCTCCTGCCTCCCATGGCCGGCTATGCTGCCGCGCAGGCCTCACCGCCCCCTCCTACTCCAACCGCTGGCCAGGCCATCCCTCTACTCACCCACAACCCCTGTTATTCTGCGGCGGCGGCAGCCTCACACCGTAGCCGAACCAGTCAACCCTCGTACTCCCCTCCGCGTGGGCATGCACTGCCGCGTCTTCCCCGGCTCCGCGTCGTCCCCTTCCTAGGCCTCGCCGTCGTCCATCGCCTTGGTGCTCTCGGCGTGGCGTGGTCAACGTGGTCAAGGAACAACTTCCATCGGAAGAGGACTGTACGTGGAGAGGCTAACAGCTGGGTCCATAGCCGCAGCAAGTAAGTGCCTCCTTATTACACGTAAAATAATTATTCCTCCACCTGACAGCGGGGACCCACCGGAAGGGCCTCTGTCTTTTCCAAAAAAAATGTTTCCCCCTGACAGCTGGGACCCACCAGTTATATCTTCACATGCAAGGAAGTGCCTCCTTATCCTCGCTGACAGTTGGGACCCACCCGGTCGAACCGTACGTAGGGTTGTCTGTCTGGTCGCGAACGTGTACGTACATACTGGTCGATCGGTCTCTCTGCAATGATGAACCGTGGCCGAGCAATCAGCGGCACATGTAGTAGTAGAGCCCCCGACATAGCAGTTCAAGCAGTCCAGTCAAAACCGTGTACACGTACGTACAGCCAGATGCCAAAAAATATGGCCACATACGTACATACGGGCGGGGTCTCGAACGCCTACTCACGCATACATACGCCCGGGGCTCATGTACATAGAGAGGCAACGGACGGCAGCAACGGCGTCCTATTCATCGGTAGCCAACCAGCTGGGTCGGAACGGAGAAACAGCGTCCTGTTCATCGAGAGGCAACAGACTGGGTCAGAATGCGTCGTGTTCAACGGGAGCCAACTGGCTTGGACGGAACAGCCGGAATGGGGTCTGGCGTACCGCAAAACAGAGGAAAATGGCCTTCTGTTCGACCACGTACGGTCGAAACAGGGTCCTGTTCATTGGGAAGGGTCTGGCGTACCGTAGAACGAAGGAAACGGACTTCTGTTCAAGTGCCTACGGTCGAAACGGGGTCCTGTTGATCGGGAGGGGTGTGGCGTACCGCAAAACAAAGGAAACGGACTTCTGTTGGAGTGCCTACGTTCAAAACGGGGTCCGGCTCATCCACCGTCTACTGCCTCGCTCCAGCCTCCATGGGCTACTGTTCATCCACCGTCGACCTCCTCCAGCCTCCACCAGCTACTGTTCATCCACGGGGCTACTGTTCATCCAGCCTCCACCGGATACTATTCATAGAGCCTCCACGGGGTCCTGTTCATCCACCCCCAACCGGCTGGGATGCGGCGGCCTCCTCGGGGTCCTGTTCATCCAGCGGCGACAGCCTACTACCACGGGGTCAGTTTCATCCAACCCCCACCGGGAACTGTTCATCCACAACCAACCAACCGGCTCGACTCACCACGTCTCGACTCGTTCTACGTACCACGCGCACGGTAGCAATGGTTAATGTTCATCGAGAGGCAACCCAACACCGGTTGGCTACGTCTCGCACGGGGGCTCGATCGGCTTTAGTAAGCAGCAGTAGTGATCGATCGCTCGGTTCAGTTAGCAGCAGCGAAGGAATCGCTCGGGTTCAGTCAGCAGCGAATGAATCGCTCGGGTTCAGTTAACAGCCAAGAGATCGATCACTTGGGTTCAGTTAGCCAACGCCTCGCACACACGCGCGTACGCGAGAGAAACACGCAAACCACAGTGCATCGCTCGGCCCCGACCACCCACCATAACCGAGAACTCCCCGATATTTTCCTCGCCCTCGCTTCTACCATGATTTTTTCCGTCATGGACGGCCCAAAAAATGTCATGCAGCCGCGTCTCCGGCCCGCCCAGGATAAAAAGCCCATTTTCTGTCATGATTTTTTGTGATAGAAGTAGGAGCCCACCACATCTATGATGATACGTGCTTTTGTCACAATTATCATCATAGAAGTGTCATAAGCATGACAGAAAAAAATTGTTCAGCCCAAAATGTCACGGATGTGTCTTTTTTTTGTAGTGTGAGGCATGGCTCCGCTGCCGCCCTTGCTCAGTCAGAGTCTTCCTCCCACTTGACGGGGGCGCGGCGACACGGCGGCTCGCTGCCCTCCTGAGTCCGGGCGGGGTGACGTGGCAGCTCGTCGTAGTCGTCATCGCTCGTGCTCTTCTCAGAGGAGGTGTCGATGCTGTTGGAGGCGCCGCGGCCGTCGCCAAGGGCAAGTTCACCGCCGAGGACGTCGCCGTCGCGATGATCTCCGCCGCCGGAGAAGCGGTCGTCGTTGTCGTCGTCGCCGTCGCCTTCCGAGCAGCACTCCAGGCGCCTGCCGTCCTCCCCGAAGATCCTGGCGAAGAGTGTCGCCGCCCCATCATGCTTGAAGTCGAGGGTGCACCTCCCCTGCAGGCCACGGGCGCGGGCAAACGCCTTCCACCCACGGTTCAGGAACACGTAGCCCGCGGGGGTGACCTCGACCTCCACCCACAAGGCCTTGCTGCAGCAGTCGTCGGTCTGCAGCCACAGGCCGGCAGGCCCTCTGGCTGGCAGCGCCCCCGCAAAGAAGCGAGGGAGCTGGAACCAGGTGGCGGCAGGCCTCTCCAACCAAACCACAAACTCCTGGGCCGCGTCGGCCGAGTGGGATCCCGGGCGGGGCGGCTGGACAGCCGCTGCAGGCTTCCACCCTTGGCCGCAGCCACCCCGGCTACTACAGTCGCCCGCGCGTGAGGGATCCTACCCGTGGCTACCGGAAGCACCGCCAGCCTTCACGGGGGAGCGCCCGTGCCCTCGGGGTCCACCGCCGGTGTCGCGGTGTACTTGCGGGGGCGACCACGCCCCCTCTTGGGCGGCGGTGAGACTGACCCCTCGCGGGGGGCTTTCTCCTTCTCTGCGGCCAAAAACCTTCTCACTGGCGCTATGGTTGTCGAGGTGGTGGTTCGGAGTGGAAGAGCAAGAAGACAGAGATGGGCTAGGGGGCTCCACCCCTCGCCCCTTTATAGGCAAGAGAAGGCCAACCGGCACCCCCTCGCGTTCTGGGCGATGATGGCCTTGTTGCATGCATCAGGCTGTTGTCAAATCGGAACGGTTGCCGAGGCAATGTGGGGGAGTGGATGCGTCCGCACCCGGTCATGCGCCACGCGTCGGGCCTGGCCCGCAGGTGATTGGGGCCCGCGGCGCTTCACCTCGCCCCTTGGCTTCGCCTTGAAGCTAGCCCGCGTGCGCCTTGGGCCCGGGGGCTACTGTCGGCGTTCTGGGATCGGGGGTACCCAGACCTGCCTGCCTGCGGCCGAGCGCGTGGGCCCATCGACGGCCTGGTACGGCCCAACTGCAAGACCCCCCACGACAAGACCCTCGCGAGGGCCCCTAGCCTCGCGAGGAGAACGACACCAAGGCCTCCAGGGGAGTGGCCTCCCTAGGTTGCCTCCCGAGGAGCGGAGATTCCTATGCAGGTGCCCGGCCTCACGAGGCTGCGATGACATAAGCCATGACGACCAAGGCCAGGCGGGCACCAGCGGGCGCAAGAGAGACAGTTTCCTCTTTGGTGCTGAGGAGGCAAGGACGTATGCGGGTTCCGAAGGAATCCCCCAAAGGTTTCCATTCCGGTGCAACGAGACCAATACCACGGGCACGGCAGGACGGATGTCATCGCCGAGCCCACCTCCGCGTCATGCCCAGAAGCTTTGCAGGCGAAGACCACCTTTCGTCAAGATTAGATGTACTTCTTGTCCCCTTTCAAATTGGCCGTTATGGGATCCCTTCCCGCCAGTTATGAGGGAAGAGGACCAAGGTCACTATAAGTACAGACTAGCCACCATCGTAGAGGGGGCGCTGGATCTGATCCATTCCACCCCCACCACACGAGCCCTCGCCTGGTGGCTCAACCACTGTATTAGTTAATCCACCACCTCCTCGTGAGGCCATTCCACCAAAAGTAGGAGTAGGGTTTTATACCGCAAGGTGGCCCAAACCTGGGTAAACTGTCGTGTTCGTCTTCTTCCCTGCTGGTGTGAATTCATCCGGGCTTGTTCGTAGGGCGGCAAGCGCGAGGGTTGGGCTGGTTGAGATCTTCGCACACGCCCCAGAGTTTGAACCTTCTTGGGTCTGCGAAGCCCTGAATTCGACAGAGGTGTATCTAGGCACCCGTGAGCCAGCGCGGGACTCACGAGGCCCTACCTCAAGGCGGGTTGCGCCTGAATCTTCTGGCGCGGGGCGCGCTTACAAAACCTGCGTCATGGGGTGACCTACGCCGAATGAATGTCCGGAGGCCATCGCATGAGAAGGCCGAACACCAAGGACCCCAGGAGGCGACATGAACGGGGCCGGCCCGCCAGATAGAGCTCAATTGCTTGGATTTATCAATGCTGCAGGGACGGACCCAAGCCCAGACGCCGTGCCTAGTCTTATCATGCAACAATCCCGAGGAAAAACACCCGGCGCGCGGCTCCTGCGATGGCGAAGCGCCGAACTGCGGTTGAACGAACCGAGCCGCACGCCCTGACTCGCCCACTCTCGATTAGCTCATGCGAGAACAAAGCACCAAGGACCCCGGGAGGTGACGTGCACGGCACTGGCCCGCGAGACAGAGCTCGGTCGCTTGGATTTATCAACACTGCAGGGACGGACCTGAGCACAAACGCCGTGCCAGTCCTTAATCATGAGGCGGTCGAGGGCAGGGTTGTAAGGGCGCAGCGACATTCGTGGTGATGAAGCACCGGGCACGCAGTTTGAAATACTTAAGAAATCCATCGAAGGCAAAGCCAGTTCCGATACACGCACAAAATGATACAGCTGCCGGGACAGGCCCAAACAGCCTGAAGATAATGCAGCCCGAGGGGCGCCCTCAACTGAACAAACCAAAAGGTCACCTGGCAATGATGTTGCTGAAGCATCAAGGTAGTCGATGAAGCTTGGTCCTCATGAGCTTGAGTCCTCCGGAGGCTCAAGGGGCCCGGGGGGCCCACGAGGCCCGGGGGGCTCGCGAGGGCCCGGGACCTCCTGAGCCATCACCGTCCGCTGCCGGGCCTCATGAGACGCGTGCACAGCCTGCGCTGGTATGTGGTGCCCGTGTTCACGAGGCCAAAGGGCATGCAAACATAGTTGCAGGGGTAGCCACCACTTTCGCCGATGCGCAACGGCCAGAAGAGGCCCTGCGATGCGGCCCTGTTGAGACCTGGGATGTCGACGCAGACGCGCAGCCCGTCGCCTGCGTCAGGGGCGGCAGCTGCGCTGGGTGGTGTGGGGCGATGCCCGCCACACATGGCCCTTGCCTCCTGAAGCTCCTCGATCGCCTTGGTGATGAATTCTTGCGTCCCTGGCGCCTCGCGCCTTGCTCCTTGCTTGCGGGGGCACGTGTCAAAGCACGCCTCCAGGTGGTGCCCGAGCGCCTCCCTCGTCGCGCCGGTCAGGTCAGGGGCCCTCCAGACGAAAGCCCCCGAGCCTGCCCTGAGGGGAGCACCGGGCGAGCCTTCCTATGCGAGAGGAAGGGGCACCCCGACAGCAGGCGCAGAGCCAGAGGTGTCACCAGCAGGCTTCTTGGTCTCCGGACGACCCTTGGGGAGGAGCTGCTTCTTCTTCATGGGGGTGGCCTCAGGAGGCAGGACGCCGCCCTCATCGTCGAGATCCTCGGCTGTCGCAACACGGTAGGTGTGCTCAAGAGAACAGACCGCGTCCTTCTCGTCGCAGGCGACCGTAATGACGCCGCTGCACCCTGGCATCTTGAGGACGTTGTAGCCATGGTGGGTCGCAGCCATGAACTTGGCGAGGGCCGGGTATCCGATGTGGGCGACGTCGAAGTCGATGAGCTCAGTGTGGTAGTTGTCGCACTTGCCGAAAGTCACGGGGAGGCGCACCTGCCCCAGGGGTGTGGTGGAGCCATCAATCACCCCTGAGAAGGGCTTGGTGGGCATGAGTTGGTCGTAAGGCACTTGGAGCGTGTCGAATGTTTCCACAGAGAGGACATTGAGGCCGGCACCATCGTCGATGAGGGTCTTAGTAACCGCAACGTTGCTGATGGTGGGTGTGTAGAGCATGGGAAGCGTGCCAGCAGTGGCCACGCACTTCAGGTGATCCTTGGAGTCAAAGGTGATGGCGTACTGCGACCACCTGAGGGGGCTTGCGGCCTCAAGCTTCGGGAGGGCAGCATTCACCTCGCGAGAGAACTGCTTGAAGACGCGGTGCGAGGCGGGTGCCTGGGCACCACCGAGGATGCAGGCAATCGCGCGAGGTTCCTGGAAGCCCCCAGCCCCATCGTCCTGATGGTTGTGATCGTTCCTTCTTGGTGGTGGTGGTAGTGGTGGAAGTCCGGCGTTGTCCTGAGGACATGCCTCGCGAGGCTGGTCGCGCCAGGGGCCCTCACGAGGCTCATCACGCCAGCGATCCTCGCGAGGCTGGTCGCGCCAGTCCTGGCGGGGGTTGCGGCCGTCCCAGTGGTCTTCGCTGCGGCCTCCTCCATGGCCATAGCCTCGGTCGTTGCGATCCGGGCGGCGGCCCAGGCGCTCTTCGCGGATTTCCCTAAGCTTCTGGCAGTCATTGGTGTTGTGGGTGTGGACGTTGTGGAAGACGCAGTACGGGCGGTTGTCCTTGGCCGGTTCATCGCGATCACGACCGCGCTTCTGCTTGGGCTCCACGGCCAGCACGGCGGGGCCCTTGCGCTTCACCTCCTTAGCCTTGGCCTTCTTGTCTTCAGGATCGACCTCGGGGTGCTTGAGGAGAGAGAGGCGGCCTTCTTCCGCCCTGGCGCACTTGTCAGCCAGGTTGAACAGCTCCAGAGCCAAGGAAAGGTCATCATGCATGGCGAGCTCCTTGCTCACCTTAACATCGGTTATGCCTTCTGTAAACGCGGAGATGATGGCCTTGTCAGACGCCTTCGTGACCTTGAGGCGGACTTGGTTGAAGCGCTGCATGTACTTCTGGAGGGTCTCGCCTGGCTGCTGCTTCACGCACCACAGGTCATTGACGGTGAGGGCGCGGTCGCGAGTCCCTTGGAAGTTAGCGATGAAGCGCTCACAGAGTTCGTCCCACGAGGAGATGGATCCCTCGGCGAGGTTCATGATCCAGGAACACGCGCCATCCTTGAGGGCCATGGGGAACTAGTTTGCCATGACCTTGTCGTCGCCATTCGCCGCTTCGATGCTCAACACATAGAACTGAAGGAACTCCACGGGGTCATGGGTGCCATCATAGCGCGGGGGTAGATCAGGCTTGAACTTGACTGGCCAGATGATGCGGCATAGCTCGCGAGAGAAGGCGCAGCAGCCCGCCACACTCACGGGTACGGGCGGTGCCGGAAGGGCACGGTCTGGACACCTAGGCAGGGCGGCCTCCACAGCGACTTGGTCCTGACGCTCACGTGGCAGCGTGGGGAGCGCGCGCATTGTACTGTGGTTGCTGCACAACCTAGCAGCTGGCCTCGTCTCGCGCCGGATGCGGGGTCACGCGCGGGGGGTCATGCTGACGCGCATCGCGCCCCGGGTTGACGTCGGCGTTGCGCCGAGGCGGAGGTGGAGGGGCACCATGCGCCACTTCACCCGCATGAGACGGCTGGGGGGCGGAGCGAGTGGGAGGGCGCCGGGGCTTCGCCGGCGGCGTTAACGAGCTCGGTGATGTGGCCCAGCCAGGCGTCGTAGCCCTCGTTGGCGAGGCGGTAGCACAGCAGCTCCCACGCCATGAGGAAGGCGGCCTGCGCATTCATCGGCCCACGACGAGCATGGGAAGACGACGCCGCAGTGGGGGTGAGGGAAGGCGTGGCGGTGCGGCCATCACGTGGCTCAGAGGGAGGCATCAAAGAATCATGATACTCATGAGCAGTAGGGTCAGTAGCAGCGTTGACCATCGGAGAAGCGGAGTGACGAGGAGCGCCGCGGCCCACCGGAGCTGTCTGGGCAATGGGAGCGGCATGACGCTCGGCGCGGACACGGTGAGCCTCAGCCATGAGCACGGCGGAGCGAGAGCGGAGCGTGGTTGATGAAGAGGCAGAGCTTTGACACGCCCCTACCTGGCGCGCCAAATGTCAGAATCGGGGCTCCACAAACCCAGAAAGGTTCGAACTCTGGGGCGTGTGTGAAGGACCTTACTTCACGTGGATGCTCAGCTCGCCACGCCCACGGCTCGATCTCACCGAGTGCACCAGATTGCAGAGAGGGGAAGAACACACAGATTTACCCAGGTTCGGGCCACCTTGCGGTGTAAGACCCTACTCCTACTTTTTGTGGATTGGCCTCACGAGGAGGTTGAGGATGAACTAATACAGTGTGTGAGCAGCCTCGCGAGGGCTCTGAGGTGAGGATGGATCGATCCGGTCCTTCTCTACGGTGGTGGCTAGCCTATATTTATAGTGGCCTCGGTCCTCTTCCCTCATAGCTTAGGCCGGAAGGGATCCCACAACGACCAATTTTGAAATGGGACAAGAGGTACATCTTATTCTGACGAAAGGTGGTCTTCGCCTGCAAAGTTCCTGGCCACGACGCGGAGGTGGGCTCGGCGATGACGTCCATCATGCCGAGCTTGTGGTCTTGGTCTTGTTGCACTGGAATGGAAACCTTTGGGGGATTCCTCGGGAACTCGCATACGTCCTTGCCTCCTTAGCACCAAAGAGGAAACTGTCCTCTCTGCGCCCACTGGCGCCCGCCTGGCCTTGGTCGTCATGGCTCACATTATCACAGTCTCATGAGGCAGGAGGCCTGCATAGAGATCTCCACTCCTCGGGAGGCATCCTGAGGTGGTGCTCCTCAGGAGGTCTTGGTGTCGCTCACCTCGCGAGGCCAGGGGCCCATGCGAGGGTCTGGTACTTGAGGTCTTGAAGCTGGGCCGCACCGGGCCGTAGAAGAAGCCACGCGCTGGGCCGCAGGCAGGCAAGTCTGGGTACCCCCGATCCCAGAACGCCAATAGAGCCCGCCTCCGAGATCTTGGCAACGCGCGCTCCCCTCGTGCTTCGTGGCCTCAGAGACCGGTGGCGCAGTCCCAGCCAAGCCGGGGGACTCCTCCTTCTTCTTCTTGCTCGAGGAGGACCTATGTATGGTGAATGCTCAGGCACACAAGACATGTCAGGTGCGAGAAAAGAGAGGGCGGGTGCTTAATCGTCCTTGGCGACCCATTTCCTCTTCTTTAACGACTGTGGTAGGATGCCGCCGTCGTTGCCCGTGCGAAGCTTTTTTCACGACCGGCTCCGGTGAGGGACCCAGGTGGTCTGATAGCCCCGGCTTCGGCGCCAACCTCCCTCGCGGGAGGACCATGGGGACGACCCTCGACGCCATCCCTGGTGGTCCGCGGCCCTATGGCCCCCGCCCGAACGCCGCTCGTGCCCTCCACCGCCCCAAGCATGGCGAGCGCAGCCTCGGGCGGGGTGGTGTCGTCAGCGCCTCCCGACGCGCGTGTGGATTGGCGACTGGTTTGCCGGGATGAGCCGCTCTCGTCTTTCGTAGCACCCGATGAGGCTCTGGCATCATCATGGCCCCTGAGCTGGGGATCATCAAAAAAGGGTTGTCCCGGGGGTCCTCGTGACCCTCCGAAAGCGGTCCCCACTGTTCAAAGCGTGGCATCGCCCCCGCTAGTGCCACCTTGTTCCGATAGTGATACAAGGGAATCCCCGCCTCGGGAGGCTCGGTTACTTCCGCACCGGTCAGAGTGTGAAGCACCCCACTCAGCACCTCCGGAGGCCGGCTGACTGTACTCAGTCGCATCGGGTCCTCCGGGCCAGTGAAAGCCCACATCGGGCGGGAGTGGCGCTGAAGGGGAGCGATGTGCCGGCGAAGGAACTCCCTCACCACCATGACCACTGTCACTCCCGCGGCCCTCAGGTCAGCCAAACTCTTCCACACCCTTGCCAATCTTGGATTGGTGAGCCTCTCGTGCACCCATCTAGAGCTCCTTGTTGCCGGGGACGTCGGAAGCTGTAGTAGGGGGCTGAATTGAGCTGCATCCACGTACACCCATTGTCGCCTGAAGCCCTCCATCTCATGGGTGAGCTTCATGTCGATGCCCTCGCCTGCCGTCTCCTCCATAATGCAGAGCGAGGCGCACCCGGAACATTGGTTCGCAGTGGTCAGGCATAGACTGAAGAAGTGGCGAAGCAGTGCCACTGAGGGGGGCACGCCCACGAAGGCGTCGCATAGGAAGGCAAAGGCGGAAAGAAGATGGACGGGGTTTGGCTCGAGGTGCAGCACGTGGACCTGGTAGTGAGGGAGGACATCATTGAAGAAAACGGAGATCGCTGGCAGCAAGCCGGCGAAGAGCGCGGGAAGGTGAAGGGCAATGGTGGTGGCGTCGAGCTCAGCGGAAGGGCGAGATGCTGGCGAGATTTGGTTGCCCCCCACTCATTGGAGGCACCTGCGGTCATTGGAAGAACCTTGCCAAGCCCCTCAGCATTGATGACCATAGACCTACCCAGGGCAGGCACCGGCCCGCCTCCAGGGCTGCCAGTGTTGTCGCCCTCCCCTTCCTACCAGGGGGCGCCATGGTAGCGTAGCCGAAACCAGGGGCGATGAAGATCTGGTGGAAAAAAGGAAGAATCATGTGCAAGAAGGAAGGCGCGTGAAGACGGATGCACGCAAGGAGGCAGTAATGGCCTCGCACCATGTGTAGGCAGGCTTTATGTCAGCCGAGCGGTTGCCGAGGCATCGCGGGGAAGGTGGGGGCGTCCCACGTCCCATCGTGCGCCACGCCTCACGCCTGGCCCGCTGGCGGTTGGGGCCCGTGCCATTTGGCCCCCTAATTAGCAGAGGCGTGCGCGCCACGGGCCCAGGGGCTATTGTCGGGCCCGCGGATCCTAGGGTATCCAGGCCCGTCTACCTTCGGCCTAGGACACGGCGCATGGCAAAGGCCCAGTCAAAGGCCCACTGGGGGCTCCACGAGCCAGACCCCTTGCAAGGCCCCCTCTCCAGAGAGCGGGCGAGCGGTCAAGACGCAGCGACATCACCCAGAGCCTCGCGAGGCAGCCTCCTAAGGTTGCTTCCCGAGGCACCTCCCTGTGGAAAGCAAGTCAAGGGTTGTTCAGCCCGGTCGCGCGACCCTGAGCCCACCATGTAGGTGACGCACGTGGCGACGAACGGCGGTAGCGGCCGTGCCAGCCAACTTGGATGAAGAAGATTTCCCTTTTGTGCTAAGGGAGCAGGCCACTAGTCCAGTTCCCAAAGCAACCCCCAAAGGTTGCCCGATCGGTGAAAGAGGACCAAGACGGCGGGCGCTGGGCGGAGGTCATTCCCGAGCCCACCGGCGCGTCATGGATGGAGACTTTGCGGGCGAAGACCACCTTTTGTCAGGATAGACTGTGCCCTTGTCCCCCTTCAAACTTGCCGTTGTGTGTCAACCCTTCCTGCCAATGTTTCCGGGGAAGAGGACCAAAGAACTATAAGAGGAGGGCAAGGTGCCGTTGTAGAAAGGAGAGAGGGAACCAGAGCGAGAACCCTTGTACTCTTCACCACCCGAGCAATCCCAACCAAGCAGGAGTAGGGTTTTACACCGCAAGGTGGCCCGAACCTGGGTAACCGCCATGCCACCAATTCACCCTCGCTAGCTCGCGCCCGCGGCAGCCTCGCCGTGTTTAGCTGTTGGTTAGGATGAAGCGGTAGAAGGAGCTCACCCCAGTGTTCGAACCTCTGGGTCCCCGGAGTCCCATTTCTGACAAATAGGTGTGTATAACTTGCAAGATAGGATCAAGAACACCAATATATTCGTGAAAACATAAAGGGTTCAGATCTGAAATCATGGCACTCGGGCCCTAGTGACAAGCTTTAAGCATAGCAAATTCATAACAACATCAATCTCAAAACATAGTGGATACTAGGAATCAAGCCATAACAAAACTAACTCGATTACATGATAAATCTCATCCAACCCATCACCGTCCAGCAAGCCTACGAAGGAATTACTCACTCCCGGCGGTGAGCATCATGAAATTGGTGATTGAGGAAGGTTGATGATGACGATGGCGTCGAATCCCCCTCTCCGGAGCCCATAATGGACTCCATAACAGCCCTCCCGATGAAGAACAGGAGGTGGCGATGGCTTTGTATCGTAAAACGTGATGATTCCTTCTCTCTGATTTTTTTCTGGATGAATAGGTACTTATGGAGTTGGAGATAGGGTTGTGGGAGCTGTCAGGGGCCCACAAGCCTGCTAGGCGCGCCCCCTGGTGGCCCCCTCTGGTATTTCTCTTCAAGAGTATTTTTTATATATTCTGAAATAATTCTCTGTAAATTTTCAACTCCATCCGAGAACTTTTATTTCTGCACAAAAATAACACCATGGCAATTCTGCTGAAAACAATGCTAGTCCAGGTTAGTTCCATTCAAATCATGCAAATTAGGATCCAAAACAAGAGCAAAAGTGTTTGGAAAAGTAGATACGTTTAGGATGTGTCAACTCCACCAAGCTTAGCTCATTGCTTGTCCTCAAGCAATTCGGTTGATAAACTGAAAGTGATAAAGAAAAACTTTTATACTCTTTTTGTTCTTGTTGTTTTATATATGCTTAACTAATGTTCGGGTTTTCAACAAAGATTATGAACTAACCATGTTCATGATAACATTTAGGTCTCACATTTACTTATACCAATGACATAACCAACTAGAGAGCAATAATAAGATATCTCGGATGCCAACAATTTGTCAAAACAATCATGATACAATATGATAACATGGTATCTCACTAGCCCTTTCTGAGACCGCAAAACATAAATGTAGAGCACCTCTGAAGTTCAAGCAACGACTAAACATTGTAATTCATGGTAAAAGAGATCTAGTCATGCCACACTCAACATTAACTATACTCAATGCATAAGAATGACAATAGTGCTCTCTAACTGGTGCTTGAATGAGAGGGTGATGACTCAATAATAAAAGTAAAATAACATAAAAGTAAATGGATAGGCCCTTCGCAGAGGGAAGCAGGGATTTGCAGAGGTGCCAGAGCTTAAAGCTTAAAATAGAGATGAATATAATTTTGGGAGTTATGCCTTTCCTGTCAATGTCACGACCAAGAGTTTCCAATATCTTCCATGCTAAACACATTAGCAGCGGTTCCAAAGTGGAAAAGTAAAGTTTACTCCCCCTCCACCAACAAACACAAGCCATGGCTACTCGAATCCTCGGGTGCCCTCCATACCAACAACTTTCCGAGGGAGTTTGTTTCATTATATATATTTTTAATTTTCATCATGGGACTGGGCATCCTGATTACCAGCCCCTGTCGTGTAATGACAAGTGAATAAACACTCATCATGAGAATAACCCGCTTAGTATGGAAGATACTGACCGCCCCCTGTGGCTCCATGAGCGGTACAGGCACACAAAACAGATGCTTATTTGAATGTTTAGAGGTGGCACATGCAAATTTACTTGGAACGACAGAGTAATATTGCATATAGGTAGCTATAGTGGACTCATCCGGAACAACTTTGGTTTAGGGATTTGGATGCACAAGCACCATTCCCGCTTAGTACAAGTGAAGGATAGCAAATAGATTGAGAACCGACCAGCCAGAGAGTGAAAACAATCATAAACATGCATTGGGAATAATTAACATTGAATACAAGCATGAGTAGGATATCAAACACCACGAACATAAATATCGTGGAGGCTATGTTGGTTTTGAATCAACTACATGCGTGAACATGTGCCAAGTCAAGCCACTTGAATCATTCAGAGGGAGATACCATACTATCATACTACATCATAACCATTTAATGCATGTTGACACTCAAGATAAATCAGTATCCACTCCTAGCTATTTAAGCATGGCATGAGCAACTATAATCTCTAATTGTCATCACAAACATGTTTACTCATAATAAATTGAATCAAGAACGATGAGCTAAACATATTTACAAAAACAAAAACAAGAGGAGTTCATACCAGCTTTTCTTCACCTCAGTCACTTCATCAAGTCATCGTCATTATTGCCTTTCACTTGCATGACTAAAAGATGTGAAAATAATAATAAGTGCAAGTGTGTCGTGGACTAAGCTGGAATCTGCAAACATTTTATTCAAAGGAGAAGACAAGGTAAAATGGGCTCTTTGTTAGATCAACAATAATGCATATGAGAGCCACTCAACATTTTCATCATGGTCTCCTCCTTACGACAACTCAACAAAAGAAAATAATTTCAAAGAAACACACTGAAATGTTTTTGGAGTTTTTGTTTTTCTGAAGAAAGCAAATTAACGAAGGAAAGAAAACAAAAATGAGAAAAACTATTTACACGGGAAAGATCCCAACAAGTAAAAGAAGAACGGGAAATCTTTTGGGGTTTTATTTCTAATACTACATACTAATAAGCAGAAAAGAAAAACCGAAAAGAAACGAGCAATATTTTGGATTTTCAAAGTTTTTCAAACACACAAGAAGAAAGCGGAAAATAAAACTAACATGGATATACAATGAAAAAGGATGAACACCAACAACTGGAATGAAATGTGTGAACATGAATGTAATGTCGGTGAGAAATACGTACTCCCCCAAGATTAGGATTTTGGCCTAAGTTGGTCTATGGCCACGGGTCGAAGTATCCCTCTCCAGGATAGTGCTGAGGCTCCTGAGTCATTCTACCTCCTCTAGTCATAACTCTAACAGCATGATCATTCATGTTATTATTCATCTCATTTAGAAAATTGTTTTGTGACTTAGCTACTTGTTCTAACTGGGTTTGAACCATGGAAGCATGCTTTCCTAGACCCTTAACATCATTAGCAATTCTAAACATCAAGTCACTCAAACGATCAATCATAAAAGCATTACGTTTCAATTGCTTCATAACATATGAGTTAAAATGTTCTTGCTTAACAATGTAGTTATCAAATTCATCCAAGCATTGACTAACAGATTTATTGCAAGGAATATCACCTTCATCAAATCTTATAAGAGAATTTACCTCTACTACCTGTGTCGGGATGTCGAGCCCATGTATTTCTTCAATATAGGTGGTAAATTCTTAACATCTTCAGGTTTAATACCTTTTTCCTACATAGATTTCTTTGCCTCTTGCATATCTTCAGGACTCAGATATAGAATACCCATTTTCTTCGGAGTTGGTTTAAGTGGTGGTTCGGGAAGTGTCCAATCATTATCATTTCTCAATATATTATTCAACAGTTCTTCATCCTGCTCAATAGTTCTTTCCCTGAAAAACACAACCAGCACAACTATCTAGGTAGTCCCTAGAAGCATCGGTTAGTCCATTATAAAAGATATCAAGTATTTCATTTTTCTTAAGAGGATGATCAGGCAAAGCATCAAGTAACTGGAGAAGCCTCCCCCAAGCTTGAGGGAGATTCTCTTCTTCAATTTGCACAGAGTTAAATATTTCCTTTAAGGCAGCTTGTTTCTTATGTGCAGGAAAATATTTTTTAGAGAAGTAATATATCATATCCTGGGGACTACGCACACAACCAGGAGCAAGAGAATTAAACCATATCTTAGCATCACCCTTTAATGAGAAAGGAAACAACTTAAGAATGTAGTAGTAGCGGATCTTTTCCTCATGAGCAAATAGGGTGGCTATATAATTTAATTTAGTAAGGTGTGCCACAGTGGTTTCAGTTTCATAACCATGAAAAAGATCAGATTCAACCAAAGTAATTAACTCAAGATCGACAGAGAATTCATAATCCTTATCGGTAACAAAGATAGGATAAGTAGCAAACTTAGGATCATATTTCATTCGAGCATTCAAAGATTTTTCTTTCAGCTTACATAGTAGTTTCTTAACATCTTCTCTATCATTGCAAGCAAGAAACTCCCTAGCTATTTCTCCATCCATAACATAACCCTCGGGTATCTTAGGCGATTCAATTCTAGGAGAGCTAGGTCTACTAGGTGCATCTTCAGTTTCAACAATTTCATCAATTTCAGCATTCTCAAATTCTTTAGCTCTAGCAAGTTGTTCATCAAGAAGTTCACCTAGTGGCATAGTTTTATCAAGCATAGTACTAGCATCATCTATAGCATCATTCATAGTAGAAGTAGAACCATCAATTACTTGCGACATATCAGAATTAACAACAGGTGGTGGTGTTACAAGTCAAGTCAAAACAGAAGGTGAATCAAGTGCAAAGCTAGATGGCAGTTCCTTACCTCCCCTCATCTTAGAGGAAACGATCTTGGTTCTATCATCCTTCAAATTCTTCATAGTGATCAATAGATATAAATCCCAAGTGACTCAGCAAATAGAGCTATGCTCCCCGGCAACGACACCAGAAAAAGGTCTTGATAACCCACAAGTATAGGGGATCGCAACAATTTTTGAGGGTATAGTATTCAACCCAAATTTATTGATACGGCACAAGGGGAGCCAAAGAATATTTGCAAGTATTAGTAGTTGAGTTATCAATTCAACCACAATTGGAAAACTAAATATCTACAGCAGAATGATCAGTAGCATAGTAGTATGGTAATTTGATAGCAGTGGCAAAGTAGCCATGGTAACGTTAACAGTAACAATAGCAGTTTTATAGTGATTGTAATAGCGGCATCAATAATAGTAACTTAACAAAGATCAATATATGAAAAGCTTGTAGGCATTGGATCGGTGATGGATAATTATGTTGGATAACATTCATAACCTAGGGCGACACAGAACTAGCTCCAATTCATCAATGTAATGTAGGCATGTATTCCATATATAGTCATACGTGCTTGTGATAAGAACTTGCATGACATCTTTTGTCCTACCCTCCCGTGACAGTGGGGTCCATAAGGAAATCTAAGGGATATTAAGGGCTCCTTTTACTAGAGAACTGAAACAAAGCATTATCACCTAGTGAATACATGAACTCCTCAAACTACAATAATCACCAGAAAGAATCACAATTATTGTCACCTTGGAGCATGTGGATCATAACACGTAATAGGTGTGTATAACTTGAAAGATAGGATCAAGAACACAAATATATTCATGAAAACATAAAAGGGTTCAGATCTAAAATCATGGCACTCAGGCCCTAGTGACAAGCAATAAGCATAGCAAAGTCATAGCAACATCAATCTCAGAACATAGTGGATAATAGGGATCAAGCCCTAACAAAACTAACTCGATTACATGATAAATCTCATCAAACCATCACTATCCAGCTAGCCAACAAAGGAATTACTCACTCCCAGTGACGAGCATCATGAAATTGGTGATGGAGGAAGGTTGATGATGACGACGACGTCGAATCCCCCTCTCTGGAGCCCAGAACGGCCTCCAGATCAGCCCTCCCGATGAAGAACAGGAGGTGGCGGCAGTTCTGTATCGTAAAACGCGATGATTCCTTCTCTCTTATTTTTTTTCTGGACGAATAGGTACTTATGGAGTTGGAGATAGGGTTGCGGGAGCTGCCAGGGGCCCACAAGCCTGCCAGGCGTGCCCCTGGGCTTGTGGCGCCCTGGTGGACCCCCTCTGGTATTTCTCTTCACCAATATTTTTATATATTTTGAAATAATTCTCTGTAAATTTTCAGCTCCATCCAAGAAATTTTATTTCTGCACAAAAATAACACCATGGCAATTCTGCTGAAAACAGCGTCAGTCCAGGTTAGTTCCATTCAAATCATGCAAATTAGAGTCCAAAACAAGAGCAGAAGTGTTTGGAAAAGTAGATACGTTTAGGACGTACCAATGGGTGTCCTGACTGAACACCAAGTTATACCGAAATCGCCTCGGGCCACTATTAATGAAATCATGTCCAACTGTGCTAGCATGATCGAGGTGTCTAACAGGTAAAAGCTTCTCCTCCGCCTCATCGTGCCTAATAGGAATCTCAAAATATCTAGCGAGGTGGGAAGCATAAATACCACCGTGAATGACGCCCTTCGAATGGTTAGCGTTTAATCGCCACGCAATCACAACACCCAAACTTAAAGTTCTATCACTATAGAGAGCATGGCGCAAAATAGCAAGGTCAGGCGAGCTGAGTGATCCACTCTCCCACCGTCCAGTCAAACACCCCCCAACAAATAATGAGTAGTAACACAAAACGGGCATGTAAACTAGCATCCCTAGCCTCATAAACTCCTCTACGCTCCCCCACAGTCACTTCGGGTATGAAGTCTGCAACGTCACTGGGATGTGGCTCTATAGGGTTGCCCTCAGATGGAATCAAGCAAGCCTCACAAAACTCATCAAGTGTCATCTCCCTAGGAATATCATATAAGTGGAATAAAATAGTGGGTGGCTCTCTCCTAGAGTGAAAATGAAAATTTTGCATGAAAGTATGGGAGAAGGTACTGAGCACACTTATCTTTGAGGAAGGGGATGATACCGGCGTTGTTCGCCAAATGATAAATGTCATCAAAAATTCATGCATCCCTCAAGAACGTGTTGCACGGCCATTCACATGGCTGCACCTCAGCTGCACGAGGAAGGTTGTACTTGGGCTTTGGAGCCTCCTTAGGACTCCGTCTCGAAGAACCTCTCAACCTCCACTTGAGCATTTTTATTTTCTAAAAATTTCTGAAATTTTTAGTGACTCAAAATAAAAGTGAACAAAACTTAACCAAACTGATAGCAACTACTCCCACAAGTGTCCAAAGGCTATATCATGCATCAAAACTACTTTGGACCATATAAATTCAACATGCAAGCTCAAGAACATGGTCACCAATAGTAGCCAAATATGCAAAGTATAAAGCACTAGAGCAAAAACTAATTGGACCATTGGAGAAGTCACATACAAAAGAGTAATCTCCCAAAATAGTTTTGGAAACGGAGTCTCGAGCAAGGAGACCAAAAATTGCAGGCAAAGGAGCAAGAACACGGGTTTGAACAAGCTAGTGATTTTTTATGGAGGAAGGAGAAGGTGATGGACTATTGGAATAAGTGAGTGGCTCCCTATGGAACCCACAAGCCTGCTGGGCGCGCCCTGTGAGCTTGTGGCTCACAGGTGCACCCCCTGGGGTGTGTTTAGTGCCAAAAATTCTAAAATATTCTAGAAAAAATCATATCGAATTTTCAGGGCATTCTGAGAACTTTTATTTTCGGGACATTTTTTATTGCACGGAAATTCAGAAAACAGGATTATCATGGCATTTCTACTTTATTAACTTTAAATGACAGAAAACAAAAGGTAAGTACGTAGGTTGTGCTTACTAAATTTATCAACCACATGCCCTTCAAAAAGAATCCATTAATAAGGTTGATCAAGTCTTATTAACAAACCATTTTCGAATGACATGAAACCGAAGAATCTTCGTATAACACTAAGTTACCTCAACGGGGATATGCATCTTCCCAATAATAAGAGTTTCATATTTCTTTTTGACTGAAGGAAGAGGAAATTTGAAACCTCTAATAGTGATTGTCAAAACTTTTTCAATAATATTGATACTATTCACTAAACTTTGTTTCTTCGGAAAATAAACTGTATGCTCATTACCGTTGACATGAAAAGTAACCTTGCTTTTGTTGCAATCAATAACAGCCCCTGCAGTATTAAAAAAGGTTCTACCAAGGATCATCGACATAGCGTCGTCCTCGGGCATATCAAGTATAACAAAGTCTGTCAAGATAGTAACATTTGCAACAACAACGGGCACATCCTCGCAAATTCCAATAGGTATAGCACTAGATTTATCAGCCATTTGCAAAGATATTTCAGTATGTGTGAGCTTATTCAAATCGAGTCTTCCATATAAAGAGAAAGGCATAACACTAACACCGGCTCCTAAATCACATAAAGCAGTTTTCACATAACTTCTTTTAATGGAGCATGGTATAGTGGGAATCCCCCCAGATCTCCTAACTTCTTAGGCACTCCACCCTTAAAAGAATAATTTGCAAGCATGGTGGAAATTTCAGCTTCAGGTATCTTTCTTTTATTAGTGACAATATCCTTCATGTATTTACTGTATGGAGGCATTTTCAATATATCAGTCAAACGAGTACGCCAGAAAATAGGTCTAAGCATTTCAACAAAGCGCACAAATTGTTCCTCATCCTTATTCTTAGGTGGTTTAGTTGGAAAAGGCATAGGTTTCTGAACCCATGGCTCTCTTTCCTTACCATGTTTCCTGGCGATGAAATCACTTTTATCATATCGTTTATTCTTAGGAGGTGGGTTATCAAGATCAAGGGCAGGTTCTATTTCTACATCATTATCTGTTTGAGCATCAACATGAGCATCATTATCATTATCATTATTACTAAGTGGATGTTCATCACCAGATTGTGTCTCAACATCAGAAGTAGAGACATCATTACTACTCTCAGGAGGTTTTTCTACCACGGGTTCACTAGAAGCACGCAAAGTTCTATCATTTTTCTTCTCCCTTTTCTTCTTAGATGAACTAGGTACATCATTATTAATTCTCTGAGAATCTTGCTCAGTTCATTACTCTAACAACATGATCATTCATTTCATTATTCATCTCATCAAGCAAATCATTTTGTGACTTAGCAACTTGTTCTAGCTGAGTATGAACCATGCATGAATGTTTGCTTAAACCCTTAACATCATTAGCAATTCTAAACATCAAGTCACTCAAACATTCATTCATGAAAGCATTATGTTTCAATTGCTTTTTGACATACATATTAAAATGTTCTTGCTTAACAATGTAATTATCAAATTCATCCAAGCATTGACTAGCACATTTATTATAAGGAATATCACCTTCATCGAATTTTATAAGAGAATTTACCTCTACTACCTGTGTCGGGGTGTCGATCCCATGTATTTCTTCAGTAGGTGGTAAATTCTTAACATCTTCAGATTTAATACCATTTTCTTTCATTGACTTCTTTGCCTCTTGCATATCTTCGGGACTAAGGAATAGAATACCTCTCTTCTTCGGAGTTGGTTTAGGTGGTGGTTCAGGAAGTGTCCAATCATTATCATTCCTCAATATATTATTCAATAGTTCTTCAGCCCGCTCAACAGTTCTTTCCCTGAAAACACAACCAGCACAACTATCTAGGTAGTCCCTAGAAGCATCGGTTAGTCCATTATAGAAGATATCAAGTATTTCATTTTTCTTAAGAGGGTGATTAGGCAAAGCATTAAGTAACCGGAGAAGCCTCCCCCAAGCTTTAGGGAGATTCTCTTCTTCAATTTGCACAAAGTTAAATATTTCCTATAAGACAGCTTACTTCTTATGAGCAGGAAAGTATTTTTCAGAGAAGTAATATATCATATCCTGGGGACTACGCACACAACCAGGAGCAAGAGTATTAAACCATATCTTAGCATCACCCTTTAGCGAGAAAGGGAACAATTTAATAATATAGTAATAGCAAATTTTTCCTCATGAGCAAATAGGGTGACTATATCATTCAATTTAGTAAGATGTGCCACAACAGTTTCAGTTTCATAACCATGGAAAGGATCAGATTCAACCAAAGTAATTAACTCTGGATCGAGGGAGAATTCATAATCCTTATCGGTAACAAAAATAGGAGAATTAGCAAACTTAGGATCATATTTCGTTTTCTCCATCATAGATTTTGCTTACTCAGTAATTTCTTAACATCATCTCTATCATTAGAAGCAAGAATTTCTCTAGCTATCTCCCCATCCATAACATATCCCTTAAGTATCTTAGGCAGTTAAATTCTAGGAGAGCTAGGTCTAATAGGTGTATCATAATTTTCATCAGTTTTAGCAATTTCATCAATTTTAGCATTCTCAATTTCTTTAGCTCTAGCAAGTTGTTTGTCAAGAAATTCACTTAGTGTCACAGTTTCATCAAGCAAAGTACTAGCATCATCAATAGCATCTTTCATAGCAGAAGTAGCAACATCAATTACTTGCGACATATCAGAATTCATAGCAGGTGGTGGTGTTGCAAGCTTACTTAAAACAGAAGGTGAATCAAGTGGAGAGCTAGATGACAATTCCTTACCTCCCCTCGTCTTAGAGGGAACGATCTTGGTTCTATTATCTTTCGGATTCTTCATAGTGATCAAAAAATATACATCCCAAGTGACTCAACAAATAGAGCTATGCTCCCCGACAATGGCGCCAGAAAAAGGTCTTGATAAACCACAAGTATAGGGGATCTTAACAGTTTTTGAGGGTAGAGTATTCAACCCAAATTTATTGATTCGAAACAAGGGGAGCCAAAGAATATTTGCAAGTATTAGGAGTTGAGTTGTAAATTCAAACACACCTCGAGAACTAAATATCTGCAGCAAAGTGATCAGTAGCACAGTAGTATGATAGTTTGATAGCAGTGGTAACAATAGCAATAGTAACGGTAGTAGTAACAGTAGCAGTTTTATAGTGATTGTAATAACAGCAACAACGAAAGTAACTTAGATAAAACCAATATGTGAAAGTCGTAGGCATTGGATCAGTGATGGATAATTATGTTGGATAACATTCATCATGTAACAGTCATAACCTAGAGCGACACAGAACTAGCTCCAATTCATCAATGTAATGTAGGCATGTATTTCGTATATAGTCATACGTGCTTATAATAAGAACTTGCATGACATCCTTTGTCCTACCCTCCCGTGGCAGCGGGGTCCATAAGGAAATCTAAGAGATATTAAGGCCTCCTTTTAATAGAGAACCAGAACAAAGCATTAGCACATGGTGAATACATGAACTCCTCAAACTACGATAATCACCGGAAAGAATCCCAATTATTGTCACCTTGGGGTATGCAGATCATAACACGTAATAGGTGCATACAACTTGCAAGATCGGATCATGAACTCAAATATATTCATGAAAACATAAAGGGTTTAGATCTGAAATCATGGCACTCGGGCCCTAGTGACAAGCATTAAGCATAGCATAGTCATAGCAACATCAATCTCAGAACATAGTGGATACTAGGGATCAAACCCTAACAAAACTAACTTGATTACATGATAAATCTCATCCAACCCATCACCGTCCAGCAAGCCTATGAAGGAATTACTCAATCCCGGTGGCGAGCCTCGTGGAATTGTCGATGGAGGATGGTTGATGATGACGACGGTGTCGAATCCCCCTCTCTGGAGCCCCGAACGGACTCTAGATCAACCCTCCTGATGAAGAACAGGAGGTGGCGGCATCTCCGTATCGCAAAACTCGATGATTCTTTCTCTCTGATTATTTTCTTGACGAATAGGTATTATGGAGTTGGAGTGCTGGAGCTGCCAAGGGTGCCACAAGCCCTGGGAGGTGGGCGCCCCCTGGGCTTGTGGCGCCCTGGTGGCCCCCCTCTGGTAATTCTCTTCGCCAGTATTTTTTATATATTCTGAAAATATTCTCCAGAAAGTTTCAGTCCAATCCGTGAACTTTTATTTCTGGCTTTCTGCACAAAAATAACACCATGGCAATTCTGCTGAAAATAGCGTCAATCCGGGTTAGTTCCATTCAAATCATGCAAATTAGAGTCCAAAACAAGAGCATAAGTGTTTGGAAAAGTAGATACGTTTGAGACGTATCATACCCCCGCTTTGAATCTGAACACCGGCATAGTTGCGAGCGCCGCCTTGTCTAGCCCCCCTCTATCGGTCCTCTTCCTCATCAGCCTGGACGCCATGCCAGATCCCCTCCATTGCACACACCCTCCCACTACTCCATTGTTTGTGCAGAGGTATAGTACGAGGCACACCACCATGAACGTCGTCATGAGATCCAGCGTCCCACTAGAGTTGCAGCACCCCACACCGCTAACCCCATCGTGAAAATGGAATAATACCTTCCGTATGCTTATCAACAAAGCAACAAAACCACTCCTAAGCAAGAAAAGTTCTGCTGCCTCAAAAGCAATATCTCCCTCTTATGCAATCTAGAAACAAGTGGTCTTGAGTTAGATTCATAATGTCAAATTGAAATTTGGAATGAAAAGAGACAAGCAAACCTCCATAAAATTCTTCAGAGATTTCAACAACAAATGAAAGCTTTCGTGTAATGTTGCGGGCGAGCATGTTAATGAGATGACGAAGTCCACTACAGCATGCATACCCTCCATCCGTTGATGTTGCTGCTGCCGACAACCTGATGCCATTGTTAGCTTGTTGTCTGCCTATCTCAGTCATCAACTTAATACCAAACAAGCAATGGAAAATGAAATATTAAGAAAATTATTTCATGATTAATTCTAATGCATTGCACTAACAAACATCTGTAAAAACAAAGTGGAAAGCAAATGAGTTGAATATGTGGGCACCATGATACCTATTTTGTAAGCAAAGACAACATGAATCTAAATATTGTGCACCCACACAAACAACACACTACTCATTTCTGAAAAGAAAGCACTACTCGCTGTTGGAAAATGACTACCACAAAATTGACAACCAGACCTTAGAGTGCAGCCGGAGTAGAGATAATAAGGTAATGAAGGGGAAAATTGTTGATCATTGGTAACACAATGGGTAAAAAAACTGCAATTTAGAGCGGTAACAAAGCTTAGCTGTAGCCCAAAGTGACAGATCCATACTGATATGGTTGCCCGACATATAGCAACAGTACCATCAAACACTCATCTCCCGAGTCCTGACAAATTTAGAATCATGGTGTCCACTATGATAACAAACACAAGAAAATATTCGTGCATTGCTTTTTCTCAGATACTAGAAAGCGGACACAAACTTGCAAGATATCTCGAGATGAGTCACTCCCATCATTTTTTATGCATCATTACCTTTGCTAGAATCATCATCAACTGATAGGCAGACCTGAAAGGTTTTATGATTGCAAAAATTATCACCCAAGAAGTAGATTGTGTAGATGGAAGAATGTTAAACGAACACCAGGGTGGGAACATGGAAGACATAGATCTACAATGTCGCTTGTTCATATTTCCTAATAACAATAGTATTATGCTATTCAATTAAACAAAGAGAAAAAGAACATGCTCTAGATAGTATCAAGCTAGCAGCTGGTATACCCTGCTGGATCTAAGCAATCACACTGGATCGATGGATGGGTTGATGGACTAATGATGCATTTACGCTCTCAACCTGACTGACAACTAATCAGGCATTATAGTGTCCAATGCAAAGATGGCCATACATTTTTGTGAAAGTATTACCACACAAAAGCTAGAGTTAAAGACACATCGCTTACTATCAAGGAGTGTCACCCAAGAAACTATATTCTGGAGATGTGTATGTGTCATGGTTCATATCATTAAATCCAGTCCAAATCATAAGCCGAACTGACTCTATAAAGCGTTCAATTACCATGACCAGACCCGTTCTTTGATGTTCTGAATTTCTAAGCCACCATTTTCACCCGCCGCTCCTCTCATGAACAAGCAAAAGAGTTCAGGACATGTTATTATAGTTCACACTTATTGGCAGGAAGTGAAAAATCAAATACACGGTGTAACTGGAAAATGAATCCTAAATTTAGTATTAGATAATTCAGTACCAGTATGAAAAATGAAAGCATTGGATACTAAATGAATCCTAAATTTAGTGTCTGCAACCTGCAACATCTACAACTATTAATAGTCATCAAATATATCTTGGAATTCACTGAAGATGAAGCAACAAAAAGGGATAAAACAAAGCCATACCTTCATCAAATTATTCGAAATTGTGGTGCAGACTCAAACAAAAGTTTTCTAACTGAACTAAAAAATCTCAACATACGGCAAGCTGCGCTGAACCAATGAAACAAGTCTTTTACTTAACTTTCAATGCCTAAGAAACAATACATGTATATGACACTCGCAAGAAAGCAACACTTTCCATCTTGAATCAGGATCAATCCTTGCTGACCATGAGGATATCACTCAAGTATGAGCTATGTCCGACCCTCCATGAGTAACATTTCCATTGAAATTCCCATGCACTTTTGGCAATTTAAACAAGAGAGATTAACAACACAAACCTGGAAAAGAATCAATGAACCTCCCTTGAGAGCAGAGAAACAGGAAGCATGAGAGGCAAAACGAGAGGGAGAGGGCTCACCGAGAGGATTTTCTCATTGTCGCATCGGCAACATCCGCTCGAGCCACATGTCGCCGGAATCACCCAAACCGTACACCAATAAAGCTGAGTCTACATGCAGAGAAACAACTAACGTGAATCTGAGACTATACACCAATTAGGATAAGTCGCATGCTAATTGATTGTCAACATAAATAATACTTCTAACCAATGACAAATGGTAGTATACTACCAGGAAAGTGAAGTGTAACACCCCTGTTGCAACAAGCACTGTGATCATCTATAAATTATGCCAAGTCATCTTCATTTGCTTGCTTGATCATAGTGGTTAAACAACTCCATTCAAAATTCCTCTTTGAAAACAATTCAAATTTAAAGTGCAAAATAAAGTTACTCAAAGTTTGCTGGAAAAATGTTCACCTTCTAGTAAATATTCCAAAACCATTTGTTGTTAAGGAATACAGCATCATCATCAATTCAGAATGGGCCTAAGCATTTAAAACAGAGCCAAAACTGCACTGTTAATGCCATTTCCATTTTTGAAAAAATCCAAAAGAATTCCAAAATTGCTCAAACTTTTTGTGGCAGTCCAGAATATTCCATTGTATTTATGTGACCAAGTTTCACATTTGTACAAAAATATTTGACAGCTCATTTAATTCAAAACCCTCTCTGGAAAAAGCAAAACAGAAAAAGAAAAAGGCCACTGTGCACTGGGCCTAAGTGCACAGTGCCTGAGGCCGGCCCATCTCTCTCTCCTCTCGCTCTCTCTCCAGTGCGTGTCGCCACGCCCGTGGCCGCACCGGCGAGCGCCGGTGGAACGACGACAGCGCGACGCCACCGACGCCCACCGACGCGAGGGGATAAGGCCACGGCCTCGTCCACTCCCCCTGGCCTCCTCCTCCATTTCCCCCTCTCTCCCTTGCTCGCCCGCCTCTCCTTTCCTCTCTTTCACCATGACCGAACGCCGCCGTCGCCGCCTCTCTGCTCCACCACGGCCACCGGCGGCCCCGAGGGCGCCGACCTTGTCTGCAAGCTCCGTCGAGGTCGGCTCCTTCACCTGGAGGCCTCAAGTGGAGCCGGAGCGACCTGCAGCGCCGAACCCCCTTTCAACTGCATCTCCAACCGTCGTCATTCTTCAACTCCGGCGACTCGCTGCTGCTCCTAATCTGTCGAGGGTTTTTCATAACCGCGCGGTGAGCCCTCCTCTCCCCTCTGCCTCTCTCCCGAGCCGCTCTGCTCTGTTCTAGCTAGCTCACCGCTACACCGAGCTCTGTCACCGCGGCACCTCACCGTCCGACCACTTCTGGACATCTCCACGGCCTCGCGCCATCTCCACTCGGCGCAACACTTCGTGCTGGCTCGAACGCAACCGAAATCATGCGCTAGTTCACGCCATAGTCACGTGCCCGAGCTCACCCCGAAGATCACCGCCGCTACGGCTCGCCGCCGGCGTCTTTTCCAGCCTCTCCAGCTACGGCCGATGCCACCATTCGACGCGGTGCTCGACGCTCGTTCAAACGCGCCCAACGGCGCTCGTTTTGGCTCTCTGTAGAGCGATTCCGATGCTTTCCGACGAGTTCGCCACCGCGGGAGGCTCGCCAGAGCAGCTCCGGCGGCCCCGCTGACCTGTCACCGTGTGGGACCCGCCCAGTGTCACTGACTGTGGGCCCCAGCGCCTTCGTTGACCCCGTTGACCACGGTCAACATGGGTACTGTTCACCCCTCTGACGCTGACATGTGGGCACCTGCACTTAATTAGGCTAATTACATTTTTAAATTAATCTGCTAATTAGTTTAGTCACTGACTAATGGGGCCCACACCCCTAATTAGTTCTGTTAGTCAAATTAACCCACTGTTAGTCACACAGAGGCTGACAAGTGGGTCCCACCTGTCAGTTTGACTGGTCAGCTGGTCAGTCGACTGTTGACGCAAGCACGACATCGCCCTGACATCATATTCCATTTCTGGTATTTCTGTTAATTTAAATAATCTCAGAATATTCCTAAATCTTTAGAAATCAGTAGAAATTAAACCGTAGCTCGGATCGAAAAACTTTCTACAAGAAAGTTGACCAGAACGATGAGACGAATCATACCGTGTCATCTGTTTCCTTTTCGGGACCCTCTACGGAGGTGAACCCGCAACTTTTAGACTGTTTCCGGTAGATGAATAGTGCATATACACCGGTTAATAATTCCAACTTAAATCCTAAAATAACTAAATGATTTAGACATGCTTTTAGGCAACCCTGCACTGCACGTTAGCACAACATGCTCTGTGTTGCTTATGTTTGCTGTGTATTTATCTGTTTCCTCCCCTCTTCTCTCTCGGTAGACCCCGACACCGACATAGTCCCCGAGGCCGATGCAGCTCCGGAGACCGACGACACCATTGACGACCTTGCCTTTGCTGCCGAGCAACCAGGCAAGCACCCCCCCCCTTTGAACATGCCTATATCGCCTATTCTTTCTCCCTCCTGCTTGCATTAGAATTTGCTACTACTTTGAGTTATCCTATTCTGATGCATAGCCTGTTTTATTGTAACCTGCTATTGATACCTTACCTGCTTATCCTAAACTGCTTAGTATAGGCTGGATAGAGACCCCAGTGACCCCACTTGTCCCAATTGCCCCGCTGGATCTTCAGAAGACTCGACGACCAGGCCCCAGCACCGCACATCACCACCTTAGTTGTACGACACTGCAGTGTTACTATCGAGTGCCGAGGGTGATACCTCGCATAGCACTTCTGATGTTAACTCTATAGAGTAGCTATTCGGTCATGGTCATCGAGGGTGATTCCTCCTTCACCACTTCCGATAACGACATTGTCGTGCAACACCTCAAGTGTGAACCCATCGAGGGTGATTCCTTTTAGTTTACCTTGACGGATACATCGAGTAGGAATCCTACGAGGGTGATACCTTGGATTCCCTGATGTATGGACACACGAACACTTGGACTTTACAACTGTTACTTGGAAAGGCGGGTCGACCCTGAGGGGTACCCGCGAGTGTTGTGGAGACGGGTTGACCCGGAGGGTGCCCGAGATATAATTACGAGGCGTGGCCGGGCATTCTTAGCCCTTGCCGCAAGTCCTCGAGATGGGGCAACGGGGTCACATCGATCGTGAGTCTCTGCTCGTTACCGCAAACCCCCAATACACTAACGATTTGGATATTTCATCTGAGTGGGCCTCTGGCCCGTTAGCACTAACCATCACGTGGGAACAGTTATGGGCACTCTGCGTCGTATGCATCAGCCGAAGCTCTATAGACGTCAGCGAGGAGCGGCCCATTCCGGATTGGACTGGTTAAGCCCGCGCTAGTATTAAGGGGGCTAGGTCTGCTTCCGGGCATCCTCGCAACATGCAGGAGCGCGTAGGGAGAAGGCCCAAGACCCCTGTGCGCATAGGTTAGTCTGGCGTGCTGACCTCTCTTTAGAGCCTAGGTCGGGTTGCGGCGTATCGTTTGGCCGAGGCCGGGCATGACCCAGTAAAGTGTGTTCGGCCGGAGTTAATCGAGCGTGGTGGGTAAGTTGGTACACCCCTGCAGGGAAGAAAACATCTATGCATAGCCGGATCCTCGGTAACGGACGCTCGGAGTTGTATCCCGATTGATACAACTGGAACTTAATGTTGAGAAATGGATACTGGGGCTTTGGGATCACTTTCTCGCAGGGTGTCGAGAAAGGATCTCTGGCCGAGGTTGATACTTAATACTGCTACTACTTTATACTGTACTAATCTACACTCTTCTAATGTTGCAAGACCGCTGAAGATGCTAGTCTTCGATAGGACTAGGCCTTCTCTCTATTCTGGCATTTCTGCAGCCCAGTCCACATAAACAGCCTTTCTTTGATAATGTTGCATATGTAGTGTAGATCCTTGCTTGCTGAGTACTTCGGATGAGTACTCACGGTTGCTTTGCTTCCTCTTTTTCCCCATATCCGTTTGATGCAACCAGATGACGGAGCCCCGGAGCCAGCTGCCCCCGCCGACGACTACTACTACCACCCCGAGGGTGGTTACTATTACGAGCTTGCCGACAACCAGGAGCAGGATCGGCGGGTCCTAGGCAGGAGGCATGCGCCTTTTCGATCGTAGTGTTTTCTTTTGCCCCGCCTTCTTAAAGGCTTATTTGTTTTAATCTTTTATATATGTACTCCGATATCTGATGCTTCCGCTGACGCTTGTATGCGAGCTTATGTATTCGAGCCCTCGAGGCCCCTGGCTTGTAATATAAAGCTTGTATGACTTTATTTATGTTTTAGAGTTGTGTTGTGATTCCTTCAAGTGAGTCCTTAGGCTTGATCGTGTGCATTTGCGTGTATGGTTAGTGCACGATTGAACCGGGGGCGTCACAGGTTGGTATTAGAGCCGACTGCCTGTAGGAACCCCCCCCCCCTTTCCAACTCCTTGGCCGAAGTTGAATCTAGTCGTCCAAAACTATTTTACTAACTTGGCTGTGTTGCTTACGGGCACACGTCGCCAACTGGGTGGTATTAGGATCTTTTATTCATCGTCTATACTCTGGGACTCTGATCTCTCTTCTATTCGGGTTAAATGAATTTTACTAACGCCGACACTTAGGATCTCGTAAATCTTGTCTACCCGGAGAGCTGGATATCTGTGCTTATTCCTTACCATTGATCTGATTAGTCTGATAATCATTTTCCTTTCCATTGGTTTGTTTAACCTTTCTCTCTGAGTTGTATTATACTTCTCATTGTCATCTGACTTTACCTCCGGATTCTCGCAAAGACTTTGTGATTTATTGCGATGTAACACCCAAAAAATTCAACCATGATTTTATTAAGTAAAATATGGCCAGAAATAAAATTTTAAAATTTTATTAAGTCATTTATTATTTTTAGAGTATTTTCTATTTCTGTTTTCCAAAATTCTTCCCTCCATATAGAAATTTTTGGAAATAATATTATGGGCTCTGGTAGTTTTCTTTCAATCATTTCGTTTATATTATGATAACAGTAGGAATTATTTTCATAATAAAATTTGCCTCTAAATAATTCTTTTAATAGCTTTTTCAATACTTTAAATGCCTCTGTTGCACTACAACCATTTCAAATAATTCTTTCAAAATTCCACAAAAATTATGAGGGGTCATGTGATGCCAATAAATCACTTTTATGCAAAAATCCAACTTGGTCTTTTGTAAATTTTGAGCAAAACAATCTCTTTTCATTTCTGTCCCATTTCTGAGTTATAACTACAACCCTAATTTTCCTTCCTCCAAAAATCCTGAAATTTTTCCCACTTATAGCCCTTCCAACCAAACCCTTAAGTCCAAAATTTTAGCTCCATTGGAATCTTTTTAGTTCATCAAATATTCCTCTAAAGTTTCTGTCCAGAACTGAAATTCTTCAAAACTCGCACTAGCAAGTTTTTCTTTTTGACAAACCAACACCACCACCATCTCTATCAACCAGGGAGACATCATCCTATCAAATAGCACATCCAACAAAGCCTTGTAGATGGTCCTAGCATTCTGTCGAACACCTCACGTGCATGACAGATTCTTGCAACCCTTTTCAACTTGCATTGAGAACTTGAGCCTCTGACCAACCAGCATGTCCATCAACTCTAGCATGTCCAGAATCATCAACCTGTCAAATTTCACTAGCAGAAGAATCCCCTAGGTCACCTTGGCAATACGTCGAGCACCTCTGGTGCGTGTCCGGAGCGTGGCCAGAACACGCGTATGACCGCGCCGATGTCGAGCTCCTGCCGTGTCCCCACTGCTTCCCTCGCTCGACCTAACCCTCTCCTGGATCACCACGACCACCCTGGCACCCTGCCGACACCCACCCTCGTCGCCTGGCGCCGGCCAGCCACCGACCCGAGCCGCCGCCGCCGTCATTTGCTCGGGCACGGCACCGCCCGAGCCGTCCGACCTCGCCAACGCACCACCTCCTTAAATGATGACCACCGCCCCTCACCGACCTCCACCGCCCTCAACCACCTCGCCACCGTCCGCGGTTTGCCATTAATGGCCGCCGCCACCGTGGCTTTCTCGGGAAGCCTCGGAACCGCCTTACCCCGCCTATATAAACCCCTCCCGAGCTCATCTACACTCACCCCATCCCGCCTCAACCCCTCAGTATCCCCCGACCGGAGTAGCTCGAGCTATGGTGCTCATCCCCATCACCTCCAGCCGCCATCGCCGTGGCCGAGCTACAGCCAAATCCCACGCCACCAGAGCCTCTCTTCCTCTGTTTCCCTCTTCAGCAGCCTTCCCTCGCCACCACGAACCCAACCCTCCTCTCAATTGCTCTCGGGAGCCACCATAGACGAGAACTCCATCCTGCCCGATGCCGCCGTCCGCCGGGCTCCTCGCCGCACTCCACTTCGGCCATCCCCGGCGCTGGCCAGACCACCCACGGGCGCGGGATGGAGTGGCAGATCCGTCCCGGCCATCGCCTGAGGCCACCGAGCCCTCCCTCAACGGCGGCGAGCAACGCCGGCGCTCCTCTGTTCTGCCGCGAGGAAGAAGGGCGGGAGGACCGGTCAAACATGACAAGTGGGTCCCACTGTCAGTGACCCCAGGCAGTGCCGATCGTCCGTAAGTGGAGACGGGCTCTCCTCGGAGCCGTTTCCGCGCGAGGGAAACGTATTCCAGGAAATACGCCTTTGACGTCGGCCGTCCCCTCGCGTAGCTGATCGGCTGGGCTCGGCCCAGTAGCACCAGGCGGCTAAATAGCGCACAGGGCGCTGCTCTGCTTCTTTCCCTTTTCTTTTATTCAGCAGTTTCAATTAATTCCACATACACCATTTCTAATCCAAATCGGGTGATTCAAATTTCTGAATACTTCTAAAATCATTCTCCATTTAACTAGCTTCAGTAAACATTTTTCCTAAAGCTCTGTATCCACTGGATCTAATAGATAGTCCATCTCCTTATTCTTTTCAACGTAGAAATTCAGTAATTCACATTAACTCCAAATAAATTGATTCTTTCTCTGTTACTTTTCATTTTTCATCTAGCTTATTTTAGTATTTATTTCAAAAATATTTGAAACAATTTTTAGTACTATTTTTGAATTATGTGGTAATTGCTATACTCTTTAAAATAGGAAAAAAATGGAGGAAAGAAACTTTTCAAGCTTTTGGAATGCAACCAACACCCCTGCATGCCCAAGGCAAGCATCTTGAACACTTGATATGGTGAATGCATGGTTGGTTATTTGCATGAATAGTGGTGTTATGAATAATTTGAATTCAAATAAAATTTGGCATATAGCTATTTTGGCATGCATGATCCATGACCATTTTGCTGACATCTTTGTAGTATGAGTAAGCATGGCTATTTTATTTGTCACATATGCCTGTGCCGGTCCGGACTAATCTGCAGGAAGAATCAGTCACGAGTAAAGTGACCGTGAGACTGAATTCTCGTGGTGACGAGAATGATCAGTAAGGGCATGTCGGTACATGTCAGGTGGTGACCCTGTTGGGTACTACCGAGGAATCATATTGTGCTAACCACTGCAGGAAAAATTAAACCTCCTAAGTCGACCGTAGATCGAGTCTTGTTCCGGTAACCCCCATACTTGATTCGTGCTGCCACTTGTCCCTGCCACAGGTGGGGTATGGTTTAGTAAGTTGTTAACCCCTTTTCGTGCACACACCACATAGAGGGCTACGATGAGGGTTTCCATGTTGGTGGACTAAATCTTGTCATCGGGTCAGGGGGCATTGGTGTTTCCAGTTGTGACTGAGAGGGGGCACCCCTTGTAATCCGCGCATATTAATAGTGATCCCATGCAGGACGTTGGTCTCTTCGTCTTAGAGTTTTTCTTGAACGATGCTTTGGGTGATTCCTGGCATCCGAAAAGTTAATCTGGTGTGTGCTGGTCAGGTGTGTTTACAACCCAAAGACAGTAATGGGAATTAGTCAGTGTCACGGTACTGGCTAAAGAAATCCTTTACTTGTGGGTAAAGAGTACACCCTCTGCAGAGTTTAAACCTATTCGAATAGCCGTGTCCGCGGTTAAGGGCTACAGTCTGGGTTGGTCAAGTGTCGGTCTTAGTGTCAGTCTCCGGAGGAAATAATTAAATTGAGCCTGAATTATTTTGCAGGATAATTTTTGACACCCTGATGCTACCATGAATATTTTATGCATGTTAAATATTATTATGGTTATGCATATTATTGAGGACTAACCCGTTTCTCTTATTTTTTGAATTTCCTGAGTGTCTCAGGGGCTGGCTAGACTACCCCGGGCACTCAGCTTTATTTTCAAGACCTCTCGTGGCGTCTCTCGAGTTACCAGGCAGTTATCCCGCCACTACTCTTGTGGACACCCGATTGGCATTTCTCTTCAAGTCCGACCGTGGCGTCACTTGACACCCGATTGGCTTTTCTCTTCAAGACCTCTCGTGGCGTCTCTCGAGTTTACAGGCGGTCCCGCCACTACTCTTGTGGACACCCGATTGGCATTTCTTTTATTTTGCTGAATGTCACTTGGGCTGGCTAGACTACCCGTGGCATTCATTTGCTTTAATTCTAATAAGTTGATCATGACTAACATGCTATGTTCACGTTCATATCATTTTATTGTCATGATTTAAATTTCAGTCAGCATGAGCATATGCATATAGTTTGGCTCATCATGATCATATATTTTTATCTGCTGCATTCGGTATATCTTTTGTTCATGATGTTTGCGAGTACATTCAAACGTACTCACAGGCTGGTCCCTCGCTATTTACTTGGCCAGGTCAGAAGTTCTACGTGGAGTACCATAGCGATGACCGTGCGGAGCCTAGGGTAGCAGCCACGTGGATAGGAATTATCCGGGTCAGCTGTTCCTGTGGGAATGGAGCCCCATCGACATTGGAGAACCACGAGTCAATTCCGTCACCCACCACCAGATATCAGTATTGTATCATTGGACCTTTATGGTCTTGTATTCAATTCTTGTAATAGCTTGGTAATCTGTAACAAGGACGTGTCCACCGGTAACAGTAATCCTGGGCTGGTGATGACACGAGGGGTTAATTTCTGGGATATGTTGTGTCCCCGAAATCCCGCCCCGACATGCGATGCCTCTCGTCAAGGATTAAGCTGTGTCCTAATGCAAGAACGAAGAGTAATTGCGTATGCTTCACGGCAATTGCGTCCACATGTAGAAAATTATCCAGTGCATGATCTTGAACTTGCTGCAGTGATCTATGCATTGTAGCTGTGGTGGAATTACCTTCTGGGTAACCGGTGTGAGATATATACTGATCATCAAAGTCTGAAGTATTTGTTTACTCAGCCGGATCTTAATCTCCGCCAGCAGCGATGGTTGGAAACAATTACGGACTATGACTGTGGTATTTCATATACCCCTGGCAAGGCTAATGTCATTGTTGATGCCTTAAGCCGCAAGTCCGATTGCGACAACCTCATGGTTAGGCGAGCTCAACCTCATCTTTATGAAGAATTGCGTAAGCTGAATCTGCGTATTGTTCCACAGGGTTCTCTTAGTAACCTTGTGATACAGCCAGATCTTGAGAAAGCTGTTAAGAGTGCTCAAGCTAAAGATGCTAAAGTTGATCTGCTGAAGAAAGATCTTCACCTGGAGAAATACAGGGATTTCTCGCTGTCTGAAGATGGAACCCTGTATTTCAGAGGCTGCATTGTGGTACCTCGCTTCGAGCTTATGACTCACAAGGTCATGAAGGAGGCACATGATACACCGCTGTCTATCCATCCGGGTAGTACCAAGATGTATCGTGATCTCCGTCAAAGGTACTGGTGGTCTAAAATGAAGCATGATATTGCTCGATACATTGCTGAATGTGACGTTTGCCGTCGCATTAAAGCAGAACATCAGAAGCCTACTGGAATTCTGCAACTGTTACCTATTCCTTTATGGAAATGGGATAAAGTGCAAATGGATTTCATTACTGGCCTTCCCAAGTCACAGAAGGGTCACGATGCTATTCTTGTCGTCGTCGACCAACTCTCTAAGGTTGCACACTTTCTGCCTGTCCAGGAGACTATCACTGCTAGTCAGTTAGAAGAGTTGTATATCTCCAAAATTGTTTCACTCCACGGCATTCCGAAGGAGATTAGTTCGGACTGTGGCGGTCTTTTCACCTCAAAGTTCTGGGAAAGTTTCCAAGAGGCTATGGGAACTCATATTACCTGGAGTTCGGCTTATCACCCCCAATCCCAGGGCCAAGTCGAGCAAGTCAATCAAGTGCTTGAAGACATGCTGCGAGCTTGTGTTATTTCTTTCGGTAAGAAGTGGGAAGAATCTCTTCCGTATGCCGAATTCTCTTATAACAACAGCTATCAAGCCAGCTTGAAAATGGCCCCCTTCGAAGTACTTTATGGACGTAAGTGTCGAACCCCTCTGAATTGGTCAGAAACTGGGGAGCGACCGCTCGTGGGACCGGATATTATCCAACATGCTGAAGAGCAAGTCTGTATAGTCCGTGAAAATCTTAAGGCGGCTCAGGACCGCCAGAAGAGCAATTGTGATCGCAAGCGATGGGGCTTGACCTATCAACCTGGTGATCAAGCTTATCTTCGTGTCACTCCTATGAAGGGCACTCACCGCTTCGGAATTAAGGACAAGTTAGCTCCACGCTATATTGGTCCTTTTCGCATTCTTGCAAGACGTGGTCAGGTGGCATATAAACTAGAGTTGCCACCGCAATTCTCTCATATCCACGACGTCTTCCATGTGTCGCAACTTCGTCGTTGCTTCAAGGAATCTCCGCACTACGCAGTGGATCACGAGATGCTCGAATTGCAAGATGATCTTTCTAAGCAGCATCCAATCCGCATCCTTGATGAATCAGAACATCAAACCCGTCAGAAGACGACCAAGTTCCTGAAAGTGCAGTGGTCAAATCATACAGAAGATGAAGCCACTTGGGAACGCGAGGATCATCTTCGAATGGAATACCCTGACCTCTTCCCTTCTACCTCCTGAATTCTCGGGACGAGAATTTCTTTTAGAGGAGGAGAACTGTAACACCCCTATTGTAACAAGCACTGTGATCATCTATTAATTATGCCAAGTCATCTTCATTTGCTTGCTTGATCATAGTGGTTAAACAACTCCATTCAAAATTCCTCTTTGAAAACAATTCAAATTTAAAGTGCAAAATAAAGTTGCTCAAAGTTTGCTGGAAAAATGTTCACCTTCTAGTAAATATTCCAAAACCATTTGCTATTAAGGAATACAACATCATCATCAATTCAGAATGGGCCTAAGCATTTAAAACAGAGCCAAAACCGCACTGTTAATGCCATTTCCATTTTTGAAAAAATCCAAAAAGAATTCCAAAATTGCTCAAACTTTTTGTGGCAGTCCAGAATATTCCATTGTATTTATGTCACCAAGTTTCACATTTGTACAAAAATATTTGACAGCTCATTTAATTCAAAACACTCTCTGGAAAAAGCAAAACAGAAAAATAAAAGAGAAAAATAAAAAGGCCACTGTGCACTGGGCCTAAGTGCACAGTGCCTGAGGCTGGCCCATCTCTCTCTCCTCCCGCTCTCTCTCCAGTCCGTGTCGCCACGCCCGTGGCCGCGCCGGCGAGCGCCGGTGGAATGACGACAGCGCGACGCCACCAACGCCCACCGACATGAGGGGATAAGGCCACGGCCTCGTCCACTCCCCCTGGCCTCCTCCTCCATTTCCCCCTCTCTCCCTTGCTCGCTCGCCTCTCCTTTCCTCTCTTTCACCATGACCGAACGGCGCCGTCGCCACCTCTCTGCTCCGCCACAGCCGCCGGCGGCCCCGAGGGCGCCGACCTTGTCTGCAAGCTCCGCCGAGGTCGGCTCCTTTACCTGGAGGCCTCAAGTGGAGCCGGAGCGACCTGCAGCGCCGAACCCCCTTTCAACCGCATCTCCGACCGCCGTCGTTCGTCTTCAACTCCGGCGATTCGCTGCTGCTCCTAATCTGTCGAGGGTTTTTCATAACCGCGCGGTGAGCCCTCCTCTCCCCTCTGCCTCTCTCCCGAGCCGCTCTGCTTCGTTCTAGCTAGCTCACCGCTGCACCGAGCTCTATCCACCGCAGCACCTCACCGTCCGGCCACTTCCGGACATCTCCACGGCCTTGCGCCATCTCCACTCGGCGCAACACTTCGTGCTGGCTCGAACGCAACCGAAATCATGTGCTAGTTCACGCCGTAGTCACGTGCCCGAGCTCACCCGAAGATCACCGCCGCTACGGCTCGCCGCCGGCGACTTTTTCGGCCTCTCCAGCTGCGGCCGATGCCACCATTCGACGCGGCGCTCGTCGCTCGTTCAAACGCGCCCAACGGCGCTCGTTTTGGCTCTCTGTGGAGCGATTCCGACGCTTTCCGGCGAGTTCGCCGCCGTGGGAGGCTCGCCGAAGCAGCTCCGGCGGCCCCGCTGACCTGTCACTGCGTGGGGCCCGCCCAGTGTCGCTGACTGTGGGCCCCAGCGCCTTTGTTGACCCTGTTGACCACGGTCAACGCGGGTACTGTTCACCCCTCTGACACTGACATGTGGGCCCCTGCACTTAATTAGGATAATAACATTTTTAAATTAATCTACTAATTAGGTTAGTCACTGACTAATGGGGCCCACACCCCTAATTAGTTATGTTGGTCAAATTAACCCACTTTTAGTCACATAGAGGCTAACAGGTGGGTCCCACCTGTCAGTTTGACTGGTCAGCTGGTCAGCCGACTGCTGACGCAAGCATGACATCGCCCTGACATCATATTCCTTTTCTGGTATTTCTGTTAATTTAAATAATTTCAGAATATTCCTATATCTTTAGAAATCAGTAGAAATTAAACCATAGCTCGGATCGAAAAACTTTCTACATGAAAGTTGATCAGAACGATGAGATGAATCCGACCGTGACATCTGTTTCCTTGCCGAGACCCTCTACGGAGGTGAACCCACAACTTTTAGCCGGTTTTAGGTAGATGAATAGTGCATATACATGGGTTAATAATTCCAACTTAAATCCTAAAATAACTAAATGATTTAGACATACTTTTAGGCAACCCTGCACTGCACGTTAGCACAACATGCTCTGTGTTGTTTATGTTTGTTGTGTATTTACCTGTTTCCTCCCCTCTTCTCTCTCGGTAGACCCCGACACCGACATAGTCCCCGAGGCCGACACAACTCCAGAGACCAACGACACCGTTGACGACCTTGCCTTTGCCGCCGAGCAACCAGGCAAGCACCCCCCCTTTGAACATGCCTATATCGCCTATTCTTTCTCCCTCCTGCTTGCATTAGAATTTGCTACTGCTTTGAGTTATCCTATTCTGATGCATAGCCTGTTTTATTGTAACCTGCTATTGATACCTTACCTGCTTATCCTAAACTGCTTAGTATAGGCTGGATAGAGACCCCAGTGACCCCACTTGTCCCAGTTGCCCCGCTTGATCTTCAGAAGACTCGATGACCAGGCCCCAGCACCGCACATCACCCCCTTAGTTGTACGACACTGCAGCGTTACTATCGAGTGCCGAGGGTGATACCTCGCATAGCACTTCTGATGTTAACTCTATAGAGTAGCTACTCGGTCATGGTCGTCGATGGTGATTCCTCCTTCACCACTTCCGATAACGATATTGTCGTGCAACACCTCAAGTGTGAACCCATCGAGGGTGATTCCTCCGAGTTCACCTTGATGGATACATCGAGTAGGAATCCAACGAGGGTGATACCTCGGATTCCCTAATGTATGGACACACGGACACTTGGACTTTACAACTATTACTTGGAAAGGTGGGTCGACCCTGACGGGTACCCGTGAGTGTTGTGGAGACGGGTTGACCCGGAGGGTGCCCGAGATATAATTACGAGGCGTGGCCGGGCATTCTTAGCCCTTGCTGCAAGTCCTCGAGACGGGGCGACGGGGTCACATCGATCGTGAGTCTCTGCTCGTTACCGCAAACCCCCAATACACTAACAATTTGGATATTTGATCCGAGTGGGCCTCTGGCCCGATAGCACTAACCATCACGTGGGAATAGTTATGGGCACTCTGCGTCGTATGCATCAGCCGAAGCTCTATAGACGTCAGCGAGGAGCGGCCCATTCCGGATTGGACTGGTTAAGCCCGCGCTTGTATTAAGGGGGCTAGGTCTGCTTCCGGGCGTCCTCGCAACGTGCAGGAGCGTGCAGGGCGAAAGCCCAAGACCCCTGTGCGCATAGGTTAGTCCGGCGTGCTGACCTCTCTTTAGAGCCTAGGTCGGGTTGCGGCGTATCGTTTGGCCGAGGCCGGGCATGACCCAGTAAAGTGTGTTCGGCCGGAGTTAATCGAGCGTGTTGGGTAAGTTGGTGCACCCCTGCAGGGAAGAAAACATCTATGCATAGCCGGATCCTTGGTAACGGACGCTCGGAGTTGTATCCCGATCGATACAACTAGAACTTAATGTTGAGAAATGGATACTGGGGCTTTGGGATTGCTTTCTCGCAGGGTGTCGAGAAAGGATCTCTGGCCGAGGTTGATACTTAATACTGCTACTACTTTATACTGTACTAATCTACACTCTTCTAATGCTGCAAGACCGCTGAAGATGCTAGTCTTCGATAGGACTAGGCCTTCTCTCTATTCTGGCATTTCTACAGCCCAGTCCACATAAACAGCCTTTCTTTGATAATGTTGCATATGTAGTGTAGATCCTTGCTTGCTGAGTACTTCGGATGAGTACTCTCGGTTGCTTTGCTTCCTCTTTTTCCCCATATCCGTTTGATGCAACCAGATGACGGAGCCCCGGAGCCAGCTGCCCCCGCCGACGACTATTACTACCACCCCGAGGGTGGTTACTACTACGAGCTTGCCAACGACCAGGAGTAGGATCGGAGGGTCCCAGGCAGGAGGCCTGCGCCTTTTCGATCATAGTGTTTTCTTTTGCCCCGCCTTCTTAAAGGCTTATCTGTTTTAATCTTTTATATCTGTACTCAGATATCTGATGCTTCCGCTGACGCTTGTATGCGAGCTTATGTATTCGAGCCCTCGAGGCCCCTGGCTTGTAATATAAAGCTTGTATGACTTTATTTATGTTTTAGAGTTGTGTTGTGATTCCTTAAAGTGAGTCCTTAGGCTTGATCATGTGTATTTGCGTGTATGGTTAGTGCACGATTGAATCGGGGGCGTCACAGGTTGGTATCAGAGCCGACTGCCTGTAGGAACCCCCCTTTCCAACTCCTTGGCCGAAGTTGAGTCTAGTCGTCCAAAACTATTTTACTAACTTGGCTGTGTTGCTTACGGGCACACGTCGCCAACTGGGTGGTATTAGGATCTTTTATTCATCGTCTATACTCTGAGACTCTGATCTCTCTTCTATTCGGGTTAAATGAATTTTACTAACGCCGACACTTAGGATCTCGTAAATCTTGTCTACCCGGAGAGCTGGATATCTGTGCTTATTCCTTACCACTGATCTGATTAGTCTGATAATCATTTCCCTTTCCATTGGTTTGTTTAACCTTTCTCTCTGAGTTGTATTATACTTCTCATTGTCATCTGACTTTACCTCCGGATTCTCGCAAAGACTTTGTGATTTATTGCGACGGCTCTCATCAAGGATTAGGCTGTGTCCTAATGCAAGAACGAAGAGTAATTGCGTATGCTTCACGGCAATTGCGTCCACATGTAGAAAATTATCCAGTGCATGATCTTGAACTTGCTGCAGTGATCTATGCATTGAAGCTGTGGCTGCATTACCTTCTGGGTAACCGGTGTGAGATATATACTGATCATCAAAGTCTGAAGTATTTGTTTACTCAGCCGGATCTTAATCTCCGCCAACAGCGATGGTTGGAAACAATTACGGACTATGACTGTGGTATTTCTTATACCCCTAGCAAGGCTAATGTCATTGCTGATGCCTTAAGCCGCAAGTCTGATTGCAACAACCTCATGGTTAGGCGAGCTCAACCTCGTCTTTATGAAGAATTGCACAAGCTGAATCCGCGTATTGTTCCATAGGGTTCTCTTAGTAACCTTGTGATACAGCCAGATCTTGAGAAAGCTGTTAAGAGTGCTCAAGCTAAAGATGCTGAAGTTGATCTGATGAAGAAAGATCTTCACCTGGAGAAGTACAGGGATTTCTCGCTGTCTGAAGATGGAACCCTGTATTTCAGAGGCCGCATTGTGGTACCTCGCTTCGAGCTTATGACTCACAAGGTCATGAAGGAGGCACATGATACACCGCTGTCTATCCATCCGGGTAGTACCAAGATGTATCGTGATCTCCGTCAAAGGTACTGGTGGTCTAAAATGAAGCAGGATATTGCTTGATACGTTGCTGAATGTGACATTTGCCGTCGCGTTAAAGCAGAACATTAGAAGCCTACTGGAATTCTGCAACCGTTACCTATTCCTTTATGGAAATGGGATAAAGTGCAAATGGATTTCATTACTGGCCTTCCCAAGTCACAGAAGGGTCATGATGCTATTCTTGTCGTCGTCGACCAACTCTCTAAGGTTGCACACTTTCTGCCTGTCCAGGAGACTATCACTGCTAGTCAGTTAGCAGAGTTGTATATCTCCAGAATTGTTTCACTCCACAGCATTCCGAAGGAGATTAGTTTGGACCGTGGCGGTCTTTTCACCTCAAAGTTCTGGGAAAGTTTTCAAGAGGCTATGGGAACTCATATTACCTGGAGTTCGGCTTATCACCCCCAATCCCAGGGCCAAGTCGAGCAAGTCAATCAAGTGCTTGACGACATGCTGCGATCTTGTGTTATTTCTTTCAGTAAGAAGTGGGAAGAATCTCTTCCTTATGCCGAATTTGCTTATAGCAACAGCGATCAAGCCAGCTTGAAAACGGCCCCCTTCGAAGTACTTTATGGACGTAAGTGTCGAACCCCTCTGAATTGGTCAGAAACTGGGGAGCGACCGCTCGTGGGACCGGATATTATCCAACACGCCGAAGAGCATGTTCGTATAGTCTGTGAAAATCTTAAGGCGGTTCAGGACCGCCAGAAGAGCAATTATGATCGCAAGCGATGGGGCTTGACCTATCAACCTGGTGATCAAGCTTATCTTCGTGTCACTCCTATGAAGTGCACCCACCGCTTCAGAATTAAGGGCAAGTTAGCTCCACGCTACATTGGTCCTTTTCGCATTGTTGCAAGACATGGTCAGGTGGCATATAAACTAGAGTTGCCACCGCAATTCTCTCATATCCACGACGTCTTCCATGTGTCGCAACTTCGTCGTTGCTTCAAGGAATCTCCGCACCGCGCAGTGGATCACGAGATGCTCAAATTGCAAGATGATCTTTCTTATAAGGAGCATCCGATCCGCATCCTCGATGAATCAGAACGTCGAACCCGTCAGAAGACGACCAAGTTCCTGAAAGTGTAGTGGTCAAATCATACAGAAGATGAAGCCACTTGGGAACGCGAGGATCATCTTCGAACGGAATACCCCGACCTCTTCCCTTCTACCTCCTGAATTCTCGGGACGAGAATTTCTTTTAGAGGAGGAGAATTGTAACACCCCTGTTCTAACAAGCACTATGATCATCTATTAATTATGCCAAGTCATCTTCATTTGCTTGCTTGATCATAGTGGTTAAACAACTCCATTCAAAATTCCTCTTTGAAAACAATTCAAATTTAAAGCGCAAAATAAAGTTGCTCAAAGTTTGCTGAAAAAATGTTCACCTTCTAGCAAATATTCCAAAACCATTTTCTATTAAGGAATACAACATCATCATCAATTCAGAATGGGCCTAAGCATTTAAGACAGAGCCAAAACCGCACTGTTAATGCCATTTCCATTTTTGAAAAAATCCAAAAGAATTCCAAAATTGCTCAAACTTTTTGTGGCAGTCCAGAATATTCCATTGTATTTATGTGACCAAGTTTCACATTTGTACAAAAATATTTGACAGCTCATTTAATTCAAAACCCTCTCTGGAAAAAGCAAAATAAAAAAATAAAAGAGAAAAAGAAAAGGCCACTGTGCACTGGGCCTAAGTGCACAATGCCTGAGGCCGGCCCATCTCTCTCTCCTCCCGCTCTCTCTCCAGTGCGTGTCGCCACGCCCGTCGCCGCGCCGGCGAGCGCCGGTGGAACGACGACAGCGCGACGCCACCGACGCCCACCGACGCGAGGGGATAAGGCCACGGCCTTGTCCACTCCCCCTGGCCTCCTCCTCCATTTCCCCCTCTCTCCCTTGCGCGCTCACCTCTCCTTTCCTCTCTTTCACCATGACCGAACGCCGCCGTCGCCGCCTCTCTGCTCCGCCACGGCCACCGGCAGCCCCGAGGGCGCCGACCTTGTCTGCAAGCTCCGCCGAGGTCGGCTCCTTCACCTGGAGGCCTCAAGTGGAGCCGGAGCGACCTGCAGCGCCAAACCCCCTTTCAACCGCATCTCCGATCGCCGTCGTTCATCGTCAACTCTGGCGACTCGCTGCTGCTCCTAATCTGTCGAGGGTTTTTCATAACCGCGCGGTGAGCCCTCCTCTCCCCTCTGCCTCTCTCCCGAGCCGCTTTCCTCCGTTCTAGCTAGCTCACCGCTGCACCGAGCTCTGTCCACCACGGCACCTCACCGTCCGGCCACTTCCGGACATCTCCACGGCCTCGCGCCATCTCCACTCGGCGCAACACTTCGCGCTGGTTCGAACACAACCGAAATCATGCGCTAGTTCACACCATAGTCACGTGCCAGAGCTCACCCGAAGATCACCGCCGCTACGGCTCACCGCCGGCGTCTTTTCCGGTCTCTCCAGCTGCGGCCGATGCCACCATTCGACGCGGCGCTCGACACTCGTTCAAACGCGCCCAACGGCGCTCGTTTTGGCTCTCTGTGGAGCGATTCCGACGCTTTTCGGCGAGTTCACCGCCACGGGAGGCTAGCCGGAGCAGCTCCGGCGGCCCCGCTGACCTGTCACCGCGTGGGGCCCGCCCAGTGTCGCTGACTGTGGGCCCCAGCGCCTTCGTTGACCCCGTTGGCCACGGTCAACACAGGTACTATTCACCCCTCTGACGCTGACATGTGGGCCCCTCACTTAATTAGGCTAATAATGTTTTTAAATTAATCTGCTAATTAGTTTAGTCACTAACTAATGGGGCCCACACCCCTAATTAGTTCTGTTAGTCAAATTAACCCACTGTTAGTCACACAGAGGCTGACAGGTGGGTCCCACCTGTCAGTTTGACTGGTCAGCTGGTCAGCCGACTGCTGATGCAAGCATGACATCGCCCTGATGCCATATTCCTTTTCTGGTATTTCTGTTAATTTAAATAATTTCAGAATATTCCTAAATCTTTAGAAATCAGTAGAAATTAAACCGTAGCTCGGATCGAAAAACTTTCCACAAGAAAGTTGATCAGAACGATGAGATGAATCCGACCGTGCCATCTGTTTCCTTGCCGGGACCCTCTACGGAGGTGAGCCCGCAACTTTTAACCAGTTTTCGGTAGATGAATAGTGCATATACACCGGTTAATAATTCCAACTTAAATCCTAAAATAACTAAATGATTTAGACATGTTTTTAGGCAACCCTGCACTGCATGTTAACACAACATGCTCTGTGTTGCTTATGTTTGCTGTGTATTTATCTGTTTCCTCCCCCTCTTCTCTCTCGGTAGACCCCGACACCGATGTAGTCCCCGAGGCCGACGCAGCTCCGGAGACCGACGACACCGTTGACGACCTTGCCTTTGCCGCCGAGCAACCAGGCAAGCACCCCCCCTTTGAACATGCCTATATCGCCTATTCTTTCTCCCTCCTGCTTGCATTAGAATTTGCTACTGCTTTGAGTTATCCTATTCTGATGCATAGCCTGTTTATTGTAATCTGCTATTGATACCTTACCTGCTTATCCTAAACTGCTTAGTATAGGCTGGATAGAGACCCCAGTGACCCCACTTGTCCCAATTGCCCTGCTAGATCTTCGGAAGACTCGACGACCAGGCCCCAGCACCGCACATCACCCCCTTAGTTGTACGACACTGCAGCATTACTATCGAGTGCCGAGGGTGAGACCTCGCATAGCACTTCTGATGTTAACTCTGTAGAGTAGCTATTCGGTCATGGTCATCGAGGGTGATTCCTCCTTCACCATTTCCGATAATGACGTTGTCGTGCAACACCTCAAGTGTGAACCCATCGAGGGTGATTCATCCGAGTTCACCTTGACGGATACATCAAGTAGGAATCCAATGAGGGTGATACCTCGGATTCCCTGATGTATGGACACACGGACACTTGGACTTTACAACTGTTACTTGGAATGGCGGGTCGACCCTGAGGGGTACCCGCGAGTGTTGTGGAGACGGGTTGACCCGAAGGGTGCCCGAGATATAATTACGAGGAGTGGCCGGGCATTCTTAGCCCTTGCCGCAAGTCCTCGAGACGGGGCGACGGGGTCACATCTATCGTGAGTCTCTGCTCGTTACCGCAAACCCCCAATACACTAACGATTTGGATATTTGATCCGAGTGGGCCTCTGGCCCGATAGCACTAACCATCACGTGGGAACAGTTATGGGCACTTTGCGTCGTATGCATCAAACGAAGCTCTATAGACGTCAGCGAGGAGCGGCCCATTCCGGATTGGACTGGTTAAGCCCGCGCTTGTATTAAGGGGGCTAGGTCTGCTTCCGGGCGTCATCGCAATGTGCAGGAGCGCGCAGGGCGAAGGCCCAAGACCCCTGTGCGCATAGGTTAGTCCGGCGTGCTGACCTCTCTTTAGAGCCTAGGTCGGGTTGCGGCGTATCGTTTGGCCGAGGCCGGGCATGACCCAGTAAAGTGTGTCCGGCCAGAGTTAATCGAGCGTGGTGGGTAAGTTGGTGCACCCCTGCAGGGAAGAAAACATTTATGCATAGTCGGATCCTCGGTAACGGACGCTCGGAGTTGTATCCCGATCGATACAACTAGAACTTAATGTTGAGAAATGGATACTAGGGCTCTGGGATCGCTTTGTCGCATGGTGTCGAGAAAGGATCTCTGGCCGAGGTTGATACTTAATACTGCTACTACTTTATACTATACTAATCTACACTCTTCTAATGCTGCAAGACCGCTGAAGATGCTAGTCTTCGATAGGACTAGGCCTTCTCTCTATTCTGGCATTTCTGCAGCCCAGTCCACATAAACAGTCTTTCTTTGATAATGTTGCATATGTAGTGTAGATCCTTGCTTGCTGAGTACTTCGGATGAGTACTCATGGTTGCTTTGCTTCCTCTTTTTCCCCATATCCGTTTGATGCAACCAGATGACGGAGCCCCGGAGCCAGCTGCCCCCGCCGACGACTACTACTACCACCCCGAGGGTGGTTACTATTATGAGCTTGCCGACGACCAGGAGTAGGATCGGAGGGTCCCAGGCAGGAGGCCTGTGCCATTTCGATCGTAGTGTTTTCTTTTGCCCTGCCTTCTTAAAGGCTTATCTGTTTTAATCTTTTATATCTGTACTCAGATATCTAATGCTTCCGCTGACGCTTGTATGCGAGCTTATGTATTCGAACCCTCGAGGCCCCTGGCTTGTAATATAAAGCTTGTATGACTTTATTTATGTTTTAGAGTTGTGTTGTGATTCCTTCAAGTGAGTCCTTAGGCATGATCGTGTCCATTTGCGTGTATGGTTAGTGCACGATTGAGCCGGGGGCGTCACATGAAGTACATTGAAATTTTGTAAGCAACTAAGGTCACAGGATAAGCTCACATAAAAAATAACAAGATTGTGGATTTCTTGAATGCCAACAAAGTATTTGGAATTGCAAACATATGAAGTATTAGGTATTATACAGATTAGAGATAGACACGACAACCATGTAAAATTTGCCTATTAATTAAAGAGATTCAAGATGATTCAGTACCAAGAAAGAAACCTATACATCTTAATTAGCTAACCAATGACAGTACTGAATGGACTCTGAAGTGTACGCTTCCTTTGCTAAGTATGGAAATAATCAAATATGGCAGGGAAACAATCAGAACAGCAATGGACGACTTTCGTCGATCAGCGCTCTAATAAATAACAAGTTAGCAAGAAGAAGGCTCCTCCCGCGACACTCTCGCGAGCGTCCGGGAGGCTAATCCGAGCGTTGCGGCCCCTCCCCTCCTCCTCTCCCCCTCCCTCACCGCCGCCAGGGGGCGCGAACGGGCGAAGCTGATTGTCGCCGGCGGTGGCGGGGCCCCTTTGTCTCCTCAAGCTGGGGGAACGGCGCGGGCCGGATCTCTCGTGCTGGGACGCGGTGCTGGATGCCAGGCGCGGCGGCGTAGGCCGACGACGGTGGCGTGGCGTCAGCGTGATGTACGACATGGCAATGGTGCAGGCCGGCGGGTGGTCACGTCGGGGGCTGCTTTCCTGGCAGTGCTTCAGAGCTGCCTCTGGCGTTGCGGGTCGGGCGTGACCAAGTCGCAAGCGGCCCCTCTCACCGTGGCTCTCTGGTGCAGGGGGGGGGTTAAGCGGTGGAGGTGGGCGTCCCCGTCCAGTTGGGCCCTTGCGTCTGGATGGCGATGCTCGGCACGAGAAGACCTCCCTGGTGGCCTCCCATGGGTGCGGCGGTGGCGGATTTGGCATCCCTCCTCTTCGGCATCGGGCGGCGGCCGGTGCGCTCCGGCTGGTCTAGACCTGCGGCTTCGGGGCCGAAACAGGTGGTTTCGAGGGGGAGGCTGGTAGGGGGACGGGGGCACCATTGTGTGCCCCGTTGCCAGCACAGGGGTGCCGGTTTTGGCCATGTGCTCCTTCATCTACCCCTTCCCTCGGTCGGCATCTGGTCGCGGCCCTTCTCGAGGCAGGGTGTCCGTCGGCGGTTTCGGAGACGGTTGGGGGTGTGGATCTAGTCAAAGTCGTGTTCTTTGGTGGCTCTCACAGTGGTCTGGTGGCAGGTCGGCGGTCCTGGCGGTGGGAGGCGCATTAGTCGTGGGCGGACTGTGCGTCTCGGTTGCGGGCGAGCAATCATGGCCGCTCGGGTGGCATGGCTGCGGGTGGTTGGCAGAACGGGGATGCGACGAAGGGGTTGAAGAACCGAGGTACATCACTTGCTTAGTCCATACACAGGCCGACGGTGACGGCGTCCGCGGACATCGTGTTCCTCCTTGGAGGCTCCGTCGTGGTGCTCCCTCTCCTTCCGTCTAGCTCCGGGTGAAAACTTGATCTTCGGATCAAACGATGGCGACATTATGTGGTCGTACGCTTCTTGGAGGCATCGTCTTGGAGTCCCCGGTTTGGCGTGATTCATCATTCATCTTCCCGGATGATCGCTCTTGGTGGTGGTCTCCATCGGCTCTAAGCGGTTCTTTTCTGCACATCTTGTAGGTGCTTGGTAGTCGATGAGGTTGTGTTTCGAAGCCCGGCATCCTTGTATCTCACCTTGGTTGTGTGTGGTGTGCGTTTGTATCAGTGGCTTGGATGTAAGTGATGGTTGCTTTATAATATAAAGCGGGGGAAACCCTTTTCGTCATGGAAGACCAACATAGGCAACACAGCTAGGCAGAAATTGTACTACATAATTGTTGGTAAAAGGCCTGCCAGTAGATTGCCAGGAGATGCTACTCCAAGCATATGACTTCTAGCTCTAGTATTGTAATCTCCTTTATGATCTTCTCAGTAGGCTGACATGACATGAAAGATAGATAGGTGCTTTGAACCAAGAATCCAAACATACTGTTATCCAAAAGACTGCATACAAAATTGGAAAGTAACTCATGAAGATTATGGGCCTTAACTCTAAATTTTCTGACTCTTCCGGCATCACTATATTAGGTGGGCATGGGAGTTGATGAATCCTGGGAGAACCATATTCCCACTGAGATTTAACTCATGCGTGTGGCGGCCATTGAACTCCTGTACTTCGCAGCCCACAATCAATTTTGAGCAAAACGCAGGGGACAAAAAATATATTTGCTTGCAGTTGCAGCGACACAACAAGCAGTTTTGGGAAATTGATTACCGGCACAATAGAATAAAACAGAATGAACTACACATAATTTCTAGGGTCCAGGGGCAGAAAATCGGATGGAGACCTTGAGGGAGTCGTAGGAGCCGACGCAGAGCACGCGGTCCCCGCGGATGGCCATGGCGCCAGCGAAAGAGAGGACCTTCTTGGAGAGCTCCCTGGCTTGGGCGACCTTGAAGCCAGGATGACATGCTTCATGTTGTACCAACCCAGGCGCCTCCTCCTTCTCCCCTAAAAAATCCTAGTCCCACCCCACAATAGATCACCGTAGCCCCATACTCCTTCTCCTCCATTCCGTCTTCCCGACTTTTCTGGCATCCATCTCTACACCCACGACATCTCCACATCCCGCCATACACATGGGCTACCGACCGATCTGGGCCCAGTGCCTCCCCCGCAGAGTGCGCCCTGCTCTGCTCTTGCAGATGGTCATGGATGGGGAGGAGGAGATCTCGATGAAGGTGGGAGACGAAGATGAAGACCGCCGCATCGAGGCAGGTCATGTCCATGGCAGCTGGTCGCTTGAGGGAACGCGTGGGAGAGGAACGAGCGGCAAAAGGAGAAGCACTCTGGGGTTGTATCGCTGATGAAAGGGAAAGAGATTGCTTCTACTAGAAGGGTACGTAGATATTTTCACTTGGCCGGTATTTTTCTATTGACACAGTAAAATTGCCAGATGGACACACCCAGCGAGCGCCATTCTACCGTCGCTTATTGTGTTTGATACCCACCAAGGGTTCAAGTCATGGACTTGGCACCAGTGCTCGTATTTTTATGAATTTATTTCAGACTTTTCGATGACGTTCGTTCAGTGGGAGAAGACTTGGCTACGCGATGCATGTGATGACTTCGTCCATCTAAAAATGTTGTGCCGGCTTAGTATCTCAGAGATATTTATAGGAGTAGGGTGTGCGTGCATATATTCATAGGGGTGGGTGTATATCAGGCCGGCAATCGGGATTACCCAGGCGGGTATTGGACTCCCATCCCTGTCCCCGCGACAACCTTCTCATGCCCGTCCCCATCCCCATACCCGTCAGCAGGGATAAAAATATTCCCATCCCCATCCCTGTCGGTTTTTTATCCCATGGATAAACCCATGCACACAATCAACACAATAAATAATATATTGTGGCTAGGTTAGGGTTTCTTAGGGCTTTTTGGCCAAAGGGGTGGGATGGGAAGAAATTTGGGTGGGTAAGGGCGGGAATTACACGGGGTCTACTAATTTTAGAGCCCACATGTAATGCCTTCATGGGTAAGATGGGTAACAGGCACGTGTAATGTTATCCCATCCCCATCCCCGTCTTGCGCGCTGGATAAGATATTTGACCCACCAGCTTCCCCGTGGGCATTATAGCTGGCACATCCCCGTCCCTGATAGAGTAATTACCCACGGGACGCCAGCTTGTGTATATGCGTCTAGGAGCATCTCAATTGTAGTGTGCTAAAAAAGAAACAAGTCCGAGAAAAACCGTGAACTTCTAAACGAAAACTAAATCGAACCCTGAACTTCGAATACCAAAAAACTAAGATTGACAGGGAATCAAACTTGGGACGTGGTGCTTTTGAACTTATCTCGCTAGCCAGTGTAACTGATGTCTTTTGGTGATAAATGAGAAGCAGAAAATTATTTAACCACACACCACAACGTTAAGATTTGAAAATATATTTTTAAAAAATTTCAATTTTTTTCTCAAAAATTGTCAACAACTTTTAGATACAAATATTCATAAAAGAAAAAAACAATTTCTCAAATGGCAAACATTTTTTTTGCAAAAATGTGAACAATTTTAGGAATTACGAACATTTTTTGAAAAACAGAAAGAAAATTTGAAAACGTGAACCAATTTTGAAATCCCCAAACATATTTTAAAGTGCTAACACTTTCTGAATAAAAAGAACAAAGTTTGAAAACATGAACATTTTTTGAAACCCGCTTTTTTTAAAAGTTCGAAGACTTTTTCAAAACAAGATTTTTTTTAAACATAAATATTTTTTTTAAAATTGGGAATAAATTTTGAAACCTGAAAAGAAATTTAACATGCAAATGCTTTCTAACTCTTCGTTCAGGTTTCAAAATTGTTCGTTTTTCAAAAACTATTCGCACTTTAGAAAAAAATTGGGGATTTAAAAAACGGTTCATGTTTTCAAATTTTGTTTGTGTTTTTAAAAAAGTTTCTAATTCAAAAAATTCCAAAAAACGTCCGGATTTCAAAGATTTTGATACTTTTCAAGAAATTGTTTTAACATTTTCTAGAAATGTTTCAAATCTCGACGCTGCAGTTTGTGGTTAAATATAATCGTGCTTCTTGTTTATCAAGAACTGCCATCATGTAGAGTGGCTAGCAGGACTAGTTTAGCAACGCCAGGAGTACTTTTTAAGTCGCGCTTTTTGGTATTTTTTAAGTTGCACGTTACGGAAATAGATCACGCTTCGCGTCTGGTTGGCCGGCCCAGTAGCGTCCGGCGGCAGCCAACGATCCCGGGTTTGAGCTGTCATGTCAACAATCTTTGTTTGGGAACGCACTCATCAATCAAAATTTAAAATAAACTGAGATCCGAGAGTTTGGTATGATGATTTCAGCGGTTCAATGTTCAGGTTTCGATTTAGTTTTCATCTACAAATTCAGGGTTTGTTTTGAACTTAAAAAAAATATACAGATGGTAGAGATAGAGAACGTCACACGCTGACACGCCTAAACAACCGAAGAGCCCGAACCACACCCGATTCCGGTGGTCTCCGTTCCACACGGCCTATTCACACCACCAAGATTCGTGCGGGAGGCTTAGCCAGACCGTATTAAAGGCAAACAACCGCAGTCGCGGCCGCCCTCTCTCTCTCCCTGCGCCTCTGGCTCGAGCCGTCCACGATTTCCTCTCCTCGCCTTCCTCCCCCGCCGAGCCCTCCAAACCCTAGGCGCCACCGGCCAGGTAAGGATCCGCCATGAAACCTCCAATCTTTCGTGGTTTTCTCCGTCCCAGTGCCCGGGCAGATCGCGGGCGTGTTATCTTCAAGAGAAAATAAGCCGATTCCTGCTCGATCTGTGCGTTCGTTGGCTTTCGGATCTTGCCTGGTCCGGCGGATCCGAGGAGCGGCGAACGATTTCTGTGGTGGGGTGGTTAGATTCGTGGCTGTGCGGATAAGATAGGTGCAGTAGTAGTTTAACTTTATTTGCCATAACTTAGTATCCTGATGCCTGCGAATACCGTCCTTTTATGTACCACTCTTTAATTTAACAGGATGCCTTTGAACTTGACGGCTCTCTACTTTCCAATATGAGAACTAGTTTAGGCAAGAAAGTCCGCCACTATACTTGTCACGATTTCACAGAAAGAGGGTTGAGCGCTTAGTAGTTTGTGGAATAGAACATATTCCTGTTGTCATTAAGCTTCTTAAATGTGGTACCTTTTACAATTACTTGCCAACCGATGTTGCAAGTCTTGTCTATAATAGGTTTCTTTTGGCAAAAATGTTGGATTTTAGTGCTTTTATCTCTTGGCGATTTTATTTAAGCTATCATCTCCCAGGAAGCCCATTTACCAGCCATGTTTGGACGCATGCCAAGGAAGACCAGCAACAACACCAAGTACTACGAGGTGCTTGGTGTATCCAAGACAGCAACCCCGGATGAGTTGAAGAAAGCTTACCGGAAAGCTGCTATAAAAAACCATCCTGATAAGGGTGGAGACCCTGAGAAGGTATGGTGGCAGGCGCTTCTGTATGTGCCTACTTTTGCTATTGTTAGATTGGTGTTTGTTGACACTTTTTTGTATCTTGCGCAGTTTAAAGAATTGGCACAAGCTTATGATGTTCTCAATGACCCTGAAAAGAGGGAGATTTATGACCAATATGGAGAAGATGCAATCAAAGAAGGGATGGGAGGCAGCGGCGGCGCTGATATGCATAGCCCCTTTGACATATTCGAACAGCTATTTGGGGGTGGCGGCGGCGGCTTTGGAGGTAGTAGTTTTATGATATGAAATTCTTTGTGCTTTGTTCCATTATCCTGCTTTGCGGGAGTTAAATAGTCATGCACTTACTTTGTGATAATTAAATGCATATGCACTTACATGTGATTTTATGGATAAAAGGGGGTAGCTCAAGAGGACGCAGACAAAAGCGTGGTGAAGATGTTGTGCATACCATGAAGGTTTCGTTAGAAGACTTGTACAATGGTGCTACCAAGAAGCTATCTTTATCACGGAATGTTCTTTGTGGAAAATGCAAGGGGTAAGTTTTTGCAAGTTATTAGTTGTTAAACTATCTTTCTGCAGTTATTGTGCTCAAATTTGGAGCATATGTGGTACTACTTTCTTAAGGAAGGAATTCTAACAAAGTGTACATGGTTATATGGTGTTAATGTCATTACCTCCGACTTTGTGTACACAGTTCTGCTCTGTCTAATATAAAACCATGATGGGTGCTTCTGTAGAACAGCTCAAACTTGCTCTCTTTCTGTCCTCGTGAAAGGTTGAGGTGAAAGAGATCCTATGTTTCAGAAAACTTGGTTTTGCAATATTGCTAGAGCTAAATCATCATGATATTAATATGCAAGCTATCAGTTTTTTATATGTAACAAAAGTAATGTAGTTAATGTATTGCCTGGTAGTATTGCTTTTTGTTTCATCAGCCGAAAAGTTGAACCTTGTTCTGTTTATCTTCACACGTTTTCGTTGTATGTACAATGTCTACGCTGGTTCAAATCCAGCTCGGCCCAAAAATTTAGGGCTTCGTGAATATGAACTAAATCCTTCTGTTTTTCTTCCATCAAATAAAATGTCTGATCTACAGAAATAAAAGATAAAGAAAAAAGGGGGATATTTTTTTTCTAATCCATCAGTTTTTCTTATTGAAGGGTGTATTGTTGTCCATTTTTAGTGATAAAAAATCACCGTAAAACATGCTTTTGACCAGGTCTGGTTGCTGAAAGATGTTAGTTGTTGTTGGATTGTGTATTTTTTTTGTCTTCTTCTCAAATCCTCTTATTGTTCTCAGTGGCTGTTAATTGGTTCCCGTATTCTTTTCTTTTGCTCTTAAGGGTAGCTAACCGCCTATCCTTGATATGCGCTCACTTCCCAGTTTCTGTTCGCATTAAAAGTAGTTGTTGCGGTGGAAAGAAGAAATGTAATGACATGACTTGATTTTATTCATGGCATATCTGTATATAATTTTGAAATTGACTATTCCCTAAAAAATATACTACCTCCGTCTGGAATTAGTTGTCGCTAAAATGGATGTATCTAGATGTATTTCAGTGATGTATCTAGGTGTATTTCAGTGCTAGATACATCCGTTTGAGCGACAAGTAATTCCGCACAGAGGGAGTACTAGTTAATTGAGGAGTGGAAGTGGAGTATGTTGAACAATATAGCCATGTAACGACTACTGCTGCATTGCATCTTTGCATGAGTGAGGGTGCAAGCTTTGATTTAGCCCCTTGGGATCGATGCAGATTTGTTTGCTTCTGATTCTGATGTTGTTTATTTTTACTCTTGTCAATGTAACTTGCAAATTGTACTTGTACTGCAGCTATTGTTCTGTACAAGATTATTTTTCCATGCCTTTATTAGTCGTAGGGATCTCACTTTATCCTGTTGTACATTCAGAAAGGGATCCAAGAGCGGGGCAACGGCTACTTGCAGTGGTTGTCGTGGTGCAGGAATGAGGATGATAACAAGACAGATCGGACCTGGCATGATCCAACAGATGAATACTGTTTGCCCTGAATGCAGAGGATCAGGTATGATTCTGTTCTATCTTCTTTATTTAATGATTGTATCTGTTTCCTTAGTAATTTTGTAATTCTTCATCTGTCCAGGCGAGATGATAAATGACAAGGATAGATGCCCAAGCTGCAGAGGGAACAAAGTATCCCAGGAGAAGAAGGTCTTGGAGGTTCATGTGGAGAAGGGAATGCAACATGGCCAAAAGATTGTATTCCAGGGTGAAGCTGACGAAGCTGTGAGTCTCTTTTACACACACAAGCGTCAAAGCACACATGTCTGCATCTGTTGAAGCACTCAACACTTGCATGCACACAATATCTAGGAGTATCCTTCTAACGATGCTGATTCATGCTTTTGCAGCCTGATACAGTGACAGGAGACATTGTTTTTGTCTTGCAACTTAAAGAGCACCCAAAATTCAAGAGGAAGTCGGATGACCTATTTGTTGAGCACACGATCTCTCTGACTGAGGCTCTCTGTGGCTTTCAGTTTGTTCTGACCCATCTTGATGGTCGGCAGCTTCTGATCAAATCCAATCCTGGGGAGATCATCAAGCCTGGTACATCAATTTCCTCTTGTGGATCTGTTTTTCCTAACTCGTTCGTTGATATCTACCTTCCAGTTCCTCTTATCCTGTCGATAAAATTTTCACCCTTTTTGGAACTTACTGATATGATCTTCTGTTTAAAAAAAATAGGCCAGCACAAGGCCATAAATGATGAGGGCATGCCCCAGCACGGCCGGCCTTTCATGAAGGGTCGCCTGTTTGTTGAGTTCAGCGTGGAGTTCCCTGAGCCAGGAGTACTGACCCCTAGCCAATGCAAGTCACTTGAGAAGATCCTGCCGCCAAGGCCAGGGAGCCAGTCGTCGGACATGGACGTGGACCAGTGCGAGGAGACCACCATGCACGACGTGAACATCGAAGAGGAGATGAGGCGCAGGCAGCATCAGAGGCGGCAAGAAGCATATGACGAGGAAGACGATGACGAAGGCGGTGCACCAAGGGGGGTGCAGTGCGCCCAGCAGTAAGAGAGAAGATGTCGGTCAACTGCATTCTATTGTTCCTTTCCCGTTTAATTAAAAGTAGTAGATGATCCGATGCGCGGTATTATTATTCTTGGCGTCTTAAGATTATGAGGTTGTTAGCCATAAGTATCATTCATCCTTTTGTTGGGTATTGCCTACTGTGTCGTGTACTAGCAGTATTATTTTGGAGCCCAGACTTTGATGTTTCAGACTTGGTTGGGTGAGTTGGTCGTGTGTGTGCTGGTGCATTTTCCATGACGAAATCATCCTAGCATTATTATTTAAATTTAATCTTTGTGCTGTTCAGCAACTTGAGGCCTTCCTCTTTGTATCAGATCTGTCAGTCAGGGTCATTGGTATGACTGGAACGTGTTAATGGAATTTACTCTTATTAATGCCTCGATGGCATCGGCACCAATAGTAAAGCGAAGACTTCGTGGAAATTGTCAGGCGCACGACGCACCACCGTTCCTTCCAGGCTCTTGCTTCCGGACGGGTCTTGCTTACGTTGTTCCCGAAATCCTTCAGTTGTCCCAGCAAGCAGTCCAGTCCTGCGCAAGTGGGCACACGAAACAGTAGCCACCTTCCTGCAGGAAGGTGTTAAACCAAGCAGCCCCCGATTGATTGAAAGAGTCTTGCTCTCGATGACATCTACTTAACGGCTAGTTGTTGAGGTGTAGTGCTCGTCTCTGACGATGACAGCCGCCTCCTCCAAACTTCCGGGTCGTGTGTATGTGGTATGATTTTGTAAAAGAAAAGAAGAAGAAGAAAATTATCATTTGGCCGGACTGCATATGCTTCCTATATATACAACTGGAGTTCTGAATTAGCTTGTTCGTATTTGGACGGTCGCTGTTTGGTTATGTCTACTATAGCGTTACCAATACAAGCCATCCATGTGTTGGAGGCCACACCTGCTTGCAAATATCTAACTGGCCGCAGAATTTCGCACAGATTTGTTAATTTGGGAAATCCTAACAACAGCATCAGCTTTATTTCTTTTTTAGCTCCGCATGGTGGCCATATCTTTTTGGGTGTGGCTAGGTCTCAGTCGACTGAGACTTAACCAAGTCTAAGTCGAGTGATATAGTATATAAGAAGAAAAAAGAAAAACTGAAAAAAAATTTTTGCACGAATCTTCATGCAAAATCAAAGGAAGGTACTATCGACTGAGACATAACAAAGTCTAAGTCGACTGATACTTAGCTAAACTGTATCTTTTTTTTTAGAGAAAATAAAACGTAGGCCTCCACTAACCAATCCACTATTTATAGTCGCGCGCACCACCTTCCCTCCCCAGCCTTCAGCCTTGTCTGGTGCTCCCTTGTAGAAAGGAGTAGAGCCATGGAGTCTGACACGATCCATGCACCCGCCACCTCCTCTTCCTCCTCCTACTCTTCCGACTCAGCTGTCATCAATGGCGTACAGGACGTGTCCAAGAGTGAGCCCAAGCATCTGAAGCGCAAGAGACAGACCGCCACCTCTCCTGCTGTTCCTGGCACCGGCAGCCAAGAGGCGGAGTCTGCCGACGGCGCCGCCCGGGGTGAGGAGAGCAGCAGCTGCGCCGCCGCGGACGAGCGCACGGCCGGAAGGCACCCGTCGTACCGCGGCGTGCGGCGCCGGAGCTGGGGCAAGTGGGTGTCGGAGATCCGAGAGCCGCGCAAGAAGTCGCGCATCTGGCTTGGCACGTTCCCGACCGCGGAGATGGCCGCGCGCGCGCACGACGTGGCCGCGGTCGCCATCAAGGGCCGCCGCGCGCACCTCAACTTCCCGCACCTCGCCGACGCGCTCCCACGTCCGGCGTCCACCTCCCCCGCCGACATCCAGGCCGCGGCCGCCCTGGCCGCCGCCCAATGCGAGTCTTCCTCCTCCGTCGCCGAGACCACGGAGACGCCGACAACATCGACCGAGACATCGGCCGCAAGCTCCGGTACGGCCGGCGGCGGCGAGGAGAACGCTCTGTTCGACCTGCCCGACCTTCTGCTGGACCTGAGGGACGGCCTCTGGTGCTCGCCTACCTGGGCGTCCGCCACCGACGAGTACGACGGCGGCGAGGCCGCGCTGCATGAGCCGCTCCTGTGGGTGGAGCAGTGCTGGACCTAGCCGTTCCTATGTGACGCGCGGGCCATGCCTGGCCAGAAGAGAACACCGGTAGACATGGGCATGTACTAGCGTTTCATTTTTCCAATTAATTTGCCCTTTTGCTTCGCGCCATGCCAGGCCTGTCATCTTGGGGTGGCAAGTCGTTTTAGCTAGACATTTCACCGTTTTGTTCACGGTGTGTTTTGTATCCCGAAATGTGAAATACAGACCCCTCAAAAAGGGAGAAAAAAAAGGAAATATGAAATACCCCCTTTAAACTTTTATAAGACGTTTTAGGTTACTACTATCAAGGGAGTATAATCTATTTCTTCTGTCTTGAAATCTCAAACACTCGATTAATCATGAATGATATTGTCCTTCTGTTCAGCAAAGGTATATTTGATATTTGATATTTCCACACTGTGATCCCTCCTTTCGTTTTAACAACTGAACTACACATGCGTAGACGTGGGCGGCGAGGTTGCCCTCGACGCTAGTCGTCGGGGCGTCGGGGCGGACCAACTGGTGTGTGGTCTTGTGGAGTGTTTGCTTTGTCACCTCTGCACGAGATTTCAAGTCTGCTCCTCCCATTGCAGTCTTGTCTTCTTCTGTCCGGCCGTGATGAGAGGCTAGTTAGTTTCGATGAAATAGATTCCCCGTTTGTTTGTGTTTAAGAGGTTGGTGTGCTTTTGCTGATTTTAATTCGGTATGGACGAGAGTGAGCTTGACCCCGATTTTCACAATTAACTGGGTAACCATTTTTTATAATTAATGGAACAGACAAAGCTTTTTGCCTTTTGTTATAAAAAACAGTGGGACAATAATAGCCTCTTCAACTCAGAGATTTTAAAATCTCCATGGAAGATTATAATTCTTACATATTCTTGCATCACACAGGGTAATCATTATTTAAAATCACTAAACAAAAATTCATTGGAACATTGCATCATTCCTGTGTAATCTAAAAATATCACCTAACATCCACCTCAACAACCTTTTGCACTGCTAAGAGACAAACGAGCTGAACTTCTGTTTTGCATATGCGCTTTTATTAATATACTATATTGCTGTGTTTCTTAGAACTCTACCAGTGAAAAAGCAAACATTCTTTTGTAGACACCATCTGCATCTTGGCTTTTAGTCAAATACGCAACACAATTTTTCACGGATGCTGTAAGAGATGTGACAACTAAGTACTAGTATTATTTATTTGGACCATCTTTACTAGCGAACGTCCACTGGAAGAGGATGGCATTTTGAACGGTTTTGCTGGCAGTTTTTGTTGTGAAGGGATGACAACTTCTTCAGAACAAGATGACAGTTTCTGCCATTGGCCGTAAAAAAAAAAAAGAACAAGATGACAGTTTCTTCACAAGAATGCATTTTTCGTTTTAAACTGTCACTGTTTGATCTCACGAAGCAACTGCCAGGAAAAAAAATGTTCGTTTGCCATCACCCTCCGAGCTAACGTTCGCCAGATTACATTACCGATTTATTTTTGAGCAGAAGTGCTAGCAATTACTTACATAGTATCAGATTAGGTGAAGAACACAGGTCTGGTTACATGACCTAAGATTACTCCGCTTATTATCTCACTATACGCCCAACATAGGATTAGTTTGCAATCATTCAAATATGCTATGTAAAATGTTATACAAATGCAGAGGTGCATAAATTTTTAGCCCCAATGTTTACCAAACTACCACTGAAATACATGAAAATCAAATCACTCCATCAAATTAAAATCACTACACATCATTTTCGGACCAAGGTACCACAATGATGTATAAATACATTTTTTCTTCCTTTTCTGTTTAGTTAGAATTTGCCCCTTTTATTACCTCTGAGCCGTCCATCATCAAGGGTACATTTGCTCACTTATAATGTTCTAGTTATAGCAACTTCTTACAAAAAGAAAATGAATGTCTATAGAATATTTTTATCCCCATTTTCAGTATGTTCAAAAGAAATTCATAATGGATTTATTTATTTTGCTGTGGCTTCCAAATATTCAGGCATGACTTATATATATATATATATATATATATGCCTTATTATTAGATATTTTTTCCTTTTTCTGTTCATCACAATTTTAAAGGGAAAATGGGTTCCAAATATTCACGCATAGCTTCGTTCTTTTGCTTTGGTATGTACTCCCTCCATCCCATAATGTAAGACATTTTTTGACATTAGTGTAGTGTAAAAAAAACGTCTTACATTATGGGACAGAGGGAGTACTGTTTAATTCATACTAGTATATACCATGTACTCCCTCTGATCCAAAATAAGTGTCACCTATTTTGTATCGGATGGAGTAATATTTCTAGCAGTTTCACTTTTAGTCACATAAAACTTTGTAACATCTGGGATATGTGAAACTGCAGTATCAAACAGTACATAGATTGTGGGCAGATTTGTTTATTTTAAATTATTTTGTCTCTGTCGGTAATTTGTTCCAGATGAACTAAATTTATTTTCCGCTCAAAGTATTCCAATCCTCTTATGGTATTTAAGTGAATACATATATTTTGATCCAAAAATTCGAAAGTAACCAAGAATTAGTTGCATTTTACTCACTAAATGATGATGCAATTTTTATACTTTGTGTGATAAAATGGAATAATCCTACACCTACGTAACTATCCTACGTCAACTTACTTAAACTCTATTCCTCTTATTTAACAAATGAGGCAAATATTTTGCCTCTCTTCAAAAATAAAATAAAAAAATTCAACAACCTCAACGCAGTGATTGGGATCCAGAAGAATAGCACTTTGGCTGCCACGCGTCGACGAGCCTCCGCTATGCTCCGTCAGAATTTAGCCTTCATATGAATTTGGATTATAACTCAACATCTTCAACGAGAGCTAGACGTAACAGATTAACGGGCGCACAAGCACGTTTAGCGACTGTGATCTCTGAACCAGGATGGCTGGCATGGCGACGAAAGTTGTGAAGAGAGAGCCCACCGGCCACTTTTGCGCATGACAACACACACTGACAGTGACCAAGAAAACAAATATTGACAGGATACTGTGCTGGGTTTTTGTCGCGTCGATCTTACGGGCCCACCCGTCCAGGCCAGATTTTGGCGATCGACCAGGGCAACCCAGCCGCTCGGAGTCGGAGGGAGCGGCCTTCTTCACGGTAGGTGAGACGTACCGTGGCCATCGCTGGTTCAATTACTCACCTGCGCTGCGCGGGCGTGTCAAGCTGCAGCTATCAAATTATTATTATCATCATTTGCGCCATATGGACCATCTGAGCTCCAATTCTCCAGTGCATGCGTGAACCACCTAGCTAGCTACCACCACCCTAGCAGGAAGGAGTAGCTTGCAGCTGCAGCCCGGCTCTGGCTCTGGCTCAACCGAGGAATGTCTGATCTGAGCTACATGTACATAATCAACAATCAATTCGATACGGAGGATTTTTACGTTAATTAAGACGGCACGCTGGCCCCATGAGATATGTCGACGTCGAATTGTCGACCCTCTTTAGTTGGCTTTTATTACGCCTCAAGGCCACATATGTATGTATTGCAATTTAAAACAAACCACGACCCACACAGGATGTAAAGCGTGGCCATCCATCCATTTAGGGCCCGTTCGGTACGCGGGAATTTTGCAGGAATAAGTACAGGAACTGAAAACCATAGGAAATATCCCAAAAAAAAAAAAAAACCATAGGAAAGTCTCACAAGCACGCGTTCGGTTCGTAGGATTGGACTCCAAAATTTCCAAAGGAAAGGTCATGTTTCCTCCACTTTTACGGGAAAGAAAACATCCAGCGGAAGCTCATTTTCGGGGCGGAAGTACAAGGCAAAGTGAAGGAAAGTTTATCTGGCCCACCATGTGCCTCTGTCGCATTACTGTATGTTGGGCTCCAGAGCTGCCAGATGGAGTTACCACATGCGTTAAAACACACCGAGGAGGACAAAACCTGACCATGATTAGCACTACTGGGCCCCTACCCCACGGTACATTTGCTTTGCCTTCCTGTGCTTCACCGAACGCTCCTTCTTGAATATTTCCTGTAGATTCTCAACCCATAGTTTTACCGGGCCATTCACGTAGCATTACTCCGTTTTCTTGTTTCCTACTGTTTTTCAAACCTTTGCTCCGAACAGGCCCTTAATTAAGAAGGTGCTGCCGGCGTGCCACGTAACCGGCCACGTCGCTTTTGTGCTCGGGACCCCCACAACTACATGCCCGCTCGGCCAGCCGAAGGAAAGGGTCGACGATACTGCAACTGTACGCGCAACTACCGGACGCAATGCAATGCAACACCGTATGTACCACGTAGACGGCGACCCAATGGACTGGATCCTAGCTACCGGTGCCGATCCATCTACTAGCTAAGATAGCACACACAACTACTAGTATACATCTCGCGTCCTGGCGGCTGGAACCCTAGCCGCCGCCAGGAGGCCAATCTTCTAGCGGCGTCCTCCGGCGGTTCCCCTCCGCCGGCGACCTCGGTCGTCGGTGATGAGGGGGGGTCGTCGGTGTTGAATATCATAGATGATCTCGGGATCATCTTGCACAAGATTTGAGCCACAAATCATAAGTAACTAAACAAACACACCTTAGTAGTGAAGATGTATCTTGTCAATCTTCTTAGTTGCTGAAGAAGCAGCCAGGGCTTCACCAGGGTGAGGCCCTTCTTCTTTCTCCTTCTTGTTGCTGCTAGAACTTGTGGAAGGTGCTGGATAGGCCCTTCCCATGGCTCCTATGCGGTTGCTGGATTGGGCAGCTCATGGGAGGAGATATGCATCTGCCGATGCCTGTCCCATAGGGACCTCTCCCATATATACACACATGTATGCACAGTACCACAGGGGGACCCACCTGTCAGTAGATATTTCTTGCCCCCAATCAGGGCACTAATTCAAGTTGGAATTGCCAACCTGCTGCTGCTGCAGCTGGTCTTTTAGTTTGGCCTTTAAGATCAACCAACATTCTCCCCCTTGATCATAAGGCAAAACTTATAAGTCCACTTCTCGACGAAATGGCATACGAGATAAAAGGATTTCAACGGCCAATTAGTACCGCAGAACCCAGTTACTACAATATACCACCTTATCTCAAAATGAAACTTCTTTAACTTAGGAGCTCCATAATCTTAATTCTTATTTGAAACTTATGAGTTCATTCCTTTGTTGGAACTTATACAGAGCCAATAAGATACAAAGGTCAATTAAGTACCATTGATCTAATTGACCACAGTACATCATTCCATCGAAGAAACAAACCCCCTTAGGTTTGTGGGGAGATGGTGTTGCAATGGTCCCAAGAGTGCAGTTTCTCTTCATATATTCTTGTGCATATCCTTATGCGCGCGCTTTTGAAAAGAAGAGAAATATATTTTGTTTCCAGAATCATAATTTGTCCTTTAATAATGGGCTGCCATTTAATCTTTATGCCGGCAACATTATAAGGCAAGCCTCTTTAAACATGATACTTAGCTTTAATATCTTTAACATAATACTTGAGCATCAAGACATTAATCTTATATAATGCTCAACACTTATACCTTAGATTTAATAATTATTTGTTGAGTCTTAAAACTCAATTCATCAAGGCCTTGAACGCGTTCGATTCTGGAATTAATCTTTCACAATGCCATAGGTCTGACAGATACCTTTTGACATGTTACTCGAATAATCTGCACTCTTACATAATAAGTTCCGGGATAAATAATCTTAAGAAAACTCCTTATTCTTAAATTTATATGGATCAGGGACATGAATCCATATCTTAAGTACTCAGGGAATTAAGAGCATGCCACGACTTTAGTTTGCATCCTTGATGATGCCTTAAGAAAATTGGGTAAAGCCACTCCACAATATGGCTCCCCTGCAAGGGTGAAACTTTTGTGGACAAAACTTTCGTAAATTCACACCTTGCCAAATTACCTTAATCGGTCCACAACTTGGTGGTCACCTTATGTTTTAAAACATAAGCATGCAATCCCTTAGTGTGATGTATCACACATCATTACTTTAGTGCTTATGCCAACAAGGCAAAGCTTTTCTTAATAATTTTCCAGGGGTCCAATCCTGGATTTATGTCTGTTAGTTATCCCAGTCTCATAAGCTTAAAGGGCATATAATAACTTAAGCATTAGTGACAACATGAGAAAAACTTATTGCCCTTTGAGGGAGTTAACATAAATCTTTAGAATGAACTTTAATACTCCCCTTTATGGACCAATCTTAGTGAATCTTTAAAACATAAGAAACATCACCAAGATTAACTTAGTGCCCCGAGGAAAAATCTTCAGGTCTTATGCAATATCCCTATTGCTTATAGCCAACATAATACTGACCAAACATAAATTCCTTATCGAACTTATTCCTTATTGAGCTTTGTACCACTGTCAGATACTTATTGTCTTAAAACTGATCAATCATCACAATTGATTCCTTTATTGTGCAAAAGGAAAAACTTTATGAAATTTCCATCTCTAAAATGGTGATCACATTTCACCTTTTCATAATTTATTCCCTCAAACTCCTAGTCACATTAAATATTTTCCAACAAGTCTTTTAACAAGACGTGTTGCTTAAACTTTAATAGGAACTTTTGCCAAGGATTACCTTGGCTGTCTGGGAATTAGGAATAGCTCCTTTAATAATGTTAATAGTGGAGCTCTTAATAGCCATAAAGCCCTTCTAATTTAACTACTCTCCCTTTAGTTTTCAATATCATACTCTATTTTAGAGTACCATAAACTTCATTATTCTCCTTTGGTTCTTTAGGAGGACCATTATGAGGAGCATAATTAAATCTTTTATTTTGCTTAGAAGGAAAATTTATGCAAGATTTATCACTTAATATGACATAACCATTAGAAGGAACATAATGATTACATAATGACTAATCACATGGCATTAACATTAAAAGAGCAATTTAATTGTTCTTTATCACCATAATCATCATGCACTGAGGTCATAATAATAATACCCTTAAGAGATGGAAACTCAAATTAAAAACTTAAGAAAATTTTGACTAAAAGTGGTACTTAACAAAAGCTCAACTTCCATTCATAATTCTTAGCCATGATTCCATAATTCTTAGCATTACTTAAAAAACAGAAAGTAAGAAGTGGAATTTCAATTTAAACATACCTCGGAAGTTCAATTGCTCCCCCTCGAAATGTGGACGGAGCTACTGCTCAACATTTCGACGAACTTCCATAATAAGTATTCCACTTTTAGAGAAGAAGTCAATAAAACTCATAACATAAATCACATTATAGGAATGGAGGATAAGGAACTTTATATTTTTGTGCTAATGGAAAATTTCCATAGCCTTTAACACTAACCTCCAGTCCAACTTAAAAGACTTCACCTCAAACCTTTCGGTTCATGAGGTCATAATAACATCATACTTATGGTATCCAATTTTCTTATGGATAAAAATTTCTTTGAGCTTAATTCCAGTCCACTTTATGCACTTTATCATAAATAACATAATAAAGTGAACTCAAAAGCTCCGTAAATTCATCATGTTAGGAACCTTAAAACTCGAGTATTCTTATGATCAATATGATCTCATAGGATTTTAAGAAGCCTTTCAAGCTTCTTCATTAATGCCAGAAATAACTTTATTATGACTGAACTAGGGACTTACTCCCCTAGATCCTTACTGGCATACTCCCCAGATCCTTACTGGGTTATGCTCCCAACTAATATTTATGAACAAGAATTCATTGGATTCTCGTCAATGCCTTAGTAATCAGAATTTCTTTACTGGGAGCTCATTAAATTTTCATCATGCATGACCTCATGAAACAATAATATACACTTAAATCATTATTTATGAGAAACATTAAATCAGCCGAAAACATTATGGCTAAATTAAGAAAAAACATTAGCAATAGGGATAATAAGTGTATGATCACAAACTTTCATAGTGATCATACAGAACATAATTCCTCATGTAAACATTAATCTTTTAGAGAATGACACATGTATCCAATCAACTTTGGTCAGAATGAATTCACGTGCCACAACTTATCTCAAAATAATATTAAGTCTCCAACCAAAATTTCTCTTTGGTTCCATCTTAATTGGAGACAACTTAGTCGAAAAACAACTTAGTGATCATGATAATAATCACAGGAGCTTATAGCTTCGAGGATTAATTGATCTGGGAATTAATTAAATGACTTATGGCTATAACTAAAAATCTAATAACTTTATATGTATAGCCATGAATCACAACATTAATCAGAGGCACTTAATTGCGGAAGCATGCAATTCAATTGTAAGTATAAAACCTACAACTTAATAATCAATTAACTGATTTATGTCTTTAGTTCAATTCCCCAAAAAATACTTAAATATTTGTGGCCTATTTCTAAAATTTGTCCAAAAGCCTTTATTCATGAGAATTCTTTTCCCAGATCATAAACTTCTTTTGTTGATATGATCCACTTCAGCTTTGGCCAGAAGTGTATCATAACAACAAAATTTTGTGATCAAGTATTCATTAATCAGCTTTGGCCAGAATAACAAATACCAGTCACACTTTATGGCCTCTTTAAACTTCTTTTACTGATCCAACTCACATCAGCTTTGGCCAGAAGTGAGCAAGAGCAGTAAAATATTTTGCAGTCAGATATTCGTCAACCAGCTTCGGCCAGGATGACAAACATCGACCACACTTAATTAAAATCATGTCTCTGTATACTTCTTTCATTGAACTAGTCCACATTAACTTTGGTCAGAAGTGGACAAGGACAATAAATTTTTTGTAGTCATGTACCTACCAATCAGCTTTGGCCAGAATGGTAAATACAGACTATACTTCATTAGTCAGAGACATTTAATAAAACAGGCTCATTAATTATGCATGGCTTAAGGACAAAAAATTTCTTTAGTGGGCAATTGATTATGACAATTCATGGTTTCGTTAGAACATACCCATGAAAAGTCAACATTAGGCTTTTCTTATGCCCAAAACATAATTATAGCTCAAATCAAAAGCCACTTAATTTCTTAAGCAAACCAATCATTAATTAAATTTTGGGGAACATTATTAACATAAAAGGCCTCCTTTGAAATAGCACATTATGATATTTTGAGCAACATCCTTTAGTTATTTTAGGGCTATAATCATAATTGACATAATTGCTCATAAAGAGCATAAAGACCCCAACTTAATTTAGTTGCTCAAAACATTATTTAATTGAGGCCACATTAAGATTGAAACTTAAAACTCTCTAATAAGAAACAGAGAAGCACATTATGACTTATGTAAAATATCATTATTCTGTAATCAAGACATAATAAAATGCCTTAAAATATTAATCATAACATAACTACCTTAGAAAACATTAAAGACAATATAGTATCATGAAAATTATTTCGCGGTGGAAACATTATGCCATAATGATCATAATAATGTTCAACATTAAAATAAAATGCCATGAAGAAAAATTTAACTAAGCATAATTAATTTACAATATAGATAATTTAAACATGGCATGACATGACGTATGAAAAATATAACAGGAATTAAAAATACCTAAAGAATTAAATTGCCAAAATAATCATAATAATCCATCAAATTTAGCCCTAAAAATGTTCATTTTTATAACACATAAAATTTGAACGTTAGAAGGAAAAACATTTAGCATTTTTCCTGAATTTTCTCTGCCCATAACAGAATATTTTCTTTAGCCCATCAAAAAAACGTAAGTTTTTTTTTCTGGGCTAATCATTTGCTGCTGGGCTGGCCAGGAAAAATACCAGCCAGCTCAGCCGGCTCCCCCTGATCCCCTGGCCAGCCGCTTGGGCCGAGGCGGCCTGCCGGCCCAACTGGAACGACCAGCTGCCCCAGGCACAACAGCCCGCAGCGGCAGCTTCTCCCCTCGAACCCTAACCATTCGATCCCCTTCCCCTCCTCTTCTCTCCGCCTCCCTACCCCACGCGACGGTGAGCGAGAGGGAGAGACTCAACGGCGGGGCCAGCCGCAATGGAGAAAGAGGGCGGCGTCGTCTGGAGCCCTTCGCCGGAACCACGTGCTGCCTAAGCTTGCGCGTGGCTCCGTCGAATGGTTCTGAGCGGCGCCCTTTAGCGAGATGGCCGTGCGCGTGCGGGCGTCCCGCAACGGCAGCGGCACACTACGCCAATCCGGCACGGTGGCGAGTCTCCACCGACGATAGGCGCGCGAGGAGGCTACACCACCAGCTGGTGCAGCGGATGCAAGGCCGCTTAGGTACAAGCCCAGGCGCACCTTCAGCCATCAGGCAGTGGCTCCGGCGCCGCCGCACTTGCAGACGACGAGGAGACCCTTCAAAGTAAGAATCCGCTGCCTTAGTTCATTAAAATTAGGGCTAGGGTTCCTCCGATTTGGAGAATTCCTTTGGTTAGGGTTTCGGCAATTTGGGGATTATGTTTTAGGGTTAGTAACTTAATCGAATTAGTTCATCCCCATCTTAATTTGTACTTTAACCGAAACCACAAACATCAGCAACGGGAGAAATTAACTGATTCTTTAAGCTAGGGTTTCAAATTGGGGAAAGCCTTTAGTATTCATGCATAATCAGTGCACTTCCCCTTTAATTCATACATAATTGAAACCACAAGCCACTTGACAGAGGGAATAATTGAGGAATTTCAGTTCTAGGGTTCTTAAGATTTTTGGGGATTTTGATATATGCTTTAAATCCCCTTTGATTCATTATTAAAATGAAACCCTTGACTGTAACATAATCTGTTAGGGTTAGTACCATAAGAGTTTAGGGCTAAAATAAATCAAGCTTTGCTTAATAGGAAGAACAACTCAAACTTGATCAAAGACTTGACTTAAACACAACTGATCAAATCTGTTCTGTTACTTAAAGGGCTCAAAAAAACTTCAAGCTGTGCCAAAACATTAAGGACAGCTTGATCTTAAGCATAAACAGGAAAAAGCCCCTTAAACTTTAACTTGATTTACCAGATCAAGTATGATCTTGAGCTAGATAGGGCTCAATCTTGAGCAAGCAGGCTCTGGTGCCATTGTTGAATATCATAGATGATCTCAGGATCATCTTGCACAAGATTTGAGCCACAAATCATAAGTAACTAAACAAACACACCATAGTAGTGAAGATGTATCTTGTCAATCTTCTTAGTTGCTGAAGAAGCAGCTAGGGCTTCACCAGGGTGAGGCCCTTCTTCTTTCTCCTTCTTGTTGCTGCTGGAACTTGTGGAAGGTGCTGGATAGGCCCTTCCCATGGCTCCTGTGCGGTTGCTGGATTGGGCAGCTCATGGGAGGAGATATGCATCTACCGATGCCTGTCCCATAGGGACCTCTCCCATATATACACACATGTATGCACAGTACCACAGGGGGACCCACCTGTCAGTAGATATTTCTTGCCCCCAATCAGGGCACTAATTCAAGTTGGAATTGCCAACCTGCTGCTGCTGCAGCTGGCCTTTTAGTTTGGCCTTTAAGATCAACCAACAGTCAGATCCACGTGCGTGGATCATTTTTACTTTCTCGTAGTTTAGGTTTTTAGGTTGTTCATCGTCTTGGCTTCGGCGGCGACGCTGACGGCGCTGAATAAAGATTCTTCGGATCCATCCCTGACGAGGCCATCGGTTCTATGGTTGGGGATGAATTTGGAAACCAGTCTGTTCAAGTAAGGATGGCGTGGCGGCGGCGGCATCCTCGCGGTGGACCTGTGTCCTTGGGCTCCGCCGTTGCGACGGCGTTTGCTCAAGCGTCGGCGCGGAGCTTGGGAGGTAGTCCAGGAGTGGATGCAGATTGTGGTCTGCATCGACGACATTTGGAAGACGAAACATGTGCTGGGTTCGTGGTTCATGGATGGCAGGTATGGTTTCCTCCTTCGGCGTCTTAGTCGTGCTAGGGTGCCAGATCTGGAGTTCAATGGCATGTCCGGGGTGTTGCCCCGGTCTGATTCGTTCAACGACAAGGGCTTCATTTTTGGTGAGCCACCTTGGAGGTCCGCAAAGCTGCATATCAGCGATGGAGCCGCGTCAAGCTCGGGTGAGGAGGTGATCCGTCATTCTTTTCTTCGGTGGCTGCTATGGTGGTGCCGGAGGCAGGTGACGGGCGTTGGTGTCAAGCTCAGAGATGTTCTACTATCTTTTCAGTTTTGTCATGTCGGTCCTTACGTGACCTGTACTTTGATCTTTATAATATGAATGAAACACGTATTACCATTAAAAAAAACTACTAGTATGCATGATGCATGTAGACTGTAGACAGATAATTTGCAATACGATATATTGATTGGGGTGCTGGTGCACGCATATATATACAAGGGAAGGCCTCTACCTCAACTATACAAGACTAGGAGGTGGGCCACAACTCCAATACACGTGCAATACAAAATATATACTCAACACCCCCCCGCAGTCGAAGCGTCGCTGGAGACACAGAGACTGGACCGAAACTCCTCGAAGACGGGAGTAGGCAATCCCTTAGTCATCACATCAGCAAACTGTTGCGTCGTCGGCACGTGGAGAACCCGAACACGGCCAAGGGCAACTTGCTCGCGCACGAAGTGAATATCGAGCTCAATATGCTTCGTCCGTCGATGGTGCACCGGGTTGGCGGAGAGGTAGACCGCGCTGACGTTGTCGCAGTAGACAAGAGTGGCCTTGTGAACATCACAAAGCAACTCCTGGAGCAGCTGACGTATCCAAGAGCACTCGGCCACGGCATTAGCCACGGCGCGATACTCTGCCTCGGCGCTGGAGCGGGAGACCGTGGGCTGCCACTTCGATGACCAAGAGATCAACGAGGGCCCAAGGTAGACGCAGTAGCCTGACGTAGAGCGTCGTGTGTCGGGGCAGCCAGCCCAGTCAGCATCCGAGTAGGCCACGAGGTCGGTGGAGGCGGAGGCCGTCAGGGTGAGTCCCAAGGACATGGTGCCGCGTATGTAACGGAGAATACGCTTCACCAAAGTCCAGTGAGAGTCACGCGGGGCGTGCATATGGAGGCACACCTGCTGAACAGCGTACTGCAGGTCGGGGCGAGTCAGCGTCAAGTACTGTAAAGCACCGACAATAGAGCGATAAAACGCTCCATCGGACGCGAGAGACCCCTCCAGAGCAGAGACCTTCGCCTTCGTGTCGACGGGGGTGGGCGCCGGCTTGCAATTAAGCATACCGGCACGCTCAAGGAGCTCGTGGGCGTACTTCTGCTGATGCAGAAAGAAACCGTCAGCCCGACGGATCACCTCGATGCCGAGAAAGTAGTGCAGGGGCCCCAAGTCCTTGAGGGCGAACTCATCACGAAGACGAGCAGTCAGCCGCTGAAGGAGATCGGGGGCGGACGCCGTGAGGATGATGTCGTCGACGTAGAGCAGCAGATATGCAGTGTCAGCTCCCTGATGATACACAAAGAGTGAGGCATCGGAGCGAGTGGACCGAAAGCCCAGAGACTGCAGGAAGGCTGCGATACGCTGGTACCAAGCCCGAGGCGCCTGCTTCAACCCATAAAGAGAACGGGAGAGCAAGCACATGAAGTCGGGGTGCTCGGCGTCGACGAAACCAGTAGGCTGCTCACAGAACACCTGCTCAGCGAGATGACCGTGCAAGAAGGCGTTGGAAACGTCCAACTGATGCACAGGCCAAGCGCGTGAGACGGCCAGCTGAAGGACGGCGCGGATCGTGCCCGGTTTCACAACCGAGGCGAAGGTGTCGGTGAAGTCCACGCCCGCGCGCTGCCGAAAGCCACGAACCACCCATCGAGCCTTGTAGCGGTCGAGAGAACCGTCCGGGCGAGTCTTGTGGCGAAACATCCACTTGCCAGAGATGATGTTGGCACGAGGGGGTCGCGGAACAAGCTGCCACGTACGGTTGCGCTGCAGGGCATCAAACTCCTCCTGCATCGCAGCCAGCCAATGAGGATCCCGAAGGACGGCACGAGCGGAGGTGGGGATGGGTGATGGCGTCGATGTCGAGGCAGCGCACGCATACTCGTCGGAGAAGTAGCGCGTGCTCGGCCGATGCACTCCTGCACGGGCACGGGTGACCGGGCCGGCGAGAGCGGCGGGTGCCGCGACAGCGGGGGCCACAGCGGCATCGGGGGCCACGGCCACAACAGGGGCGCCCGCGGTGGAGGGGGCCGCGGCCACAACGGGGGCGCCCGCGGCGTCAGGGGCGGGGCCCGCGGCGTTAGAGGCGGGGGCCGCGGCGTCAGGAGCCACGACGGTGCCAGCCTTGCCAGCCGCGGAGAAGGTGACAGGCGAGGTCGAGGTCGAGCCCGTCGCAGGAGTAGCTGCGCCGGCCGGGGTGGCGGGTGGGGTGCCCGCGGGCTCGACCTCGGGCGAGGGAGCCGGGGGCCCGGTCGGACTCAACCTCGGGTGAGGGAGTCGAGAACCCGGGAGGGGGCGGCAGAAGGCGCCGGGCCGGGGGGTGCCGCCGCGCATCGCACCAGGTGGGGGGCGCGGGGGCCGGAGCCGAAGGAGCCGCGGCCGGAGGAACCTGAAAAAAAGGGAACACCGTCTCGACGAAGTACACGTGCCTCGAGGTGTACACACGATGAGTGACAGGATCATAGCACCGGTAACCTTTGGTGTTGGGAGGGTAGCCAAGGAAGATGCATGGGACAGAGCGGGGTGCAAGCTTGTGTGGCGTGGTGGACGCGGTGCTAGGATAACAGAGACACCCAAATATGCGATGACCATCATAGGACGGTGGTGTACCGAAAAGAAGGTGGTGAGGGGCGTAGTTCCACCGGGGACGACACGGACGAATGTTGACTAAGAGAGAGGCGGTGGCGAGGGCATCGGGCCAGAACCGAGCGGGCACATTAGCGTGAAAGAGCAACGTGCGAACGCAGTCATTAAGAGTGCGGAGAATGCGCTCAGCGCGGCCGTTCTGCTGTGAAGTGTAGGGGCAAGTCAGACGGAAGGTGGTGCCGTGAGAGGCAAGAAGTGAGCGAAGAGCGACGTTGTCAAACTCTTTTCCGTTATCAGTTTGGAGTGCAAGTATGGGGCGACCGAACTGAGTGGTGACGTAGGAATAAAAGGTGGTGAGTGTGGCTAAAGCATCGGATTTACGACGAAGAGGAAAAGTCCACACATAATGAGAATAATCATCTAAAATCACCAAATAGTATAGATAGCCCGTGTTACTCGCAACGGGAGACGTCCAAACATCACTATGAATCAACTGAAACGGAAAAGTGGAAACTGAAGTAGACGCACTAAAGGGAAGACGCACGTGCTTGTCCAAACGACAAGCCTCACAAGTATGCTCGTCGAGCTTATTACATGAGAAAGAAAAACTCCTAAGAATCTGACGCAAAACGGCGGGGTTGGGGTGCCCCAAGCGAGCATGCCAAAGGTCGACGCCGGCGGAGAGAGCGACGGGTGTGGAAGTGGAGGCGCCGGCGTGCACGGGATAAAGCTCGTCAGGGCTATCACATCGGTGAAGCACCATCCGGGTACAGGCGTCCTTCACAGAAAAACCAACACCGTCAAATTCAACAGTAAGAGGATTCTCACGAGTAAGACGACGAACAGAGACTAAGCTAGTGACTAAGTCAGGTGAAACAAGAACGTTAGACGTAGTGATAGGTGTGGAACTAGAAGGAAAACTAGTGCTACCGACATGGGTGATGGGTAAAGAGGAACCGTTGCCAACGGTGATGCGAGTGGGAGTGTGAACGGGAGTGGAGGAGGAAAGGTTACCGGGATGAGCTGTCATGTGCGCAGTAGCACCCGAGTCCATGTACCAGTCACCTCCACCGCCATAGTTGCTCGGCGACGGCGCCGAGTGTAGGGCGGCCAGGAGGGCTGGGTCCCACGGTGTAGGTGCCGGCGGTGGCAGCTGGCCTCCATAGGGCGGCGCCTGGGCGGGCGCGCCGTAGCCACCGAGGGGTGGCGGCGCGAGCGGGGCACCGTAGGGCTGGTAGGGGGCGCCGACGAACACCTGGTGGCCCGCTGGACGGGGGCCAAGGAGACCCGGTGCAGGAGCCCGCGGGACGGACATATGATAGGCGTGGACAACGCCTGTCCACGGGTTCTGCCCGGCGGCCCACGGCGGAGGCGGCTACTGGAAGCGGGGCGCCCCCCTGCACCTGGCGCCTGCGGCTGCTGCTGGCGGCGGCGTCCGCCACCCCGCCGGTTGCGCCGGCCCCCGCCACCTTGCGGCTGCTGGGGAGGCGCTGGGGGCGCGGGCGGAGCGGGCGGCAGCGGGTAGTAGCCGGCGGGTGCTGGCGGCGCGGACTGGCGTGGGGCGGTCGGAGGAGCAGGGCCGCCGCAGGTGGTACCGGCGGCGAGAGCGGTGTGCTGGACCCGCTGCTTCAGCTTCGTCATCCGGCGCTCCTCAAGTTTGAGGTACGCGACGACGCGCTGGAAAGTGGGTTGCGGCAGCAGGGTGAGGTTGGACGCCACGTTGCCGAAGTCCTCATTAAGCCCGGCGGTGAGGGTGCTCAGCATGAGGTCGTCAGAGACCTTAGCGCCGATGTCACGAAGCTCGTCGGCGAGCATCTTGAGCCTCATGCAGTACTCGTCGATGGTGGAGTTGTCCTGGTGACAGCCGAAGAACTCCTGTTGCAAGAAAACAAGCCGCTGGAGTTTGTTGTCGGTGAAGAGTGCGTTGATCTTGGCCCACACGGTGCAGGCGTCGTCGTCCTCGGCGACGACCGTGTGGAAGATGTCCTTCGAGACCGTCTGATAGAACCAACGGATGAGCGTGGCCTCGATGGCGGACCACTCCGGGTCGCCGCGCATGTACGCGCTGTCCACGGAACCGTCGATATGCTCGGTGAGATAGTACTCGCGGAAGACGAGGTTGAAGTAGGTCTTCCACGCGTAGTACGACGTGCTGGAGCTGTCGAGACGGATGGGGACCCGGGCCTCAATATTGAGGTCACGGATGGCGGCGGCGAGGGCTCGGGACCAGCAAACGGGTTGGACGAGTGGGTGGTGGAGGAGCCGGGGGAGGAGGGCCACGACATGGCGGCGGCGTGCGGGGTAGCGGATAGAGTTAGGGTTGGGGGGGGGGGAGGTGGCAGCAGCAGCAGGTGCGGCTGCAGCGAGAGGCGGACGCGGCGGCTGAAGGGAGCGGCGCGCAGATGGGAAGACGCAGCGGCTGCTTATGCGCGCGTGGGACAGAGGGAGGCGGCGGCGGCGCGAAGACTGCAGCGGCACGGCACGAGATACGCAAGACACCAGCCAAGGTAGCTAAGCAGCTGGATCGATTCTTAGTCTAGCTAGCTTGTGCACGCGCTGGACAATACGACGGGACACACACGCGAGAACTCGTCGGGCGGAAGCGAGGCACAGGCAGCTGCGGCGCGGGTTAGTGGGAGGAGAGGCGCGGCAGCGGCGGGTGCGGTGGTGGGTTGCGGCGGCGGCGGCGCGGAGAGACGTGGCGGCGGCGGCGGCGGCTGACCCTAGGGTTAGACCGGAGAGGATGATACCATGTAGACAGATAATTTGCAATACGATATATTTATTGGGGTGCTGGTGCACGCATATATATACAAGGGAAGGCCTCTACCTCAACTATACAAGACTAGAAGGTGAACCACAACTTCAATACACGTGCAATACAAAATATATACTCAACATAGACATCGACCAAGGAGCTTTCGGGCTCTTCGATTCCACTAAAGGCCCTTCACGTTGGCATCAGCTAGGCATGCATTGCCGTTGCTCCGTTCGTTGATCAATAAACGTACTTCTCCGTAGTAGCGGCGTAGCTTTCCACGCTTGATTGGAACGGACGGGCAGCATGGCTCGGCCATGGACGCGCTACCCACCGTGCTATACCTGGCAACAGGAGCTCGCTTGTCGTTGGCCATGGCTGTCAAACTGTAACCGCACATGTTAAGCTAGCTATAGCTACGCTACTGGTACGCGAATATTCCGATCGAAGCGCTTTCCGCTCCTTCCGATCTGCGAGTATCCATTACTCTACTCGCGGCGGTCTTAGTTTACTCGCGCGGATCACATGAGGAGGGACGGGGTATCTTCTTCAGCATGCTAATCAGGGCTCGATCGGCATGCATGTGGCCACCGCGCCAGCTCGCATCAGCGGAAGCTTTTGCGCTTGCTTATGCCCTAATGATGCCATCTTTTGCTTTGGTCTGGTGGGACTAAACAACGCCGAGATGAGACGATGGGGAGCGCTATTTTATGGGCGCGCGCCCCACGCAGTCCCTCGTATTTTTCTCCCGGTCTTGTGTAGCTCGCCGATCGATTCGTGACCTAGATGTAGGTCTACGCGACGAGCATTCGAGAAGCGCTTAATTGACTGGTACGGTACACGTACGCTCGCAATATCGTATCTGGAACTGGAAATACGCCGATTTGGTCAGCGCACGGATCCTCCTGCAGTGTTTTCTGTTGATGCATCTCGCCACCTTCTTTCAGTTGCACTGTTTATTTTAGGGGTTTTAGTCTTCGCATGCATGTTGTTCTCACTGAACTAAACCAATTTTCTTTCCTCATTTCTAGAGACTACTACTTCATGAATTGTCTTTCACGGCCATATTGAATGGAGCCACTGCAGAGTGATAGATATATCGAACAGGAACTCCTTGCTTCCATTCCATCGCATTATTGCAACCCCACCTGTTTGTTGCAAGCAAGATCCAAATCTTCAGGATCTCTGATGGAGATCCACGCGCAATTTTAATCCGGTAACGAATCCAGTTTAGCAGGTTGTGGTTGAACAGAGAGGTTCTTGTTACTTCAGTGGTTGCAAGTTGCAACCCATTTGCTTGCACAAAGGATGCCCTTTTAGAGGAAAATACATAGTGTCCGACTTTATAAAATAAGCCATGAAATGGCAGAGCCAGCCATATAAACTACTCTCTCCGTCCCAAAATAAGTGTCTCAACTTTATACTAACTTTGAGACGAAGGAAGTATGAATTATATATGAAACATAAGCTCACATATCAGTTACACACACCGCTATGTATAAGAAGATGAAGAGTGGAATTTCTCACGAGATATCTGCTTTAGATACCACTCCCTTCGTTTACTATTATAAGACATTTTAGGTATTTTAATATAGACTAGATACATATTGAAATGAGTAAACAAACACACTAGAACATCACTAAATACATCTGATTTACAAAAAAGTTAGAACATCTTATAATAGTGAATGGAGAGAGTATTGATGAGTAGAGTAGGCTAGATGAGTATCAGAGGGAGGGAAGAAAATCTTGAAACCCAATTAATGAGGTTGATAAAGCATGAAGAGCTAAAATGGCAGCAAATAAACAAGGAGAGAAATTTGTTGGAGTAGGGAGTAGTAACACTAAGAGCAACTCTAGTAGAGTCGCCATAAGGTATATGGAGTGCACTCCATATACATTTGGAGGTTGGGCTGGCGACACGCAAACTTAGAGTCGCCATATCTCAGCCTCTATTTTTTTTCATTTTCCTCATTCAAACATTTTGGTTGCTTCCAAATTTAAACGCTTAGCACATCAAGCAAACATGCACATAGTTTTCGACAAGTTGCATGGACAAAATTATTTAAACCGATGACATGTACAAATCACATGTTTCCAACGTGTGCACCGTCCCCTTCTCCTCCGACATGTACACCCATCCCTTCTTTGAGATCCCAAAAATGTATGATCACCGTTCACGCCTTCCTCCAAAATTCTCGCGCCACTGGACCCATCATGATGTGAACCGATTTCCCTCGACTTTTGGTTCAGTTGTCGCCCAACGCTCCTGTTTCGAGCCTAAGCGCCTCCATCTTTTTCTAACGTCGTCTGCTCTCTTGCATACCATCCCAACTCGCCCTCTTGTCTTGATCTCCTCCTCCTCCATCTTTAGTTTTTTTGGTTTCCTCTTCTCAGCATAGTCGTTTCTAGTCCTCATCAACCCATTTATCTTTTTTTCATGGCCTCTACCTCTCCTTCCCTCTTGAGCTTCTCTTTTCCTCTCTTACTCATGTTGGGCCCACATGTGATAGACGTCGGAGCGAGACTTGTAGGCACCCTTTCCATTTCCTCTCCATCACCATCATCATCTTCGCCGTACTCCATCTCCGGAGAGGAATTGCTCCACTTCTCAGTTTTTGGAGTGTCGTCATCATTCCCCGATTTCCACTTCTTCGTGGCCTTCCAACAATGTGGAGGCTAAATGATTCTTCGGCTTGACCATTTTTGGGTACCGCTCTTGGGCTATGTTATCCTAAAACAAACAAATGCTCAAATTGATGAGAATGCTCAAAGTATGCAAATGTGGCAATAAAAAAAACAAGATTCCTTACACATTGGTCAATGGTGACAACGCCAGGAGGATCGAGCTTCACTTGCTCCAAACAACCCTCCCAATGGTTGCACATCTCTTGAATCGTACCCCGTCGGTTTGTGAGAGATTCGAGGGTACGATTTGTTCTATGCTCTAGATTATGTTCCTAACGCTCCTCGATGCACTTCCAGTACTTTGCACTCGACTGATTTTTTCGGTGACCGCATCGAGAGAGATATCTTTCCATCCCATGACAAGCACAACATACGGTAAAGTTTGCTCCCCTAATTGGTTTCTTCCTCGATAAGCCGGAGGGTCGGAGTTGATCAAATTCCGTATCTCAGCCAGACACATCCAATTGATCAAAAATGTGACAATGATGCGCCTTCGAGATCAAAATCATTTGTCTTGCAGGTATCACCCATCATACTCTCAAGAAATAATTCATCGTTGACCATCGATCTCCCCAAATCAGTTAATCATCGCTAAATCACATACATTGCACATTTGCCAACATTTTTTCCATGACCACCTTGCATTTAGTCAAACAAAAACCGTATACAAGGTAAGGAATGACTTTCTTTAACCGATTGCCATTTCTGGTCCAACGTAGGACTGGGAAGCCCCCTAGTTTTGACCGTTGCCGGGACGAAGGTAGGAGGGGCAACGGGGTGGGGATGCCTTTTCTTTGGGTTCTTCACTGAGGACTGCTGCAGCACCGGCAGGGGAGGGGTGGGGGGTGGGGGTGGCCAACGCTAGCACGCGGCGACATAAGGTTTGCCACCTCTACACCTGACTCGTCGCCAACAAGATGGACAAGGTGTTGTTCTCGGTGATGGCGCTCATCCATCAGAGCCGCATGAGGTGTAGCAATTGCTAAACTTGTGGGATCTGACTCCAAATCGATGGACTGGGACGTGGGGCCCGAGGGGCTTCCATGGCATTGTATGCAGAGAAAATGAAGCCAATTCTAAATCGAGGGATGGAGTCATGCAAGATGAGAGAAATTTGGGCAAGATATTGCACAACGTGGAAGAAAGAGATGGTGATGGACTCTGGTGATGAAAGAGAGGTCGAAAACAAGCGAAAAGTTTGCAAGATTGGTGGAAGATTTGACAAAACCCTAGTGTCCCAACCCCCAATAGCAAAGCGGGGCACACGTTGTTGTCTGTCACACTAGAACTTCTAAAGATCAAGGTGAAGCCATACTTGAGCATGTCAAGTTTTGTGGCGAGCATGCATAAAGCCAAGAACCAGGCTCAAGCTTGGTGAGGCCCATCAGTTTTGTTCTCTGCTGTTGTTCCTTTCTCTCCCTTGGAGAAAGGCGAGGCTCATCACTCATCTCAGTTGCTTGGAAGCCAGTCAATTGCTCTCAGGCCCTGTACAGTACTACGTGCTTTCATCACCGATCCTGCAACTGCAAGGTAGTTGAGTTCACCTTACCGTATCTGAGCATGTTAGCCGCGATCATGCCGGTTCTCACAGCCGCAGTGAGTAACACATGGCCCTCCCTCCCACAAAGCCGCGTTATGTACTGTCGATCTTGCTTAACTACTAGCCTTTTACTACTACTCCCTCCGTTCCTAAATATAAGTCATTTTAGAGATTCCAATACGGACTACATATATAAGTCTTTTTAGAGATTTCAATAAGGACTACATACAGATGTATATAGACATATTTTAGAGTGTATATTCACTCATTTTGCTTCGTATGTAGTCCGTATTGGAATCTCTAAAATGACTTATACACTCTAAAATATGTCTATATACATCTGTATGTAGTCCTTATTGAAATCTCTAAAAAGACTTATATATGTAGTCCGTATTGGAATCTCTAAAATGACTTATATTTAGGAACGGAGAGTATATGTAAACATATTCTGCATAACAATCACATTTCCTCGCCTCCTCGGGAACGCAAAAACAAGTATCTGTATACACGTTCCATTCCACTCCCAGTCCCTACTTTGACCCTCTCGATAAATTAATACTAATCCGTTGCCCACCTGACACTACAAATACCCGTATATATCTCGCTCACTCTTAAGCCCTGAGGCGTAGCAAGTGACAAGCGTACACCAGGCAGTCTGACTGTTTGAGATTGCGAGCCGTGCTCACTGTGTCAAGTTCTCCTCAGAACCACCACCACCACCACCACCACGTACGTACCCATGGAGGAGAAGGGTGCGCTGTCGCCGGCGACCAGTTCCTCCACCACTTGCAGCAGCGGCGCCTCCGGCCCCGGCTCCCCCGTCGCGACGTCGTCTTCTGACGAGTGGAGCGGCGGCGTCGTTGCTGCCGCGGGCGGCAGGAAGCGGCCGCGGCGGGACCTGAAGCACCCGACGTACCGCGGCGTGCGCATGCGGGCCTGGGGGAAGTGGGTGTCGGAGATCCGCGAGCCCCGCAAGAAGTCGCGCATCTGGCTCGGCACCTTCGACACCGCGGAGATGGCCGCGCGCGCCCACGACGTCGCCGCGCTTGCCATCAAGGGCAGCGCCGCCGCGCACCTCAACTTCCCGGAGACCGCGCACCAGCCTCCCCGCCCCGCCACCGCCGCGCCAGAGGACGTGCGAGCCGCGGCCGCGCTCGCCGCGCAAATGGACCGCGCACCGGACGCGGACGCCGTCGAGGACAAGGACACCAAGGTCGAGGAGCCAGCGCCGGCACCTGCAGCGCACGCGTTGCCGGATGACGACATTGTTGACCTCGCGCTCTTCGACCTGCCGGAGTTCCTGCACGAGTTCGGCTTCGCGTTGCCTCCCTCCACGTATGATGCGTACTCATGGCACGACGTCGGGGCCGAGGACTTCCGGTTCGAGCCGGAGCCGGCGCCGTTGCTGCTCTGGGAGCACTAACGATCCGTGTCGTGTGACGAGCAGCTAGGGACCGGGCCGGCAACACGCGGTATGCATGTCAGTTCCAAGTTGGGTTTATGGTGATGATCTGCATGCGGCGTGTTACCGAGCAAACTGGTAAATCGACTCCTGCGTGGTGTACTAACAAGGGCAACTGCAATAGAATCGCAGGCTAAAGATAGTTTGTGGATTCATATCTTCTTAAAACTGAATAAAGCTCAGCTACTTTACATCGTGATTTGTGCCACCTACTCTTAAACTTGCTTCTCTGGTGTTTGTTGTTCATATGTCGAGTCTATTTCCCCATCCGCATTACCAGAAAAGGTATTCCTGATCGAAAATACCGGCCAACTTATCTTGCAGTGACACTGCATGCAGTTTTGTGTGCATTTGCTATTCATCGTTGCCTGAAATTTCGATTGGGGTTGATGGCTTTTGGGCGAAGCACCAAGGCAGAGACGGAAGTGCCGCGGCAAGGCCGAGCCAGGAGCAATCCGGAGTCAGGGCCGACACGGCAGCGGCGTTGCCGGTGGAGAGTCGGAGGTTGACGGGTTCAGGTGCCGGAGGTTGCTTGGAGGTCGCCGACGACGAAGATTGTGCCGGGGTTTAGAGGTCTGGCCGGGGTGTCAGCAACACGTGGAGGGGTGGCAAGGCATGCGCGGCATCGCAGTCGACCACTGGGAGGCAATAGCAAGCAGTTAGACCGGCGTCGATTAGCTGCACCCTTACACGACAGTACAATGGAAGGATGATTGTTTCGCATAACAACTTTGTTATTTCTTATTCGCCTGGGAGAAACAACTATTTCTATTTATAAGTCACCACTAAGAACCATCTACATCCAAATCTTTGAGGGTGCCGAAGTTTTGTTCCTGCTGCATCCACTGGCGGCACGCAGCAAGCAAAGCTCGTTGCCGCCTTCGGGTCTCTGTCTCAGTTGAGCAAACTTGTTTAAACCCAAAAACTTATAAAAGCAGCGACCGGAAAATCGTCGATGTAGACTAGAAGACGCCGGTGGCCATGATCTGTGTAGCAAATCGTCGGCCCAGAGAAAAGAACAATGGAGGGGGCCCTGTAGAACGCACCAGTTCCAGCTAGACAGAGTCGGGGAACACAAACCACACACGCTCCTCGACAAGGCCGAGTCTGGCCAACCTTCACCGGTCAGTATTGGAACCGGAGGACCAAGACATACAAATCACGTTGTCTGCTCCGCAGGACAGCCCAGTCGATGCAAACCTCCAGAAGAAAACATCAGACCCGAAGAACTAAATCCGAGGACGATATGAAAAAGCATCACCAGGACGAGAACAAGATGGTGAGACTTTATTCCACGCCGACAGCTATGACATTGTCTTGCCACCGTGGAACGAAGACCTTCCTAATCCAAGAAGAGAGGGAAACTATAACTCACACCGGTAGATCGAGGCCTCCCCACACACCCCTCATCGGGGGAGCCGTCAGAGGAGGAAGAGGCCGGCAATCTACCGGCAGAGGAAGATGACGGTTGGGGAGGCACCCTAGATGGATTTTGATGCTGGGGCTGCGTCTTACGGTGTTTAAGAATCATCTCATCTGGACATGGCATTTGTGCGATTATCAAAAGTATATACAAGGTGCCGATGGGACGGCTCTTGTCGACCAGAAATGACTGTTTCTTAATGGACTGAGCTGTAATTATACCTTGGTGCAAAGTCTGGCCAAATTCCCGCGTTTTCCCACATGCACGCTACATGCAAAGGCCCTACTTGGAGCCAAGGAGGCCGTGCCAAAAATAGGTAGGTAGTACCATGTACACAGGTAAAGCAATTTACGAATGCGATGCTCCCTCCCTAGGAGTAGGAGAGCGACGGTGTAGGTGCTGGCATGCTACAAAGTAGCTAGGGTTTGGACTTGAGAGGAGCACGTAGCGTAGTATGGGCTACAGACTAGTTATGGGTTTGGTCCTGACTCATCATATCAAGACTTGTGAATCGTGAGGAGTTAGGACCTACTCCCTCCGTTCCAAATTAGTTAACTTGAATTTACCTAGATATGGATGTATCTAACACTAAAACGTGTCTAGATATATCCGTATCTAGACAAATTTGAGTCGACTAATTCGGGACGAAGGGAGTAGCTATATACCAGCAGCTTCCTCTCCAGACAAAACGGTACTACGACAGCGGGTCCTGGTGGTACATGAGAGAAGGAAGGGGATGTTAGAGCATCTACAGCCGGATCTCTCAAACCCGCCTTATACGTCTGGGCGGACAGCCCGGTCACTGTCCGGTCGTGAAAATCTGACCCAGACGGGCGCCTCAAACGTCCGGCCTGACCGGCACCCTTCATATCCAGCCCAAATATGAAGCGGATATGGGGACGCCCGCCGACCCCGCTGCAGGTCGTAGCGGTCCCACCTGCAGCGACCGAAGCTCCTCCCTCTCACACCTGCAGCGACCGAAACTCCTTCATCTCTCATCGGTGCAACCAAATTTTTAGTCCCACATCGCCGTGCGAGGCGGATGCCGCCCGGCTTAAATAGCTGCGCCAGCGGATGGCGGCAAGCTTGGTTGTTGTTGTGTGGGTCTATCAATTCTCGCATGTGTGATCGAGATAAATTTGACACTATATTGCATTTCATTGACTGATGATTGTTCATCGAGTGTCAAGTTTCTCTCGATCATATACGTTGATACCTCTACTACAATGACAGTAGATTTTTATTTTGATGCATAGACACATAGTGATTAAAAAAAACCGATATCAATGTTCCCTATGTGAAGGAGATAGACCCTGACTATAAATCTTCTATGTGATAAAGATAAAAGATTCATAGTAAGAGTTCATATCCTTAATAAATGATGCAATGATGTCAAGCTTATCCCTTCTGGACGACCCGAATATTTAAGTTGGTCGACCAGCTCATCAGTCGGCGAGGTGGGACTAATGCGGGTGTGAAAATGTTAAGTATGAGCAATTTTCGGTGCCCAGCCGGCCCAAGACGGACAGGATAATCGACGTGCATGGCCTTGCATATAACAGATATTTTAAAAATAGGATACATGGTTGTAAATTATAAAATTTAAGACACGCCCGGTCACTGTCGGCGGGCTCGTCCTGCCGCGTCCGCTGGCATTTGAGGGTCCAAACTTGCAACCTCCGGCTGCTCTTACCAGGTTCAACCCAATCTGATCATTTCTTAACACCAGCGGCGTAGATTAACAGTGTGTCAACACGACATAGATACATAGCCCAGGCTTACCAAAGCCACAAACATAACACATAAATACCTAGTGGAGGTAAGATATATACGATTACTATACACTCTACTACAGTACAGCATTACATTGTATAGGTCCCCACAGCCACGCGCGCGACACAAAACAAAGCGCAGAGCAGTAGAGCCGTACGTTGAGCGCGAGAGAACATTACGTTGCAGTTGTATAGGTCCCCAGTGACGCAATGCAATCATGCCATGCGTTGAGCGCGAGAGAACATTACCAGAACGAGCTAAGTAGCACCGTCTGCCGTGCCACTTGCCTGTCCTAATCTGCTACCAGCTCACCGTTTTAGGAGAAAAATTAGCCTCCGCCCAAGCACGACGATCTAACGGAATTCCCTGAACAGATGTTGACCGTGCCGACAGCCAGATCCCAAACTAATGCCAGTGGGGCATAGTTTATGGAGGAGTGAGGTGCAGTTTGTTGCCGAGTCCACTCCGTCCCGTCGTCCATATGGCGTGCCAGTTTCATCGGGTGGCGCTACTTCAACGCTTCATATGTTAATAAAGCCCATTTGCATTTGCATTTGCATGTGTAAGATGCGCATGAGTTTCACAAACACACACGAACATGAACGCAAGTGCAACTCGAGATCTGTAGTGCTCAGAGGCCTCCATCGAATACGGTACGTGTGTTGGATTCCATTAGTTCCAGCATGAATAATGCACGGCTAGTGAAGATCGTTTCTCTACCAGATACTAGATCTAGAAAGCGTAGATGCATGCGAGTATACAAGACCGCCACAGACTGTAGACTGCAGTTGTTGATCGAGTACGCGATCAGAGAGATCTTGCGCCTAAATTGAATACTGGTGAGTCAGAAAGGTGACAGCTAGCTTACCTCGTGTTGATGTCGCGCAATAGTCTGGGGCTCATGTGCAGCTTCTAGTCTAAACAAGTTGTAGTTAAGCCTTTAACATCGCATGTGCATGCGGCATTGTGGCATTATCCTATACACGAACACTGTTTGTTTACTGCTCGTCGTCATGATTCACGCACATAATTGTGTCTCGTTTGTCCAAGTACATATGCCGTTCCATAACGACCTGCGTATGCATATGCAGTAGAGTACTAGCATGAATCTACATATTGAATTTCTATTGGGCGTGAGTGCGAATAATTCTGCCACTTTTTGGCTTTAATCATGCATGCACTGAACTCATGCATGAGAAACAATGACCTGTATTTTTAGTGCCCCAGAGGCGTCAGCCAGCGCAAAATTAAGCTCTCTTTAAGTGTAATAATAACAAACCTATATGCTAGCTAAAGCAAATCCAGTTCCCTTTCTTTAACACGATTTCAGATTGAGGTGTAGATCTCTGGGTACATATATATCAGCAGACGGCGCATTGTGCCCTAAACGTAGTATATATATATATATATATATATATATCCCCTGGCCATGAGCCGCATGCATGCAAAAGGATCGGAATTAATTAGCTATAGTGGCCTAATCATGCTTGTCACAGGGCAGGTCAAGCTGCAAATTAAATTAAACGGGCACTCGAAAAACAAAAGCATTGCTACGAAAGATGACAAAACACAGGACGACTTGCAGGATATACACAAGGGGAGAGGGCGAGCTACACGTGTGGTTACTTGTTAATTTGGCGCTGCTTATTTCCGGAGCTTGTTAACTTGATACTGCGTAGCGACAGTATCTCTGCGGATTTCATAAAGTAAGGTTGCGTTGATCCTAAATTAAGCCACAAATTGCGCACCCAGTCGCCAGGCCCCCTAGAATTAGTCAAAACAATTCAAAGCAATGTGCCTTGGCAGTTCTTCATTTTAAATCCATCCATCACCACTCTTTTGGGTCTTGGCCTCCCGCCTATCCAATTCCTTCCTCTTTTGGGCGACCCGAATTATTAGGTGATCGATCCATCCATGAGCTAGCCTCATAGTTAATCATCACTACCTAACAATTAGTTCCTCTTTCGAAGAAATGGTACTTCCTCCGTAAACAAATATAAGAACGTTTAGATCAGTATTTTAGTGATCTAAATGCTCTTATATTTCTTTACGGAGGGAGTAGCACTCAACTGGCCAATAACCAAAGCCCTTGTAGTGAGCCACTCTGCTCACTGGTGCCCAGCTGGTCACTACAGGGTCAAGTCCTTACAAGAAAGATGAAGGTGTAACGAACAACCTATGTGATTAGCCTTTAATTTGTTCATCAATAATTTATGTAATCCACCTTCTTCCACCATGAACAACAGTGATGATGATGCTCCTATTGGTACGGGTCCTTTGAGTTGTCAACACTCAACGGTGCCCTACCGTCTGTTGTCATATGCAAGGCAGGCGTGCTTCCAGGCATTTGGAACGTCCATAGATAAAATATATAGTACAAAAAAGGTCCTGATCATTTATTTATTCCTGTAGGGTGGTGGTTAAGGCAGCAACGTCTTGGATAACAAGGATCAGCAGTGATCTTGGGAAGCTTCACTCAATATTATGCTAGGAGCACGTACTAGTACCAAGTTGGTCCTTGTGCCTACAGAGTTGCAGTTGAATATGGATCAAGTGTATGTATTGGTAGGCGGCATTTTGCTGTCCAGCCGGCAGCTGGCACCCGTTACAGCGGAAGAGACTCTGCCTCACCTTGTCTGTCTGGTAAGAGGAATCAGGAGGACTACCCGGGAGAAAATTTGTATAGTAGCTCGGTCAGAAGCTACAAAGCAGAAGGACGGTGTACGAGCGTATGGTGCGAGAGTGAAGGGACGCACACCAAAACCTGTAAGGAAGGCCATTATGGTGTCCGTGGAAATTACATGCACGACGAATGGGGTTTGCCCGGGCTCAAGGCTCAAGCGTACGACTAACATGTTCACCACGTATTCTCTCTCTCTCTCTCTCCTCTCTCTCTCTCTCTCTCTCTCTCTCTCTCTCACACACACACACAGTTTACAAGGCATGCGCGTATTCCTAGGTCGTTAATTTGACCAATCTAATAGAAGTCATATATTATAAAAAACATACCATTACCGAAAAAGGGTTTCCCCCGCTTTGTATTCCAAAGCAACCAACACCGAGTACAGAGATCGCTGTGGCGAGCAGCACAACACACCAAAAGAAAAAGAAGAAGAAACAAATGCCAACCACGGCAGCTCGGCAAAGCGCGGATGACCCGCCACCACGGCGCCCACCGGATATAAACCACCACAGACCGAGGCTCCGAACCGCCGCGTACCAAGCAGCATCCCCAAGAAGGAATGCGACGCCGACGACGCTGCTGCCCGGACGAGTCCTAGGGTTTCCCCCGGCACGCGGAGAGAGGTGGGGGTTGGATACCACCGACACCCTCCAGGAAGGAATGGTGGCACCCGCAGGTGTCAGCGCGTCGGGGCCTAAGCCGGTAGGGATTTCTCCCGCATTCCAAACCCAACCGCCCAGCCGGACGGAACCGACCCGCCAAACCGTCGCCCACCACCATGCGCCAACGCAGTAGCACCGCCACCCACGCCGCCTCACTACGAACACCACCACGAGGCCAAGAGGACCGGAGAGAAGCGCACCACGACGGGAGCAGCAACACCGACGCCGAGCGGGAGGGAACCACCTCCACCGCCTTCGTGCGGGAGGCCCGTGCCTCCGGCATCGTCGCGGTAGCCGTCCGGACACGGCAGCGGGCATGCCGGGCCACCCCTGGCCCAGCCAGGCCCGAGGCGGGCCCGTTAAGCCCCGCCGGCCACGATGCAGCAGGCCGGCGTCGGCGCCGCCAGCACCCAGCCGCTCGTCGCGTCTCCCCCGCCTCCCAGAAGCCACGCCGGAGACCATCCCCGCCGCCGGCCCGCCCAGACCCAGATGGGGCTCGAAGGGCCCAGATCTGGGCCGAGCGGACGACGCCAGATCCCTCCGCCGCGCCGCGCCGCCGCCCCGCCGCCCAGCTGCTCGCCTGCACGCGCCACGGAACCCCGCCACCACGCCAGACCGGCGGCGCCTAAGTGCACCCCCGGAGCAGCTCCGCCCGCGCCGGAGAGCGACCGGGAGGGGAAGGGCAAGGAGGCCGCCGCCACCAGCAGCCCCGGGGCCGAGCCGGCCGCGGGCGCCGACGACGGCGACTGGAAGGGAGGAGGGAGGGTGGGGGGGACTGGAGGGAGAAGGGAGGACTTGCGGCCGGTCGCCCACGGGGGGGCGACGCGGTCGCGCGACTCGCAGATCGCTATCGAGGTTTTAAACACGGATATGTTTGTCCAAAAACATACCATTATATACTTCAGATGTTCTATTTTCAAACGGTATAATTTTTATGTTATATAATTTATATTACGATGATAAAATTGACAATCTAGATATACGCGCAGAACTTGTAAACTTAAACGGAGGGAGTACAATGCAGCGGTGCACAGGAACCGTTTGATTCCGATAGGCCTGCCTAACGCTAGACGATGCATGGGGTCCTTGGGCAGTTCAGCTAGAGCAAGATGACGATGGAAGGGTCTTGGAGAACTGCTTCCTATTCTTTCTTTTCCGGAAGCCATCTTCGTTTTTTTTACAAGAAAAATTTCCAATCTATTCATCTTCGATCATGGTAATACAACGAACACTAGAAATAATAAAAATTACATCCAGATCCGTAAATCATTTAGCGACGACTACAAGCACTGAAACAATCGCCGCTGAAAGCGCCATTCAGCCTGAAGCTCGGCTCTTGTGCATACCATTCTTACTGATGGCGGCAAAGGAAGACGCGAAATCATCCTCTGCCAATGAGAATGTTGACGCCCCCATGTAGAATGGCACTGCGCTGTACGCCGGCATCTGGCAGATCTCTTCATTGATGATCAGAAAGGGTCGTCAATATTTCTCTTTCACCCAGTAAAGTACAGCAGAAGCGGTATCATTGGCTGTTTTAGCTTAGTCACGATCTGTCAGCAGCCGCAGCCGACAGCAGAAGCGGTCCTTCAAACGCCAACGCGCCGTGGAGAAGCTGAACGGGCCAACAAGGCCCAGTAGGGAGACGAAAGCTCCGAATTAGCCTCCAGATCATGAGTGCGGCCGTTAGGCCTCGTTGTAGGTATATACGAAATCATTTGTTAAGCAGTACTCATTGCAAAGATCACTCCTACCTTCCCAGGTTGCGACACCCAGGTTGCGACAAGTGGCGCGCTGCAACCCGGGAGTTTTCCTTTTTTTCGTAGATTCGTTTATTCGAAACGTTTTATCTCTTAAACCGTGCGTCTAAATCTCGAACCGTTTTCACCGTTGAATTCCTCGCGTCGAGATCTTCAAAACTGGATCTCATGTTGATAGGTTTTCACGAACTTTTTTTCACGAAAAAACTAAACGAAAAAACCGAACCGGGAGCACAGGTTTTTTCCCTTTCCGAAAGAGGCACGTCCGTGCCTCTCGCGAAATCACAACCGTTCCTCTCGCGGAAGCAAAACCGTGCCTCTCGCGGAAGGAAAAAAGAAGAAGAGAAAACGCGTTTTTTTTCGTTTCCGAGGAGGCACGGCCGTGCCTCTCGCGAAAGCACAACCATGTCTCTCGCGGAAGCAAAACCGGGCATCTCGCGAAAGAAAAAAAAAGAAAACGTATTTTTTTTGTTTCCGAGAGGCACGCCCGTACCTCTCGTGAAAGCACAACCGTGCCTCTCGCGGAAGAAAAACCGTGCCTCTCTCGGAAGGAAAAAAAATAAAAAACACGTTTTTTTCCCGTTTCCGATAGGCACGGCCTCTCGCCAAAGCACAACCGTGCCTCTCTCGGAAACAAAACCGTGCCTTTCGCGGAAGAAAAAAAAACAAAAAACGTGTTTTTTTTTCGTTTTCAAGAGGCACGGCCGTGACTCTCGCGAATGCAAAACCGTGCCTCTCGCGGAAGCAAAACCGTGACTCTCGCGAAAGAAAAAAAAACGCGTTTTTACGCGCAAAAAAAATTTCCAATTTTTTTTCCAAAAGTTAAGGAAGACCGGTGGAAAACCAAAACATCGGAAAAACCCAGAAATAAAAATGTTTAAAAAGCCAAAAACGCGTGCGAAAAAATAAAATAAAATAAAATTCGGAGGGAGCGCCCAGAGCGTGACACGTGGCGGGCGGCTGATAGCGCGCCAAGTGACACTGATTGTTGTGAGCCTCCCGAAGGAGCGCTCGTTAACTAGTTGCTCTCAGGTATATAGGCGTGCTTCAAGCTGCCTCGTGGGCTGTGCCAACGTATAAATGGCCTACTTCCCGGAAGCAGATTTGTAGCACACGGGTGCTCCACACCCTATACGAACATTAAATTCAAAAAAGTATTGAGAAACTTGGAATTTAAGATATCAAACTTGGGTTCCTGATCTACTCCCCTGTAAAATTTCATGAAAAAATACCAGAAAACGTATTCGTGGCAAAAAAGACAAATATTTCCTATGTATAGAAAAAAAAATGTTTGGATGGATTTTTGTTCGGATAGTATTTTCTTCGCCACGGATACGTTTTCTTGTATTTTTTCACGAAACTTCACATGGGAGTAGATTGAGAACCCAGGTTCGATATTTTCAAATTTTAATTTTTTTGGAAATTTTCGGTATTTTTTACGTTTAATATTTGTATAGGGGCGTGGAGCACCCAGGAGCTTCTGCGTATTTTCCCTACTTCGCAAGTGCTGATGGGGAGCTCCTAGTTAGCGATGTTGCGCTGGCAGCGCTCATGCGAACGGGTGACTGGACGGCCCAACAACGCTCACAGAGTCCCCGCCGCTTGCGTGTCGCTCCTTCGGTTCGCACGGTCGCCTTTCTTGGTCAGTTGACTGTTTACTAGTTGACCAGTTTACTGCTGATCGTTGACCATTGGCTTTTGAACCAAAAAAACACGGATAAGAAAGAAAGTTGGCATAAATTAAAAAACAGTTCATAAATTTGATTTTTTGGCAATTTTGCAGTTTCGAATAAAAATTCACAGATTTGAAATTTTTTTTGCAGGTTTCATAGTTTCAAATTAAAGTTTACGGATTTTTAAAAAAGTTCACCGATCTTGACAAAAAAATCATCGAATATGAAAAAACATCGTCGAATCTGAAAATATTTGACCAATTTTGAAAAAAAACTCATCGAATTTGAAAAAGCACATCAAATTTGCAAAAAAAAAAATCGGTTTCGAAAAAAAGAGTTCACAAATTTTCAAAAAACACACATTTAAGAAAACAAGAAAAAAAGAGCAAATCGAACTGGAAAACAAAATAAAGGAAAAAGGAAGTAAGTGTGCTTAAGCGGGGAGATGGCCTGGTGGTTGCTATGCTCCCTTTCGAACGATGAGGTTGTGAGTTCGATCCTGACGCGAGCAACTATTTTGAAAGTTCAACGGGAAAAAGAAGGGAAATGGGCCGACCCAGAGCGGAGCAGGGGTGTCCGCTCGTTTGCAATTAACGAAGAAACAAACGCCTGAAGCGCCAAATAGGAAATGATGTTCTGGTGGGAGTCCAAGAAAGGAGAGAGGTGTTGGGGAACGTTGCATGGAAAACAAAAAATTTTCTACGCACACGCAAGATCTATCCATGGAGATGCATAGCTACGAGAGGGGAGAGTGTGTCTACGTACCCTCGTATACCGTTAAGCGGAAACGTTTATCAACGCGGTTGATGTAGTCGTACACCTTCACGATCCGCCCGATCAAGTACCGAACGTACGGCACCTCCGCGTTCAGCACACGTTCAGCTCGATGACGTCCTCGCCTTCTTGATCCAGGAAGACGGGCGAAGTAGTAGATGAGTTCCGGCAGCACGACGGCGTGGTAACGGTGGTGATGCAACTATCTCCGCAGGGCTTCGCCGAGCACTACGAAAATATGACCGAGGACGAACTAGAGGGAGAGGGGCGCCGCACACGGCTTGGGAATCGTGGTGTGTCTTGCCCCTCTCCCTCCACACATATATATAGCTGGGGGGAGGAGGGGAGGCATCCTAGGACGCCCCCAAGGGGGCCGGCGGCCACCCTTGGCCCTGCCCTAGCCACGCCCCCCCTCCCTTGCCTTCTTAGGCGCGCGGGGAAAGGCAGGAGGGGGTGGCGCCCCCCTTTCCTTTCTCCCATGAGGAGGGGAAGGCAGGAGGGGCTAGCCCTCCCCCCTTTCCTTCCCTAGGGCCGGCGGCCAGGGACAGGGCGCGCCAGCCCCCTTGTGGGCTGGTGTGTGCCTCCCCTTGGCCCATTAGGCCCATATACCTCCCGGGGCCTCACGGAACCCCTTCCGGCGATCCGATGAATACCCGATACACTCCGAAACCTTTCAGGTGACCAAATAGCATCGTCCTATATATCAATATTTATCTCCGGACCATTCCGGAGCTCCTCGTCATGTGATCTCATCCGGGACTCCGAACAATATTCGGTCACCAATTCACATAACTCATATAATACTATATCGTCAACGAACGTTAAGCGTGCGGACCCTACGGGTTCGAGAATGACGTAGACATGACCTAGATGCCTCTCCGGTCAATAACCAATAGCGGGACCTGGATGCCCATATTGGTTCCTACATATTCTACGAAGATCTTTATCGGTCGAACCTTTACGACAACATACGTAATTCCCTTTGTCTGTCGGTATGTTACTTGCTCGAGATTCGATCGTCGGTATCTCCATACCTAGTTCAATCTCGTTATCGGCAAGTCTATTTACTTGTTCTGTAATGCATCATCTTGCAACTAAATCCTTAGTCACTTTGCTTGCAAGCTTCTTATGATGTGTATTACCAAGAGGGCCCAGAGATACCTCTCCGATACACGGAGTGACAAATCCTAATCTCGATCCATGCCAACTCAAAAGACACCTTCGAAGATACCTGTAGAGCATCTTTATAATCACCCAGTTGCGTTGTGACGTTTGATAGCACACAAGATATTCCTCCGGTATCTGGGAGTTGCATGATCTCATGGTCGAAGGAACATGTATTTGACATTAAGAAAGCAGTAGCAATAAACTGAACGATCATATGGTAAGCTAACGGATGGGTCTTGTCCATCACATCATTCTCCTAATGATGTGATCCCGTTATCAATTGACAACTCATGTCTATGGTTAGGAAACCTTAACCATCTTTGATCAACGAGCTAGTCTAGTAGAGGCTCACTAGGGACACGGTATTTGTTTATGTATCCACACATGTATTTAAGTTTCCTGTCAATACAATTCTAGCATGAATAATAAACCTTTATCATGAATAAGGAAATATAATAATAACAACTTTATTATTGCCTCTAGGGCATATTTTCATCATTCTCCCACTTGCACTAGAGTCAATAATCTAGTTCACATCGCCATGTGATTAACACCCATAGTTCACATCGTCATGTGACTAACACCCAAAGAGTTTGCTAGAGTCAATAATCTAGTTCACATCGCCATGTGATTAATACCCAAAAAGTACTAAGGTGTGATCATGTTTTGCTTGTGAGAAAGGTTTAGTCAACGGGTCTGCCATATTCAGACCGTAAGTATTTTTGCAAATTTCTATGTCTACAATGCTCTGCATGGAGCTACTCTAGCTAATTGCTCCGACTTTCAATACGTATCTAGATTGAGACTCAGAGTCATCCGAATCGATGTCAAAGCTTGGATCGACATAACCCTTTACGACGAACTCTTTATCACCTCCATAACCGAGAAATATTTTCTTAGTCCTCTTAGGTAACTAAGGATAATTTTGACCGTTGTCCAGTGATCTACTCCTGGATCACTATTGTACCCCCTTGCCAAACTCATGGCAAGGCACACAACAGGTCTGGTACACAGCATGGCATACTTTATAGAACCTATGGCTGAGGCATAGGGAATGACTTTCATTCTCTCTCTATCTTCTGCCGTGGTCGGGCTTTGAGTCTTACTCAACTTCACACCTTGCAACACAGACAAGAACCCTTTCTTTGACTGATCTATTTTGAACTTCTTCAAAACTTTGCCAAGGTATGTGCTTTGTGAAAGTCCTATTAAGCGTCTCGATCTATCCGTATAGATCTTGATGCCCAATATATAAGCAACTTCACCGAGGTCTTTCATTGAAAAATTCTTATTCAAGTATCCTTTTATGCTATCCAGAAATTCTATATCATTTCCAATCAACAATATGTCATCCACATATAATATCAGAAATGCTACAGAGCTCCCACTCACTTTCTTGTAAATACAGGCTTCACCGTAAGTCTGTATAAAACCATATGCTTTGATCACCTCATCAAAGCGTATATTCCAACTCCGAGATGCTTGCACCAGTCCATAGATGGATCGCTGGAGCTTGCACACTTTGTCAGCACCTTTAGGATCGATAAAACCTTCTGGTTGCATCATATACAACTCTTCTTTAAGAAATTCGTTAAGGAATGCAGTTTTGACGTCCATTTGCCAGATTTCATAATCATAAAATACGGCAATTGCTAACTTGATTCGGACAGACTTAAGCATCGCTACGGGTGAGAAAGTCTCATCGTAGTCAACCCCTTGAACTTGTCGAAAACCTTTTGCGACAAGTCGAGCTTTGTAGACAGTGACATTACCATCAGCGTCCGTCTTCTTCTTGAAGATCCATTTATTCTCAATGGCTTGCCGATCATCGGGAAAAAAAGTCCACCAAAGTCCACACTTTGTTCTCATACATGGATCCTATCTCAGATTTCATGGCCTCAAGCCATTTATCGAAATCTGGGCTCCTCATAGCTTCTTCATAGTTTGTAGGTTCGCCGTGGTCTAATAACATGACTTCCAGGACAGGATTACCGTACCACTCTGGTGCGGAACGTGTTCTGGTCGACCTACGAAGTTCAGTAGTAACTTGATCTGAAGTTTCATGATCATCATCATTAGCTTCCTCTCTAGTTGATGTAGGCATCACAGAAACGTTTTTCCCTGGTGTGCTACTTTCCAATTCGAGAGAAGGTACAATTACCTCATCAAGTTCTACTTTCCTCCCACTCACTTCTTTCGAGAGAAACTCCTTCTCTAAAAAGGACCCATTCTTGGCAACAAAGATCTTGCCTTCGGATCTGTGGTAGAAGGTATACCCAATGGTCTCTTTAGGGTATCCTATGAAGACGCACTTCTCCGCTTTGGGTTCGACCTTATCAGGCTGAAGCTGTTTGACATAAGCATCGCATCCCCAAACTTTAAAAAACGACAGCTTAGGTTTCTTGCCAAACCATAGTTCATACGGTGTCGTCTCAACGGATTTAGACGATGCTCTATTTAACATGAATGCGGCTGTCTCTAATGCATAACCCCAAAATGATAAAGGCAAATCGGTAAGAGACATCATAGAACGCACCATATCTAATAAAGTATGGTTACGACGTTCGGACACACCATTACGCTGTGGTGTTCCAGGTGGCGTGAGTTGTGAAACAATTCCATATTGTTTTAAATGAAGGTCAAACTCGTAACTCAAATATTCACCTCCACGATCAGATCGTAGAAACTTTATTTTCTTGTTACGATGATTCTCTACTTCACTCTGAAATTCTTTGAACTTTTCAAATGTTTCAGACTTGTGTTTCATCAAGTAGATATATCCATACCTAGCCAAATCATCTGTAAAGGTTAGAAAATAACGGTACCCGCCGCGTGCCTCAATACTCATCGGACCGCATACATCGGTATGTATTATTTCTAATAAGTCATTAGCTCGCTCCATTGTTCCGGAGAACGGAGTTTTAGTCATGTTGCCCATGGGGCATGGTTCATCTTGCCCATGGGGCATGGTTCGCAAGTATCAAATGATTCATAATCAAGTGATTCCAAAAGTCCATCCGCATGGAGTTTCTTCATGTGCTTTACACCAATATGACCTAAACGGTAGTGCCACAAGTATGTTGCACTATCATTATCAACTTTGCATCTTTTGGCATCAATATTATGAATATGTGTATCACTACAAAAGAGATTCAACAAGAACAGACCCTTCATTAAAGGTGCATGACCATAAAAGATATTATTCATATAAATAGAACAACCATTATTTTCTCACTTAAATGAATAACCGTCTCGCAATAAACAAGATCCAGATATAATGTTCATGCTCAACGCTGGCACCAAAGAACAATTATTGTGGTCTAAAACTAATCCCGAAGGTAGATGTAGAGGTAGCGTGCCGACGGCGATCACATCGACCTTGGAACCATTCCCGACGCGCATCGTCACCTCGTCCTTAGTCAATCTTCGTTTATTCCGCAGCTCCTGTTTTGAGTTACAAATATGAGCAACCAAACTAGTATCAAATACCCAGGCGCTACTACGAGCATTAGTAAGGAACACATCAATAACATTTTATCAAATATACCTTTGTTCACTTTGTCATCCTTCTTATCCGCCAAATATTTGGGGTAGTTCCGCTTCCAGTGACCATTTCCCTTGCAGTAGAAGCACTCAGTTTCAGGCTTGGGTCCAGCTTTCAGCTTCTTCACGGGAGCAGCAACTTGCTTGCCATTCTTCTTGAAGTTCCCTTTCTTTCCCTTGCCCTTTTTCTTGAAACTAGTGGTCTTGTTAACCATCAACACTTGATGCTCCTTCTTGATTTCTATCTCCGCCGATTTCAGCATCGCGAAGAGCTCGGGAATCGTTTTCGTCATCCCTTGCATATTATAGTTCATCACGAAGCCTTTATAGCTTGGTGGCAGTGGTTGAAGAACTCTATCAATAACACACTCATCTGGGAGCTCAATTCCCAGTTGAGTCAAGTGGTTATGATACCCAGACATTTTGAGTTTGTGTTCACTGACAGAACTGTTCTCCTCCATCTTGCAGCTATAGAACTTGTTAGAGACTTCATATCTCTCAACCCGTGCATTAGTTTGAAATATCAACTTCAGCTCTTGGAACATCTCATATGCTTTGTGGCGTTCAAAACGTTTTTGAAGTCCCAGTTCTAAGCCGTAAAGCATGGCACACTGAACTATCGAGTAGTCATCATTCCGCGTTTGCTAGGCGTTCACAACGTCTAGATTAGCGGGAGCGGGTGGGTTACCTAGCGGTGCATCAAGGACATAATTCTTCTGTGCAGCAATGAGGATAATCCTCAAGTTACGGACCCAGTCCGTGTAGTTGCTACCATCATCTTTCAACTTAGCTTTCTCTAGGAACGCATTAAAATTCAGGGTACGGTAGCATGGGCCATTGATCTACAACATAGATATGCAAAAACTATTAAGACTAAGTTCATGATAAATTAAGTTTAATTAATCAAATTGCTAATGAACTCCCACTTAAATTAACACCCCTCAAGTTATCTAAGTGATACATGATCCAAATTAACTAACCCATGTCCGATCATCACGTGAGATGGGGTAGTCATCAATGGTGAACATCTCTATGTTGATCATATCTACTATATGACTCATGTTCGACCTTTCTGTCTCTAGTGTTCCGAGATCATGTCTGTACATGCTAGGCTCGTCAAGTTTAACCCAAGTATTCTGCTTGTGTAAAACTGGCTTACACCCGTTGTATGTGAACGTAGAGTCTATCACACCCGATCATCACGAGGTGCTTCGAAACGACGAACTTTAGCAACGGTGCATACTCGGGGAGAACACTTTTATCTTGAAATTTAGTGAAGGGATCATCTTATAATGCTACCGTCGTTCTAAGCAAAATAAGATGCATAAAGGATAAACATCACATGCAATCAAAATATGTGACATGATATGGCCATCATCATCTTGTGCTTTTGATCTCCATCTCCAAAGCATTGTCATGATCTCCATCGTCACCGGCTCGACACCTTGATCTCCATCGTTGCGTCGGGGTCGTCTCGCCAACTATTGCTTCTACAACTATTGCTAACGCATAGCGATAAAGTAAAGCAATTACATGGCACTTGCATTTCATACAATAATTAAGAGACAACCCTAAGGCTCCTGCCGGTTGTCGATATTACAAAACTTGATCATCTCATACAACAACGTATATCACATCACGTCTTGACCATATCACATCACAACATGCCCTGCAAAAACAAGTTAGACGTCCTCTACTTTGTTGTTGCAAGTTTTACATGGTTGTTACGGGCTTCTAGCAAGAACCGTTCTTACGTACGCAAAAACCACAATGGTGATTTATCAAGTTTGCTGTTTTAACCTTCTTCAAGGACCGGCCGTAGTCAAATTCGATTCAACTAAAGTAGGAGAAACAGACACCTGCCAGCAGCCACCTTTATGCAAAACAAGTTGCATGTCAGTCAGTGGAACCGGTCTCATGTGCGTGGACATGTAAGGTTGGTCCGGGCCGCTTCATCCCACAATACCGCCGAATCAAAATAAGACGTTGGTGGTAAGCAGTATGAACATCACCGCCCACAACTCCTTTGTGTTCTACTCGTGCATATCATCTACGCATAGACCTAGCTCATGATGCCACTGTTGGGGATCGTTGCATGGAAAACAAAACAAATTCTACGCACACGCAAGATCTATCCATGGAGATGCATAGCTATGAGAGGGGAGAGTGTGTCTACGTACCCTCGTAGACCGTTAAGCGGAAGCGTTTATCAATGCAGTTGATGTAGTCGTACACCTTCACGATCCGCCCGATCAAGTACCAAACGTACGGCACCTCCGCGTTCAGCACACGTTCAGCTCGATGACGTCCTCACCTTCTTGATCCAGCAAGACAGGCGAAGTAGTAGATGAGTTCCGGCAGCACGACGGCATGGTGACGGTGGTGATGCAACTATGACCGCAGGGCTTCGCCAAGCACTACGAAAATATGACCGAGGACGAACTAGAGGGAGAGGGGCGCCGCACACGGCTTGGGAATCGTGGTGTGTCTTGCCCCTCTTCCTCCACACACACACATATATATATATATAGGTGGGGGAAGGAGGGGAAGCATCCTAGGGCGCCCCCAAGGGGGCCGGCGGCCACCCTTGCCCTGCCCTAGCCGCGCCCCCTTGCCTTCTTAGGCGCGCGGGGAAAGGCAGGAGGGGGTGGCGCCCGCCCCCTTTCCTTTCTCCCATGAGGAGGGGAAGGCAGGAGGGGCTAGCCCTCCCCCTTTCCTTCCCTAGGGCCGGCGACCAGGAAGAGGGCGCGCTAGCCCCCTTGTGGGCTGGTGTGTGCCTCCCCTTGTCCCATTAGGCCCATATACCTCTCGGGGCCTCCCGGAACCCCTTCCGGTGATCCGATGAATACCCGGTACACTCCGAAACCTTTCCGGTGACCAAATAGCATCGTCCTATATATAAATCTTTAACTCAGGACCATTCCGGAGCTCCTCGTCATGTCCGTGATCTCATCCGGGACTCCGAACAATATTCGGTCACCAATTCACATAACTCATATAATACTATATCGTCAACGAACGTTAAGCGTGCGGACCCTACGGGTTCGAGAATGATGTAGACGTGACCGAGACGCCACTCCGGTCAATAACCTATAGTGGGACCTAGATGCCCATATTGTTCCTACATATTCTACGAAGATCTTTATTGATCGAACCTTTATGACAACATATGTAATTCCCTTTGTCTGTCGGTATGTTACTTGCCCGAGATTCGATCGTCGGTATCTCCATACCTAGTTCAATCTCGTTACCGGCAAGTCTTCTTTACTCGTTCCATAATACATCATCTTGAAACTAACTCCTTAGTCACTTTGCTTGCAAGCTTCTTATGATGTGTATTACCGAGAGGGCCCAGAGATACCTCTCCGATACACGGAGTGACAAATCCCAATCTCGATCCATGCCAACTCAAAAGACACCTTCGGAGATACCTGTAGAGCATCTTTATAATCACCCAGTTACGCTGTGACGTTTGATAGCACACAAGGTATTCCTCCGGTATCCGGGAGTTGCATGATCTCATGGTCGAAGGAACATGTATTTGACATTAAGAAAGCAGTAGCAATAAACTGAACGATCAGATGCTAAGCTAACGGATTGTGACGCCCCCGACTTAATCGTGCACTAATCATCCACGCAAACATGCACGATCAAGCACAGGGACACACGGGAAGATATCACAACACAACTCTAACACAAAATAACGGAGATCCACAATATTACAGACCAGGGATCACGAAGATCCGAATACATAAGTCAGTCATACAAATAATATCTGGGTACAGACATAGTTAGACAAGGTTTTGCCTTAAGAAGGCTAGCACAAACAATAACTCTAGATCGAAAGGCGAAGGCCTCCTGCCTGGGACCCTCCGATCCTACTCCTGGTCGGCTGGCTCGATCCAATAGTATGTGCCGTCTGGACCCTCCTGGTAGTAAGCTCCTGCGGGGACATCTGGCTCCTGAGCTCCATCGTCTGATGTATCATCAAAGGGGTATGGGGGAAAAGAGGTAGCAAAGCAACCGTGAGTACTCATCCAAAGTACTCATCAAGTAAGGATCTATACTACATATGCAACATTATCAAAGAGAGGCTGTATATGTGGACTGGGCTGCAGAAATGCCAGAATAGAGAGAAGGCCTAGTCCTATCGAAGACTAGCATCTTCACGAAGCCACCATCTTGCAGCAATTAGAAGAGTATAGAAAGCATTTTTATTAAGCAAGCATGTTGAGGCAAAGCCTAGAGATCCTTCCTCGACTCCCAACGAGAAAGCGATCCCGAAGCTTCAATTAAGTAATCAAGTATCCAGTTCAAGTAATAGATCGGGATACCAAACTGAGCGTCCTTTACCGTAGGACCGGCTATCGATAGATGTTATCTTCCCTGCAGGGGTGCACTACTGTTACCCAACACGCTCGATCACCTCTGGCCGGACACACTTGCTGGGTAATGCCTGGCCTCGGAAGATCAACATGAAGCAGCGCCCTACCTAGGCTCAGCAGAGAGGTCAGCACGCCGGACTAACCTATGCACCCAGAGGTCTTGGGCCATCGCACTGGGCACCCTGGGCGTTGCGTGGCTGGCCGGGGTGCAGGCGCGACACTGAACTCGTCAGTGAAGTATCCAGCCCATTCCCAGCGATCAGCCCGCACGGTGAACCGTGACGTCTGAAGAGCTTTCGGGAGAAACGTACGACGTAGAGGGCCCCATAAACCATAATCCCGCGTGGTGGTAGTGCGTATAGGGCACGTTGACCCACTCAGATCAAATACCCAAATCCAATAGGCTCATTTAATAACATGCGGAGACAATCAGAGTTTCTGAAGCTCCGCCACAATATCACACTCGGGCGCCCTTCCGGGCAAGCCCGACATCATAGATCTCCCTGCGGGTATCCCTCAGGGTCGACCCGCCTGTGACAAAGGTCAAAGTAACCGTGTGGTCATAACATCAAGGGGGAAACCCCGAGGAATCACCCACGGTGGATTCCACTCGATGAAATCATCAAGGTGAACGTAGGAGGAATCACCCTCGAGGTTCACACTTGAGGGGTTGCACGACAGAGTCGTATCGGGAGTGGTTAAGGAGGAATCACCCTCGATGACCACGACCGAACAACTACACTGTAGAGTATTCATCAGGAGTGCGTTACGAGGTATCACCCTCGGCACTCGATAGTAACTATGCAGAGTCATACAACTAAGGAGGGGGGTGAGGTGATGTGTCGGTCTCTGGTCGTCGATCACGTTGATCGAGTCATCGATGATGAAGCAGAGGCAACAAGGGTAAAGTGATGGGGGTCACTGACGGTTCATTACCAACCTATACTAAGCAGTTGAAAAAGGCAGGTAAGGTAACAATAAGCAGGTTACAAAAGCAGGCTATGCATCAGAATAGGAGCAAACAGTAACAATAGCAAAATCTAATGCAAGCAGGAGAAAATTGAATGGGCGATATCGGGATGCTCAAGGGGGGGGGGGGCTTGCCTGGTTGCTCTAGCAAGGAGGAGGGGTCGTCGGAAGGCTGCTCGTCCGGAGCATAGTTGTACTCTGTTGCGTCGGTGTCGGTCTCGGCGTCTATCGAGAGAGAAGGAGGGGGAACAAATAATAAATACACGGCAAAATGCAAACAATATGCATGACATGTCTAAATGATATGCAGAGGTGTTCTACTGCCTAACTAAATGATTTAGTTAAATTAGGAATTTATTCAGATTTATTTTATTAAAGTTAAGCACTATTCATTTATCGAAAACAGTCTAAAAGTTCCATGTTTAGGTAGCTAGGGGCATCTGACAGATGAACGGACCACGTATTCGGATTCGTCTCGTCGTTCTGATCAAGTTTCATGTATAAAGTTTTTCGATCGGAGCTACGGTTTATTTTATATGATTTTCTAAAGTTTTAATCATTTTCTGGATTTAATTAATTATTTAAATTCGAATTATCCAGAATAGTGTGAGATGACGCAAGCATGACGTCAAAGTGACATCAGCAGGTCAACTGGTCGGTTGACAGTGAAACCTGACAGGTGGGTCCAGTGGGACCCACATGTCATTGACTGAGCTAACTAAACAGAGTTAATTTAACCTAATTAACCTAATTAGCGAGTGGGGCCCAACAGTCAGTGGTTGATTAGTGTTTAAACTAATTAACAGATTTTCTATTTATTTTAAATCGTTTAACAGGCGGGACCCACATGTCATAGAGACGGGGCCGCCCAGTCAGTGTTGACCGAGGTCAACGGGGTCAACAGGGGCCCGTGGGGCCGCGGTCAGCGACACAGGGGCGAGGCCCACCGGCGCCAGGTCAGCGCGGCGGCCGGAGCGACGCCGGCGACCAAATACGCGGCGGCGCGGCTCGGGAGGTGGTTGGGATTCGTCCACCGGCCACCATTTCAACCGTGGTTAGGTGCGTTGGAACGGCTGCAGCGTGGCGCGTCCATCGGTGGTGGTAGTGCGGCCGTGGACGGTGTGTAGCGACGGCGGCGAGCAGCGAGGCGGGCGCCGGAGTTCGGCCGTCGTCTGGACCGGAGCTACGGCGTGCAAAACGGACAACACGAGGTGGCTACGGCGTCTACTCGTTGCGGTGAGATCAACGGTGGCACGCACGGGACCCTATGGTCGCCGTGGCCACGCCGGTGGCGATGCGGGCGGCGGAGCGGTTCGGGCGATGGCGAAGCGGGCGCCAGAGCTCGAAATCGAGCGCATGGAATGAGGGGAAAGAGGGAGGGGCTCACTGACGTTGCTGGGAAGGCCTGGTGAAGCCGGTGGTGGTCGGAGGGCGGCGGAATCCGGCGATGAAGACGACGGAGCCGGAGAGGAAGATGAGGTCGCCGCGGGCGAAGCAGGGGCTCCCAGCTCCGTCCAGCAACACGGGGAGATGTAGCGGACGGTGGCGGAGCGATCTGGCATGGCGGCGAGGCGCAGGGGCTACGGTGGCCGCGAGGCTACGGCGGCGAGGCCATGGCGGCGTCGGGCGAAGTGGGGGAACGAGGGAGAGGGGCGAACGGGGCGGCTAGGGTTCGCCAGAGTGGTCGAGGGGGGGATCTTATCCAGCCAGCGACGGGCGCGGAGCCTCTGTCGAGCGAGGAGAGGGGGGGCCTGGCTACGCGCGCGCCTGGTGCTCGACAGCGAGCGGCATGAGCAGTGCGGGAGGAGGGAGGAGGTGCGGGGTGGGCTGGCCTCGCTGTAGCCACTTAGGCCCAGCTGCTGCGGCCTTTTTCCTTTTCTTTCTGTTTTCTATTTCGTTTCCTATTTTCCTTTTCTGTTTTGCAAATAGTTTGGCCACCATTACACTTTTTGTAAAATGTGAGACTTAGCCCATAAATTGCAGTGAAATATCTAGCACTGTTGTAAAAAGGTTTTGAGTTCATACCATTTCATTTTGATTTTATTTAATTATAAATGGATTAAATACTTCTGTCTTATTACTGTTAGTCACTTAATTAATTTATAAAATGTTAATTACAATTTTTGAATTGTCTCTGCATTATTTGCTATTTAATGAACATGTTAGTTTTAATTTGGAACAACTTTATTTCCACTTTAAATTATTTTGAAGTTTGACTTAGGAGTTTGAAATGCAATGTGATGCAAATGATGACTAGGCACTGTTAAACTTGCTGACATGGCATTAACTAAGGGTGATCACTGTGGCAAATTACATGGGGTGTTACACGGATGGGTCTTGTCCATCACATCATTCTCCTAATGATGTGATCCCATTATCAATTGACAACTCATGTCTATGGTTAGGAAACCTTAACCATCTTTGATCAACGAGCTAGTCTAGTAGAGGCTCACTAGGGACACGGTATTTGTTTATGTATCCACACATGTATTTAAGTTTTCGGTCAATACAATTCTAGCTTGAATAATAAACCTTTATCATGAATAAGGAATATAATAATAACAACTTTATTATTGCCTATAGGGCATATTTCCATCAAGAGGGAAACTGCCTGGGTTTCTTGGGAGGTGATGTCCCAACCCAAATTATGGGAGGGATGGGATTCCGTGATATAGGGTTGTTCAACTTGGAGCTTTTGGCTCGCCAATCTTGGTGTCTCTTCCAAGATCCTGACTCTCTAAGTGCATGCATTCTGAAGGTTGTGTATTACCCATCATTTTCTGTTCTGGACGCGGAATTGGGTAAGTGACCGTCGCAAGTATGGAGATCGATAATGGAGGGAAGAGACAATCTCAAGATCGGTTTGATAAAAAGGACCGGGATGGGTGACACTACTGATATCTAGTTGGACAATTGGATCCCCCGACATTTTAAGCTTTGGCTGGTGTGTCCGAAATCGTCTCATCCACCGCAGAAGGTAACTGAGTTAATGGATAACTACTCGGCTTCATGGGATGTGGGCAGGCTAGATGAGCACTTCTTTGAGATGGATATGCAAGCAATACTAAATATTCCCCTAAGTTCTAGGGTCCTAGAGGATCTTTGGTCATGGCATTATGAGAGGACATGTGTGTTTACCGTGCGGTCTGCATATAAACTTCTGGCAGCTACAAATCAACAACGTACGGACTGGTGGAGCACAATCCTGGCCACTCTAAAGTGGAGGTTGATCGTCATTCTTGGTCGAAGCTGTGGGGAGCCAAGATCCCTTCCAAACTATGGGTGTTTGCTTGCCACATTGCCAAGACATCCCTACGGAATGGTGATGTGCGGAACCACAGGAAAATGGCGGAAACTACCGAGTGTTCTCTCTACCATGCGACGATTGATACATGGAGGCACTTGTTGTTTGACTATCGGATGGCCTGATGCGTTTGAGCCCTAGAAGATGAAGAGCTGATGGATGTAATCATCTCAAATCACTCAGAGGATGCTAAATTTTGGATGCTATTGGACACTCTCCTTTCAGTGGATCTTAGTGGGGTTTTAGTAATTATGTGGGCAATATGGTGGGCGCATCGACGTGCTACCCATGATGACCAATTCCAAAGCCCAACGAGTACGCACTGTTTCATCGCAAAGTTTTTGGAAGAACTCAAACTATTTCCTGCTCAAGCTACTAATCATTCCAGGGGCCTGCATGTCACACACAAGGACCTGCATGTAACGGCTGGGGGCTTGCATGCAACTAAATGGGCGTCGACAACAAGGATGTGGCTACAGCATGTAGACCATGAAGCGAAATTAAATATTGATGGCGGCTTATGTAGGGATGGATCCAGGGGTGTTGTGGCATTTTATCTTCTGGTCATTGGTGAAATTGGTCTGACTGAAGAGTTAGGAGTTAGCAAGTGTGATTCTTCTATCGTGAGTAAATTGAGAGTCAGATTTCTAACCGTTGTTGTGCTAGCGCTAGCTATGAACCTTATCTTGACAACGGTCTTGTCCGAAAGGCATGAGAGTCATTTCATGTCGGGCTGCCCTGGCTATAAATAGATGCCCCCACAACCACTTGTTGGTTGGCTGCTCCGAGTGACTGCATGACAAGTATCATCTAGAGCAACTCGTCCTCTGAAGAACTTGAGAGAATCCTAAGTGAGGAAAAATCCAAAAAACCAGAGCTAAAGTGATTGAGCATCACTGAAGAGATTGTCTTATGTGAGCTGTACCTTTGAAGACTATGATCGTCCAGACGTCTAGGAGTCATGTTCTGAGCATCCAAGAAGAAATTATGGAGTGCCATAGAACGTGTCTATGAAGGTTTAGGAAGCCTACCTTGAAGACTTATCATGAGTTATTGGACGAGGTCTAAGTGATCTTCGCTCAACAAGGAGAACAAGGTGAAGACTTAGTGCCTTTTGTGTTAAATCTCGAGCCTCTCTAACCAGACGTATGGTTATCACAACAACTGGAACTGGTCAAAAAAATCCATTGTCTTCATCGAGCTACCCTGGCTCAAATTACTCAACCCTTTACTTACAGCACTTCTGTGTTGAAGAATTTGTCTCCCTTCCTCTGAAGTCTTTGACTTGAATACTTTGATCATGATATTGTTCTGTCTTCCAATTTGTTGTACTTAAGGTTGTTTGTCTGTATGTTTGCATGTTCTTCATATGCTGCTACCTAGTATGCCTCCTTAGTTCCGTCTTGATGACTTTGTCTACATTCTGAATTGCATACTTAGCGTAGCTTTCATTCCGTAGTGTATTTCTTCGCTATGTTTTTTGAAGGACTCACTTATTTGAAGAATTTGTTAAAATCTCCCATTCACCCCCTCTGGTCAATATCTTGCACCTTCAGTGACTTACCCGACATCTGAACTTGCGGTTGTGGCAGCCTGGTATATTTGGTGGTAGTGTCGACAACTTGTAAAGGGAGAGATGGTCCAAGAACCGGATATAACAGCTCTGTCCATCAAGGTACTTGCTACTAACAACATTAAAGCATCAACGCCAAATGTACCTATCAGGAAATATGACCGGCAATGGAAGAAACTATGCAGTGGGTGGTGCTTAGCACCCCATGGATTCTACACCAACACCTACACCTCCAAATAGACCATTTAAAAAAGCTTGCGCATGTGCCATTGAAACCGAGGTGAACACACTCCTCTTTGAACTCCATACGTATTTATATGAGACGTAGCTACTACCTCAAAAAGGGACTCTATGTGTCATTAAGTACATTGATGAATGTCACGAAGAATCGAGGAAGGAAGGCCAAGTCCATGAATAATAGCAAGATTGATGCACGAAAGATGGTGCCCAATAACCGGAGAAGGGGGTCAGCTCTCTGGACACCCCGTGCCCACAGGGCCATGGACCCCGTGCGGACGAGGCATCCGGAAAATCTCTGGGCACCCCATACCCACAGGCTCCTGGACCTGTGTGCACAACCCCGCTACAACTACTGGATACCCTGTCTGCACGGGGCATGTACCATGCCCACACCCTCGTGCGCACGACCTATTTACCCCGGGCACACGGGCTCTGCCTGCGTGCGGAGATGGGGAATGACCCTTGTACCCCATAGCTCGTCCCCTACTTCCAGCCACCTATATATTTCGTACCTCTCTCACTTTTTATGGTTAGCAAAGTATACCTAAACTAATTGAGAGAGCTTTGCTGCTTGTACCTCCTCCTAGAGGATCAAGATCTCATTGTGAGAAGGATCTCTTTAGATTAACAAGGCGCTCTCTCTATTGGGAGAAGGATCTACTATATCAAGACCTCCATCTCTCCTTGAGATTTGGAGAATAACTACCTATCAAGACCCTAGCTCCCCTTGTGGATTTGGGAAGAACTTACCATAGCTACTTACCTACCTTTAGTTGATCCGATCTTGTGAATCTTGCTTGGATTTGTGGAGAGAGCATATGTGTGATTGGATCTATGTTCGTGAGCATCTGCTCTTGTGATTCCTTTTGTTCCTTCTCGAGTGTTCCTCTCAGTCCACCTTCAAATTGTGAAAGATTGGGTAACCTAGGACTTCGCCCTACATTAGTGGGGTTGTTAAAATAAATATCAATGCATCATTTCATGCGGGCACGCTCTCTGGTGCTACAAGAGTTTTGGCTCGGGATGATCATGGAAAGCTTCATTGCGGCAGCAACATGGTTTCTACCCCATGTTAACAACACTTATACTGTTGGGATGTCGGAATGATATCTATTTGACGGTTCAAATTGGGTGTAATAGCTTGCTGATCGAATTAGATTGCAGTTTGTGGTTGAAGCAATGCAGCAACCCATCTCATGTGTTGGTCTAGATATAACTAGCGTCATGGAATGTGAGCAGCTCGAAGGAGATTTCGCAAAGGTTTCTTATACACATTGTTTTCGTGAACCAAATGGTTTAGCAAAGTACTCCTTTAGCGCTACACCTTTTAGCTTCTCGGACTCTTCATCCCTGACATTATTTCTCATTTACTCCCTCCGTAAAGAAATATAAGTAATGATCTAAACGCTTTTATATTTCTTTACATATGGAATACTTGTAAACTTGTAAACGACATGACGATCATTTGAGGAATAAAGCCTACTTGCTGTAAGTAAAAAAGACAGCTGCAAGTTGTGACAGGACTAAAACTTGTTTAATTGCTCAAAAACAATGCTCATCAGTTATTCAGTTCCCAAAGGCCAGCACGCTGGCCTCACGCCTTCGCCATTCGATTCCCCGTTTTGTTTCTCCTTTCCACGTTTCTCCCTCCGCCTCATCATAAAAACTCCCACTGCCTTGCCTCGCATCCCACCGCAACACACCACTCACCTCCTCACGCTCTCGCTCATCACTCCCCCAACAACTAGCTCCACCACCACAGTATCATCAGCCATGGGCGCCACGGAGGATTCCTCCTCCGGCTCCGAGACCACCACGTCGTCCTCGGTGGAGGCCCTGGCCTCGCCGCCGTCCCCGACGGCCACCACCGCGTCGTCCAAGAAGAAGCGGCCGCGCAACGACGGGCGGCACCCGACGTACCGCGGGGTGCGCATGCGGAGCTGGGGCAAGTGGGTGTCGGAGATTCGGGAGCCCCGCAAGAAGTCGCGCATCTGGCTCGGCACCTTCGCCACCGCGGAGATGGCGGCGCGCGCGCACGACGTGGCCGCTCTCGCCATCAAGGGCCGCGCCGCGCACCTCAACTTCCCCGACCTCGCCCACGAGCTCCCGCGCCCGGCCACCGCCGCGCCCAAAGACGTCCAGGCGGCCGCCGCACTCGCCGCCTCCGCCGACTTCCCGGCCTCTGCCACTGCAGCTGCCAATGCCGGCGCCAAAAACCCCGACGGCCCGGAGCCCAGCGCCGCCTCTGCCTCTGCCTCTGCCTCGGCCTCGCCGCCGGACACCGCTGAGGATGCGCTGTTCGACCTCCCCGACCTCCTCTTCGACCTCAGACACGGCCCTCCGTCCTGCCAGCTCTCATGCGCCTCCTCGTGGGACGACGACGTGGCCTTCGCCGGCCCCGGCGCCGGCGTGTTCCGCCTGGAGGAGCCGCTGCAGTGGGAGTACTAAAGCCAGACGCCAACTTGCTCGGTCACCGGTGCCATCAAACCGCGACGCCGCTGCATGCATGTATGGCTCGTTCGTTTCCACATCGGGCCGGAAATCATTTCGAAACCATTGGAGAACCAAAAGAAGGAAGCAAAACCACTGGAGTACTACTAAATTTAGGAGTGAGACCATGTACAAATTGGGGTTAGCCTCGTGTTCTTTATCGTATTTGCTTTGCGTGGATTGTGGGGCAAGAATATGTTTGTGTGTGCAATTAACACCGCATCTCCTTTTTCTTCCTTGTTTCTTTTAGCGAGCGCTAGTGGTAAAGGCGATCGGTCGAGCGGGATTTGTTGGACTAATGCGGCACGAAATGCTTTAAAGACGCGGCTTTTAAATTACGGCGATATTCGACCGGTCATTTCACTCCACTGATCCGGCCCAAAGCGCCGGCAGCAATCATGCATTCAACCTCGATCCCATATTCCCGCCGGTTGATTAATTTGATCTTCTCTTTTTATATGATGAGGCTGGAGTCACATATTCTTATTCGTCCCTGGAAATTACCTGAACTTTAACAATTTCAATCCTTAGAAATTAGAGCTGGAACCAGCTGAAAATATCGTACGCTCAGCTTGCGAGTAGGTACGTACGTAGGGCTGTAGCGAGCCGGCCAGGAGGGGGAGAGCGATAGCGACGTGGACTGTGCAAAAAGCGGGGCTGCTTGTTGTAAGAGAGATCCGTGCCTGTATCGCGCGATCGGTCGCCATCGTCGCTGGCCCGGACGAGCGTGCGCCGCTTGCGTGCGTACGGGCCGGGTCGCTGGCTCGGCGGTGGAATATTTTGGGCGCGTCCGCCTCGTCGTCGTCGGGAGCCCGTTGGCGTGGATCGTCCGTCCGTCGCTGACATGCATGCATGGGAGGGGAGAGATGAGAGGACAGCGGAGTAGTTGCGCGCGTGTAAATGGCGCCATGTTTACGTACGTTTTGGCCGGGGTGGGGAGAGCGTCGTACCGCGAGGATAAGGCGAGATCTCGAGCCGGTGCCTCCCTCCACCCCGATGCTCCGTCGCCGTGTGAGTTATTGCAACTGCTGTGCTGTGTGTGTGTGTGACGCCTTGGTCCGTTGTGGAGGACAGGTGCGTGCGTGCGTGCATGCATGCATGCGCATGAGCGAAACGGAGAGACTGTGTGTGGGATATAGCTGTACAAGTGTGAGGTGGATGCACGAGACGACCATGCCACGGACGGAGCCGATGGCTACTGCTTTACATGGGTCATGGCTGTGGCGTACGACTATAGGACAACTAGGGATATAGAGAGAGAGAGAGGACTGGTGGTACAACTCTACTAGTATTTCATTTTGATGATGGGGTACGTCTGGCCAGGACTACGGACAAAGACTAAGCTTGTTGACCATCGTCCGTGTTAGCGGGGATTGGATCCTTGTTTTCGGGTTTTCCTAACCTATTCGCCCATGCGTTATGAACGTATTCCCTCGAGGAGGAGGCTTCTACTAGGTCGTGTCGTGCGTATACCGTTCCTACTGTATGGCAGTATAAAGGCATCTCCAACGCTGATTCTCAAACCGCCCACATACGCTGTCCAGACCCCGGAAGCCATCCAACACTAGTGGAAAATCGGGCTTTAGTCCCGGTTCATAAGAACCTTTAGTCCCGATTCACCAACCAGCACTAAAGGGTGGGGACTAAAGGTCTCCCTAGTGCCAGTTCGTCACGACCCGGGACCAAAGGCCCACCACGTGGCACGAGCCCGCGCCGCGGGTCTGGGGGCCTTCCAACCGGGACTAAAAGGTTTAGGGGTTTATGGGTTTATGGGTTTATTGTTTATTTTTCTTTTTAATTTGTGTTTTTCATTTAATTCTTTTTCATTTCAAATATATTTTACGCTACTACATACTGTACACGTTATGCATATATATAAATAGAATTTCTCGTAGAACCGATCATATATATATCATCGAATTTCTCGTATGGCCATTCACATACACATATATATATAAACAATTTGATATATACAATTTCTCTTACAATTTGCAGATCATTACATGGAGGCATTAGGTGCAATGGTATTCTCCTTTGGGATGTATGACCTGGTCGAGCAAAAATCCCGTTATTTCCTCTTGAATTGCTCGTACGCGATCCGTTGGTAGGAGCTTATCCCGCATCTCCATCATCTTTAAAGAAGGAGATCAATATGAATGTATTAGTGGTGTGTATATATATTAGATAATGATGTAAAAATTGTGAATAGTGTTCTGGCAAACATACCCAAAGTTGTCTATCATCTTTGGTCCTTTCGGACGTAATCATGCGAATGTTCTCGCAAATGTAGTATGCACATAAATTATTCCCTGACGCCTGCCTCATGGCCTTTACGAGAATAGAATTCAATCAGATAATAATTAATCAAGCATGATAATGGTATTGAAACTAGAATTAAAGAGATGCACGGACGTAGCTAGCTAGTACTACTTAATTAATTACCTTGGGTCGCACCCATTTCAGCTGTTGTTTTCATGCGCCATTAACCTGTTTGATGAACTTTTGCCAAGCCCTGCCCGCCGGCAAATAAAATGAATAAAGGAGTTATTAATTAGTTGATATCAGGAAATGAACTAAAGAGGCCGACATAGTGCGATAATGATTGAAATTACCTGTCGACCACCCCCTTCACGATTGCGTAGTCATTAACGTCTTTAAGTAGTGAGTCCAGTACTTGAACTTTTCCCTCGTCAACTTCAATGATTAGCAGGATCCAGTGAAAACTGCATGCACACACGTTTGTATAATTAAGCGGGCATGTGCATAACTCATCAACTACACTTATTAACATCTTGTAAACAAAAAACAGAATTTGTAGTACAAGACAGTGTCACTCACCCGAAGTTGTAAGGAAGTAGTATTTCTGGTTGGGTATTTAGTCGCTTCAAAAACTCTAGCAAGCTTCTCTCTATGTCTTTTCTCGACCATTCAATTGACCATGTCTCTTGATTAATGGTATTTGGGTCAATGAACCAAATGCCATAGCGTCCATCTCTTTTCATTTCATACATCTTCATTCTGCATAATACCACAGAAAAGAATATAGTGAGGATAATTACAGGTAATGAACGAGCACAGCTAGCTAGAGACTTAAATTACAGAAAGAAATCACTTACAGACAATAGCAACTGACGATAGCTTTGTCGAGTGCGTCTTGATTGAATAACTTAAACATTTCTTGAAACTTAACCCACAAATCTTTTGCATGGAAGTAATGCTCTTCCTTGACTTTCACCATGAGGGACTCTCGCCCGTTGTTTACTTCTCTCAGGTACCACTCATGCAATGTGTGCATTCTCGTTGATAGAAGCGGGATCTCCTCAGGCTTGACCAGAGGTTGCCCGGGGACAAATTTCCATCTTATTTCCTCCTCTGTAAACCCGGGGAGTTCCTCGATGCCTAGGAGTTGTTCAACAATGACACCGGCCTCTTCAGCCTGCCTTCTATGATCGTCGGTTATTACCAGCTGATCGGCGGTACTCACATGTGGTTGTACAATCACTGGGGGGGTCGATTGCACTGCCTGTTCTCCCAGCTGGGGAACAATTTTCCCGCTTTTTTTACCAACTGCTTGGCTCGAGCTCGAGCTCGACTCCTTCTCTTTTTGTGCATGATATAACTTCTTGATAGAGCGCTCATAGTCTGAGTCCCTTTTCTTCACAGCCGGTTGAGCATTATCAATAAATTGTTGTACGACTTTCTCAGGTACTTTCTGAAGGAAATATGCCCTAGAGGCAATAATAAAGTTGTTATTTATATTTCCTTATATCATGATAAATGTTTATTATTCATGCTAGAATTGTATTAACCGGAAACTTAATACATGTGTGAATACATAGACAAACAAAGTGTCACTAGTATGCCTCTACTTGACTAGCTCGTTAATCAAAGATGGTTAAGTTTCCTAGCCATAGACATGAGTTGTCATTTGATGAACGGGATCACATCATTAGAGAATGATGTGATTGACAAGACCCATCCGTTAGCTTAGCACGATGATCGTTTAGTTTGTTGCTATTGCTTTCTTCATGACTTATACATGTTCCTCTGACTATGAGATTATGCAACTCCCGAATACCGAAGGAACACCTTGTGTGCTATCAAACGTCACAACGTAACTGGGTGATTATAAAGATGCTCTACAGGTATCTCCGATAGTGTTTGTTGAGTTGGCATAGATCAAGATTAGGATTTGTCACTCCGATTGTCAGAGAGGTATCTCTGGGCCCTCTCGGTAATGCACATCATATGAAGCCTTGCAAGCAATGTGACTAATGAGTTAGTTACGGGATGATACATTACAGAACGAGTAAAGAGACTTGCCGGTAACGAGATTGAACTAGGTATTGAGATACCGACGATCGAATCTCGGGCAAGTAACATACCGATGACAAAGGGAACAACGTATGTTGTTATGCGGTTTGACCGATAAAGATCTTCGTAGAATATGTGGGAGCCAATATGAGCATCCAGGTTCCGCTATTGGTTATTGACCGGAGATGAGTCTCGGTCATGTCTACATAGTTCTCGAACCCGTAGGGTCCGCACGCTTAACGTTCGATGATGATCGGTATTATTAGTTTATGTGTTTTGATGTACCGAAGGTAGTTCGGAGTCCCGGATGTGATCACGGACATGACGAGGAGTCTCGGAATGTCCGAGATGTAAAGATTGATATATTGGAAGATAGTATTTGGCCTCTGGAAAGGTTCCGGAAGGTTCCAGATATTTATCGGAGTGCCGGAAGGGTTGTCGGAACCACCGGAGAAGTAATGGGCCTTATTAGGCCTAGGGGAAAGAGAGAGGGGCAGCCAAGGGCTGGCCGCGCGCCCCCCCATGGGCCTAGTCTGAATTGGACTAGGGGGAGGGGCGGCGCCCCCTCCTTCCTTCTCTTTCCCCCTCCTTCCTTCTTCTCCTAGTAGGACTAGGAAAGGGGGGAGTCCTACTCCTACTAGGAGGAGGATTCCTCCCCCCTTGGCACGCCTATGAAGGCCGGCCGGCCTCCCCCTCCCTCCTTTATATACGTGGGGAGGGGGGCACCCTAGGACACACAAGTTAATTGTTTTTAGCCGTGTGCGGTGCCCCCCTCCACAGATTTCCACCTCGGTCATATTTTCGGAGAGCTTAGGCGAAGCCCTGCCGGAATCACTTCATCATCACCGTCACCATGCCGTTGTGCTGACGAAACTCTCCCTCGGCCTCAGCTGGATCAAGAGTACGAGGGACGTCACCGAGCTGAACGTGTGCAGATCGCGGAGGTGCCGTACGTTCGGTACTTGGATCGGTTGGATCGCGAAGACGTTCGACTACATCAACCGCGTTACTAAACGCTTCCGCTTTCGGTCTACGAGGGTACGTGGACACACTCTCCCGCTCGTTGCTATACTTCTCCTAGATAGATCTTGCGTGATCGTAGGAAATTTTTTGAATTACTACGTTCCCCAATAATGGCATCCGAGCCAGGTCTATGCGTGGATGTTATATGCACGAGTAGAACACAAAGAGTTGTGAGCGATAATAGTCATACTGCTTACCAGCATGTCATACTTTGATTCGGCGGTATTGTTGGATGAAGCGGCTCAGACCAAGATTACGCGTACGCTTACGCGAGACTGGTTCTACCGATGTGCTTCGCACATAGGTGGCTAGTGGGTGTCAGTTTCTCCAACTTTAGTTGAATCAAGTGTGACTACGCCCGGTCCTTGTTGAAGGTTAAAACAGCACACTTGACGAAAAATCGTTGTGGTTTTGATGCGTAGGTAAGAACGGTTCTTGCTCAGCCCGTAGCAGCCACGTAAAACTTGCAACAACAAAGTAGAGAACGTCTAACTTGTTTTTGCAGGGCTTGCTGTGATGTGATATGGTCAAGACATGATGTGATATAATTTGTTGTATGAGATGATCATGTTTTGTAACAGAGTTATCGGCAACCGGCAGGAGCCATATGGTTGTCGCTTTATTGTATGCAATGCAATCGCCATGTAATTGTTTTACTTTATCACTAAGCGGTAGCGATAGTTGTAAAAGCAATAAGTTGGCGAGACGACAACGATGCTACGATGGAGATCATGCTGGAGCGCCGGTGACGATGGAGATCATGCTGGGGCGCCGGTGACGATGGAGATCATGACGGTGCTTCGATGATGGAGATCAAGAGCACAAGATGATGATGACCATATCATGTCACATATTGAATTGCATGTGATGTTAATCCTTTTATGCATCTTATTCTGCTTAGTACGGCGGTGGCATTATAAGATGATCTCTCACTAAATTTCAAGGTACAAGTGTTCTCCCTGAGTATGCACCGTTGCTACAGTTCGTCGTGCCGAGACACCACGTGATGATCGGGTGTGATAAGCTCTACGTTCATATACAACGGGTGCAAGCTAGTTTTGCACACGCAGAATACTCGGGTTAAACTTGACGAGCCTAGCATATGCAGATATGGCCTCGAAACACTGAGGCTAAAAGGTCGAGCGTGAATCATATAGTAGATATGATCAACATAGTGATGTTCACCATTGAAAACTACTCCATCTCACATGATGATCGGACATGGTTTAGTTGATTTGGATCACGTGATCACTTAGACGATTAGAGGGATGTCTATCTAAGTGGGAGTTCTTAAGTAATATGATTAATTGAACTTTAATTTATCATGAACTTAGTACCTGATAGTATTTTGCATGTCTATGTTGTTGTAGATCAATGGCCCGTGCTACTGTTCCTTTGAATTTTAATGCGTTCCTAGAGAAAGCCAAGTTGAAAGATGATGGTAGCAACTACACGGACTGGGTCCGTAACTTGAGGATTATCCTCATTGCTGCACAGAAGAATTACGTCCTGGAAGCACCGCTAGGTGCAAGACCCGCTGCAGGAGCAACGCCGGACGTTGTGAACGCCTGGCAGAGCAAAGCTGATGACTACTCGATAGTTCAGTGTGCCATGCTTTACGGCTTAGAACCGGGACTTCAACGACGTTTTGAACGTCATGGAGCATATGAGATGTTCCAGGAGTTGAAGTTAATATTTCAAGCAAATGCCCGGATTGAGAGATATGAAGTCTCCAATAAGTTCTATAGCTGCAAGATGGAGGAGAATAGTTCTGTCAATGAGCATATACTCAAAATGTCTGGGTATCATAATCACTTGACTTAGCTGGGAGTTAATATTCCGGTTGATAGTGTCATTGACAAAGTTCTTCAATCACTGCCACCAAGCTACAAAAGCTTTGTGATGAACTATAATATGCAAGGGATGGATAAGACAATTCCTGAGCTCTTCGCAATGCTAAAGGCTGCGGAGGTAGAAATCAAAAAGGAGCATCAAGTGTTGATGGTCAACAAGACCACCAGTTTCAAGAAAAAGGGCAAAGGGAAGAAGGGGAACTTCAAGAAGAACGGCAAGCAAGTTGCTGCTCAAGTGAAGAAGCCCAAGTCTGGACCTAAGCCTGATACTGAGTGCTTCTACTGCAATGGGACTGGTCACTGGAAGCGGAACTGCCCCAAGTATTTGGCGGATAAAAAGGATGACAAGGTGAACAAAGGTATATGTGATATACATGTTATTGATGTGTACCTTACTAATGCTCGCAGTAGTGCCTGGGTATTTGATACTGGTTCTGTTGCTAATATTTGCAACTCGAAACAGGGACTACGGATTAAGCGAAGATTGGCTAAGGACGAGGTGACGATGCGTGTGGGAAATGGTTCCAAAGTCGATGTGATCGCCGTCGGCACGCTACCTCTACATCTACCTTCGGGATTAGTTTTAGACCTGAATAATTGTTATTTGGTGCCAGCGTTAAGCATGAACATTATATCTGGATCTTGTTTGATGCGAGACGGTTATTCATTTAAATCAGAGAATAATGGTTGTTCTATTTATATGAGTAATATCTTTTATGGTCATGCACCCTTGAAGAGTGGTCTATTTTTGTTGAATCTCGATAGTAGTGATAGACATATTCATAATGTTGAAGCCAAAAGATGCAGAGTTGATAATGATAGTGCAACTTATTTGTGGCACTGCCGTTTGGGTCATATTGGTGTAAAGCGCATGAAGAAACTCCATACTGATGGACTTTTGGAATCACTTGATTATGAATCACTTGGTACTTGCGAACCGTGCCTCATGGGCAAGATGACTAAAACTCCGTTCTCCGGAACAATGGAGCGAGCAACAGATTTATTGGAAATAATACATACTGATGTATGCGGTCCGATGAATATTGAGGCTCGCGGCGGGTATCGTTATTTTCTGACCTTCACAGATGATTTGAGCAGATATGGGTATATCTACTTGATGAAACATAAGTCTGAAACATTTGAAAAGTTCAAAGAATTTCAGTGTGAAGTGGAAAATCATCATAACAAGAAAATAAAGTTTCTGCGATCCGATTGTGGAGGAGAATATTTGAGTTATGAGTTTGGTCTTCATTTGAAACAATGCGGAATAGTTTCGCAACTCATGCCACCCAGAACACCACAGCGTAATGGTGTGTCCGAACGTCGTAACCGCACTTTATTAGATATGGTGCGATCTATGATGTCTCTTACTGATTTACCGCTATCATTTTGGGGTTATGCTTTAGAGACGGCTGCATTCACGTTAAATAGGGCACCATCTAAATCCGTTGAGACGACACCTTATGAACTGTGGTTTGGCAAGAAACCCAAGTTGTCGTTCCTTAAAGTTTGGGGCTGCGATGCTTATGTGAAAAAGCTTCAACCTGATAAGCTCGAACCCAAATCGGAGAAATGTGTCTTCATAGGATACCCAAAGGAGACTGTTGGGTACACCTTCTATCACAGATCCGAAGGCAAAATATTCGTTGCTAAGAATGGATCCTTTCTAGAGAAGGAGTTTCTCTCGAAAGAAGTGAGTGGGAGGAAAGTAGAACTTGATGAGGTAGTGGTACCTTCTCTTGAATTGGAAAGTAGTTCATCACAGAAATCAGTTCCAGTGATACCTACGCCAATTAGTGAGGAAGCTAATGATGATGATCATGAAACTTCAGATCAAGTTACTACCGAACCTCGTAGGTCAACCAGAGTAAGATCCGCACCAGAGTGGTACGGTAATCCTGTTCTGGAGGTCATGTTACTTGACCATGATGAACCTACGAAGTATGAGGAAGCGATGATGAGCCCAGATTCCGCAAAATGGCTTGAGGCCATGAAATCTGAGATGGGATCCATGTATGAGAACAAAGTGTGGACTTTGGTTGATTTGCCCGATGATCGGCAAGCCATAGAGAATAAGTGGATCTTCAAGAAGAAGACTGACGCCGACGGTAATGTTACTGTCTACAAAGCTCGACTTGTTGCAAAAGGTTTTCGACAAGTTCAAGGAGTTGACTACAATGAGACCTTCTCACCCGTAGCGATGCTTAAGTCCGGCCGAATCATGTTAGCAATTGCCGCATTTTATGATTATGAAATTTGGCAAATGGATGTAAAAACTGCATTCCTGAATGGATTTCTGGAAGAAGAGTTGTATATGATGCAACCCAAAGGTTTTATCGATCCAAAGGATGCTAACAAAGTGTGCAAGCTCCAGCGATCCATTTATGGACTGGTGCAAGCATCTTGGAGTTGGAATAAACACTTTGATAGTGTGATCAAAGCATATGGTTTTATACAGACTTTTGGAGAAGCCTGTATTTATAAGAAAGTGAGTGGGAGCTCTGTAGCATTTCTAATATTATATATGGATGACATATTGTTGATTGGAAACGATATAGAATTTCTGGATAGCATAAAAGGATACTTGAATAAAAGTTTTTCAATGAAAGACCTCGGTGAAGCTGCTTATATATTGGGCATCAAGATCTATAGAGATAGATCAAGACGCTTAATTGGACTTTCACAAAGCACATACCTTGATAAAGTTTTGAAAAAGTTCAAAATGGATCAAGCAAAGAAAGGGTTCTTGCCTGTGTTACAAGGTGTGAAGTTGAGTAAGACTCAATGCCCGACCACTGCAGAAGATAGAGATAAAATGAAAGTCATTCCCTATGCCTCAGCCATAGGTTCTATCATGTATGCAATGTTGTGTACCAGACCTGATGTGTGCCTTGCTATAAGTTTAGCAGGGAGGTACCAAAGTAATCCAGGAGTGGATCACTGGATAGCGGTCAAGAACATCCTGAAATACCTGAAAAGGTCTAAGGATATGTTTCTCGTTTATGGAGGTGACAAAGAGCTCGTCGTAAGTGGTTACGTCGATGCAAGTTTTGACACTGATCCGGATGACTCTAAGTCACAAACCGGATACGTATTTATATTGAACGGTGGAGCTGTCAGTTGGTGCAGTTCTAAGCAAAGCGTCGTGGCGGGATCTACGTGTGAAGCGGAGTACATAGCTGCTTCGGAAGCAGCAAATGAAGGAGTCTGGATGAAGGAGTTCATATCCGATCTAGGTGTCATACCTAGTGCATCGGGTCCAATGAAAATCTTTTGTGACAATACTGGTGCAATTGCCTTGGCAAAGGAATCCAGATTTCACAAGAGAACAAAGCACATCAAGAGACGCTTCAATTCCATCCACGATCAAGTCAAGGAGGGAGACATAGAGATTTGCAAGATACATACGGATCTGAATGTTGCAGATCCGTTGACTAAGCCTCTCTCACGAGCAAAACATGATCAGCACCAAGACTCCATGGGTGTTAGAATCATTACTGTGTAATCTAGATTATTGACTCTAGTGCAAGTGGGAGACTGAAGGAAATATGCCCTAGAGGCAATAATAAAGTTGTTATTTATATTTCCTTATATCATGATAAATGTTTATTATTCATGCTAGAATTGTATTAACCGAAAACTTAATACATGTGTGAATACATAGACAAACAAAGTGTCACTAGTATGCCTCTACTTGACTAGCTCATTAATCAAAGATGGTTAAGTTTCCTAGCCATAGACATGAGTTGTCATTTGATGAATGGGATCACATCATTAGAGAATGATGTGATTGACAAGACCCATCCGTTAGCTTAGCACGATGATCGTTTAGTTTGTTGCTATTGCTTTCTTCATGACTTATACATGTTCCTCTGACTATGAGATTATGCAACTCCTGGATACCGAAGGAACACCTTGTGTGCTATCAAACGTCACAACGTAACTGGGTGATTATAAAGATGCTCTACAGGTATCTCCGATAGTGTTTGTTGAGTTGGCATAGATCAAGATTAGGATTTGTCACTCCGATTGTCAGAGAGGTATCTCTGGGCCCTCTCGGTAATGCACATCATATGAAGCCTTGCAAGCAATGTGACTAATGAGTTAGTTACGGGATGATACATTACGTAATGAGTAAAGAGACTTGCCGGTAACGAGATTGAACTAGGTATTGAGATACCGACGATCGAATCTCGGGCAAGTAACATACCGATGACAAAGGGAATAACGTATGTTGTTATGCGGTTTGACCGATAACGATCTTCGTAGAATATGTGGGAGCCAATATGAGCATCCAGGTTCCGCTATTGGTTATTGACCGGAGATGAGTCTCGGTCATGTCTACATAGTTCTCGAACCCGTAGGGTCCGCACGCTTAACGTTCGATGACGATCGGTATTATGAGTTTATGTGTTTTGATGTACCGAAGGTAGTTCGGAGTCCCGGATGTGATCACGGACATGACGAGGAATCTCGGAATGTCCGAGAGGTAAAGATTGATATATTGGAAGATAGTATTTGGCCTCCGGAAATGTTCCGGATATTTATCGGAGTGCCGGAAGGGTTATCGGAACCACCAGAGAAGTAATGGGCCTTATTGGGCCTAGGGGAAAGAGAGAAGGGCAGTCAAGGGCTGGCCGCGCCCCCCCCCCCCATGGGCCTAGTCCGAATTGAACTAGGGGGAGGGGCGGCGCCACCTCCTTCCTTCTCTTTCCCCCTCCTTCCTTCTTCTCCTAGTAGGACTAGGAAAGGGGGGAGTCCTACTCCTACTAGGAGGAGGATTCCTCCCCCCTTGGCGCGCCTATGAAGGCCGGCCGGCCTCCCCCTCCCTCCTTTATATACGTGGGGAGGGGGGCACCCTAGGACACACAAGTTAATTGTTTTTAGCCGTGTGCGGTGCCCCCCTCCACAGATTTCCACCTCGGTCATATTTTCGGAGAGCTTAGGCGAAGCCCTGCCGGAATCACTTCATCATCACCGTCACCACGCCGTCGTGCTGACGAAACTCTCCCTCGGCCTTAGCTGGATCAAGAGTACGAGGGATGTCACCGAGCTGAACGTGTGCAGATCGCGGAGGTGCCGTACGTTCGGTACTTGGATCGGTTGGATCGCGAAGACGTTCGACTACATCAACCGCGTTACTAAACGCTTCCGCTTTCGGTCTACGAGGGTACGTGGACACACTCTCCCGCTCGTTGCTATACTTCTCCTAGATAGATCTTGCGTGATCGTAGGAATTTTTTTGAATTACTACGTTCGCCAACACTTTCTCCTTCGGCGGCCGCGGGGGGGGGGGGGTTCGTTGTAAAATGGGCCTTCACTTGGGCATCCACTACGGCCGTGTTTTTCTCGTCAGTCAAGTCGTAAGGCAACTTCGGAAGGGGCTTGAGGCTTGGACCATATCTGAATTTCTTGCTTGTTGTACCGCTAGCCGCCGTAGCCACGGCGCCTCTCTTCCGATGTTGCTGAGGCGACAGAGACGACTGACGCGGTGCCGGACTTGGAGGAGGAGGAGGAGGCTGACGCGGTGCCGGACTTAGAGGAGGAGGAGTCGGCTGACGTGGTGCCTGACTTGGAGGAGGAGGATTCGGCTGATGCGGTGCTAGACTTGGAGGAGGAGGATTCGGCTGACGCGGTGGCGGACTTGTTGCAGCAGGAGTCGGTGGCCTTGGAAAGACGATGCAATCCTTTTTCCATAGAATGATACGATGTATGGCCTCTCCCAGTGTGCACTCCTCATCACCTTCAGGAATGTCAAGCTCTAGCTCGTAATATCCTGACATCACTTCATCAACCCCGACATGAGCATAGCCAGCTGGAATCAGATTGCATTGGAAGGTTGCTTCAGGGGGATTTGTTAAAGCATAGCCGTCCGCCACCTTCATGGATATGTTCTTCACTTTCATGTGTAGCTCACAAGTAGTCCTATCTTTGATATCATCCACAGGGTATCTAGCCAGCAGTGCATCATCGATCGGGGTGGAAGCCACGCTGCTTCTTGGCATAGATGGGACGGTGCTATCCAATGTTGGATCTGCTTGCTGTTGCCGCTGAGACGCCCTTTCCTAGCTAAGTGAGTCGATCTGCTCCTGCTGCCGCCTGAAAGTGCGTTCCAACTCCGCGTGCTTTGATTCTACCAGTTGAAGGCGGTCTGCTTCCTCCTTCCTCTTCTCCTCCTCCAGCTTCCTCTTCTCCTCCTCCTGCTGCCTCTTTCTCACACGGCTTCTGTAAGTGTCGTTCCAATCCGCAAACCCCTCAAACCACGGAACAACGCCTTTGCCTCGTGTTCTTCCCGGGTGTTCAGGATTCTTCAGGGCGTGAACGCCCCCGTTCGAGCCTCTTCTATTGCAACAAGTAAACCATCGGAGGCTTCTTTAAGACTTGCCCGCTCCAAAACCAGCCCTATCTTTGGGTCCAACTTCCCCCCATGCGCTTAAAACCAAGTCCTGTACCTTTCGGGCCAGCTCAATGTAACTGGAGTGACCCCTACAGCAATCATCTCTTGCTCAGCGATATCCCACTTAGGCCGGACCACCTGGTAGCCACCTGGCCCCAGAATATGGTGCCACTTCTTTTTCGCAGCAGTAATCTTGTTTATTCTCGACCGTTCCTGAGCTATTTCCGATTCCTTGAACTTCACAAAAGCGTCCTAGTGATATCTTGCCTTCACCAGTGCTCCCTTGAATTCAGGAGTCTACTTTCCTGCTTTGACGTACCCGGCCCATATATTTTTCTTGTGGTTGTTGAATGCCATCGTCATCTTCTTAAGAGCACTCTTCTTGACTTTCTCCAGATCTGCATCTGTCAAATGATCTGGTAGGGTGAAATGTGACATGAGCGATTCCCAAAGTAGATCTTTTGCTCTTTCGGAGACAAAAGTAACTCCTGGATCTCCCTTTGCTGCCTTTTTCCATTCTTGAACGGAGATCGGGATTTGTCCCTAACAATAACTCCGCATTGTCGAGTGAACTTGTTCGCATTCTTCTTAGGTTCAAGCGGTTCGCCATTTAGTTTGATGGCATCGATGTTGTACTTTACGCCATCCTGCAAATTTTTGGCCGGGCCTCATACTGCCCTGCTGCTTGTAGAAGGTTTGCTCGATCCGGAGGGCTAAAAGAAGAAAGATCGCTTCATTAATATATATACAAATCAATTAAAACATGTGATGATCACCAGATGCCTTATATAAATATACGTCGCCGGTCTTTGTTATTTGAAGAACATTTCCTTCGTCATCATTGTTGTGGCCTTCATCTATTCGTTCGTCTTCATCAAATATCATACCCTCACCGGTATTGTTCAGATATTGCGATCCGTCATCTTCAGGTTCATTCTCATCTGGGCTCGCGGAGCGTATGATGTCGAACAAAGTCTCTTCTCCTTCTCTGCCGGTATTGTCCATAGCTTTTATTTAATTAATCCAGAAGAAAGACAAAACAATTTAGTATTCAAATTAGAATGCATGCAATCAATAAGGAAAAACTGAATCATAGTAGATAATATGCATCTCGAATAATATCACTAATATATACATCTCGAATAATCCAGATAATATGCATCATCGAATATAATCTCGAATACATCATCTCGAATATTATCGAATAATATAATCTCGAATACATCGTCTCGAATACATCACTAGCTAATACAGATCGAATATTATCGAATAATCTAGTTCATTCGCAGTTCCTGAGGCGCGGGCGGTGGACACCCAAAGAGAAGGAACCATCACAAGATCATAGCTCAGGTGAGATCCCTGAAGAACCTGCCAGGTATTGGAGAACCTGACGTCCAATGCAATCATGTAACGACGGACGTGCTCGTCCTCCTCCCTTAACGGTGACGTACCACCTCCGCGGGGGCCGGCTGCCTCCGCATCGAAATTGGCCCACGCGACCGCCACCAAAGAAGCTCCGGGTCGACGACGGGAGCCCGGTTCCTCAACAAGCTGCGCGCCCTAGAAGGTAGCACCTCCCAGTGCCCGCCCGACGGAGCCCAGTCCCGGACATGGCGCCTCTGAACTGATTGTGATTGTGATTTTTGTGATTCTTTTTCACTTGATTTTGCAAATACATGACAAACTTTCGCAAATACAACATTAAGATATATATTAACATTAAATTATTATTAATACATGGTCAACTTTTTTCTATGCAACTTTTTCCTATAAGTATAAAAAACTAAAAAACAGAAAATCTATGCAAATTCCACCGTTCATCTACAATTAATATATATATACATACATTGTATAAAAAAACTAGTGAAAAAAAACTAAAACATACATACATATAGTGAAAAAATAATCATCTAAAACATCTAAAACATCAAAACATACATACATACATACATTGTATACTAATTAATAATAATCTAAAACATGCATGCATATCTAGTGAAAAAAAAATCTCCGGAGGGCCGGGGCGGCGCGAGCTCACAGTGGGCGAGGTCGAGGCAGGCGACGATCGAGGCCGGCGGGCGTGGGCGGCGCGTCGGGGGCGGCGACTGACGGCGGCGTCAGGGCAGGCAGGCGAGGGCGGCGTGGGTGTCACGCGTCGGGGGCGGCGCCGGCGTCGGGGGCGGCGTCGGATCGGATCAGAGAGGTGCGGCGGCGTCGGTGACGACGAGGACGGGCTCGGGGGCAGCCTGGCGGCGTCGTCGGCGCGGGCGGAGGCGCGGGCGACGGCGGCAGCCTGGCGGCGTTGGTTCAGCGCATCGATGGGAATGGAGTGAAAATTCGTAAGTGTTGTATATATAGGAGGCACCTTTAGTCCCGGTTGGAGCCACCAACCGGGACTAAAGGCCTGGCTTCCCGCCGCTTAGCCTGGCTTAGTCCCGGTTGGTGGCTCCAACCGTGACTAAAGGGGGGTCTTTAGTCGCGGTTGGAGCCACCAACCGGGACTAAAGACCTGTTCCTGGCATGACGCACTGCGGTGGATGTTTAGTCCCACCTTGCCCAGCGAAGGGCGTCCGCACTGGTTTATAAGCCCCGGCGCGGTAGCTCTTTCGAGCTCCTCTCTAAGCAGGCCTTTGTGGGCCTATTGAACCTGTGTCGCCCTGTGGGGCTTACTGGGCCGTGCGGGCCTGCATCCTGGCCCAACTAGAGGTTGGGTTTCTAGTCGTATGCAGGCCGTGGCGGCCCAGTAGGCGGGCTGTTTTTAATTTATTTATTTTCAGTTTTTTTTGCTTTATTTATTTTCTTTTGTTTCTGAGTTGTTTTTTGCTTTATTTAGAGTTTCTGAGTGAATCTTTTTGGTTTAGGTCAAAAAATTATAAAATTTCTGTTAGTGCCAGTAGTTTTCAAATTTGAATAGTTTAAATTTGAATTATTTGAAATTTGTGTGAATCACTAGTTTGTGAATAACTTTACTTTAAAAATAGATTTTTCAGTGATTCTTTTTTTTGCTATTTAATATTAGTGTGTTTTATCATTATATTCAATTTGGTAATTCTTAGGTTATTTAAAAAAATGAAATGCCTTTGTACATAACAGATGAGTTTTCGTCCGAAACCCTGATACTTCGAAAGAGATTGTCCATTTTGTACACGAAGTGCATCCAGTTTTTGCCGTAACCCTCTCAACTTTTTAGCACATGCTATGTTGGTGAAATGATGATACTATGCCAACTTTCAACCTTTTCAGAGTTCATTTGTAGTGCTTTTCAATTTCAGGGTCATTTAGCTCAAAAAAATCAGCAAATGCATGAAAAATAGCAAATGAAGTCAGAAAGGGTTGAAAATTGATGACGTGGCTTTGAATGGTTCATACTGAATGCACAAAAAGTCTGGAGTTGAAATAAGTTATAAAAAATGAAATGTCTTTGTAACAGATGAGTTTTCGTCCGAAACCTTGATACTTCAAAAGAGATTTGTCCCATTGTACACGAAGTGCATCCAGTTTTGCCGTAACCCTCTCAACTTTTTAGCACTGCTATGTGGTGAATATGATGATACCATGCCAACTTTCAACCTTTTCAGAGTTCATTGTGTGGCTTTTCAATTTCAGGGTCATTTAGCTCAAAAAATCAGTAAATGCATGAAAAATGCAATGAAGTCTAAGGGTTGAAAATTGATGACGTGGCTTTGAATGGTTCATACTGAATGCACAAAAAGTCTGGAGTTGAAATAAGTTATAAAAAATGGAATGCCTTTTGTAACAGATGAGTTTTCGTCTGAAAGCCTGATACTTCGAAAGAGATTGTCCATTTTGTACACGAATTGCATCCAGTTTTTGCCGTAACCCTCTCAACTTTTTAGCACATGCTATGTGGGTGAAATTATGATACCATGCCAACTTTCAACCTTTTCAGAGTTCATTTGTAGTGCTTTTCAATTTCAGGGTCATTTCGCTAAAAAATCCGTAAATGCATGAAAAATAGCAAATGAAGTCAGAAAGGGTTGAAAATTGATGACATGGCTTTGAATGGTGCATACTGAACGCACAAAAAGTCTAGAGTTGAAATAAGTTATAAAAAATGAAATGCCTTTGTAACAGATGAGTTTTCGTCCGAAACCCTGATACTTCGAAAGAGATTGTCCATTTTGTACACGAAGTGCATCCATTTTTTGCCGTAACCCTCTCAACTTTTTAGCACATGCTATGTGGGTGAAATGATGATACCATGCCAACTTTCAACCTTTTCAGAGTTCATTTGTAGTGCTTTTCAATTTCAGGGTCATTTAGCTCAAAAAATTCAGTAAATGCTTGAAAAATAGCAAATGAAGTCAGAAAGGGTTGAAAATTGATGACGTGGCTTTGAATGGTGCATACTGAATGCACAAAATTTTCTACAGTGTGGTATTTTTTCAGAATTTTTGGAGTTAGAGAACTATGGATCTTCTTGCATTCTTTACAGACTGTCTTGTCTTGCATTCATTTGTAGTGCTTTTCAATTTCAGGGTCATTTAGCTCAAAAAAATTTAGCAAATGAAGTCCTACATAATGCATGAAATAATTTGTTTGTACATAATATTTCTTCGCGTTTCAAATGCAAAAACACATAAGTACCCTAACTATTACAAAGATTCCCTCCGGTTTGTCTGAAGTGGGACTTTCCAGATATATAAGTCCGGAAACTCACTAGAGAAGAAAGTGATGACAATGAAGCTGGTCACATCCTAGAGTGGGATCTTTGGGTATAAAACTTTTTCTTCACGTGTGTCTCTTTGCGCCGTAACCATGGACAATCTTCATCATTTAACTGGATGCTCGGGTCAATATTCATTGTGAAGGGAGCAATTTCATGAAACTTTTCATAATCTTCTGACATGTCTGTCTTGTCCTCCACTCCCATGATGTTTCTTTTCCCTGAAAGAACTATGTGGCGCTTTGGCTCATCGTATGATGTATTCGCTTCCTTATCTTTTCTTTTTCTCGGCTTGCTAGACATGTCCTTCACATAGAGAACCTGCGCCACATCATTGGCTAGGACGAATGGTTCGTCTGCGTACCCAAGATTGTTGAGATCCACTATTGTCATTCCGTAATGCGGGTCTTCCTTTACCCCGCCTCCTGTCAGATTGACCCATTTGCACCGAAACAAAGGGACCTTCAAACCACGTCCATAGTCAAGTTCCCATATCTCCTCTGTGTCCTTTGGCCTATTGGTGTTTGCTGCATCAAAGCGGACACCATTGTTTTGGTTGGTGCTCTTTTTATCTTGGTCGATCATGTAAAATATATTCCCATTTATCTCGTACCCTTTGAAAGTCAATATATTCGAAGATGGTAACTTGGACAGCAAGTACAACTCATTTGCAACAGTGTCGTCATGCATGAGACGTGTCTGCAACCAACCGGCAAAAGTCCCCGTTTGTTCATGTGTAATCCAGTCGTCAGACTGCTCCGGGTGTTTGGAGCGTAGAATATTCTTGTGTTCCTCGATATACGGAGCCACCAAGGCGGAATTTTGTAGAACTGTGTAGTGTGCTTGCGCCCAAGAATGCCCGTCCATACATATTACTTGGTCCCTTCCTAGCATGCCTTTTCCACCCAGTCTGCCCTCATGCCGCGATTTAGGAACACCAATCGGCTTAAGGTCAGGAATAAAGTCAACACAAAACTCAATGACCTCCTCTGTTTCATGGCCCTTGGAGATGCTTCCTTCTGTCCTAGCACGGTTATGAACATATTTCTTTAAGACTCCCATGAACCTCTCAAAGGGGAACATATTGTGTAGAAATACAGGACCCAGAATGGCAATCTCTTCGACTAGGTGAACTAGGACATGCGTCATGATATTGAAGAAGGATGGTGGGAACACCAACTCAAAACTGACAAGACATTGCACCAAATCATTCTCAAACCTTGGTATGATTTCTGGATCGATTACCTTCTGAGAGATTGCATTGAGGAATGTACATAGCTTCACAATGGCTAATTGAACGTTTTCCGGTAGAAGCCCCCTCAATGCAACCGGAAGCAGTTGCGTCATAATCACGTGGCAGTCATGAGACTTTAGGTTCTGGAACTTTTTCTCTGCCATATTTATTATTCCCTTTATATTCGACGAGAAGCCAGACGGGACCTTCATACCGAGCAGACATTCAAAGAAGATTTCCTTCTCTTCTTTGGTAAGAGTGTAGCTAGCATGACCCTGATACTGCTTTGGATGCATGCCGTCTTTTCCGTGCATACGTTGCTGGTCCTCCCGTGCCTCCGGTGTATCTTTTGTCTTCCCATACACGCCCAAGAAGCCTACCAGGTTCACGGAAATATTATTCATCACGTGCATCATGTCGATTGCAGAGCAGATCTCTAGGTCTTTCCAATAGGGTAGGTCCCAAAATATAGATTTCTTCTTCCACATGGGTGCGCGTCCGTCAGCGTCATTCGGAACAGATTGTCCGCCAGGACCATTTCCAAAGATTACTTTTAAATCCTTGACCATATCAAGTATATCATCACCAGTACGGTGGCGAGGCTTCTTCCAGTGATCTGCCTCACCTTTGAAATGCTTGCCTTTCTTTCTTACGGGATGCCTGCTCGGAAGAAATCAACGATGTCCCACGTACACATTCTTCTTACATTTATCCAAATATATACTGTTGGTATCATCTAAATCTAAACAGTGCATACATGCGTGGTATCCCTTGTTTGTCTGTCTTGAAAGGTTACTTAGAGCAGGCCAATCATTGATGGTTACAAACAGCAACGCATGTTGTAGGATCGAAAGTAGGTCTAGAGGGGGAGTGATTAGACTACTTGACCAAATAAAAATCTAACCTTTTCCCAATTTTAGTTGTGGGCACATTTTAGCAACTAGTGCAAGTCAAGCAATCAACCTACACATGCAAGTCTAAGAGTATAGCAGCGGAAAGTAAAACATTGCATATGAAGGTAAAGGGAAGGGTTTGGAGAAGGTAAACGCAATGTAGACACGGAGATTTTTTGCGTGGGTCCGATAGGTGGTGCTATCGTACGTCCACGTTGATGGAGACTTCAACTCACGAAGGGTAACGGTTGCGCGAGTCCACGGAGGGCTCCACCCATGAAGGGTCCATGAAGAAGCAACATTGTCTTTCCCACCATGGCCATCGCCCACGAAGGACTTGCCTCACTCGAGTAAATCTTCACGAAGTAGGCGATCTCCTTTCCCTTACAAACTTCTTGGTTCAACTCCACAATCTTGTCGGAGGCTCCCAAGCGACACCTAACCAATCTAGGAGACACCACTCTCCAAAAAGTAATAGATGGTGTGTTGATGATGAACTCCTTGCTCTTGTGCTTCAAATGATAGACTCCCCAACACTCAACTCTCTCTCACAGATTTGGCTATGGTGGAAAGATGATTTGAGTGGAAAGCAACTTGGGGAAGGCTAGAGATCAAGATTCTTGTGGTAGGATTGGAATATCTTGGTCTCAACACATGAGTAGGTGGTTCTCTCCCAGAAAATGAGTAGTGGAAGTGTAGGCATGTTCTGATGGCTCTCTCTCTCTAATGGAGAAGGGGGTAGAGGGGTATATATAGCCTCCACATAAAATCCAACCGTTACACACATTTGACCCAAATCGGTCAGACCGAATAGAAGAACTCGGTGAGACCGATTTAGTTCAAAATGTGAACGTTAGGAATCTCGGTGGGACTGACTGGAACAACTCGGTGGGACCGATGTGCTAGGGCTAGGGCAAAACCTCATCTCGGTGAAGCCGATTGCATGAACTCGGTGAGACCGATTTCAGCAAAGAGCAAACAGAGAGTTGGTCAAGCAAACTCGGTGGGACCGATTGCACATTTCGGTAAGACCGAAATAATTACAATAGGCAACATAGAGTTTGCAGGGCCATCTCGATGAGACCGAGATCCGTATCGGTGTGATCGAATTGTCTAGGGTTTCTAGCAGTGGCTATGTCAACTGAACTCGGTGGCGCCGGATAGATCAAATCGGTGGGGCCGAGTTTGACTTTGAGTTTTGGACAAATGTGGAAATGAGAAAGTGGCTGAGGGCTTTTGGAGCAATATCACTAAGCACTTTGAGCAAGTAGACCATTAAGCAACACCTCATCCTCTTTTAATAGTATTGGCTTTCCTATGGACTCAATGTGATCTTGGATCACTAAAACAGAAATGAAGAGTCTTGAGCTTTTGCCAATCTTTGTCCTTAGCATTTTGAGGGGCCCACGTCTCTAGTCCATGCCAATCATTGAACTTTCTGAAATATTAAACTTGAATGGATATTAGTTCAATGAGCTATATGTTGTTATGAATTACCAAAACCACCCGGGGATTAGTTGCACTTTCACATGTAGGTTAAATTCCTCCTATTTGTGCTCATCCCACACACGTACACCTTTTTCATTCCACAGCTGTAAGAGTTCTTCAACTAATGGCCTTCGGTACACATCAATGTCGTTGCCGGGTTGCTTAGGGCCTTGGATGAGCACTGGCATCATAATGAACTTCCGCTTCATGCACAACCAAGGAGGAAGGTTATAGATACATAGAGTCATAGGCCAGGTGCTATGATTGCTGCTCTGCTCCCCAAAAGGATTAATGACATCTGCACTTAAACCAAACCATACGTTCCTTGCGTCATCTGCTAAGTCCTCCCACTTTCTATCAATTTTTCTCCACTGCGACCCGTCAGCGGGTACTCTCAACTTCCCGTCTTTCTTACGGTCTTGTTTGTGCCATCGCATCAACTTGGCATGCTCTTTGTTTTGGAACAAACGTTTCAACCATGGTATTATAGGAGCATACCACATCACCTTGGCAGGAATCTTCTTCCTGGGGCACTCGCCCTCAACATCACCAGGGTCATCGTGGCTGATCTTATAGCGCAATGCACCGCATACCGGGCATGCATTCAAATCCTCGTACTCACCGCGGTAGAGGATGCAGTCATTAGGGCATGCATGTATCTTCTGCACCTCTAATCCTAGAGGGCAGACATCCTTCTTTGCTTCGTATGTACTGTTGGGCAATTCGTTGTCCTTTGGAAGCATCTTCTTTAACATTATCAGCAACTTTTCAAATCCCTTGTCAGATACACCATTCTCTGCCTTCCATTGCTGCAATTCCAGTGTGGTGCCCAATTTTTTCTAGTCATCTTCGCAATTTGGGTACAACAATTTCTTGTGATCCTCTAACATGCGCTGCAACTTCAGCTTCTCCTTTTCACTTGCGCAGTTTCTGTTTGCATCGGCAATGGCCCGACCAAGATCATCAGCGGGCTCATCTGATGCCTCTTCAGCAGCTTCTTCCCGCATTGCCGGCTCAACTTCTTCCCCCATTGTTGTACCATTGTATTCAGGGAACCCATGGCCAGGATAGCTATCGTCATCCTCTTCTTCTTCATTCTCTTCCATTAGGACCCCCCTTTCTCCGTGCTTGGTCCAACAGTTATAGCCGGACATGAAACCGGACTCAAACAGGTGGACGTGAATGGTTCTTGAGTTAGAGTAATTGTGATCATTCTTACAGACAGCACATGGACAACACATAAAACCATCTGCCCGCTTGTTTGCCTCAGCCACAAGCAGAAAAGTATGCACGCCATTAATGAACTGGGGAGAGCATCGGTCATCGTACATCCATTGCCGGCTCATCTTCATTACAAGTTCATACATAAAGTTCATACACACTTATTCTCATAAAACAACATACACAATCTCTAGCTAAAGCATTTAAATGCAACAACAAATGCGATCAAGATCGCAACTAAGGTAACAATTGATCCAATAGCATAATGATACCAAGCCTCACTATCAATGGCATACTTTCTAATCTTTCTAATCTTCAAGCACATTGCATCCATCTTGATCTTTTGATCATTGACGACATCGGCAACATACAACTCCAGTTTCATCTTCTCTTCTTCAATTCTTTTCAATTTTTCTTTCAAATACTCGTTTTCTTTTTCAACTAAATTTAACTTCTCGACAAGAGGGTCGGTTGCAATTTCCGGTTCACATACCTCCTAGACAAAAATATCTATGTCAACTTGATGGGCATAATTTTTCATAAACACGAAATGCAACAAATAGTTATAAAAGAGAATATACCACATCCGAATCATAAACCGGACGAGGGCCGACGGGGACGGATATCAAAACCATGCCACTATGTATAACAAACAACGTACGGGTAAGAAAATTATACAAGTAACTATCTAAATCACACAAACATGATTTTTTTAGAAAAAGGATAAGAACAAGAGGCTCACCAAGGTGGTGCCGGTGACGGGATGGTGCGGGCGATCGACAGTGGTTAGGACGGGGACGGGAAGACACTAAGTAAACCACACCTATATATGCAAACTAAGAAGTTAATTTGAGCTGAAATTGCATATAAATCAAATAAACTACCACATATAATTACTCCCAAACTAAAACCCACAAATCACTATACTTATAGAGCATTGCAAGAGCTAATATAGCAATGAGAGATGAAAGGACAAAGTTGCTAACCTTTGTGAACACTTGGATGGATGGGGTGCCTTCAAATCTTGACAAATTTTGGCAAAAATGGAGGTGAGCTCGAGCATGAGGGGAAGAAAATAGAGAGGAGGGAAAAAACAGAGAGCTTCGGCTCGGGCTGGACGAAGCACTATATATAGAGTTATCTTTAGTCCCGGTTGGTGTCACGAACCGGGACTAAATGTGCTCGTGGGGCCCCAGCCTGACACCAGCCTGCCACCACCCCTTTAATCCCGGTTCGTGTCACGAACCTGGTACTAGAGGTTCAACACAAACCGGGACTAATGATGCCCGCCCCCCTAGCCGTTGGAACTGGGACTAATGGTCACATTAGAACCCGTCCATTTCCAAACCGGGACTAATGGGGCTCACGTAAAGTCGTTTTTCTACTAGTGCAAATGGGCCTGTATCGGTCCGCCGAGCGGTCCGGGCCATATTTTTTTCGTAAACTGAAATCAAACATGGAGGGCTTTGTGGGAGTACAGACACGAGACACGTCGGACTCTTACACCCATGGCCCAGCCAAAAGAAAGGCAAAGCCCATCCTTTTGTAGCATCCTGCACTGTTTCCTTGCTAAAATCCCCCATTCTCTTCTTTCATCCCGTCACTTTTCACCCAATTCCCGTCCTTTTCACCCACTTTCTTCTTCGCTGCAGCCGATGCATGGAACCGGATGAGGACCTGCCGGAGATAGAGGTGGTGGACGTCCAGGAGGATCCGAGCATCACCCTCACCCAGGAGATCAACTCGGTGACGCGGCAAAATCGCCGCGTCAAAACGAAGGCCGCAAAGGAGGCAACGCTCATGAAGAGGAAGACAGAGGGCGTGCTGATGGTGTCCGTCGCGGTCGGCGTGCTGGTCACGGACATGGTGGAGGTCGCGGCCAGGGTCGCGAAGCCATGATGGTGGCACCCATCCTCCAGACACTGCCATGGCCGGAGCATTACAAGGCTCCACACTACTACTACGCCAAGTGGCCCGGCAGGCAATCAACGGCAACCACCGTCGAGCAAGTGCCTTACATCGTCGACGTAAATGCGGCGCCGCTGCTCTTCTCAGAGTCTTCTTCGCCATAGCTCGTGTGGGCGCGGAACACGGGCGGGGACCACATGGGTGCCCGCGCGCTATTCACTGCTATGCCTAAACCGGGGGAGAAGGCATACGATGATGCGGACAGGAAGATGTTCGACATCATCCATGATGGAGGCGGAGGAGGAGGAGGTTATGAGGACGGGAAGGTGGAAGACTCGGATCCCACCCAGTCCGGCAACTACACCCACACGCATCAGGGCTGCACCCAGACCGGCACACAGCAGACCCGCATGGGCATACAGCAACAGGATTGGGCTGCCGGACAGGCGGAGGAGGAGGAGGTGGAGGACGATGAGGACGGCGAAGACGATGATCCAGATGATTTTGCTGGCGATCCGAAGAAGAAGGGTAGATGAGAAATCTTCAACGATGTGGGAGGACGAGCTGTTGTGTGATGCATGATTGGCCACTAGCCTCGATCCGATTCATGACATGAAGCAAAATGGCTCAACTTTTTGGGCCAACATTCACACATGGTTCCATGAACACAAGCATTTCGTGCCCTACTCCGACGCGGTCATCTGCAACCATGAACCAAAGTCCCTCAACCATTAATGGTACACCATCCAAGAGGCCGTGTCGAAATATTGTGGCCATTTGGCGCATCTCATCGCATGGTGGCCTAGTGGTGCCCCAATCACCGAGCAAGTAAGTTCATTTGGCCGGACATGCATAGTTTTGTAGCCGGATATGCATAGTTTTGTTGATCATTGGCCGGATATGCATAGTTTAGTTGATCACTAGCCGGATATGCATAGTTTTTCGATCACTTATCGGATATGCATAGTTTTACTGATCATTTGCCAGATATGCATAGATTTGTAGCCGGATATGCATAGTTTTGCTGATCATTTGCCGGATATGCATAGTTTTGTAGCCGGATATGCATAGTTCTACTAATCATTGGTTGGATATGCACAATTTTGTAGCTGGATATGCATAGTTTTGCTGATCATTTGCCGGATATGCATAGTTTTGTAGCCGGATATGCATAGTTTTGTTGGTCATTGTCCGGATATGCATAATTTTATTTATCACTAGCCGAATATGCATAGTTTTGCTGATCACTAGCCGGATGTGCATAGTTTTGTTGACAATATTTTATTTTGTAGCCTTCTAGTGCGTGTACGGTGTTCACCATACACGCACTAGAAGGCTACAAAATAATTTGCCTCCTTGTGTTTTGGAGATTGTTGACATAAATACTGTGGGACTAATGTGTTTACTAGTGCACACAAAGTGACAAGTCCCTGAAATCATGTGGAGTTTGGAACAAACTCCAAAGATAATCTCCTGCGAGGTAGCAAGGATTATCACCGAAGGTTATGCCTATCGAAAGTGAACCTCTAAAATTGTTGACTCAAAGCATTTGCTTCGGTGTGTGTCCGAAGAAATTAGCAGCAGCCGAGAAGTTTGAAGACGGAGAAAAGACGTAGTATTTTCTTTCGCTGTTCTTCTTCTCTTTCTTGAGTCATAGGACCACCGTACTATTAAGAGGGGTACAGTGAACTTATGGTTCTCTGAAGCTAAACCAAAACCTATATGAGTCGAGAGAAATCTTTTTGTGCTCCGAATTTATACTCGCCAGCAAGAGACGAAGTTCTTCTTTGCTGCAAGAGATTTGATTCAGACCGAGGAGTTAGCCTTACATGCTTCGCAAGTAATGTTACCGTTGTGCTAAAAAATCCTACCATTGGTTATGTGTCGGTTGAGCATTGGCTGAGCGGTCATATCTAAAATGGTCCTTTCCTATCGGGAAGATCGCGGCTATAAATAGCCGACCCCTTTCAACGTGCACTATCGACTGCTCTGTTTGATTTCTGGGAAGATTGTGAGAGCACCCTCTCTCCCGAGTCATTTGAGTTTAAAATCCACCAAGAGAAAAACCCCAGAGCTGAAAAATTAGATAGTGGTTTAGCATCTTGAATCTAAGTCCAGTAAGCTCCGCCTATTACTCTTAAGAGCTGCAAACTCTCTAGATGGTTAGCTGTCAAGTCTTTCAGTGACCAATAGTAATTTTGGTTCACGAAGAGAAAGTCTATAAAGTTTCAGAGATCGCCTCAACTATCTACCATGAGTGATCGGCACTGATTGACGAATCAGTTGTTGAGGAGAATAGGGCAAAGAGAGTTTATCTTCTGTATTCTACCACGAACCCCTCCAACCAGACGTAGTCCATTTGCAGAAGGGCCAACTGGTCTACCAAATCATTCATCGGCATCTAGCATCGTTGGTCATTTCTTCACTCTATTTATCTTCATTCATCTGTTGTGAATTATGTCTCAACCATGTGACTGATTCTCGTTGACTGTTGTAATTCTCGTTCGATAGTTATTTCTCATTCTCTATTCACTATTTACTTTCATTCCGCTGTTGGTTCCAGAGATTTGAAGTTTTTGAAAGAAATTTTTAATGTCCGATTCACTCCCCCCCTCTGGTAGACATACTTCATTCCTACAGGACATATACAAGGTAGCATTGGATGGTCGCCTCCCGCATCCTTGTCCGTGGACTGGTCCCCCTGTCCGTAGACGGATGCCGGAGCAAATTTGTGGGTCAGCGTTGAAGATGCCCTAACATACTCTCTCCATTCTGAATTACTTGTCTCATATTTGTCTAAATACAGATGTACCTAGATAGGTTTTAGTGTTAGATACATTTTTATCTAAACAAATCAGACAAGTAATTTGAGACGTATGTAATATTAGGGTGTACACGACAATGTCAAGATGATGATTAGATGATGTGTGTTTCGGCAAAGGATTTAAATTGCTAGTCCTATATAGCATTTCAGGAGACTAAAAGCAAACTATTGTACTCTGTACCGCTACCCTAGCTACGACTGCTACAACGCCAAATAGGTGCACTATTTAGCATACCTCGCTATCAATTATAGCTAAAGCTATTATCTCGTATACACCTAAATTTAATAAAACAACCAATGTATATAACTAACTAACATGAAAAACTAGAAACCCTAATAGCGTGGAATCCAATCTTTCTTGAGAGGTTGTTTTATATTGGACGTTCGATGGGTTGGTGACTGCTTCAAGGTGACTCCCACCAACACTCATAATGTCGCAACCAAGTGAGAAAATAAACCATCTACCCATATGTTGATTAGTTATATATATGTTGGATTCTCCTTAGACCTTTTTTGGTCTGTATTTTAACGTTGAGTTTTCTATTTATGTGCCCCTCCTTTCTTAGTTGTGCTCAGTTTTGTCGAAGCCTCTAAATTTTGCTCACTTTTGCCCTCCACCACACGCCCCGTGCTCACAAAGATCCGAACGGAGCCTTGTCGTCTGGTCAAAGCAGTTGACCATTATCTCATCAGTTACTGGCGTGTGGGGACGGAGATCTTTGGACAGATGGGCATCGCATGACAGGTGGGTCGTCGTCGTGACAGCTTATGATGAGTGGGACCTGGCTCATTGACCTATCCCTTTCTTTTGCCTAAATCAGCCCGACCCAGAGTGAGTCGTCGCATCCCCCATCCAGCCCCACGCCACCGCCGTGCCCCCTCGCAGCCTCACCGGCTACTCCGGCCGTTTGCCTGAGCTCTGATGGCGCAGCATCGTGGTGCTAACGGCCAGCCCTTCCTCCCATATGCCGGAACCATTGGAGACTGTTGGCCAACCGGTATGTTTCTAATCCAAACCCTAGCAACTAGGATTCAGTTATAATTCGAATGAATGGGCGACTGAGCGATTGAATTGCCATGTGTTGAGTTGCTCCAGTTAGCAATAAGTGTGCACGTCTATTTAGGATTGGATTCCCGTCAACGGTACTAGTGGCAGCTAGTTTTGAAATAGAAAACCCTAGAAATTAGGTTTTGTTGAATGTAGCCCATTTTAGATTGTTTTGTGGTGAGTTTTATCCGAATAATCGAATTCATTTTTAATTCTTTGATTTGCAATTGGTGTTTGATTGATGGAAAGTAGGTCGAAGCTGGAAGAGGGCGATGGATTTGTTTTGCGCCGGGGATGAGCTTTTGTTGGCCAAGTGCAAGGAGATATGCTCATGGTTTCCAAGCACGAAATCTCTCGTGATGCACTCGCTGGGCATGGCATTGGAAGTGACGACAAACAAGCGGAAGCAGTTACTTCCTAAAGGCAAGCGGGCAGTCCCAATCGAGATTCTCGTGTGGGCAATGGCAGAGGCAACGGAGTCTCTATATCATCGACAGCGAGCCCGCTGGTACGAGTACCGCTCCCGCCTCTCCTTGCCGAATCCAGAGGCGGAAGGGCCAGTGAATTTGCGTATTATCCAGGTCATCGACGAGGTGATGGAGGAGGAGGATAGCAACGAGGAGGATGATGAAGAAGAGGAGAGCTACCAGGGAGGGTTGCAGATTATCGCACGGGAGAATGCACAAGAGGAGGGATATCAGGTGGGTTTGGAGATCATCACTCATCCTGCTCAGGAAGACATGAATCTAGCGATTAATTTGGATGGTGAGGATGAGAAGATGGTTGATCAGGAGCACTTGGGGGCTGATGCCGGCAATGATCTGGCGCTAGTCACCGTGGACGCCCATGCTGGCTGCCAGAATGCCCCAATAGAGGTAGAGCAGTATGAGTTCTCGGCGCGGTTTGAGCAAAATGTTGAACGCCCTCACCGCCACTTGGCTCGCCATCTTAAGCGTCTCCAACCCCCACCTAGCTAGTTCCAACGATCTGACACGTGGATGCGCGTTAAACTGTGAATAGTGTTATGTCGATGTGTTTAATCAGTAGTTGAATGCTATGTTTTGGATTTCCTATGTTGAGTGGGTTTTGCATGTTCAAACATAGTGCCACATGCAGAACTTGCCAAAAATGGTAACATGCAGAACTTACTAAAAACAGCATCATCAAAACTTACTTAAAATGGGGTCAAAATTGCAATGTTGACTTTTCAAAACTTGTGGTATTGCAAGTTTATGATTTTTACCACAAACTAGTTGACACAAAAGGGCCCCATGCCCAAGGATTTTAATTTTTGAGGCTTTTTTCATTTCCTTTGAATTTTTTCAATCTTGCGTCAAACTTGCAATGTTGACCATTTATACCAAATGGCTTGGAATTTGAACTTTGGCTATGCCCACTGCATACACCACCAATGCAAAAGCTTAAAATGATTTTATCCAATTTTCAGGACCAAACTGCATCACACTTGTAGTTCAAATTTGAGCAATTTGGCATAATTCACTATAAATCCAGTAAATCGATGAAATATAGCAATAGTACTATGAAATTCATGAAACTTGGTCTGTGGGCTTCCAATGTGGTCCACTTTAGACCAAAAATGAGAAGACCCAACCTTACAACATATTTCAAGCACTTCCTTCACAAAAAAATCATTTCTGGCACTTGAAAAATGGAAACAATATTTTTTATCAACCAAAAATGTTTTTTGTGGCAACATTGCATAGTAGCAACACCAATGGTTGTGCCAAATATGAGCATGTTAGTTGCTCAGATCCAATGGAAGTGGCCAGTGCCATAGAAATATGCGTTCAAATCCATGCAACTTCATACTAGATAGCCCATTTTGTGAAGGTTTTTTTTAAACTTGTGGTACTACAAGTTTATGATTTTCCCCACAAAGTAGTTTACACAAAAGGGGCCCGTTCCCAAGGATTTTAATTTTTGAGGCTTTTTTCATTTTCTTTGAATTTTTCCAATCTTGGGTCAAACTTGCAATGTTGACCATTCATACCAAATGGCTTGGAATTTGAAGTTTGGTTGTGCCCACTGTATACACCACCAATGCAAAAGCTTAAAATGATTTTATCCAATTTTCAGGACCAAACTACATCACACTTGTAGTTCAAATTTGAGAAATTCGCCATAATTCACTATAAATCTAGTAAATCGATGAAATATAGCAATAGTACTATGATATTCATGAAACTTGGTCATTGGGCTTACAATGTGGTCCACTTTATAGGAAAAATGAGAACACCCAATGTTACAACTTGTTTCAAGCACTTCCTTCACAAAACAAATCATTTCTGGCACTTGAAAAATGGAAATAGTAATTTTTATCAACAAAAAAATGTTTTTTATGGCAACCTTGTTCACAATAGCAACACCAATGGTTGTGCCAAATATGAGCATGTTAGCAGCTCAGATCCAATTGAAGTGGCCAGGGCCATAGGCATATGCGTTCAAATCCATGCAACTTCATACTAGATAGCCCATTTTGTGAAGGTTTTTTTTTCAAAACTTGTGGTATTGCAAGTTTATGATTTTTCCCACAAACTAGTTAACACAAAAGGGCCCATGCCCAAGGATTTTAATTTTTTGAGGCTTTTTTCATTTTCTTTGAAAATTTTCAATCTTGGGTCAAACTTGCAATGTTGACCATTCAAACCAAATGGCTTGGAATTTGAACTTTGGTTGTGCCCACTGTATACACCACCAATGCAAAAGCTTAAAATGATTTTATCCAATTTTCAGGACCAAACTACATCACACTTGTAGTTCAAATTTGAGCAATTCACAATAATTCATTATAAATCCAGTAAATCGATAAAATATAGCAATAGTACGCTGAAATTCATGAAACTTGGTCCGTGGGCTTCAAATGTGGTCCAGTTTAGAGGAAAAATGAGAAGACCCAATGTTACAACTTATTTCAAGCACGTCCTTCACAAAAAAAAATCGTTTCTGGCACTTGAAAAATGGAAATAATATTTTTTATCAATAAAAAATGTTTTTTGTGGTAACATTGTTCACAGTAGTAACACCAATGGTCGTGCCAAATATGAACATAGTTGTTTTATTTTGTTTAATAAATGTGGTTAATCTAGCACTTGAAAAAAAATAGTGTGCTCTACTTTGGTCAAATAAATGTTAAAAATGTTGCGAATTAAAAAAAAAACACTTCTATTATAGTAAGACCATCCATGCTTACTTCGTGAATGAGATGATCATGAATTAAATCATCTCCTTCACAAAGCAAGCATTGATGATTTTATTATAATAGAAGTTGTTTAGTGCATCTGAATGATGATGCTATTTAAGATGGTCCGTGAGCCTCTCGTGCGGTGATGTGGGACTAAACTGAATCATTTTGTACATTGGGTTCCCTTGGTTTAATTGGGGAGTATGCTCGGGTGAGGCGCATACAGGGAGAAGTAAACTTACATAGCGGGCCAGCACTGTGCAGCCCAGCCCACCTAGGGGCAACCCTGTCTTCAACCTCGCGCCTAGTGGCATAAGAGGAAACGTCCGAGAGCGCCTGCTCCTGCTACGCGCCGTCGAGGGCTTCTTCATCCACAGCTCTACGCCAAGAGACAGTCACTATACCACTAGTTTGAATCTATCTACTTTCCATCACATTCCCCTCCTCTTGCTTGACCTCTAACCATGACCGAGAATGCCATCGATGCTCCGACTTCAACCGACACAGCCTAAGTGCTATCCTCGACCCACCACCGTGTCCTTTAGCTTCGCATCAACATCATGAACCTATACGACAAAGATCGCAAGATCGGACGCCCTGAATCATTGCCATCGTGGCCTTCTTCGCTTTCTGTAGTTGAGATCATCGCTGTCATTTCGTCGCCTACTGCCCATCCCCGAGATCGATAATGTGTTGTACATCCTTACCGTGAGCTCCATAGATTTTTCCTCTCTCCTTGTGAACGTTTTCATGCCGTAGTGCCATTAACCATGAGCCCCCTTTGCCGAACATGCACGATCTCATGATGACGTTCCAGTGACCATTTGATCATCTGCCCATGTCAAACCGCACCGCATGCAGCCGTTGAACGACATCAGCAGAAAAACGCGTTCGAATCTGTGCTCTAGAGCTATGTTGCCTACAACCACAAAACTTCGGCCACGATGGAACTCACCCACCGGCGCCGTTTCCGTCCACCCTTGGCCACCCTGATGCCACCCAACGACGCGCACGCGCACCAGCAACCCGTAGAGGCCAAGATATCATCCAGCCATAGCCGGAATCGATCGGACCAGCAACTCTGTCGGCGACTGACCGCCGGTTGGATGACGTGTCCGGAGTTTACAGTGGGCCGACATGCCTGTATCCAGGTAACGGTCAAAGGTGTTGACCCGACGAAAATGGTGCATTTGGCCTTATGTGACGATAATCTAGAGGAAGAAGGGCAAAAGTGTGGTGCGTTTGTTGCCATGAGTAAAACTGAGTAGAACTATGGAACCGAGGGCATTAAAATAGAAATCCCTTTAATGTTATACCCTTGTTTTCCCTTTAAAACATTATTGTAATAGCTTCAACGATAGCTCGTGATAGCTCACATAGCTATAGCTCGAACCTCATCGTGATGTTGCGAAAAAGCGATTTAAAACCTTGGTATCGACCCCGAACCAAATCAAACTTTTCAGAAAACTATGAGAGCCCCACCGGGAGGCGATTAGGGTTTCGCAGAGGTTGGCGACACCCACAGACTCGATCGATGGGGTGCACCTGAGATCGCCGGCCAGAGATGGCAACATCCCCTAGGCGCGACGGCGGCAAAGAAGTCGGGGCCTTGTCGCCCAAGTCTGCTAGGGCTCGTTTTGACGAACACCTAGGGAAAGGGGCGCTGAAGAAGTGGATGGTGGCGGGGAAGGTTCTACATGGCAACATATCCCACATCGAGACGGTCTCCAACACCATGCGCCCTGCATGGGATAACCCTAAGGGCCTTATCTTTCGTCAAGTGGGCGAGAACATGTTCGTTGTGGAGTTCACAACACATCGCTATCGTGATTTCTTGTGGGAGGGATCCCCTAGGCACGTAAGCAAACATGTGATGATCTTGTCGGAGTTCGACGGGTGCATGTGCCCGTCGGAACTCAAGTTTAATTAGCTCCAGGTTTGGGATAGAGTTCTGAATCTTCCCTTTAATCTTCGCGATGAGGCATGGAGCATGTCAATAGCAAAGAAGATTGACAAGGAAGCTACTTTGGTTCACTTTTATCCTGGTGGAGGTTGATACGTCTCCAACGTATCTATAATTTTTTATTGTTTCATGCTATTATACTATAATCTTGAATATTTTTATACAATTTTATATCATTTTGTGCGACTAACCTGTTAACTCAGTGCTTAGTGCCAGTTGCTGTTTTCTGCTTGTTTTTTGGTTTTCCAGGAAATCTGTACCAAATGGAGTCCAAACGCTACGAAACTTTTTGACGATTTTTTTCCGGACAAAAGAGACCCTCGAAGATTTGGGAGGAGACCAGACGAGAAGCGAGGAGACAACAAGGCAACAGGGCACGCCCAGGGGGGTAGGCGCGCCCTGTTACCTTGTGGGCCCCACATGGCTCCGTCTGACCTAATTCCACTTCTATTAATTCTTAAATATTAAGAAACCCCCAAAGAGCCACCCGAAACAATTTTTTCACCGCCGCAAGCTTCTGTTCTTCCGCGATCCCATCTGGAGGCCTTTTCTGGTACTCTGCCAGAGGGGGAATCTATAACGGGGGGCTTCTACATAAACCTTGCCGCCCTTCCGATGATGTGTGAGTAGTTCACCTAAGACTAACGGGTCCATAGCTAGTATCTAGATGGCTTCTTCTCTCTCCTTGATCTTCAATACCATGTTCTCCTTGATCTTCTTGGAGTTCTATCCGATGTAATCTTCTTTTGTGGTGTGTTTGTTGGGATCCAATGAATTGAGGGTTTGTGATCAGATTATTCATTGAAAGTAATTGAGTCTTTTCTGAACTTTATTATGCATGATTGTTATAGCTTTGTATTTTCTCTCTGATCTATCCGTTTGGTTTGGCCAACTAGATTGATTTATCTTCAGTGGGAGGGGTGCTTTGTAATGGGTTCAATCTTGCGGTGTCCTCACCTAGTGACAGAAGGGGTAGCGAGGCCAGTATTTTTATTAATGCCATTAAGGGTAAAACGACGGGGTTTAATCATATTGCTTGGTTTTATTCTATCTACGTCATGTCATCTTGCTTAAAGTGTTACTTTGTTTGTCATGAACTTAATACCACAGATGTAAGCAGGAGTCGGTCAATTGGTGGAGTAATAGTAGTAGATGCAGGCAGGAGTCAGTCTACTTGTCACGAACATGATGCCTATATACATGATCATTGCCATGAATAACGTCATAACTATGCGCTTTTCTACCAATTGCCCAATAGTAATTTGTCTACCCACCGTATGCTATTGTTTCGAGAGGGAAGGCTCTAGTGAAAACTATGGCCCCGGGGTCTACTTTAATCATATTACTAAAACCAAAAATACCTTGCTGCAATTTATTAATTTAGTTTTTATCTATCTACCACTACCAGATTTAATCCTTGCAAGTAACGAGTTCAAGGGGATTGACGACCCTCTTGCCCGTGTTGGGTGCAAGTATTTGCTCTTTTGTATGGAAGTGTTAACGTTGTTCGCTAGGATTTGCATGGTTCTCCTATTAGTTCGATAACCTTGGTTCTCATTGAGGGAAATACTTATCATCTACTATATTGCTTCACCCTTCTTCTTTGGAGAAAATCCCAACGCAGCTCACAAGTAGCAGAGGTTTTTTGAGAGCTAGCCAGCATTAATATTCATGTGTCCAAACCGTCGAGATGATGGATACTCATTGTTCTGCCGGGAGAGGGACTACATATCCTTATGACATACAATATGAAAATATACACCACTCATGCATTTCTTGTGGTCGTCTCTCAGACTTGTTTTGCCCGACGCCCAGAACCAGGGATGGAAATGCAGGTCTATGATATGTCTCCGTCGTATCTACTTTTCCTAATGCTTTTGCTCTTGTTTTGGACTCTAATTTGCAAGATTTGATTGAAACTAACCCGGACTGACGATGTTTTCAGCAGAACTACCATGGTGTTGTTTTTGTGCAGAAATAAAAGTTCTTGGATTGGAACGAAACTTTTTGGAGATTTATTTCAGAATAAATAAAAAATACTAGGACCAAGAACCGCCAGAGGGGGTGCCCTGGCTGGGCATGATACACCAGGGCGCGCCCCCTCCCTCTGGCGCGTCCTGGTGGGTTGTGCCCACCTCGTAGCCCCGCAGACCCTAATTCCAGCACTATAAAATCCTATTTTCGGAGAAAAAAATAGGAGAGGAAGTTTCATCGCGTTTTACGATATGGAGCCACCGCCACCTCCTGTTCTTCATCAGGAGGCCAGATCTGGAGAGGGGAATCTTTGGTCTTCATCATCACCAACCCTCCTTCATCACCAATTCCATGATGCTCCCCACCAGGAGTGAGTAATTCCTTTGTAGGCTCGCTGGTCGGTGAGGAGTTGGATGAGATTCATCAAGTAATCGAGTTAGTTTTGTTGGGGATTGATCCCTAGTATCCACTATGTTCTGAGATTGATGTTGTTATGACTTTGCTATGCTTAATGCATGTCACTTAGGGCCCGAGTGCCATGATTTCAGATCTGAACCATTTATGTTTTCACCATTATATCTATGTTCTAGATCCGATCTTGCAAGTCATATTCACCTATTACATGTTATGATCCGTAAACCCTAGTGTGACAGTAATTGGGATACTTTCCGGTGATGACCGTAGTTTGAGGAGTTCATGTATTCACTATGTGTTAATGCTTTGTTCTGGTTCTTTATTAAAAGGAGGCCTTAATATCCCTTAGTTTCCTTATGGACCCCGCTGCCACGGGAGGGTAGGACAAAAGATGTCATGCAAGTTCTTTTCCATAAGCACGTATGACTATTTACGAAAAACATGCCTACATTGTATTTATGAACTGGAGCTAGTTTTGTATCGCGCTAGGTTATGACTGTTATATGATGAATATCATCCAACAAATTCACCGATCCAATGCCTACCAATTTTCCACATATTGTTCTTGCTAAGTTATTACTGCTATTACTGTTACACCTGCTACAAAGACATTGCTATCACTGTTACCATTACTGTTACAGCTACCACTGCTATCAAAACTATCATATTACTGAGCTACTGATCATTTTGTTGCAGATATTTAATCTCCAGGTGTGGTTGAATTGACAACTCAACTGCTAATACTTGCAAATATTTTTTGGCTCCCCTTGTGTCGAATCTATAAATTTGGGTTGAATACTCTACACTCGAAAACTGTTGTGATCCCCTATATTTGTGGGTTATCAAGACCTTTTTCTGGCGCCGTTGCCGGGAAGCATAGCTATATTTGTTGAGTCACTTGGGATTATTATCTATTTATCACTATGAAGAATCTGAAGGATACAAAATCCAAGATCGTTCCCTCTAGGATGAGGGGAGGTAAGGACTGCCATCACACTCTGCACTTGATTCACCTTCTGTTTTGAGTAGACTTGCTACACCACCACATGCTATTAATCCTAATATGTCACAAGTTATTGATGATGCTACTTCTGGTATGAATGATACTCATGATGATGCTAGCACCTTGCTTGATGATAATGTGCCACTAGGTGAATTTCTTGATGAACAAATTGCTAGTGCTAAAGATATTGAGAATGCTGAAACTGATGAAATTATTGAAACTGATGAAGTACTTGAAACTGAAAATTTTGAAACACCTATTAGACCTAGCTCTCCTAGATATGAAATGCCTAAGATACCTGAAGGTTATGTTATGGATGAGGAGATAGCTATAGATTTTCTTGCTTGCAATGATAGGGATGATCTTAAGAAATTACTATGCAAACTGAAAGAAAAATCTTTGAATGCTAGAATGAAATGTGATCCTAAGTTTGCTACTTCTCCTATCTTTGTTACTGATAAGGATTATGAATTCTCTGTCGACCTAGAGTTAATTACTTTGGTTGAATCTGATTCTTTCCATGGCTATGAAACTGAAACTGTAGTGACACATCTTACTAAATTAAATGATATAGCCACCCTATTTGCTCATGATAAGAAAATTCTCTACTACTATATCCTCAAATTATTTATGTTCTCATTAAGGGTGATGCTAAGATATGGTACAATACTCTTGCTCCTGGTTGTGTGCGTAGTCCCCAGGATATGATTTATTACTTCTCTGAAAAATATTTTCCTACTCATAAGAAACAAGCTGCCTTACAGGAAATATTTAACTTTGTGCAAAATGAAGAAGAGAGTCTCCCACAAGCTTGGGGAAGGCTTCTCCAATTGCTTAATGCTTTGCCTGATCATCCTATTAAGAAAAATGAAATACTTGATATCTTCTATAAGGACTAACCGATGCTTCTAGGGACTTCCTAGATAGTTGTGCTGGTTGTGTTTTCAGGGAACGAATTGTTGAACAAGCTGAGGAATTATTGAATAACATATTGAAAAATTATGATGATTGGACTCTTCCTGAACCACCGCCTAAACCCACTCCGAACAAGAGGGGTATCTTATTTCTCAGTCCTGAAGATATGCAAGAGGCAAAGAAATGTATGAAGGAAAAAGGTATTAAAGCTGAAGATGTTAAAAATTCACCTCCAATTGAAGAAATACATGGACATGACACACCACCTCCTCCATAGGTGGTAGAGGTAAATTCTTTTATAAAGTTTGAAGAAAGTGACATCCCTTATAATAAACATTCTAGTCAATTCCTATATGAATTTGATAGGTACATCATCAAACAAGATCACTTCAATGCAAATGTTATGAAACAATTGAAATACAATTCTGATATGATTGCTCGCTTGAGTGACTTGTTATTTAGAATTACTAATGATGTTAGGGGTGTAGGAAAACATGCTTCTATGGTTCAAACTCAGTTAGAACAAGTTGCTAAATCTCAAAGAGAATTGCTTAATGAAATGAATAATAATATGAATGATTTTGCTGTTAGAGTAGCAACTAGAGGAGGCAAAATGACTCAGGAACCACTTTATCCTGAGGGACACCCAAAAAGAATTGAACAAGATTCTCAAAGAATTAGTGCTGATGAACCTTGTCCTTCTAAAAAGAAAAAGAAAAAGAAAAATGATAGGACTTTGCATACCTCTAGTGAACCTGAAATAGAAAAACCTCCTGAAGATAATAATGATGTCTGTATCTCAGATGCTGAAACTCATTATGGTTATGAACAATCATCTAGTGATAATGAAAAATATAATGATGATGTTCATGAAGACACCCAACCAGACAATGATAAAGAACCAGATAATGATGTTGAGATAGAGCCTGTTGTTGATCTTGATAACCCACAACCTAAAAATAAAAGATATGATAAAAGGGACTTTGTTGCCAGAAAACATGGTAAAGAAAGAGAACCATGGTTTCAGAAACCATGCCCTTTCCACCTAAACCAACTAAGAAAAAGGATGATGAAGAATTTGAACGCTTTGCTGAAATGCTTAGGCTAGTCTTTTTGCGCACCCGATTGACTGACATTTTAAAGATGGCCCCTTATGCAAAATACATGAAAGACATCATCACTAATAAAAGAAAGATACCTGAGGCTGAAATATCCACCATGCTTGCTAATTACTCTTTTAAGGATGCAGTACCTAAAAACTTGGAGATCCGGGAATACCAACTACACCTTGCTCCATCAAAAGAAAATATGTCAAAACTGCTTTGTGTGATTTAGGAGCCGGTGTTAGTTTTATGCCTTTCTCTTTGTATAAAAGACTTGACATGAATAAACTCACACCTACTGAAATATCTTTGCAAATGGCTGATAAATAAACTGCCATACCTATCGGTATTTGTGAGGATGTGCCCGTTCTTGTTGCAAATGTTACTATCTTAACAGACTTTGCTATACTTGAGATGCCCGAGGACGACAACATGTCGATTATCCTTGGTAGACCCTTTTTGAATACTCCAGGGGCTGTTATTGATTGCAATAAAAGCAAGGTCACTTTTCATATAAATGGTAATGAGCATACGATGCACTTTCCGAAGAAACAATTCCAAGTGAATGGTATTAATGTTATTGAAAAATCTCCGACACTCACTATTGGAAGTTTTCAACTGCCTCTACCTACTGCCAAAAAGAAATATGACATCCTTATTATTGGGGATATTCACATCCCCGTTGAGGTAACTTAGTGTTTTACGAAAGTTCTTCGGTTTCATGCTAATCGAAAGTTGTTGTTAATAAGACTTGATCAACCTTGTTTATGGATCATTTTTGAGAGGTATGAAGTCGATGAATTTAGTGAGCACAACTTTCTACTCCCACCTTTTGTTTTCTGTTTTTCTTAGTTAAATAAAATAAAATGCCATGTTTTGTCTATTTTCTGGATTTCCCGTGCAATAAAAAATGACCCAAAAATAAAAGTTCTCAGAATGCCCTGAAATTTTAACACAATTTTTTCTGAATATTTCTAAATTTCTGGTATAAATAACATCAGAGGGGGGGTGCCCCTGGTGACCACAATACACCAGGGCGCGCCAGCAACCCCAGGCGCACCCTGGTGGGTTGTGGGTCCCCTCACTTACTTCTTTAGCCCATGTCATCTCCTACCTCCAGAAAAAAAATCACCATAGCTCTCTCTCTTGTGTTCTTGCTCCCAAACCCGTGGATTTTGATCTCTTTGCTCGAAGCTCCGTTTCCAAAACTGTTTTGGGGGATTGCTACTTGGTATGTGACTCTTCCGTTGCTCCAATTAGTTTTTGCTTTAGTGGTTTATATTTTGAATAATTAGCTACTCTTGGTGCTGCTGTAGATGGGCTTGCAAGTTGAATTCTTAGAGTTCTAAGTAGTTTGAATGCTTAATATAGCCTCTATGCACCCTTATGAGTAGTTGCTATCAATCTTGTGAAGTTTTATTGACAAAAATTTTGTGTCCCAAATTTTTTCAGAAATTGTTCACAAATAAAAATGCAATTCTTTTGGAGTTGTTCGAGGAGGAGGTCTATGGAGGCATCATCTAGTAGTGGCTCGATACGTCGGTCTTATGTTGAACCAAGCGCAAGCGCAATGTGGGGTGCCGCTATCAAATCATGCCTATGGCTGTGTAACAATTTCATGGTAAGCGCCGGCATTCAGGAAGAATTTGATCAATATGTTCACAATGCCGAGCTTGGCCCCTACATTGAAGATAAGTGCATCCAGCATCTCAATCTCACAGAAAATTTTACTAAGAAATTTAAATATTTTCCTCGTGAGTCTAGAGTTTCGTTTAGCCTTTATAATCATCCTTTTACCATGCCTCTAAGTGTGTTCTGTAATGCCTGCAAAATTCCATATTGGGGTTCGCTAGACGAGCCACCAAGATGTGAGTATGAGTCATTTTTTACTAGCCTTTGCTATGGTGAGGATAGAGGAGTGACACAAGGTAGAATAAAGAGTATTCATTTCCCATCAATTCACTACTTTGCACTCTTTAATGGCAAATGCATCGTAGGCAAGCCAGATTGCAGCACACTATGTGCTCCTGACTTGAGCCTCATACACACCGCTCTGACCGGAATTAAATGTTATAGTCGTGGAGCGATTGTTGCATGAAGATTGCAACACAATTCTACTAGTGGTTACTTTTATGGTGGGATTTATGCTTCTCGTGTTGCTAAGGAGGTTGGTGTTACACCTCTGCCTTATGATCCCATCTTACCTACTCAGTACTTAGACTTTGAGGCCATGAAGCGCCATAAGTTCCTTAAGGGCAAAATCACTGATTATACTTATAACTTGAGGTTCAATAAAGAAACCATTGTGCCTGTTGTTTTGGCCGCGCCTGCTCCCTTTGATTTTGATAGCAAAAGAAGATATTATGTTCTTGAGAGCGAGGCCCACTCGTACAAGGCGGAGATCAATGCAGCTCGGTGGGCTGAGGAGGCTGCACCTAGAGCCTCCATGAGCTATCACTCTGACTACTATGCAGGCCGCGGTTGGTTATAACCAAGTTAGGCTAAAAGCCTAAGCTTGGGGGAGTACGTATTTCCATCGATATTACATTCATGTTCACAAATTTCATTCCAGTTGTTGCTGTCCACACATTTTCATTGTATTATCCATGCTAGAATTATTTTCTCGCTTTCTTCTTGTGTGTTTTAAAAACTTTGAGAAAACCCAAAAATATTGCTCGCTTCTTTTTGGTTTTTCTGTCTAGCTTAAATTAGTTGTAGGGTTAAAAGAAAACCCAAAAAGATTTCCTTCTTCTTCTTTTGCCTGTTGGGAGCTTTCCCGTGTAAATAGTTTTTCTCGTTTTTGTTTTCCCTTCTTTAATTTGCTTTCTTCAAGAAAAACTAAAAACTCCAAAAATATTTCAGTGTTTTTCTCTGAAGTTCTTTTCCTTTTAGTGAGTCATACCAAGGAGAAGACCACGATGAAAATGTTGAGTGGCTCGCATATGCATTACTGTTGATCTAACAAAGAGCCCAAATTGCTTTGTCTTCTCCTTTTCAATAAAATGTTTGCAGATACTAGCTTAGTCCACGGCACTCTTGCACTATTATTATTTTCATATCATTCGATCGTGCAAGTGAAAGGTAATAATGACGATATTTGATGAACTGGCTGTGGCAGAGAGAAACGGGTATGAACTCAACTTGTTTTGTTTTTGTAAATATGTTTAATCTAGTATCCATGATTCAGCATAATATGATCAAACATGTTTGCAATGACAATTAGTGATTATAGTTTCTCATGCCATGCTTAAGTAGCTAGGAGTGGATAATGATTTATCTTGGATGTCAACATGCATTAAAATGATTATGATGTAGTATGATGATATGGTATTTTCCTTTGAATGTTTCAAGTGGCTTGACTTGGCACATGTTCATGCATGAAGTTGAATCAAAACCAACATAGCCTCTACGATATTTATGCTCATGGTGTTCATATCCTACTCATGCTAGTATTCAATGTTGATTATTCATAATGCATGTTCATGACCTTTTTCGCTCTTTGGCTGGCCGCTTCTCAACCTATTTGCCAGCCTACGCCTGTACTAAGCGGGAATACTGCTTGTGCATCAAAATCCTTAAACCGAAGTTATTCTAGATGAGTCCACCATATCTACCTATATGCGGTATTACCCTACCGTTCCAAGTAAATTTGCATGTGCCACCTCTAAAATTTCAAATAAAGTTCTGTTTTGTGTGCCTGGACCGCTAATGGAGCGACAGGGGGCGGTCAGTATCTTTCATGCTAAGCGGGTTATTCTCATGATGAGTGTTTATTCACTCGTCCTTGCATGAGAGGGGCGGTAATAGGGATGCCCAGTCCCGAATTCAAAAATTGCAAATAATTAAACAAAACTCCCCCAGGACTGATGTTGATATGGATGGTACCCGTGGATTCGGCTAGCCGTGGAGTGTGTTTGTTGGTGGAGGAGGAGTAAACCTTTACTTTTATCACTTGGGAACTGCCACTAATGTGTTTAGCATGGAATATATTGATCACTCTTGGTCGTAACGTTGACAGGAAGGGTGTACCTCCCAAAATTTTATTTATCTCTGTTTTAAGCTTTGAGCTCTGGCACCTCTGCAAATCCTTGCTTCCCTCTGCGAAGGGACTATCTATTTAATTTTATGTTGAGTCATCACCTTCTCAAACAAGTGCCAGACCTGAGAGCACTATTGTCATCCTCATGCATTGTGTATAGTTAATGTTGAATGCATCATGGCTAGATCTTTTCTACCATGAATTACAATGTTTAGTCGCTGCTTGAACTTTGGAGGTGCTCTGCATTTAAGTTTTGCGGTCTCAGAAAGGGCTAGCGCGATACCACTGTTGTCATATTATATCATGATTTTTTGACAAAGTGTTGGCATTTGATATATCTTATTATTGCTCTCTAGTTGATAATGCCATTGATATGAGTTAATATAATTTCTAAGAGTTATTGTCTACATGGTTAGTCATGATCCTTGATGAAAACCTGGTGTAACATCCCCTGATCTTAACCCTGCCATTTTTCTAAGTAATTAGCCATGTCACTATGACCATCCTAAATAAATTGCATCTAGAAAATAATTCAACTTCAAATTCAAATTCAAAACTCAAGTCAAATTAATATTTCTTCAAACAGTAAAACAAAAGTGTTCATAATTTTGCAAATAATCCATCAACAATTATAAAAATAAAACCAACAATAATTGAGACTCCAAAAATGCCCCTAGCTAATTTTGAATGACCCAACAGCACCCTTCCATCATTTTTTAAATTCAAACAAAAATCAAATGAATTCATTTGAGGTTCAAACTATTCGGGGCAGTGCACAATATTCCCTTGAATTTGTTTTGACCAGTGGCACATTTTTACAAAGTCATTTGGTGGCTTAAAATAAATGCAAAATAGTTACTGTTAAGAAAAGCAGAAACAGTAAAAGGCAAAAAGGCTAAACGTACTGTGCACTTAAGCCTCTGGGCTACAGGAGCTGGCCCAGCCCAACTACTGCTTCCTTCGACCTCCCGCTCTCTCTCCTATGCGTGTTGCCACCGCGCGCGCCCGATCCGGCGATGGACGCCCGTCAGCCATCCCCCGGCGCTGTCGCCGCTGTGCGGGGACAAGATCGACCCCAGAGCACCCCCAGGCGAACCCTAGCCTCAATTCCCCTCTCCCTCTCTCGATCCCAAGCTCGCCCGAGACGCCGTCGCCATCGCCACGTAGATCCCGCGCCCACCGATCGCCCCTCACCTCGCCGTGATGCCCTAAAGCTCCGCCGCCGTCCGCTGCTCCTCCCCGTGCCACTAGGCGGAGTCGAGCACCCCTTCGCCGACCCCTGCCCCGTCGTCTTCTTCATCGGCCCCGACGAGCTCCGACGACGATTCTGGTGCCACCGAGCCATCTCCGAGCCCACTAAACTCAACTACAGGCTCACTGTAAGCCCGCGCCCTGTTCCGCTCGCTCTCCCGCATGAATCCGACCCCGTAGCCGCCATTGCCATTGTCACCCGAGCTTAGCTCCACCGTGTAGCTCGCCGCTGACACCGTGGTCGTTGACATGCTCGCCCGAGCACACGAGCGTGCTCAGGGAAGCTCGCTGAGGCCGCCCATGCTGGTAGCTCGCCTCCCCGAGGTCCCAATCGCCGTCAGCGAAGAAGACCGAACTCCGGTGTCCGCCTCGCTGTTTGCCGTCGTCGTTTTAGGCCTCCCCGGGGCCAACCAATAGCACCACGCGACGCGCCTCGCTCCCCTCTTTCGAACGCCACCGCGCGCGCGCAAAACGGTGGCCGAAGCATGATTTCCGGCGAAGCCCGAGCTGCACCGCCGCGGAAATGGTTGCCGGTGACTAGCCGCCGGCGCCGCTGACGTGCAACGTCATTAACCACTAACCCACGCCCCTGTGCGGCTGACTGCTGGGTCCCGCACCTAATTAAACTCGGGTTAGTTTAAACGCTGATTAAGTTAAACCTAACAGTCACTGACATGGGGCCCCACCTCCTAATTAAGCCTGGTTAATTAAATTAATACCCTAATTCGCCTACTGTGAGTGTCAAGTGGGTAGGGCCGGCCCAGTCAGCAGGCTGGCCCACACGTCAGCCTCTGCTGACTGGCCCTTTGACCCAGTCAATGGGCCCACTGGTCAGCCCCTGTGCTGGTCAGTTGGGTACAAAACTGGATGCACATAGCATTTTCACCTACTGTTTAAATTCGAATTTAGTAATTTTGATAATTTCAAAAAATTATTAAAACTTCGGAAAATCATAGAAAATTAACCGTAGCTCGGATGAAAATGATTTATATATGAAAAACGATCAGAAAAACTAGACGAATCCGAGTATGCCCTTCTCATACCTGTCACATGCCTCTAGCATGATGAACATGGAACTTTCTCCTCTGGTTCATCTGTCTGACAGATGCCTAACACCGGGAAAATATCCCCAGATATTTTCCCGCTCCACCGCTAACGTGTAGCACTGCGTTAGGGAACCCCTGCACTGCGTATTACCATGCCTTGCTATGTGATTGCTTTTGTTGCCGTGTATTTATTTGTTTCCTTCCCCTCTTCTCTCTTGGTAGATCCCGGTACTGACGTAGTCCCCGAGACCGACGCAGCTCCGGAGTCCGACTACACTGTTGACGACCAGACCTTTGCCGCAGAGCTTCCAGGCAAGCACCCCCCCTTGAGCATGCCTATATCGCCTATTCTTTCTCTCTTATGCTTGCATTAGAAATTGCTGTTGCTATTGTTTATCATATCTCTGATGCATAGCCTATTTTTGTAATTGCTGTTGATACCTACCTGTTTATCCTAAACTGCTTAGTACAGGCTGGATAGAGACCCACCAGAGACCCCACTTTGACCCAGTTGCCTCCGCTGGATTATTGGATGACTCGATCAACGTGATCGACAACCAGGCCCCGGCACCGCACATCACACCCCCTTTATCTGTAAGACACTAGAGCGTTACTATCGAGTGCCGAGGGTGATACCTCGTTTATCACTTTCTGATGTTAACTCTGTAGAGTGGCTATTCGGTCGTGGTCATCGAGGGTGATTCCTCCTTCACCACTCCCGATAATGACGCTGTCGTGCATCACCTCAAGTGTGAACCCATCGAGGGTGATTCCTCCGAGTTCACCTTGACGGATACATCGAGTAGGAATCCAATGAGGGTGATACCTCGGATTCCCCTGATGTTATGGACACACGGATACTTAGACTTGGACTTTACAACTATTACTTGGAAAGGCGGGTCGACCCTGAGGGGTACCCGCGTGAGCCTAAGTGGCGAGTGATATGGAGTCGGGTTGACCTGGAGGGTACCCGAGAGATAATTACGAGGCGCGGCCGGGCATTCTTAGCACTTGCAGCAAGTCCTCGAGACTGGGCAACAGGGTCACATCGATCATGAGTCTCTGCTTGTTACCGCAAACCCCCAATACACTAACGATTTGGATATTTGATCCGAGTGGGCCTCTGGCCCGATAGCACTAACCATCACATGGGAACAGTTATGGGCACTCTACGTCGTATGCATCAGCCGAAGCTTAATAGACGTCAACAATTGAGTAGCGCGCGCCAGGTTGGACCACGTTAAGCAACCGCCTTGATAGTGTGGGTTGCTAGGTCTGCTCACGGCCGCCCTCGCAACGTGCAGGAGTGCCCGAGGCGATGGCACAAGACCCCTGGGTGCATAGGTTTAGTCCGGCGTGCTGACCTCTCTGTTAAGCTTAGGTTGGGCTGCGGCGTATCGTTTGGCCGAGGCCGGGCATGACCCAGAAAAGTGTGTCCGGCCGGAGTTAATCGAGCGTGGTGGGTAAGTTGGTGCACCCTTGCAGGGAAGAACTAATCTATGCATAGCCGGATCCTCGGTAACGGACGCTCGGAGTTGTATCCCGATCGATACAACTAGAACTTAATGATGAGATGAGAAATGGATACTAGGGCTCTGGGATTGCTTTCTCACAGGGAGTCAAGAAAGGATCTCTGGCTGAGGTTGATACTTGGAGATTAGGGCTCTGGGATCGCTTTCTCGCAGGGAGTCGAGGAAGGATCTCTGGGCGAGGTTGATACTTATTACTCCTACTACTTTATACTGTACTAATCTACACTCTTCTAATGCTGCAAGACCGCTGAAGATGCTAGTCTTCGATAGGACTAGGCCTCCTCTCTATTCTGACATTTCTGTAGCCCAGTCCACATATACAGCCTTTCTTTGATAATGTTGCATATGTAGTGTAGATCCTTGCTTGCTGAGTACTTCAGATGAGTACTCACGGTTGCTTTGCTTCCTCTTTTTCCCCATATCCGTTTGATGCAACTAGATGACGGAGCCCCTGAGACAGCTGCCCCCGCCGACGACTATTTACTACCACCCCGAGGGTGGTTACTACTTTGAGTTGACCGACGACCAGGAGTAGGTTCGGAATGTCCCAGGCAGGAGGCCTGCGCCTTTTCGATCATAGCTTTTGTTTTGCACCGCCTTTTTAAAGGCTTATCTGTTTCTCTTTTATATCTGTACTCAGATATCTAACGCTTCCGCTGATGCTTGTTGACATCAAGCTTATGTATTCGAGCCCTCGAGGCCCTGGCTTGTAATATAATGCTTGTATGCCTTTATTTATGTTTTAGAGGTGTGTTGTGATTCCTTCAAGTGAGTCCTTAGGCTTGACCATGTGCATTTGCATGTATGATTAGTGCACGATTAAGCCGGGGGCGTCACACCTGGGTGCTACTTAAGCTTATTTATATAAACAGGAACAAAAGAGTTCGTAAAAGTTTTTCTTTATCACTTTCAGTTTGTCAACTGAATTGCTTGAGGACAAGCAAAGGTTTAAGCTTGGGGGAGTCGATACATCTCCGTCGTATCTACTTTTCCTAACACTTTTGCTCTTGTTTTTTACTCTAATTTGCATGATTTGAATGAAACTAACCCGGACTGACGCAGTTTTCAGCAGAACTACCATGGTGTTGTTTTTGTGCAGAAATAAAAGTTCTCGGATTGGAACAAAACTTTTTGGAGATTTATTTCAGAATTAATAAAAATTACTGGGACCAAGAACCATCGGAGGGGGTGCCCTGGCTGGGCACAATACACCAGGGCGTGCCCCTCCCTCTGGCGCACCCTGGTGGGTTGTGCCCACCTCGTGGCCCTGCAGAGCCTAATTCCAGCACTATAAAATCCTATTTTCGGAGAAAAAATAGGAGAGGAAGTTTCATCGCATTTTATGATACGGAGCCGCCGCCACCTCCTGTTCTTCATCGGGAAGGCCAGATCTGGAGCCCGTTCGGTGCTCCGGAGAGGGGAATATTCGGTCTTCATCATCACCAACCCTCCTTCATCACCAATTCCATGATGCTCCCCACCGGGAGTGAGTAATTCCTTCGTAGGCTCGCTGGTCGGTGAGGAGTTAAATGAGATTCATCATGTAATCGAGTTAGTTTTGGTAGGGCTTGATCCCTAGTATCTACTATGTTCTGAGATTGATGTTGTTATGACTTTGCTATGCTTAATGCTTGTCACTTAGGGCCCGAGTGCCATGATTTCAGATCTGAACCGTTTATGTTTTCACCATTATATCTATGTTCTAGATCCGATCTTGCAAGTCATATTCACCTATTACATGTTATGATCCGTAAACCCGAGTGTGACAGTCATTGGGATACTTTCCGGTGATGACCGTAGTTTGAGGAGTTCATGTATTCACTATGCGTTAATGCATTGTTCCTGTTCTCTATTAAAAGGAGGCCTTAATATCCCTTAGTTTCCTTATGGACCCCACTGCCATGGGAGGGTAGGACAAAAGATGTCATGCAAGTTCTTTTCCATAAGCACGTATGACTATTTACGGAATACATGCCTACATTATATTAATGAACTGGAGCTAGTTTTGTATCGCCCTAGGTTATGATTATTATGTGATGAATATCATCCAATGAATTCATTGTTCCAATGCCTATGAATTTTCCACATATTGTTCTTGCTAAGTTATTACTACTGTTACTGTTACACCTGCTACAAAAACATTGCTATCACTGTTACCGTTACTGTTACAGCTACCACTGCTATCAAAACTATCATATTACTGTGCTACTGATCACTTTGCTGCAGATATTTAATCTTCAGGTGTGATTGAATTGACAACTCAACTGCTAATACTTGCAAATATTCTTTGGCTCTCCTTGTATCGAATCTATAAATTTGGGTTGAATACTCTACCCTCGAAAACTGTTGCGATCCCCTATACTTGTGGGTTATTAGTCTACCATTTGGGGCGGGTCTGAGGCCACTGATGGTGCCATGCACCGAGGGTGGCCTCTTTGAAGGGAGCCCAACGACTGACCTGACAAAGGGCCTACAAGGCCCACTAAGAAGGTAAAGACAAAAGGGGAACCCCGGTGACCCCCAGGTGTCTCCGAGACCATCTTTGACCCAAGTCTAAGCTGGTGGCGGGCTAGATCGCATCTTCCTCTTTGTAAAACCCCATATCCCACTGTGTATATAAGGGGAAGGCTAGGGGGCTCTCTAATCCATCTATTCTCGTAGACTAAACTCTCGGTAGCCACCTCTACTTCATTGTAATCCCTCGCACGAGGTATACCCACCATGAATAACAATAGCAAGCAGGATGTAGGATATTACTCCTCACCGGAGGCCTGAACCCTGGTAAATTGTGCATGTGGGCTCCGCTCTGGTGCTTCCGTCCGTGCTCGCCAGCCTACCAAGGGTACTGACAACTTTCTGCTTTGTCTGTTTGGCGCACTAGGCATGGGCTGCCCTGGAAAAAGAACAAACCCAGATCAGAGATCTATCTATGCCGAGCAACTTCACACCGGGCCAGACCTTCACCTTCGCCTCCTTCGAGCTCATGTCGACGATCGGGGCTGCTCTACAACGTGAAGACACCTCCCTTCATTGACTACATGCGCTTTGAGAAGATCGAGTTTCTGTTCGACGAGCGCGACGACACCACGATGATCCACGCCAACCCAACTCGGGTGGCAAGGAGGTATGCACGGGCCGCTGCCCACTGTGAAAAAGATGGATCTTCATTGACCCTTCAGCCCTCCCAATCATCAACCATCTACATGATATTTCCAGTGGCGGAAAACGCTGGGCCCAAAAGCTCACCCGGTGCACGGTCTACGCGACGAAACCAGCCCCAACCGAGCTCCTAGGGTGGTCTGTTGCCACGATCACCTTCAATAGGGAAGACCATCCGGTCCACATCCCCCACCCCGACAAGTACGCCTTGGTGGTGGATCCAATAGTTGGGGGCTTATGTCTCCTACGAGTCTTGATGGACGGCAACAGCGGCCTCAACATCATCTTCCCCGACACTCTGGCTAAGATGGGGATCTCCTGATCTGGCCTCCAGTCTTCGCTCACCAGATTCCACATTTTGTACTAGGCAGACCAATACGCATTGTTGACCGGTTGGAGCTCAAAGTCATCTTCAACGGCGCAGAAAATTTCAGATCGGAAGCAATCCAGTACGAGGTCACTCTGTTCCAGAGTGGCTACAACGCGATCCTCAGTAGGACGGCATATGCCTGATTTATTGTGTTACCATCGTATGCATACCTTCAGCTTAACATGTCAGGCCCCAACGGCATGATCATAGCCCATGGCAGCCCCGAGTGGGCGCTCGAGGCTGAGGTCACAAACGTAGAGCTCGCCGAGGTGGCTCTGGCCTCCGCATTGCTCAAGCAAATCAAGAAGTCCATCGACACTAACATACGACGCATCCGGCCAAGCCATGGTCGGGTCCAATGTTCCAACTGACAAAGGACACAAAGAAATTCCAAGTACACTCAAATGACCCGAAGAAGACGATAGCGATCGAAGGGGACCTCTCCAAGGAACAAGAGGCCAAGATCCTCAAGTTCCTTCGGGCTAACTGGAATATTTTAGCATGGAAGCCCTCGGACATGCTTGGAGTCCCCGCCAAGATGGTACTGTTGGCAAACATAGTAGAAAACAAAAAAAATCGCGCCTAGGATCACCGAAGATCAATATGAAGATGCATAATGGGTTGGGATCATGATCGTTACCGTAATCGAGTTGCAGTGGAAGAACGTCTCAGTGTAGATCATACTTGGAGTCCCTCAAACTGAAGACCGAAAGCACAACCTCTCTACTTGGTTGCAAGCGTGCAACCTTCACGATCCGGCAGCACTTCGTCGTCCAGAGCTAATCATCGCCGAAGAATTAGAGGGAGGAGATTAGAACCACACAGTGCTTCTAATTATGAGGACAAGACTATTAGCCTAGCTCTAGTTAGTCAACTAGGACCAACTAGAACTAGAACTAGAAGAACTAGAGGAGGCTCCAAAACTGGTGTTATCTCAAAGGACAAAATCCCCTAGTATATATAGGTTGGAGGACAGGGAGAGTGCAGACACCAAGGGGGAAGGAGTCCCCCTTGGTGTTCCGGCCTAGGGGAGGAGTTGGACTCCCTCCCCTAGTAGGATTCCCCCCCCCCCCCCCCCACAAGGAAAGGGGGCTCCACTTGGGCCTTTGTGGCCCAAGTTGCCTTCCACCTCTTGGCCTTTTTAGGCCTATTGATATTTAAATTAAATATAAAATATTATAAATAATCTCATACCATTATATATATATATCAACATGTCTGGAAACATTTTTGACCTATATATAATTTATTAGTAACACCCGGTATTACCCGATACTCACTGAAACCCTTCCGGTGACCCCGAAACGCTTTCGGATCCTCTCGGAACAATTTCGAATATTCATGAAATAATTCCAAAAATATATTATCATGACACCCATCCTACTAACACTCAGCAGATCGTGATTTCCTTAAGATTGTGACCCCGTAGGTTTGGTAACTCATAGACATGAACAAAACCGTTTGTTCAATGACCGATAGCGGGACTATGGACGTCCATGTCGATCCCTATGAGCACATGAATGATATTCGAGTGAACCTTTGGTTATCATGTGATGTTCCCTCTGCTTCGCGATACTACGCAAAACCCTGGATGCATCAGTATCCTCCTAAGTCATCACCATGCTCACTATATCGAAATCCTTGTTACCGATTTTGTTCTTCTTTCTCGTTATTGTATTCCGACATCCCCGTGATGAAGTCACATGTGTCTGGCCAGACGATGATTGATGCTTTCACACTGGGAGGGCCCTAACAATATCTCTCCATCGTTGGAGGAGCAAAATCCCACTCTCGAGCTATCTACTCCCTTGTTAAACTTCCCAATGAACCAGTAAGTTGTCGTTATGATCACCGTGTTACAAGTGACGTTTGACAACCCCAAAGCCCAACGTATGATAAGAAGTTACTATGATACTCTCATGGTCTAAGGAGCAATGTCACATGTTAACTCTCCGTGTTATTATAATTGATTACACACGATATTAACTCAATTCATAACAAACAAGATTGGGTTGATTCAATATGATCGTTCTTCCAATGTCATAATCCCAATGTTGTTTTAGGATCATCGTTACACTTAACGATATCCTAAGATCTAGAAAACGTGATCACCAACAACACTTGTGCTAGTCCCAGAGAAAAGACTAGGAACCTTTTATTTAACCGTTTATTATTCCACACGTGCATATGAGTTTTCCAGTGAATCGCATATTCCAGGATCATAGCAGTTATGGCTTGGAATACAGACTCTATAATTATGAATATGGAAATATAATAACACAAATATTATTGCCACTAGGGCATATTTCCAACAGTCTCCCACTTGCACTAGAGTTAGTAATCTAGTTGCATGTTTTTCTAACACACATGGCTATCTGGTGTTCCTTATGCACTGCTAGTGGTAGAGCCTTCGTCAATGGGTCCGATACTCTTCAAATGCCAATGTTATTTGTGTCGGTAACATTTGGTTTTTATAGTGTAATTCTCTCGTTACATTAATGGTAGCACTATATCTCCATATAGTCCATTCTATAGTAATACTATATCTCCATATAATCCAATTGCTATATCTCCATATAACCAATAGTCATTTGGAATTATAATCTGTCAATAAACTTTTACTAATCCAGATTGTATCTTATTGAAAATCTTCTCAAGTCTCAATCTATATCATTTATAGATCCACAATATATGTTTGTTTCTGAAAACCATTTCAAAATTATAGCCCAGTAGTTTATATCAATTATGAAGTTGTCTTGTGTAACCTTTATCACAAACAATTTGTGTAACTATTTACAAACATCTCATTCATCTCCTCTATGAACTTTAGAAGCAAAATCTTTGTCCAATAGAGGTATCTAATCTTAAATCAATTACCCCAATGAACCTCTCCAGGAACACTATGGTACTTATTCCTCGCAAAAAAAACACTATGGTACTTATTAATAATGATTAGTTCACATGAAAACATATGGCTTTGTAAATTTGATAGCACATATGATGAATCAATTTGGACTCTAGTCATCGACATATGCTCATACACTATTGATTTGTGCATAGTGTTCTGCTATGTGACATTTTGAGAAAACATATTCTCCTTTTAAACTTCATTAAAACTTTGTCAAAATACATGTCTTAGTATAATTAGATGTTTCAATCTATCTTTATAGACTTTCATCCAATTATTCCAATTACCTTTTAGAAACATGATTTTAACCTTTTGCTAATATATTTTTCTGATCAAGTGATATGTCATACACATGCAAAATCGGAAATGTGATAGAGCTCCAAAAAAAATTCTTGTATTAACAAGCTTCTTTATAAAGTTTAAATTCTCCAATTACTTTATCAGATTCCAGCTACTATGCACTTTATTTGAAATCTTACTCATTGCTTGAAATATCTATATCATTATGGTATTATTAACAAAACCTTTTGGTTATATCTTATATACATCATGTTTGAAATTCTTTTCAAAATAGTTTTGTTACTCATCGGTTACATATCAATAATATACAACATTTACCATTGTAATCCATTTAAACTTGTTGGATTTCACTTTATATTTCAATGATATAAGTAACACATTTCTAGTTGGGCGCCATCACTACTTCCTCGTAGTGCGCAGGTTTCATCTTTTGATAAGATGAAATATTCAGTAGATTCGACAATCTTTCCTGGCCTTTGCATTTTATTACAGTCGTACCTAACGCTTCTACATCTTATGTAGTAGTTCTTTGCTTTAGTTTTAAAAGAAAAATACTCCAGAATCTTTCTGGTTTAGTCTTGTTTTAACTTGAGCTGAAGATTCAATAATCTCAATAAGCTGTATCATCCTCCCACTAACTCCTTTTATCGAGAAAATTTTCTCGATAAACATTTATTCTAACAAACACTTTGGCCTTTGAATTTTTGTGAGAGGATCACAAAACCTACAATTAAGCGTTGGTCTGAAAATATTCTATAACTCTTTATAGTTTCAGTTTTTAGATGGTGCATCTCATTAGTGAATATTATGTTGTTTCATCTATAAATCCCCAATTTTTAATAAGAGCAGATCACTAATAATAATTCTACAATTATTCAGTTGCTAAACTTATGACTTAGATATATTCCTTCATGTAAGGAGAATCCTTGTTTTATCTTCTGTCATAATGATATCATATCCTCATTCTGAATTTCTTTGAACTCTTTCAAATGTTTTCAGTTATTATGTTTAATCAAGTAAATCATATTTACTTGTAACATTGATGAAGTATAAATATTCATCGCGCCCTGTTATATTCTTCGGACTTCGTACATATCAATGTATTTAGTCAAATTAAATAAAATACTTTTATACTTCATCTTATGAAGATTTAATTATACGATATAATCAAGCAGTGCCACACACAAATGGTTTTATCAGTCTTCTTAAGATGTTTAGCTTTAATTTTATATATCCCAAAACTTCAAGATTCATCATGAATAAACCATCAAAAATAGAGGTTTAATCAAAAACATATTCTCATAATAATCCGAACAACTATTGTTTAAAAACTTATAAGAATATCCATTGCACCACCTAAAGGATAATGCATTACATAACTCCAAAAAAAATAACTGTTATTTCAGTTCTAAGATAAATCTTGAAGATAAACTAAAGACATGATGATGTAGGGTGGAACCCTAGGGGACAATCTTTCACGATTTGGAGGGTGATTCCCGAAGAACATGATGAACACACGAAGAACACTAAGGGGGGAAACAAGAGGAAACACTCAAATCAATGAGAAACGATCACACATGTGCTAGATCCATGAACACAAAGAGAGATACATGATTCAAATCCAACAAAGGGGGATACAAGAGGTAACTAGTTCATCTCCTAGAAGGAGGTCTTGAATCCACTAGGGGATCTTCCCACAAGAGGGGTCTTGAATCCACTTGGGGGATCTTCTCCTAGGAGGCCTTGATCTCCAATGGAGTAGCTATCAAGTGGATGAGCAAAGCTCTATCTCAAAAATGAGCTAAACCAATGCTAACCCTAAAATGGTAGTGGAGGAGGAGTATATATAGTCTAGGGGGGCGAAGGGATACATGGGCTTCGGCCCTTTCACTGTGCGCAAATAGGGGCCGGATGTCCGGCGGCTCGTGTCGGGCCGGATGTCCGGGGCTTGTGCCGGATGTCCGGGCTGGCGATAGCTGATGACCCACAAGTATAGGGGATCAATTGTAGTCCTTTCGATAAGTAAGAGTGTCGAACCCAACGAGGAGCAGAAGGAAATGACAAGTGGTTTTCAGCAAGGTATTTTCTGCAAGCACTGAAATAGTAGGTAACAGATAGTTTGGTAGCAAGATAATTTGTAATGAGCAAGTAACGGTAAAGGTAAATAATATGCAGCAAGGTAGCCCAATCCTTTTGTGGCAAAGGACAGGCCAAAATGGTCTCTTATATTAAGCAAAGTGTTCTTGAGGGTACACGGGAATTTCATCATGTCACTTTCATCATGTTGGTTTGATTCGTGTTCGCTACTTTGATAATTTGATATGTGGGTGGACCGGTGCTTAGGTGCTGTTCTTACTTGAACAAACCTCCTACTTATGATTAACCCCCTCGCAAGCATCCGCAACTACGAGAAAAGTATTAAGATAAAATCTAACCAAAGCATTAAACTTTTGGATCCAAATGAGTCCCTTACGAAATAGCGCATAAACTAGGGTTTAAGTTTTTGTCACTCTAGCAACCCATCATCTAATAACTACTCCCCAATGCAATCCCTTAGGCCCAAGTATAGTGAAGTGCCATGTAGTCGACATTCACATGACACCACTAAGGGAATCAAAACATACATATCATCAAAATATCGAACACATATCAAGTTCACATGATTACTTGCAACTTGACTTCTCCCGAGACCTCAAGAACAAAAGTAACTACTCACAAATAATAGGGGTATTAAATAACATAATGGATCTAAACATATAATCTTCCACCAAATAAACCATAAAGTAATCAACTACAAGATGTAATCATAACTACTAGTCACCCACAAGCACCAATCTAAGGTTCCGGTACAAAGATTGAACACAAGAGATGAACTAGGGTTTGAGAGGAGATGGTGTTGTTGAAGATGTTGATGGAGATGGCCCTCCCAAAGATGGGAGAGTTGTTGGTGACGAGGATGGCGATGATTTCCCCATCCGGGAGGGAAGTTCCCCCGGTGGAATCGCTCCGCCGGAGGGCAAAAGTGCTCCTGCCCATGTTCCGCCTCGAGACGGCAGCGCTTCGTCCCGAAAGTCCCCCTCTTATTTTTTCTAGGTCAAAATGACTTATATACCAAAAGAGGGGCACCAGAGGTGGGCCGCGGAGGGCACAACCCACCAGGGCACGCCTGGGCTCCCTAGCGCGCCCAGGTGGGTTGTGCCCACCTGGTGGGCCCCCTCTTGTAGTTATTTGCTCCAATATTCTTCATATATTGCAAAACAATTATCTGTAAATTTTCATCTCATTTGGAGATGTGCAGAATAGGTAACTCTGACGTAGCTTTTTCAGGTCCAGTATTCCAGCTGCCGGTATTCTCCCTCTTTGTGTAAACCTTGCATATTTGAGAGAAAAGGCATTAGAATTACTCCCAAAAGCATTATTATGCATACAAACATTATAAATAACAGTAGGAAAATATGATGCAAAATGGACGTATCAACTCCCCCAAGCTTAGACCTCGCTTGTCCTCAAGCGAAATACCAAAATCGAAAAACATGTCCACATGCTTAGAGAGAGAGGTGTCGTTAAAAACAAAATGCAGACATAGCAGCATCATGCATATTATTATAACAGCAAGGAACTTTAACATAAAACTTTATCAATTAGCTTTTATCATATAACTTCCCAAGGACAAGTAACAATTCATCACAACATTGAAGTATAAAGCATAAACCTTATTGAAAACCAACAAACTATGTTCTCAGTCAACTTTGCAACTACAATTCATCATATTTTCAGGAAGGGTCATGTATCGGAGCCTTTAGGCAAGTCCACATACTCAACCATCATTTAATCTTCTATGATTGCTAACACTCATAGCGTACCCATGAACAAAATGTTTCTACCGGACACATAGAAAGATAGGGGCTTATAGTTTCGCCTCCCAACGTATTCACCTCAAGGGTGATCTCAACAATAATAACTCATGCCCACTCATATCCAACTGGATATATGTGCCTAGATCTTTCCTCACCACATGATGCTTGCAAAAAGAGAAAATAAAAAGGAATAGGGAAGAAAACTTTGACTCTACATAAAAGTAAATGCATAAAAGTAAAAGATAGGCCCTTCGCAGAGGGAAGCAGAGGTTGCCATGCGCTTATTTGCTTGTATGCCAAATCCCTTAATGCAAAAGAATGGCAAGTTATATTGCCCCTTATGATAGCAACCTTTATTATGCAGTCCGTTGCTTTTATTACTTTGCCATCACAAGTTCGTCAAACGCTCAATTTTCTCTTACACTAAATGATCCAACATATTTAGAAGCAATTTTTATTGCCTTATTGCACCAATGACAACTTACTTGAGCGATCTTACTCAATCCATAGGTAGGTATGGTGGACTCTCAAAATAAGATTTGGGTTTAGGGTTTTTGGATGAACAAGTAGTATTTCTACTTAGTGCGGAATATTTGGCTAGAAAAGATATTGGGCAAGCACCACATGTTAAAGGATCTATGACAATATAACTTCTATGTGAATATGAACAAACATAAATCATTACGTTGTCTTCCTTGTCCAACGTCAATTATTTTGACACAAAATATTTAATGGGGGCTCACAATCATAAAAGATGTCCAAGATAGTGTATTTGCATGTGAATCTTCTCTTGCCTTATTAATTCTTTCATGAATTGCATCATTGACCAATGCTATGTTTGTCAATCTCCAACAAATTTTACCACTTATACTTTTCCTTATGTGATGTCATTACTTACCATAAGATTAGCATATGATCTTTTTCATTTATTTTTCTTTCTTTTTATTGGAACAGAAGAGTAAAGATACAAAACTCAAACTACTCTTTATTATATATCTCACACACGATTACATAGATAGATCACTAAGCAAGCACTCTAAAAGAAAGTATCGAACTAAACTTTTGTTCAACTAAATCATAGGATAACTAAAGATCGAACTAAAATTGATAAAGGCAAAGATAGTGGTGATGATACGATACCGGGACACCTCCCCCAAGCTTTGCATAAGCCAAGGGGAGTGTCTATACCATGAACTCAAGTCTCCTTTGGTGATGAAGAAGGTGGTGGTGGTGATGAGGCAGCAGCGATCTTATCTTCCGGTTTCCTTGGCAATGGCTCACCATCATAAGAGGAGGAGCGAGTTTCGCGAGTCCTGCAACTGGCAGCCAAATTCATACATTTAAACCATGCCTCACATTCAAAGACTTGGTTTTGGAGATCATTGATTTGGCTTTGCAGAAAGTTGATTTGGTCATTTAAGGTGAAGACGGTGTCCTTCATGGATTTGCCATCCACCTTGAGATCACGGGTGTAATCCGCGATCATGAGGTGATTGGCATTGAGTCCACGTTCCACCATCCCCTTGCACTTGAATACCTCCTACTCCATAGCTTCGAGCCTGGCATCCATGGTCCCTGTCCCCTTGGTACCCTGGACATCCCGGATGTGGAGCACCCCCTCACGCATCTCAATGGCTTGAGGGTGCTGCATCACCTCCCGCAAGTACAAGTTGATGACGTTCTCGAAGAACTTGTCCTTGGAGGAGCTCGAAGCGGCCATGATGATCTAGATCTGTCAGAAAACAGCAAGAAAGAAGAACAGAAGATCTCTCCGCGATACGGTGGTCAATACGTCCAGGGGGTATATAAAGATTTTTTATCTTGGGAAACAAGCAAACGGGAGGAAAACGGAGTCGGAAGGTTCCCGAGGTGGGCACAACCCCTGGCGTGCCCTGGTGTCTTGTGCCCCCCTTGGGTGCCTTCTTGGTTGTTTCTTATTTTCCTAATTATAAAAAATTCCAAAACTGACAGAAAATATTTTTGCGGATTTTTCGGAGTCCGTTTACTTACCGTATCACGTACCTCCTCTTTTTAGGGATTATGGAGTGTTCCGGAAGGTTTCCTTTATGTGTTCCTCCAATGTCATGGTTTGAATAATATTGCTTTCAACATTGATAGGCGTACCTGAGATATAGTGTTTAATTCTTTGCCCATTGACCACCTTCGGCTTAGTACCTTCGGCATTATTTATTTTGATAGCTCTAGAGCGATAAACCTCCTCGATGATATATGGTCCTTCCCATTTAGAGAGAAGTTTTCCAGCAAAGAATCTAAAACAAGGGTTGTACAAAAGAACATATTATCCAACTTTGAACTCCCGCTTTTGGATTCTTTTGTCATGCCATCTTTTAACTTTTTCTTTAAATAATTTGGCATTTCCATAAGCTTGGGTTCTCCATTCATCTAATGAGCTAATATCAAATAACCTCTTTTCACCAGCAAGTTTGAAATCATAGTTGAGTTCTTTAATTGCCCAATATGCTTTATGTTCTAACTCAAGAGGCAAATGACAAGCTTTTCCATAAACCATTTTATAGGGAGACATACCCATAGGATTTTTATATGCTGTTCTGTAGGCCCAAAGTGCATCATCCAATTTCTTAGACCAATTCTTTCGGGACCTATTAACAGTTTTCTGTAATATTAGTTTTATTTCTCTATTGCTAAGTTCAGCTTGACCACTAGATTGAGGATGATAGGGTGATGCAATTCTATGGTTAACATCACATTTAGCAAGCATTTTACGGAAAACACCATGAATAAAGTGTGAACCACCATCAGTCATTAAATATCTAGGGACTCCAAACCTCGGGAAAATAACTTCTTTACGCATTTTAATGGAAGTCTTATGATCAGCACTACTAGTTGGAATAGCTTCTACCCACTTAATAACGTAATCAACAGCAACCAAAATATGTGTATACCCATTAGAGGAAGGAAAAGGTCCCATATAATCAAAACCCCAAACATCAAATGGTTCAACAACAAGTGAATAATTCATAGACATTTCTTGACGCTTATCGATATTACTAATTCGTTGACATTCATCACAAGATAAAACAAACTTATGGGCATCCTTGAAGAGAGTAGGCCAATAAAAACCATATTGCAATACCTTGTGAGCAGTTCTGTCTCCCGCATGATGCCCTCCATAAGCTTCGGAGTCACATTTCCGTAAGATTTGTTCCTGTTCGTGCTCAACTACACAACGTCTCATAATACCATCTACTCCTTCTTTATAAAGATGTGGGTCATCCCAAAAGTAATGTCTTAAATCATAGAAGAATTTTTTATTTTGTTGGTATGTGAAAATAGGTGGTATGTATTTAGCAACAATATAATTAGCATAGTCAGCATACCAAGGAGTGTTATGAGAAACATTTATTGCAGCTAGTTGTTCATCAGGCAAGCTATCATCAATAGTTAGTGGGTCATCAAGGATATTCTCTAACCTAGATAAGTTATCAGCTACGGGATTCTCAGCTCCTTTTCTATCAGTGATATGTAAATCAAATTCTTGTAGCAAGAGAACCCACCTAATAAGTCTAGGTTTAGCATCTTTCTTTTCCATAAGATATTTGATAGCAGCATCATCGGTGTGAACAATTACTTTGGAATCAACAATGTAAGATCTGAATTTATCACAAGCAAACACAACTGCTAAAACCTCTTTTTCAGTAGTAGCATAATTTCTTTGGGCACTGTCTAGAGTTTTGCTAGCATAATGAATAACATTTAGTTTCTTATCAACTCTTTGTCCTAGAACAGCACCAACAGCATAATCACTAGCATCACACATAATTTCAAAAGGCAAGTTCCAATCAGGTGGCTAAACAATAGCTGCAGAAATTAAGGCTTTCTTAAGTGTTTCAAAGGCTTCTACACAATCATCATCAAAAACAAATGGAACATCCTTTTGTAAAAGATTTGTAAGAGGCCTAGAAATTTTAGAGAAGTCTTTAATAAACCTCCTATAGAAACCAGCATAACCAAGGAAACTACGAATACCTTTAATATCTCTAGGACAATGCATTTCTCAATTGCATCAACTTTAGCTTGGTCCACCTCAATACCTCGTTCAGAAATTTTATGCCCCAAAACAATACCTTCATTAACCATAAAGTGGCACTTCTCACAATTCAAGACAAGATTAGTTTGCTCACATCTCTGCAAAACTCGATCAAGGTTGCTCAAGCAATCATCAAAAGAAGTTCCATAAACAGAAAAATCATCCATGAAAACCTCAACAATCTTTTCACAAAAAATAGAGAATATAGCAGTCATACATCTTTGAAAGGTAGTAGGTGCATTACATAAACCAAAAGGCATACGTCTATAAGCATAAGTTCCAAAAGGGCAAGTAAAGGTGGTTTTCTCTTGATCAGGTTGTGAAACAGGTATTTGAGAAAAACCAGAATATCCATCAAGAAAACAAAAGTGTGTGTGCTGTGATAATCTTTCTGGCATTTGATCAATAAAAGGCAAAGGGTAATGATCTTTTCTAGTTGCTTTATTTAATTTTCTAAAATCAATTACCATTCTATAGCCAGTAACAATTCTTTGTGGAATGAGTTCATTTTTATCATTAGGAACAACGGTAATACCTCCCTTCTTAGGGACACAATGAACGGGACTTACCCATCTACTATCAGCTATGGGATAGATTATACCTGCTTCTAGAAACTTTAATATTTTAGTTCTTACCACTTCTCTCATCATAGGATTCAGACATCGTTGATGATCAACAACAGGTTTAGCATCAGGTTCCATATTAATCTTGTGCTGACAGAGAGTGGGACTAATTGAAAGGACCACGATGTCGCCTAGAGGGGGGTGAATAGGTGTTTTAAAATCGTTTACGGATTTGGCTATATCCTAATGCGGAAATATACTAAGCGGATACTTTTCAAGCACAAATCCTAAATATACCAGGCTCAACTAAGTGCACCAACAACTTATTCCAAATAAGATGAGCACAATAAGGATACTAGTAAGCACAGGTAAGTTACACAAACTTACACGCGATAGTAGCAAGTATGAATTGCGGACTATAAAGTGTTGGCCTAAATAATCTCTACGATATGGTAACCAACACAATATAATGAGGACAACAAGGATAATAACAAGCACAAGTAAGTTACACAAACTTACTTGAGCAATATCACAATATATGGAAGTGTTTGACACAAGTTAGCAATTCACACTAATCACAAAGTATATCAATAGTAGCAAGTATGAATTTTGGAATATGAAGTGTAGGCCTAAATAATCTCTACAAGGAAATGGCCAACACAATGTAATGAACCAACACAATATAATGAGTACAACAAGATATAGTGAATGCATGGTCAAGTGACCAAAGTAAACCACAAGTAAGGAGAAAGGGTTAGGGATAACCGAAGTCACGGAGACAAGGATGTATCCCGATGTTCACTTCCTTGGAGGGAAGCTAGTCACCGTTGGAGGGATGGGTGTTACCACGAAGGCACACCAACACCACGAAGGCTCACCCTATTCTCCTTGAGATATCACCACGAAGGCGATTCTCAACCACTAGTGGTAGACCTTGAGGCGGCCTCCAAACCTTCACAAACTTTCCGGGGGACAAATCACAAGTTGATTCCTCACCGGAGTACTCCTACCGCCTAGGAGTCTCCAACCTCCAAGAGTAACAAGACCAAAGGGGGAAATGCTCAAGACTTGCTCAAATCACAAATTGATTTGGTCAAAAGAGAGAGGAGAAGTGGATGTATGCTTGGATGAAATCTCTCTCAAGAACTCTCACAAATCTCTCCGAAATCTTTGATTTGGTGTAGGAGAAAGGAGAGGGAATCACTTGGGTGTTCTTGGGTTCCTTTGGATGAAGAGTTCAACAAATGAACCCTAGATCCATGGGATAGTTTTCCCCCAAATGGATTGGAGTTTTGAGGCTTGGGGGAGGAGGAGTGAGCTCTCAAGAATGGGGAAATTTCGGATGTGGAACCCTAGCTCGTTGGGGAAGAAGGGAACCTTATATAGTGCCCCCACCAAATATGCCCGTTATGGACAGAAAAACGTAGCCCGGAACTTTTGGGCATGCCCAGAACTTCCGGGCTCCCTTTGGAGAATATCAGCGCAACAGTCTGGAAAGCCCGGAACTTCGCCTGGAACCTATCCTGGAACGTCCGGACGTTGGAACCTCCGGGCAGCCCGGAACTTCCGGGCATCCCGGAACTTCCGGCCCTCCAGATAGTAAAACATGCACAACTTTTTCATACTAACTCCAATTTTGATGATCTTGGGCTCGTTTTGTAGCTACGGAAAAACCCCAGGTCCTCACATAGAGAACCACCCAAGATCAAGCAAAATGGAGGATGCCAAATATGCAAAGGTTTTAACATATATTTGGGAACCCTATTTGGCTTTGGATTTTGTTTGGTATATAGGATAGGAGTGGAATTGTGTAGAGAAGATGTTGACTTGAGCAAATCCATCACGAACCGCTTTGATCCCCTCTTAATTGTGCGGGATCCCTATAACTCAAGAATCATAAAAGAGCTATACTACATAGCTATCGAGAATCCATCCTTGAGTGTATGTGTTTCTTCGGTGGTCATCATTCCACAACACTAACGTCAAAGGAACTAATACCTTTGACCCAAGCCTTTCACTTGAGCTTGATGTTGATGTTTCTTCTTGGCTCAATTTGAAGGCAAGACATTGGTGAAGTATTCAAGTAGCTCCCCCATACACAACGTGGGAAGCTTTGCTTTGTATTCATCTTCACGTGTCCATCACATGACCATCTGCAAGCTTCAAGCATGTAATTCTCCAGACTACCTATCTTGAACTTGCCCTTGTAAACCATGATCATCGTCACTTGATGTCATCCTCTCATGGGCACTTGAAATCTTTCTCTTGATGTAAGTCCATGAGAATCACCTAACCCACACAGACATAGAAAACACATAGAATGGGTTAGTACACAAAGCGCAATTGACAAATTCTAACTATACCACAAGATCTCATGTGGCACATGATTTGCGCTTGTGTGTTGACCATCTTTGAATTCAATCTTGGATCTTCATCTTGGTCAACATTTATCTTTGCTCCATGATTAATCTTGATGCACAACTATATGTATATGGCATTCATTCCGAATCCATTCAATCTCCTTCTTGCATCACCCATGGGACAAACCTTCCTATATAACTTGATGTCATTGTTTCTTCATAGGAATTGTCATTCATTATCACGTCCCAATGCATATATTTATGTTGATGGATTTCATCCATCAATTCATCCAATATTCTTCATGCATTGCAAATGGAACTTTCCTTCAAATGTATATCTCAATGCAAACATTAGTCCATTAGGATTGTCATTTAATTACCAAAACCACACATGGGGACTACATGTACTTTCACTAATGCCCTTAAGATCATCAAGAGTATATCCAATAGCAGCTCAGTGCTTCTTCAGAATTTTTAATAATCTTTGTTCTTCATGTTCTAAAAGGTTAGCACTAATAATAACAGGATATATCTTTTTCTCATCAAGATAAGCATATTTCAAAGTGTCAGGCAATTGTTTTAATTCAAACACAGGATCTCCTTTAGGTGGAGGACCTCCTAGAGTTTGAATAGGCAAATTGTGTTTTAGCAGAGGTCGTTGTTCGAAGATAATCTTATCTATTTCATTTCTTTCACGCATGTACATATCATTTTCCTGGTCTAGCAAATATTGTTCTAGTGGATCTGTAGGAGGCACGGCAATAGAAGCAAGACCAATTATTTCATCCTTACTAGGTAATTCTTTCTTATGATGTTGTCTTTTAAACTTGGAAAAATTAAACTCATGAGACTCATCACCAAAGCTAACACTGACAGTTTGTTTATTACAATCTATAGTGGCATTGACAGTGTTGAAGAAAGGTCTACCAAAGATAATGGGACAGAAGTCATCTTGTGGGGAACCAAGAACTAGAAAATCAATGGGGTATTTTATTTTCCCACACAAGACTTCAACATCTCTAACAATCCCAAGTGGTGTGATGGTGTCTCCATTAGCAAGTTTAATAGTGACATCTATGTCTTCTATTTCAGTGGGTGCTATGTCATTCATAATTTCTTGATATAAGGTAAAGGGAATAGCACTCACGCTAGCACCTAAGTCACATAAGCCATGATAACAATGATCTCCTATTTTAACTGAGACAACAGGCATGCCAAGAACAGTTCTATGTTTATCTTTTTCATCGGGTTTGGCAATTCTAGCAGCTTCATCACAGAAGTAAATAACATGCCCATCAATATTTTCTACCAAGAGATCTTTAACCATAGCAACACTAGGTTCTACTTTAATTTGTTTAGCAGGTTTACGTGCACTAATATTACTTTTGCGGACCACAGTTGAAACTTTAGCATGTTCCTTTATCCTAACAGGGAAAGGTGGTTTTTCAATATAAGCAGTGGGAACAACTGGATCAACATTGTAAATAATAGTTTCATCTTTAGCTATAACCGGTTCTTTAATTTCTTCTTTAATAGGTGGGTGATATTTGAACCACTTGAGTAGCAAATGATTCACAGAAAGAGGCTACTATCTCAGAGTCAAGTCCATATTTAGTGCTAAACTTGTGAAAAGCATCGGTATTCATAAAAGATTTAACACAATCAAACTTAAGCTTAATACCTAACTCTTTACCTTTGTCGAGTTCCCAATCTTCAGAGTTGCGTTTAATTCTTTCTAAAAGATCCCACCTGAATTCAATAGTCTTCTTCATAAAAGAACCACTACAAGAAGTATCGAGCATGGATTGATCATCACGAGAAAGCCGAGCATAAAAGTTCTAAATGATAATTTCTCTCGAGAGCTCATCATTGGGGCATGAATATAACATTGACTTAAGCCTTCCCCAAGCTAGAGCGATACTTTCTCCTTCACAAGGCCATAAATTATATATACAATTCCGATCACGATGAACTAGATGCATAGGATAATTTTTTTGGTGAAATTCCAATTTCAATCGATTCCAGTTCCAAGATCCAATATCATCGCATAGCCTATACCATGCCAATGCTTTTCCCTTCAAAGATAAAGGGAAAACCTTCTTCTTAGCTTCATCTCCGGGCAAGCCTGCTAGCTTAAATAATCCACAAATTTCATCCACATATATCAAGTGCATATCAGGATGTTCGGTTCCATCTCCTGCATAAGGATTAGCTAGCAGTTGTTCTATCACAACCAAAGGAATTTCATAACCAATATTTTCAGTAGGTGCAGTAGGTTGAGGGGTAGCTAATTGTGGTTCCAGTCGAGGTGAAGATACCCCGAACAAACCCCTCAAAGGATGATTCTCCATAGTAACAAGTGACAATAAATTTCAGCGCGTAGTAATAATTTTTCCTTACCAATTTCCACTTACCAAGAGCGCTTCACTCCCCGGTAACAGCGCCAGAAAAGAGCCTTGATGACCCACAAGTATAGGGGATCAATCATAGTCCTTTCGATAAGTAAGAGTGTCGAACCCAACGAGGAGCAGAAGGAAATGACAAGTGGTTTTCAGCAGGTATTTTCTGCAAGCACTGAAATAGTAGGTAACAGATAGTTTGATAGCAAGATAATTTATAACGAGCAAGTAACGATAATGGTAAATAGTATGCAGAAAGGTAGCCCAATCCTTTTGTGGCAAAGGACAGGCCAAAACGGTCTCTTATGATAAGCAAAGCGTTCTTGAGGGTACACGGGAATTTCATCATGTCACTTTCATCATGTTGGTTTGATTCGTGTTCGCTACTTTGATAATTTGATGATTGTTCGCTACATGACACCACGAAGGGAATCACAACATACATATCATCAAAATATCGAACACATATCATGTTCACATGATTACTTGCAACATGACTTCTCCCGTGACCTCAAGAACACAAGTAACTACTCACAAATAATAATCATGCTCAAGATCAGAGGGGTATTAAATAACATAGTGGATCTGAACATATAATCTTCCACCAAATAAACCATATAGTAATCAACTACAAGATGTAATCAACACTACTAGTCACCCATAAGCACCAATCTAAGGTTCCGGTACAAAGATTGAACACAAGAGATGAACTAGGGTTTGAGAGGAGATGGTGTTGTTGAAGATGTTGATGGAGATGGCCATCCCAAAGATGGGAGAGTTGTTGGTGATGACGATGGCGATGATTTCCCCCTCCGGAAGGGAAGTTCCCCCGGCAGAATCGCTCCGCCGGAGGGCAAAAGTGCTCCTGCCCAAGTTCTGCCTCGAGACGGCGGCGCTTCGTCCCGAAAGTCCTCCCCCTTATTTTTTTCTAGGTTAAAATGACTTATATACCAGAAGAGGGGCACCGAAGGTGGGCCAAGGAGGGCACAACCCACCAGGGCGCGCCTGGGCTCCCTGGCGCGGCCAGGTGGGTTGTGCCCTCCTGGTGGGCCCCCTCTGGTAGTTAGTTGCTCCAATATTCTTCATATATTGCAAAACAATTCTCCGCAAATTTTTAGCTCATTTGGAGATGTGCAGAATAGGTTACTATGACGTAACTTTTTCAGGTATAGAATTCCAGCTGCCGGTATTCTCCCTCTTTGTGTAAACCTTGCATATTATGAGAGAAGAGGCATAAGAATTACTCCCAAAAGCATTATTATGCATAAAAACATTATAAATAACAGTATGAAAACATGATGCAAAATGGACGTATCAGTAACTGGCTTTGGTGAGGTTCTGTGATGGAGGGCCGGATTTTCGGGCATGCGCCGGATGTCCGGGCCGTCGAGCCAGATCTCTGGGGCGTGGCCGGATGTCCGGGCCCTGTAGCTTTGGCTGCTGGGCTGCGGATGCGGTTGATGCTCGAGGGGCCTGATGTCCGGGACTTGGGGGCGGATGTCCGGGTCCTGGGGACTCCTTCGGTTCCTTCCGTTGGTCCTCTTCATCCGTGCACTTGTGTACTTGTCCATCATCATGAGCATCTCCGAGGGGGTGTTCTTCATACCTAATCATACATAGTGTCCCGGCTTTAGGTAGTAGCGATGTCTCAAGTGGGTGATATGGAATATCACTAAGGAGAGATGTCACCTCAGTCTCGAGAGCTCTTGCACGTGCTCGTGTCATCGGTCCACTTGGCACTTGGTGAGACACCGGTAGGTCCATGGGGATGATCATAGGATGCTCCGCATCATACCCCCCCCCCCCACTTGGGAAAGATACGACCTCGGATCAAAAACCTCATCACCATGGTAGGGAGAGAGATCCTTGACGTTGAAGACATCGCTCATGTTGTACTTGTATGCATTGTTGTTGTAGCGCTTGATCACCTTGAAGGGTTCGTCGGCTCGAGGGAGAAGTTTGGACTTGCGTTCGTTAGGGAAGCGGTCCTTGCGAAGGTGTAGCCACACAAGATCTCCAGTGTCGAATATCATGGGGTTCTTGTTGATGTTGATCTTGGTCGCGAGGCGTTGTACTTGGCGCTCGATGGTGTGCCTTGTATCTTCATGCACCTTCTTGAGATAGCTCGACCATGCACTCACGTCCATGTTGATGTGCTCTTGTAGAGGTAGCGGTAGAATGTCCAATGGGGACAAAGGATTGAAGTCGTAGACGACCTCGAAGGGGGACTTGCCGGTAGTCGAATGTCTTGCGCGGTTGTAGGCGTACTCGGCGGTGGGTAAGCATTCTTCCCACTCCTTGATGTTCTTCTTGATCAACACGTGTAGTAGAGTAGATAGCATCCGGTTCGTGACCTCCGTTTGGCCGTCGGTTTGTGGATGGTATGCTGAAGAGAACAAGAGCTTGATTCCGAGCTTGGCCCATAGGGTCTTCCAAAAGTAACTAGGAACTTGGCATTGCGGTCTGAAACAACCGTCTTTGGCACTCCATGTAGACGCAAGATTTCCCTACAAAAGAGATTTGCAACATGTGAAGCATCGTCTATCTTGTTGCATGGAATAAAATGTGCCATCTTAGAGAAACGGTCCACAACAACAAATACGGAATATTTGCCATTTCCTGTTCTAGGAAATCCAAGCACAAAGTCCATAATAATATCTTCCCATGGGTGATACGGAATAGGAAGTGGCATATAGAGACCATGGGATTGAGCTTTAGACTTAGCTTTGTGACATGTAGAGCATCGGTTGGTGTAGCGAGAGACGTCGCGGAACATCTTGGGCCAAAAGTAGTTCTTGGAGAGTGTAGAGAAAGTCTTGTCGCGTCCAAAGTGACCCATAAGTCCTCGTCCATGAGCCTCTTGCAAAAGTAACAAACGAAGAGAAGACTCGGGTATACAAAGTTTGTTAGCTCTCATTAGATAGTCATCCTTGATATAATAGTGTTCCCAAGATGTATGCGTCAAGCATTTGGCATATGGAATATCAAAAGTAGTATCATGCGCATACAAGTCTTTTATGTGCTCAAAGCCAACGACATTCAATTCAAGTTTAGTTGCAAGCATGCATTTGCGGGATAAAGCACCCGCCACAACATTTTCCTTACCTTTGATGTACTTGATAACATAAGTAAATGATTCAATAAACTCACTCCATTTGGCATATCGCTTATTCAATTTCGTTTGACCCTTAAGATATTTAAGCGTTTCATGATCTGTATGGATGACAAATTCATGAGGGCGAAGATAACGTTCCCACACATGTAAGACTCTCACTAAAGCATATAACTCTTTGTCATAGATGGGGTAATTAAGTTGCGCTCCGGAAAGTTTCTCACTAAAATAAGCAATTGGGCGCTTCTCTTGCATTAACACACCTCCTATGCCATTACCACTAGCATCGCAATGTACTTCAAAAGTTTTATCAAAGTTGGGTAATGCAAGCAATGGAGCATGTGTAAGCAAATTCTTAAGCTCATGAAATGCGGTATCTTGGGATGGTCCCCAAACAAATGGTGCATTCTTTTTACTCAAGGCATTCAATGGTGATGCAATCGTGCTAAAGTCAAGGAAACTACGCACTTGTTGCAAGTTGGTTGGTTGTGGCCAAGTTTTAATAGCATCAATTTAGCTTCATACATGAACACCCTTAGATGACACAAAAAAACCCAAGAAAACAAGCTTGTCAACACCAAATGTGCATTTCTACATATTAGCATAAAGGCGCTCATTTCTAAGAGTTTGCAAAATGGTTCTAAGATGGGTGACATGATCCTCTAAAGTAGCACTAAACACAAGTATATCATCAAAGTAGACCACAACAAATACGCCAATGAAAGGTCGAAGAACATAATGCATCACACGCATAGAAATATCACGTGCTTCGGATAAGCCCATTGGCATAACTAGCCATTCATATAAGCCAAATTACAGCTTTCTAGATGTATATGACGATCTCTAGACAGATGGATCTTATATGAATCATATGATGAAGTACCACATGAGTGGATATATAGGAAAGGAATCCAAATCTGCCGAATCGCTCATGTTATGATCTTCTACATCCTAGGTCTCTGCGTTCCGTCATCTAGCTTATGTTCTTCATGTAGCATTCAGATCGAATGACTCTATGAAATTACGTCGATACTTCCACATATTATGGGTAACGTAGGAGACATCCCTATTTTCCCCCGGGGGTCTTAATTACCACTGCTTAGCTTTCAATTTGCCTCTGACCATCAAATTAAATGTGAATAACCCGTCCTCCTCTCTTTGAAACAAGGGGCACTTCCTAAGGATTTCATCTTTGGACCAGAAGCAAGCAAGAGGTGGAATACCACAAAGAGAAAGTGTACCCCATAAAAAAGTAGTTCTTGTGATTGGAATGTATTTTCTTAAACCGCCCATAAGAACCATATTTTGACTTTTATCTGGTGAATATCCAACAAGAGGTTCCATTGAATGAATAACGGATCCGGATCCCAAGAACAATAAAGCTTTTGAATAAGCATGAGTGATCAAATGGAATAAAGCAGCTTGATAAGAACCTATACCTGGTTTTGAAAGCGGTTTTCCATTCATCACCTTCTTGAATGTGGATTTGATAGTAGCCACTTTTAAGATCAATTTTAGAGAAAATGGTGGCTCCGCTAAGCTCATCTAGCGTATCATCAGGGCGTGGAATGGGGTAGCGATAACGAACGGTGATAGCATTAATGGGACGACAAACGGAACACATGCAAAAACAACCATCTTTCTTAGGCACAAGAATAACCGGAATGGCACAAGGACTTAAGTTTTCACGTACATGCCCATTGTCAATGAGGTGTTGTACTTGCCTTTGTATTTCCTTGGTTTCTTCGGGGTTGACGCGGTAGGGTGCCTTGTTTGGTAAAGGTGCACCGGGGATGAGGTCGATTCGGTGTTCGATTACGCGTAGTGGAGGTAGTCCCGAAGGTAGCTCATCGGGGAAAACGTCCTTGAATTCCTGCAATAGATTAGACAACACTAAAGGTAGATGGTGATAGGTGTTAGTCCTTGCCGCTTCATCTTTGCACAATAGGACATAGTGGGTGACACTGTTGGGGAACGTTGCATGGAAAACAAAAAAAATTCTACGCACACGCAAGATCTATCCATGGAGATGCATAGCTACGAGAGGGGAGAGTGTGTCTACATACCCTCGTAGACCATAAAGCGGAAGCATTTATTAACACAGTTGATTTAGTCGAACACCTTCGCGATCCAACCGATCAAGTACCGAACGTACGACACCTTCGCGTTCAGCACACGTTCAGCCCGATGACGTCCTCGCCTTCTTGATCCAGCAAGACGGGCGAAGTAGTAGATGAGTTCTGGCAGCACGACGGCGTGGTGACGGTGGTGGTGAACTTGTTCCCGCAGGGCTTCGTCGTGCACTGCGGAAAAACTGGACGGAGGACTAAACTGTGGAGAGGGGCGCCGCACACGGATAAGAGATTGTCGTGGGTTTGTGTGGCGCCCCCTCCCTCATGTATATATAGGTCGGGGGAGGGGAGGCAGCCAGGAGGCGCCCCAAGGGTGGCCGGCTGGCCCCCTTGGGCTCCTGCCCTCTAGCGCCCCCCCCCCCCCCACTTCCTTGTTTGCCTGCGGGAGTAAGGCAGGAGGAGGTGGCGCCCCTCCCCCCCTTTCCTTCCTCTTAGGTGGAGGGAAGGAAAGAGGGGCTAGCCCTCCCTCCTTTCCATCCATAGGGCCGGCGGCCAAGAGAAGTGGTGCGCCAGCCCCTTGTGGGCTGGTGTGTTCCCCTCTCTTGGCCCATAAGGCCCATTAAGCTCCAGGGGCTTCCCGGAACCCCTTCCGGTGATCTGATGACTACCCGATACACTCTGAAACCTTTCCGGTGTCCAAATAGCATCATCCTGTATATCAATCTTCACCTCCGGACCATTCCGGAGCTCCTCATCATGTCCGTGATCTCATCCGGGACTCCAAACAACATTCAGTCACGAAATCACAAAACTCATATAATATTATATCGTCAACGAACATTAAGCGTGCAGACCCTACGGGTTCGAGAATGATGTAGACATGACCGAGACGCCTCTCTGGTCAATAACCAATAGCGAAACCTGGATGCCCATATTGGTTCCTACATATTCTACGAAGATCTTTATCGGTCAAAAATTTATGACAACATACGTAATTCCCTTTGTCTATCGGTATGTTACTTGCCCGAGATTCGATCGTCGGTATCTTCATACCTAGTTCAATCTCGTTACCAGCAAGTCTCTTTACTCGTTCTGTAATACATCATCTCGTAACTAACTCCTTAGTCACTTTGCTTGCAAGCTTCTTGTGATGTGTATTACCGAGAGGGCCCAGAGATACCTCTCCCATACACGGAGTGACAAATCCTAATCTCGATCCATGCGAACTCAACAGACACCTTTGGAGATACCTTTAGAGAATCTTTATGATCACCCAATTATGTTGTGATGTTTGATAGCACGCAAGGTATTCCTCCGGTATCCGGGAGTTGCATGATCTAATAGTCGAAGGAATATGTATTTGACATTAATAAAGCAATAGCAATAAACTGAACGATCATATGCTAAGCTAACGGATGGGTCTTGTCCATCACATCATTCTCCTAATGATGTGATCCCGTTATCAAGTGACAATGCATGTCCATGGTTAGGAAACCTTAACCATCTTTGATCAACGAGCTAGTCTAGTAGAGGCTAACTAGGGACACGGTATTTGTTTATGTATCCACACATGTATTTAAGTTTCCGATCAATACAATTCTAGCATGAATAATAAACCTTTATCATGAATAAGGAAATATAATAATAACAACTTTATTATTGCCTCTAGGGCATATTTCCATCAGTCTCCCACTTGCACTAGAGTCAATAATCTAGATTACATTGTAATGAATCTAACACCCATGGAGTCTTGGTGCTGATCATGTTTTGCTCGCGGAAGAGGCTTAGTCAACAGGTCTGCTACATTCAGATCCGTATGTATTTTGCAAATTTCTAGGTCTCCATCCTTGACATGTTCATGAATGGAGTTGAAGCGTATCTTGATGTGTTTGGTTCTCTTGTGAAACCTGGATTCCTTCGCTAAGGCAATTGCTCCAGTGTTGTCACAAAAGATTTTCATTGGACCCGATGCACTAGGTATTACACCCAGATCGGATATGAACTCCTTCATCCAGACTCCTTCATGTGCTGCTTCCGAAGCAGCTATGTACTCCGCTTCACAAATAGATCCCGCCACGACGCTCTGCTTGGAACTGCACCAACTGACAGCTCCACCATTCAATATAAATACGTATCCGATCTGTGACTTAGAGTCATCCGGATCAGTGTCGAAGCTAGCATCGACGTAACCATTTACGACGAGCTCTTCGTCACCTCCATACACGAGAAACATATCCTTGGTACTTTTCAGGTACTTCAGGATGTTCTTGACCGTTGTCTAGTGATCCACTCCTGGATTACTTTGGTACCTCCCTGCCAAACTTATGGCAAGGCACACATCAGGTCTAGTACACAGCATAGCATACATGATAGAACCCATGGCTGAGGCATAGGGAATGACTTTCATTTTCTCTCTATCTTCTGTCGTGGTCGGGCTTTGAGTCTGACTCAATTTCACACCTTGTAACACAGGCAAGAACCCTTTCTTTGACTCATCCATTTTGAACTTCTTCAAAACTTTGTCAAGGTATGTGCTTTGTGAAAGTCCTATTAAGCGTCTCGATCTATCCCTATAGATCTTGATGCCCAATATATAAGCAGCTTCACCGAGGTCTTTCATTGAAAAATTCTTATTCAAGTATCCTTTTATGTTATCCTGAAATTCTATATCATTTCCAATCAACAATATGTCATCCACATATAATATCAGAAATGCTACAGAGCTCCCACTCACTTTCTTGTAAATACAGGCTTCAACGTAAGTCTGTATAAAACCATATGCTTTGATCCCCTCATCAAAGCATATATTCCAACTCCGAGATGCTTGCACCAGTCCATAGATGGATCGTTGGAGCTTGCACACTTTGTTAGCACCTTTAGGATCGAAAAAACCTTCTCGTTGCATCATATACAACTCTTCTTTGAGAAATCCATTAAGGAATGCAGTTTTGATGTCCATTTGCCAGATTTCATAATCATAAAATGCGGCAATTGCTAATGATACGTCTCCAACGTATCTATAATTTTTGCTTGTTCCATGATGTTATATTATCATTCTTGGATGTTTTACAATCATTTTATAGCAACTTTATATCATTTTTTGGGACTAACCTATTGACATAGTGCCCAGCGGCAGTTGCTATTTTTTGCTTGTTTTTTACTTCACAGAAAATCAATACCAAACGGAGTCCAACGCAGCGAAACTTTTTGGAGAATTTTTCTCGACAAGAAGACACCTGTTGGGCCAAAGAAGTACCAGAGGGGGGCTCCGAGGGTTGTGCCCACCTCGGCCGCCTCCCGCACCGCCTCTTTGCTCTATAAATACCCCGAAAATCCAAAAACCCTAGGGGAGTCGACGAAACACAATTCCAGCCGCCGCAAGTTCCCCTAATAATTAGGGTAATTCCTATGGTAATCCTTCTTATAATAATAATAGGAACACCTCTGATGTTGAGAATAATATTAAAGAATTTATCAATGCTCAAAAAGTTTTCAATAATACGATAGAAGAAAAGTTGAATAAGATTGATGATATGTCTAGAAGCATTGATAGGATTTCTCACGATGTAGAAAATATAAAGTTGAAATTTTTTGTGCTCAAGGTTGAGGAATCAATTAAAGCTTTATATGTATCTATAGATGAAATTAAGAAAAGAACCGCTATGCTTAGAGCTAAAAGAGAATTTTTAGAAAGAGCGTTTTCTAGTGATTGCTTTCATAAAAATGATGAAGATCTTAAAGTGATTGGTGTTTCTTCTATTGTTTCCTTGTTTAGTAAAATTAAAATTGATGATAAAGGGACTGAAGAAGAGTCAACTTTAGCTGAAACCATCCCGATAATTTGGAGGGTGAAAATCTTGATGAATTTTTTTGATAAAAGAGGGTTTGGATTACAAAGACTTTAATTATGATAGTTGCTCATTGGTTGATTGTATTTCTTTGTTGCAATCCATGATAAATTCACCCCATGCTTATGAACAAAATAAAGCTTTTACTAAACATATTGTTGATGCTATGATGAAAGCTTTTAAAGAAAAGTTGGAATTAGAGATCTCGATTCCTAGAAAATTACATGATGAATGGGAACCCACCATCAAAGTCAAGATAAAAAATTATGAGTGTTTTGCTTTATGTGATTTGGGTGCTAGTGTTTCCACAATTCCGAAATCTTTATGTGATGTGCTTGGTCTTACCAATATTGAAGAGTGTTCTTTAAATTTGCACTTGGAGGATTCTACTATTAAAAAGCCTTTGGGAAGAATTAATGATATTCTTATTCTTGCAAATAGGAATTATGTGCCCATAGATTTTATTGTTCTTGATATTGATTGCAATCCGTCTTGTCCAATTTTACTCGGTAGACCGTTTTTACGTACTATTGGTGCCGTGATTGATATGACAGAAGGCAATATTAAATTTCAATTTCCTATGAGAATGGGTATGGAACACTTCCCTAGAACAAGAATTAAGCCACCATATGAATCAATCATGAGGGCATCCTATGGATCTAGAACTAAAGATGACAATACTTGAATCTATGCATTATGCCTAGCTAGGGGCGTAAAACGATAGCGCTTGTTGGGAGGCAACCCAATGAATAAAATTTATTTTTGCCTTTTTCTTTCTGTTCTTGAGTGTTTGCAAAATTATGCCTCTGTTATGATTGTTTTTTTATGTTTTAATTAGTGTTTGTGCCAAGTAAAGCCTTTGGGATAGCTTTGGTGATAGTTGATTTGATCCTGTTGAAAAACAGAAACTTTTGCGTCCAGTAAAATAATTATCTAGATTCACAGAAGAGACTAAAAATTCTGAATTTTTTACACAAGATTTATAAACAAATTGCCTACATTTTCCTAATTTTTCAGAATTTTTGAGTTAGAGAAGTATGAGAACAATTTGCATCTTTACAGACTATTCTGTTTTTGACAGATTCTGTTTTCTTTGCATTGTGTGCTTATTTTGATGATTCTATGGATTGTATCAGGGGGTATAAGCCATGGCAAAGTTAGAAAAAAAAGTAGGTATAATTCAATAACAAAATTTGAATGGGATTTATACAGTACTTAAAGTAAAGATTGGTTTTCTTATACTAACAGATCTCACGAAGGTTTTGTTAAGTTTTGTGTGATTGAAGTTTTCAAGTTTTGGGTGAGATCGCGATGGATGAAGCAATAAGGAGTAAGAAGAGCCTAAGCTTGGGGATGCCCCATGGCACCCCAAGGCAATATTCAAGGAGAAACAAGCAACTAAGCTTGGGGATGCCCCGAGTGGCATCCCCTCTTTCTTCTAACGACCATCGGTATTTTACATGGAGCAATATTTTTATTCGTCACATATCATGACTTTTGCTTGGAGCGTCTTGTATTATATGAGTCTTTGCTTGTTTTTATTTTTAGTTTGTCACAAGTATCCTTTCTGGAAACACCTATTTGAGAGAGCCAAAATTATACTATGATTTGTTGGAATTGCTCTTTATGCTTCACTTAAAAAAAATTGAGCTATGGAATTGCTCTAGTGCTGCACTTATATCTTTTTGAGCACGGTGTGCTTTAATACTTTTGAAGAAATTCTCTCATCCTTCACTTATATTATTTTGAGAGATGAAAATTTTTATGCTTATGTTCTTCACTTAGATTTGTTTGAGCTATCAAAAGCAACATATGAAACTAGTCCCAAAGTGATAGATATTCAAGAGGAATATAATAAAAACTTTCATGAAGATCATTGGACAAAATAAACTTGATTCTTTGTAATAGTTTTGAGATATGATGATAGTGATATGTGAGTCATGTTGGTGAGTAATTGTGCTTTAGTAAGAATATTGGTGTTAAGGTTTGTGATTCCCTATGCAAGCACGAAAGTCAATAGTAATGCAATGAAATGACATCCTACTTGTGGTGCATTATTCGGTGTTAGTTATGCTCAATGCTCGCTTATGTGATTTTTCGTTTCTTGGTTGGATGCTTCTCAATCTTTTTACTAGCCTTCACTTGTACTAAGTAGGAATACTACTTGTGCATCCAAAATCCTTACACCCAGTTTTGCCATATGAGTCCACCATACCTACCTATATGCGGTATTTCCGTGCCGTTCTAAGAAAATTTGTATGTGCCATCTTAATTTTCATAATAATTTCCTTTTTGTGTGCTCGTACCGCTCCTGAAATGGTAGGGGGTGGCTGATATTTTTCCATGCTAGATGTGTTATTCTCAAGATGGGTGTCTATTCACTTGTCATGGCACGAGAGTATGGCAAAGGTATTAGGGATGCCCAGTCCCCAAATGAAAAATGAATTTACTTTATGTTGTCAAATATTAAATTCCTTGGAAAGTGTTGGTATGGACGGTACCCGTGGATACGGCTAGCCGTGGAATGTGAAAGTATTGTGGAAAAAGGAGTAAACTTTATTTTCTGTTTGGGAACCGCCTATGATATATCTAGCATGGAAAGTATTGGGAACTACTCGATCGTTTTCGTTGACAGGAAAAGCATGCCACCCAAAATGTTTTATCTCTATTTTTTTCGCTTTGAGCTCTGACACCTCTACAAATTCCTACTTCCCTCTGCGAAGGGCCTTTCTATTTACTTTATGCAATTTTTATTTTTATTTGAGTCTCCAACTTGTCTTATAAAGTACCAACTAAGGGGCACTATGATCATACCTGAGCATTGGATGTAGCTAATATGCGAGTGTGTTTCATGAATGGATCAATGATTGAGCATGATGGGCTAGGGATAACTTGCTTTAGTGTTAATATTTTGAAAGACATGGTTGCTTGTTGATATGCTTGAGTATTGAAATCTTCATGTCAAAACTAGACTATTTCTTTGAACCATATAAAAGTCCAAATGTCCATGCTACAAAAGAAATGAATATGTGATGAACATGTTAGGCAGCATTCCACATCAAAAATTCTGTTTTTATCATTTACCTACTCGAGGACGAGTAGGAATTAAGCATGGGGATGTTGATACGTCTCCAACGTATCTATAATTTTTGCTTGTTCCATGCTGTTATATTATCATTCTTGGATGTTTTACAATCATTCTATAGCAACTTTATATCATTTTTTGGGACTAACCTATTGACATAGTGCCCAGTGCCAGTCGCTGTTTTTTGCTTGTTTTTTACTTCACAGAAAATCAATACCAAACGGAGTCCAAACGCAGCGAAACTTTTTGGAGATTTTTTTCTGGACTAGAAGACACCTGTTGGGCCAAAGAAGTACCAGAGGGGGGCTCCGAGGGGAGCACAACCCACCTGGGCGCGCCTGGGGGACCAGGCGCGCCCTGGTGGGTTGTGCCCACCTCGGCCGCCTCCTGCACCACCTCTTTGCTCCATAAATACCCCGAAAATCCAAAAACCCTAGGGGAGTCGACGAAACACAATTCCAGCCGCCGCAAGTTCCAGAACCACCAGATCCAATCTAGACACCATCACGGAGGGGTTCATCATCCTCATTGGTGCCTCTCCGATGATGCGTGAGTAGTTCATTGTAGACCTACGGGTCCGTAGTTAGTAGCTAGATGGCTTCCTCTCTCTCTTTTGATTCTCAATACAATGGTCTCTTGGAGATCTATTTCACTACAGGAATCAGCTTATTTGCCGTCCGCCATGGCGGATGGCAAAGGCACCAAAAGCGAACGGTAAAGCTCTTTGCCGTCTGCCACCGACGGCAAACCTGCCCGGCAAAGAGAGCGACGGTAAACATGTTCTTTGTCGTCCGTTTCCTCAAAGCAGACGGCAAAGGCCCTTTGCCGTCGGCGGTGGACGGCAAAAACATGCGTTAGTCACGTTAGGGGGCTAACGGCAGCCTTTGTCGTCCGCTAGCGGACGGCAAAGCTGCCCAGCCCTAACGTCAGCAGATGCGTTAGCAAACCCAGCTCTTTGCCGTCGGCCACCGATGGCAAATTGACCAAATGGGTCTACTCCCAGGTTGCATAGGTTGCTGCCATGTGGCCTCTTTGCCGTCTGTGGCGGACGGCAAAGACCCCTTTGCCGTCGGCGGCAGACGGCAAAGTGCCTGTATTGTTGTTGTTTTTTCTGTTTTCTGTTATATCCCTGCATTTTCAAAAGATATATATGATATATATAGTTTCAACATCAAACTAACCCATGTATCAGACACCTAGCAGTCCATCAATGCAACAGAACACATAGGGTATTAAAAGATCCAATACATACATAGTTTCACGGAGTTCATCCATATATACATACATAGTTTCACATTATTCATCAATACAAATGAAAACAAGAACTAAACACTAGCAGTCCATCAATGCCGCTTCCATGAAGTGAATCAAACCTGCAAAAATGGGAGTAAGAAAGTTAGAAGAAGACTAGAAGAAGAAGAAGACTACAAGAAGAAGAAGACTACAAGAAGAAAGAAGAAGAAGTGAAGACTAGAAGAAGAAGAAGAAGAAGCTTCTTCTTCTTCTTCTTCTTCTTCTTTTCTCTTCTTTCTTCTTCTCTTCTATCTTTTTATCCCTTTCCTCCTCATTCTCATTCTTCTTCTTTTATTCTTTCTTTTTCTTCTCTTTCTTCTTCTATTCTTTCTTTTTCTTCTCCTTCTTGTTATTCCTTATTTGTGTCATTTTAGAGCTAACATAGGTAATTATGCCATTTTTTGGCCAACTAAGCTTATTATGTCAATTTGGAGAAAAATAAGGTAAGTATAGGTCATTTTTGAGCTAACCTAGGTGATGATGCCATTTTGAGCCAACTTACGTAAGTATAGCTCATTTTTTATCTAACTTAGGTAATTATGTCATTTAGGAGGAAAATAAGCTAAGTATGCATTTGTTAAGCAAAACACTAGAGAAAACTTACCCTCATCACAACAAATGCGATGAAGATCGCAACTAAGGTAACAATTGATCCAACGACATAATGATACCAAGCCTCATTATCAATGGCATATTTTCTAATCTTCTTAATCTTCAAGCGCATTGCATCCATCTTCAAGCGCATTGCATTCATCTTCATCTTGTGATCATCGACGACATCGGCAACATACAACTCCAATTTCATCTTCTCTTCAATTCTTTTAATTTTTTCTTTCAAATACTCATTTTATTTTTCAACTAAATTTAACTTCTCGACAAGAGGGTCGGTTGCAATTTCTGGTTCACTTACCTCCTAGATAAAAATATCTCTATGTCAACTTGATGGCCATAATTGTCATAAATGCAAAATGCAACAAATAGTTATAAAAGAGAATTTACCACATCCGAATCATAAAGCGGGCGAGGGCCGACGGGGACGGATATCAAGACCATGGCACAATGTATAACAAACAATCATACAAAGTAAGAAAATTATACAAGTAACTATATAAATCATACAATCATACAGGTAACTATATAAATCAAGTACAACATAAAAAATTGAATACCTAATAATAATCTGGATCGTCGGGTTCAATAAATGCTCCGGGATCAATAAATGCATCATCATCATCACTATCATCAATGAAGTGCTCATCGGGTTCAGCGGCATCAACATGTGGAAGGCCACCTTTACGTAATCGGTCAAGCATTAACAAGTCATCCGCAGCAGTAACCTCTTCTTGTTCAGGCTCTTCTTGTTCCGGCTCAGGGGTGAAGTCGGGTTCACTGTCGCTGTCTACTTCAATGTTCTGGTGTGAAGTAGAGCGTTTCTTGAAGCGTTTTTTGGAAAGACGTGTTTCTTGGAAGAATTCACCTTCATATGTGTCTGGGTTAATGTGAGGTTCATAATCCTCTTCATTGGGGGGAGGTGGTCTAACACGTGGCGGCACTTCATAAACGACATCCCAACCATTCAGATTTGGATCAGTTTGGCAGGCCCACGGTAGATAGAAAACTTGGGTCGCCTGTTGAGCCGTAATATAGACATCGGGAACATCTAAATGGGTGCTTTGTTTGATTTCGACTAGCCCTATATGTTCATGAGTCCTTCTAGTCTCCTTCAGCTGGAACCAGTAACATTTGAAGACTACGATGTTCGGTGCGTTTTGACCATAGAATAGAAGTTCATAAATTGCTTCAACTCTCCCATAATACTCGATACCTCCATCGCCGATAGCAGAGACACAAGAATTTGTAGACTTTTGGTCGGCCATAGATAGCTCTTTGCCGTAGGTACGAAAGCGATACCCGTTGATGTCGTATTTGTCAAATGAACAGACCTTAAAGTCAAAACCATTAGCGACTTGTCTCAATTCAGCGTCCATAGACTCTGAATTAGCCTACAAGTTTAATACGAAAGGATTGTTGCATTAGCCGCAAATTAGATGAAGAAATGAGAATGGTCTAATGGAAATTACCGTTTGTTTGAACCAAGAGATGAAACCGGGAAAGCCGGCTCCTTGCTTTGCCAGAAGCTCATACTCTTCGATGGATTCCTTTTGGATCACCGCTCCATCCGAGAATTTGGCGACGTATCTACTGTATCAAAAAATATTCGGGAATAAGAGCAGTTCAAAGGAATTAGAAGTTGCGAAACAATGTACGCGAGAACTTACTCGATGTACGGCCGCACTTCTGTTAGGTTGGTGAAGATATACAACGAAATGGTCCGCCATTCTTCGACATCCAACGATAATGGTTTCGAAGCACCGGCTGGTGCGAGATTCCCTTTGAATAGGCTGAGGTTGGATTTATGGTCGCCAGCATTGTACCGAGGCTTCGGATTATGCAAATGACAATTTTTGGCTTCATAGTGTGCTGTCACGAAGTTTGCCGCCTCCTCAGTAATGAATGCCTCGGCCATCGATGCTTCAATTCGACGTTTATTTTTACATTTTGCTCGGAGCGTCTTCTGCATCCTCTTAGTTGCGTAGCACCAATGATTTTGCACGGGCCCCCCCAATCTTGCCTCGGTCGGGAGATGCAAAATCAAGTGTTGCATTGGATTAAAGAAGCCCGGCGGAAAGATCTTCTCTAACTTGCAGATCAACTCCAGCGCCAACTCTTCCATTTCTTTTATCATGGCAGGCGATAGATCTTTCGCACAAAGAACATGGAAAAAATAGCTTAGCTCTGCCAGTACTAGCCATTCATCCTCAGGGATGAAGCCACGCAACATCACCGGCATTACCCGCTCAATCCATATGTGCCAATCATGACTCTTGAGACCAAATATTTTCAATTTGTCAAGACTCGCTCCCCTCTTTAGATTCGCTGCATAACCATCGGGGAACATCAACTGCATTTTCACCCACAAGATAATTTCCCTCATAGCTGGCCTTCCAAGATTGAACCATGCCTTTGGCTTCGTCTAGTTCTGCTTTCCTTTCGGTTCTTGCATGTTTTCTAACGGTCTATCACATAGCGCCTCCTGATCGACTCTAGCCTTAGTATTATCCTTTGACTTCCCGTCTATGCCGAACAATGTACCAAAAAGTGCCTCGGTGATATTCTTTTCAGTGTGCGTCACGTCGATGTTGTGTGGGCAAAGGAGGTCTTTGATGTAAGGCAGATCACACAAGCATGTCTTGTGAGTCCGGGCGTGTTTCGAATTATACCCCTTGAAATACCCTGGACGCTCTGGATCTGGCTCGAGAGTGTTTAACTGATCCAGGGTCTCTTGGCCTGTCAACGGAGGTGGTGCAGAGTTTTTGACAACTCTACCTTTCATGAAGTTCTTCTTGTCTTTCCTGAACTTATGGCGAGGATCCAGGAACTGTCTATGCAAGTCGAAGCAAGAAAACTTGCGACCCGCCTGCAGCTAACGAAACTCAAGAGCTGCCTTGCATGTGGGGCATGGGAACCTTCCATGCACACACCATCCAACTAATAGCGCATACGCCGGCAAGTCATGCATCGAGTACATGTGCCAGACACGCATTATGAAGTTATGTTTGTTAAAGGCATCGTATGTCTTGAACCCATTATCCCAAGCTTCTTGCAATTCGTCCTTAAGCGGCTGCATGCACACATTCATATTCTTCCCCGGATAGTTCTGTGAGATGGCATCCAGCTGACAAAGCTTAGTGTGCTCGTTAAGAGGACGTTTTGAAGACTCCAACATTTCATTGAAGGCCTTTGCAGATTCCTCCATCTCTTCGTCCGAATCCCGAGCATCATCAAAGTTTTGCACCATGTCTTCCATCCCGGTACCATGCTCATCGGTGCGACGACGAACCACCTCAGCTCTGGCACGTTGGGCAGACTCACCATGAAATGTCCACACCGTATAACCGGGCGTAAAACCACTCTTCTACAGGTGTTTTCCCATTTCATCATGTATCCTCTTTTCCCAATTCTTGCACCGGACACAGGGGCACCAGTTTTTCCTGTGGCCATTTGCAAATGCGGCTTTCACAAACCCCTTGGTTTTTGTTAACCATTCATTGGTAATCTATTTCTGACTAGTGCGACCGGTGTACATCCACGCACGATCACTCATCTTGCTTAGCTATTGGACAGACAAGAAATATATATAATTCAGCATGTATATTCATCAGTTCATCTAGTTTGTCAATTTTATTATGTCCATGCAACCTACACTCTAATAGGTAAATATAGGTCCTAATCCCACCCGAGTATGTGTAGATTGAGTACGTTCTCCATGCTCTACCCCATTCCGAGACAAAATTTCGGCAGCACCTCCCCGATGTTCTCCTGATACATGTCTCGGCAAAAAGCCGAGAGAATGTGCATCCGGAGAACAACAGGGGGGCGCTGACGAAATTTAGTTTCGGAATGGGCTAGAGCATGGAGAACGTAGTCAATCTACACATACTCGGGCTGTCCGTGGAAATCGCTGGACAATCCGAATGAGTTATGGTGATAAATATGCAACTGAATGCATATTTATCGATGCAACCCTTTCGGACGGGAGACGCATACTGGTTACGCAACTGTAGTTACCTAGCTAGTGTCATCGGCACGAAGGCCGGAACAGAGCAAATAATTAAGGGGGGAGGAGGAGATGTCATTTGTGCTCACCCACAAACGCAGGGGCGGAGCTCGTCGAACACCAGACCCTCGCAGCAACGAAACAACTGCACATTGAAATCGAAAGATAAGTAACATAGCATTATTGTTTTTGCCATCAACCTAACTAAAATTAAACAAAACTAAGCCTAAACTAATGTAAATCTAAAGAAACAGAAAAAAGAAGAAAAAAAGGAGAGAGGGCAGCGGTGGAGCTCGCCAGAGAGAGGGCAGCGGTGGCAACGGGCGGCGATGGAGGAGGGGGCGGGGCGGCGGTGGCGACCGAGCGGCGGTGGACAAGGAGGGCGGGGCGGGCGGCCTGGGGCAACGGGGGCGGGGGCTTCGGGGCAGGGAGGTGGGGGGCGGTGTGGCGCCGCGCTGCGGTGGCACGGGCGGGGGGGGGGGGGCGGGGGGAAGGCGGATAGGGGTGTGGTAAGGGGGGTGGGCGAGGGTCGGTGGGCGGGGGGGCGGGCGGGGGGCGTGGTAGGGGCGATGGGACGGCGGGGCGGGGGGATCCGGGGGAAGGGAGGATGGTGGGGTTTTGGTGGCGGCGGTGCTGGGCGGCAGGGGCGACGGGACGGCGGGGGCGGGGCGCTCCTGGGCAAGGAGGGTGGTGGGGCGATGGCGGTGCTGGGCGGCCGCGATGCGGGCGCGGGGGCGCGCGGGTGGAGAGAGAGGGGTGGGGCCGGGGAGAGAGGGAGGGCTGGCCGTTAGAGGCCGTTAGTGGGCACGTTCTTTGCCGTCAGCTAGCCGACAGCAAAGAGGGGGGCTGGTGGGCCATTACGGTTTGGGCCTCCACTGGACCCCACCCACCTCTTTGCCGTCCGCCAGCCGACGGCAAAGAAATGGCTGATGGCACATAGGATCTTTGCCGTCAGCCAGTTCTTTGCCGTCTGTTTTTTCAAAGCAGACGGCAAAGGCCTTCTTTGCCGTCCGCTAGTGGACGGCAAAGATCTGACTGATGGCAAATTCTCTGTTTCCAGTAGTGTTTGATGTAACTCTTTTTGCGGTGTGTTTGTTGGGATCCGATGAACTTTGAGTTTATGATCAGATCTATTTATCCATGAAAATTATTTGAGTTTATTTGATCTCTTATATGCATGATTACTTATAGCCTCGTATTTCTTCTTCGAATCTTTGGTTTAGTTAGGCCAACTAGATCGATTTTTCTTGCCATGGGAAGAGGTGCTTTGTGATGGGTTCGGTCGTGCGGTGTTCTTTCCCAGTGACAGAAGGGGCAGCAAGACACGTATTGATCGTTGCAATTAAGGATAACAAGATGGGGTCTATTCCTACATGAATAGATCTTGTCTACATCATGTCATTGTTCTTATTGCATTACTCCGTTTTTCCATGAACTTAATACACTAGATGCATGCTGGATAGCGATCGATGTGTGGACTAATAGTAGTAGATGCAGGCAGGAGTCGGTCTACTAATCTTGGACGTGATGCCTATATAATGATCATTGCCTGGATATCGTCATAATTATTTGAAGTTCTATCAATTGCCTAACAATAATTTGTTTACCCGCCGTATGCTATTTTCTCGAGAGAAGCCACTAGTGAAATCTATGGCCCTCGGGTCTATTCTTTATCATATTTGCCTTGAGATCTATTTTTATTTGCTTTTGTTTTGAGATCTATTATTCTAAAAACCCAAAAATACATTGCTGCAATTTTTCTTTATTTATTTTATTTTGTTCTATCGGGAGATCTGTTTATCCAAAATCATACAAACCAATCTATCTTTTACCCGGGAGGGATTGACAACCCCTCTTACGCGTCGGGTTGCAAGTATTTGTTCTTTTTGTGCAGGTACCGTTTACATAGTGTTGCTTGGTTCTCCTACTGGTTCGATAACCTTGGTTTCATCACTGAGGGAAATACCTACCGTAGCTGTGCTGCATCATGCCTTCCTCTTCGGGGAAAAACTAACGCGGACACGAGCCATCAGCTAACATGATTCGGATAGACTTAAGCATCGCTATGGGTGAGAAAGTCTCATCGTAGTCAGCCCCTTGAAATTGTCAAAAATCTTTTGCGACAAGTCGAGCTTTGTAGACAGTGACATTACCATCAGCGTCTGTCTTCTTCTTGAAGATCCATTTATTCTCAATGGCTTGCCGATCATCGGGCAAGTCCACCAAAGTCCACACTTTGTTCTCATACATGGATCCTATCTCAGATTTCATGGCCTCAAGCCATTTATCGGAATCTGGGCTCATCATACCTTCTTCATAGTTGGTAGGTTCGCCATGGTCTAATAACATGACTTCCAGGACAGGATTACCGTACCACTCTGGTGCGGAACGCGTTCTGGTCGACCTACGAGGTTCAGTATCAACTTGATCTGAAGTTTCATGATCATTATCATTAGCTTCCTCTCTAGTTGGTGTAGGCATCACGGGAACGGTTTCCTGTGATGTGCTGCTTTCCAATTTGAGAGAAGGTACAATTACCTCATCAAGTTCCACTTTCCTCCCACTCACTTCTTTCGAGAGAAACTCCTTCTCTAGAAAGGATCCATTCTTGGCAACAAAGATCTTGCCTTCGGATCTGTGACCCAATAGTTTCCTTAGGTTATCCTATGAAGACGCGCTTCTCCGATTTGGGTTCGAGCTTATCAGGTTGAAGCCTTTTTACATAAGCGTCGCATCCCCAAACTTTAAGAAACGACAGCTTAGGTTTCTTGCCAAACCATAGTTCATACGGTGTCGTCTCAACGGATTTAGACGGTGCCCTATTTAACGTGAATGTGGCTGTCTCTAATGCATAACCCCAAAATGATTGTGGTAAATCTGTAAGAGACATTATAGAACGCACCATATCTAATAAAGTACGGTTACAACGTTCTGACACACCATTACGCTGTGGTGTTCCAGGTGGCGTGAGTTGTGAAACAATTCCACATTGTTTTAAATGAAGGCCAAACTCGTAACTCAAATATTCACCTCCACGATCAGATCATAGAAATTTTATTTTCTTGTTACGATGATTCTCTACTTCACTCTGAAATTCTTTGAACTTTTCAAATGTTTCAGATTTGAGTTTCATTAAGTAGATATACCCATACCAACTCAAATCATGTGTAAAGGTTAGAAAATAACGATATCCGGCGTGTGCCTCAACACTCATCGGACCGCATACATCAGTATGTATTATTTCCAATAAGTCATTAGCTCGCTCCATTGTTCCGGAGAATGGAGTTTTAGTCATCTTGCCCATGAGGCATGGTTCACAAGTATCAAATGATTCATAATCAAGTGATTCCAAAAGTCCATCCGCATGGAGTTTCTTCATGCGCTTTACACCAATATGACCTAAACGGCAGTGCCACAAGTATGTTGCACTATCATTATCAACTTTGCATCTTTTGGCATCAATATTATGAATATGTGTACCACTACGATCGAGATTCAACAAGAACAGACCATTCATCAAAGGTGCATGACCATAAAAGATATTACTCATATAAATAAAACAACCATTATTCTCTGATTTAAATGAATAACCGTCTTGCAATAAACAAGATCCACATATAATGTTCATGCTTAACGCTGGCACCAAATAACAATTATTAAGGTCTAAAACTAATCCCGAAGGTAGATGTGGAGGTAGCATGCCGACGGCGATCACATCGACCTTGGAACCATTCCCGACGCGCATCGTCACCTCATCCTTAGCCAATCTTCGTTTATTCCGTAGCTCCTGTTTCGAGTTACAAATATGAGCAACCGAACCAGTATCAAATACCCAGGTGCTACTATGAGCATTAGTAAGGTACACATCAATAACATGTATATCAAATATTCCTTTGTTCACTTTGCCATCCTTCTTATCCGCCAATTATTTGGGGCAATTCCGCTTCCAGTGACCATTTCCTTTGCAGTAGAAGCACTCAGTTTCAGGCTTGGGTCCAGCTTTGGGCTTCTTCACGGGAGTGGCAACTTGCTTGCCATTCTTCTTGAAGTTCCCTTTCTTTCCCTTGCCCTTTTTCTTGAAACTAGTGGTCTTGTTAACCATCAACACTTGATGCTCCTTCTTGATTTCTACCTCCGCGGCCTTAAGCATTGCGAAGAGCTCGGGAATCGTTTTCGTCATCCCTTGCATATTATAGTTCATCACGAAGCCTTTGTAGCTTGGTGGCAATCACTGAAGAACTCTGTCAATAACACTCTTAGCTGGAAGAGCAATTCCCAGCTGAGTCAAGTGGTTATGATACCCTGACATTTTGAGCATGTGTTCACTGACAGAACTGTTCTCCTCCATCTTGCAGCTATAGAACTTGTTGGAGACCTCATATCTCTCAACCCTGGCATTAGCTTGAAATATCAATTTCAGCTCTTGGAACATCTCATATGCTCTGTGACGTTCAAAAGATCATTGAAGTCTCAGTTCTAAGTCGTAAAGCATGGCACACTAAACTATTGAGTAGTCATCAAATCGAGTCTGCCAGACGTTCATAACATCTACAGTAGCTCCTGCAGCAGGTCTGTCACCTCGCGGTGCATCAAGGACATAATTCTTCTGTGCAGCAATGAGGATAATCCTCAACTTACGGACCTAGTCCATGTAGTTGCTACCATCATCTTTCAACTTAGCTTTCTCGAGGAACGCATTAAAATTCAGGGGAACGGTAGCACGGGCCATGATCTACGACATAGATATGCAAAAAAAACTATTAAGACAAAGTTCATGATAAATTAAGTTCAATTAATCAAATTACTAATGAACTCCCACTTAAATAAACATCCCTCAAGTTATCTAAGTGATACATGATCCAAATCAACTAACCCATGTCCGATCATCGCGTGAGATGGGGTAGTCATCAATGGTGAACATCTCTATGTTGATCATATCTTCTATATGACTCATGTTCGACCTTTTGGTATCCGGTGTCCCGAGACCATGTCTGTACATGTTAGGCTCGTCAAGTTTAACCCAAGTATTCTGCATGTGCAAAACTGTCTTACACCCGTTGTATGTGAACGTAGATTCTATCACACCCGATCATCACGAGGTGTTTTGAAACGACGAACTTTGGCAACGGTGCATACTCGGGGAGAACACTTTATCTTGAAATTTATTGAAGGGATCATCTTATAATGTTACCGCCGTTCTAAGCAAAATAAGATGCATAAAGGATAAACATCACATGCAATTAAAATATGTGACATGATATGGACATCATCATCTTGTGCTTTTGATCTCCATCTCCAAAGCATCGTCATGATCTCCATCGTCACTGGCTTGACACCTTGATCTCCATCGTTTCGTCGGGGTCGTCTCGCCAACTATTGCTTCTACAACTATTGCTAACGCATAGCAATAAAGTAAAGCAATTACATGGCGCTTGCATTTCATACAATAATTAAGAGACAACCCTAAGGCTCCTGCCGGTTGTCAATATTACAAAACATGATCATCTCATACAACAACGTATATCACATCATGTCTTGACCATATCACATCACAACATGCCCTGCAAAAACAAGTTAGACGCCCTCTACTTTGTTGTTGCAAGTTTTATGTGGCTGCCATGGGCTTCTAGCAAGAACCGTTCTTAACTACGCAAAAACCACAACGGTGATTATCAAGTTTGCTGTTTTAACCTTCTTCAAGGACCGGCCGTAGTCAAATTGGTTCAACTAAAGTAGGAGAAACAGACACCCGCCAGCCACCTTTATGCAAAACAAGTTGCATGTCAGTCGGTGGAACCAGTCTGATGTGCGTGGACATGTAAGGTTGGTCTAGGCCGCTTCATCCCACAATACAACCGAATCAAAATAAGATGTTGGTGGTAAGCATTGTTCTACTCGTGCATATCATCTACGCATAGACCTGGCTAGGATGCCACTATTGGGGAACATTGCATGGAAAACAAAAAAAATTCTACGCACACGAAAGATCTATCCATGGAGACGCATAGCTACGAGAGAGGAGAGTGTGTCTATGTACCCTCGTAGACCGTAAAGCGAAAGCGTTTATTAACACGGTTGATGTAGTCGAACACCTTCGCGATCCAACCGATCAAGTACTGAACGTACGACACCTCCGCGTTCAGCACACGTTCAGCCCGATGACGTCCTCGCCTTCTTGATCCAGCAAGATGGGCAAAGTAGTAGATGAGTTTTGGTAGCCGCACGGAGGACTAAACTGTGGAGAGGGGCGCCGCACACGGCTAAGAGATTGTCGTGGGTTTGTGTGGCGCCCCCTCCCTCATATATATATAGGTGGGGGAGGGGAGGCAGCCGGGAGGCGCCCCAAAGGTGGCCGGCCGGCCCCCTTGGGCTCCTGCCCTCTAGCGCCCCCCCCCCCCCTTCCTTGTTTCCTTGCGGGGGGAGGGCAGGAGGAGGTGGCGCCCCCCCCCCCCCCCCTTTCCTTCCTCTTAGGTGGAGGGAAGGAAAGAGGGGCTAGCCCCCCCTTCCATCCATAGGGCCGGCGGCCAAGAGGAGGGGCGCGCCAGCCCCTTGTGGGCTAGTGTGTTCCCCTCTCTTGGCCCATAAGGCCCATTAACCTCCTGGGGCTTCACGGAATCCCTTCTGGTGATCCGATGACTACCTGATACACTCCGAAACCTTTTCAGTGTCCAAACAGCATCGTCCTATATATCAATATTTACATCCGGACCATTCCGTAGCTCCTCGTCATGTATGTGATCTCATCCGGGACTCCGAACAACATTTGGTCACCAAATCACATAACTCATATAATACTATATCGTCAACGGACGTTAAGCGTGCGGACCCTACGGGTTCGAGAATCATGTAGACATGACCGAGACGCCTCTCCGGTCAATAACCAATAGCGGAACCTGGATGCCCATATTGGTTCCTACATATTCAACGAAGATCTTTATCGGTCGAACCTTTATGATAACATACGTATTTCCCTTTGTCTATCGGTATGTTACTTGCCCGAGATTCGATCGTCGGTATCTTCATACCTAGTTCAATCTCGTTACTGGCAAGTCTCTTTACTCGTTCCGTAATACATCATCTCGTAACTAACTCCTTAGTCACTTTGCTTGCAAGCTTCTTGTGATGTGTATTACCGAGAGGGCCCAGAGATACCTCTCCGATACACGGAGTGACAAATCCTAATCTCGATCCATGCCAACTCAACATACACCTTTGGAGATACCTGTAGAGCATCTTTATGATCACCCAGTTATGTTGTGATGTTTGATAGCACACAAGGTATTCCTCCGGTATCCGGGAGTTGCATGATCTCATAGTCGAAGGAATACGTATTTGACATTAAGAAAGCAATAGCAATAAACTGAATGATCATATGTTAAGCTAACAGATGGGTCTTGTCCATCACATCATTCTCCTAATGATGTGATCCCGTTATCAAGTGACAACACATGTCCATGGTTAGGAAACCTTAACCATATTTGATCAACGAGCTAGCCTAGTAGAGGCTTACTAGGGACACGGTATTTGTTTATGTATCCACACATGTATTTAAGTTTCCGATCAATACAATTCTAGCATGGATAATAAACCTTTATCATGACTAAGGAAATATAATAATAACAACTTTATTATTGCCTCTACGGCATATTTCTATCAGACACTAGATGGGTTCTCACACACTTCTCTCATCTCTCTTTTGGTAGCTAAAAGCACTAAGTTTTTCTTGTCGCTCATCGTGAAGGCACACATTTTGGGCTTGTGGCGCTCACTCTCTTTTTGGTGGCTTGCTCTCTCACTATTCTCTCCATGATGGGTGGTTGCTTAGTTATCGGTGATCACTTGACTTGGTAACATAGGTCGTAGCACATACTCCTTTCCCTTCATCTTGAAGCTATAGTGATTGGTTCGCCCATTGTGGATGACACCGCGGTCGAATTGCCAAGGTCGTCCAAGTAGGAGATGGCAAACGGACATAGGAACCACATCACACTCCAAGGTGTCTTCGTAACCGCCAGTCTTGAAGGAGACTTGAACGGTATGCTCCACTTGAATGGTGCCGGAGTCGCTAAGGCATTGTTCCTTGTAGGGACGAGGATGCTTCATCTTGACCAACTATAGCTTGGAGCATAATTCTTCACTTGCCAAGTTGTGGCAACTTCCTTCGTCGATGATGACCTTCACGGAACGTCCATTTATGCCCGCTTTAGTGTGGAATATGTGGCAACATTGGTCTTCGTCTTGTTGGTGTTGAAGAATTAAGACCATGGAGACAACAAGAGTGGGGCTCGAATCATTGTCACAAAAGACTTGGTCATCTTCATCTTCATTCACGCACTGGTGCATGGCCACATGCTCAAGGGCTTCCATTTCTTCCTCACTCATTGAGTCATATGTGCCGTCGTCGTTGGCGATCATGGTGCATCAAGTGGGCACTCAAAGGTCTTGTGGCCTCGGCCTTGACATGTGAAGCATTTGATGGAACTTGTCTTGACGGTCTCATCCGGTGGAGTTGTAGATGATGAAGCTCTTGGCTTGAAGTTGCGTGAAGTGGTAGGAGGACGAATTTAAGGTGTCGAAGTTTTCTTGTAACTTGACTTGTCGCCGTTGCTTGTAGAAGGTTTGGTTGAGGTAGAAGGCGTTGTAGTCATTGAAGCTTGAGTGTATGAACCATACATCTTGGAAGAGTACTTGGCATACTTGTAATCATCTTGCACTTGTCGCTCCACCTTGGCAGCTTGCTGCACTAGCTCGAGGAGGTTCATGTACGGTTGGAAATCTGCAATCTTCTTGATAGGATGGTTGAGTCCATTCAAGAAACGTGCCATGGTTTGCTCCTCTTCTTCCGTGACATTAGCTCATATCATGGCAATCTCCATTTCCTTGTAGTACTCTTCAATGGACTTGGTGCCTTGCTTGAGGAGTTGCAATTTCTTGAAGAGGTTGCGGCTATAGTACTTGGGTACAAAGCGCGCTCGCATGACATCCTTCATTTGATTCCATGTTGTGATGGGTGGGTCACCTCTTGTTTCTCGCCGCTCAATGACTTGCTCCCACCAAATGAGGACATAGTCTTGGAACTCAAGAGATGCCATGGCGATCTTCTTTTCTTCTTCATAGTTGTGCAAACAAAAGATCTTGTCAACTTTCAATGCCCATGAAAGGTAGTCTTCGGGATCATTGCTTCCGGAGAACTTTGGCATGGTGAACTTGACCTTGTCGTAGCATTGTTCATCATTTCATTATTGTCGAGGGGGGTGGCGCTCTTGCCGTGGTGGAGGGTCTTGAGCCTCTTGCGCCTCGTGCTCCTCTTGATTTTTTTTGTCATTGAGGTCGTGGAATTCTTGCACGGTTCCTCAATTCTCGGCGCTCTTCAAGACGTGCGGCTTCTTCTTGGCGCTCTCGGCAGATGGCCTCGTCTTATTCTCGGTTGCATGCGCGGACAGCTTGAGTTGCTTCGTTGAGGGCACGTTGTGCTTCAAGGGCTTGTTCTTCACGACGGCATTGCTCTTGTCGAGGATCATCTCCATCTTGATGTTCTTGTTGTTCTTGGCGTATTGGAGCTTGCTCTTGGACCGGAGGTTCATTAGCTTGTCGCCGTAGTCGTTCGCATTCCCAGATGCGGTCTTGTAACCGAGCTTGATGATCTTCATGGTCTTGGCGAAGTTGTGGACGAGCTCATGGAGGACTTGCTTCCGAAGAGGTATATGAGGAATGTCGGCTTGAATGGCGCAGGCTTGATGATGACGAAGATGTAGAAGAACATTTGACCAACAAGGTACGAATCTCCTCCATTTGTGTGGAAAGCTTGTAGTCGAGGTAGTCTCTTGTACGTTGCTCAGATTGTAGCAAGTCGGTGGCGAGTAGGTCGATGCGCTCGTTCAACACTTCATTCTCTTGATGCAAAGCTCTTTGCGCGCCGAAGAGGTGGTTCTTGGTGACGTAGTTGATCGGGTCCTCATCTTGCTCGATGAAGAGTGGATTCGAAGAAGTAGTTGGCCTATCCATCATCTCAAGCAAATATGTGAGTGGAAGAAAGGAAAGAACTATACCAAATGTACCTTATCCAATGTTGAAGATGGATCAATGATCACTCAAAATGTAGCAAGAAAATAGCACAATTGGTACCGGATCTTGTCAATTTCTCACACCTACACAAGTAAAGCTTTTGGAGTAGCTTGGTGAGGATGGTGGCAAAAAAATTATGCAATTGTTAGTGAGATTCAAATAATGTTGAAAAAGATTCGCAAATTTGCAAATGTAACAAATAGACCAATAGCAATATGTGGCACACGAAAACACACGCACGGATAGATAAATGGGGTCGTGCAACCAAGGAATGAGCTCAAAATGTGGACTCCACGAAAAGTGCTCTTGTTGCACAACGCTAGAGAGACGCTAGCACGATTGCTCAATAGGCTGATACGGTACTTGTGCACAACCTACAAAGCAAAAATGCAATGACTTCTATTCCAAGTATGCTATATATGTATGATGTGCCGGTGGTATGATCCAGGATGATCGAGTATGACAATCTTAAGTGCAAAGTAGTATGATGCTATGATTCTTGCTTACAAGCTCTTTTCTTATCTTTTCTTTGCTTAAAAGCTTTTTGGCTCTTTCTCTTTGATCTCTTTTCTTTGGCCACTTATGCCAAACTTCACGAACCAATATAGCAATTGCGTATGCGGAACAAAGATGTTGCACTAGTGATGACAATATGATACCAAGATGCGGATACCGAGATTGTATGTTATATATGCAATGGAGACGATGATCACTAATGTGCACAAGTAACGTGTCCGGCAATACTCAATGGCTAGTCTCGATAGGCAAGTGACTCAAAATGGGCTAGGGGTTAACAAAGCAATGGCAAGGTAGAATGTACGAGAATGTCGTTGAGGTTACCACCCTTGCTTACAGTTGATGGTGTCAAAATGGTGAAGTGGTTGTTGTCGATGATGAGTCTGTGGCGAAGATGAGCGGCGGTGATGTCGTTGTCGAACCGTCCCTAAGTAGCCGAAACACGTTAGGAAACAAAAACCGCAACTCAAATTCTCAAAGAACAAAATGCGTCAAAATTTTCGGAGGTGGTAGCTGGTAAGCGATGGTGGTTGCGGAAAGCGGTGGTAGTATGCGGAAGTATTGGTGGAAACCCTGTCAAAATTGGCGAAAGTTAGGCGAAAGAAGGAGTGGTGGATGAAGTGATGCTGCGGGAGGCCGGATGTCCGGGCTTGCGGGCCGGATGTCCAGGGCCATGGGCCATATGTCTGGGGCTCCAAATCCATGATGAACTCGATGGATCTCGTGGGAAAGAAAAAAAATCAGGGCAAAATTCGAGGGATTTCGTGGATGGAATTGGGGAAAAAGTTAGGACAAGCTAGATCTACGAGTAACACATCAAATCCAACAAAACATCATCACACCAACAAATCACAAAAAAAATTGGGAGGCTATTTTTGTGGGGATTTTCAAAATTGGGACAAAACATAACAATATTAGGCTAGAAAACGAAGGGAGACTCCAAAATCGTGATCAACCTTGGCTCTGATACCAAGATGATGTAGGGTGGAACCCTAGGGGCTGATCTTTCATGATTTGGAGGGGGATTCCCGAAGAACACGATGAACACACGAAGAACACAAAGGGGGAAAACAAGACGAAACACTCAAATCAACGAGAAACGATCACACATGTGCTAGATCTATGAACACAAAGAGAGATACATGATTCAAATCCAACAAAGGGAGATACAAGAGGTAAATAGTTCATCTCCTAGAAGGAGGTCTTGAATCCACTAGGGGGTCTTCCCACAAGAGGGGTCTTGAAGCCACTTGGGGGATCTTCTCCTAGGAGGCCTCGGTCTCCAATGGAGTAGCTATCAAGTGGATGAGCAAAGCTCTATCTCAAAAAATGAGCTAAACCAATGCTAACCCTAAAATGGTGGTGGAGGAGGAGTATATATAGTCTAGGGGGGCGAAGGGATACATGGGCTTCGACCCTTTCACTGTGCGCAGACAGGGGCCGGATGTCCGGCGGCTCACATCGTGCCGGATGTCTGGGGCTTGTGCCGGATGTCCGGGCTGGCGCGGGCCGGCTTCGGTGAGGTTCTGTGATGGAGGGCCGGATTTCTGGGCATGTGCCAAATGTCTGGGCCATCGGGCCGGATGTCCGGGCCCTGTAGCTTTGGCTGCTGGGCTGCGGCTGTGGTTGATGCTCCAGGGGCCGGATGTCCGGGACTTGGGGGCGGATGTCCGGGTCCTGGTGACTCCTTCAGTTCCTTCCGTTGGTCCTTTTCATCCATGCACTTGTGGACTTGTCCATCATCATGAGCATCTCCGAGGGGGTGTTCTTCATACCTAATCACACATAGTGTCCCAGCTTTAGGTAGTAGCCATGTATCAAGTGGGTAATATGTAATATCACTAAGGAGAGATGTCACCTCGGTCTCGAGAGCTCTTGCATGTGCTTGTGTCATCGGTCCACTTGGCACTTGGTGAGACGCTGGTAGGTCCATGGGGATGACCATAGGATGCTTCGCATCACATGACTTTGACGGTCTAGCGATCCCAACACCATTCCCGACTTGTATCACGACTTCATTTCTTCTCTCCTTGTGATCTCTCTATTATCCCTGCATCGGTTTGCAAAAGAGAGCAGCCGATTAGTACCAAATACTTCATGTAATACAGAAATTTTACAAGTAAAATAACATTAAGTTTGTATAACAATTATACCTTTAAAAGAACTGTTCTTCTTATCCACCAAATTCTTGTTGCATTTACGCTTCCAGTGTCCTTTCTGCTTGTAGTAGAAACATTCAGTCTCTTTAGAGGCTCCGCCCTTGTTCTTCTTCTAAGACTCGGTTTTACAGGCTTCAGTAGATTTCTTCTTCTTGGACTTGCCCTTCTTGAAACTGGTGGTCTTGTTGACCATCAACACTGTTTTGTTCTTCTGCATTCTAGCTTCCGCAGTTTTGAGCATAGCAAACAACTTGTTTGCAGTTTTCTCCATCCCATTCATTTTGTAGTTCATGATAAAGCCATCGTAAGATGGAGGAAGTGAAGCAAGCACAATATATGTCCCGAGTGTTGGAGGAGTTCCAAATTCCAGACAAGTCAGTCTATCAACATAGCCAGCAAGCTTTACTATATGCTCACTCATTGAGCAACCCTCTTTCATCCTGCATTCAATCAAGGCCTTGGTTAATTCAAAAATTCCGGTCCTTGCCTGCTTCTTGTACAGAACTTCCAGTGACGCAACTATGAATTGAGTAGTTGATCGTTTAAAATGCTTCTGTAGTTTAGGACCCATGAAAGTTAAAATGATGCACTGGACTGAATCATAGTCATCACTACCAGCAGCGTAAGCAGCAACTTCTTTCGGTGTTTCATCCTTTCTGGGAGCATCACCTAGGGGCTGATCCAGCACGTTCTCCTTCTTAGCACTCATGGAACAAATCTCAGGTTTTGGATCCAATCTGCATAGTTTCCACCATTCGCAGCCAACTTTTCTTTCTCTAACGTAGGGGCTAAATTGAACATATTCTGAGCCATTGATCTGCAATGATAGACACAAAATTCATTTAGACATTTATTCATAATTAAACATTGCACTTAGTTGTTTAGCTAACAATATAAAATGTACTCCCACTCAAATTAATATCTCTCATAATTAACATTGAGTGATTCAAATCCAAATCTAGTTCTTAGTCATTGGTGTGGACATCACTGATGACGAGAATTTTGAACTGTGGGCAAACTATTTCCGATCATATCACCATATGACTCTTGTTCATCTTTTGATGCTTTGTACTCCTTGCTCAGAATGATTTGCCAGAACTTCAAGATAACCGAGTGCTATCTGCACACATGGTCTGACCATCTCCGTCTTACATCTCTCATCTCATTTGAACTCATGTGGACATGACGAACTCCGAGATGTTAGAATGTCGTAGACGGTTGCAACACTGGGAAGAGCACCTTTTAACTTGATATTTACTGTGAGAGATCAGCCTAATAATTGACTACTATGCAATCAAAGGGTGCAAACAACAAAGGGTTAAACATCTCAGGTAATTCATAAAAGCATGATATGGTATAGCCCTGGGCGCCAGGAATCTCTGTGACCATCTTCAATCTCCAGTTGAAGCGTCGTGACGGCCAATATTTCGTTGTCGTGGCAACCGTTTCAAAAATGTTACCATGGACGTTGTCGTGGCAACTGTTTCAGAAAACGTCGTCGTGGCATCAAATTCAGAAATTATGCCGTGGCACGAAATTATAGCTCCTCGTCCCGTGCATAGTACACCTTCTCCTCGTCGGGGTCCTTCGTGTACGGTTGCCATCATCACCTATAACTTGTAGGCTATCTCTACGAAATTTACATTAACATGGCAATCTCGTGGCTCCAGCCATCATGTCGTGACACGCATGCCACTTAACAATACAACATATAACCATCTCATACATAAACTCATTCTCATGACGAAGACTATACCACATCATATGCATACCCTGCAAAACCAAGTTAGACGTCCTCTAATCGGTTTTAGAAAAAATTTAGTTACGCGGTTAACTAGTTTTAACAAGTAATACTAGCTACCTACGTCCACAATTTAGGCGATGATTCTTGATGCTAGATTAAGTTTCGGGGTGTGTGAAAGAAGAGACTTAATCAAAAGTCTCACCCCCCCACACTAAACTTCGTCTAATACGCGTGACCCCCTAGAAGATCATCCATCTTTGGCACCCTCTTGTGTATGCAATGGTTCACTATTATCAACTATGGTGAAGCCCAAGGAACTATTAGCAGATCGTCGACAGCCAGAGCTGATCGATTGTCAGAACCTTGTAAAAGCAACACCATGCCGAAGATGAATTGAACGAATGCAACACTCGAGGGAAGCATAGCAAGAAAATCAACCCTCACAATCACATGTGATCTAGATCGCAACCTGCACCTACTCATATAACTGCTCATGATGCCACCGTTGGGAAACATAGTAGAAAACAAAAAAATCGCGCCTATGATCAGCCAAGATCAATATGAAAATGCATAAAGGGTTGGGATCACGATCATTATCGTCACCAAGTTGCAGCGGAAGAAGAACTTGTCGATGTAGATCATACATGGTGTCCCTCGAACCATCGATGAATGATCCCATGGACCGCCCACGAATAGTCCCTCGAACCGAAGACCAAAAGCACGACCTCTCTACTTTGTTGCAAGCGTGCAACCTTCACGATCCGGCAGCGCTTCACCGTCCAGAGCTAATCATCGCTAGAGAATTAGAGGAAGGAGATTAGAACCACACAAGGCTTCTAATTATGAGGACAAGAGTATTAGCCTAGCTCTAATTAGTCAACTAGAACCTACTAGAACTAGAACTAGAGGAGGCTCCAAAACTTGTGTTATCTCAAAGGACAAAATCCCCTAGTATATATAGGTTGGAGGGGAGGGAGAGGGCAGTCACCAAGGGGGCAGGAGTCCCCCTTGGTGCGCCGGCCTAGGGGAGGAGTTGGACTACCTCCCCTAGTAGGATTCACCCACCCCCCCCCCCCCCCCCCCCCCACACACACACAAGGAAAGGGGGCACCACCTCCACTTGGGCCTTTCTAGCCCAAGTTGCCTCCCACCTCTTGACCTTTTTAGGCCCGTTGATATTTAAATTAAATATAAAATGTTCTAAATACTTTCAGACCATTATATATATTTTTTAACATCTCCAGAAACATTTTCCACCTATGTATAATTTATCGATAACACCCGGTATTACCCGATATTCACCGAAACCCTTCCGGTGACCCCAAAACGCTTCCGGATCCTCTGAGAACAATTCAGAATATTCATGAAATAATTCCACAAATATAGTCTCATGACTCCCGTCCTACTAACACTCAGGAGATCGTGATTGCCTTAATCTTGTGACCCCGTAGGTTCGGTAACTCATAGACATGAACCAAGTTGTTTGTTCAATGACCGAGAGTGGGACCGTAGACATCCATATTTATCCCTATGAGCACACGAATGAAATTCGAGTGAACCTATGTTTATCATGTGATATTCCCTTTGCTTCACGATACTTCACAAAACCCGAGATGCGTCAGTATCCTCCTGAGTCATCACCATGAATGCTCACTATACCAAAATCTTCGTTACCAGTTTGTTCGTCTTTCTCGTTATTGTGTTGCGGCATCCCCGTGACGAAGTCACATGTGTCTGGCCAGATGATGATTGATACCGTCACACCGAGAGGGCCCAAATAATATCTCTCTGATGACCCACAAGTATAGGGGACCAATCGTAGTCCTTTCGATAAGTAAGAGTGTCGAACCCAACGAGGAGCAGAAGGAAATGACAAGTGGTTTTCAGCAAGGTATTTTCTACAAGCACTGAAATAATCGGTAACAGGTAGTTTGATAGCAAGATAATTTGTAACGGGCAAGTAACGGTAACGGTAACGGTAAATGAAGTGCAGCAAGGTAGACCAATCCTTTTGTGGCAAAGGACAGGCCAAAACGGTCTCTTATATTAAGCAAAGCAGTCTTGAGGGTACACAGGAATTTCATCTAGTCACTTTCATCATGTTGGTTTGATTCATGTTCGCTACTTTGATAACTTGATATGTGGGTGGACCGGTGCTTGGTTGTTGTTCTTACTTGAAAAAACCTCCCACTTATGATTAACCCCCTCGCAAGCATCCGCAACTACAAGAAAAGTATTAAGATAAAATCTAACCATAGCATTAAACATTTGGATCCAAATCGGTCCCTTACGAAGTAGCGCATAAACTAGGGTTTAAGCTTCTGTCACTCTAGCAACTTATCATCTAATAACTAATCCACAATGCATTCCCTTAGGCACAAATATGGTGAATTGACATTTAGTCGACTTTCACATGACACCACTAAGGGAATAACAACATACATATCATCAAAATATCGAACACATATCAAGTTCACATGATTACTTGCAACATGACTTCTCCCATGACCTCAAGAACAAAAGTAACTTCTCACAAATGATAATCATGCTCAAGATCAGAGGGGTATTAAATAGCATAATGGATCTGAACATATAATCTTCCACCAAATAAACCATATAGTAATCAACTACAAGATGTAATCAACACTACTAGTCACCCACAGGTACCAATCTGAGGTTCCAGTACAAAGATTGAACACAAGAGATGAACTAGGGTTTGAGAGGAGATGGTGCTGATGAAGATGTTGATGGAGATTGGACTCCCAAAGATGAGAGGGTTGTTGGTGATGACGATGGCTTCGATTTCCCCCTACCGGAGGATAGTTCCCCCGGCGGAATCGCTCAGCCGGAGGGCAAAAGTGCTCCTGCCCAATATCCGCCTCGAGACGGCGGCGCTCCATCCCAAAAGTCTGCCTTTCTTTTTTTCTAGGTCAAAATGACCTATATACTAGAAGATGGGCACCGGAGGTGGGCTGGGCTGAGCACAACCCACCAGGCGCGCCCTGGTGTCTTGTGCTCACCAGGTGGCCCCCCTCCGATAGTTATTTGCTCCAGTATTTTTTATATATTCCAAAATAATTCTCCGTAAATTTTTAGCTCATTTGGAGATGTGCAGAATAGGTAACTCTGACATAGCTTTTTCAGGTCCAGAATTCCAGCTGCCGGCATTCTCCCTCTTTGTGTAAACCTTGCATATTATGAGAGAAAAGGCATTAGAATTACTCCATAAAGCATTATTATGCATCAAAACATTATAAATAATAGTAGGAAATCATGATGCAAAATGGACGTATCAACTCCCCCAAGCTTAGAACTCGCTTGTCCTCAAGCGAAAAACCGATATCGAAAAACACGTCCACATGCTTAGAGAGAGAGGTGTCGATAAAAACAAAATACGGACATAGTAGCATCATGCTGATTATCATAACAGCAACAAACTTAATCATAAAGCTTTATCATACAACTTTTATCATATAACTTCTCATGAACAAGTAACAATTCATCACAACATTGAAGTATAAAGCATAAACTCTATTGAAAACCAACAAACTATGTTCTCAGTCAACTTTGCAACTACAATTCATCATATTTTCAGGAAGGGTCATGTATCGGAGCCTTTTGGCAAGTCCACATACTCAACCATCATTTAACCTTCTATGATTGCTAACACTCATAGCATACCCATGAGCAAAAAGTTTCAACCGGACACATAGAAAGATAGGGGCTTATAGTTTCGCCTCCCAACGTATTCACCTCAAGGGTGATGTCAACAATAATAACTCATGCTCACTCATGTCCAACTGGGTATATGTGCCTAGATCTTTCCTCACCTCATGATGCTTGCAAAAAGAGAAAATAAAAAGGAATAGGGAAGAATACTTTGACTCTTGCATGAAAGTAAATACATAAAAGTAAAAGATAGGCCCTTCGCAGAGGGAAGCAGAGGTTGCCATGCGCTTTTTGTTTGTATGCCAAATCCCTTAATGCAAAAGAACGTCATGTTATATTACCCCTTATGATAGCAACATTTATTATGCAGTCCGTCGCTTTTATTACTTTGCCATCACAAGTTCGTACAATGCTCAATTTTCTCTTACACTAAATGATCCAACACATTTAGAAGCAATTTTTATTGCCTTATTGCACCGATTACAACTTACTTGAAGGATCTTACTCAATCCATAGGTAGGTATGGTGGACTCTCAAAATAAGATTTTGGGTTTAAGGGTTTTTGGATGCACAAGTAGTATCTCTACTTAGTGCGGAGTTTCTGGCTAGCAAAGATATTGAGCAAGCACCACATGTTGAAGGATCTATGACAATATAACTTCTATGTGAATATGAACAAACATAAACCATTATGTTGTCTTCCTGGTCCAACATCAACAATTTTGACATATAATATTTAATGGGGGCTCACAATCATAAAATATGTCCAAGATAGTGTATTTGCATGTGAATCTTCTCTTCCCTTATTAATTCTTTCATGAATTGCATCATTGACCAATGCTATGTTCGTCAATCTCCAATAAATTTTACCACTTATACTTTTCCTTATGTGATGTCATTACTTACCATAAGATTAGCATATGATCTTTTTTATTTATTTTCCTTTCTTTTTATTGAAACATAAGAGTAAAGAAACAGAACTCAAACTACTCTTTATTATATCTCGCACACGATTACATAGATAGATAGATCACTAAGCAAGCACTCGAAAATAGATCAAACTAAACTTTTATTCAACTAAATCATAGGATAACTAAAGATCGAACTAAGATAGATAAAGGCAAAGAAAGTGGTGGTGATACGATACCGGGGCACCTCCCCCAAGCTTGGCACAAGCCAAGGGGAGTGCCCGTACCATGTACTCAAGTCTCCTTTGGTGGGGAAGATGATGAGGGTGGTGGTGATGAGGTAGTAACGAGCTTATCCTCTGGCTTCCATGGCAGCGGCTCACCATCATAAGAGGAAGCACGAGTCTCACGAGTCCTGCAACTGGAAGCTAAACTCATACCTTTAAATCTTGCCTCATATTCAAAGACTTGATTTTGGAGATCATAGATTTGGCTTTGCAGAAAATTGATTTGATCATTGAGGGTGAAGACGATGTCCTTCATGGACCGGCCATCCACCTTGTGATCACGGGTGAAATCCGTAATCATGAGGTGATTGGCATTGAGTCCACGCTCCACCATCCCCTTGCACTTGAAGACCTCCTGCTCCATGGCTTCGAGCCTGGCCTCCATGGTTCCCGTCCTCTTGGGCCCTTAAACATCTCGGATGTGGAGCACCCCCTCATGCATCTCGATGGTTTGAGGGTGCTTCATCACCTCCGACAAGTAGGGGTTGATTACCCTTTCGAAGAACTTGTCCTTGGAGGAGCTCGGAGCGGCCAAGGCGATCTAGATCTTTCAGAAAACAGCAAGAAAGAAGAACAGAAGATTTCTCTGCGATACAGTGGTCAATACGTTCGGGGGGTATATAAAGATTTTTTTATCTTAGGAAACAAGCAAACGAGAGGAAAACAGAGTCGAGAAGGTTCCCGAGGTGGGCACAACCCACTTGGGCGCGCCCTGGTGTCTTGTGCCCTCCTCGGTTGCCTTCCAGGTTATTTCTTATTTTCCTAATTTTTGTAATATTCCAAAACTGACAGAAAATATTTTTACGGATTTTTCGAAGTCCGTTTACTTACTGTATCATGTACCTCCTCTTTTTTAGGATTTTGGAGTGTTCCGAAAGGTTTCTTTTATGTGTTCCTCCAGTGTCATGGTTTGAATAATATTGCTTTCAACATTAATAGGCATACCTGAGATATAGTGCTTAATTCTTTGCCCATTGACCACCTTCGGGTTAGTACCTTCGGCATTATTAATTTTGATAGATCCAAAGCAATAAACTTCTTCGATAATATATGGTCCTTCCCATTTGGGGAGAAGTTTTCCTGCAAAGAATCTAAAACGAGAGTTGTACAAAAGAACATATTCCCCAACTTTGAATTCCCGCATTTGGATTCTTTTGTCATGCCATCTTTTAACTTTTTCTTTAAATAATTTGGCATTTTCGTAAGCTTGGGTTCTCCATTCATCTAGTGAACTAATATCAAATAACCTCTTTTCACCGGCAAGTTGGAAATCGTAGTTAAGTTCTTTAATTGCTCAATATGCTTTATGTTCTAACTCAAGAGGCAAATGACAATCTTTTCCATAAACCATTTTGTACGGAGACATACCCATAGGATTTTTATATGTTGTTCTGTAGTGCATCATCCAATTTCTTAGACCAATTCTTTCAGGACCTATTAACGGTTTTTTGTAATATTAGTTTTATTTCTCTATTGCTAAGTTCAACTTGACCACTAGATTGAGGATGATAGGGTGATGCAATTCTATGGTTAACATCATATTTAGCAAGCATTTTACGAAAATCACCATGAATAAAGTGTGAACCACCATCGGTCATTAAATATCTAGGGACTCCAAACCTTGGGAAAATAACTTCTTTAAGCATTTTAATGGAAGTGTTATGATCAGCACTACTAGTTGGAATAGCTTCTACCTATTTAGTAACATAACCAACAGCAACCAAAATATGTGTATACCCATTAGAGGAAGGAAAAGGTCCCATATAATCAAAACCCCAAACATCAAATGGCTCAACAACAAGTGAATAATTCATAGCCATTTCCTGACGCTTACCGATATTACCAATTCTTTGGCATTCATCACACGATAAAACAAACTTACGGGCATCCTTGAAGAGAGTAGGCCAATAAAAACCAGATTGCAATACCTTGTGAGCAGTTCTATCTCCCGCATGATGCCCTCCATAAGCTTCGGAGTGACATTTCCTTATGATTTGTTCTTGTTCATGCTCAGGTACACAATGCCTAATAATACCATCTACTCCTTCTTTATAAAGATGTGGGTCGTCCCAAAAGTAATGTCTTAAATCATAGAAGAATTTTTTTTCTTTTGTTGATATGTAAAACTAGGTGGTATATATTTAGCAACAATGTAATTAGCATAGTCAGCATACCAAGGAGTATTATGAGAGACATTTATTGCAGCTAATTGCTCATCGGGAAAGCTATCATCTGTAGGTAGTGGGTCATCAAGAATATTCTCTAACCTAGACAAGTTATCAGCTACGGGGTTCTCAGCTCCTTTTCTATCAGTAATATGTAAATCAAATTCTTGTAGCAAAAGAACCCACCTAATGAGTCTAGATTTAGCATCTTTCTTTTCCATAAGATATTTTATAGCAGCATGATCAGTGTGAACAATTACTTTTGAATCAACAATATAAGATCTGAATTTGTCACAAGCGAACACATTCAGTAGTAGCATAATTTCTTTGGGCACTGTCTAGAGTTTTGCTAGCATAATGAATAACATTTAATTTCTTATCAACTCTTTGTCCTAGAACAACACCAACAGCATAATCACTAGCATCACACATAATTTCAAAAGGCAAATTCCAATCAGGTGGTTGAACAATAGGTGTAGAAGTTAAGGCTTTCTTAAGTGTTTCAAAGGCTTCTACACAATCATCATCAAAAACAAATGGAACATCCTTTTGTAAAAGATTTGTAAGAGGCCTAGAAATTTTAGAGAAGTCTTTAATAAATCTCCTATAGAAACCAGCATGACCAAGGAAACTACGAATACCTTTAATATCTTTAGGACATGGCATTTTCTCAATTGCATCAACTTTAGCTTTATCCACCTCAATACGTCGTTCAGAAATCTTACGCCCCAAGACAATACCTTCATTAACCATAAAGTGGCACTTCTCCCAATTCAAAACAAGATTAGTTTGCTCACATCTCTGCAAAACTCGATCAAGGTTGCTTAAGAAATCATTAAAAGAAGTTCCATAAATAGAAAAATCATCCATGAAAACCTCAACAATCTTTTCACAAAAATCAAAGAATATAGCAGTCATACATATTTGAAAGGTAGCAGGTGCATTGCATAAACCAAAATGCATACGTCTATCAGCATAAGTTCCAAAAGGGCAAGTGGAGGTGGTTTACTCTTGATCAGGTTGTGAAACAGGTATTTGAGAAAAACCAGAATATCCATCAAGGAAGCAAAAGTGTGTGTGCTTAGATAATCTCTCCAACATTTGATCAATAAAAGGCAGAGGGTAATGATCTTTTCTAATTGCTTTATTTAATTTTATAAAATCAATTACCATTCTATAACCAGTAAAAATTCTTTGTGGAATAAGTTCATTTTTATCATTAGGAACAACAGTTATACCTCCCTTCTTAGGGACCCAATGAACAGGACTTACCCATCTACTATCAGATATGGGATATATTATACCTGCTTCCAGAACTTTTAATATTTCAGTTCTTACAACTTCTTTCATCTTAGGATTCAAACGCCACTGATGATCAACAACGGGTTTAGCATCAGGCTCCATATTAATCTTGTGCTGACAGAGAGTGGGACTAATACCCTTAAGATCATCAAGAGTGTATCCAATAGCAACACGATACTTCTTCAGAATTTTCAATAATCTTTCTTCTTCATGTTCTGAAAGGTTAGCACTAATAATAACATGATATATCTTTTTCTCATCGAAATAAGCATATTTCAAAGTGTCAGACAATTGTTTTAATTCAAACACAGGATCACCTTTAGGTGCAGGAGGACCTCCTAGAGTTTCAATAGGCAAATTGTGTTTGAGTAGAGGTCGTTGTTCAAAGAAAATTTTATCTATTTCATTTCTTTCATGCATATGAATATCATTTTCATGGTCTAGCAAATATTGTTCTAGTGGATCAGTAGGAGGCACAGCAATAGAAGCAAGACCAATTATTTCATCCTTACTAGGTAATTCTTTCTTATGAGGTTTTCTACTAAACTCATGAGACTCATCACCAAAGCTAACACCGACAATTTGTTTCTCACAATCTATTTTAGCATTAACGGTGTTCAAGAAAGGTCTACCAAAGATAATGGGACAAAATTCATCTTGTGGGGAACCAAGAACTAGAAAATCAGTAGGGTATTTTATTTTCCCACACAAGACTTCAACATCTCTAACAATCCCAAGTGGTGTGATGGTGTCTCTATTAGCAAGTTTAATAGTAACATTTATGTCTTCTATTTTAGCGGGTGCTATGTCATCCATAATTTCTTGGTATAAGGTAAAAGGAATAGCACTCATGCTAGCACCTAAGTCACATAAACCATGATAACAATGATCTCCTATTTCAACTGAGACAACAGGCATGCCAACAACAGGTCTATGTTTATCTTTTTCATCGGGTTTAGCAATTCTAGCAGCTTCATCACAGAAGTAAATAACATGCCCATCAATATTTTCCACCAGGAGATCTTTAACCATAGCAACACTAGGTTCTACTTTAATTTTCTCAGAAGGTTTAGGTGCTTTAATATTACTTTTGCAAACCACAGTTGAAACCTTAGCATGTTCCTTTATCCTAACAGTGAAAGGTGGTCTTTCAAGATAAGCAGTAGGCACAACAGGATCAACATTGTAAATGATAGTTTCATCTTTAACTATGGCCGGTTCTTTAATTTCTTCTTTAATAGGGGGATGATATTTGAACCACTTCTCCTTAGGGAGATCAACATGAGTAGCAAAAGATTCACAAAAAGAGGCTACTATCTCAGAGTCAAGTCCATATTTAGTGCTAAACTTGTGAAAAGCATCGGTATTCATAAAAGATTTAACACAATCAAACTCAAGCTTAATACCTGACTCTTTACCTTCGTCGAGTTCCCAATCTTCAGAGTTGCGTTTAATTCTTTCTAAAAGATCCCACCTGAATTCAATAGTCTTCTTCATAAAAGAACTAGTACAAGAAGTGTCGAGCATGGATTGATCATCATGAGAAAGCCGAGCATAAAAGTTCTGAATAATAATTTATCTCGAGAGCTCATGATTGGGGCATGAATATAACATTGACTTAACCCTCCCCCAAGCTAGAGCGATACTTCCTCCTTCACAAGGCCAAAAATTATATAGATAATTCCGATCACGATGAACTAGATGCATAGGATAAATTTTTTGGTGGAATTCCAATTACAATCGATTCCAGTTCCAAGATCCAATATCATCGCATAGCCTATACCATGTCAATGCTTTTCCCTTCAAAGATAATGGGAAAACCTTCTTCTTAGCTTCATCTCCGGGCAAACCTGCAAGCTTAAATAATCCACAAATTTCATCCACATAGATCAAGTGTATATCAGGATGTTCGGTTCCATCTCCTGCATAAGGATTAGCTAGCAGTTGTTCTATCATACCCAAAGGAATTTCATAACCAATATTTTCAGTAGGTGCAGTAGGTTGAGGGGCAACTAATTGTGCTTCCGATCGAGGTGAAGATACCCTGAACAAACCCCGCAAAGGATGGTTTTCCATAGTAACAAGTGACAATAAATTTCAGCACGTAGTATAAATTTTTCCTTACCAAGAGCGCTTCACTCCCCGGCAACGGCGCCAGAAAAGAGTCTTGATGACCCACAAGTATAGGGGATCAATCTTAGTCCTTTCGATAAGTAAGAGTGTCGAACCCAACGAGGAGCAGAAGGAAATGACAAGTGGTTTTCAGCATGGTATTTTCTGCAAGCACTGAAATAATCGGTAACAGGTAGTTTTATAGCATGATAATTTGTAACGGACAAGTAACGGTAATGGTAAACGAAGTGCAGTAAGGTAGCCCAATCCTTTTGTGGCAAAGGACAGGCCAAAACGGTCTCTTATATTAAGGAAAGCGTTCTTGAGGGTACACGGGAATTTCATCTAGTCACTTTCATCATGTTGGTTTGATTCGTGTTCGCTACTTTGATAATTTGATATGTGGGTGGACCGGTGCTTGGGTGCTGTTCTTACTTGAACAAACCTCCCACTTATGATTAACCCCCTCGCAAGCATCCGCAACTACAAGAAAAGTATTAAGATAAAATCTAACCATAGCATTAAACATTTGGATCCAAATCGGTCCCCTACGAAGTAGCGCATAAACTAGGGTTTAAGCTTCTGTCACTCTAGCAACCCATCATCTAATAACTACTCCACAATGCATTCCCTTAGGCCCAAATATGGCGAAGTGCCATGTAGTCGACGTTGACATGACACCACTAAGGGAATAACAACATACATATCATCAAAATATCGAACACATATCAAGTTCACATGATTACTTGCAACATGACTTCTCTCGTGACCTCAAGAACAAAAGTAACTACTCACAAATGATAATCATGCTCAATATCAGAGGGGTATTAAATAGCATAATGGATCTAAACATATAATCTTCCAGCAAATAAACCATATAGTAATCAACTACAAGATGTAATCAACACTACTAGTCACCCACAGGTACCAATCTGAGGTTCCAGTACAGAGATTGAACACAAGAGATGAACTATGGTTTGAGAGGAGATGGTGCTGATGAAGATGTTGATGGAGATTGGCCTCCCAAAGATGAGAGGGTTGTTGGTGACGATGATGGCTTCGATTTCCCCTCCGGGAGGGAAGTTCCCCCGGCGGAATCGCTCCGCCGAATTGCAAAAGTGCTCCTGCCCAAGTTCCGCCTCGAGACGGCGGTGCTCCGTCCCGAAAGTCATCCCTTTATTTTTTTTAGGTCAAAATGACCTATATACTAGAAGATTGGCACCGAAGGTGGGCTGGGCTGAGCACAACCCACCAGGGCGCGCCTGGGGGGCCTGGCGCGCCCTGGTGTCTTGTTCTCACCAGGTGGCCCCCCTCCGGTAGTTATTTGCTCCAGTATTTTTATATATTCGAAAATAATTCTCCGTAAATTTTCAGCTCATTTGGAGATGTGCAGAATAGGTAACTCCGATGTAGCTTTTTCAGGTCCAGAATTCCAGCCGCCAGCATTCTCCCTCTTTGTGTAAACCTTGCATATTATGAGAGAAAAGGCATTAGAATTACTCCATAAAGCATTATTATGCATAAAAACATTATAAATAACAGTAGGAAATCATCATGCAAAGTGGGTGTATCACTCTCCATCGTCGAAGGAGCAAAATGTAACACCCCATGTAATTAGCCACAGTGATCACCCTTAGTTAATGCCATGTCAGCAAGTTTAACAGTGCCTAATCATCATTTGCATCATATTGCATTTCAAACTCCTAGTTCAAACTTCAAGTTAATTTAAATTGGAAATAAAAGTTGCTCCAAATTGAAAACTAAATTGTTCAACATATTGCAAATAATCTAGAGGCATTTATAAAATTAACAGCAACAATGTTTAGAATGTTTAAATGACCCTAACATCCTAAAACAGCAGCAAAACAAAATTATTTAATCCATTTATAATTAAATAAAATCAAAATCAAATGATTTGATATGGACTCAAAACCTTTTTATAACAGTGCTAGATATTTCACTGCAGTTTTTGAGCTAAGTCTCACATTTTACAAAAGTGTAATGGTGACCTAACATTTAATAAAACAGTAAAAAGAAAAATAAGAAAAGAAAAACAAACAAAATAAATAAACCGGGGGAAAACCCCCTGGCCAACTGGGCCTCGGCCCAGCAAGCCGGCCCACTCCCCCCCCCCCCCGGCCTATATGGCCTACCCCAGCCTCTCCCAAAACCCTAACCCTACCTCATTTCCCCCCCTCCCCCACTCGATCCAGATCGGATCGGGAGCGCCCTCGACGCCGCCCGGCGCCGGTCCCCGTCGCCGCCTCGGCCATCCCGTCGCCATCATCCACACCTCCTCCCCGAACGGCTTCTCCGAGCCTCGCCGCCCCCCTTCTCACGACGAACATGAGCACTCTGCCCCCCCCCTCTGCCCTCGTCTCTGCCCTACCGCGTCCGCCGCTCCCTGCACTCTCGCCGCGCCTCGCTGCACTGCACGAGCTCCGGTCGAGCTCGCCATGCCCGTGCCCGGGGCCCCTCCCGCCCGTCCGCACCGCTCACCCCGCGGCGGTCGCGCCCCGAGCTCCCCTGCCTCTCCCCCTGGCCGCGCCCCGTGCGTGAGCCTGCCCGCGCGTGGCCTCCCCTACTACGCTGCTACTATGCTGCTGCCAAGCGCTGCGGCCGCCGCCTCCTACTGCTACCCGCGCCGCCGCCGCCGTCTGCGGCTCGCCCCGCCCGTGCTGCTCGCCTCCCGCTCGGCCGCTCGCGAGCTGCGCCGCCCGCCGCTGCTCCCGGCGATCCTCTGCCCCCTGCCGCACGCCAGCCGCCGGCCCCCGCTCTCCACTGCTCTTGCCCAGCTCGCCCGCGCCTGCCTACGCTCCCGCCTTCGCCCGCTGCGGCCTGCCGTCCGCGCCCGCAGATGCCCGCGCCACCACCTCCTTCCGCTCGCCGCAGCGCACTCGTCGGCTGCCCCAGCCAGGCCATCGGCCCCCGAGCCACTCTGCCATTGCCGCGCCCACGGCCACCCTCATCGCACCGCGCCGCCCGGGTCCGCACGTGCCCGGCTGCCCGTTAGCCCAGTCGCTGGCCTGGGCCACTGACAAACGGGGCCCACGCCCCAGAACGAATTTTAAAAAGAAAAAATAAAATTAGTAAAATTAATAACTAATTAATTAATTAATTAGTGAATTAATTAAGTTAATTAATTATGTTTAACTAAACTAATTAAAATTAGTTAACCTAATCAAGTAATTAAACCCTAATTAACCTAACAGTCAATGACAGTGGGACCCATACGTCAGTTTGACCCAGTCAACAGTACAGTTGACTGCCGATGTCATGATGACGTCATAATTGTATTTTCAAATTAATTTAATTAATAATAATTTCAGAATTCATTAAATCTTTAAAATTAATATAAAATAATTCGTAGCTCCGATGAAAATACTTTGTACATGAAAGCTGCTCAGAATTTCGAGACGAATCTGAATACGTGGTCCGTTCATCTGTCAGATGCCCCTAGCTACCTGAACATGAAACTTTTAGACTGACTTCAATAAATGAATAGTGCTCAACCTTAATAAAATAAATCCAAATAAATTCCTAAATTAACTAAATCATTTAGTTAGGCAGTAGAACACCTCTGCATATCATTTAGAGATGTCATGCATATTGTTTGCATCTTTGCCGTGAATTTCTTGTTTCTTCCCCCCTCCTTCTCTCTCGATAGACGCCGAGACCGACGCCGTTGCAGCTGAGTACGACTACGCTCCAGACGAGCAGCCCGTTGATGACCCCTCCTCCTTGCCAGAGCAACCAGGCAAGCCCCCCCCCCCCCCTTGAGCATCCAGATATCGCCCATTCCATTTCTCCTGCTTGCATTAGATTTTGTTACTGTTGCTGTTTGCTCCTATTCTGATGCATAGCCTGCTTTTGTAACTTGTTTATTGTGACCTTACCTGCCTATGTTAAACTGCTTAGCATAAGATGGTAGTGAACCATCAGTGACCCCCACCACCTTACCCTTGTTGCCCCTGCTTGATCATCGATGACTCGATCAATGTGATCGTCGACCAGAGACCGACACAACACTTCACCCCCTTAGTTGTACGACTCTATATAGTTACTATCGAGTGCCGAGGGTGATACCTCGTAACGCACTCCTGATGAATACTCTGCAGTGTAGCTGTTCGGTCGTGGTCATCGAGGGTGATTCCTCCTTCTCCACTTCCGATACAACTCTGTCGTGCAACCCCTCAGTGTGAACCTTGAGGGTGACGCCTCATATGTTCACCCTAATGATTTCATCGAGTGGAATCCATCGAGGGTGATTCCTCGGGGTTTCCCCCTTGGTGTTATGACCACACGGTTACTTTGACCTTTGTTACAGGCGGGTCGACACTGATGGGTACCCGCAGGGGATCGATGATGTCGGGTGTGCCAGAAGGGCACTCGAGTGTGATATTGTGGCGGAGCTTCAGAAACTCTGATCGTCTCCGCGTGTTACTAAATCAGCCTATCGGATTTGGGTATTTCATCTGAGTGGGTCGACGTGCCCTATACGCTATACCACCACGTGGGATTATGGTTTATGGGGCCCTCTAAGTTGTACGTTTCTCCCGAAAGCTCATCAGACGTCACAGTTCACCGTGCGGGCTGATTGTCGGGAATGGGCTGGATACTTCACTGACGAGTTCAGTGTCGCGCCTGCACCCCGGCCAGTCACGCAACACGCAGGGTGACCGGGGCGATGGCCCAAGACCCCTGGGTGCATAGGTTAGTCCGGCGTGCTGACCTCTCTGCTGAGCCTAGGTAGGGCGCTACTTCGTGTTGATCTTCCGAGGCCGGGCATTACCCAGCATGTGTGACCGGCTAGAGTTGATCGAGTGTGTTGGGTAATAGTAGTGCACCCCTGCAGGGAAGAATAATCTATCGATAGCCGGTCCTACGGTAAAGGACGCTCAGTTTGTGTATCCCGATCTACTACTTGAACTGGATACTTGTTACTTAATTGAAGCTTCGGGATCGCTTTCTCGCAGGGAGTCGAGGAAGGATCTCTAGGCTTTACTTCAACATGTTTGCTTAATAAAATGCTATTCTACTCTCTTCTATTGCTGCAAGATGGTGGCTTCGTGAAGATGTTTGAAGATGCTAGTCTTCGATAGGACTAGGCCTTCTCTCTATTCTGGCATTTCTGCAGCCAGTCCACATATACAGCCTCTCTTTGATAATGTTGCATATGTAGTGTAGATCCTTGCTTGCTGAGTACTTCGGATGAGTACTCATGGTTGCTTTGTTACCTCTTTTCCCCCATTCCCCTTTGGATGGTACATCAGACGATGGAGCTCAGGAGCCAGATGTCCCAGCAGGAGCTTACTAACAGATGGGTCCAGACAGCACGTACTACTGGATCGAGCCAGCCGACCAGGAGTAGGATCGGAGGCTCCCAGGCAGGAGGCCTTCGCCTTTCGATCCAGAGTCGTTGTTTGTGCTAGCCTTCTTAAGGCAAACCTTGACTAACTATGTCTGTACCCAGATATAATTTGTATGTCTGACTTATGTATTCGGATCCTCGTGATCCCTGGTCTGTAATATTGTGGATCTCCGTTTATTTGGGTTAGAGTTGTGTTGTGATATCTTCCTGTGAGTCCCTGTGCTTGATCGTGCATGTTTGCGTGTATGATTAGTGCACGATTGAGTCGGGGGCGTCACAAGTTGGTATCAGAGCCGACTGCCTGTAGGAAGCCCCCTTCCAATTCCTTGGCCGAAGTTGAGTCTAGACATCCAAAAACTAATTTACTAACTTGGTTGTGTGGCTTACGGGCCCATGTCACCAACTGGGTGGTATTAGGATCTTTTATTCCTTGTATATACTCTGGGACTCTGATCTCTCTTCTATTCGGGTTAAATAAATTTTACTAACGCCGACACTTAGGATCTAATAAATCTCGTCTACCCGGAGAGCTGGATATCTGTGCTTACTTCTTTACCATTAATCTGATTAGTCTGATAATCATTTTCCTTTCCATTGTTTTGTTTAACCTTTATCTCCGAGTCGTATTATGCTTCTCATTGTCATTTTACAATCCTGAATTTCCTCTGCTTCAGATAGATCGTTTGTTTCCACCACGTCCTACGACGCAGCTTGTGCTTCACACTTGGGCTCGTGATGCCCCTGGTTTTCCAGCTGTTCTGATCGCCCTCCTGACCAGACTTGGCTACCGCTGGTACCCCAAGTACATGGTCTACGAGGATTACCGCGAGTTCAACCAGGAGCAGTACCATGCTGATGTTCATATCTATGATCAGCAAGATGACTCAGACGCTGAGCTGCACCTTTTCCACGGTATCGGCGTGACGATTGAGATGGCAGTCCATGATGCCGCCTACTCTGCTGTCGCACGTCTCTGAGGAGAGTTCAGCGATAGCTTGGATGCCTCTAAGTTCTGATACATTCCGTATGCCCCTGCTGGAGATGCTACTGGATACTACACAGCTATCTGTGCCCCGTACGAGCGTCGTCGATACGACCCGCATGTTCTGGTTCAGTGCACTCAGGCTCTGGATCGCACTGTTCGGGCTCTTGCCGTCGAGTTGTTTGCCACTCGAGCAAGTCTATACGATGCTATGACGCAGTTGCTACCAGCTGTTCATGCAGGGATACATCCAGAGCACATCCTTTACCCGCGCAGGACTCAGATGTATGCTGGTATTGACAGGCCTACTGTTGGAGGTCACACACCTGCACGTGGACCTCTTCTTACAGCTCGAGACCGGGTTCTGCATCAGAGTGCACATGGAGCGCAAGATCCTTCCGCGATGAACATTCGTCGTCCGCACTCGCAGTTACCCCGTTTCAGTGGTTTTCCCCGACGTTGACGTAGCCTTTGCTATGTCTCGTTGTGTACTTCCTTACCGCGTACCTGCGCGCCGCCTAGCATGTCTAGTTTATTTTTAAATTTGCGCCGTTATGCTGTCCGCATGTACCCGACTCTGTGTATGGATATGTATGTCTTAATTGACTACTGTTAAGTATCTATTACACTGCTTAAGTATTGTCGTGTTACATCATGCTTGTCGCTAAACACTCGTAATTGCTTTTACTAAACTACCCCTGTTGAAACATAGCAGGATGGTTAGACCAGGTGGTCGTGGTCATGGTCGTGGCCCTGAACACCCACCACCGCCAGATTATATGGCAGCTATGATGCAATAATTCGAGCTCAACCGCCAGTTCATGATTGGGATTATGGCTCAGTTTCCGCATCAGAACAACCAGAACCAGAACCCTGCTGCAATAACTCTGTCGGAATTTGTGCGTCTTAACCCCACTCAGTTCCACAACTCTGACAAGCCACTGGATGCTGATGACTGGATTCGCAACATTACTCACAAGATGGAGTCTGCAAATGTCTCCCCTGCCAACTTTGTCACCTTCGCATCCTTTTTTTTAAAGGGTCCCGCTGCTCAATGGTGGGACACACACAAGCGTACGCTGCCTACTAGAACAGTTGTTACCTGGCCTGAGTTCCGGGCTGCCTTTCGTGCCCGTTATATTCCTCAAGGAATCATGGACCGGATGAAAACCCAGTTCCGCAACCTCACCCAGGGCAACAAGACTGTCGAAGCCTATCAGTGGGAATTCCTTGACCTATCCCGCTATGCTGAAGAAGACATCGCCACAGATGCCCGTAGACAAGAGAATTTTCGTAATGGACTCCACCCAGACATTGAGCTTGCACTTGCTGCTCAAGACTTCAACGACTTTTCTACTCTTGTGAACAAGGTTATTCTGGTTGAGACCGCTCAGATGAAGCATAAGGACTCGCAGAAGTGCTATCGTGATGCTGGCTCATCTTCAAGCTCAGCACAGAAGCGTCGAGTCTGGATTCCCAACAACATGTTCCGTTCAGCTGCCCCTGCGCCAAAGAACAACTATGCTGCACCACGTCTGCCTCCTCCACCACCGAGGCAGCCAAGAGCTCAAACTGCTCCACCCAATGCTCCTCTTCGTCCTGAAGATGGTCTGTGCTTCAAGTGCCGCAAACCAGGTCACCTTGCTAAAGACTGACGCCAGACTCAGAATCAGTTGGCTTTCCCTCATACTGGCCGTGGCAATGGTCGTGGCAACAATCAGGCCCGTAACTATAATACTGGGTCTGCTGCTCATGGTCGTGGACACGCTTACAACATTGATATTGAAGAAGTCCAGGATCAACCTGCTACTGTGATGGGTACCCTTCTCGTTAACTCAGTACCCACTTTTGTATTATTTGATTCAGGAGCATCGCATTCATTCATGTCTGAAGCATTTGCATTATCTCATGACATTGCATTCGAAAAGATGAATCTACCAGTAGTTGTTCGTACCCCTGGAGGTCATTGTCACACCTCCATGATGGCACACAATGTCCCTATTGAAATTGAGGGATTTGAATTCCTGGCCTCACCTATTATCCTGAAGTCTTCCACCATAGACCTCATACTCGGAATGGATTGGTTGAGAGCTCACATTGCTTCGATTAATTGTGCCACTAAAGACATCCAACTTCTTCACCCCTCCGACGAGATAGTGAACTACACCGCCCGAATTACCCGGAACGCTGAAGCTCAGATATATGCACTGAATGCTTTGAACGCCTCATCTCTGGAAGGAATCAAGAACGTTCCTGTCGTTCGGGATTTTCCGGACGTTTTCCCGGAAGAACTTCCAGGAATACCCCCGGTTAGAGCTGTCGAGTTTGTCATTGACTTGAAGCCTGGCACTACCCCTATTGCGAAGCATCCTTATAAGATGCCGCCGCATGAACTCCTTGAACTTAAGGGAGAAATCGACAAGTCACTTAAGAAAGGTTTCATCCGCCCCAGTTCCTCTGCTTGGGGAGCACCTTCACTCTTCGTTAAGAAGAAGGATGGAACTAACCGATTGGTTCAGGATTACCGGCCCATTAACCAAGCCACAATCCAAAATAAATACCCACTACCCCGGATCAATGATCTTTATGATCAGCTTGCTAGATCCTCTGTCTTTTCGAAACTCGACTTGAGGTTGGGTTATCATCAGATCCGTGTTCGCGAAGAGGATATTCCGAAGACTGCCTTTGTTACTCGATATGGCTCTTATGAGTACACTGTCATGTCATTTGGCTTAACAAATGCTTCAGCAACCTTCTCCCGGTTGATGAACTATATCTTCATGGATTACCTCGACAAATTCATCATGGTTTATTTAGATGATATCCTTATATATTCCAAGAATGAAGAGGGACACGCTGAACATCTTCGGCTGGTATTGCAGAAGCTTCGAGAACACCAGCTTTACGCCAAGTACTCTAAGTGTGAATTCTGGTTATCTGAAGTGACCTACCTTGGTCACGTGATTTCCAAGAATGGCATTGCTGTTAACCCCGAGCGAGTTTAGGCTATTCTTGACTGTACTCCCCCGAAGAATGTTAAGCAAGTCAGGAGTTTTCTCGGACTCGCTAGTTATTGCCGTCGGTTCGTTGAGAACTTTTTCAAGATTGCAAAGCCACTGACTGACCTGCTCCACAAAGGTGTTAAGTTTGAGTGGACAGAAAAATGTCAAGAAAGCTTTCAAACGCTAAAAGATAAGTTGACATCTGCCCCAGTGCTAGCACCCCCGGATACTCGCAAGAACTTTCGTGATATACTGCGATGCATATCGTCAAGGATTAGGCTGTGTCCTAATGCAAGAGCGTAAAGTGATTGCTTATGGCTCTCGACAATTGCGACCTCACGAAGAAAATTATCCAGTGCATGATCTCGAACTTTCTGCGGTTATTTATGCTCTGAAACTATGGCGACATTACCTTCTCGGTAACCGTTGCGAGATATACACGGATCATCAGAGTTTGAAGTATCTATATACCCAACCAGATCTAAATCTTCGTCAACAAAGATGGCTCGAAACAATTGCCGATTATGATATGAATATCTCATATACCCCTGGCAAGGCTAATGTAATGGCCGATGCTTTGAGTCGCAAGGCTTATTGCAACAACCTTATGATTCAGAAAGCCCAACCTATGCTTTATGAAGAGCTTCGCAAATTGAACCTCCATATTGTTCCACAGGGTTATCTCAATACCCTGGTTGTTGAACCGGATCTTGAGCACAGCATTAAGACTATACAAAAGTATGAATCTGAAGTTGAAAGGATTAAGCGATACCTCGAAAAAGGAAAGCCGTCGGAATTCCATCTTGATAATGATGGGGTCCTATTCTTCCAACGCCGTCTCTTCGTACCCAAATTCAAGGATGAGAGAGAACATGTTATGAAAGAAGCTCATGACACTCCTCTGTCAATTCATCCTGGTAGCACAAAGATGTACCGTGACATTTGTCAGAGATACTGATGGCCTAATATGAAGCGAGACATTGCTCGTTATGTTTCTGAGTGTGACGTTTGCCGCCGCATTAAAGCAGAACATCAAAAGCCTGCTGGAACTCTGCAACCCCTTGATATTCCTGAATGGAAATGGGACAAAGTCCAAATGGATTTCATTACTGGATTTCCTAGATCTCAGAAGGGTCATGATGCTATCTTTGTCGTCATTAACCGATTCTCTAAGGTTGCTCACTTTCTGCCGGTTAAGGAGACAATCACTGCTAGTCAGTTAGCAGACTTGTATGTTTCCCGAATTGTGTCACTCCACGGTGTTCCGTTGGAGATCAGTTCGGATCGTGGCAGTCTCTTTACCTCAAGATTCTGGCAAAGTTTCCAAGAAGCTATGGGAACTCATCTGTCCTTCAGCACCGCTTTTCACCCTCAGTCACAGGGGTCAAGTCGAGTGAGTTAATCAAGTGCTCGAAGATATGCTTCGAGCTTGCGTCATCTCTTTCGGTAAGAAATGGGAGGAATCTCTCCCATATGCCGAATTCTCTTACAACAATAGCTACCAAGCTAGTTTGAAGATGGCACCATTTGAAGTTCTTTACGGACGTAAGTGTCGAACCCCTCTGAATTGGTCAGAAACTGGAGAATGCTCACTCATCGGACCGGACATTGTTCAACAAGCTGAAGAAAAAGTCCGCATCGTCCGTGAACATCTGAAAACTGCTCAGTCTCGTCAGAAGAGCAACTATGACCGAAAGCACAAGGAAATGATCTATCAGCCTGGCGAGCAAGCCTACCTTCGCGTCACCCCGTTCAAAGGTACTCATCGGTTCGGTATCAAGGGCAAGTTAGCTCCTCGCTACGTTGGCCTGTTCCATATTCTTGCCCGTCGAGGAGAAGTGGCATATCAGTTGCAATTGCCGCCAAATCTTTCTCAAGTGCATGATGTCTTTCATGTATCCCAACTTCGTCGCTGCTTCAAGGATCCTATTCGAGCTGTGGATCATGAAATGCTTGAATTGCGGGAAGATCTGTCTTATCCAGAATATCCCATCCGTATTCTTGATCAAGCTGAACGTCGAACTCGTCAGAAGGCAATCAAATTCCTTAAAGCTCAGTGGTCGAATCATTCTGAAGATGAAGCCACTTGGGAACGCGAGGATCGTCTTCGCGAAGAATACCCCGCTTTCTTTCAGTCTTCCTCTTAATTCTCGGGACGAGAATTCTTTTAGATGAGGAGAATTGTAACACCCCATGTAATTAGCCACAGTGATCACCCTTAGTTAATGCCATGTCAGCAAGTTTAACAGTGCCTAATCATCATTTGCATCATATTGCATTTCAAACTCCTAGTTCAAACTTCAAGTTAATTGAAATTGGAAATAAAAGTTGCTCCAAATTTAAAACTAAATTGTTCAACATATTGCAAATAATCTAGAGGCATTTATAAAATTAACAGCAACAATGTTTAGAATGTTTAAATGACCCTAACATCCTAAAACAGCAGCAAAACAAAATTATTTAATCCATTTATAATTAAATAAAATCAAAATGAAATGATATGGACTCAAAACCTTTTTATAACAGTGCTAGATATTTCACTGCAGTTTATGAGCTAAGTCTCACATTTTACAAAAGTGTAATAGTGACCTAACATTTAATAAAACCGTAAAAAGAAAAATAAGAAAAGAAAAACAAACAAAATAAATAAACCGGAGGAAAACCCCCTGGCCAACTGCGCCTCGGCCCAGCAAGCCGGCCCACTCCCCCCGGCCTATATGGCCTACCCCAGCCTCTCCCGAAACCCTAACCCTACCTCATCCCCCCCCCCACTCGATCCAGATCGGCTCGGGAGCGCCCTCGACGCCGCCCGGCGCCGGTCCCCATCGCCACCTCGGCCACCCCATCGTCGACCCCATCGCCATCGTCCTCACATCCTCCCCGAACGGCTTCTCCGAGCCTTGCCGCCCCCCTCTCACGACGAACGTGAGCACTCCGCCACCCTCTGCCCTCGTCTCTGCCCTACCGCATCCGCCGCTCCCCGCACTCCCGCCGCGCCTCGCTGCACTGCACGAGCTCCGTTTGAGCTCGCCGTGCCCATGCCCGGGGCCCCTCGCGCCCGTCCGCACCGCTCACCCCGCGCCGGTCGCGCCCCGAGCTCCCCTGCCTCTCCCCCTGGCCGCGCCCCGTGCGTGAGCCCGCCCGCGCGTGGCCTCCCTGCTGCGCTGCAACTATGCTGCTGCCAAGCGCTGCGGCCGCCGCCTCCTGCTGCTACCCGCGCCGCCGCCGCCGTCTGCGGCTCGCCTCGCCCGTGCTGCTCGCCTCCCGCTCGGCCGCTCGCGAGCTGCGCCGCCCGCCGCTGCTCCCGGCGATCCTCCGCCCCATGCCGCACGCCAGCCGCCGGCCCCCGCTCTCCACTGCTCCTGTCCAGCTCGCCCGCGCCTGCCTACGCTCCCGCCTTCGCCCGCTGCGGCCTGCCGTCCGCGCCCGCAGATGCCCGCGCCACCGCCTCCTTCCGCTCGCCGCAACGCACTCGTCGGCTGCCCCGGCCTGGCCATCGGCCCCTGCACCACTCCGCCATTGTCGCGCCCACGGCCACCCTCGTCGCACCGCGCCGCCAGGGTCCGCCCGTGCCCAGGCGCCCGTTAGCCCAGTCGCTGGCCTGGGCCACTGACGAATGGGGCCCACGCCCCAGAACGAATTTAAAAAAGAAAATAAAATTAGTAAAATTAATAACTAATTAATTAATTAAGTTAATTAATTAATTCTGTTTAACTAAACTAATTAAAATTAGTTAACCTAATCAAGTAATTAAACCCTAATTAACCTAACAGTCAATGACAGTGGGACCCACACGTCAGTTTGACCCAGTCAACAGTACAGTTGACTGCTGACATCATAATTGTATTTTCGAATTAATTTAATTAATAATAATTTTAGAATTGATTAAATCTTTAAAATTAATATAAAATAATCCGTAGCTCCGATGAAAATACTTTGTACATGAAAGCTGCTCAGAATTTCGAGACGAATCCGAAAACGTGGTCCGTTCATCTGTCAGATGCCCCTAGCTACCTGAACATGGAACTTTTAGACTAATTTTAATAAATGAATAGTGCTCAACCTTAATAAAATAAATCCAAATAAATTCCAAAATTAACTAAATCATTTAGTTAGGCAGTAGAACACCTCTGCATATCATTTAGACATGTCATGCATATTGTTTGTATCTTTGCCGTGAATTTATTGTTTCTTCCCCCCTCCTTCTCTCTCGATAGACGCCGAGACCGACGCCGTTGCAGCTGAGTAGTGGACTACGCTCAGACAGCAGCCCGGTTGACGACCCCTCCTCCTTGCCAGAGAACCAGGCAAAACCCCCCCCCACCCCTTGAGCATCCAGATATCGCCCATTCCATTTCTCCTGCTTGCATTAGATTTTGTTACTGTTATTGTTTGCTCCTATTCTGATGCATAGCCTGCTTTTGTAACCTGTTTATTGTTACCTTACCTGCCTATGTTAAACTGCTTAGCATAAGATGGTAGTGAACCATCAGTGACCCCCACCACCTTACCCTTGTTGCCCCTGCTTGATCATCGACGACTCGATCAATGTGATCATCGACCAGAGACCGACACAACACTTCACCCCCTTAGTTGTACGACTCTGCATAGTTACTATCGAGTGCCGAGGGTGATACCTCGTAACGCACTCCTGATGAATACTCTACAGTGTAGCTGTTCGGTCGTGGTCATCGAGGGTGATTCCTCCTTCTCCACTTCCGATACGACTCTGTCGTGCAACCCCTCAGTGTGAACCTCGAGGGTGATGCCTCATATGTTCACCCTGATGATTTCATCGAGTGGAATCCACCGAGGGTGATTCCTCGGGGTTTCCCCCTTGATGTTATGACCACACAGTTACTTTGACCTTTGTTACAGGCAGGTCGACCCTGATGGGTACCCGCAGGGGAACTATGATGTCGGGTGTGCCGGAAGGGCACTCGAGTGTGATATTGTGGCGGAGCTTCAGAAACTCTGATCGTCTCCGCGTGTTACTAAATCAGCCTATCGGATTTGGGTATTTTATCTGAGTGGGTCGACGTGCCCTATACGCACTACCACCACGCGGGATTATGGTTTATGGGGCCCTCTACGTTGTACGTTCTCCCGAAAGCTCATCAGACGTCACAATTCACCGTGCAGGCTGATTGTCGGGAATGGGCTGGATACTTCACTGACGAGTTCAGTGTCGCCCCTGCACCCCGGCCAGTCACGCAACGCGCAGGGTGCCCGGGGCGATGGCCCAAGACCCCTGGGTGCATAGGTTAGTCCGGCGTGCTGACCTCTCTGCTGAGCCTAGGTAGGGCGCTGCTTCGTGTTGATCTTCCGAGGTCGGGCATTACCCAGCAAGTGTGACCGGATAGAGTTGATCGAGCGTGTTGGGTAACAGTAGTGCACCCCTGCAGGGAAGATAACATCTATCGATAGCCGGTCCTACGGTAAAGGACGCTCAGTTTGTGTATCCCGATCTACTACTTGAACTGGATACTTGTTACTTAATTGAAGCTTCAGGATCGCTTTCTCGCAGGGAGTCGAGGAAGGATCTCTAGGCTTTACTTCAACATGTTTGCTTAATAAAATGCTATTCTACTCTCTTCTATTGCTGCAAGATGGTGGCTTCGTGAAGATGTTTGAAGATGCTAGTCTTCGATAGGACTAGGCCTTCTCTCTATTCTGGCATTTCTGCAGCCCAGTCCACATATACAGCCTCTCTTTGATAATGTTGCATATGTAGTGTAGATCCTTGCTTGCTGAGTACTTCAGATGAGTACTCACGGTTGCTTTGTTACCTCTTTTCCCCCATTCCCCTTTGGATGGTACATCAGACGATGGAGCTCAGGAGCCAGATGTCCCAGTAGGAGCTTACTACCAGATGGGTCCAGACGGCACGTACTACTAGATCGAGCCAGCCGACCAGGAGTAGGATCGGAGGCTCCCAGGCAGGAGGCCTTTGCCTTTCGATCTAGAGTCATTGTTTGTGCTAGCCTTCTTAAGGCAAGCCTTGATTAACTATGTTTGTACCCAAATATAATTTGTATGTCTGACTTATGTATTCGGATCCTTGTGATCCCTGGTCTGTAATATTGTGGATCTCCAGTTATTTGGGTTAGAGTTGTGTTGTGATATCTTCCCGTGAGTCCATGTGCTTGATCGTGCATGTTTGCGTGTATGATTAGTGCACGATTGAGTCGGGGGCATCACACAAAATCTCACTCTTCAGCTATCTAGTCCCTTGTCAAACCTTTCGATGAGCCCATAAGTTGTCGTTATGATCACTATGTTATAGGTGACGTTTGAGCAACCCCGAAGCCCACCGTACGGTAAGAAGTGACTACAATACTCTCATGGTCTAAGGAGCAAAGTCACATGTTAACTTTCCATGTTATTACAATTGATTATAGACGATATTAACTCAATTCATAACAAACAAGATTGGGTCGATTCAATATGATCGTTCTTCCAACGTCATAATCTCAATGTTGTTTTAGGATCATCGTTACACTTTACGATATCCTAAGATCCAGAAAACGTGATCACCAACAACACTTGAGCCAGTCCGAGAGGCAAGACTAGGAACCTTTTATTTAACCGTTTATTATTTCACACGTGCACATGAGTTTTTCACTGAATCGCATATTCCAGGATCATAGCAGTTATAGCATAGAATATAAACTCTATAATTATGAATATGGAAATATAATAATACATATATTATTGCCTCTAGGGCATATTTCCAACAAGCGCAACATAGCCTCAACGTCCACAAGGACGCGAGGCCGGTCAAGCAAGCCCTCTAACATTTTGCCACCGAAAAGCGGCAGGCCATCAGGGCGGAGATCACCCGACTCCTAGATGTCGGGTTCATCAAGAAGGTCACGCACCCTGAATGGCTTGCCAATCCCACCATGGCCCACAAGAAGAACATGTTCTGGCGCATGTGTGTCGACTATAAGGACCTCAACCAGGCATGCCCCAAGGACATGTTCCCTCTGCCACGCATCGATCAAGTCATTTACTCAACCGTGGGCTGCGAGAGGTTGTGATTTCTGGACGCCTATTTAGGCTACCACCAAATACGGATGAAGGAGTCCGACCAGGAAAAAACTTCTTTCATCACGCCTTTCGTACCTTCTGCTACATCACCATGCCCTTTGGTCTCATAAACGCGGGTGCAACGTACTAACGAACCATGCAGAAGTGCCTCCATGACTAGATCAGAATCAACGCTGAAGCTTACATTGATGACATACTGGTCAAGTCTCGCCAGGGCTCCAGCCTCGTTGCTGACCTCCAGCAGACATTCAACAACCTTCGTAGTTTCAGCATGAAACTGAATCCCAAAAAATGTGTTTTCGAGGTTCCCGCAGGTCAGCTCCTAGGGTTCATAGTATCTCATAGTAATTATCTTGGCACTATCTTGCTCAGACACATGCTGGTTCCAAATGCTTTCCACGACTGCTTTGAAATCTTGATGCTCTAGCCAAAAGTTTTCAAACCTAAAGAGCTTGGATTTGGGAATGTCAGTTCCAATAGAAATAACACAAGGGGTATGATCAGACACAGGTTTGGATAATGGCAGGGCTTGGGTGTTGGGATAGTTGCAGGTCCAATTTACAGAAGTAAAGACCCAATCTAGCTTCTTCAACAGGGTGGCATCCTGCATATTGCTCCAGGTGAAGGTTCTAACTTTCAGAGGAATCTCAATTAGGGCAAGTGCACTAATAGCTTAATTAAATTGCAGCATGCTAGAGAAGTCACCAGAGCCCAAATTTTTTTTGTGTGGGTACCTGATATACTTGAGATCACCCATAACAATCCAGTCAGTGCCTCCAGGCATTTGGATGTTTTGAAACCAGTCAATGAATTCAATTTTGACTTCAGTATCACAAGGGCCATAAATATTTGTTAGGATCCATGAGCTGCCATAGTGGACAAACGTAAACCTGACAGAGATTGAGAACTTTTTTTTGGAATAGGCATTCTGCTGGAAAAACACTGTCACTCCAAGCATCAAAAGGCCCCTTGAGGCTCCCACAGAAGGCACAAATTCAAATTTGTTTATTCTCTTAGGACAAAAGTTCTTTAGGTAAGCACTGTCAAAAATTTCTCTTTTTGTTTCTTGAAGACAGATGACTGAGAAGGTTGATTCTATAATTATGTTTGAAAGGGCCAACCATTTATTACTAGAATTGATGTCTCTCACGTTTCAATTAAGAATTTTCCAGGATTTGTTCACCGAGGATCTGTCGTTGTCATAATAAAAAGATAGACTGATGGGTGCCCATTTTGTCAGACCAAAGCAGTGGGCAAATCTCTAATTGTGGGAATGTACTGTAAAGAACTCCTCAAACAAACAACTTGCAAGGTGATCAAAACAGGCAAGCCAAAGCATCCACATCAAATCACGGATAGAGATCACACTGATTCAAATTATTACGGTGGGTGTGTGTGTGTGTGCGTGCGTGTGTCTGAACTCTACAGTTATTCTATGTTGCACTACTAAGATAGCACTATACTACGTTCCCGACGAGGAGTGAAGCAATATGAATCATAAATTGAATGTGGCAAAAGTAATAACTAAGTATGGCATTTTCTCCAATTGACAAGCAAAACAAGCTAAACTTCTACCCGCAAAAAAAAAACTTCGATCGACGCTTCTCAGAAAAAGCAGTAATCTTTTATGTTCTTTTAGAGAGTGGCGTTCTTGTTTTCATAAAAATAAAACTGATATTTTAGTTAACATACCTAAATGATTCGTTTCTTTGGAAACAAGATTTTCATGGGCAAAAGATTTCCTACGTGGTGTCCAAGAAAGATGACGCTTGCTCTACGTAGTCCGACGTACGTTGTGGGCCAGATGGGCCCCTGGAACAATCGTACAACCCATGAGCGATAGAGATGTATGAGTGCGCCCAAAAAAATGGGTCCTTGCGCTGGGGCCACAGAGCCATGGTATCTCTCTCTTGGGGCTTCACTGCCGCTAGTGGTTGTTTGGTGGTTGTTTTGTTTCCCGTGGGGTGCCATAACTACAAAGCTAATCACTTCCATATCTTTCACAAGATCTAAATAAAGCCTAAACAAACCAAGCTAGGCGAAATTTGCAAGCATAGCATAGGGTTTGCTTGGACGCATCCGCGGCACACACCAACGGGGAATGGCCAAAAGTGCCCATGATAAGACGCCGCGTACCCCGCCATTTATGACGAGTCGGGGACTCGGAGCGGGTGGGTTTGAATGTTTGCTGCTAGTTGTGTGTACTTACACCACCGCCGGCCCGGCCGTACGGTCACTTGTAATCATGCGCCTGCCGAGTGAGGCAGCAGATCACAGGCACAGCAGAGCAGGCGATGCAAGCTGGTGTGACTCGTGAGAGCCCGCCCAGACCCGAGGAGAAAAGTCCATGGATTCAGTGTGGACAGCCCGGGCGGACCAGGTGCGCCGTCACCGGCGAGAAAGCAGGCCGTGCATGCGCCGGTACGGACGCGGCACCGCCTGCCGTTCATTTACCGGTACCGCCGCCCCGCGCGGCGTTATGAATCCTGCACCGTGGTCGGTCTCTGCGCGCTGCACGTACTCCTCCTACGTGCGATCTGCTTCTGCGGCTAGCTTCTTGATGTGTGCATAAGCATTTCCTCGCGCGGGTCGTCGTCTCCCGCGCGCTGCGCACGTTTCATCTGTGATGGAGAGAAAGGAGAAAAGGAAAGGCCTGAGTAGCGGACAGCGCCTTGCCTTGTTCGCCGTACGCGTGTCCACGTAGGTAATGCCGGGGCTGCCACCTGAATAGCCTCTTTTGTCTCCCACGTAGGTGGTGCATTTAGAAGCGGTCGCCACCAGACAGCCATCCGCGAACCACCCTGCAAAAACACTAGGCTCACACCCCTCGTCGTCTTCCTCTTCCTCTTCAACAAATATATAATCAACACCGCCAGTCGCGAGCGTGCGTGCGTGCGTGCTTTGGGGCCGTCCCGATCGACACTGACGCGGGCACTGTGCCATGACTCGAGTGAATATTCGTGCCTAAAATTCAGTGCAGCGCTGATGGCGATCGAGTACCTATGAGGGTAGTATACTCTATGTCGACTGTGAGAGTTGGAGTACCCAAGCAGAAACAGGCAGATCAGGAGGTGATCATGGGATGACATGACTAGCACGCTCGACATGTGGGCGTACGCTAGCTGGGCGGTACGCAATACGCCAAATTCGTACGTACCGGCCCGGGTATCCAATGCAAGTACGCAACGCATACGTCCAGGGCAAATAGCTAGCGATCGAGCTGTCCACATACCCATACCGTATGTGCCCAGCTCACCATCATGCGATTTACTGCATGCATGCACTCGTCGTTGGTCAGTAGCTAGGTCGACGAAAAGGACAGTCGTGTCGTGCTATGGGTAAAACAACCGGCTGGTCTCATGCATAGCACAGGTGAAAAGTACATGCATAATAGTAGTAGCATCTATCTTTTCAACTTCGCAAAAACAAAAACAAAAACAAAAAACTACTTAACATTTTCATGAAAATAGGAGTGATATGATAAAGTGACACACCTAAAGGTACAGTAAATTTGGTCCTTTCCCCCTTTCCACCATCGCTTCCGAATCTAGTCGACATGGTACACTCTGTGGAAGGACGAGACATAGATTGTGCATGTTTGTGTTACTCCCTCCGTTTTTATTTAGTCCGCATATTAGCTTTGGTCAAAGTCAAGCTTTGTAAACTTTGACAAAGTTTATAAACAAAAATATTAACATATACAATAACAAATCAATACAATTAGATTCGCTATTGAATGTACCTTCACATCATATAAATTTGTTATGGTAAATTTTTATATATTTTTCTATAAACTTGGTCAAACTTTACAAAGTTTGACTTCAGTCAAACCTAATATACAGAGTAAATAAAAACGGAGGGAGTACTATATAGTATACTACTATTATGACCACGCGTGCGTGCTAGTGTGTGCTGTATATATAAGAAAAGAACGCCCTACCCACCACACCGCTAAAGTCCAGTGTTGATGGGAGCACCTATACATACATAGAGACAAGGTGAATAAAGGGATCGCGCATAATGACGTGGATCAAAGGCGCCGAGAGATTAGATGGATTCCTTATGTTTGCCTTGTGTGGGTGAAGTGGCAACAGAGAAATAGTGGGCTGAAACTTTCGTGGGGCAAGAAAAAAGAGTCTAGGGGCGTCTTTAGCCTTTAGTGCATCCTCAGCAGATTGGAGGATACTTACCCTAAAAAAAAAAGCAGATTGGATACTTGGGTAATTGGTACACGTCTCACGCCTCTCCTCTCTCATAGTCTCATCATGAAGCTACACAACCGATAGGCAGAAAGGAAGATGCTCCTATCCTATTAAACTTTTTTTTTTCATTTTTGAGACCAAGCTATAGTACATCACTATTAAGCTACGCACCTACACAAAACAGCCCTCACGAGATTGAATTGGTAAGAAATTTCGCTTGCGTGCACGCAGATATCGCCGATCGTAACGTAATCATCACCAAAAGAAGAAAATGGGAGTATGCACAAAAATGTACGTACACCCCGCGGCGTATGCGTATGCGTACAGTACAGCGAAATGGTCCCGACTAGGACGGGCAAGCGAAAAGCCAAAGAGAAACGGAAACACTTGCAATTGCATCCCCATGGAAGCAAGTTATTTCAGCCCAGTAGTAACTAGGTTCCATCCAATCCAAGTGTCCCAAACAAGCGCACGATTGCGGCAGCTAGCTAGTTGGGCATGCACCGCACGTACCATCGTTTTCTCTGCTCTGCTTAGCATTTTCCGCGCTGGGGCTTGTGTGCTGTCACGCCAGACGCCAAAGCCCCCGTGCCCCTGTACGCGCGCGTCTGCGTCGTCACCTGATGGACGGTGGCCCCCGTGGAAACCCTGTGCTGCCGCCTGATCCCGTGGCCACGAGCGCCCGTTCGTACGAGCGCGCAAACGGCTACATGATCCAACAAGACCCGAGGGAATCCGCCCCGCGTCCCCCGCATTGGAGGAGCTATCCATCCGATTCGGCTGGCGCTGCGAGCTGTTCTTCTCCCCCACCACATCGACGGCCCCGGGCACGCACGCATGCGGCCACGAGTTTGCACAGTGCGGTTTCCTCATTTTCCTTCCTTTTTTTTTCAGTAGATTCATTTTCCTTCCTGATGGATGGGACTGGGAGGGAGGGAGGGAGGGCGCACAGGCACAGTGGCGGCTTGTGCTGGGGTCAACATGACATTCATGCATGCATTGCAATTGCATGGTGTGCGATCGAGCGCTACAGTGGTGTGGTAGGGGAGACGGGCTTGTTACCATGCACGGAGGGAGTGTACGCATAAATGGGTTGCTCTGTGCGGCATCTCAAGAGCCACAAGTATCTCTGGTCCCCGCTGGCAGCACGGAAGGAGCGCATTCATTGATGTGGTACGTGCCAAAGCTCCTCCGGTCCTTTTACAGCTGCAGCTGCAGCTGCGTGCGTGTGCCCAGGGCAGCTGACGCTGACGCCGACTCGCCTTCACCCCACCCGATAGCTAGCTAGCTGCCGCCATGCATGTAGTCGCTCGTAGAGGATTGAAAATAGACGAACAAAAGTGATGTACTTATACGTCAATCGATATCCATGTACTAAAAGCATTGGTGGTTCTGCCGCCGCGGTTGTTCGATCATGTGGCTGCCTGCCCAAGGGCAAAGGTCCTCGGTTCACCGCCCGGGGCCGGAGAAGATGAACAGTGGTTCCTACGTCAAGTCGTCACTGTTGTTCATTTGCTCGTATATTACCACCAGGACTCATTAATTGCCTACGTCACACGACTCCTCGCTCGCCGCCCTGCCTGCCAAATTGAATAAAAGTTGCACGGAGCGCGTCCACGTAGGTGAGATTGGATACACGCAGGAATGGCTCCAGCAGCGAGCGAGCGACCCACCCGGCAAATAATCGTGGCGGTAGCGCTCGTATTTATTACGATCGAAAGCAACAGTGCGACCCGATCGAGTGCCGACGCACTGTCGTCTCGAGGGGCCAAAGTTTCGTGCACCCGTCCAGCCCAGCGGCAGCGGCGTGCCCACATGATTGTTCTCCGAAAGGAAGGCAATGTGCTATCCGCGTCACTGTTAAGTGAAACGAGTCTGTCACGTACGACTCCCATGGTTTACCAACCAACCGTGGCGCCAGCTCCGCGCGCGTCCGGCGGATCGGTGCTCAATGCGTGCACAGCTGCGGTCGCCCGTGGCGCCAACCTTAAGCTTTTGATTACAGTACGATATATAGATTGCTCCTACCGGTATTAAGCTCGATGGGCCGGCCGGGTGATGCAGCCGCAGGCGAGCCGGCGGGGCGGCTCTTCCGTCTGAAGATAAAAAACAGTGGACAATGGGCTTCGAAAGCCGCGAGTAGAGTACGCTGTGGCGTCCGAAGCAGAAATGGGGTGCACTCTTGAGTCTGAAGTTGCCCATTGGTCAGTATTCAGTAGCCTCGAGGAGCATGAAAGCACCGTCACGAATCTGCAGCGGCACAGCTCCTGCTTCAGGATCAAAACACAAATGAGTCAGTGTTACTGCTTTCAAAGCGCATAGTCATGACGCCGTCGAAACCAGCTACACCGCACGAAAGAACGAGTCCCGTGAGATGATGTAGTAGAGCATATCAAGCCTTCAATCCTTGCAATCAATGCGACATAACTTACCAGTGTACCCGTATGACAAAAGAGAGACAGGGAGAAAGGTTGATGCCCCTGCCATCTTTACCAACCTGTCTCCACACTATGGATGCGCCAACATCGATAACATCGATGTCCTCCCCTCTTGCACGGAATCAGAGCGTGTTTTCTCGCAGAGAAAAGAAAAGGAAAACCGAGCATCCATATTATTATAAGAGATTAAAAACGAGAGAGGCGTTTTGAAGGCCGGGCTCCATGGAAGGCCTTTATTTTTTGAATAATTCAAATTCAAATTTTTATGGTTCAAAAAATTCTGGAAAAAAATATGCGTGTATTTAAAGATGTAACCCACATGTGTGTAAAAATTCATGATGAAATGCCTTGAGTTGCGATCTGTACAAAAAAGACAAATTCATAGCCTGGGAGGATGAATAGTATCATGTGTTAAACAGCCCCAGATTTATCTTTTTTGCACAGCCCTCATTTCAATGTATTTTAAACTGAAAATTTACATGCATGTGTGTTATGCCTTCATGTATATCTGTATTTATTTTCAGAATTTTTTGAAATGTAAAAATATGAATTTCGATGAAATTTCAAATTTGAATTTGGAGGCCTCACTGGAGACCGAGCTCCAAAAGGGATTTCTGATTAAAAACCACAATTATATAGTCATGCAACATGCCGATCTAAGCGTGCGACAGCAAACCTGAATCCCTGCCAATTCTTCTACTAACAAACAGCATTTCACCGGATATCACGACCAGCAAAGAGCCCACTGGGTAGTAAATGTACAAGGTACAAGCTGAAACGAACGACCAAAATCTACATACTCAATATCACCTACAACAAAAGGAACTACAATCGATCCATATATATCAATACAACCTATGGTATGTTTTCGGAGTCACTAACTCCTCTTCCTCGGATATGTCAAGCAAAACAATACGGTGTATATGCAAGCTAAGACTAGCAGCTATCTCAAAAAGAAAATTACACACTTTACAAAAGGAGGAGGAGCAAGGAGCCACACTTGCATAGCATAAGCCACGGGCATTGTGCCTAAGACATGCTATGGGTCCTCTTTGCAGAAATTTGGGAAGTTATAAGCTACATTTCCGACTGAAGAAAGGATCATGCCACCAAGAACGCCAAACAAGCAGCGTTCAGTCACCTGTCCTAGATGACCCACGGCAGCTGCCACCGCATCATCATCATATATAAATCGGCTTCACATCATTAGCCCCAAAGCTTAATGCACAGGAAGGGCACCTTCGCTGGCGGTTTGTGAGCAACTTCTGTATACAGTCGTTGCAGAAAAGATGGTAGCACTTGGTAATCACGACCTAAACAACATGGGAGAACAAGTTCAGATTCGATACGGTGACCAAGCTTATAGGAAATGAAGGCAACGCTATTCACCTCTTTCTGTCGGTCGCGACAGACACCACATTTCAATATTCCCCTGTACTCATTCACCTCCTGATGAACCTTTTCCAACACCGACGATCCCTCTGTTTTTGCTCTAAGAGAACTAGCTTTCCTTGACAATGATTCCAAATCGTCCTCAATTCTCCTCTTATTAAACCTGGAAAAACATCATTACACTTGTGACGTGAAGAAACATGAAGATCACATGGAGTTTGGAAGAATAAATCGCTGCAGACAATTACCTATCCTTCTCTAGTTCTACAAGAAGCCCAGCAACTTCTAGTCGACTCCTCCCAACCTTGGATTGTACTTGATCCATGGACTGTCTCAATTGTTGGGCCTCTCCCTGTGAATCCGCCAGCTTTCTTTGAGCATTGCCTGAAGAAACAGAATGTCGCCGTCCATCCTCCGAAAGTCTTGCTGTCTGCTCTGACCAAACTTTTAACTGCAAATGGGCAAGGAAAAACATGTGTGTTAAGCACTCCCTAAAAAAAATGTTCTCCCTACATTTATGCGTTTAAATTTACCTTGTCGTCTAATTGGGCGATTTTATCTTTGTACAGATCCATCAAACCCTTTGCCTGCCGTAAATTCCTGTTCAGGTTGCATAACTCTAAATGCAAAGTATCCTGTGCCTGTTTCACCTTAACGCCTTCCATAAAGATCTGCAGTAACATGTAGAGGCTTCACTATAGGTCGCTGTTTAAAAAGATTCTTATAATTTCATCCCCAGCGAATAAAGACAAACATGACTCTTGAATGACCATGGTTGATTTTTCTTGTGCAGTTATGCTAATCTGATTAATCAACCAAATATGCACACAGATTACTAATTTGAGGTTTTCTACACAACTTCAGTATGTAGCATCACAGCAAGAATCAGTTCCTAAGTACTCCCTCCGTCCTTGAAAGAGTGTACTTCCAACTTTGTTGGAGAGTCAAACTATTTCAAAGTTTGACCAAGTTTGCGCAAAAGTATATCAATGTTTGTGAAACCAAATAGGTATATGATGAAAATATATTTTATCATGAACCTAATGCTACTAATTTGATGGCATAAATGTTGGTGTATTATTGTATAAATATGGTCAAACATAAAAAAGTTTGACTTTCCAACAAAGTTGGAAGTACACTCTTTCAAGGACGGAGGGAGTAGATTAGGAAATAGCAAAATGCATTGTAGTTGCGGCCTTTGTCTCATTCAACCCCCTCAACTTGCCTTTTACTTCTCCAGCCACCTAGATTTATCTCAGTCTAGCCAAAACCCACTTCCACAGTTTGGCTCCATTTTTTCGTGAGGTGTCCCTGAGACACTGAAGTGGCCTAGAATCGTCTAGGTGCCACTGAATTGGCTCAAAGAATAATTCAGTATACTAGTTTTTTTTTTCGCATCTCCTCTTTTCTCCCATCTTCCTTCTCTATCCCCTTCTTTTTCTTGTCTGCCTTCCCCCCAACACAAACACACGTCCAGATCTGGAGAAAGCAGAGCCAAGTAGTATGGGAATGCTCTGGATGCCGTCCTGGCGCATCTTCTCCCTCACAGCTGCTGCAGATTGAAACGAGCCCAACGGTTTGTTGTCTCCTTTTCTTGCCCTAAAATGTGAATTGAGGGTGTAAATCCATGTTGTGGCTTCCACTCACTCGCACATGCATGTGGCACCAGCTTTGGGGGCACTCACTAGAGGACCAAGGCATAATGAGGATGACATCCAAATGCACAAGAACAGGCTTTGAGGATACCAATCTGATCACCTTGGGCGTGCATGGAATCCGAAAACTATGCAATTGCGCAACACAAGTGCTTGCCTCATCTTAGGAACAGAAGCAAAGCACTCCCAGTCAGTTTCCCCCACGCACGGTAATGCTGTCTTGGATGCCTCGTCCATGCCTTCCTTGTAGCAGCAGGTGACAAAATCATCTTATTCCCCACCAGCAAACAAGAAGCACCATCTCTTTGACACTGTGGACATCTAGTTGGATTCACAGGTGGTGCTTGGCTCAGTGCAATGGTGCGGCCATATCGGCAGGTAGGGAAGCAGCGTGGAGAAGGGTAGGCTATTGCAGATGGAGAGGCAGGCCATGTCCTCATTCCTCAATCTTCGAGCAGAATAAGGGAAGAAGTGTGCTTCACGGCAATATGATGCCAACAACTTTGGTTTTGGTTGGGGGGGGGGGGTCAACGGCTTCAAGGCATTGATGAGGACACAAGATGTTCATTATGTTGCTCCTTGTTCAGAAAGCAAAGAGGAAGGATGGCACACTAATTCTGCCACATACAGGCTCGACTAGGATGGTATTAGGGCGCATATCTATACCAAACCAAAAAAACCACCAGAAAATACATACTGGACCGAACCAAAAAGGTTGGTTAGTCCAGTTTTTCGTTATCATAATGTTATGAGTATTCCATACCATTTTGAATTCACTTTTTTTGTAAATGCCAACAATACCATCAGTTATCCAAGAAAAACATTCTACTTTACTTTGATTTGTCGCTGCAAACACCATGACGAGATGGTGTCGGGTGCACAGTCCAATCCAGTGCTCCCAGTGCCCTTATTATATGCATCTCACCTCTGCTCTTCACCAGGAAAGTATGATGGTACTAAACTGCTAATGGGCGGCTGCCACCATAGAACATACTGGAGCAGTGAGAGGCGTGCAAGGTACTAAGGCCCCGTTCGGATCTCCACCGGCTTCCCGAAATAGCTGGCTTCCCTGCTTCTAGCTTCTCGGTGGAGCAGCAACTCGTTCGGCTGTACGTGCTCAGCTCCTCACGTACCCATGGACTGGTAGCCCAGGAAATCAGGCTAAGGCCTGTTCGGACGTGGTTTGGGCCAGGTCATATTGGCCCAGTTCGATGGAGGAAGCAGGTTCTAGCGATCGAAACGGTACCTGAGGCTCACTTCGGAAGGGCAGTTCTAGCGATCGAAACGGTACCTGAGGCTCACTTCGGAAGGGCAGTTGAATGTAATTTCGATCAACTCCTGGCTTCCATGTGTCGAGGGCCGGCTTGAAGCGATCGAAACGGTACGCAAGCCTCACTTCGGGAGGGCATTCCCATGTAATTTCTATCAACTCCCGCTTCTCGATTTCGCGAAGCTGGTCTGGCGCTGCTCCTCGTCTCCGTCAAAATTGGACTGCGTATTCCCTGTCTCCGCGGAGCCGGCTCCTCGGAGCAGAGCCGTTCGGCTGGCTTCTCGGAGCAATTTTAGGAAGCCAGCTCCTGGAGAGCTTCCGAACGGAGCCTAACTCTGGCCCGTGAGTTGTAAACGCAAAGTAGTGGGCTAGGCCAGAGAACTTGTAGTGCGGTCCTTTTCCTTGTCCCTGTATCCTATTCGCAGTCGCCTCGCCTGTCGCGATAAAACCCCAGCATGCAGGTACATGGTACCAGCCATTAAGCCGTGCATGCATATGCTTATATAATACTCCCTCCGTCCCGAATTACTTGTCTTAGATTTGCCTAGATACGGATGCATCTAGACATGTTTTAGTGTTACATACATCCGTATCTAGACAAGATACATCCATATCTAGACATATCTACTAACAGATACTTGTTTTTTAGGCATACAAAGGTAAATGCCGCTGTGTCGTTTTAAAATTCGCCTCAACTTTGATTAATGTGGTAGTTTGACATTTACCATTGTCAATCCATATTCCCAATAAATAGTACCATATTAACCGCAATACTAAACCATTTTTACCAAAAGAAACAGATTTACCGGATGCACACCCTAAGCTGGAATGAAGATGAAGAGCAGGATTAACTGTGAACCTTGCCTGGCTCAGCGGCCTGCTGTTTGTGAGAGGAAAGCAGGGGGTGTATGGACAGCAACCAAATTAACTTACAAAAACTCAGTTTTATCCGACAGTAGTGGAGCACAATGTGGCCATGTGGGTCATAACAAAGCTCAATCGAGCATGGTGGCAGAGCAAATGGCACTGCGTACCAAACACAACATGATGCCGGTCAGGGCGAAGGGCATAAGCCCAAAGAGAATGGCTCCATGTGCCCAGACAGTATGAATTCTTTTTCCCATGGCAAAGAATGAAAATTCAGCTTGTAAAGGGTAGCATGTGCTCATGAATCAAGCCTAAGTTGATAGTGGCACAAGGGAACTTGAAGCTGCTATTTGGTTATGTGTCTTGAAAGACTGCAATGTAATGAAATATGCGATAGTATACGCATGGGCTAGCAGTCTGCTAATTTGTGTTGCAAATCACCTGGCACGTAGAGCAGAAGTTGTTTGTGTTGGGTCTTTCTATGTTGAACTCTTGTAAATGTCTAATGTCTTTGGTTTCAACAAATGAAGTGGGGGGTTAATTCTCCATGCTGAAAACAGAAATCTGATGATGTCTCATACTAATGTCTTTGGTTTCAACTTTCAACAAATAAACAGTCCTCCATGCTCAAAATAAAAAATATGATGCTCAAGCTCACTTATTTAGTAATACGCTACCAGGAGATTATAATGCCCTGGACGGTCTCACGGCGAAACTACCTAACATGAAAACCTGGATAAAATCATGGTGGTAACCTAAACCTTCTAGTTGCACATTTAAATTATTATTGGCATGTCCGCAGGTTATGGGAACTGAAGTCAAACAAGCTTTAAGTGAAACCACAGTTATTGTGAATAGAAGTGGGTGATTTTACTGTTACACTAATGATGAAAACAAGGATACATCAGCACAAACAAAGAATAGCAAATGAGTCCATAGAATTACCTTCGTATTGTGGTCATCTCTCTCGATAATTTGCTGTAGCAATTGTTGATTTTGTGTTTGTATATCTTCATATGCTTGCCCAATACTCTGAAATGTCAAAATAAGTATTTGTAGAATACTGATTTTCTGTATTTTACAGAGATGTAGAGATGAAACAGACCTCAATCTCTGACAGGTACGCTTCACCTTCTTCATGCTTTGATTTCACTAATTCAGATAAACTACCAATATCTCTGTAGTGCACAAAAAAGTTCACGAGTTAGCACCTCTTTCACCAGTAAAAATAGATAATGTTTCCAGCTTCTGCCTACTTCAACACATGTGATGGCTTACCTTCTGGCACTGTCCATCTTCCCCCTTAATTCAGCAATCTCAGCTTCACCACTTGCTAGTCTCTGCTGAGACGTTGCTTCAGCTTCGATGGCTGCCTTAACACGCTGTTCTAGCCTACTATCATCAAGAGAATATTTGAGGCTATGGGCACGAGCCCATTCACAATATTCTTTATCTTTCAACTCCAGCAAATCTCTGTCACAAAACAGTAAGGTATGGACATCAGAATGGTAAAGTTTGTTATAATAGGACTTATGAATTAGATAGTAAACAATGTTTAAAAGCTTAACAGATTATCTCGGATGATCTGATCAATGGACAATAGGAGAACAAGCAGAGTGGAACACGATAAATTGTAGAGGTAGTTTCATAAAGGGTTTCTGCTGTAATAAAACCACCTTGAATCAGTAGATTCGCGCTTATACATTTCCACAAAGAGCTTTAACTCGCAATTCGTTTGCCTTAGTTCACAAACCTACACATCATGTGAATCCAGTGGCTTAAGAATTCATAAAAACAATATGAATGGAAATCAAAGAAACTAGCTAGATGCCTGCTAAGACAATGCAGCTAGTTAAATCAGCAATTTTTTAATTGAGTACCCTGGATCGTAGATCCCCTACTTCAGATCCAGCACGAGCGGATTTACATAATGATTTGTCGATGGCATGCTCCTGTAATGCACAAAACGAATAGCTTAAACTTAATTGAAATAGTCACAAAACACTCCTTAACTTCTTCAACAAGCTCATATCAAGAAATTTACATTTCTAGCCAGAATATCAGAAATGGAGCGAACTTCCGCTCGTAAAGAATGCAATTCTGAAGCATCATCCTTGTACTTGGATAGTTCAGTTTGCATAGCGCCCATTTCTCCTGGCAGTGATGACACCAGCGCTTTAAATTCTGATATGATTTGGTTCCGACCTGAAAATAGGAAGTTTTTACTTATTTAGATTCCGATATTGGCCAGAAGAGAATAACTCGACACTATTAGCAAAGTCAAACAAGAATCATCATACCAGGTTCTCTCGAAGATTCTTCGAGTTTCAGTGCAAGCATATTCTTTTCATCAACTACTTTCCGCAGATTCTGATCTAAAACTGCAAGGGTTGACTCACAATTGAGAGATACCCTATGAGGAATTCCAGACAGATCAACTTTTACATTAATTTCCCTTTCTTGCCATATCAATTTATCCTTATTAACCTGAAAATGCAAGTAGAAGCCGAGTCAAACATAAAATAAATAGCTGAGGCTCTTTGATACATGACAAATAAATTATACTGAGCAGTAATCACCTGTAATTTCTCTAATAGTGTCCGGCAGTGGTCCAACTCTGCTTGTGACTTTTGGAGTTGATCTTTCAGAACTTGGAAAGCTTTTGAAGAAGAAATGCTCTTCAAATCCGTCAAAATGTTCTGTCCATAAATTGCAAATGTAAGGCATGCAAGAATGTTTTATTGAACGCATCTTCCTTTACTCTAAGATTGACTCCAAGGTGGAATCTCAAATAAGCCATGTCAACATTGAAATTGTAGCCAAAATGCTAGCCTCAGATTCTTAAACAATTAAAAGGTGCTTTGATTAGACATCTTTTAGTTGAGAGGATGGAATTTCAAAACCATACATGTTATGCGGAAAAAAGACATCTATTTTTGAACGACACATCTGTATGTCACCCTCTGGAGACTAGAAATAATCTAGCCATCTAAGATTACTTTCGCTAATGTTGGTACTTGGTAGGAAAGCAAACATCATCCAAAAAAGCTGCAGCAAAGCACAGGTGGAAAATACTATTATGAATCAACTCTGGAAAGACACTCAAAAAAGGTAGAACGGTGTTACTTCACTTGGTATGGCACCTAAACAAGCAGTGTGCAAACCTGAAAAGTAGCCAACTTGTTCAAAATTTCAATTCTCTCTTCATGAAGTCTCCTTATTTCCACCAGGCGTTGTGAAATCAGACCCTGATCCAAACAATAGAGCAAGCAACAACTTTAGGGTAAGAGCAAACATAGGCAGCACTGAAGTTTAAAACAAGTATTTAATATTTTACCGCAAACTCCTTGTGAGTAGCCCCTAGATCCTGCAATTCCTTTTGTTTGTCTCTGACATTATCCTGAGGCAAGCTTTTATTTCCTAAAGTAGGAAATAAGATTGGAGTTCCATGTGTCGTGTCTCCCTGTGCTTTGAGAACTGCCACTTTGTGGTTGCTTTCTTCCAACTCAGCAACAGCACTTGCCAACTCCTCTTGAAAAGTTAACAAACATCTCAGTAAAGTTAATATGGTGATCCTTAACATTAGTTGCACACAGCATCATAGGCACATCTATACTGTGCAAGCATTGCCTAAATAATTAATCTCGTCTAATCAGTGGGAGGGCCATTGTGTGGCTAGGTTGGCACAGAATGCAATATGGTTGAAGTGATCCAGTAATCCACAAAAACAAGGATCAGCGATATATTATTGTGTGTACTCCCTCTGGTTGACTTTATAAGTCGGACACGGGTTTTTAGGTGTTCGATTTGACTAATAAAACATGTATAATATGCCACAAAAATTATAGTATGCTAGAAACTTCATTTGACGACGAATCTAAAGCGATATTTTTTGTAAAATATAATACATATTTTGCTAGTTAAACTGAAGACCAAAAAACCCGTGCCCGACTTATAAACACAACCGGAGGGAGTAAGTACAGACAGGTTAGTGGAGGAGAAGAAACATTCCTACCTAGCCAGAATATCTCATCCTGACCAAGTACAACATGCAGCGTTGTGAGGGAACCCCCGGCTCTGCCTCTCACACGTATCCAGATCTGTTTTCCAGTTGCCTTTCTTGTCCAAATCCAGCACTGGCCTCTCTCCATTCCTCCTGATCTCTCTCCTAATCTCTTCAGTCTATTATCTATCCTCATTCCTCATTCGACCCCTCTCTTCCCTCTCATCTCCATTCAAAATCCTCTATCAACCTCGCTATTGTCAATGTCTGACCAGGGGTACGAAGCAGTAGCAACTACATGAGGCAAGAGCAGCAGATGAGTGAAGAAGGTTATGGTGGTTGCAACGCACAGACGGAAGGCAGTGGGAATGGATTTTGGGAGAGTAGACGGCTAGGCAATGGTAGATTTGGGGGAAAGGGTGATGCGGTGACATATCCAATGTGATTTAAGTGTCATGTGTATCCATGTATGTAAAGCATCTCATGTTTAAGCAAGATACCCTCAACTACAAGGCGTGTGTCATGCATATCACAAGGGTATATTGGCAGGTATCGAAGGTGTCAAAATAATATAGATATAGTAAGACACTAACAAACTGTCGTATGTGCCAGGGTCATATCCACATGTAAACCATCTCGTGTTTAAGCAAGATACCTTTAAGGCGTTTCTGTTCAGCTTTGCTTCGAGCATTTAAATATCTCTGTTCATGGTGCTTCTCTGTCAGCTGCCTGTGCTTCAAGTGGAGATCACCAAGTGCTCGTATGGCATCATTAAGCTCTAGTGATATCTCGTTAGCAGTACTTTGCAGTTCCCTAATGCGCTCTGCAGTGAAGAAAAACAAGGAAATGTTACCAAAGGGGTAAGAAATTTGGCAGTCCTTTAGCTGTTATTAATAAAAAATTATTACCAAGGAAATGTGAAGAACAAACCATCTTCGGGTAATGCAGTAGAGTGATCTAACGGTAACTTCTCGTTTGCATGCCATGAATCATTTGATGAGAACAAGATATTCTGCAGCACATCAGTGGTTGACGAGTGTATGTTGTTTTCCAAATGGCAACCAGAACTTTCTGTGGCACCTGTCTCAACGAGCCTGCTAAGGAAGCCCTTGTCTTTCCGGATGCATGCACCATCTGAATAGAAAGTTAGAAATTAAATCTCGTAATTTTTGGGACATCCAAGTTTAGAATATTCCACAACCATCAACATAAATCAAATACAATGAACTGCTTCCATTGCAAATCCTAACACGGAAGAGTTAGACGCATGTACTGCTTCCATTACAAATTTTTATACATGAGGAAACAAATTATTAGCCAACAATAAAATTAATTCAGGCAAGAACAAAGACATACCCGTAGACTCGTTGCTAGGAACTGCACTGCAGGAAGAATTTTGGGATCCACTTTTGCAAACAGAGATAGCCTTCAAATCTCTCACAAGCTGTTCAAGTATAACATTTACAGTAAACAAAAGGAAGACTTGCGATTTTTGCAGTTACAACAAGGTTAGGTTTTAGCTTACATGCTGCCATGACTTCTTAACAAGATCTTGGGTCTCATGGTGAGACTTCTGTTTCTGTTTGAGATCATCAAATTTACCCTCGAGGGCATGGTACTCAGACTTATGGACTTCTAGCTGTTCTGAAAGCTTTTGGTTTCTGTATTTAATTACAGCAAAATCAAGCTGCCAACCAAGAACGAAGTTATAAGTTAACACTATATATAGGGAGAGAGAGAGAAGTACCGGAAATTACAGTGTAGAAAAGCCAAAAGAAGGAGCATTCGAGATGAGAGCCACAAAGCAGCATGGATTTCTTTGTTTAAATACAAGGAACGAAATCCAATTTATGATCATGGCTTGACAATACTGCAGTAATGAACAGTGCAAGAACAAAATCCAGAAGAGAGCAATATGGCAAATAATAGAAGTGCATCCATGATTGTATATCCGTTTGTACATCTATATGCACAGTAGCCTAAACATCATTTCACAACATATACCAAATGGAGCTATATTAAAAATGCGAGGAGCGATTTATACCCAATTGTTTTGCAGAAGTATCGATTATTGTATCCTTAATCGTCTCTCTAAATGGATACTATATTTGCTTTCATAGTGAGACAGTTTTTCCTATCTAACACCAACCATGTCATGAACAATTTCGGCAAGACTTTTTAGGCCTAACTAAAGGAGTCAACAAGTAAAGTTGTACAGTACACTTCGCAGTGGTGGACAAACGCAGATTTGCCAACCGTTCATGCATATGTCAGAAGGCTTCCCATGCAATGCCCAAGGTAAACCCTGAATGCAAGCAGGCTGGCCAAACCAGTAAAAACGGATATGCCCAAGGTAAAAAAACTTATGTTGCGATCTGAGAAGCTCCTGCGATTCACGAAGTAACCTTAGTAATGTCGTTGACCCCAGCTACCTAATACAGGATCCAAATAAGCTTAAAGTAGCAAGCCTTTACAAACCAGCCAGCAAGCGTGAGCTTGAAATGAGGCATGTACCTTCCTGCCGTGAACTATAGCAGCCTACCTAGAGACTTCAAATGAGGTGTATATCTAACATCCTCCATCTATCCTACTTCTAGAGTTTTAAGTTGGTGGTGAGTTCACCCACCCTCATGCGCCCTTACATGTGGGGCCTATTGAACCTAAAATAGAAAATTGCATTCCTAATAAAAAAATGGGGACCTTACAACACAGCCTCCCCTTCTGTCCTCTCCTTGCCATCAGCACATAGTGCAAATAAAATATTTAAAACTCGCTCGCAAGGTATCCCGTCGGCTTCCTTTTGTTGCCTAATCTCCCTACCGCTCACCAATCCAGCCGCTTCTCGCCAATCACCGTCCCTCAGCGTTCCAAAAATTCAAACTACCATCCTGCTTTGGCTGCAATTGTCCCATCACCGTGCTGTCCATCCACGACCCACTCCCTGTCCTTTTCCCTTTCCACCTCTCTGCTGAAACGCACTGGTTTGGAACAGAAATTCGGAGGAGACCGTCTCCACGCCTCGTGCCGTGCATACCCAACCGCGAGATGGTGCCACGTGTCCAACCTCGGGATCGCACGGCCTCTGCTCTCACCCGCTCAAGCGCTCCTTCCCTCGGCTCCAGCAGCCAGAAACCAATCGATCAAGCCGGCTCGTACGAATGCGATGGCGAACGACCGAGCTCAGAACCTATTCGATTGCCACAATCAATCTGGATAAAATAGTGAAATCACCGTCTGGCTAGTCCTCTCTTTTGGTTGGCCAAATATCTCATTGATGGGCTAGTGCTGGCCTTGCCAAAGATAGCAAAACATGGATTGAGACGGCTCGTTCTGTTATGACCCATGTTTTGCTTTTCCATTGTTAGTGCATGGAGTGGATTCTGAAATCTCCTATTTCCGTTAGTTTTTCGTTGGTCAGCTTGAATCGTAATTCCTCTTATACAGTTGTTATTTCATATATATATGGTAGCTTCATATGCTATATAAGGTACTTCGTATAGGCGATCAAACTTGAAAAACGTAGAATTGTCAAGAACCGTGTTAATCAGGCTGTCATGATATTTCCTCTGCTTCAAAATGCTCACTGAGATGTTAGTTAAGTTGTTGATTATATTCAGCGTCCCATTTGATTAAGTTAGCTCTTTATCGACACCATTTTCTATTACAGATCACTGAATGTATATTCCCTTTTTTGGCAAGAAAACATAAGTTTTTTGGGTGAGGCCCAGATACAATAGCTCAGATTTTGTTTTGGAAACCATCTCTGCTTAACTCCAAGATGTCACCAGCTGAAGGTACATACTATTTGCTGCTCTCATTAATATACGCCTCGGTGCCTCTCAGCACATTCATTATGATCTATTGGCATTCCCTGTTTATTGTTTCAGTTTAGAATCAGCCTTTTAGATCAGGGTAACTGAAATTTAGAATATGATGTGTCAGAAGTCACCGCTGAAGTTTGCCAGTTCTATATTTTGCTCCTTATCCAGCTACCTACTTTATAATATGATGATGGTAACTCTAGCTTCCTGAAGAACTACGTGGAAGGGAAATATATTTGACTTCTTTTTAAATATATGCAAGAATTACATGTTTTGTACCTACAGTTGTGTACTCAAAACGTATATGCGCGATGTGTAAACAATTGATGTTCCAACAACATTCGTCAAGGCTTATATTAGCCTGAACTTATCTCAAATAATAGGATTTACTAACAAGTAGTGTAAGACAAATGATTTCTATCTATAACTACAATCCAGTACCATCTCTATGGCAAGACTGGGTACAACACCCACACGATGAACCTTCCACGAATGTAGCCTATTTATTACAAGAAATGAACTGTGATACTGGCGATTCGTTTTCGTCATAGAAACCCTTTTTTGTCATATTTTACTTTCAGGCAAGTTTCTTATACTACAGAGACCGTTGCGGAAGGTGCGTACCAAAGATCAGCTTTGAGCAAAGTGAACGATTTTGCCTTGCCGGGCAAGAGCTCATTGGGATGGGCATGCACGCTTACCATAGATGTGAGCTCTTCATGATAATAGTGTACAATGCACGCACACGAGGGCTATGACCAAGGGAAGCGGGTGTTGGTACGCTGATGAAGAGGAAGAACGAATGTGACGTCAATGTCCCTCAAGTCGTGCGAGATTTGGTCGAAAACACCAGGTACCCTTTTTAGATAAATCATGATGATATATATGTTCACCTTGCAAGAACAGGATGATATGGATCACAACACAGTTATAATCCATGATATTTTAATCAATATTTCTGTGTCTAAATTTGTTGTACCATGGCAGCGCACGGGCATTCGACCAGTGTTGTGAACAATTTCAGCAAGACCATTTGGGTCTAGCTAAGGTAAGGAGATGTTGTGCGCCAAACTTTGCAGTGAGGTAAAATCACGGCGGAACAAGTATGGGCATGCCAACCGTTATAGTGGGACGCGCATGCAAGGCGTAACTGGGTTACCAAAGCCGGCTTCAACGGACATGTAGCCCCACGTAAAATGAGTCGTTTTGCGAGGTAAAATGACTGTTAGTGCGATTTCAGAATCTCCTATCGACTCATGTATTACCCTAGCAAATTCGTGGACCTGGGCTACCTGATACACGGTCGAAATACAATTGAGCAACAAGTCTCCACACAGTAGCGTATACCTTAACAATAGAGGACTACTTAAGAGGCTTGGAATGAGGCGTATACCTTCTTGTCGTCGGAGGAAGGCGGAAGCGCTGGGCGCTTGGCGGGAGGCACCGCATCAACACCCTGCGCAAAGGAGCCAGAGAGCCGCCGCTTCCGATCGGGCTCGCCGGTGCTCCCCATAGTTCTAACCCTAACTAGCCGTCCCGCCTCCAATCCGCCGCATGCGGAGGAGACCAAGCTCGCAAACACCCGGACCGGTCCTCACGAGCACGCGCAGCACCGGCCCAGCCGGCCGCCACCGCCCAAACCCTACCCGGCCACGGGATCGATCGGGGGCAGCAAAATTTTGAGGGTTTGCTCGCGGCACGGGGGCGATGGGGGATTGATTTGTGCTGTGCGGCTGAATTTGGGGTTTTGGAGGGGCGGATCGAATCGAGGAGATGGGGAGGGTGAGAATTAGCGGTGGTTTTGGTGTGAGGTGCGTATGCGTGCGCTCTGCGAAGAGTCTAGGCTCCACAGAGTGGAGAGGAGAGGAGGGGAGGAGGAAGAGACGGCGGAGGAGAGAGCGAGCTGGGGTGGGGAACGGAGGCACGCACGGTGGGGGGAAAACCGCACGCTCGGCACCCATCCGATATCGGGGAGGAGCGGTCCGGCCAGCCCCGCCCGGCACGTGTCCACGGAGAGCCGCGCGCTCGATCGACACCACAATGCGTGCGGACAACCATGTGAGTTTGTGACATGCCACTCCGTCCAGATGGACCCGACCTCCAGGCTATGGGTGAACCATGTGGGTAGGGAAAACATTGGCTTGATCGTCGTAACTGTTAATACCAATAGAATGCTTGTGCGTTGCTACGGGCTTAGATGCGTTGCTACGGGCTTAGATACGTTGAAGACGTATCAAGGTCCCGGACCCTCGTGAGCCCCCCGGGCCTCGCGGGCCCCTCGAGCCTCTGGAGGCCTCAGGCTTGTGAGGACCAAGCTTCATCGACTACGTCGACGCTTTAGCAGCATCATTGCTAGGTGACCTTTTGGTTTGTTCAGTTGAGGGCGCCCCTCGGGCTGCATTATCCTCAAGCTGTCTGCGCCCGTCCCGGTAGCTGTATCATTTTGCGTGTGTATCGGAACTGGCTTTGCCTTCGATGAATTTCTTAAGTATTTCAAACTGCGTGCCCGGTGCTTCGTCACCATGAATGTCGTTGCGCCCTTACAACCCCGTCCTCAACCGCCTCATGATTAAGGACTGGCACGGCGTCTGTGCTCGGGTCCGTCCCTGCAGCGTTGATAAATCCAAGCGATCGAGCTCTGTCTCGCGGGCCAGTCCCGTGCACATCACCTCCCGAGGTCCTTGGTGCTTTGTTCTCGCATGAGCTAATCGAGAGTGGGTGAGTCAGTGCGCGTGGCTCGGTTCATTCAACCGCAGTTCGGCGCTTCACCGTCGCGGGAGCCGCGCGCCGGGTGTTTTTCCTCATGATTGTTGCATGAGAAGACTAGGCACGGCATCTGTGCTCGGGTCCGTCCCTGCAACATCGATAAATCCAAGCGACTAAGCTCTGTCTGGCGGGTCGGCCCCATTCACGTCAACTCCTGGGGTCCTTGGTGTTCGGCCTTCTCATGCGATGGCCTCCGGACATTCATTCGGCCCAGGTCGCCCCCATCACGCAGGTTTTGTAAGTGCGCCCCGCGCCAGAAGATTCAGGCGCAACCTGCCTTGAGGTAGGGCCTCGTGAGTCCCGCACTGGCTCACGGGTGCCCAGATACACCTCCTCCAGTTCTGCCATACTAGCCACGCGTACGAATGAAACAGGGTTGTACACGCCCGGAGACTCTTACACAGAGCTCCCTACCCACGTCAAGTGGAAGCCCCATGCTCCGCGCTGGCGGACGACACGGTCGCTCAGCGGCTATGCCCACGCCCAAGTGGAAGCCCCATGCTCCGCGCTGGCGGACGACACGGTTGCTCAGCGGCTATGCCCACGCCCAAGTGGAAGCCCCATGCTCCGCGCTGGTGGATAAACAACTGAGGGCGCCCCAGCGGCTGCACTAACCTCAGGATAGCCTCTCGGCTCTTCATGCAGCGTTCCCCTGGGATGCACGCGCGAGGGGGCTGGACACGGGGGCTACGCTCAGGCCAGGCCTAGCACGTGCCACCACACCAGGTCTCTGGTACCTGGTCTTCTCGCATCCCTCCCAGGCGAAAGCTGGCAAGGAAAGGTATGGAGGGCTCTGAGTTAACCTCGTCGTCGCCCATGTTTCCTTCATGAGGGTTGCTCGTACGTCAAGGGGGACCCCTAAGCACCGCGACTCAGGGGCCTCACTAGTCACGTAGCCCCTCGCCCCTTGGTCTCGTCCTGGTGATCCGGGCGCCCCAACGGCAGTCGAGGTATGCGCGGGGCTGGGCCCTACCGACGCAGAGCGCAAAAGCAAACAAGAAGGAAACAAAGCACGAAAAGGGAATCACGGAGTTCAAACAGTCATTACAGGCACCAAATTTTCCCAAATTCAAACAAAAGTCTTACGCCTCCGCGAGGCATGATAAATGTCACAGGATGAAATCTAGGAGGAGAGGTCGCCGTCGCCGCCGCTTGTCACAGTCGCGGCAAGCTCGTCTCCAACATCGCTGTCGTCGTCGTCTTTGCCGCCACTTGCCTAAACCGCCGGGGGCCCGGCGTCAGGGATGCAGGTGAACTTCTTCACCAGCGCGTCCACATGGTCCTTCACGGCTGCCACCACGGCAGCGTGAGACCCAGGTGCAACCGGGACGGTCATCGCGTCGAAGTCGAAACCCAGCTCGCGGAGGTAGAGGTGGCTGAAGACGCGCGTCGCGGCCGTGGAGAAAAGGTCTTGGCACTCATCCTCTAGAATGGTGTCCACCTCGGCGGCAGCGCCTTCGAGCGCCTCAGCGAGCTTGGAGGAGAGCTCTGCGTAGCCGCCCTCAGGGGTCGCCAGCGGCTCCTTGAACTCTCCCCTGTAGATTGAGTGCAGCGCCTAGCGAGACCTGAGCTCGATGGAGGGGAAGGCATCGCGCTCTGCGGCCGCCTTCTCCTCAGCAGCAGCAAGGGCCTTATCTCGGGCATCCAGCCGGGCCGCCACCTCAGAAACATGCTTGGCGTGGGACGTCTGGGCCTCGACCACTTCCTCCTTAAGCTTGGCCAGACGCCCGCGTTCTGCAGCTTGATTATCAGCTGCCTTGGACAGCACGGAGTCGCGATCGGCGAGCTTCATCTCGCGATCCTTGAGGCCCTCCTCCCGCTGTTGAAGCTGTTGCGCATGCGCGGCTTGCTCCTCTTGAAGGGCCCTTAGACTGGCCTCCGCCTCGCTGCAACGCTTCACCGCTAACGCTGCCTCGGCCAGCGCCGCATCGCGGGCCGTCTCGGCGTCGGTGGCCCTTTTCCTATTCTCTGCGGCGGCAGCTTCGGCCCGGCTCCAGACTGTCTTGGCGGATGCGTCGGCTTGGAGCCACCCCAAGACAAGCCACAGGCGCTCCCTCGTGAGGCACCTGTCGACGTCTTGGAGGTTGGCCTGGATCTGGCCAAGCACGGTATAGGCCTCGTCCAGGGCCCCGGGCCTGATCAGGGGGCCGAGGTTCGCGACCGCGAGGGCCTAAGGAGGGGGCACCGCAGGCGCAACAAGCGGCTATGTAGCCAAGGAAGCGGTGGTGTGGTGAACTTGGGGTGCCAGAGGCTCCAGGCTCTTGTTGGGCGCGGCGAGAGCGGTCGACTCCACAGTTTGCTGGCCCACGGGGGCTGGCTCCACCTGAAGCTGCATCACCACGTCCTTAGGGGCGGACTCCGCCAGAGGGAGGCAAAGAGTCGCCTCCCCCGCCAGCACCAGGGTTGCCATGGCCGCGGCAGGGTGTGCTGCCTCGTGAGCCCCCGCGCCCTCGGCGGTTCGTCCTCCAGGCGGCGTCGGCAAGGCGCCTTTAGCAGGTAGAACGCTCGTATGTTCGGGCGCAACATCGCCTGAGCGCCCTAGGGTTGCACTGGGCTGGCGCGGCGCACTCCGGCATCTTCCGCGACTGCGACCAAGGGCAGACGGCACCCTCAGGGCAGGGGGGCCTTTTGGCTCAGTGCTCGTCTTCTTCTTCTTAATCATGTCACCACTCCTGTTCATCAAAAAGGGAAAAGTTGTGAGCACATACGCAATATGTGCTTGACCAAAGCAAGGTGAGTTACTTACTCCTCGGGCGCGATCCACTTCCTCTTCTTCTCCTTCTTGGCAAAGGCCGTTGCGCCCCCGCTCTCCCCCTGCGTGGTCTTGGCCATGCCCAGGGGGCTGGCGGGGCGCTCCTCGATGGACCCCACCGTGGCATTGCCTCCTCGGGAGGTGAGGGGATCGCCTCGTGGGGTCGTGGCCGGTGGAGCCGCGTCTGCCCCGGCGGCGGCCACCCCGCCCTTCGTCTGCGGCCCGGACGGGGATGAGGCCGGTGTCTCAACCGCCCTGCAGGAGCGTGGGGAGCCCTCTAGAGGAGGTGCAGCCGCGCTCTTCCCTGGGGCTGCCCGACCAGATGCCCGCGTGGTCCGGGATGTGGGCCCAGACCGCCTGAGGGCCCTGATGGAGCGCGGGGAGTCCATGGCCGGAGAATCCACGGCATCATCATCATCCTCGAGGCTGAGGAGAAGCTCGCGCTATGACGGAGGGGGTGTCCCCACCACGCCATCGTCCTCGGTCTCCTCCGAGTCCTCCTCATCGCCGTTGTTGCCGGAGGACAGGTCCACGAGGGAATCGGGGGCGATGGGAGGGTCAAGCCCCTGGTCGTTGAAGTCGGGCATGGCGGCGACCAGAGCCCGCCAGTCGTCGCAGCGGTACAATGGGGTGTACGCCTCGGGTATGTCTGCCGGGATGCTGCCTAACAGGAAGATCAAGGCCGCTTCAAGCTCCCCGCGCATCAGGCCGGTGGAGCGCAGCCTCACATCGTCGCTCGCGCCCTGGTATTCCCACAAGGGCCTCGTGTGCGACTGGAGCGGCGCCAGGAGCTGCGTCAAGAACTCCTTCACCATCATCGCCCCGGTCAGCCTCTTAGCCTCCATGTTCGAGGCTATCCGCTCCAACACGGGTTGCGCCAGGGGGTCGATGTGCTTCGCGGAGGCCCACGCCGAGGTCTTCTCGGGCAGCTTCGTCGGGAGTTCCAGGAGCAGATTGAGGCCCCTGGTATCCAGGAAGACCCAGCGGTGATGGAAGCCCTCCACCTTCTTTCCGGCCTTCGGGAGCACATTCCCGCTCTGGACCGCGACAAAGGAGACGCACGCAGACCGCTGATCCCTGTCGTGGAACCGCAGACTGAAATGGTGGCGGAAGAGGGCCACCGAGGGCCTCACGCCCACAATGGCCTCACAGTAAAAGGCGAAGACGGACAGGAGCAGGATGGAGTTGGGCTGGAGATGGAGGGCCTGGATCCCGTAGTGCTTGAGGATGGCGGTGAAGAACTCCAAGAAGGGTGGGACGAGCCCGGAGAAGACACTATGGATGAAGAAGGGGTAGACCATCTTCGCCAGGGTGCCCGGCTCTGCTGAGCCACACCAGACCAAGGTCTGCCCCCACTCGTTGGAGTCGCCCGCCGTCAGCGGGAGCACGGGGGCGAGGTCCTTCTCCTTGGCGATGGAGGAGGTTACCAGCGCCGGCGGAACAGGCGAAGAGGACGAGGCCTGGGCCTCAGGCTTCGACTTCCCGGCAGGCGCCATCTGAGGAATCTCGGCGGCAGAGAACAGAAGAATGGATGGCACCCCATCTGGATCTGGAGGAACTTCTCGTGAAGGAAAAGGGATCTGGGCAGGAGAGGAAAGGCGCAAGGGAGAAGAGCAATTATGGCCCCGCAGTGTGTGCCCAGCTTTTTGTCAGCCTGGGCAGTTGTCGAGGCAACATGGGGGAGCGGAGGCACCCGCGTCCTGTCGCGCGCCACACGTCAAGCCTGGCTCGCAGGCGATTGGGGCCCGCGGTGCTTTGCCCTTCACTCCGAATCCAGCCCGAGCGCGCCTTGGGCCCGGGGGCTACTATCGGTGTTCTGGGATCGGGGGTACCCAGACTTGCCTGCCTGCGGCCCAGCACGCGGTTTCTTCTACGGCCCGGTGCGGCCCAGCTTCAAGACCTCAAGTACCAAACCCTCGCGAGGGCCCCTGGCCTCGCGAGGTGAGCGACACCAAGACCTCCCGAGGAGCACCACCTCAGGATGCCTCCCGAGGAGCGGAGATCTCTATGCAGGCCTCCTGCCTCATGAGGCTGCGATGATGTGAGCCATGACGGCCAAGGCCAGGCGGGCGCCAGTGGGCGCAGAGAGGAGAGTTTCCTCTTTGGTGCTAAGGAGGAAAGGACGTACGCGGGTTCCCGAGGAATCCCCCAAAAGTTTCCATTCTGGTGCAACAAGACCAATACCACAAGCTCGGCAGGACGGACGTCATCGCCGAGCCCACCTCCGCGTCGCAGCCAGGAATTTTGTAGGCGAAGACCACCTTTCACCAGGATAAGATGTACCTCTTGTCCCCTTTCAAAATTGTCCGTTGTGGGATCCCTTCCCGCCTAAGCTATGAGGGAAGAGGACCGAGGCCACTATAAATATAGGCTAGCCACCACCATAGAGAAGGACCGGATCGATCCATCCTCACCTCAGAGCCCTCGCGAGGCTGCTCACACACTGTATCAGTTCATCCTCAACCTCCTCGTGAGGCCAATCCACAAAAAGCAGGAGTAGGGTCTTACACCGCAAGATGGACCCAACTTGGGTAAATCTGTGTGTTCTTCCCCTCTCTTCAATCTGGTGCACTCGGCGAGATCGAGCCGTGGGCATGGCGAGATGAGCATCTGCGTGAAGTAAGGTCCTTCGCACACGCCCGAGAGTTCAAACCTTTCTGGGTTTGCGGAGCCCCGATTCCGACAGTTTTCAAAGCCAGGTGGCTGTCTAACATATACTTCCTCATCAATTTCACCATTTGATAAAGCAGGATATCATTGTAGTTTGCATAAGCGAGAAGAATACGAATTGCCTCAAGGCGAGCAACACGAGCATATGTTTCACCGAAATCAATACCTTCTACCTATGTATACCCTTGAGCGACAAGACGTGCTTTGTTTCTCACAACAATGCCATTTTCATCTTGCTTATTCCGGAATATCCACTTAGTGTCGATGATATTGTGCTTCTTAGGATTCTATTTGTTGACCAATTCCCATACATCATTCAATTCAAATTGCACCAACTCTTCTTGCATGGCATTCATCCAATCGGGATCATTCATGGCTTCCTCATACTTGGTAGGTTCTGTCAATGAGACAAAGGAGAAACTGCCACATTAGTTAGCTAAACGAGTGCGAGAACGAGTTGTGGGTCGATAACCTGGATTCTCGAGATCTTCGAGAATTAATGCAGGGTCAACTCGATTAGCCACTCGTGGGTGAGGATTTTCATCTTGATGATCATTTTTATTTTCCTCGGCATCAACATCGGGATGAGCATTTGTGTCGCCATTTTCATCGGGATTGCCATTCTGATTGGCATTTGCATTCTGGTTGCCATTTGTGTTCGGAATGGCATTTTCTTCGTCAGTGGCTTGGCGTGTTCTGCTTCGAGTCATGGGGGCATCATCATCGGAAGAGTCAGGTACATTTCCTTCAACAGGCCTGACGCTCGCAATGGCCATTTGCCGATAGCATCCGAAATCGGTGGTTCATCTATCACATTAGGCAGGTGCTCCTTTTGGGAGCCGTTAGATTCATCAAAACTGCACATTTACTATTTCCATAACTTTCATGTGGTGAGAGTTATAGACACGATAAGTATGCAAGTTCGAGCCATAACCAAGAAGAAAACCTTCATGTGCCTTAGGTGCAAACTTGGAATTATGATTCATGTCACGAATATAGCAAGGTGCACCAAAAACACGTAAATAAGAAACATTTGGTTTCTTGCGAGTGATGAGCTCATGTGAAGTTTTCTTAAGAAACTTGTGAAGATAAACACGATTCACAACATGACAAGCAGTGTTAATAGCATCAGTCCACAAGCGAGTAGGAGTTTTATACTCACTGAGCATTGTTCTCGCCATCTCGATGAGAGTTCTATTCTTTCGCTCAACAACTCCATTTTGTTGGGGAGTGTATGCGACAGAGAACTCATGAGTTATACCATTTTCGTCGAGAAAATCTTCGATATGAGTATTTTTGAACTCAGTACCATTATCGCTTCTGACATGCTTAATTCGCACATCATATTCATTTTGGGCCTTCTTGGGGAATCTTTTGAAGATATCTTGAGTGCAGGTTTTGCCTTCAAGAAAGAATACCCAAGTGTAACGAGAGAAATCATCAACAATAACCAGACCATAATGACTGCCTCCGAAACTTGCATAGTTTTGAGGTCTGAATAAATCCATATGAAGAATTTCCAGAGGTCTTGTTGTGGTCACGATAGTTTTTAAAAAATGATGCTTCTTGGCCAATTTACCGGCCTCATATGCACCACAGAGACGATCCTTGTCGAATTTTACATCAGGAATGCCACGGAGATGATTTTTCTTCACCAGAGTCTGCAAATTTCTCATGCTTGCATGACCAAGTCTTCGGTGCCACATCCATCCTTCGGTTGCTTTTGCAAGCAAACAAGTTTGGACTGAGGGACCCTTAGAAAATCCACAATATATAAATCACCTTTTCTATTTCCCTTGAAGATGAAGGAATTGTCAGAGGCCATAAAGACGATGCATTTAGATAGAAAATAGAACTAGCATGCCTAGATCACATAGCTTGCCAACTGACATGAGATTGAATCCAAGAGACTGAACAAGTAAAACATCATCAATAGTCTTGTCTTTGGATATAGCAATTTTACCTAACCCAATTACCTTTCCTTTGTTGTTGTCGCCAAAAGCAGAGATGAAGCAGTTAAGTTGGGGTCGATAAACAAAGACTTGTCTCCGGTCATATGACTGGTGCATGCACTATCCATTATCCATTCGGTACACCCAGAGACACAGTCCTGTAGAGGAATTAGTCTTTCTTAACCACCCACATCTTTATAGGTGGCTTCGAAACAACAGAGCGAGCAGGATATGATTTCTTTCGATAACCATAATTGTTATTCAAAGAAGTACGAGCATAATCAAAGGAATAGGCATTGAAATTCCTTCCAGACGAATGAGTATAGTGATTGAATGAGGTATGCATGTACTCATTATGTCGAACGTTTTTAAGGAAGTACCGAGCATTTTCTGCCTTCATGGTTAGTGATGTAGTAATAGGCAATGCATCGATAGTTTTCCTGGGCACCCAGATAGCTTTCTTTAGGGGGCCATTCCTGCTGTTTGGTCCAACATAGCGAGCAACAGCCTCACCATGTTGGTTTTTGAATAGCTTATAGTTGTCCAGAGAATCATCATAAGAGTATTCAGGGATAGGAGAGTCATATCCCGAAAGTAAAGCTGGATTGAGTGTTTTACTCTTGGCAGGCACCCACACAATGCGAGGATATTGATCAGGTTCCCAGTAGGAGCCATTTTCATTCAGTTTCCTTTCGAAACCAATACCTTCTTTCCTGGGATTTTTGTGAAGAATGGATTTCTTCAGAACATTACAAAGGGTTTGATGCCCTTTGAGAGACTTGAACATTCCTGCCTGAATAAGGTCCTTCAACCTAGCATTCTCATCAGACACAGAACAATTTTCCTCGACAGAGGGGTTAGTATTCACAGAGGATTCAACATTTGATTCAGCATTGTTGCGTTCAAGGTATTTTAAGCAAGGTGGTATAAACACTTCAGGTTTCTCTTTGAGTTGTTGGGTGAGAAGAGAATTTTCTCTGATCAAGTCATCATGAGCCTCTCTCAGCGACTCGAGTTCATGTTTCCTTTTCAGGTAATCATTAGTCAATCTCTCATGGTCGGCCGAGAGAAAATCATGACGATTTGATAGTTCCTCCATTTGTGACTTGAGAGCGGAATGCTCTTCTGTCAACGACTGATTTTTCTCCATCTCCTCAACCAACAACCCTTCAGATTTCCTGAGGGTTTTCTTAGTTTTCTCAAGAGAGTTTTGTTGTATATTAGCAATTTTGATCAATTTAGCATGGTCATCCTCATCAGAAGAATATTGATCACTGGAGTGAACCTTGTGATGTTTGGAGGATACCTTTTCTTTCAATGCTTTGTCCATGAAGCAGTAAGCAGGAGATTCATCGTCGCTTGAATGTTTCTCAAAGAAGTTTGATGCAAGGGTGGAGGCACATGCTATACTAGCCATGCCAGAGTCAGAATCCTCATCGGATTCATCAGCTTCTTCGGAGTCAGATGACTCTTCTTCATCGGAGTCCATCTCCTTGCCGATGTACGCCTTGGCCTTGCGAGAGGTATTCTTGCGATTGGAGGAGGATTTGGAGGGATTCTGTGAGGAAGATCTTGAGGAAGACTTGGAGGCGAAGCCGTCCTTCTTCTTGAAGAACTTCTTTGTTTTCTTCTCATCATCGGAGTCGTAGTTCTTGCTCTTGATTTTGCCACGGTTGTTTCCTGAATCATATCTTCCACTAGCACGGATTTCAGCTTCCCAGAGAGGGCAGTCCGAAATGAAATGTCCTGGCTGTTTGCACTTGAAGCAGGTGTAATCTCCAGTAGGTTTTGATGAAGATTTTGAACCGCCAGACTTGCTGGATCCTTTCTTCTGAAACTGGTTCTTCCTGTGAAGGCGTTGGAATCTTTTCATGATTAATGCGAGATCTTTGCTGATCCTTTCTGGGTCATCTGAATCATCTTCGGCATTTCCTTCTAAGGAAGAATCAGCCACAGCCTTAAGAGCATGACTTTTGCGGTGACTTGAGCCATAGAGATCTCTCTTTTCTTCTTCTTGTTCCTCGTGGGTGTTTAGTCTTTCCATGATATCAGCAGAGTCGAGAACTTTGAAATTAGCTCATTCCCTAATCATCAGAACTAGTGTTTCGAATGAGCTATCAAGAGATCTGAGCAGTTTCTTCACAACTTCGTGATTGGTGATGTCTTTCGCACAGAGACCTTGCAGCTCGTTTGCAATGTCACTCAGACGATCGAAAGTTTGCTGACAACTTTCATTTTTGATTCACTTGAACTGATTGAACTTCGCCCAAAGAGTATCAATGCGAGCTTCTTTCTGACTTAAAACACCCTCATTTATCTTTTTGAGAATGTCCCACAATTCCTTTGTAGTTTCACACTGACGATAGCGAATAAATTTGATCACGAGAGAGATGGCCACCAATTTCATCTTTAGCTTGAGCGTCCATCTGAATGAGTTTCTTCTCTTGGTCAGTGGGGGCCTGGGGTACTTCAACCATGAATCCAAACTGCACCACGTTCCACATATCATCATCAATAGCTCGGAGCGGATCTTCATCTTCTCTTTCCAGAAGGGATAGTCCGTCCCATCGAAGATGGAAATCTTGAGATGCGACTTGTAGCTCACTGAAGACATACTTAAACTCCAAGGTGGTTAGACCAAAATGAGAAGAGTCAAGGAGTACCTTGCTCTGATACCAATTGTAGGAACGAAGTATGTCTACCAGAGGGGGGTGAATGGGAGTTTTAAAATTTCTTCGGAAATATCAAAACTCTCAGAACCCAGCAGCGGAGCGAATGAAAATAGTGTATAGTGAGCGAGTACAAACTAACGAATGGAAACTAAAGCATGCATCGAGACAAATCACATGAATGAAACTGTTCAAATGTAAAGAGGAGAAGCAGAGGTAACTAGTGATGCTCGATGGCGACAAGGAATTGGGTAGACCAGTTCGCCCTTCTGCACAAGGACTACGTCTGGTTAGAGGGGTTGTGTTTTAACACAGAAGATAAACTCTCTTCGCAATATTCTCCTCGACAATTGGTTCGTCAACCAATGTCGATCACTCATGGTAGATACTTGAGGCGATCTCTGAACCTTTACAGACTTCTTCTTCGAGAACCACAATTACTCTTGGTCTCTGAAGAAATTGACACCTAACCGTCTAGAGAGTTTGCAGCTCTCAAGAGTAATAGGCGGAGCGTACTGGACTTAGATTCAAGTGATGTTGAACCACTATCTAATTTTTCGGCTCTAGGGGTTTTCTCTCGGTGGTTTTTAAACTCAAATCACTCAGGAGAGAGGGTTGCTCAACAATCTTCTCACAATCAAATGGAGCAGCCACCAGACAACGCCGGTGCAGGGTGGCTATTTATAGTCGCAGCCTTCCCTGGTGGGAAATGACCATTTTGGACACACGGTCCAGCCAATGGTCAACCAACACGTTCTCAACGGTTGGATTTCAAGAGCAACGGTAACATTACTTGAGGACCAAGTAATGCTAACTCCTCGGTCAGAGACAAATCTCTCGCGGCGAAGAAGATCACAGTCTCTTGCTGGCAAGTATTTGCTCGGAACACAAAGAGATTTCTCTCGCAACTTTCATAGGATTTGGGTTTAGCATCAGAGAATCAAAGCTTCGAGAGCTACACCCCTCTTAGTAGTACGGTGGTCCTGTGACTCAATAAAGATAAGAGAAACAACGAAATAAATGCTACATCTTCACTTCGTCTTCAATCTTCTCGGTCGCAGTCACTTCCTTCGGACGAGCACCGAACCAATTGCTTCGCGCCAGCAATTTTGAGGGGTCAATCTTGTTATCATAATTTTCGGTGATAACCTTCACTGCCACGCAGGGGATTATCTTCATCGTTTGAATCAAACTCTTCTTGATTCTAGGGACCTACTACTCTGTGTGCACTAGCAAACACATAAGTCCCATACTGTTTATGGAAACAAACTCCAAAACATAAGGATGCAAATTATTGCACCAACAGGTTCGAGGCAGTAGCTCACAGCAAACACGATGGGCAGGTCAGCGAGCTCGGGGACGACTTGGAGAAGCCGGTACAACGGTGGTGATCTCGACGGCCGAACGGAGAAGACGGGGTCGTGGCGGTCGCTTCAGGGCATTCGAGCGCTTGGGGCTCGCCTGGCTCGATGAAGCGGACGACGGCGGGGCTTGTAGACACGATGGGGAGGCGAGAAGGGCACGGTGGGCATGGCTATGGTGGCGGCGAGCTCGAGCATGCGTCGGCCATGGCGTCGGGGAGCGAAGGAGAGAGCAAGGGGGAATGAGAGGGGCGGCTCGATCCAGACAGCGCCGAGGAGAAGGTACGCGTTGTCGCGCTAGACGGGGGGATGCAGGCTGGCTGGCGGCGTGGTGCTCTATGCGTGCACACGCGTCGGGCACGCGCCCGCGTCCTCCTGGCGCGGTGGAGACGATGACTGGCATGGGCCTATAGTGCTTGGCCGCCAGGTAAGATCCCTCTCTCTCTGCTTTTTCTATTTTTTTCTGTTTTTCTTTTTTGCTTTTATGTTTTGTTTTAGTTTAGGCACTAAAACATTTTAGATAATTTTGAAAAATTTTGTGGGCACACATTGGAATATTCTAGGGGCCCTCTCCAAGTTTCAAATTATTTGGAGCTGTTAAAATATATATAGTATTTAAATAGCCCCAATTCAAATATGGTCTGATTTAATTCAAAGCCCATTTTGGTCCTGCAAAAATGTGCACTATTTATGGTTAGGGTTTTCACCTTTTTTCCTAAATCACGAATATTTTTTAAGGGCATTTCAGGTTCATTGAAAATTATTTTAGTAAACCCTAGTTTGGTTAAAGTGGTGCTAGGGTTTATGCAATCCCCATTTCAAGTTTCATGCAAATTTAAACATGATGCAACACATGGGCTAGTGCATTACCAGAACTAGGGATGTGACACCTCTTGATTAGATTCTTCCTCAGAATCCATTTCCTTCCCAATGAATGCATGAGCTCTGCCGGAACTGCTTTTCTTGCGCAACGAAGATTTTGATGAAGACTTTGAGGATTTCTTCCTTTTGTCATCAGAGTCGTCATCTCCGCTAGATTTCTTCTTCTTTGAGCCCTTTTGCCAGGGAGGGCAGTCAACAATGTAATGGCCTGGCTTCTTGCATTTGTGGCAAGTTCTTTTGTTGTAGTCTCGAGCAGAAGCTTCTCCAGTGTTCTTCGAGTCATACTTTGAAGACTTTCCAAAGCTATTTCTCTTGGAAAATTTCTGGAACTTTCTCACAAGCATAGCCAGCTCTCTGCCAATTTCCTCAGCACACTCAGTAGTGCAGTTAGATGCTTCTTCCTCATATGAAGAAATTGCTTTGGATTTTCCTTTTGCCTTCAGTGCACGGGGTCGTCCATAGCTGGGACCATACATATCTCTCTTCTCAGCTTGCTGAAATTCATGTATATTGAGCCTCTCAAGAATATCAGCCAGATCAAGTGCCTTGTAATTAGGATGTTCTTGGATCATCAGTGCCAAGGTGTCAAAGGAACTATCAAGGGTCCTCAGCAATTTCTTCACTACCTCGTGGTCAGAGATGTCAGCAGAACCGAGAGCCTGAAGCTCATTGGAGATATCGGTGAGGCGATCGAAGGTCTGCCGAACATTTTCATTGTCAAGCCTTTTGAAGCGGTTGAAGAGATTTTGGAGCACATCAACACGTGATGACCCACAAGTATAGGGGATCAATCATAGTCCTTTCAATAAGTAAGAGTGTTGAACCCAATGAGGAGCAGAAGGAAATGACAAGCGATTTTCAACAAGGTATTTTCTGCAGGCACTGAAATTGTCGGTAACAGATAGTTTGATAGCAAGATAATTTGTAACGAGCAAATAATAGTAATGGTAACAAAGGTGTAGCAAGGTAGCCCAATCCTTTTTGTAGCAAAGGACAGGGCAAAACAATCTCTAGTAATAAGCAAAGCGTTCTTGAGGTCACACGGGAATTTCATCTAATCACTTTCATCATGTTTGTTTGATTCATGTTCGTTACTTTGATAATTTGATATGTGGGTGGACCAGTGCTTGGGTGCTATTCTTACTTGAACAAGCCTCCCACTTATGGTTACCCCCTCTCGCAAGCATCCGCAACTAGGAAAGAAGAATTATGATAAATCTAACCATAGCATGAAACATATGGATCCAAATCAACCCCTTACGGAATTGCGCATAAACTAGGGTTTAAGCTTTTGTCACTCTAGCAACCCATCATCTAATTACTACTCCACAATGCATTCCCCTAGGCCCAAATATGGTGAAGTGTCATGTAGTCGACATTCACATAACACCACTAAGGGAAACAACAACATACATATCATCAAAATATCGAACGAATACCAAATTCACATGATTACTTATGACAAGACTTCTCCCATGTCCTCAAGAACAAAAGTAACTACTCATAAATCATATTCATGTTCAAGATCAGAGGGGTATTGAATAGCATAATGGATCTGAACATATAATCTTCCACCAAATAAACCAACTAGCATCAACTACAAGAAGTAATCAACACTACTAGCAACCCACAGGTACCAATCTGAGGTTTTGATACAAAGATTGAATACAAGGGGTGAACTAGGGTTTGAGATGAGATGGTGCTGGTGAAGATGTTGATGAAGATTGGTCCTCCCACAATGAGAGGGTTGTTGGTGATGACGATGGCTTCGATTTCCCCCTCCCGGAGGGAAGTATCCCCGGCGGAATCACTCCGCCGGAGAGCAAAAGTGCTCCTGCCGAAGTTCTGCCTCAAGACGGCGGCGTTCCGTCCCGAAAGTCCTCTCTCTATTTTTTTCTAGGGAAAATGGGCTTATATACCAGAAGATGGGCACCGGAGGCTGGCCAGGGGCCCCACAAGCCACTAGGGCGCGCCCTGGGGGGTGGGCGCACCCTGGTGCCTTGTGGGCACCTGGGTGGCCCCCTATGGTACTTATTTTTTCTAATATTTTTTATTTATTCCAAAATAAATCTCCGTGAAATTTCAGCTCATTTGGAGATGTGCAGAATAGGTATCTCTGACATAGCTTTTTCAGGTCCAGAATTCTAGCTGCCGGCAATCTCCCTCTTCATGTAAATCTTGCATATTAAGAGAGAAAAGGCATTAGAATTGCTCCACAAAGTGTTATACGAGTATTGATTAAAACCACTATAAATAACAGTAGGGAAACATGATGCAAAATGGACGTATCAACACGAGAGTCACGTTGACCTTGAAACGCCTTCATTGACCTTGGAAAGCATATCCCAGATAAGCTTCGATGTTTCCAGAGCACTCACACGACCATACTACCCTTTGTTGAGATGTCCACATATGATATTCTTTGCTTGAGAGTCGAGTTGCTTGAATCTCTCCACATCTGCTGCATTGGTGCTAGGGCCAACAGAGGGAACGCCGTTCTCAATGACGAACCAGAGGTCATTGTCAATTGCCTCAAGATGCATGCACATCTTGTTCTTCGAGTAGGGATAGTCAGTGCCATCGAAGATGGGGCACGCAGCAGATACCTTGATCATACCTGCGGTCGACATAACTAAAACCCCAGGTGGTTAAACCAAAATCACACAGAACAAGGGAGTACCTTACTCTGATACCAATTGAAAGCACAGGTTTACTCCCAGAGGGGGGTTAATGGGAGATTTTTAGAAATTTGTCAAATTTTGAAGAATTTGATAAAGATTAGAGTGAAGAAATAGAAACACGAGGTGACTAATTCATAATAGAATAGAAAGCATGCATACAAGATACATACAGGTGAAGAACATGCAATCATATAGGCATACACACATGAGGAAGACGAACTGAAGAAATAGAATACAGCATGATGAAAGTCTTCAATTCAAATTCATCACAAGGTAGATCACAAATTCTTCAGCAGCGAAATAACGCAAAGGTAAGAGTGAGGAATTTGAAACCAGGAAGGCTCGGTGAAGACAGCGATTTGGTAGACCAGTTCCAGTCATTGAATCAACTGTACATCTGGTTGAGGCAGTTGAAACGAACTCAGAGGACACTGAGTCCTCGCCGTATTCCTCTCGAGCCAAGGTCACTTAGACCTCGCCCAATTACTCGTGGTAACTCTTCAAGGTAGACTTCCAAAACCTTCACAGGCTTGTTCACCGGCACACCACAATGACTCTTGGGTGCTCAGAACTTGATGCCTAACCATCTGGAAGAATGACAGTCTTCAAAGGTAACATGCGTTGGATCACACAGATCAATCTCTTCAGTGATGCTCAATCACTTTGGCTCTGGGTTTTTCCTCACTTGGATTCTCTCAAAGTCGTCAGAGGATGGGTTACTCTCAAATGACAAGTGTCAAGTTCTCTCGGAGCAGCCAACCAACAAGTGGTAGTGGGGGAGGCTATTTATAGCCAGGGGCAACCCGACATCAATTGTCATAAATGCCCTTCTCAGATATGACCATTGTTAGGATAAGAATCCACTCGACAGCTGGCCCGCGGCACAACAACGGTCGAAATTTGAATTCTCAAATTCGTCGGGGCACTCAATTTCCTCATGATAGGCAGATCACACTGGCGAAATCCTAACTCCTCAGCATGACCAAATTCGTTAGCGACCAGATGAACTTCATCATTGTCGCTAGCAAATGCGTCAGCTATTCTAGAGATATCCAAAGGCTTCACTCGAAGCGGCTTGTGTATGTATAGGTTTGAGCATCACTTTGGAAACTTAGGATCATATTGCATTCGAGCATTCAAAGACTTTTCTTTCAGCTTAGCTAGCAATTTCTTAAGGTCATCTCTATCATTACAAGCAAGAAAGTCTCTAGCAGTTTCTTCATCCATAATATAACCCTCGGGTACAACAGGTAATTCATATCTAGGGGGAGAATCATAATCTTTAGTTTCAATAATATCATCAGTTTCAGTAATTTCATTCTCTCTAGCCCTAGCAAGTTGTTCATCAAGGAATTCACCTAGTGGCACAGTATTATCAAGCAAAGAAGTAGTATCATCATAAGCATCATGCATAGCAGAAGTGGCATCATCAATAACATGCGACATATCAGAATCAATAGCAGGTGTAGGTGTCACAAGTTTACTCAAAACAGAAGGTGAATCAAGTGCAGAGCTAGATGGCAGTTCCTTACCTCCCCTCGTAGTTGAGGGAAAAATCTTGGTTCTAGTAATTTTCAAATTCCTCATAGTGATCAACAGATATAAATCCCAAGCGACTCAGAGAATAGAGCTATGCTCCCTAGCAACAGCGCCAGAAAAAGGTCTTGATAACCCACAAGTATAAGGGATCGCAACAGTTTTCGAGGGTAGAGTATTCAACCCAAATTTATTGATTCGACACAAGGGGAGCCAAAGAATATTCTCAAGTATTAGCAGCTGAGTTGTCAATTCAACCACACCTGAAAGACTTAATATCTGCAGCAAAGTATTTAGTAGCAAAGTAGTATGGAAGTAATGGTAACGGTGGCAAAAGTAACAGTAGCAGTTTTATAGCAATCGTAACAGTGGCAACGGAAAAGTAACGAAGCAAAGATCAATATGTGAAAAGCTCGTAGGCAATGGATCAATGATGGATAATTATGTCGAATGGCATTCATCATGCAACAGTTATAACCTAGAGTGACACAGAACTAACTCCAATTCATCAATATAATGTAGGCATGTATTCCGAATATAGTCATACGTGCTTATGGAAAAGAACTTGCATGACATCTTTTGTCCTACCCTCCCATGGCAGTGGGGTCCTAATGGAAACTAAGGGATATTAAGGCCTCCTTTTAATAGAGAACTGGACCAAAGCATTAGCACTTAGTGGATGCATGAACTCCTCAAACTACGGTCATCACCGGAAAGAATCCCAATTATTGTCACCTTGGGGTATGCGGATCATAACATGTAATAGGTGTCTACAACTTGCAAGATAGGATCAAGAACACATATATATTCATGAAAACATAATAGGTTCAGATCTGAAATCATGGCACTCGGGCCCTAGTGACAAGCATTAGGCATAGCAAAGTCATAGCAACATCAATCTTAGAACATAGTGGATACTAGGGATCAAACCCTAACAAAACTAACTCGATTACATGATAAATCTCATCCAACCCATCACCGTCTAGCAAACCTACGATGGAATTACTCACGCACGGCGGTGAGCATCATGAAATTGGTGATGGAGGATGGTTGATGATGATGATGGCGACGATTTCCCCTCTCCGAAGCCCTGAACGGACTCCAGATCTGCCCTCCCGAGGAAGAACAGGAGGTGGCGGCGGCTCTGTATCGTAAAACATGATGAATCCTTCTCTCTGATTTTTTTCCCCGAATGTGAATATATGGAGTTGGAGTTGAGGTCGGTGGAGCTTCATGGGACCCACAAGCCAGGGGGCACGCCCAGGGGGTAGGGCGCGCCCCCACCCTTGTGGACAGGCGGTGAGTCCCCCTCAGTTGATTCTTTCGCCAATATTTTTTATTTATTCCAAAAATATTCTCCGTGAAGTTTCAGGTCATTCCGAGAACTTTTATTTCTGCACAAAAATAACACCATGGCAATTCTGCTGAAAACAGCGTCAGTCCGGGTTAGTTCCATTCAAATCATGCAAATTAGAGTCCAAAACAAGGGCAAAAGAGTTTGGAAAAGTAGATACGATGGAGATGTATCAAGTCCCCCAAGATTAACCCATTGCTTGTCCTCAAGCAATTCAGTTGACAAACTAAAAGTGATAAAGAAAAACTTCTACAAACTCTATTTGATCTTGTTGTTGCAAATATGTATAGCCAGCATTCAGGTTTTCAGCAAAGATTATGAACTAACCACATTCGCAATAACCTGTAGGTCTCACGTTTACTCATATCAATGGCACAATCAGCTAGCGAGTAATAATAATAAATCTTGGATGACAACACTTTTCCAAAACAATCATGATATGATATAACAAGATGGTATCTCGCTAGCCCTTTCTGAGACCGCAAAACATAAATGCAGAGCACCCCTGAAGATCAAGGACTGACTAGACATTATAATTCATGGTAAAAGAGATCCAGTCACAGTCATACTCGATATCAATAAATAGCAAGGCATACAAATGACAGTGGTGCTCTCTAACTGGTGCTTTTTATAAGAGGATGATGACTCAACAATAAAAGTAAATAGATAGGCCCTTCGCAGAGGGAGGCAGGGATTTGCAGAGGTGCCAGAGCTCGAGCTTTTTGAAACAGAGATGAATATAATTTTGAGCGGTATGCTTTCATTGTCAACATAACGACCGAGAGATCTCGATATCTTCCATGCTACATACATTATAGGTGGTTCCCGAACAGAATGGTAAAGTTTTTTACTCCCCCTCAACCAACAAGCACACTCCATGGCTGGTGCGAAACAACGGGTACCGTCCATACAAGCAACAATCCTGGGGGAGTTTTGTTTTAATTTATTTTGATTTGATTTGAGCATGGGACTGGGCATCCCGATTACCAGCCATTTTCTCATGAATGATGAGCGGAGTCCACTCATAGCGAGAATAACCCACCTAGCATGGAAGATAGTGACAACCCCCAGTTGCTACATGAGCGATTCGGGCATAAAAAACAGATTATCATTTGAAGGTTTAGAGTTTGGCACATGCAAATTTACTTGGAACGGCAGGTAAATACCGCATATAGGAAGGTATGGTGGACTCATATGGAATAACTTTGGGTTTATGGAAGTGGATGCACAAGCAGTATTCCCGCTTAGTACAAGTGAAGGCTAGCAAAAGACTGGGAAGTGACCAACTAGAGAGCGACAACAGTCATAAACATGCATCGAGAGTAACCAACATTGAATGCAAGCATGAGTAGGATATCAATCACCATGAACATAAATATCGTGGAGGCTATGTTGATTTTGTTTCAACTACATGTGTGAACATGTGCCAAGTCAAGCCACTCGAATCATTCAAAGGAGGATACCATCCTATCATACTACATCACAACCACTTTAAAAGCATGTTGGCACGCAAGGTAAACCATTATAAACTCCTAGCTAATTAAGCATGGCATGAGTAACTATAATCTCTAATTGTCATTGCAAACATGTTTCATTCATAATAGGCTGAATCAGGAAAGATGAACTAATCATATTTACAAAAACAAGATAGGTCGAGTTCATACCAGCTTTTCCTCATCCCAATCGTTTCATCATATATCGTCATTATTGCCTTTCACTTGCACGACCGAACGATGTGAATACTAATAATAGTGCATGTGCATTGGACTAAGCTGGAATCTGCAAACATTTATTCAAAGGAGAAGACAAGGTAATATGGGCTCTTTGTTAGATCAACAATAATGCATATGAGAGCCACTCAACATTTTCATCGTGGTCTTCTCCTCTCGACCCCCAAAGAAAATAAAAAGAATTTCAAAGAAACACACTGAAATGTTTTTGGAGTTTTGTTTTTCTGAAGAAAGTAAAACAAGAACGAGAAAAACTATTTACACGGGAAAGCTCCCAACAAACAAAAGAAGAACGAGAAATCTTTTTGGGTTTTCTTTAATACTACAACTAAGCATGGTAGGGACACTGGTACGCGTCGGTGTTATACACACGGTTTTTAACCCCTTTCCGCGACGGCATTTGGAACCGTCACCAAGTGAGTGTGAGCGATAGGGGGGTCCTTCCCACACGATCCAGAAACCGTCGGGGATATGGAGCCATGATCCAGAGGCCTTGCAAAATGTAATCGTGTGCGATGCAGCACACACTAAATTCTTTCGCACGTGTGGGATGGGTGATTAAACGTTTCTAATGATGCAGTGAAACCAAACGGTGTGTCGTAATGAACCGTTTGGGAAACAGTATGTAAGGCACACGGGCCAACATATGAACTGTGTGCGATATGTGCCCCATCGCACACGAGTTTTCTGCGGAACCCGTCTGCCATGCAAGACTCCATCGCACACGTTTCCCAACAATTACCGTGTGCAATAATGTTCTATCACAAACGGTTCAGGAGCCCCTTCGCACACACACAAGTGCTCAGACCGTTTGTGATTTGTTGTGTATCACCGACGGTTGCGGCAAGAGTGACGTGTGCTTTTCGTTTGGGATCCCACATGTTTCCTGAAAAAATTATGACTGGGATTGTATTTTACATTGGGCACGGTTTACTCCGAGCTCTCGTGTGCGATACCGTGATATCACAAACGGTTCCGGAGACCCTACGCTCACGTAGTAGCGCTGCAAATCGTTTGCGATCTGTTGTGTATCACCAACGGTTCCGCTATGATTGACGTATGCTTTCCGATGTGGATCACACACACTCATTTAGTTGAACCATGTGCGGAGCAATTGCCAGGTTAAAACAAAAATATCCCATTTTGAATCGGCATGCAAAAAGCAAATTCGCCACAATATTCAATTGAACAAATAGTGTCCACAGGAAGAACATTCATCAGATTTCGCAACAATTGCAATTGAACATATGGTAGCTAAATTCCAATGATTTGTCCACACATATATGCATTACATAATTAATCATAGTGTATGAAATACGAAGACCTCATCAGATGGAAAACAATGGATCCATGCGTATATGTTTAGCGGCTAACTCTTACTCAATGTTTCAGGAGAACGCATGCTGAAATCTTCATTATCACCAGTGGGATTGATGTTGTGATTCAGGAAGAAGTCGCTGATAAATCTCCGAACCATCGGCAATTCACCAGCCGGGAGCGGTTCAGGGGTCCTTAGTTCTAAGATGAGCTGCAGTATTTTTAAGATCAGAATGTGCCATATGAGTGGAGTAAAAGATATTAATTAAGATAGACTTACTGTTACTAATTCACGAGGATCGTCACAACTATCAGCAGATTTGCAGATGGAGATCATGTGTCTGCAAACATAGTATCCACAAAGGTTGGTCCCTGCTTGTTGCTGAGGACACTGAAATTTTTTGTACAGAATTAGTCATGTATTTGTCCTGTTAGGAACAACCTAACCGGTGTTAGATGTATTATTTTTTCTTTGGACAAAAATAGAAAGAGGTTTATTTAGAAGCTTGAACATTTGACTAGCGTAAGAAAAGGTATTTGCAGACTATTGGATAAATTTTCCGAAAATAACGAATTTCGGTGTGTTACCAAAGAAACGATCTCGTGCTGAAGAGGTAGTTCCCTCTTGAACAGGTTCCCTGGTTTAGTTTTCCACAATGCGAGCACACTGCAAATGAAGATGAATTTTGACAACATCAATTATTGAACCAGATATGAATGCAAAATAATTTCAACATCATAGAATTCAATACCTATCCATGAATTGCTGAAGATGCGTCAGATCCTGAGCGTTTGTTGACTCTCTGAGAGAATCCATGTAGTAAACTGTGTTCTTGTTTGGAACAATGAATACCAATATCCAGTGATCCCTACATATTAAGAAAGCCATGAACTTACGAATTATGTCAAAATCTGAAAGACAATCAGTGTATGCGTGGTTGTTTACTTGACTTACTGTTCATGATATGGCTAGAGAAATGATTCTGCATGGGACGTGTTTTCGAAGAGACGGACGACCGTGTTAATGGCCCAGTCCCGTAGGTCCTTACCATCTAATGTTGTGCCATTTGCTAATGCAGGATCTATGAAATACACACTCTCCCTTTTTCTTCTCTGCGCGTTCAATCCCCTGAGAGGAATAAAATGCAGTTAGCTGTTTATCATTTACAGCCTTGTATGGAGAAGTTGATCAGAGTTTGGTAAGTACTTACAAAATCAGGCATCTAACAAGAGTGGCATCGAGCTCGTTGAAGTTGAAGAAGAGATGTAAGTCCTCGAAACTCACATTGATGGAACCAACATCATGTCGAAAATGATCTCTGTTGTAGTGGACTAGCAAACCATGATGACCTGCTGACATTTGATCCATGCAATATTCATGTAACTCGCGGCAACTGGAGCTGCACTGATCAAAGTATTCGCCAACAAGAAATGGCTGACCATGGACGTAATTGCGTGCTTCAAGTACGTCTGCTTTACTTTTAGCAGGCAACAAATCTACTTCTTCATCATCCATGCCGTCAGAAATAATATTACTCCCCGATTCGAACAACCTGCTGTTAATTTGGTTCTGGGCGATGAGTGCTTTAAGTAAGAGGCAATCGTTCTCTTTCCTCTTCACTCTCCCGCCGCGCTTCCCCGCGGGTGCAGCCTTTTTGGCCACTTCCTTCTTGGTACTTGAAGCATTTCTGGCAGAACGCCTGGTTAGCTGCAAGGTAGACTGCCGAGCAAACGGTGAAGCTTCGACGGACTGCTTAGTTGATGGTTTATCTATGCCGGACTGCTGAGCTGGCAGTGCTGACAGACTGTTGGGCTGTAGGAGCAGAGGCATCGGACTGCTGACCATGTGTTGAAGCTATGTCGGGTTTTTGTGCAGGTGGTGCCAACTTGTCGGTGTGCTGAGGAGGCGGTGCCAACGCGTTGGTTTGCTGAGCAAGAAGTGCTGACGCATTGGTATGCTGATCACGCGACTGCGGACTGACGGACTAATGAGCAGTCGGTTCTGGACCTACAGACTGCTTAGCAGGCGGTTCCGAAGCATCAGACTGCTTAGCAGTCCGTTCCACCAGGTTGGTCTGCTGAGCATGTGCTGCAGCTGGGTCTCCTCCCGCTGCTTCAGCGGCCGGCATCTGAACCGGTGGTGCGTCTTCAGTAGTTGTAGGCCTTGCCACTGGCTGCTCTGGGGCGGAGGCTCACATGGCCTGTACGGCAGAAAGTCGGGTCGGCTGATCACAGGTTGATGCATCAGTCGTCGGATTACGAGTATTAGGTTCTTTGGGGGAAGCACGCAAGAGCTGTTGTGGCAAGGAGAGCGTCATCGGTTGAGGGGCGACATTGGTTGCTCTTGGCGGGGCTTCAGGGATCTCATCGATGAACTCTATTTCCTTTCGTGGCCACTGGATGTGATGTAACAGTGTTTCTCCCAAGGTCCTTTGCTCATCAAAGTCTCCTAGGACATTCTTCAGGGCAAATTCATTGAATCCAGGCTTTACTTCAGTCACGTAGCACTTCACACAGCCCGGCTTCAATGGCACATTGTCCAACAAGAGGCCCTCTTCCAAGAAGGGTGGGCAAACCCAGGCTATTGCACATTTTAATGTACCTTCATAATGTGTAAGCACGCCCTTCAGTCTGTCTTTCATTCCAGATAGATCAGATATAGCATCATCATGAGCAGCTGCAGTCTTAGTGCCGCTGGGGTCAGCTGATGCACAGCTACTCTTGTGCGGTGTTGTCACGCAATAAGCAGCATCCTCCATGCCCACCTCCCCTCCCATCTGCTGGCTATCTGTCAGTGTTAGAGTCTTCTGCATCATCATTGACTCCTCAATATCCTTTCGAATAGCCGGATACATGTCCTTCCTCAACCTTTCATACAATTCATTCTGCTTCATTTCACTCCTCACTTTTTTCATGATGAGCCTCTCTTCTTTGCTGAGTGTGAAAGCCCTCTTGTGCGGGACATTAACACCTATACCCCTTGCACGGCCAGGGGGCTCTCTTGTTTCCAGAGCATCAGACAGAATGTCACATGGCCCTGAGTTCCTGTAGAACCTTCCAGGGATCTTGGAAGCCTTTAACATCACTTGATACAGTTCTTCGTCACGTGAGTTTTCAAAGTAATAAGTTCCGTCATCACGCCTCCTTGCACGTGCCCGCAAGTAGTCTCTGGCGCGTTCACCCCTGATTTCACTAAAGGCCGGTTTCCCGCCCGCTGCTACTGCTTCTTTGTCCTCCTGGTCCCATATCGGTTTCATGCCGTAGTATCCTGCCACACCCATACGGTGGGGGTGTATGTTCTTCTTCTGAAGTTCCGATTGCTTGGCACTCTTCTTAGCAAACTCTTTAGTTGCCCTAACCCTTTTGAATTCTGCCCAGTCTGCCTTTGTAATTTGGGGGTATGCGGGGATTGGGTCCTTGCCTTCACTCAAGTACTTCTTGTACAGCACGTGCTTCCAGTTTCTCCAAGCATCCCTAGCCTTCTTCAATGCAACATGTTCCACCTACATTCTCCACTGCTCTAGAACGTTGAAGTGATCCATGATCTCCCGGACTATCCTTCACCGTGTTTCTGTGTCAGCCTTCCGAAACCCCGGCAGATTAATGTTGAGCCTTGCCCTGCCAACAAATCCACACACACTCCTGAACCTCGTGCGTGCTTTATCTGGTTTAGTTGGAGCCCAAGGCTTTAAATCGATCTCGGTTACTTCATATACACCTTTAGGCTGGTGTGTGGGCTTCCTTGGAGCGTTCCTCCGTGTCCTGACCAGAAGGGTAATTGTTGTAGCTCTATCCCGTTCAAGATTACTTGATCCCTCACCATCTGCTGAAGACCTAGGGTTGTCGGAATCAGATGAAGATGCATCGCCTGAAGCATGAGTGCCGTCGCTGCTAATCGGCATCTACAGAGAACACATGCGAAACTCAGGAAAGGAGGATAAGCATAAAACTAACAACTTGGTATCAAGCTTTCTAAACATGTCATGCAATAATTTATAAAATGTATGGCTTATTTGTTAAGTTTGTGTGACTCGGGCGCCCACGATCTGTAAATCGGTAGTAACTTATTGGAACAAATACAGCTTATATATACTAGTTAGGAAGGTAGATAATGAACATATATACGCTCTCCGTTATTTTATAGCCAATTAGGGAACATACGGAATGAAATAGGAAGAGGGATTGCGAGGAAATATGCCTCACCGCGCTGGAGAGCAGTAACTAACAGGCTTCTTAATGCAAACCCGGCTGGACAACAGGAGAGGTGAGGGTTACAGGATCGATATGCTCGAGGGTGGCTGGCGAGCAAACGAAGACGGCAAGGCGCGGGCAGCCGCGTGTTGGGAACGACAGTGGAGGTAGGCTTGACGCCGAAGAGCAGGCACACGGCCCGGGTGAGCACGCCGGCGCCGGAGAGGGTTCTGCTGTGGATCTAGGGGAGGGGGAGCTGGCGATGGAGATTGGGTGGACTAGTTGAGTGAAACGCCGGCGGGCGGCCGGGGGTGTTGGCGGCCAAGGTGAAAAGGGTGAAAAATATCCCCGGTCGCCGCGCGAAAAGGCCTATGCAAACGGTTGCCTCTAAGCGCTCGTGTGCACAAAGAGAATAATTTCGTTTGAAATGAAGACGTACTAATTTTGAAATGAAGACGTGAGTTCATCGTTTCGCCTCTAAATTTTTCCCACGTTAAGCAATCACCATTATACCACGGGTTTGATTGGCTGGCGCATTTTAGGTCTCGTGTGCTATATTTAAGACATTTTTTTGGCATTTACCATGCATTTTGGCATTCAAATCAAATCCTAGTCGGACTGCATTTCCTGTCGAAAGGGATGAGGATTGCCGTTCGATCTGGGAGCATCCAACGGTGCAGACGTACGATCCGTGGGGTTTGGGTTCTGGCCAATCAAAACGCATGACTCAGATCGCGCGCGCAGCAAGGGGGGGCATCGGCCCTGGTTTGGTAGGCACACGGCTTTCGTGAGTGAACCGTGTGCTATTTGAAAACATTTACATGAACTAACAGCATATTTTTGTTTGAATGAAAACAAGAGTTCATCGTTTCGCCTATAAATTGTTTTCCACGGTAAGAAATCACCATTGTACCCTATGGTTTGATTTTCTCGTGCATTTGAGGTATCGTTTGCTATATTTGAGTCATTTGCTATAGTCGCAACTACACGTGGGTGCTAGCTAGCAAGATCATTTGTGTGTCGCTTTGGGAGTTTTCATTCATTGTTCGAGAAACGGGAAAAAAAATCAAACAGTTCGGCCACAGGGTGCGGCCAGAGGCGTATGCCTTGTTGGTATTCTAATTACAGGAAATGCATATAGAGTTCGAAAATAACAAAAATCGGTGTGTCACCGTGGCATGCTCTCAGGATCACATGAATTTTTTTTTGGTAAAGATGGCACAAGTTTTGATGCTCACACCTTCCAAATCGGAGCATCTCACAAGAAGGATCATAGTTTCCAAAAGGAGACGCGGCACTTCGGACTCCAATCGTCAGTGACTACATCGTTCCGCCTCGAATTTTTTTCACGGTAAACAATCACGTATATACCCTAGGTTTGATTTTCTGGCCCATTTCAGGTCTCGTTGCTATATTTAAGTCATTTTTTTGCACTTACCTTGCATTTAGTGCATATAATTAAATTCAAAACCGTTCTACAACTACATCTGGGTGTTAGTTAGCAAAGAAGGTGTACAAATCATTTGTGTGTCACTTTGCGAGTTTTCATCCATTGTCTGAGAAACAGGGAGAAGTTTCAAACATTTCGGCCACGAGGTGCGGCCACCGGCGTAGGCCTAGTTGGTACTTTAATTACTGGGAATTCAGATGGAGTCCAGACATCATCAAAATCGGTGTGTGCCCGTGGCGTACTCTCACGACCCCGGGGAATTGGTAAAGTTTGGCACAAGTTTTGATGATCGCTCCTTCCAAACCGGAGCATCTCACATGAAGGACCATGGTTTCCAAAAGGAGACGTGTCTATTCAAACTCCAGTGGTCGATGACTTCGTCGTTTGGCCTCATAAAAATTTCCACGGTAGGCAATCACCATTATACCACGGGTTTGATTTTCTAACGCATTTCAGGTATCGTTTGCTATATTTAAGACATTTTTTGAATTTAACTTGCAATTTGTGGATATAAATAAAATCACAACTGGAACAGCATGTGCTGTCGAAAGGGATGAGGATCGCCGTTCGATCAAGGAGAATCCAATGGTGCAGACGTACGATCCGTGGGGTTTGGGTTCTGGCCAATCAGAACGCACAACTCAGATCACGCACGTGGCGGGGGGGGGGGCATCGGCCACAGCTTAGTGGAAACACGGCTTTCGTGAGTGAACCGTGTGCTATTTGAAAATATTTACATTAACTAACAGCATATTTTTGTTTGAATGAAAACATGAGTTCATCGTTTTGCCTCCAATTTTTTTCCACGATAAGGAATCACGATTGTACCCTATGGTTCGATTTTCTGGTACAGTTTACCAGGCGGCAGGCCTGGCTAGCAATCTCAAACTTTGAATATGCAAAAAAAAGAGATCTTGTTTGTATATATATATAGTCGCAACTACACGTGGGTGTTAGCAAGATCATTTGTGTGTCGCTTTGCGAGTTTTCATTCATTGTCCGAGAAACGGGAAAAAACTTCAAACAGTTCGGCCGCAGAGTGCGGCCAGAGGCTCAGACCTTGTTGGTATTTTAATTTCAGGAAATGCATATAGAGTCCGGAAAATAACGAAAATCATTGTGTCACTGTGGCGTACTCTCACGATCGCATGAATTTTTTTTGGTAAAGTTTGGCACAAGTTTTGGTGCTCGCACCTTCCATACCGGAGCATCTCACAAGAAGGATCATAGTTTCCAAAAGGAGACGCGGCACTTCGGACTCCAAATCGTCAGTTACTACATCGTTCCGCCTCGGAAAAAAATCATGGTAAACAATCGCGGATATACCCTTGGTTTGATTTTCCGGCCCATTTCAGGTCTCGTCTGCTATGTTTAAGTCATTCTTTGCAGTTACCTTGCATTTTAGTGCATATAAAGTCAAAAACCCTACTACAACTACATGTGGGTGTTTTAGTTAGGCTATACTTAGGCTACTCATAGTGGAGAGTGTCATATACTAGTATCATGCATATATATATATATATGATACTAGTGTATGATACTACCTTTAATTATAGTGCATAGTATAATAGAGTAGTATCATAGATGATCATATTTATTGCCATGCATGACACAAATTAGCATCGCATTTAACATGATACGGTATCTACCTATATATTACTCTAACCCTCTCTATCTTCTTTAATTCTTTGCCACATCAGCATACTTGCTATTTCTGAGTGCATGATATCGGCTATGATACCACCACTATGGCCAGCCTTATAGTAGGGAGTATCATATACTATAGTATCATGCATATGATACTACGTACGTACCTTCATAGTGCATAGTATCATAGAGTAGTATCATAGATGACCGTATTTATGGTCATGCATGACACAAAGTAGTATAGCATATTTATTATGTTACGGTATCTACCTATGTTACTTCTTTGCCACATCATCATATTTGCTATTCCCGAGTGCATGATACCGGCTATGATACCCTCACTATGGCCACCCTAAGGCTGGTCATAATGGGAGTATCATAAGCGGTATCATGCATGCCAATTAGACTTTTTGGATGATGTGGCACACAGTTAAATAAGGAAAGAGAGGGTGTGGTACCATATTAAATGTTGTACTACTTTGTGTCATGCATGGCAATTAATAAGGCAACCTAATATACTAACTTATGATACTATGCGCGCATTACAGAGGTAGTATCATATACTAGTATCATATGCATGATACTAGTATATGACATCATATACTAGTATATGACATCATATTATATGTAGTATTTTATTTATTGTCATGCATGACACATAGTAGCATAGCACTTATTATGATACGGTATCATGATATGATACTTAACCCTCTCTTTCTTCATTTAATTCTATGACAGCTCATCAAAATTGCCTAGTTGGCATGCATGATACTAGCTATGATACTCCCATTACGATCAGCCTAGCAAAGAAGGTGGACAAATCATTTGTGTGTCGCTTTGTGATTTTTCATCTGTTTGTTCGAGAAGCAGGGAGAAGTTTCAAACATTTTGGCCGTAAGGTGCGGCCACTGGCGTAGGCCTAGTTGGTATTTTAATTACAGGAAATTTAGATGTAGTCCGGACATCATCAAAATCGATGTGTGCCCGTGGCGTGCTCTCACGACCCCGTGGAAAAAAATTGGTAAAGTTTGGCACAAGTTTTGATGATCGCTCCTTCCAAACCGGAGCATCTCACATGAAGGATCATGGTTTCCAAAAGGAGACATGTCAATTCAAACTCCAATGGCCGGTGACTTCATCGTTTTGCCTCATAAAAATTTCCACGGTACGCAATCACCATTATACCACGGGTTTGATTTTCTGGCGCATTTCAGGTATCGTTAGCTATATTTAAGACATTTTTTGAGTTTAACATGCATTTTGTGCATAAAAATAAAATTACAACCGGAACTGCATGTGCTGTCGAAAGGGATGAGGATCGTCGTTCGATCTGGGAGCATCCAACGGTGCAGACGTACAATCCGTGGGGTTTGGGTTCTGGCCAATCAGAAAGCACGACTCAGATCACGGGCGGGGTTTGGTCGGCACATGGCTTTCATCAATGAACCGTGTGCTATTCGCAAACCAGATTGCATATTTTTGTTCACACATACTATAGTGAGATCAATTGAGTGTGCTACCTCTATGATATAATAATAATAACAACAACAAAAAACAGTTCATATTCATTGCCTGAGCTGACAGTATATCAAGGTCAACATATTAACGGTTCTTACATCAACAGAAAATCGGGCATAACTCACAAATTCAGTACACGCGACAGTTCTAAATTGAACGAATTAAGTTGCAGGGTAGGCATAAAGACTAGTCTTACGGCTTAATTCCCATGTACATGGGGGAACTGGGATCATTACATTGCCCCCGAATGAACTTGGGTTTTCTGATGATTTTACGCTTCTCTGTTACACGGGTGCGTGATCCCTTGGCTGGCAACTCAGCAAATTCATCATACTCGTCCTCATCGGCAACATCGTCGACACCCAGTACCCTCCTCTTCCCATGCATCACTACATGGCAGTTCTTACACAAGGGGTCTTCCGCAAAGAAAATCTGGGTAGCATCGCTGGCAAGAATGAATGGGTCCGCGTGATATGCCATCGTTGTCCTGTTAACACAGGTCTTCCTGTAATCATCAACCTTTACATGACCAAGAGGGATCCATGCGCACCTGAATAATGCCACCTTAACTTTCACATAGTCAAGCTCCCAAATCTCTTTGATGGTTCCATAGTATACCCTTTTATCAGCTTCATCTACAGTCACGCATTCTATTCGAACAGAGCTGTTCTGATATGAGGTCTTCTCATCACGTTCTTCACTGTAGAACGTGTATCCATTTATGTCATATGCTTGGTACGTCAACACCGTAGGTGATGGCTTTTGTGCCAACCACGTAGCAATGTCATCGATGGATCCTTGTGCCAAACGATTCTTTAGCCATTCGGCGTAGTTCTTAGTGTGCTCCTTCATCTCCACATCTGATGAAGGCACCATTGGTAAGAAGCTTTGGCGTATCTTCGCCAAGTGTTCTTCGGCATAAGCGTTGAGAACTGGGCTGTTAAGCAGTACCGTCAAATGGGCTTTCTCTGCCAATTCTCCGGGTGCAGCCATTTGCGTGCCAGCAAGGACCGGCTTACCTTTCAGCCTTCCCTCGTGGCGAGAGAGGGGCAAATCTATAGGTCTTTGTTTCATGTATTCGGTGCAAAACTCAACCACCTCCTCCGCGGTATAACCTTGTAGGATGCTTGCCTCTTGATGGTTTCAGTTCTGACAAAAGCGCTTCAGTATTCCCATGAACCGCTCGAAGGGATACATGTTGCGAAGAAACACAGGACCACAATACTTTATCTCGTCGACAAGGTGCATAGTGAGATGGACCATGACATCAAAGAATGACGGTGGGAAAAACATCTCTAGGTTGGCCAATATTCTTGCAATATCATCTTGCATATGATCCAACTCTTCAGGATCTACAACTTTCTGCCATAGTTGGTTGAAGAAATCATAGAGCTCAATGAGTGTGTTTCTTATATCTTTGTCCATCAGATTCCTGATGGCCACCGGGAGGATTTGTGTCAACATTACGTGGCAATCATGTGACTTCATGTGTCCCAGCTTCATTTTACCTGAGCTCACATCCACGAGACTTCTGATGTTTGCGGAGTAGGAAGAGGGTGTCTTAACTGACAACAAATAGGTGAAGAACTGTGTTGCTTCTTTTGTACTGAAATTGTAACTCTGGCAAGCTTTGATGAATTTGTCATCATCTTCTGCTTCACTCTTGCGTTTTGATTGATCAGCAAGCATATCGAGCCGTGAACCCTCACCGTCCTTTCTTTTACCTTTAAGCTTGAGCAGAGTACCAAGGATGCTTTCACATACGTTCTTCTCTACGTGCATGACATCGATGCAGTGCCGTACACGTAGAATCTCCCAGTAAGGTAATTTCCAGAACACCGATTTCTTCTTAAACACTTGACCCTTGGGTGTTTGTTTCACCGTCAAAGCGTGATTTTTGCCAAGCACAAAATTAATTTGTTTAGCCATGTTGTGGACCACCTCCCCATCATAGGGTCTTGGGCCCACACCTACCTCTGTCGTACCATCAAATTCAGCTTTCATCTTTCGGTATGGGTGATTTTTTCGTAAGAACCTACGATGACGCAAATACACGGTTTTGCGTGAGTTGGGAAGTCTTCTGCTAGCTGTCCTATCCATGCATGTGACACACCCTACATCTCCCTTTGTTTTCTGCCCCGATGTGTTGCCTAATGCTAGCATATCTTGAATGGTGTGCACCAGCATCGCATGTAGATCGAAAATCTCCTTTCTGTAAGCATCATAACATTTTACAGCAGGTGCATCTATCCACACTGTCAGCAGTTCTTCTACCAGTAGCTGAAAGTAAATGTCGATGTCATTTCCAGGTTGCTTCGGGCCTTGGATAATCATTGACATCATAATGTATTTTTTCTTCATACACAACCAAGGAGCTAGGTTATATATGCACAGAAGCACCGGCCATGTGCTGTGATTGGTGCTCATATCGCCAAAAGGATTCATCCCGTCAATACACTCCCCGAGCCTTATACTTCTAGGATCCTTGGCAAAGTCTTGAAACTTGTTGTCCATTAATTCCCACTGAGCCCCATCTTTCGGGTGCCTCATATACTTATCCGCATTCGCTCATCATGATGCCACCGCAACCACTTTGCCTCTCTAGGGTTTGCAAACAAACGCCTCAACCTTGGAATTAAAGGCAAGTACCAAACAACCTTGAACGGGATTCCTGTCTTGATCTCGTCGTCCAATTTGTACTTGTCCTTTGCTCTCCTGCGCTTGTATCGTGCATGCTTGCATTTGGGACATGCACGCAAATCTTTGTACTCACCACGGTACAATATACAATCATTCACACAAGCGTGTATCTTCTGTACTTCAAGCTCCAATGGGCAAACAATTTTCTTCGCTTCATTCGTGCTTCTGGGGAGCACATTATCTTCCGGGAGAATTTCTTTGAAAAGACCTAACATCTCTGTGAAGCCCTTGTTTGATAGACCGTTTGCTGCTTTAAATCTGAGAAGCGCCAGGGTGGCACTCAACTTGGAATATTTCTTTTTGCAACCTGGATACAATTCTTTCTTGTAGTCCGCATCAATGGTTGGCAGATCCTTGTACCCAATCATATCCTTTTTTGGGCCCTCGAAATCTGCAATCATAGCAGCAAAATATGGCATATCAAGATCGTCGTCATCTGCGTCGACGTCTTGGTTTTCCAGTGGGCGTTTCGGCTTTCCGGTGTTCCATTGGTAGCTTGACACCTCTGCCCCGATGTTAGATTCAACATCCATGTGACACTGATTGGGGTTTGGCATCTCGTAGCCCTGGGTATCTTCATCCATGACCTCCTCTTCACCGTGTCTGGTCCAACGTGTATATCCATCCATGAATCCCCGAGAGACTAAGTGCCACTGGACATCTGCAACTTCATGTGACTCTGTATTGGCACAATTAGTACATGGACACAAGATGTAATCCGCATCACCAATTCTCCTCTTTGTACTTTCAGCCAAATTCATGAACTCTGTCACGCCACTGATAAAATCTGCGGTTTTCCGATTCTTCATCCATCGAGATCGTTCCATCTGCACCACACGAATGGTAATTAAAAACAAAACAACAACATTAATACACGGATTAACTGCTGCCCAAAGATGCGTGCATAAATCACAAGGTTTTATTTTCATAATTACTAAGGGCGCTCCATATTGTTATCCAGACGTGCAATGACAAAAATTAATGGCCAGTCAATTTACACGCAGAGTACTAGTATAGCACTACCCTTAGGAATTGAATACCTTAATTAAGCCACTCATGAAAAGAATACCTTAATTAATTAGCCGTGCGGTGACCTCCACCCAGCAGACAGAGAAGCGCGATGCGGCGGCATGCCGAGACAGCAGGGTCGAGGAGCAAAGCTTAGTGCGGCTGCCGCCTGAAGTTTGACCTCCACTATCCCGCCATCGACCGCGATGGATGTGCTCGAATCACGCCGCCGCCGACCTCGATGGTTGAGCTCCTCCTATCTCCCGCCGCAGACCGAGGATTGACCTCCTATGACGCTGCCACCGCCCACCGACCAAGGATTGACCTCTTCTCCGGTAGCCACTGCCTAGGCCGCCGCCGCCATCTCTATATGCAGAGCGGCTGTTTTTTTTACGGATATCCGCAGAGCGGCTGTTTACACGGTATCACTGTAACTCAATTATATGTACAGGGTAGTACATCATGTACGGTTATGTAACGGCAATCGTGTCTCACCTACGTTGTCTTGTCACACGGTTTGGTGCGGAAATCGTGTGTGACGTTGTAATACCTAACACAAATGACACGTATAAACAGTGTGTCGTATACAACATATAGTGCCATAAGTAGTTCCCGACCGTTAGCTTTGTTGGAAATATGCCCTAGAGGCAATAATAAAATGGTTATTATTATATTTCCTTGTTCATGGTAATTGTCTGTTATTCATGCTATAATTGTGTTATCCGGAAATCGTAATACATGTGTGAATACATAGACCACTACATGTCCCTAGTAAGCCTCTAGTTGACTAGCTCGTTGATCAATAGATGGTTACGGTTTCCTGACCATGGACATTGGATGTCATTGATAACGGGATGCTCCTAATGATGTGATGGACAAGACCCAATCCTAAGCCTAGCACTAGATCGTGTAGTTCGTTTGCTAAAGCTTTTCCAATGTCAAGTAACTTTTCCTTAGACCATGAGATTGTGCAACTCCCGGATACCGTAGGAGTGCTTTGGGTGTACCAAACGTCACAACGTAACTGGGTGGCTATAAAGGTGCACTACGGGTATCTCCGAAAGTGTCTGTTGGGTTGGCACGAATCGAGACTGGGATTTGTCACTCCGTGTGACGGAGAGGTACCTCTGGGCCCACTCGGTAGGACATCATCATAATGAGCTCAATGTGATCAAGGAGTTGTTCACAGGATGATGTGTTACGTAAACGAGTAAAGAGACTTGCCGGTAACGAGATTGAACAAGGTATCGAGATACCGACGATCGAATCTCGGGCAAGTATCGTACCGATAGACAAAGGGAATTGCATACGGGATTGATTGAATCCTCGACATCGTGGTTCATCCGATGAGATCATCGAGGAGCATGTGGGAGCCAACATGGGTATCCAGATCCCGCTGTTGGTTATTGACCGGAGAGTTGTCTCGGTCATGTCTACGTGTCTCCCGAACCCGTAGGGTCTACACACTTAAGGTTCGGTGACGCTAGGGTTGTAGGAAAAGTTTGTACGTGGTTACCGAATGTTGTTCGGAGTCCCGGATGAGATCCCGGACGTCACGAGGAGTTCCGGAATGGTCCGGAGGTGAAGATTTATATATGGGAAGTTGTCATACGGTCACCGGAATAGTTTCGGGGGTTATCGGTATTGTACCGGGACCACCGAAAGGTGTCCGGAGGTCCACCGGGTGGGGCTGATTTACCCGGGAGGCCTAATGGGCTGTATATGGGAGGGAACCAGCCCCCTAGTGGGCTGGTGCGCCCCCCCAAGGGCCCATGGCGCCTAGGGTTGGGAAACCCTAGGGGAGGGAGCCTTCCACCTTGCTTGGGGGGCAAGTTTCCCTCCCCTGGCCGCCTCCCCTCCCCTCAGATTGGATCTGAGGGGGCCGGCCCCCTCTCCTCTTCCCCCTATAAATAGTGGAGGGGTGGGAGGGAGGCCATACCTCATCCCTGGCGCAGCCCCTCCCCTCTCCAACACCTCCTCCTCCTCCCGCGGTGCTTGGCGAAGCCCTGCAGGAATACCACGCAGCTCCAACTCCACCACGCCGTCGTGCTGCTGCTGGAGCTGTCCTCCCCAACCTCTCCTCCCCCCTTGCTGGATCAAGAAGGAGGAGACGTCTCCACTCCGTACATGTGTTGAACACGGAGGTGCTGTCCGTTCGGCGCTCGGTCATCGGTGATTTGGATCACGACGAGTACGACTCCATCAACCCCGTTCTCTTGAACGCTTCCGCTCGCGATCTACAAAGGTATGTAGATGCACTCCCCTCTCTCTCGTTGCTAGATGACTCCATAGATTGATCTTGGTGATGCGTAGAAAATTTTAAAATTCTGCTACGATCCCCAACAAGCTTATCCCCACAGTTTCCCCATTTCCCCCAAATCCCTATATAGCCTCCAAATTCCCTCGCGTGGCGCTGACATTGGGGGAATGCGGACGAGTGATGCTGATGGTTTCGGTGCGGCTTCTCCTGCTTGTATCGCCGCTGAGCACTTGCCTAAGGTCATCAGAAGGCAGGTGTACTACGGATCCGAATCGTCCTGTCAGGTTCCAATCTATCCCGATCTTTTTTAGCATGTCCAAAGTAGCTCCTTGCTGAATCCGTCCTGAATGAACCCCCCCCCCCCAGGAAAGTGATCTGCCGCCGGATCCGGAGCATGACTCCAGACTCCCGCAACACGAGTTCGACTCCGAGTTTTGCGCCACCGAGAAGTACCAAAAGCTGAGTTGTGTGCACGGGCACACTCCCGCTCGACGTGTATGCACGGAGGGATTCGACATTGGCAGGCGGTTTCTCAGTTGCCCCTTAGAGGTTAGTGCTAAGTTCATCATTTTACTTGAGTTAATGCCACCGCTCATCCTGAATACTATTTAACATTGGCAGGGATATGAGGCTTGTACCTTTGTTAACTGGCTGGATGAAGAATGGCATGGCAGGGCTCGGAGTGTTATCACCAAGCTCGCAGAAGATAACGTAAAGCTGAAGAAGAAACTGGCTGATCTGGAATGTACAATCAGTACGATGAAGCAAGAAAGAATCAATCACAGGCAACAGATGAAAGCAAGAGACAAGAAGGAACTAGCATGTGTAGTTGTGGTTGTCGCATTAGCCATGTTCTATGCGCTGTTTGCAATGATGATTAGGGGTTTTGTTTGACAGTATTGCTAAAGCACATCTAGATGTGCTCTAAGTAATGCACATCTAGGTCCTATGCCATTGATGTTACGCGAAGATTCGTGCAGATATTTTCCTTTGTCTTTTTTTCTTTTCCTTTGTAGTTTGATTATTACTGGCTTTATCAATAAGAAGAGCTCAATGTATTGCTTGCCAACTGTCCTACTCCATTTGTACCGGTACTGGTGCATAATCCCAAAACTCGTTCCTTGTTTTTGTCCTGAAAAAAGAAACCAGCCAAATAGCCAATAGGAGTCCGGCGCAACCCCGGGAATTTGGAGCGACTGGGTACAAATAATTGCGGTTGATTATATCAATGGTTAGATAATACATCAACCCCCGCTTCAATTGGCAGTTCCTCTTCTCTGCATACCCCGCTTAAGTGTCCACCATCTTCATTGTCCCCGGCAGGCCGCGCTACACACTAGCACACACTCTGCAGCCATGTCGAGTGACAGCGAGGACGACAGTTCGGCCAGCAGTCTGGCGCCTGATGATAGGTCAACATCGGAATCATCCCGCTCGTCTTCCATGAGTCCGGCGTCGAGCCCAGACCTCGATTATATCCGGATCATGGAAGGGACGCCGCCTCCGGAGTCATCAGACGACAACCAGACAGATGAGGAGCCGTCGAAGGACGAAGAAGAGGACGACGATGATGATGAGGAGGAATGGTCGAATGAGGAGGAGGACGACGATGACAACAACGACGATGACGACGGTGGCGGCGATGAAAAGCCAATGGTCAGCAGCAAGAAGCGTCCTCGCCAAGACGATGTCGCGGGGCCATCCAACAACAACAACAAGAAGAAGAAGGACTAAATTAAGCAGACTGTATATATCTCTGTTTCCGTTCGCTCATATTAATTTGTTATCTCTGTTTATCCTGTCAATCTCATCGCAGATGGTTAGTAATACGTATTCAACAGAGATCTTCTACATTATCGCCCACAGGTTGGTTTGTTGAACTGTGTGCCCTGACAAGCACACAATTCACAAAAAAAGACCGTATGGGCTGTCTATAATGATCGCACACAATTCTGATTACCGACCTGTTTGCCGGGTATCACACACATCTTGTTACGCCGAATCGTTTGTGTTCACCTCGATCATCGCAAACGGTTCATCGGAGCGAACTGTATGCCGTATATCGCACACACCTTGATCTGGCTGCCCGTTTCTGTTGTTCTGTCTCATCGCAAACAGTTCGTATGGATCAACTGTATGCCCAGCATCGCACACGCAACTAAAATCTGAATCGTGTTTGATGTATCATTCATCGCAAATGTTTTGCGTCTTTTTTGACGGTTTTTTTACATCACCGTTTGCGATTAATGCATCACACACAGTTTCGTCAAAGGGTCTCTGATCGTAGTGTCGCGTTAGCAGCATCCTGCAGTAGTGGGAAATAAGCTACAACTAATTTTTTGTTTTGTTTTTCTCAAAGTTTTTCAAACACACAAGAAGAAAGCGGGAAAAAAGAAAGTAAACTAACATGGATAATACAATGAAAAAGTATGAACACCAACAACTGGAATGAGTGTGTGAACATGAATGTAATGTCGGTGAGAAATACGTACTCCCCCAAGCTTAGGCTTTTGGCCTGAGTTGGTTTAGGCCCATGGATCAAAGTGACTCTCTCCTATGTACTGAGGAGGATCCTGGGGGTTCCACTGGTTAGCGAGCTCCTACGGCTCCCACTGATAAATAGACTCTCGATACGGATCAGGTGATGGCTCTGGCTCAGGAACTAGAGATCGCGTCCCCTCCCAGTATGCGTAAACATCCGCGGGCATGATGAAGTTCCTGCCTGAATGAATATCGAACAAAGAAGGTACAGGCAAGGTAATAATCTGACAAGTCTTCTCGCTAAATACCAGGTTATAGATGAGTCTCTTGTCATCGTCTTTCTTAATAAAATCATGTGCTACCATACTGTCATAATCTAAGTATATAGTGGGCAGCAGCTTCTCTTCTCCCTCATCGTGCCTAATGGGTATCCCGAAGTGTTTAGCGAGGTGGGAGGCATAGATACCTCCAAAGATAGGACCCTTCGTATGGTTTAAACTCAACCGTCGAGCAACCATAGCACCCAAACTAAAAGTTCTATCGCAAAGTAAAGAATGGCGCAAAATAGCAAGGTCAGGAGCACTAAGGCCTCCACTCTCCCCGCGACCAATTAAACATCTCCCCGCAAATAATGAGTAATAGCGCAAAATAGGAAAATGTGAACTAGACACTCTCACTTCCGGCACCTTTCTCCTTTCCCCTACAGTAACTTCATCAATAAAATCTTCCACATCTCTAGGACGTGGCTCATCGACGCTACCTTCATAAGGTAATTTGCAAACCTCACAGAAGTCATAAAGCGTCATCTCCTTATGCTCATCATATAAATAAAATTCTACCGTGGGTGGTGATCTCCTAGCATGAAAGTGAAATTTTTGCACGAAAGTATTAGTGAGTAAGAGGTACTGATCACACTTATCGTGGAGAAAGTCAGTGATGCCTGCATTCCCAGCCAAATAATAGAAATCCTCATAAATTCCGGCTGCCTCCAAGAATGCATCACATGGCCATTCACACGGCTGAACTTCCGCGGTGCAAGGAAGGTTGTACTTGGGTTTCTTCTTCTCTCCATTTTCCTTTTCTTTAGAACCCCGACTTGAAGAGCCTCTTAACAATCTCCTCATCATTTTCTCTGAAAATTTCTGAAACTTTTAGTGACTTAAAAATAAAAGTGAACCAAACTCAACAAAACTAATAGCAACTACTCCTACAAGTGTCTAGAGGCTAAATCATGCATCAAAACTACTTTGGACCATATAAATTTGACATGCAAGCTCAAGAACAAGGTCACCACAGCAGCAAAAATTTGCAATAAATAAAGCACTAGAACAAAAACTAATTGGACCATTGGAGGAGTCACATACCGAAGAACAATCCCCCAAAACAGTTTTGCAAATGGAGCTTTACACAAGGAGATCGAAAATGGCAGCAAGATGAGCAAGAACACGGGTTTGAGCTACGGGATGATTTTTTCTGGAGGAAGACGAAGTGGATGGGTGTTGGAATAAGTGAGGGGGGCCTACGTGGGACCCACAAGGTAGGAGGCGCGCCCAGGGGGGTAGGGCACACCCTCCACCCTTGTGGTCCACTAGTGCAGCCCCCTGGTGCATTCTCAGTGCCAGAAATTCAAAAATATTCTATAAAAAATCATACTAAATTTTCAGGGCATTTGGAGAACTTTTATTTTCGGGACATTTTTTATTGCACGGATAATTCAGAAAACAGACAGAAAATACTATTTTTGCTTTATTTAATCTAAATAACAGAAAGTAAGAGGTGGGTACAGAAGGTTGTGCCTTCTAAATTCATCCATCTCATGCTCATCAAAAGGAATCCGTTAACAAGGTTGATCAAGTCTCATTAACAAACTTCTTTCGAATAACATGGAACTGGAGAATTTTCGAATAACACTAAGTTACCTCAATGGGGATATGCATGTCCCCAACAATAAGAATATCATATTTCTTTTTGACAGTAGGAAGAGGGAATTCAAAACCTCCAATAGTAATAGTTGAAAATTTTCCAATAGAGTTGATAGTATTCACTTGAGGTTGTTTCTTCGGAAAGTGTACCGTATGCTCATTACCATTAACATGAAAAGTGACATTGCCTTTATTGCAATCAATAACAGCCCTGCAGTATTCAAAAAGGGTCTACCAAGGATGATCGACATACTGTCGTCCTCGGGAATATCAAGAATAACAAAGTCCGTTAAGATAGTAATGTTTGCAACCACAACAGGCACATCCTCACAAATACCGATGGGTATAGCAGCTGATTTATCAGCCATTTGCAAAGAGATTTCAGTAGGTGTCAACTTATTCAATTCAAGTCTACGATATAAAGAAAAAGGCATAACACTAACACCAGCTCCAAGATCACATAAAGTAGTTTTAACATAGTTTCTTTTAATGGAGCATGGTATAGTTGGTACTCCTGGATCTCCAAGTTTCTTTGGTATTCCACCCTTAAAAGTGTAATTAGCAAGCATGGTGGAAATTTCAGCTTCAGGTATCTTTCTTTTATTTGTAACAATATCTTTCATATACTTAGCATAAGGAGGCATTTTAAGCATATCAGTTAAACGCATACGCAAGAAGATAGGTCTAATCCTTTCAGCAAAGCACTCAAAATCCTCATCATCCTTTTTCTTGGATGGTTTAGGAGGAAAGGGCATGGGTTTCTGAACCCATGGTTCTCTTTCTTTACCATGTTTCCTAGCAACGAAGTCTCTCTTATCATAACGTTTATTCTTTGATTGTGGGTTATCAAGATCAACAGCAGGTTCAATCTCTACATCATTATCATTACTAGGTTGAGCATCAACATGAACATCATCATTAACATTATCACTAGGTTCATGTTCATCACCAGATTGTGTCTCAGCATCAGAAATAGAAATATCATTGGGATTCTCAGGTGTATCTATAACAGGTTCACTAGAAGCATGCAAAGTCCTATCAGTTTTCCTTTTCTTTTTATTACTAGGACTAGATGCATCAATATTAATTCTCTGAGAATCTTGCTCAACTCTCTTAGGATGACCCTCGGGATACAAAGGTTCCTGGGTCATTTTAAAACCTCTAGTCATAACCCTAATAGCATTATCATTGTTCTTACTATTCAATTCATTAAGCAAATCATCCTGTGCCTTCAGTACTTGTTCTACTTGAGTTGTAACCATGGAAGCATGTTTACTAATAAGCTTAAGATCATTAACAGTTCTACTCATATAATCACCCAGGTAATCAAGCATGTGAGCATTACGTTTCAATTGTCTACTAACATAAGAATTGAAGTTTTCTTGTTTAACAATAAAATTATCAAACTCATCCAAGCATTGACTAGCAGACTTATTATGAGGACTATCACCTTCATCAAATCTATAAAGAGAATTTACCTCTACTACCCATGTCGGGTTATCAAGACCATGTATTTCTTCAATAGGCGGTAAATTCTTAATTCAGCTTTAATACCTTTTTCTTTCATAGATTTCTTTGCCTCTTGCATATCTTCAGGACTGAGAAATAGAGTACCTCTTTTCTTCGGAGTTGGCTTAGGAGTTGGTTCAGGAAGTGTCCAATCATTATCATTACTCAATATATTATTCAATAGCAATTCAGCTTGCTCAACACTTCGCTCCCTGAAAACACAACCAGCACAACTATCTAGGTGGTCCCTAGAAGCATCGGTTAGTCCATTATAAAAGATATCAAGTATTTCATTTTTCTTGAGAGGATGATCAGGCAAAGCATTAAGTAATTGGAGAAGCCTCCCCCAAGCTTGTGGGAGACTCTGTTCTTCAATTTGCATAAAGTTAAATATTTCCTGTAAGGCAACTTGTTTCTTATGAGCAGGGAAATATTTTTGAGAGAAGTAATCAATCATATCCTGGGGACTACGCACACAACCAGGAGCAAGAGAATTAAACCATAACTTAGCATCACCCTTTAACAAGAAAGGAAACAATTTAAGAATATAATAGTAGCGAATTTTTTCCTCATGAGCAAATAGGGTGGCTATATCATTCAATTTAGTAAAATGTGCCACAACAGTTTCAGATTCATAACCATAGAAAGGATCAGATTCAACCATAGTGATTAACTCAGGATCGACAGAGAATTCATAATCCTTATCAGTAACAAAGATAGGTGAAGTAGCAAACTTAGGATCATATTGCATTCTAGCATTCAAAGACTTTTCTTTCATCTTAGCTAGCAACTTCTTAAGGTCATCTCTATCATTACAAGCAAGAAAGTCTCTAGCAGTTTCTTCATCCATAATATAACCCTCAGGTACAACAGGTAATTCATATCTAGGGGGAGAATCATAATCTTCAGTTTCAACAATATCATCAGTTTCAGTAATTTCATTCTCTCTAGCCCTAGCAAGTTGTTCATCAAGAAATTCACCTAGTGGCACAGTATTATCAAGCAAAGAAGTAGTATCATCATAAGCATCATGCATAGCAGAAGTGGCATCATCAATAACATGCGACATATCAGAATTAATTGCAGGTGTAGGTGTCACAGGTTTACTCAAAACAGAAGGTGAATCAAGTGCAGAGCTAGATGGCAGTTCCTTACCTCCCCTCGTAGTTGAGGGAAAAATCTTGGTTCTAGTATCTTTCAAATTCCTCATAGTGATCAACAGATATAAATCCCAAGTGACTCAGAGAATAGAGCTATGCTCCCCGGAAACGGCGCCAGAAAAAGGTCTTGATAACCCACAAGTATAGGGGATCGCAACAGTTTTCGAGGGTAGAGTATTCAACCCAAATTTATTGATTCGACACAAGGGGAGCCAAAGAATATTCTCAAGTATTAGCAGCTGAGTTGTCAATTCAACCACACCTAAAAGACTTAATATCTGCAGCAAAGTATTTCGTAGCAAAGTAGTATGGAAGTAACGGTAACGGTGGCAAAAGTAACAGTAGCAGTTTTATAGCAATCATAACAGTGGCAACAGAAAAGTAATGAAGCAAAGATCAATATGTGAAAAGCTCGTAGGCAATGGATCAATGATGGATAATTATGTCGGATGGCATTCATCATGCAACAGTTATAACATAGGGTGACACAGAACTAGATCCAATTCATCAATATAATGTAGGCATGTATTCCGAATATAGTCATACGTGCTTATGGAAAAGAACTTGCATGACATCTTTTGTCCAACCCTCCCATGGCAGCGGGGTCCTAATGGAAACTAAGGGATATTAAGGCCTCCTTTTAATAGAGAACTGGACCAAAGCATTAGCACTTGGTGAATACATGAACTCCTCAAACTACGGTCATCACCGGAAAGAATCCCAATTATTGTCACCTTGGGGTATGCGGATCATAACATGTAATAGGTGTCTACAACTTGCAAGATAGGATCAAGAACACATATATATTCATGAAAACATAATAGGTTCAGATCTGAAATCATGGCACTCGGGCCCTAGTGACAAGCATTAGGCATAGCAAAGTCATAGCAACATCAATCTTAGAACATAGTGGATACTAGGGATCAAACCCTAACAAAACTAACTCGATTACATGATAAATCTCATCCAACCCATCACCGTCCAGCAAACCTACGATGGACTTACTCACGCACGACGGTGAGCATCCTGAAATTGGTGATGGAGGATGGTTGATGATGATGATGGCGACGATTTCCCCTCTCCGGAGCCCTGAACGGACTCCAGATCTGCCCTCCCGGGGAAGAACAGGAGGTGGCGGTGGCTCCGTATCGTAAAACACGATGAATCCTTCTCTCCAAAAAATTTCTCCCCGAACGTGAATATATGGAGTTGGAGTTGAGGTCGGTGGAGCTTCGTGGGACCCACAAGCCAGGGGGGCGCGCCCCCCACCCTTGTGGACAGGCGGTGGGTCCCCCTCGGTTGATTCTTTCGCCAATATTTTTTATTTATTCCAAAAATATTCTCCGTGAAGTTTCAGGTCATTCCGAGAACTTTTATTTCTGCACAAAAATAACACCATGGCAATTCTGTTGAAAACAGCGTCAGTCCGGGTTAGTTCCATTCAAATCATGCAAATTAGAGTCCAAAACAAGGGCAAAAGAGGTTGAAAAAGTAGATACGATGGAGATGTAGCACCTTGTTTTAACTTAAGCCAGAGATTCGACAATCTCAATAATCTGTATCATCCTCCCACTTATTCTTTTGACGGGTTAACCTTTTCTCGATAATATTATTCTCTTGACAAACACTTTTGTCCTTGGAATTCTGTGTGAGAAATACAAAACCTATAGTGAAGCAATGGTCTGAATTATTCTATAACTCTTTATAGTTTTATCAGGCTCTTTAGATGGTGTGTTTGTTTAGTGAATATAGTGATGTTTCATTCATAAATCCCCAAAATTTAATAAGAACATATCAGTAATAATAATTCCAAAATTATTCAATTGTTTGCTAAACTTATGACTTAGACATATTTCTTCATGAAATAAGATCTATTTTATCTTTCGTCATAATGATATTATATCTTCATCCTGAATTTCTTTGAACTATTTCAAATATTTCCTGTTCTTATCAAGTAAATCATATTTACTCATATATTATCATGAAGTATAATTTTCCGCCACACTCTGTTATATCCATCGGATGTATTTAGTCAATTCAAATAAAATACGTTTATGCTTCATCTATATGAAGATCAATTATCCAATATAACTATGTAGTGTCATACACAAGTGGTTTCATCAGTCTTCTCAAGACGTTTTGCTTTAATGTTATAGATCATAGACTTCAAGATTTATCATGAATAAACCATCTCAAAATAAAGGTTTAATAAAAAATCATATTCTCATTATAATTCGAACAACTATGTCTAAAACTTATAAGAATATCCTTCGCATAATCCATAGGATAATGCATTACATAACTTTGAAGCAAAATAACTATTATTTTATTTCTAAGATAAATCTCAAAGATAAACTAAATAGAATAACATTAACTTTGTATAACTATTATACCTTTACCGGAAGAACATTTCTTCTTATCTGCCAAATACTTCTTGTAGTTACGCTTCCAGTGTCCCTTCTACTTGCAGTAGAAACATTCAGTCTCTTTAGAGGTTCCGTGTCGGTGTCCAAACCGGCAGACCTCGGGGTAGGGGGTCCCGAGCTGTGGATCTAGGATCAATGGGGAACAAAGGACAATGAACACAGCGTTTACCCAGGTTCGGGCCCTCTCGAAGAGGTAATACCCTACGTCCTGCTTGATTATATTGGATGAGTAATATGGTTTACAGAGTAGATCTACCTCGAGATCAGTATGAGCTAAACCCTAAGGCTATGAGGTGATGAATGTAGCTCTAGCCCTAAGAATAAAAACCCTCGGTTTATATAGACACCGGTAGGGTTAGGGTTACCGAAGATAGATTACAATAAGAGTTTAAAGAGATCTCATCCACCCCTGACTTGGAGAACACACCATGGCTTCGTGGATCTCCCATCGCTATATGGCTTCACCAGTCTGGCCCATATCAATTGGGCCGACGCCTTGAGGACCCCTTAGTCCATGACTCCCTCAGTAGCCCCCGAACTAGCCTCCAACGCCAAGGCTTGTATCCGGCATCCACTCGTCTGACAGTATTCGGCTTGCGGGGCGAGTTCTCCAGCTTGCTTGTTTATATTCGGAGCCAGGTGATGTCCGGAATTTGAAGTGGCCGTTTTGCTTAGCCCCATAGGCAAAAAAATCATTTAAGTGTAAACAGCGCTTTTATCTGACAACTTTTTCTCCTTCAACGAAGAGTCGCGTCCAGCCATAACGCTGAGCAGTTACTATTTCTTGAAGCACGGCTCGAGGCCGACGCCACGTCGGGCACGTCCCTTGAGGTGGAGATCGTGTCTTGCCTTTCGGGGGATATGGTTAACGACTTTGATTCCCCTCCCCGCTCATAACGTCACAGGCATATCGGGAAGTGGAAAAGCCAACGGCGTGGGAAAAAGAAATCCCAGGCCTGTCATCGGCCTATAAAGGGGGGGGGGGGCTGCTACAGTCTGTATCCCACGCCTTCTTCCACCTTCCGCTCACATAGATCCTCAGAGCTCCAGCGCCCCTTTGCTCTGCTCCCACAGCGAATCCCTCTTTGCCTTCTTCGACCATGGCTGGATCCAGAGCCAATGGGAAGTGGGAGGCCTCCAGCGTCACTGAGGGGGACATCCTGAAGCTGAAGGAGGCCGGCTATTTGCCGGCCAATGTTGCTCATTGGGCCCCCGAAGAGGGCCAGATCATCCCCACGCCTCAGCCGGACGAGAGGGTCATGTTTCTTCCCCATTTTCTTAGGGGGCTAGGGTTTCCCCTGCACCCCTTCGTGCAGGGGCTGATGTTCTTCTACGGGCTATATTTTCATGATCTAGCCCCCAATTCCCTCCTCCACATTTCGACATTCATCGTCTTCTGTGAAGCGCTCCTTCGAGTTCAGCCGCACTTCGGTTTATGGCTGAAGGTGTTCAACGTTAAGCCCAAGGTGGTCGGCGGACTGTGGAGGGGCCATGATTAGTAAACCGACGTGGGTCCAGTGGCCGGATGGCCACTTCGTCGACACCGTCCAGATGTGGCAAAAGGAGTGGTTTTACATCACCGAGCCGAGGGAGGCCACATGGGGAGTGGCCCCCGCATTCAGGTCCGGACCCCCTACAAGATTGGCCTCATGGACCACCAAGAGCCCGTACTAGGGGTGTGTTGCTCACACGAAGGCATTGCAGAAATGCATCGACGGCATACTAGAGACCGGCGTGAAGCTGGTCGACGTGGTCCAGATCATGCTCCATCGTCGGCTCCTCCCTTGCCAGGAGAGGGCCAAGCCTATGTGGGAGCATGAGCCCAAGGATCTGACCACCGTGCGACACCAGAGGACGATTCCCCCCTGGCCAACATGGGGAGGGAGTCCGGACCATCCGGACACCCTTAGCCGCTCACTCCTGAGCCCCCAAGGCCCTCGACGGCACAGGCTCCCCCTTCCGGTAGCGAAGGGGTCAGGGAGCCAACGCCAGTGCCGAACACCTCCATACGGGCGGTGGCTGGCTGGCTAGATGCGCTGGAGGAGTTGGTGAACAACTCCGTCATCGTTGATGGGCACCGCACTCTTATGAGTGCGGTCATGCAAGGTGTTCGGTCGCTATCCAAGGCCTTCTAATAGGCTTTGAGGTGAGTCAAGTAATGCTCATTCCTCATAATGTTGTTGTAATTGATAGTTTGGGTAGGCCGTACATAACAGCCCCCGAGACTCTGCAAGGACTTCTAAGAAAAACCGCAGAGGATCAAATTCGGTAGGTCGATTAATGATGTCGACATTTCTTTTGCTAATGCAGGCATCTTCCGTGGCCGCGGCTGCTAATGCCGCGGCACTAGAGGAGATGGACCGAAAGCTCCAGCTTTCCGATAAAGAGTTTGACCTTGTCAACAAACGGCTTGATGAGGCGCAAGGTAAGCCCTGTGAAAAGATGTGTACTTTGCTTGACGTCGGATATTGATGATCCGGACTATATGCTAATCCTTTATCTTGATGATCCTGCAGCTGCTGCCACTGAGGTCGAGGGCTTGAAGGAGGCCCTAAAGAAAGCCGAGGCCGAGGCAGCCACGAAGAAGACAGCCGCTAAGAAGGCGGTAGCCGAGCTTGAGAAAGCCAAGCTTGCTGCTGAGCAGCACGAGGCTCGAGTGGCCGAAGTCCAAGTAGAGCTCCAGGATGCCGCCGAGAAGCTGGAGGCCCTTGAGAAGGGGCAGGAGGAGCAGTCCTCCCGGCTATCCAAGGCGGAGAAGGAACTCCAGGAGGCGAGGACTGGCGTGCGAGGTGTCCGGGAGGAGCTTCGCCAAGCCGCGCAAATTGCAAATGGTAAGAAATACTTACTGCAGAGTGTGTTCGGAGGCAACCGGTTTGCCCTGCTGACACGGGTCTGGCGCTCCGCAGGCATTTTCGCTGAGCTTCCAAAGAATGTGGTGGCCGCGGTGAAGCACTACGCCACTCTTGAAGAGGACTCCACCCAACGGTTTTTCTGGTCACAGTTTCCGGACTCCAAGCGCCCTCCCCTTCTAAGCGATCAAATGAAGTAGTTGATGGAGATGCATCGGATGTCCGAGCTGGCCGTGAAGGACCTCTGTGTCAGTCTGTGGCCTGCCGGGCCCCTTCCGGACACCTACTTCGGTCTTGTGCAGAAGCTGCGGGAGGCGCCGCTCCGGATTGACGCAGTCAAGCGGTCAGCATGCCTTGAAGGGGCGAGGCTTGCATTCACGAAGACCATGGTGCATTGGCCGAGGATTAATCCAATGGAGATGGCCACTGGTCCTCCACCCAAGGGGAAGGAGCATCGCCGTCCCAAGCAGTATTTCGTGCAGGTGATAACCGGTGCGCGGGCGATAGAGGGACAACGTTCGAAAGATGTAATGTTTGAGTGATTGTATTACGTGTGTACCAAGTGGACTTTATGCTTTAGTATGCATCTGCCTGACTTGTTTTATATTTTCATGATTTAATTTTGACTCCTGTGTGGCCGTATGTTTATTCTGGAAGCTACCAGTCGTCGGCTTTGGCCCCCAAGTGAACATCATGAGGGGTGTTTCGTCTCCGCACTATTACCCTTAGCCAACGTCTTGGTGCCCGGAGGCAGTAGTGCGGGAGCGAAACCAGGCAATCGGGCTATTCGGTTTTATTGCTTTCACTTAGCCGTAGGAGCTTGACGGTGGGGACTAGGGACTAGCCCCTGGTGTAATGTGATGTACTTGGGGATCGAAACCTGCCCTTTCCAATCACGTGGTTTGTGTTAAGGCGAACCCTTCGTGTGACACGGCGAAATCGCCAACGATTTTTAGAGTCAAACCTCGTCATCGGATCGCAGACCAGTTCGCGCTTACTATGACGGTCAATTTTTGGCTTTTTCCTCCTGAGGTACTTGACCGGGCAAACCAGAAGTACAATCGCAGGGGTTCTCCCTTTGCCCTCTTAGCCTAACGTGTGGAACATAAGAGGCAAACATAGGAGCCGGACAACCCAACTATTGACCCAAGACATAGTTCGGAACAGATGCATATAGTGCAATATCCGAGACGCCGAACACCTAGCAGAAAGTGGTGCCAGACTTTGAAGATATTGAGCTGATATATAAATCGAACTCTTGACTAGTTAATATATTTTCATGCCGGGCTGTTCGAAGAGCGAGGGGAGAATCGAAAAGTGAATAGACAAATCACAGGGTGCGGATATCCGAACACCATAAAGGGTATTTTTATTATTTCTCGTAAGCTCGGGACGTCTATCCGTACAATTCAAACTGCGAAGGCAATACTTGTGAAAGAAAAAGAAGGTTTACAGAGTAAAGGTTGACGCAGGGCCTTGATGTGTGAGTTGAAGCCTTCACTGTGCCCTGCTGCACGTCTACGCCTTTGCTTCTGATAGGTGAGGATTGGGACCTTCGATGAGACCTTGATGGGCGAGGACCCTGCCGATGAAGCTTTATGCTTGGGGGTATCCGGAATTGGTCCCCGGGTCATCCGAAGACGAAGTAAGTTCAAAGTTTGGTTTAACCGAACATACACTTCGGATTTATTGATATATGCCTCACGGCTGCCCATGGTATTTTGAGTGCGAAGTTGTGCTGACGAGGCACGTAGAGCGTGAAGAATGTGGGCGTGCCGTGGGGCACGTATCCCTATTTGCGACGAACGCATGCGGGTTCCCATGACAGGGAACGGGTTCGAACCCGTTTACTATTGTCGCCGGCCTTTACGGCGGGTCGGCATCCGGGCCTATATGGGCCAGTGTGGTCTTCGGCCGTGATGTCGCTTGAACTACGTCGGTATTTTCCCAAAGAGGAAGGGATGATGCAGCACAGCAACGGTAGGTATTTCCCTCAGTGATGAGACCAAGGTTATCGAACCAGTAGGAGAACCACGCAACACTACGTGAACGGCACCTGCACACAAAGAATAAATACTTGCAACCCGACGTAAAAGAGGGGTTGTCAATCCCTCCCGGGTAAAGAGATAGATAAATTTGTAGTAGATCGGATAAATAGATCTCGCGCGAACGCGAGATAAAATAAATAACAATAAATTGCAGCAAGATATTTTTGGGTTTTTTAATTATTAGATCTGAAAATAAAAGCAAATAAAAATAGATCTCGAAGGCAAATATGATAAAGAAGAGACCCGGGGGCCGTAGATTTCACTAGTGGCTTCTCTCGAGAAAAATAGCATACGGTGGGTAAACAAATTACTGTTGGGCAATTGATAGAACTTCAAATAATTATGACAATATCCAGGCAATGATCATTATATAGGCATCACGTCCAAGATTAGTAGACCGACTCTTGCCTGCATCTACTACTATTACTCCACACATCGACCGCTATCCAGCATGCATCTAGTGTATTAAGTTCATGGAGAAACGGAGTAATGCAATAAGAACAATGACATGATGTAGACAAGATCTATTCATGTAGGAATATACCCCATCTTGTTATCCTTAATAGCAACGATACATACGTGTCATTTCCCGTTCTATCACTGGGATTGAGCACCGTAAGATCGAACCCATCACAAAGCACCTCTTCCCATGGCAAGAAAAATCGATCTAGTCGGCTAACTAAACCAAAGATTCGAAGAAGAAATACGAGGCTATAAGTAATCATGCATATAAGAGATACAAAGACTCAAATAACTTTCATGGATAAAAACATAGATCTGATCATAAACTCAAAGTTCATCGGATCCCAACAAACACACCGCAAAAAGAGTAACATCAAATAGATCTCCAAGAGACCATTGTATTGAGAATCAAAAGAGAGAGAGGAAGCGATCTAGCTACTAACTACGGACCCGTAGGTCTACAATGAACTACTCACGCATCATCGGAGAGGCACCAATGAGGATGATGAACCCCTCCGTGATGGTGTCTAGATTGGATCTGTGGTTTCTGGAACTTGCGGCGGCTGGAATTGTATTTCGTCGACTCCCCTAGGGTTTCTAGAATATTGGGGTATTTATAGAGCAACGAGGCGGTGCGGGAGGCCACCGAGGTGGGCACAACCCACCAGGGCACGCCTGGGCCTCCAAGTGCGCCCAGGTGGGTTGTGCCCCCCTCGGGGCACCCCTCTGGTACTTTCTTGGCCCAACTTGTGTCTTCTGGTCCAGAAAAAATCACCAAAAAGTTTCGCTGCGTTTGGACTCCGTTTGGTATTTATTTTCTACGAAGTAAAAAACAAGCAAAAACAACAACTGGCACTGGGCACTATGTCAATAGGTTAGTCCCAAAAAATGATATAAAGTTGCTATAAAATGATTGTAAAACATCCAAGATTGATAATATAACAACATGGAACAATCAAAAATTATAGATACGTTGGAGACGTATCAGGCCGCTAGGGCCGCAGTGTGCTCTTCGGTTCGAAGTGAGCGTTCTGTGTTGCCGTTGATGGTTATGACGCCCGAGGGACCAGGCATATTCAACTTGAGGTACGTGTAATGCAGAACAGCATTGAACTTGGCGTACGCCATTCGGCCGAGGAGGGCTTCATAGCCACTGCGAAAAGGTGCGATATCGAAGATCAAGTCCTCGCTTCGGAAGTTATCCGGAGATCCGAACACTACTTCAAGCGTCACGGTGCCCGTGCAGCGGGCCTCCACTCCCGAAATGATCCCCTTAAAGGTGGTGTTACTGGGTTTAATCCTTGATGGATCGATCCCCATTTTCCTCACTGTATCTTCGTATACCAGATTAAGGCTGCTACCTCCGTCCATTAGGACTCTAGTGAGGTGGAATCCATCGATGATGGGGTCTAGCACTAGGGCTGCAGACCCTCCATGGCGTATGCTGGTGGGATGGTCCCTACGATCGAACGTGATCGGGAAAGCTGGCCATGAGTTGAACTTCGGCGCTACTGGCTCGACGAAGTATACGTCTCGTAGTGCTCGCTTCCTCTCCTTCTTCGGTATATGGGTTGCGTAAATCATGTTTACCGTCTTGACCTCGGAAGGGAAGGGTTTCTGGCCTCCACTATTCGTCCTGCGGGGCTCATCATCGTCCTCGCTTCATGGGCTTTTGCCCGAGTCTTCGGCTGTGAGTTTGCCGGCCTGTTTGATCGCCCAACAATTTCGGTTGGAGTGGTTGGCGGGCTTCTCTGATGTGTCGTGGATCTGACAAGGCCTGTCCAGAATTGTGTCTAGTCTGGATGGGCCATCATTGTTGCCTTTAGGGGCTTTCTTTCGGGGTCCGGACTTCTGGTTTCGGAATCCGGCATTTATTGCCGTATCCTTGCCCTCGCCGTCATTGTGGTGACGTTTATTCTTGCTGCATCGGGGCTTTCCATTTTCGTCCCGAACCTCGGAGGTACCGGGTGTGTCTGGGTTGGTGTTTTTGCGAGCAAGCCAACTGTCCTCGCCTGCGCAAAAGCGGGTCATGAGAGAGGTGAGGGCTGCCATTGTCGATGTCAAAATCGGCAGACCTCGGGGTAGGGGGTCCCGAGCTGTGGATCTAGGATCAATGGTAACAGAGACGATGAACACGGTGTTTTACCCAGGTTCGGGCCCTCTCTATGGAGGTAAAACCCTACGTCTTGCTCTTGTTTATATTGATGAAGTATCAAGGTATAGAGTTGATCTACCTCGAGATCATATGTTGTGGTCTAAACCCAAGGGGTATGATGAGTAATGTCATAATCTATCTATCAATGAGCCTGGCCTCGGCTTATATAATGTACCGGAGGCCCAGGATGACAAGAGTCCTAGTCGGCTACGTTGGTGGACAGGAGCCCTTGTCTTGATCACCAAGTCTTGTGGAATCTTCCTTGTATATGTCATCGGCTGTCCGAACTGGGCCATTAGTGAACCGCCACGGGGGTCCTCGGCCCAACCCACTGGTCGGGAGATGACATGGTGAGTACCCCCTAGTCCAGGACACCGTCAGTAGCCCCCTGAACCGGTCTTCAAGTTGGGGACGCTCCTCGATTCTTCCGAACTGTTCTTCATCTTCGGTCGTCGGTCTTGAAAACTGGTTCAACAAATCTTCCCATCTCCGATCTTGAGGATCGCCGAGGTGTATCCGAAGAGTTCATACGTCGGGTATCCGAGGAGTCTTTTTAAGTTATCGGCCTTTATCAATGCCTTGTAAGTTTTTTACGCCACACCTCGGGGTTTGAAGTTGTTCCCATGCGGTGGTGTCCTCTTGCATCCGAGCTCCAACGCCGGACTGTATTTGAGGTATCTTTTGTAGCCGAGCACCAACGCCGGACTGTATCCGAGCTCTAACGCCGGACTGTATCCGAGCTCTAACGCCGGACTGTATCCGAGCTCTAACGATGGTCAGCGTCCGAGGTGTCATAAACAACCTCGGTCTTTAAAAGATTGAATGAATTCAGCCGAGCTTAATGCCGGAAGTGCCCTCTATGGAGCCAGCCACTGGCGCCCGAGCTTTATACCGGACTACTTCCGAGGTGGTGCACCACCCCGACTACGGGCTGATTTTTTGTGAATATTTTTTATTGGTGCAATTTATTCTCCGCCGAGATATATAGCCAGTAGCCCTCAAGGTGTGTGTCGGTCTAAAACCCGAGATGCACCTGAAGGAAAACATGAAACCGCTGATCCAAGTAGCCCCTGAGACTCAGGTCGATGTGCGAAATCGGCCTGAGGATCAACTCCTAGCTCGGCAACATACGTAGGAATAGAAACGCAGTGTAATATATTAGAGATAATAGTGATCGGCGAACGGGCCCTTGAGAGAGGGTCTTGAGAAGTTGCCCTAATATATTAGCTTGATGCCAGATAGGTCCAGATGGTACCTGTTGTTGTCCGAAGACGCGTTTGCCTATAGTTCGGTCAAGCCGAACACTAAGCACTTTGAATTTTCTGCATTGAACAAGCAATGCAGTAGCCCCCGAGACACTGGTCGGGTGGCAACACCAGATCAGGGGATCGATGTGCCCCTTTAATATTTGTAAATAATAAGGCCGAAGCCCAGTAGCCCCCGAGTCTTAATGCGGGCACGGGTGGCCGAATTAAGGATCGATATCCATAGTAAAATCACAAATTATGTGTAATGACTCTATGTATCCAAGTACTTTACATCATTAGTGCTCGGATCCGCATTGTACAAAACTTTGTTGACCGACCATTGGCTTCAACCTCTTCGGCCAGTAGCCGAGGAGTGTTTTCCTACTTTATAAAGCCGTTATAAGGGCAAAGATTTATGGAAAACAAGGCAATCCGGTCATACGGTTTTATAAACAAAGGTACACGGAGAGATATGTTATATTACCTTTTAACGTAAGAAACATCTTCCAAAGAAAATAGTCCCGCTATCGGTTCCTTTCTTTGGGTCATCATGTTTATCATGATCATGAAACCTCACCTCCGATCAATGTGGGAGGAAAATATTGAGGATTTAGTTCGGGGAAAGTTCCCGAACTCTATGGTATTAATGAACCAAAATTTTCACTTCCGTCGTTGCCGACCAATGTGATCCTTTAAGATTTGCTAGCTTTCGGCTTCACCCAGTCTGAGGTACTTACTCGGATGACCCGGTAGTAACAATCACAGAGGTGCTCCCTTTACCACCTAGCCGAACGATCGGGAATGTAGGGGTAAGCACAGGAGCCAGGCAACCCAGCTTGGCCAAAATCTTAAGTCAAATTGATGCATATTTATGGCTTTATAACGATGATTGCGGAAGGAGGCCCTCGTATATTAAATACAAACGCCGATGATATGTTTATTTTGACTCCGTTGCGACCGTTTATCATTTGAAAGTGGCCCATCGTCGGCTTCCACCCCCTTGTAGATGCTACGCAGGGTGTTTTCGCAATACCAAAACAACCCTTAGCCGACGTCTCGGTGCCCGAAGGCGGTTGTGTTAGCGGAAAAGAGGCAATCAGATATGCGGGCTTTATAACCTTCACTTAGTCATAGGAGCTTAAAGTTGGGAGGCCAGTTACTAGCCCCCAGTTAGTGTTCGGCGACAGTCGAGGTCAAGCCGTAAACACTTCGGCCAATGTTATGAACGGACCATCATTTAACATGGGGTGACCTCTATCGATCTTATAATTTAACACAGTCATCGGATCGCTGACCAGTTTACACTTATTGTGACAGTCAGTTTTCGGCTTTCTCCACTAAGGCGCTTAACCATGCTAGCTGGAAGCACAATCGCAGTGGTTCTCCCTTTGCACACCTAGCCAAACAAAGCGGAACGTAGGAGGCAAGCACAGGAGTCGGGCAACCCAACTATTGACCAAAGACACAATTCGAAACCGATGCATATAAAGCAATACCCGAGAATGTTTTGCCGAATCTCTAAAGGTGTCCGGCGTTGCACTGCGAGACTTATGCTGGAAACACACAAATAGTTTAAAAGTGCCATAGGCTTAAAAACCAAAAGACTTATGCGGAAACTCCACGTCTGAACTAAATCAAGTCAATTGGTGCCAATCCGAAAATTGGTCTAAAAAAATTTGTGCTTCTGTCGTGCTTTAACATGACACATCCGATCTCAAGACTGCAAGTGGGTCAAGATCGGACCCAGGCTATCCGGCTATTGACCACACACTCGAGTCGAGGAAGGAGTGATAGAAAAAGACTTTGCAACGAACAAGAAGAAAACACACTTATTATAAAACAGCTCATGTAAATTTAAGAGCCCCCAGCTAACATGGGTAAAGGGAGTTTCTTTTAACAAACAACTCACGTGAGCACGGTCGAACCGAACACAAATTAAAAATTTAAAACTTTGGGCATGAAAGCGACTTAGCTGGTTAATGTGCTCGGCATCGATGACACGGTCCGAGTTTACGGCGGGACGAGGTCCCAGCCCCTAAGCCGGTCCCGAGATGGAGGAGCGAAGAGCTCGGCACTCCGAAGTGGCGACAGAGCACGGCCAATGTGGCGAGGTGGAACCCCCCGTCCGTCCGAGGCAACGGAGTAGGCCGACAGTATGACGCCGAAGTTCCCGGTGTGGGTTAATGAAGTGATGACGAAGCCCCAGGTTCAGCCGAGGTGACAGCGCTGCCCAATCCGGATCATTTACCTGTGCACGGAAGATAGTGCAAGCCGGAGATAACAGTAATAAAAAAAGGTTGCATGATTAATAATTCATGCAAAGTGAGTAATAAAAGAAATATGGCCCTTGCGCCAAACACCCGACGAGGTAGGACCCTCTTGATGATGCCGAAGTCCCCGAGGCAACCGAACATGTCGGTATGGCAATTCAATCAACAAGATAATCATGCGAGCCGATTTATGCCAATTGGGATGACGACATTGGCTTGCCGAAGTGACCGCGTGACGCAGTCGAAGTCAATCACCTGCACACATAAAATAGTGCGGTCCAAAAAGAATAATATAAATATATATAAAATCCTTGCATAATTGCTTTTCGCAAAGATAATTTATTTAAAGAGATGTGGCCTGGCGCCGAAGTCAATGTCGATGCAGGGCGTCAGCGTGATGCGGTAAAGGCGTGGCAAAGCCCGAATTCACAGGTCGGTCCGAGTTCCGGATGTGGCGTTCGCCGAACTATGTACGGAAACTGACCGAACCACCACGTGACCATCGTTAATGCGGCCACCATTTGATAGACCTGTGTACAGATGATAGAACAAACCAGAGTAATAATTCCTTGGAAAAAATAAACCCAAACAAGCAAAAATTGCTAGGATTAATAGCACCTGGTTTATTTGTTGTAGCAGTCCGAAGAAAGGTTACTCCCAAAATTGGGACTCGATCCGCACACCCATTGCCTGATGGGTGATGAAGCGATGGCATGGCGATGCTGGCAAAGATTGTCTCGCCGAGGCAAAGCCCCCGGTCCAGCTAACGTAACGAAGCTGGTCGGCTGGTGACGCCGAAGTCTCCGGAGTAGGTTGATGAAGAGATGGCGAAGCCCCCGGTCTAGCCGAGGTGACGGAGCAGGTCGGTAAGGAGACGTTGCAGTTGCCATGTCAGCCGAGGTGTTGAAGCAGTTCGGCGTGATGGACATCGGCTTGAAGAAGCAAAAGTGCGGCCATACCGACGCAGGTCGTAACTTGTGACGCGGTCAATGCCGGCTTGATGAAGTGGCCATGCGGCGGTGCCGGTGTGCCCGCTCCATGTAATCCATGGGGCGGCGATGTTGGTGATGATTTATCCTTGGCGATTCCGAACTCTTGTTCGGCTCGCCGAGATGATGATCCGAAGAAGTTGAGCTCGGCTCAAAAAGCGACGACGCGTCTAGCGCAGGTCGGCAGCCGTGGAGCAATATTGCCGGACTAGTTTGACACCAGTGTGATGGTGAAGATTACCTCAGAGGAGGCTTAAAATTTTATGGGCACGTGTTTAAAAACAACGCACAATACCCTAGAAGAAAATTCCTTTAAAAAGGTCGTCCAATATCACGTTCATAAAGAAACATGAATTCGGGTCGGATCCATATTCGCGCAGAAAATAGATCTGAAAATTGGTCCACTCATCAGAAGGTTCCCGGAGTTTGAACCGTCGGATCGAGCTGAAATTTTAAGGGGTGGTAGATATAAGAATTCCACAGCCGATCAACGGTTGGATCTTCCAAAGGATGTCCGAGCTAGATGCTGGACATCACGCTCCATACTCGTCCAGATTCCCGTCCAGATTCGACAGGGTTCCGGTATATCGGAGATCGCCGGAGATTCCTCCATCGGAACTCGGCGAAATTTTGCATAGTTGTTGTAGACGTAATTCCGCACAATTCCACTGAAGCAATCGTTAAAACGACACTCGAGGAAGCGGCGACAGTGAATACGAATCTGCTGTATAGAAAAACAGCACGGTCGCCCGAGGACAATGTTGAAGTTGAGCCCCCGGGCTATATGGATGATTCCTCCACGATCTTGATAGAGATCGGAGTTGATGTTGATGAAGGCCCTCGTCCGAACATGACGATCGGAGATGGAGCGCAGTCCTCGGTCGAGCCAAGGTGACCAGTCGAGCCGGCGACGAAGATGCCGACGTCGCAGTTGATCTGCGGGCGAGCCATTGATCCTTTGCCGATCACACAGCGGAACTCTCAATGAAAGCACCATTGTCGGTGTCAAAACCGGCAGACCTCGGGGTAGGGGGTCCCGAGCTGTGGATCTAGGATCGATGGTAACAGAGACGATGAACACGGTGTTTTACCCAGGTTCGGGCCCTCTCTATGGAGGTAAAACCCTGCGTCCTGCTCTTGTTTATATTGATGAAGTATCAAAGTACATAGTTGATCTACCTCGAGATCATATGTTGTGGTCTAAACCCAAGGGGTATGATGAGTAATGTCATAATCTATCTATCAACGAGCCTGGCCTCGGCTTATATAATGTACCGGAGGCCCAGGATGACAAGAGTCCTAGTCGGCTACGTTGGTGGAGAGGAGCCCTTGTCTTGATCACCAAGTCTTGTGGAATCTTCCTTGTATATGTCATCGGCTGTCCGAACTGGCCCATTAGTGAACCGCCACGGGGGTCCTCGGCCCAACCCACTGGTCGGGAGACGACATGGTGAGTACCCCCTAGTCCAGGACACCGTCAGCCATAGTTCTTGGTTTGTCCTGGCCAAGCTGCCGTACGAGCCATTCGTCCTTGACACTATGTTTGAAGGCGGTCAAGGCTTCGGCATCCGGACAGTCGACAATCTGGTTTTTCTTGGTCAGGAATCGATTCCAAAATTGTCGGGCAGACTCTCCGGGATGTTATGTGATGCGATTGAGGTCGTCAGCGTCCGGAGGCCGGACATAGGTGCCCTGAAAGTTTGCTCGAAAAGCGTCCTCGAGCTCTTCCCAGCAGCCTATAGAGTCTTCGAGAAGGCTGTTCAACCAGTGTCGAGCTGGACCTTTAAACTTTAGCGGCAAATATTTAATGGCGTGGAGGTCATCTCCTCGCGCCATGTGGATGTGGAGGAGAAAATCCTCTATCCATACAGCTGGATTTGTGGTTCTGTCATATGATTCGAAGTTCACAGGCTTGAAGCCTTCCGGGAATTGGTGTTGCATTACCCTCTCTGTGAAGGACAGGGGGTGTGCGGCGCCCCGAACTCGGGCTACATTGCGTTGGAGGTCTTCGGCCCTCCGAATCTGCTGCTATTCCCGGATTCTATCGTTTCGGTTTAGCCGATCGTAGTATCCTTCCCGGTAAGCGGGCGGGTCTTCTCTGGGTCCGTAGATGGACCTGGTACGGCCTCCTCGAGCGTCTAGGTCATGGCGGAGGTTGTACTCGTAAGTGGGCCGCACTTGATCCTTGCCGTGACGGCGAGGTGGGGCGGCTGGGTGTTCGGCTTCTCAGCTTCCCTGTCCCGCCCTCTAGGGGGGCGGTCCGGCTGTTCGGCATTTGCATATGTCGGGCGTGTTGGCTCTACGGCCTCGTCGTCGAACTGGGGCAGTAGCCTTCGTTTGGGATAACTCCTGGTTGGCTGTTCGCGGCCATACCCCTCTTCGGCAGCTAGGACTTTAGTCCATCGGTTGTTGAGGGTGTCATGTTCGTCGTTGATTTTGCGGTTTTGTTTCTTTAGGCTGCGGGCGGTGGCTAAAAGCCTCCGCTTGAATCGTTCCTACTCCAGAGGGTCTTCGGGGACGATGAAATCGTCCTTCCCAAGACTGGCCTCCTCTTCAGAGAGTGGGAGGTAGTTGCTATCCTCGGAGTCATCGGGGTTTTTTGAATTGAGCGGGTCCTCATTGAGTGGGAGGTAGTTGCTATCCCCGGATCCGATGCCTTCTCCTTGTGACGCCCCCGGCTCAATCGTGCACTAATCATACACGCAAACATGCACGATCAAGCACAGGGACTCACGGGAAGATATCACAACACAACTCTAACACAATTAAACGGAGATCCACAATATTATAGACCAGGGATCCGAAGATCCGAATACATAGTCAATCATACAAATATTATCTGAGTACAGACATAGTTAGACAAGTTTTGCCTTAAGAAGGATAGCACAAACAATGACTCTAGATCGAAAGGCGTTGGCCTCCTGCCTGGGAGCCTCCGATCCTACTCCTGGTCGGCTGGCTCGATCCAGTAGTAAGTGCCGTCTGGACCCTCCTAGTAGTAAGCTCCTGAGGTGGCATCTGGCTCCAGGGCTCCATCGTCTGATGTATCATCAAGGTGGGGTATGGGGAAAAAGAAGTAACAAAGCAACCGTGAGTACTCATCCGAAGTACTCAGCAATCAAGGATCTACACTACATATGCAACATTATCAAAAGACGAAAGGCTGTATATGTGGACTAGGCTGCAGAAATGCCAGAATAGAGAGAAGGCCTAGTCCTATCGAAGACTAGCATCTTCAAACATCTTCACAAGCCATCATCTTGCAGCAATAGAAGAGAGTAGGATAGCATTTTATTAAGCAAACATGTTGAAGTACAGCTTAAAGATCCTTCCTCGACTCCCAGCGAGAAAGCGATCCCGAAGCTTCAATTAAGTAACAAGTATCCAGTTCAAGTAGTAGATCGGGATATACAAACTGAGCGTCCTTTACCGTAGGACCGGCTATCGTTAGATTATTCATCCCTGCAGGGGTGCACTACTGTTACCCAACACGCTCGATCAACTCTGGTCGGACACACTTGCTGGGTAATGCCCGGCCTCGGAAGATCAACACGAAGTAGCGCCCTACCTAGGCTCAGCAGAGAGGTCAGCATGCCGGACTAACCTATGCACCCAGAGGTCTTGGGCCATCGCCCTAGGCACCCTGCAAGTTGCGTGGCTGGCCGGGGTGCAGGCGCGACACTGAACTCGTCAGTGAAGTATCCAGCCCATTCCCGGCGATCAGCCCGCACGGTGAAACATGATGTCTGATGAGCTTTCGGGAGAAACATACGATGTAGAGGGCCCCATAAACCATAATCCCGTGTGGTGGTAGTGCGTATAGGGCACGTCGACCCACTCAGATCACAAACCCAAATCCAATAGGCTCAATTAGTATCACGTGGAGACAATTAGAGTTTCTGAAGCTCCGCCACAATATCACACTCGAGTGCCCTTCCGGCACACCCGACAGTCATAGATCCCCTACGGGTACCCATCATGGTGGACCCGCCTGTAACAAAGGTCAAGGTAACCATGTGGTCATAACATCAAGGGGGAAAACCCCGAGGAATCACCCTCGGTGGATTCCGCTCGACGAAAACATCAGGGTGAACGTATGAGGCATCACCCTCAAGGTTCACACTGAGGGGTTGCACGACAGAGTCGTATCGGAAGTGGAGAAGGAGGAATCACCCTCGATGACCACGACCAAACAGCTACACTGCGGAGTATTCATCAGGAGTGCGTTACGAGGTATCACCCTCGGCACTCGATAGTTACTATGCAGAGTCGTACAACTAAGGGGTGTGTGAAGTGAGGTGTCGGTCTCTGGTCGACGATCACGTTGATCGAGTCATCGATGATCAAGCAGGGGCAGCAAGGGTAAGGTGGTGGGGGTCACTGATGGTTTACTACCAACCTATACTAAACAGTTTATCATAGGCAAGTAAGGTAACAATGAACAGGTTACAACAGCAGGCTATGCATCATAATAGGAGCATACATTAACAGTAGCAAAATCTAATGCGAGCAGGAGAAATGGAATGGGTGATATCTGGATGCTCAAGGGGGGGCTTGCCTGGTTGCTCTGGCAAGAGAGAGGGATCATCAACGGGCTGCTCGTCTGGAGCGTAGTCGTACCCAGCTGCAGCGTCGTCAGTCTCGGCATCTATCGAGAGAGAAGGAGGGGGAGAGAAACAATAAATTCACGGCAAAAATGCAAACAATATGCATGACATTTCTAAATGATATGCCGGGGTGTTCTACTGCCTAACTAAATGATTTAGTTAATTTAGGAATTTATTCGGATTTATTTAATTAAGATTGGGCACTATTCATTTACTGAAATCGGTCTAAAAGTTCCATGTTCATCTAGCTAGAGGCATCTGACAGGAATACGGAGGGCGTATTCGGGTTCGTATCGAAATTCTGAGCAACTTTCATATATAAATTATTATCATCGGAGTTACGGTTTATTTTATATGGTTTTCTAAAGTTTTAAACATTTTCTGAATTTAATTATTTATTTAAATTCGAATTATCCAGAATAGTGTATGATGACATCAGCATGACGTCAGCAGTCAACAGGGCGTTGACTGGGTCAAACTGACGTGCGGGTCCCACCTGTCATACTCTGTTAGGTTTAATTAGGGTTTAGCTAATCTAATTACTGTTAAATTAAACTAACTAATTAATTAGATTAATTAAACTTAATTAATTAACTTAATTAATTCACTAATTAATTAATTAATTAATTTTTTTAATTTTTTTCATTTACTTTTTTTTTATTTCGTTTTAAGGGCGTGGGCCCCATCTGTCATTGTCACAAGGGGGCAGGGGTCCACTGGTCAGTGGTACAGGGGCATCGGGCCCCACCTGGCAGTGGCACTGGGCCACTGCGGGCGCGTGGGCGCTCATGCCCGAGCGAGGCCGTGGCCTCGACGAGGCCAGCGGGGACATCGGCGCGGCGCGGAGCGGGCGAGGCCGGGAGGGTGCGGCGTAGCGGCGCAGGACGTCAAGCAGGGCGAGAGGGGTCGGGGCGCGAGACGGGCGCGTGTGCGCGCGGCCGTGGGTGCGCCCAGTGCGCGGCGGGAGCGGTGCATGGACGCGAGCGCGACGACCGGGGGAGAGAGGGGGGGCGAAGGGGAATCGGGTCCTCACCCTCGCTGCCGAGGAGAGAGGGCGGCGAGGCTCGTGGGGGTCCGGCGGGGAAGAGTTAGGGAGGCTGCGAGCGGCGATGTCGGGGGCGGCGTGGTGAGGTCCGGCGATGGCGTGGCGTCGGTGGGGCAGCGAGGCGAGGCGACGCCGGCGGGATCGGGGGGGGGGGCGAGCGCAGGGGCGCTGATGCCCCATCCACTTCTGGATCGAGGGATGCGAGGAAGACGTGGGGGGGGGGGCGAGTGGGAGAGGTGGGCTAGGGTTTCGGTCACCAGGGGGGTAAGGAGAGCGAGGGGTGGGCCGGCTGGGCCCGGGGGGGATGGTTTTGTTTTCTTTTTATCTTTCTCTTTTATTCCTTTTTCTTATTTCTTTTCTCTCATTTTCTGTTTTGCAAATAGTTAGGCCACTAATTGACTTTTACAAAATATGTGACTTGTTCCATTAAATGCTAGGCATTAGCTACTACTGCCAAAAATTGGTTTGGAGACAATTGGAGTTCACACAAATTTTGTATTAAACAGAATGTATTAATCCTTGCTGTTTTGGAAATGTTAGAGCCACCTAATTAATTTATTAATTGTTGGTTACAATTTTAGAATAGTCTCTGTAATATTTGTTATTTATTGAACATTTTAGTTTCTATGTTGGACAACTTTTATTTTCCACTTTCATTTAAATTTGAATTTTGACTTAGGAGTTGAAATGCAATATGATGCATGATGATCATGCACTGTTAAACTTGCTGACTTGTCATTATCAAAAGTGATTACTGTGGCTAATGACATGGGGTGTTACAATTCTCCTCATCTATCAAGAATTCTCGTCCCGAGAATTAAGAGGAAGACTGAAAGAAAGCGGGGTATTCTTCGCGAAGACGATCCTCGCGTTCCCAAGTGGCTTCATCTTCAGAATGATTCGACCACTGAACCTTGAGGAATTTGATCGACTTCTGACGAGTCCGGCGTTCAGCTTGATCAAGAATACGGATGGGATATTCTGGATAAGACAGATCTTCCCGCAATTCCAGCATTTCATGATCCATAGCTCGAATGGGATCCTTGAAGCAGCGACAGAGTTGGGACACATGAAAGACATCATGCACTTGAGAAAGATTTTGCGGCAATTGCAACTGATATGCCACTTCTCCTCGACGGGCAAGAATACGGAACGGGCCAATGTAGCGAGGAGCTAACTTGCCTTTGATTCCGAACCGATGAGTGCCTTTCAACGGAGTGACGCAGAGGTAAGCTTGCTCTCCAGGTTGATAGACCATTTCCTGGTGCTTTCGGTCATAGTTGCTCTTCTGACGAGACTGAGCAGTTTTCAGATGTTCACGGACAATACGGACTTGTTCTTCAGCTTGCTGAACAATGTCCAGTCCGACGAGTGAGCGTTCCCCAGTTTTTGACCAATTCAGAGGGGTTCGACACTTACGTCCGTATAGAACTTCAAACGGTGCCATCTTCAAACTAGCTTGATAGCTATTGTTGTAAGAGAATTCGGCATACGGGAGAGATTCTTCCCACTTCTTACTGAAGGAGATGACGCAAGCTCGAAGCATATCTTCGAGCACTTGATTAACTCGTTCGACTTGACCCTGTGACTGAGGGTGAAAAGCGGTACTGAAGGACAGGTGAGTTCCCATAGCTTCTTGGAAACTATTCCAGAATCTGGAGGTAAAGAGGCTGCCACGGTCCGAACTGATCTCCAACGGAACACCGTGGAGTGACACAATTCGGGAAACATACAAGTCTGCTAACTGGCTAGCAGTGATTGTCTCCTTAACTGGCAGAAAGTGAGCAACCTTTGAGAATCGGTCAATGACGACAAAAATAGCATCATGACCCTTCTGAGATCTGGGAAAACCAGTAATGAAATCCATTTGGACCTTGTCCCATTTCCATTCAGGAATTGCAAGCGGTTGTAGAGTTCCAGCGGGCCTTTGATGTTCTGCTTTAATGCGGCGGCAAACGTCACACTCAGAAACATATCGAGCAATGTCTCGCTTCATATTAGGCCACCAGTATCTCTGACAAATGTCACGGTACATCTTTGTGCTACCAGGGTGAATAGACAGAGGAGTGTCATGAGCTTCTTTCATAACGTGTTCCCTCTCATCCTTGAACTTGGGTACGAAGAGACGGTGTTGGAAGAATAGGATCCCATCCTTATCAAGATGGAATTCCGACGGCTTTCCTTTTTCGAGGTATCGCTTAATCCTTTCAACTTCAGAGTCATACTTTTGTATAATCTTAATGCTGTGTTCTAAATCTGGTTCAACAACCAGGGTATTGAGATAACCCTGTGGAACAATATGGAGGTTCAATTTGCGAAGCTCTTCATGGAGAAGAGGTTGCGTTTCCTGAACCATATGGTTGCTGCAATAAGCCTTGCGACTCAAAGCATCGGCCATTACATTAGCCTTGCCAGGGGTATATGAGATATTCATATCATAATTGGCAATTGTTTCGAGCCATCTTTGTTCACGAAGGTTCAGATCTGGTTGAGTATATAAATACTTCAAACTTTGGTGGTCCGTGTATATTTTGCAACGGTTACCGAGAAGGTAATGTCGCCATAGCTTCAGGGCATAAATAACCGCAGAAAGTTCAAGATCATGCACGGGATATTTTTCTTCATGAGGACGCAATTGTCGGGAGGCATAAGCAATCACCTTACGCTCTTGCATTAGGACACAGCCTAATCCTTGACGAGATGCATCACAGTATATCACGAAATCCTTTTGGGAATCCGGGGGTGCTAGCACTGGGGCAGATGTTAACTTATCTTTTAGTGCCTGAAAGCTTTCTTGACATTTTTCTGTCCACTCAAATTTAACACCTTTGTGGAGCAGATTCGTCAATGGTTTTGCAATATTGGAAAAGTTCTCAACGAATCGTCGGCAATAACTAGCGAGTCCGAGAAAACTTCTGACTTGCTTGACATTCTTCGGGGGAGTCCAATCAAGAATAGCCTGAACTCGTTCGGGGTTAACAGCAATGCCATTCTTGGAAATCACGTGACCAAGATAGGTCACTTCAGATAACCAGAATTCACACTTGGAGAATTTAGCATACAACTGATGTTCTCGTAGCTTCTCCAATACAAGCCGAAGATGTTCAGCATGTTCTTCTTCATTCTTGGAATATATAAGGATATCGTCTAAATAAACCACGACGAATTTGTCGAGGTAATCCATGAAGATATAGTTCATCAACCGGGAGAAGGTTCCTGGAGCATTTGTTAAGCCAAATGACATGACAGTGTACTCATAAGAGCCATACCGAGTAACAAAGGCAGTCTTCGGGATATCCTCTTCACGAACATGGATCTGATGATAACCCAACCTCAAGTCGAGTTTCGAGAAGACAGAGGATCCAGCAAGCTGATCATAAAGATCATTGATCCGGGGCAGTGGGTATTTATTCTGGATTGTGGCTTGGTTAATGGGCCGATAATCCTGAACCAATCGGTTAGTTCCATCCTTCTTCTTAACGAAGAGTGAAGGTGCTCCCCAAGCAGAGGAACTGGGGCGGAACCTTTCTTAAGTGACTTGTCGATTTCTTCCTTAAGCTCGAGAAGGTGGTGCGGAGGCATCTTATAAGGATGTTTCGCAATAGGGACAGTGCCAGGCTTCAAGTCAATGACAAACTCGACAGCTCTAGCTGGGGGTATTCCTGGAAGTTCTTCTGGAAAGACATCCGGAAAATCTCGAACGACAGGAACGTTCTCGATTCCTTCCAGAGGTGAGGCGTTCAAAGCATTCAGAACATATATCTGAGCTTCAGCGTCCCGTGTAATGCGGGCGGTATAGTTCACTATCTCATCGGAGGGGTGAAGAAGTTGGATAACTTTAGTGGCACAATTGATCGAAGCAATGTGAGCTTTCAACCAATCCATTCCGAGTATGAGGTCTATGGTGGAAGACTTCAGGATAATGGGCGAAACAAGGAATTCCAATCCTTTAATTTCAACGGGGACATTGTGTGCCATCACAGTGGTTTGACACTGGCCACCAGGAGTGCGGATAACTACTGGCAGATTCATCTTTTGAAATGCAATGTCATGTGATAATGCAAATGCTTCTGACATGAATGAATACGATGCTCCTGAATCAAATAATACAGAAGCGGGTACTGAGTTAACGAGAAGGGTACCCATCACAGTAGCAGGTTGATCCTGGACTTCTTCAATATCAATGTTGTAAGCGTGTCCACGACCATGTGCAGCAGACCCAGTATTATAGTTGCGGGCCTGATTGTTGCCACGACCATTGCCACGGCCAGTACGAGGAAAAGCCAACTGATTCTGAGTCTGACGGCAGTCCTTAGCATTGTGACCTGGTTTGCGACACTTGAAGCACAGACCATCTTCAGGACGAAGAGGAGCATTGTGTTGAATAGCTTGAACTCTTGGCTGCCTCGGTGGGGGAGGAGGCAGACGTGGTGCAGCATAGTTGTTCTTTGGCGCAGGGGCATTTGGACAGAACACGTTGTTGGGAATCCAGACTCGATGCTTCTATGCTGAGCCCGAAGATGAGCCAGCATCACGATAGCACTTCTGCGAGTCCTTATGCTTCATTTGAGCGGTCTCAACCACAATAGCCTTGTTCACAAGAGTAGAAAAGTCGTTGAAGTCTTGAGGAGCAAGGGCAAGCTCGAGGTCTGGGTGTAGTCCATTACGGAACTTCTCTTGTCTACGGGCATCCGTGGCGATGTCTTCTTCAGCATAGCGGGAGAGGTCAAGAAATTTCCGCTGATAAGCTTCGACAGTCTTGTTGCCCTGAGTGAGGTTGCAGAACTGGGTCTTCATCCGTTCCATAATTGCCTGAGGGATATAACGGGCACGGAAAGCAGCCTGGAACTCATACCGGGTAACCACTGTTCCAACAGGCAGTGTACGCTTGTGTGTGTCCCACCATTGAGCAGCGGGGCCCTTTAAGAAAAAGGCCGCGAAGATGACGAAGTTGGCAGGGGCGACATTAGCAGGCTCCATCTCGTGAGTGATGTCGCGGAGCCAGTCATCAGCATCCAGTGGCTTGTCAGAGTTGCAGAACTGAGTGGGGTTGAGTCGCATAAACTCTGTCAAAGTTATTGAAGCAGGGTTCTGGTTCTGGTTGTTCTGATGTGGAAACTGAGCCATGATTCCGGTCATGAATTGGCGGTTGAGCTCAAATTGTTGCATCATAGCTGCCATATAGTCTGGCGGTGGTGGGCGTTCAGGGGTACCATGACCACGACCACCTGGTCTAACCATCCTGCTAAGTATCAACAGGGGGCAGTTTAGTAAAAGCAATTGCGAGTGTTTAGCGACAAGCATGATGTAACTCGACAACAATTTAAGCAGTATAACAGATACATAACAGTAGTCAATTAAGACATACAGATCCATACACAGAGTCAGGTACATGCGGACAGCATAACGGCGCAAATTAAAAGCTAGACATACTAGGCGGCGCGCAGGCACGCGGTAAGGAAGTACACAACGAGACATAGCAAAGGCTACATCAACGTCGGGGAAAACCACTGAAACGGGGTAACTGCGAGTGCGGACGATGAATGTTCGTCATGGCAGGATCCTGCGCTCCATGTGCACTCTGATGCAGAACCCGGTCTCGAGCTGTAAGAAGAGGTCCACGTGTAGGTGTGTGACCTCCAACAGTAGGCCAAACAATACCAGCATACATATGAGTCCTGTGCGGGTAAAGGATATGCTCCGGGTGTATCCCTGCAGGAACAGCGGGTAGCAACTGCGTCATAGCATCGTAGAGACGTGCTCGAGTGGCAACCAACTCGACGGCAAGAGATCGAACAGTGCGATCCAGAGCCTGAGTGCACTGAATCAGAACGTGCGGGTCATAGCGACGAGGCTCGTACGGGGCACAGATAGCTGTGTAGTATCCAGTAGCGTCTCCAGCAGGGGCATACGGAATGTATCGGAACTCAGAGTCATCCAAAATATCGCTGAACTCTCCACGGAGACGTGCGACAGCAGAGTAGGCGGCATCATGGACTGCCATCTCAATCATCACGCCGATACCGTGGAAAAGGTGCAGCTCGGTGTCTGAGTCATTTTGCTGATCATAGATACGGACATCAGCATGGTACTGCTCCTAGTTGAACTCGCGGTAATCCTCGTAAACAATGTACTCGGGGTACCAGCGGTAGCCAAGTCTGGTCAGGAGAGCGATCAAGACAGCTGGAAACCCAGGGGCATCACGAGCCCAAGTGCGAAGCACAAGCTGCGTCGTAGGACGTGGTGGAAACAAACGATCCATCTGAAATAGAGGAAATTCAGGATTGTCAAATGACAACGAGAAGTTTAATACAACTCGGAGAGAAAGGTTAAACAAAACAATGGAAAGGAAAATGATTATCAGACTAATTAGATCAATGACAGGGATAATCGCACAGATATCCAGCTCTCCGGGTAGATGAGCTTTACGAGATCCTAAGTGTCGGGGTTAGTAAAATTTATTTAACCCAAATAGAAGAGAGATCAGAGTCCCAGAGTATAGACAAGGAATAAAAGATCCTAATACCACCCAGTTGGCGACGTGGGCCCGTAAGCCACACAGCCAAGTTAGTAAATTAGTTTTTCGATGTCTAGACTCAACTTCGGCCAAGGAATTGGAAAGGGGGCTTCCTACAGGCAGTCAGCTCTGATACCAACTTGTGATGCCCCCGGCTCAATCGTGCACTAATCATACACGCAAACATGCACGATCAAGCACAGGGACTCACGGGAAGATATCACAACACAACTCTAACACAATTAAACGGAGATCCACAATATTACAGACCAGGGATCCGAAGATCCGAATACCTAGTCAGTCATACAAATATTATCTGAGTACAGACATAGTTAGACAAGTTTTGCCTTAAGAAGGCTAGCACAAACAACGACTCTAGATCGAAAGGCGTTGGCCTCCTGCCTGGGAGCCTTTGATCCTACTCCTGGTCGGCTGGCTCGATCCAGTAGTAAGTGCCATCTGGACCCTCCTGGTAGTAAGCTCCTGAGGTGGCATCTGGCTCCGGGACTCCATCGTCTGATGTATCATCAAGGTGGGGTATGGGGAAAAAGAAGTAACAAAGCAACCGTGAGTACTCATCCGAAGTACTCAGCAATCAAGGATCTACACTACATATGCAACATTATCAAAAGAGGAAAGGCTGTATATGTGGACTAGGCTGCAGAAATGCCAGAATAGAGAGAAGGCCTAGTCCTATCGAAGACTAGCATCTTCAAACATCTTCACAAGCCATCATCTTGCAGCAATAGAAGAGAATAGGATAGCATTTTATTAAGCAAACATGTTGAAGTACAACTTAAAGATCCTTCCTCGACTCCCAGCGAGAAAGCGATCCCGAAGCTTCAATTAAGTAACAAGTATCCAGTTCAAGTAGTAGATTGGGATATACAAACTGAGCGTCCTTTACCGTAGGACCGGCTATCGTTAGATTATTCATCCCTGCAGGGGTGCACTACTGTTACCCAACACGCTCGATCAACTCTGGTCGGACACACTTGCTGGGTAATGCCCGGCCTCGGAAGATCAACACGAAGCAGCGCCCTACCTAGGCTCAGCAGAGAGGTCAGCATGCCGGACTAACCTATGCACCCAGAGGTCTTGGGCCATCGCCCTGGGCACCCTGCACGTTGCGTGGCTGGCCGGGGTGCAGGCGCGACACTGAACTCGTCAGTGAAGTATCCAGCCCATTCCCGGCGATCAACCCGCACGGTGAAACGTGACGTCTGATGAGCTTTCGGGAGAAACGTACGACGTAGAGGGCCCCATAAACCATAATCCCGCGTGGTGGTAGTGCGTATAGGGCATGTCGACCCACTCAGATCACAAACCCAAATCCAATAGGCTCAATTAGTATCACGCGGAGACAATCAGAGTTTCTGAAGCTCCGCCACAATATCACACTCGAGTGCCCTTCCGGCACACCCGACAGTCATAGATCCCCTGCGGGTACCCATCAGGGTGGACCCGCCTGTAACAAAGGTCAAGGTAACCGTGTGGTCATAACATCAAGGGGGGAAAACCCCAAGGAATCACCCTCGGTGGATTCCGCTCGACGAAAACATCAGGGTGAACGTATGAGGCATCACCCTCGAGGTTCACACTGAGGGGTTGCACGACAGAGTCGTATCGGAAGTGGAGAAGGAGGAATCACCCTCGATGACCATGACCGAACAGCTACACTGCGGAGTATTCATCAGGAGTGCGTTACGAGGTATCACCCTCGGCACTCGATAGTTACTATGCAGAGTCGTACAACTAAGGGGGGTGTGAAGTGAGGTGTCGGTCTCTGGTCGACGATCACATTGATCAAGTCATCGATGATCAAGCAGGGGCAGCAAGGGTAAGGTGGTGGGGGTCACTGATGGTTCACTACCAACCTATACTAAACAGTTTATCATAGGCAGGTAAGGTAACAATGAACAGGTTACAACAGCAGGCTATGCATCAGAATAGGAGCATACATTAACAGTAGCAAAATCTAATGCAAGCAGGAGAAATGGAATGGGCGATATCTGGATGCTCAAGGGGGGGGGGGGCTTGCCTGGTTGCTCTGGCAAGAGAGAGGGATCATCAACGGGCTACTCGTCTGGAGCGTAGTCGTACCCAGCTGCAGCGTCGTCAGTCTCGGCGTCTATCGAGAGAGAAGGAGGGGGAGAGAAACAATAAATTCACGGCAAAAATGCAAACAATATGCATGACATTTCTAAATGATATGTCGGGGTGTTCTACTGCCTAACTAAATGATTTAGTTAATTTAGGAATTTATTCGGATTTATTTAATTAAGGTTGGGCACTATTCATTTACTGAAAATCGGTCTAAAAGTTCCATGTTCATCTAGCTAGAGGCATCTGACAGGAATACGGAGGGCGTATTCGGGTTCGTATCGAAATTCTAAGCAACTTTCATATATAAATTGTTTTCATCGGAGTTACGGTTTATTTTATATGATTTTCTAAAGTTTTAAACATTTTATGAATTTAATTATTTATTTAAATTCGAATTATCCAGAATAGTGTATGATGACGTCAGCAGTCAACAGGGCGTTGACTCGGTCAAACTGACGTGCGGGTCCCACCTGTCATACTCTGTTAGGTTTAATTAGGGTTTAGCTAATCTAATTACTGTTAAATTAAACTAACTAATTAATTAGATTAATTAAACATAATTAATTCACTAATTAATTAATTATTTTTATTAATTTTATTTCATTTACTTTTTTTTATTTCGTTTTAAGGGCGTGGGCCCCATTTGTCATTGTCACAAGGGGGCAGGGGTCCACTGGTCAGTGGTACAGGGGCATCGGGCCCCACCTGGCAGTGGCACTGGGCCACTGCGGGCGCGCGGGCGCTCGTGCCCGAGCGAGGCCAGCGGGGACGTCGGCGCGGCGCGGAGCGGGCGAGGCCGGGAGGGCGCGGCGTAGCGGTGCAGGATGTCGAGCGGGGCGAGAGGGGTCGGGGCGCGAGGCAGGCGCGTGTGCGCGCGGCCGTGGGCGCGCCCAGTGCGCGGCGGGAGCGGGGCATGGACGCGAGCGTGACGACCGGGGAAGAGAGGGGGGGCGAAGGGGAATCGGGTCCTCACCCTCGCTGCCGAGGATAGGGGGCGGCGAGGCTCGTGGGGGTCCGGCGGGGAAGAGTTGGGGAGGCGGCGAGCGGCGATGTCGGGGGCGGCGCGGTGAGGTTTGGCGATGGCGTGGCGTCGATGGACGGCGAGGCGAGGCGACGCCGGCGGGATCGGGGGGGGAGGGGGGCGAGCGCAGGGGCGCTGATGTCCCGATCCACTTCTGGATCGAGGGGGATGCGAGGAAGACGTGGGGGGGGGGGGGCGAGTGGGAGAGGTGGGCTAGGGTTTCGGTCACCAGGGGGGTAAGGAGAGCGAGGGGTGGGCCGGCTGGGCCAGTTCGGCTGGGCCGGGGGGGGGGTTGTTTTCTTTTTACCTTTCTGTTTTATTCTTTTTTCTTATTTCTTTTCTCTCATTTTCTATTTTGTAAATAGTTAGGCCACTAATTGACTTTTACAAAATATGTGACCTGTTCCATTAAATGCTAGGCATTAGCTACTACTGCCAAAAATTGTTTTGAAGACAATTGGAGTTCACACAAATTTTGTATTAAACAGAATGTATTAATCCTTGCTGTTTTGGAAATGTTAGAGCCACCTAATTAATTTATTAATTGTTGGCTACAATTTTAGAAAAGTCTCTGTAATATTTGTTATTTATTGAACATTTTAGTTTCTATGTTGGACAACTTTTATTTTCCACTTTCATTTAAATTTGAATTTTGACTTAGGAGTTGAAATGCAATATGATGCTAATGATGATCATGCACTGTTAAACTTGCTGACTTGTCATTATCAAAAGTGATTACTGTGGCTAATGATATGGGGTGTTACACTCCTATGGTCAGGCGAGCCATCGATCCTTCTGGCGATCCCACAGCGGAACTTTCAATGAAAGCACCAATGTCGGTGTCCAAACCGGCAGACCTCGGGGTAGGGGGTCCCGAGCTGTGGATCTAGGATCAATGGGGAACAAAGGACAATGAACACAACGTTTACCCAGGTTCGGGCCCTCTCGAAGAGGTAATACCCTACGTCCTGCTTGATTATATTGGATGAGTAATATGGTTTACAGAGTAGATCTACCTCGAGATCAGTATGAGCTAAACCCTAAGGCTATGAGGTGATGAATGTAGCTCTAGCCCTAAGACTAAAAACCCTCGGTTTATATAGACACCGGTAGGGTTAGGGTTACCGAAGATAGATTACAATTAGGGTTTAAAGAGATCTTGTCCACCCCTGACTTGGAGGACACACCATGGCTTCCTGGATCTCCCATCGCTATATGGCTTCACCAGTCCGACCCATATCAATTGGGTCGACGCCTTGAGGACCCCTTAGTCCATGACTCCCTCACTCCACCCTTGTTCTTCTTCTCAGACTCGGTCTTACTGGCATCAGTAGATTTCTTCTTCTTGGAATTTCCCTTCTTCTTGAAGCTGATGGTCTTGTTAACCATCAACACTATTTTGTTTTTCTGCATTCCACCTTCCACAGTTTTGAGCATAGCAAACAACTCATTTGCACTTTTCTCCATACCATTCATGTTGTAATTCATGATAAAGCCATCATAAGATGGTGGGAGAGAAGCAAGTACAATATCAGTACCGAGTGTTGGTGGAATTCCAAATTCTAGAGAAGCTAGTCTATCAACATAGCCAGCAAGCTTTACTATATGCTCACTCATTGAGGAACCATATTTCATATTGCATTCAATCAAGACCTTGGTTAATTCAAAATGTTCGGTCCTTGCCTGGTTCTTGTACAGAACTTCCAGTGACGCAATTATGAATTGAGTAGTGGATCGTTCAAAATGCTTCTATAGCTCAGGATCCATGCAAGTTAACATGAGGCACTGGACTGAATCATAGTCTTCTCTATGAGCAGTGTAAACAACAACTTCTTCTGGTGTTGCATCTTTTCCAGGAGCATCACTTAGGGGTTGATCCAGCACATACTCCTTCTTAGCACTCCTCGGAACAAATCTCTGGTTCCAGACCCAATCCGCATAGTTTCCACCATTAGCAGCCAACTTTGTTTTCTCTAACATAGGGGCTAAGTTGAACATATTGTGAGCCATTGATCTACAATGAGAGACACAAAAAATATTTAGGCATTATCATAATTAAACCTTGCACTAAGTTGTTTTAATTTTAACAATATAAAGTGCACTCCCACTCAATTTAACATTTCTCACAATTAATAGTGAGTGATTAAAGATCCAAATCTAGTTCTAAGCCATTGATGTGGACATCACTCTAATGACGAGAATTTTGACCAGTGGACAATCTATTGCCAATCATATCACCATATGACTCTTGTTCATCTTCCGATGCTTTGTGCACCGAGATCAGAATGATTCTACTAGAACTTCAAGATAACCGAGTGCTATCTGCACATATGGTCTAACTATCTCCGTCTTACATCTCTCATCTCGTTTGAACTCATGTGGACATGACGAACTCCGAGATGCTAGAATGTCGTAGATGGTTGCAGCACTGGGAAGAGCACCTTTTAACTTGATATTTACTGTGAGAGGACGCCCTAATAATTGATTTCTGTGCAATCGAAGGGTGCAAACAACAAAGGGATAAACATCACAGGTAGTTCATAAAAGCATGATATGGTATAGCCCTGGGTGCCAGGAATTTCCATGATCATCTTCACTCTCCAGTTGAAGCGTCGTGATGGCCAATATTTTCTTGCCGTGGCAACCATTTCAAAAACGTTGTCGTGGACGCAATTTCAGAAAATGTTGCTGTGGCGGCAATTTCAGAAAACGTTGTCGTTGCGACTGTTTCAAAAACGTTGTTGTGGCACCAAATTCAGAAATTCTGCCGTGGCACGAAATTATAGCTCCTCGTCTCGCGTCAAGTACACCTTCTCCTCGTCGGGATCCTTCATGTACGGTTGCCATCGTCACCTGTAACCTGTAGGCTATCTCTACGAATTTTACATTAACGTGGCAATCTCGTGGCTCCAGCCATCATTCCGTGACACGCAGGCCACTTAACATTACAACATATAACCATCTCATACATAAACTCATTATCATGACGAAGGCTATACCACATCATATGCATACCCTGCAAAACCAAGTTAGACGTCCTCTAATCAATTTTACCAAAATTTTAGTTACGCGGTTAACCAGTTTTAACAAATAATACTAGCTACCTACGTCCACAATTTAGGCGACGATCTTGATGCTAAATTAAGTTTCGGGGCATGTGAAAGAAGAGACTTAATTAAAAGTCTCATCCCCCACACTAAACTTCATCAAATACGCGTGAACCCCTAGAAGATCATCCATCTTCGGCACCCTTTTGTGTATGCGACGGTTCACTATTCTCAACTATGGTGAAGCCCAAGGAACTATTAGCAGATCGTCAACGGCCAGAGCCGATCGATTGTCAGAACCGTGTGAAAAGCGACACCATGTCGTCGATGAATTGAACCGAAGCAACACTCGAGGGAAGCATAACAAGAACATCAACCCTCATAATCACATGTGATGTAGATCACAGCAGCACCTACTCATAAGCCTGATCATGATGCCACTATTGGGAAACATAGTAGAAAACAAAAAAAATCACGCCTACGACCACCCAAGATCAATATGAAGATGCATAACGGGTTGGGATCATGATCGTTACCATCACTGAATTGCAGAGGAAGAAGAACGTCTCCTTGTAGATCGTACTTGGAGTCCCTCGAATCGTAGATGAACGATCCCTCCTACCGCCCACGAACAGTCCCTCGAACTGAAGACTGAAAGCACGGCCTTTCTACTTGGTCGCAAGCATGCAGCCTTCACGATCCGACAGCGCTTTGTCGTCCAGAGCTAATCATCACCGGAGAATTAGAGGGAGGAGATTATAAGCACACTGGGCTTCTAATTATGAGGACAAGAGGATTGTCCTAGCTCTAATTAGTCAACTAGGACCAACTAGAACTAGAACTAGAAGAACTAGAGGAAGCTCCAAAACTTGTATGGACCATAGACCAAAAAACCCTAGTATATATATAGGTTGGAGGAGGAGGAGAGGGCGGCCACCAAGGGGAGAAAGTCCCCCTTGGGGCGCCGGCCAAGGGAGGGAGAGTTGGACTCCCTCCCTTTGTCCAATCCCCCCCCCCCAAGGAAAGGGGACGCCTTCCTACTTGGGCCCTTGTGGCCCAAGTTATCTTCCACCTCTTGGCCTTTTGAGGCCCGTTGATATTTAAATTAAATATAAAATGTTCTAAATACCTCTAGACCATTATATATATATTAACATCTCCAGAAACATTTTCCACCTATATATAATTTATCAGTAATACCCGGTATTACCCGATACTCTCTGAAACCCTTCCAGTGACCCCGGAACGCTTCCGGATCCTCTCGAAACTATTTTGAATATTCATCAAATAATTCCACCAATATATTCTCATGACCCCGTACTACTAACACTAAGCAGATCGTGATTGCCTTAAGCTTGTGACCCCATAGGTTCGGTAACTCATAGACATGAACGAAACTATTCGTTCAATGACTGGCAACGGGACCGTCGACGTCCGTATCGGTCGAGCACGCGAATGATATTCGAGTGAACCTTAGGTTATCATGTGATGTTCCCTTTGCTTCGCGATACTTCACAAAACCCGGGATGCATCGGTATCCTCTCGAGTCATCACTATGCTCGTTATACAGAAATCCTGGTTACCGGTTTTGTGTCTGGCCAGACGATGATCGATGCCGTCACACTGAGAGGGCCCTCTCTCCATCGCCGAAGGAGCAAATCCCAATCTTGAATTATCTGCCCACTTGTCAAACTTTCTGATGAACCTGTAAGTTGTCGTTATGATCACCGTGTTACAGGTGACGTTTGAGCAACCCCAAAGCCCATCGTACGGTAAGAAGTGACCACGATACACTCACGGTCTAAGGAGCAATTTCACAAGTTAACACTCCATGTTATTACAATTGAATGCATACGATATTAACTCAATTCATAACAAACAAGATTGGGTTGATTCAATATGATCATTCTTCTAATGTCATAATCTCAATGTTGTTTTAGGATCATCGTTACACTTAAAGATATCCTAAGATCCAGAAAACATGATCACCAACAACACTTCAGCTAGTCCCAGAGGCAAGACTAGGAATCTTTTATTTAACCATTTATCATTCCACACGTGCATATGAGTTTTTCACTGAATCGTATATTCTAGAATCATAGCAGTTATAGCATGAAATATAAGCTCTTAATTATGAATATGGAAATATAATAATACAAATATTATTGTCTCTAGGGCATATTTCCAATATTTCTATTGTTTTAGCTCATCGCAAACAGTTCATCCGGGTGAACTGTATGCCGTCTATCGCACACCCCTTGATTTGGCTGACCGTTTCTGTTGTTTTGGCTAATCGCAAACAGTTTGTATGGATCAACTGTATGCCACGCATCGCACATGCGACTCTAACCTTCTTGCAGTAGTGTATGTACTACATATTAACTGTATAAACTTAAATTTTGTAATTCGAACCTCCAGTAATTGCTTGCGTTATTCAATGCAAAAGAAAATTGCTTGCTTTACTTGCATTTTTGACAATGCTGCATTTTGCAATATACGCAGGACAACTTGGATTGTGTACAAAGGAAGAATAACCTACACTGCCTAGGACCAACAATAATATACTGCATGCTTGTGTTGATAACCACATTGCTCAGCTTCTATTGTAACCAAGAAATCTATAACTTTTCGTCGATAGAAAGTTGTATCTTTTAACTCAAGTATAAACTCATGAATGGATCCAATTTATGTTCTTTGTTGCAGTCATGATCTCAGTAGAAACCTACCATGTGTAACCTATAGTGTGTTAAACTACATTCATTACGCAATTGATTTCGCATTAATAATGTCTTAAACATCTTTCGGTTAGATATTCTTTCCCCTGCAAGACAACTATATAAGACCAGCCCATAATGTCGTACTTGCTACAACTTACATCTTTGAAATCGGAAAATTTTGACTATTGGCACAAACATGGACACCCAATACGAAGGCAAGAAGTATGGCTACTACATACAATGTTGTTATCTACCTCCCTATACCTGCCGCAAATAACAACATACACATCAATCTGTCCCCATGATGCAATGTGGTGGACCAAATAATGTTCTGCCAAGCGGGGTGAAAGGCTATTTCGAGAATAATGTTCTGCCCCACTCATCAACTTATTCATCAAGGGAGACTCAGAAGAAGTACATGGAGGCTACTTCAAACATGAATACTACAAAACCACCAATGTCTTTTACTTCGAGAGAAACTATTGCACGTGAAGACAACAACAAAAAACAATCTGAGGATCGTCCATTCAGGTCCAACAAATACATCTTCAAGTACATTAAGAAAGAAACTACACATGTCCAGATAGTTCTCAACGAAGAAGACCCCCGCCGTGACATCTACAAATAAATTTAAGTATACATTATGCTCTTTTATATTCAATAAATAATTATGATTATACATATGTATTCTCTAGTTTCAACTATCATATTGTTGATCCAAACATTCGTCTTCAATAGAACAAAATGCCATCGAAATTTATTTTAACCAAATCTCGCCGCAACGCACGGGGTATTATCTAGTTCAAAGAGTTCATCCGATTCAGACATTGATGATGACAAATATGCTGAGATGTGGTGAGGAGCATCCCTGAAGACATGGAGACGAAAGAGGAGCATGTTCTCAATTTCTATGGTTCAATCAAGTGAGCAGAAAAAGGAACATACACCCTCGAAATCGTGATTTTTTTTTTACGTTTCAATTATGCACTCAGAATCTACTATATCACTAAGCTCCCTAGAGGGTGAATACCTATCATTCAATTGAGGATATTGGTTTTGGACTGGGTTCCCAATTTGACTTGGTCAATAATTTTTAATGAGCTCTCTCGTTCAAGTGAGGTGTTCAACAGTCTTAAATATGATTCATGATTTTAATTGGTCAATGATTTCTCAAATCAACCATCAGCAACTAGCTTATAGAAATATATCAGTCTCGTACACGCTCTCATCATCTGACAAAAAATAAATGCCAACATGCAACACTATAACACCAATATGATTTTGGATTGAGTTCCTATTTTTTTGACTTGGTCAACAATTTCTCAAGAAGATCTCTCATTTAAGTGAGGTTTTAAATTTTGAATTTGGTTCACGATTTTGATTAGTCAATGATTAGTCAAATCAATCGGCAACAACCAGCTTATAAAAATACATCAGTCTCGCACCCTCTCATCACCTGACAATTATTTTGCCAACATGCGACACCATAGCACCAATATAATACATGTGGTCACCGCTTCAAGAAACTTCCCTGCATACATGTGGGCTAATTTGCAGATAACACACAGTTATACCCCAGAAAGAGACCATCAAAATACCACATTGTTAATAAAAAAAGCATTTCACCATCTTCCACAGACACACCAAAACCTTTTTTTCAATGAAATCCCAACAACACCAAGGGTGCAGCGTAGTGCGCTCAATACTTCTAGTAAATTTTATGTTCGAACTATATATTCATGTTTTTTTATTGAATCTGAGGTTTTGAAAATGAGAATTCTGATTGCAGGGTCGGACATACACCGCGTCCAGAGACATAGACATATATAATGCTTGTTCGAAACCTCTCCAGTCACGAAACTCCGCTACGCTCGAGGAGCTCGGTTCGAGCCCCTCCCTGCAATTGTGCTGCCGCTCCCTCCGCTCTGGGAGCTGTAGTTGTGGAGCGGAGAGGATCCGAACAGGGCCATAGTATAGGGCCACGTTTATCCAGTCCGGTTGGAAATGCTCCGAGTAAGAGTTCTGTATCAATTTGCTCGATCTTTTTTGAGATTTCTAGTCAAAGGACTGCTGAAAACATGAAACGAGAAAAACATGAACGCCTTTCTGCCAAGTCTTTGACCAAAGAAATAAAGCATGTGCTCTTGTCAACGGCAGCCGGTTCGCACTTCGCAGAAGCGCACTCGCTCCGCAGTCACCACCAACTCCGCTCCGCCCGCCTCTTCCATCTACAAGTACCGTCTCTTCCGCTGCGCCGCACCCCGCACGCCCAGCGCCGACCACCAACCCCTTCCGTCTAGGGAAGCACCCCGGCGGCGCGAACATCAAGGCTCCCCGGCGGCCGCAGCAATGCTCCTAACCAAGCCCCACCCCGCCCTCATCCTCCCCTCCGCGTCCCTCCCAAATCCTAACCTAAACGCCGCCCGCGTCAGGCCGCTCGCCTCGTCCGCGCCCCATGGACGCCGCGGGCTCCGCGTCTCGGCCTCCTCCTCCTCCCTGGCGCCAGCGCGGGCTGCGTCCGCGGCGCTGAACCGCGTGGACGTCCTGTCGGAGGCGCTCCCCTTCATCCAGCGGTTCAAGGGCAAGACGGTGGTGGTCAAGTACGGCGGCGCGGCCATGAAGTCGCCGGAGCTGCAGGCGTCGGTGATCCGCGACCTGGTCCTCCTCTCCTGCGTCGGCCTGCGCCCCGTGCTCGTGCACGGCGGCGGCCCGGAGATCAACTCCTGGCTGCAGCGCGTCGGCGTCGAGCCGCAGTTCCGCAACGGCCTCCGCGTCACCGACGCGCTCACCATGGAGGTCGTCGAGATGGTGCTGGTCGGCAAGGTCAACAAGCAGCTCGTCTCCCTCATCAGCCTCGCCGGCGCCACCGCCGTCGGCCTCTGCGGCAAGGACGCGCGCCTCCTCACCGCGCGCCCCTCCCCCGACGCCGCAGCCCTCGGGTTCGTCGGCGAGGTCACGCGCGTCGACCCCTCCGTACTCCACCCGATCATCGCCTCCGGCCACATCCCGGTCATCGCCACCGTGGCCGCCGACGAGACCGGGCAGGCCTACAACATCAACGCCGACACTGCGGCGGGGGAGATCGCGGCTGCCATTGGCGCCGAGAAGCTGCTGCTGATCACCGACGTGTCCGGCATACTCGCGGACCGGGATGACCCCGGGAGCCTGGTGAAGGAGATTGACATAGCCGGCGTACGGCAGATGGTGGCCGAGGGGAAGGTGGGTGGGGGCATGATCCCCAAGGTGGAGTGCTGCGTGCGCGCGCTGGCGCAGGGCGTGCACACGGCCAGCATCATTGACGGCCGCGTCCCGCACTCTCTCCTGCTCGAAATCCTCACCGACGAGGGCACCGGCACTATGATCACCGGCTGAACCATCTGGCGGCTGCCATTAAGTTGGATTATTCATCGTTTTTCATTTTTTACGTATTTTTTATATATTTTTTGTTCATTGGGTATTTGGGTTGGATGGTTTTGCATCCTTTCACTTCTGTAACTGTGTGTTTTCGAATCCTGGATAAGGAACATATGTGAAGGAGTCTATCTTTAAGCAGAATATGTACAGTTTCGTGGCAGTTCAGATCATCTGCCACTGGAACTTTCTTAGCATACTATATGTGCTGATCAAGAACCCCTTGGCTCTCAGTTACATATAAACGAAAAACAGACTCAAAACAAACAATACCTTTACAACAGTTTCATGACCAAATGATTACAGCCCAGTAATAACCAATGTACAAGTTTCGTGTGAATGTAAATCGCGAGGCCTGTGATGTCCTACAAAACGTGTTCGTAGAAATCTTGAATTCACCACACTTCGAAATCCCACGGCTCATAACTGTATCCAAAAGCACCAGGAAACAAAAAAGATAAGCACACTGCATGCAAGCTTAAACATTTTAACTAAGATCAACCATGGTTACCACACCGGGCAATGTAAATTCTGGGCCTTTCAAACCAAGTCCGTGATCAATCTTGACTAAACTACGCTCACTAGATGATGTGCCCCTGCACCATAACTAAAGAGGCCATGAAAACACTGAAATTTAAAGTCGACGGGTTGTTGTGCTCACTTGGTACGAGCAACGGCCACCACGATGAAGACGAACACCGAGAGCATGAAGGACACCTTCACTGCATCGCTGTACAGATCGGGCTTGTCTTCGTCGCTTTGAGGGTGGAAGAGCATGCTGACAATCTTCGCTATATTATCGAAGAATTCCGTTATTTTTGCCTGGGTGTTGGCCAAGATCCACTTAAGCACTACAGCAGGGCCACAAGGGTTCCCTTTTCTATTAACTTCTTTGCCTGAAAGATGTGGTAGAATGCAGTAAGACAAGGCATGTATGTATACCCAGACGAAAATAATAATACAACTGTGATAATTAATAATTTTGACAAGAGTACACAAATCTGATCAAAATAGTCATTAGATGGCATCTGACTGACTACTGTTCTAGGGGAAAAAGACACTCTCAAACAGAAACAGATATATGCGACGCTCGGGTTTATGCCAAACAGAGCTGATCATAAATATTTTAGTGTAAACATACCATCCTGAAAAGATCTCCTGAATTCTTGCACTGCCTCGTTATTCATTACAGCATCCCATACAGTCCTATCACATGACAAGGACATAACCATTTTCTGCAACGTAGAGAAGAACTATTCAGAAATTTGACCGTCCACAATAACACAAGTGTTACAATTAAACATGCAGCTTCGGAGCACATGAAGATAGGTTAGGAATAATTCACCTGAACATTAGGGTCTCGTTGCAATAGACGGAAGGCATCCAAAACATTCCTATGCTCCCTGGTCAGAAGAGCAGTAGAGTTGAGAACATATGCAGCAGGTTCGACCCAATCGTCTGATCCTGATGAATTGGTTGATGAAGAATGCTCTGAGTTGGACAGCAATGCTAGTTGTTTCTCAGTTTCATCTGAATTCACATCATAATAAGAACCCTCAAACACCCTGAAACGCAAAACAGTAAATCGATTAAATGAAGAGTAAGAGCAGAAACTGCATCTAAATTATCCCTTTTTAGTATAATGAGTTCTTGGATAAAGGTCTATAACACCTCATAAAAAAAAATGCTCGTTTTACGCTCTTGAAATGAGTTTGTCACATTTGCTGTCAGAAAACAACAAAATAATGGAAGCAATCATCAAAAGTAGAGAGTTTGATCATTTCCTATTTAAAGGTACAAGCACCATCTAACCCTGATTGAAAGTTGCACCGCTGAATACTTGCGGATCCTAACACCCTATAACATCCCAGACAGCACATAGCCACACCCACTAATTACCATTGTAACCAAATCATGGATTCGTGATTATCTCATTTTGGTGGGGTTTCAACGGATGGCTGAAAGTTCTAGCGTCTATCTGCGTAAATCAATGAAGTACACGATACTGCCCCTGAGCCCCATCCAATCATGGCAAAGGAACCAATCAATACCATAAACAGCACGCAGACAAAATAACACGTTGTGACGGACGTTTTTGTCGTTGTGCCCGAGAGGAACCAAGCTTCTCAGATCATACTGAAGTCCGAAGTCTGGAACTGATTTGAAACCATACGAGCGAGGTTAACTCTTCAGGCCAATCACCAGCACACGGGAAGGGAGCACCGAAACGCACACATACAAATCCTCCAATCCAATCTAAGCAAGCGGACGAGCGGGAGCAAAGGAATCTTACTCCTGGATGCTAGAGAAGGCGGCGCGGACTTCGTCCCCGGTGGGCGGGGACCAGAACACGACCCTGTAGTCGCTGTCCACCTCCGCGTCGCCGGCGCCCGGGGCCGCCCCGTCGGCCGCGGCGACGACCTCCTCCCAGTCGTCCTCCCCGTCGCGGCGCAGCGTGCGGGACTCCCAGCACGCGGCGGCCGCGACGGCGAAGGGCGGGGGCGGGGGCGGGGACGTGGCCCGCAGGAGCATGCCGCCGCCGCCGCGGCTGCGCGGGCGGCCCCCGGACGAGGCGGCGACGGGGGACGTGGCGGAGGTGGAGGCGCCGGAGCCGCCGAGCCCGGACGAGGAGCGCACGGCGCGGGTGGCGACGCGCAGGAGGTGCCGGCCGGGCGGGTTCCTCATCGAGCCTATCGGCGGTGACGACGGTGAGGGCTCGCCCTCGCGTGCGCTATCCAATCCAATCTTCTTCTACCGCTGCTGCCGCGTTCTGACTGCTTCGTCGCCGTGCGGGTGCGTGTGTGGGGATATAACAACAACGGGAACGGAGTATCGACAGGGAGGTTGGTTGCGGAACCCGTTGCGGTGTGGTTTCATATCTAGGGGGGAGGTGGAGTATTGCTTGGGGTCACCCAACTTGCACCACCTCGTTTGGTTTCGTGCGGTGTTGAGCGTGCCCATTGGTTGCTTTGTTTTCCAGTTTTTGTAGTTCAATTGAATTTGCTTTAGTTTAGCAACATCACGTGAAGCCATGTCAAACTGCTTGTGTAGAAAATTAAGTAGTACTCCCTCTCTATCAAAATATAACAGTATTTTGACATTATCATAGTATCAAAAAACGTCTTATATCTTGATACGGAGGGAGTATAGCCGATCTTTAGAATCTGATGCATATCCCCGAAAAAAAAGAAACATATAGCCATTCTTTTGAAACTTAGCGGAATTCATACACATAATTTAGGAAAAGGATTTAAAGCATACATGTTGTTAAAATGAAGAAACAAGTCCTTGTGAAATCTTAGTGTCAATATTTGGGCGTTGTGCAAAAATCACAAAATATGTTTATGTGCAATAGGCTACAATAGAGAGTTATCCAACATATTTGGAGATTTTATCTGTTTAACGCACTCCTTTTTTCTGCGGTGAATATGTAATGCCTGTCCTGTAAATAAATGGACAACAAAATAATGAGGGCATGTTTTTTTACTGCGACTGAGGACATCTTTGATAAGCATGAACCTAAAAACGTAGGAATAGTAAAAGCACACGACCGCAATGCCATGCCCATTTGAATTTACGAAATTTTTGTTCGACAAGGTTTTGATTGGATGCTAAGTTTTCTATAAAACATTCTTGTACAAAGGAATCTTAGGAAAAAAATTGCATGATACAATGTACGAATAAAATTGACCAACATGGCCAAAAAAATAAATACATAGTAGACAGTTTATGCGGGCGAATCAACTTGTGATTGGATGGTTAGGAGGACAGTGATATCCCCAGCTCACCAGGTTCTCTAGACTTGGCACTAGTGCTCGCATTTTTTTGGATTTATTTCAGACCTTTCGACGATGTGCGTTTAGTGGGAGGAGACGTTTTCGTCGACTACTAAGAGGTTTGTGGCAACTTCGTCCATCTCAAGACGATGTGTCAACTCGGTCTCTCGGAGATGCTTGTAGGGGTAGAATGTGCGTGCGTTCATAGGAATGAGTGCATGTACGTATGTATGAGCCTCTCTGTCTGTACTATGTTAAAAACTTTAACAAAAGACAGTTTATGGGGACATGAACTACAACCCGACGTGGACGAACTACGTTCCATCCCCTCCTTTGTCGGGCGTTGCTTTGCCCCTGCGGGGTACCATTTATCCACGTCACCGCTTTCCACATCATGCAAGACGTTATGCATGTACCGAATATGCCTGACATGGAGCCACCCCACATGGTCACACGCCATCGCCATTGCTTTCAGAATCCAGACACGCTACTCTGGCCAGCTGCCCGCGCCGGCGACCTAAAGACGGCGGTGCCGGCGAAAGTTTCAAAATGGCGCGTGCGTAATTGTAGGATTTAAACCGCGAGCGCGTGCGCCTGACCGGTGTCTTCACGCCATTACGCACCGCGCCCGACCGTCGAGGTTAGCCGTGAGCGATCGCCGTGGTGCACCGAGATGCCAGGTGGGCATACGTGGAGAAGCAACGGGACGGCGGCGACGTGTGGCCGCCCACGGCGAGAACGGGCTGACGAGTCGACGGCGAGCACGGACGAGGTCGTACGTCGCGTGCAGCCTTGGTCGGTCTCGATCGCATGCGTGCTGAGGAAACACGGGCGCGTGAGAGTCCGAGATGAATGCGCAAAGATGGGACGATGCGGATGACGTGACGGCTGTGTGTTGTTGGGTTAGAAGACAAGTTCGTGAGATCAAGGCTAACGAAATGTGTCAAAGTATATCGGAGTAGTTAGCGATTTAACCAAACAAACCATTTGCGTACGAACGCAAGCTCGACAAGACCAGCTGAAACACGTCCCCAAAGTTATGGAACCAGTAAAGACTTCGGTGGCGAAAACACGTGTCTTTCGAGTAATTTAGTCGAGTAGATACATCCACCTGCAAAAAAGATAAACCTGCTGAGAGCACTGCATTACTACATCGTCAAAACGTGAATTAATCATACCTGTAGAAATTATACAGCCCAGGTATCCAGTCAGGCAGTCACTAACTAACCAAAAGCTTTACTTTATTTGAGAGAATCTCGCAAAGCTTTATTAAATCGTCACAATGTTTACAAGAACAAAAGTAAGGCATCTGGGTTGATCTAATCAAAAATGACGGCCAGCCCCAAAGATAAAGCATGTATCGTTAAATTGTGAGACTCGACATTTGAGCTCCTAATATCATGTATGGAATTACGCCTAACAAAAACTCTAGAACGATCTGATTTCTTGGATAATTGCACCATAACTTGATGCACTTCTTTGCTTGATATCGTTTATGACCGTCTTGCAATCTAAAGCAAAATGGATCTAATGAACATATAGGTCGTCAGCCAGTACCAAAGCTACCCTTGTTGCTAGAGATTCCAAAATTGTTGGATCCTCCATCCCCACAAAAACTATAAAACTATAGCAGATGCGCCCAGAAAGCGTCCAAGGCGGTCTCTGCATACTACTCCAACAACTCCAATCGATCTGTTCCTTGTTAGTGCTGCATCAACATTTATTTTCCATAAGCTATCATTGGAGTCGGCCAATGGTTTGGCCGTGGTGTGGCTGGTCTAGTGCTCTTTGAGGCAGGTTTCTCCGAAATTTGTATCTCAGGCAGAAAAGAATTTATGAAACAGTGAGCCGATAACGGGCCTTGGAATACATCCTCGTGTATCGTCTTTCTCCTATCATGCCAAACAACCCAAAAGCATGACCACCATTCTGATGAACTCATCATGTGGTATAGAATCGTGCAATGTGAAGATCCAACCTTTTGCATTTGGATCATGGTTAGGGCACATGTGTACAACCAAACCTACAGGAGAAAGAGTCCAAATACTTGTAAGTGCATCTAGTGCCACCCCTAGTTGGTTTTGGAGTATTGACGACAAACATGGTTGATGGACTAATGTGTTTGTGAGAATTGGAGGATAACACAGGTAGAAGTCCCTCATTGATTCGGTTTTCCTACCAGAGATGACCCCTAAAAATGTATGAAGACATTGAAGACAATGGTGGTTCGTGAAGACATTCACGTCGAAGATAATGATGTGTGAAGACATTCACTTGAAGACTATGGAGTGCGAAGACATAGTTTCTTTCGTAGTTTCATTTTCTTCTTTCTTGAGTCATAGGAACCACCAAACTGTTAAGTGGGGTCCAAGTGAACAAAGTCAGAAGACTGACGTGATGCTCAACCCAAATCTTATGTCTTCGAGTGAAGACTATGAGAGAAAATCTTATCCAGAGTTGGATGAGTCAGCTTTGCTTGTAGTCCAAGCCAAGCTGCCGCGTGTGTTTGAAATCCGACTGTTGGACACATGTCGGTTCCTTAGTGACCCAGGGTCATTTCAGACATCTCATGTCGGGTTGCCTCCTGGCTATAAATAGCCCACCCCCTCCACCATAAATTGGTGGCTGCTCGGAGTTAGTGCACGGCTTTTGTCGTTTGAGAGCAACCCACCTCCGAAGCCTTTGAGAGAGAACCCTTGCGAGAAAAAAGCCCAAACCACCCAGAGCCAAAGAGTGTTAGGCATCACTGAAGTCTTTCTGTCCGCGTGATCTGATGACTTATTACACTTGAAGACTGTGTATCTTCCAGTCGGTTAGGTGTCGCGTTCTGAGGATCCAAGAGTCATTGTGGATCACCGGTGAACGAAGTCTGTGAAGGTTTGGAAGTCTACCTTGAAGACTTACCAGAGTGATTGGGCGAGGACTAAGTGTCCTTAGCTCAAGGGGAATAAGGTGAAGACACGGTCTTCTGAGTTCAATCTCAGCCTCCCTAAACAGACGTACAGTTGTCACAGCAACTGGAACTGGTCTACCAAATCCTTGTCTTCACGAAGCAACTAGTTCTACCCCTTCACTCTTTACCCTCTGTTTAGCTTCGTAAAGTCATTGCTTGCCTGCTCTGTTTGACTTCATTGTGTGAAGACATTCTATCTGTTTGCTTGTTTGGCTTCATACTGTCTTCCTATTCTGATCTTGTCTACCTAGCAGCTATTTTGTCTTCGTGCTTACCTTATAATGTTCCCTTGACTATAGCCTGTCTAGTGTAGTTTATCTTCCGTTGCATACTATGTAGGTTGTATTCGATTGTCTGTCTTTGAAGACATTGCTTGTCTTGAAGACTTTCATAAAAATCGCCTATTCACCCCCCTCTAGTCGATAACTAGCACTTTCAATTGGTATTAGAGCGAGGTGCTCCCTTGTTCTGTGTGATTCGGTTTAACCACCTTTAACCACCTGGAGTTTTAGCTATGTCGAATGCAGGGATAATCAAAATCTCCGCTGCGTGCCTCGTCTTCGATGGCACTGATTACCCCTACTGGAAGAATAAGATGCGCATGCATCTTGAAGTCATTGGCATCGACCTCTGGTATGTCGTCAAGACTGGCGTTCCCAAAGTCGGTGAAGGTGTCACCGCTGTTGATGTCAAGAGATTCGCGCAACTGGACTCAACCGCCAAGAACATCATCTGTGGTCATCTGACCAAAGGGTGGTATGGCCGTGTGAGTGCTCTGGAAACTGCGAAGCTGGTCTGGGATTGGCTGTCCAAGGTCAACAAAGGTGTTTCAACCTAGAGAGACTCAAGAATAGATGTGCTCCGCAATCTCTTCAATCGATTCAAGAGGAATGAAAATGAGAATGTCCAGCTCACTTTCGACCGCCTCACTGATATCACAAATGAGCTTTGTGCACTTGGCGCCACAGAGATCACCAAGCATGAAATAGTGAAGAAGCTATTGAGATCACTTGACAGCTCATTTGACACTTTGGCCTTGATGATCCAAGAACGCCTTGACTTCAGAGATCTCGATCCATCTGACATACTTGAGAGGCTTAACACACATGAGTTCCAGCTATCTGAGAAGAGAGATATCTATGGTCCCAACTACGACTGATCTCGTGCTTTGAAGGCAAAGGCTGTATCCTCATCTGAAGAATCTGACTACAGTTCTGATGATCCTGAAGACATTGGCAAAGAGCTTGCAATGCTTGTGAGAAAGTTCCAAAAGTTCTCCAAGAAGAATCGCTTCGGAAAGTCTTCAAGATCCAGCTCCAAGAACGATGAGGCTTCCACTCGTGACCACAAGAAGAGAACATGCCACAAATGCAAGAAGCCAGGTCACTACATATCTAGATGTCCTCAATGGGACAAGGAAGCAAAGAAAAAGAAGAAGAGCAAGGAATATGACTCCGACGACAAGAAGAAGAAGAAAACCTCAAAGTCTTCTTCAAAGTCTTCATCAAAGTCTTCATCTTACAAGAAGAGCTCATCTAGCAAGGAACGTGCTTTCATTGGGAAGGAAATGGATTTAGAGGAGGAATCTACTTCTGAGGAGGCGGAGGTGGAGTCTGAGGAGGAGTCTGATTCAGGCGTGGCAAGCCTGGCACTGGCTTCAGCATTCGTCGCCAAGTCCATCTTCAACACGGAAGACAATGGTCACGACGCCGACGCTGGGGCCAATGATGACGACAATTCTGCTCCCACCTACTGCTTCATGGCACAAGGTGCCAAGGTAAACTCTCGCGATGCTTACTGTCAGACCTCCAGTGAAGACGACTCTGAATGTGAATCCAAACCCAGTTAAAAGACTCTTGCTAAAATTGCAACTGAACAACAAACAGCCATGGAAAAGATTCAAAAATTGCTAGACAAAAGCGATGACCCGTTGGACGAGGAAATGAATCGAACTCAGTCCTTAATCGAAGACATAAAAAATCTTCACGTTAAGTACGATGAACTTGAAAGTCGTCATGAAACCCTCACAGTTACTCATGAGAAGCTTTCCTATGATTGTCTTCAAAGGAAGCAAGATCTAGAGAAACTAAGAGTGTCTCATGAAGATCTTCAAAAAGAAAATGATTCAGTACTCGCTCAAAAGATCAGTTCCGCTCAGGAAGATTTTGTGCCACCTTGTTTAAAATGCCTTGAGCGTGACAATGCTGTCTCTATTGCTGGATGTTCTATTGCCTCTGAAGTTGCAATATCTTCAACTGCTGATGTGGTAACTAACCCCTCCTTTGAGGATGCCACTACTATTGCTGATGAGAATTCCAGGTTGAAGACATTGCTTGAAACAGGCATGTACAAAAGCCTCAAAGGGCATCAGACACTATGTGATGTCCTCAAGAAACAGATTCTGAACCAAAACCCTAGGAAAGAGGGTGTTGGTTTCGAGAGGAAAATGAATGCTGATGGTTCTTACTGGAAGCCTGAGTAGTACCCCAAAACCACATGGGTTGCTGCAAAGGATCCTTTAGTGGATCCATCCACCTTATCTGGCTTCACTTGTGCTAACCCAATTATCATCGATGAGTCATTTGACTCAAACTATAAACTGTTCAAGAATCAGAACGGTGAAGTGTTTGCCAGGTTTATTGGTACTAACTGTAGGAATGGGCCGCCTATGAAGATGATCTGGGTTCCTAAAAGTTGTCTTGAGAAGCTTCCCGTGAATGTCATCATGACACCACCAGGGAAGAAGACAAACCCCCGACCAAAGGCTTCATATGGCCCAAAGGCTTCATACAGACAAAGGACCTCACAAGGTCACCCTAACGCCAATGTTTTGTAGGGAAACTACCATCAGACTCATGAATATGAGATCATTTCATCAAACCGCTATGTTCACAAGTCAAAGAACTTTTCTGCATATTCTTATGAGTACTATTCACCTCCTGGAAAACTATTTGCTAGGGTTCCAAAGCCAAAGTTCTCAGATGCTGCACTTAGACTCATTGCTTCTAAGCCACCCCTTAAGATGTGGGTGGTTAAGAAGAATTAACCTCTCTTGCAGGGTTGGGTCTCCAGCTGAAAATCATTGACTTCTGAAGACAATGTTGGGGACCTAAAACATCTTGTGGGACGCAAGATAAAGTGCCAAAATTGTCTTACCATTTATTTCGTCCCTGGATTTCTTGATGAGCATCCCATCACACCATCCAAGAATCTTAATTTTGATAGTATGCTTGTACAACAAATGTTTGTGCTTCACAATACTCTTGGTGAAGCCTATCCCGCTAACTGCACTGTAGGGTATGACTCCGAAAGCTACTGAATGGATTATGGACAGTGGATGCACTAACCACATGACTGGTGATCGAAGTCTTCTCATGGACTCAACTCTACGACCGTCTACTAAAAGCCACATCACATTCGCTGACACTGGTAAAAGCAAGGTATTGGGCCTAGGTAGAGTTGCTATCTCAAAGGATCAACACATGGATAAAGTGATGCTTGTTGAATCCCTTGGATACAACTTAATGTCTGTCTCAATGCTTTGCGATCTTGCCATGATTGTGATATTTGGAAAATATCGTTGTCTTGTGCTTATGGCTTCTGACAAATCTCTAGTCTTCGAAGGTTATCGAATAGGTGATCTGTATATGGTAGATTTCTCCGTAGGACCACAGCTCACCGTATGTCTTCTAGCAAAAGCTTCAGAGTGTTGGCTTTGGCATCGAAGACTGGGACATGCGGGCATGAGGAACTTGCACACTCTCGTGAAGAAGAAGCATATCATTGGCATCGAGGGCATCAAGTTCATGAAGGGTTATCTATGTGGTGCTTGTGAAGCCGGGAAGATGACTAGGGAAAAACATCCCTCGAAGACAATCATGACGACTTCATGTCCCTTCGAGCTGTTACATATGGACTTATTTGGCCCTACTCACTACTCTACCCTTACTACCACTGCACATCTTTATGGCTTCGTTATTGTTGATGACTATTCTAGATACACTTGGGTGCACATAATTCTCTATAAGACTGAAGTGCAGGACGTCTTCAGACGATTTGCCAATCGCGCCATGACTAACTATGGCATCAAGATCAAGCACATAAGGAGTGACAATGGCACGGAATTCAAGAACACTGGCCTCGACACTTATTTTGATACACTGGGCATCACTCATGAGCTCTCTGCTCCATACACACCTCAGCAGAATGGCGTCGTGGAGCGCAAGAACAGGACCCTTATTGAGATGGCTCGCACGATGCTCGATGAGTACAAGACTCCAAGAAAGTTCTGGCCTGAAGCTATTGACACTGCGTGCCATATCATCAACAGATTTTATCTTCACAAATTCTTCAAGAAGACATCTTATGAACTACTCACTGGTAAGAAGCCAAACGTCAGCTATTTCAAAGTCTTCGGTGCTAGGTGCTGGATCAAGGATCCACATCACACTTCCAAATTTGCACCGAAAGCACATGAAGGTTTTATGCTTGGTTACGGAAAGGATTCACACACCTACAGAGTCTTCAACCTCTTTCACTATAAAGTGGTTGAAACTGTAGATGTGCGGTTCGATGAGACTAACGGCTCACAAAGAGAGCACCTGCCAAATATGCTAGATGAAGCTTCTCCTAGTGAAACCACCAAGCTAATGGGTACTGGAGAAATCATACCCACCGAGGAACAGGCTGAAGAGGAAATTGTCATTCCAGCTCCAACTCAACGTGAAGACAATGCTGAGCCTGAAGACAATGCTGAAGATGAAGATAACGTTCAGCAAGAGCAAAGTCTTCGCCCTGTTCATCCTCGGGTTGCTAATGAAGTTCAGATTGAGAAGATTCTTGACAATATTAATGCACCTGGTCCACTTACTCGATCAAGAGCAACACAACTGGCAAACTTCTGTGGGCACTTTGCATTCGTCTCCATATTCGAACCCAAGAAAGTTGATGAAGCCTTCATGGAACCTGAATGGATTCAAGCTATGCAAGAAGAGCTTCAACAATTTGAGCTCAACCATGTCTGGGAGCTAGTTAAGCGTCCTGATCCTCGCAAGCATAACATTATTGGCACCAAATGGATCTATCGCAACAAGCAATATGAACATGGTCAAGTTGTCCGAAACAAAGCTCGTCTCGTTGCTCAAGGTTACACACAAGTAGAGGGAATTGACTTCGATGAAACCTTTGCTCCTGTGGCTAGGCTTGAAGCCATTTGTATACTGCTAGCCTACGCCAATCACAACAACATCCTCCTGTACCAAATGGATGTGAAGAGTGCTTTCCTCAACGGCAAAATTGAAGAAGTATATGTAGCTCAACCACCTGGTTTTGAAGATCCAAAGCATCCTGATATGGTCTACAAGCTCAACAACGCACTGTATGGCCTCAAACAAGTGCCTCGTGCTTGGTATGACACACTCAAAGACTTCCTGAAGAGCAAAGGCTTCAAACCTGGTTTTCTTGACCCCACTCTCTTCACGAAGGCATATGATGGAGAACTGTTTGTATGCCAAATCTATGTGGATGACATTATCTTCGGCTGCACTGACCAAAGATACAACGATGAGTTTGGGCATATGATGCAAGAGCAATATTAGATGTCCATGATGGGGGAGCTGAAATTCTTCCTTGGTCTTCAAATCCGTCAACAGAGAAATGGCTTCTTCATATCACAAGAAAAGTACCTCAAAGATTGCCTGAGGAAGTTTGGAATACAAGACTGCAAAGGGTACACGACGCCAATGCCAACCAAAGGCCAATTGGGCCCCGACGACAATGGTAAAGAGTTCGATCAAAAGGTATACCGCTCCATGATTGGTTCTTAATTGTATTTATGTGCATCTAGGCCAGATATAATGCTTAGCGTTTGCATGTGTGCCCAATTCCAAGCGGCACCAAAGGAGTCGCATCACCTCGCGGTGAAGCGAATACTTCGATATTTGGCTCATACCCCAACGCTAGGATTATGGTATCCAAAGGGCTCAGAGTTTGATCTAGTTGGATTCTCATATGTTGATTATGCTGGTGACAAGGTTGATCACAAGTCTACATCAGGCACATGTCACTTTCTTGGACGATCTCTTGTCTGTTGGTCTTCAAAGAAGCAGAACTGTGTATCGCTCTCCACTGCTGAATCTGAATACATTGCTGCTGGATCTTGTTGCGCCCAACTTCTCTGGATGAAGCAAATCCTCAAGGACTATGGCATCAACAAGAAGAAGGTGCCCCTCTACTGTGACAATGAAAGCGCCATCAAGATTGCTCACAATCCAGTTCAACACTCGAAGACAAAGCACATTCAGATCCGTCATCACTTTCTTAGAGACCATGTGTTGAAGGAAGATATTGATATCATTCACGTCAACACTGAAGAGAAATTGGCAGATATCTTCACAAAGCCCTTGGATGAGAAAAGGTTTTGCAAGTTGTGGTGTGAGCTAAATATCTTGGAATCCTTGAATGTCCTGTGAACGGACACACATCCTAACGCTTATGCATATTGATGACGTAGGTGCGCAACACACAAAGTAAAATATATCTTCAATTCATGAAGACATACACTCTTAGTGTGAATACATTAATGTGGAAATTTACTTCGGAGCACTTCGATAATTGTGCACCGTGTCTGGGTCTAATACTTCCTATATGGTGGGTAACGCCACCAACCAACTTTTCTTGAAGATTTTTGTTTGGCATCATATTGCATCATCTTCAAAATTGGTTTGTCTTCAACATTGTTTTGTCTTCATGATTTATCTTCACAATGTTGTTTTGGTCTTCACTGTCTATCAATACATATATATATATATATTTATATATATAGTAATCCTATTCATCACCCAGGGTGCAGAATAAGTTATTCTTCACCCAAGGTAATCTTACGATCGCTTCATAAATAAATTACATTTGGAATACAAATAGTTACATTCATATTGATTCACTACGTAAAATTTGATATAAGAAAACAAAAAAATAGGTTATAAGACCAGAAATATCGCATTTTATGTATGATTTGCACTATGTTTTTACGTTCGTAATTTTACGTAACATAAAATACTATATATATATATATATATATGTTCTGTCCTCTACAACATTCACTTATAGCTATGTCTTCAAGTTGTCATGTTCTGCACTAAGTGAATGTGATTGGACCCTAACCCCTTCTGTGCTTATCTCTCCAACTCTCTCTATCTCTTCATATGCATTCTATTGACACATGTCGATTGTCTTCACTGTGTCCCTGTCAGTCGAAGATATAGAGACAAATATTTAAAACGATTTTAATATCCTTATCCTGTTTGCCTGAACCCGGAGAAGCCGGAACGACCACCCGACAAACCGGGCGCGCGTGGGGTCGTGGCACAACATTTAAGTTGTTGCATGCATGCCACGTGGTGCTCAGATGTGAATCGTCGGGGGTAGTTGTGTAATTACACTGCGCCGCCACCTTCCTTATAAATACACACCCCCATGTGGTCATTAAAATCTACTCCCCTCGCTGTCTCGCTCAAACCCTAGCGCCGTCGCTAGCTTCCGTCGTCACCGGAGACGAAGCGCTTCGCTGCCGCGACTTCTCCGTCGTCGTCGTCACGCCGGCCGTGGACATCATCCTCCCGCCGCTGCCGTAGGTGTCTTCCGCCGCCAAGTTAGGGCGCGGAAGATTGGACTGCTCGGCCTCCATCCACGACTCGTCTAGCAGTTCTCGTCCGTTCTTGAGCGGTAATTAAAAGTCTATTTTTACCGAACGTTTGATCCGTTAAAACTTTCTATATCTTTGGAAAGTTGTTTCTTCACTTCCAAATCTGGATCTTTACTTCTATGCATCTCATGACTCGCAACTACTTTCACTTATGCCTCACAACTAGTTAGATTCCTCACTTGTACTTATTCATGGATTCGTACAAATCTGGAACCAACTCACATCAATAAGTGAATGTCTTCGCGCTATGAGGTCAATGTCTTCAAACTAATTTATCTTCAAAATCCTCTGAGAATGCATATGACCTCTTCCCCTTCCCTCGCATCTCTAATGCTGTCACAGGTACATGTTCGTGGGAGAGTCCCTTGGTTCTCATAGTCCGCATTCATTTGCAGAATTCTTACAGCATCATATTGATTCGCCTGAAGCCAGCTCTTGTCTGACAAGCATACTGAAGCCTAACACTACTGTGAAGCCTTTCAGTCTGAGGCCAATGGCCAGTGGCAAATCTACAAAGAAAGGCGGCAGACAATGTCGTGACAACACTGCAAAAGACCTGCCACCAGATCTCTATGAAATGTACAAGTCTGATCCTGAAGAGAGCTACGGTGAGCGCAAATCTCGTGTCCAATGGATTCGAAGATATTGTGCAGAGCAGTGGTTCCTGTACCACTTCGTGACTCCAGAATATGCGGACAAGAACGCTGTGAGGCCACCCTGGGCTGATATAATATACAAGAAACTTCACCCCAAGACCAAGGCTGAAGCCATTGAGAGAGGCTTCTTTCCTTGCATGGTCAGAGGCCCAATGCCTGAAAATGCCGACCCATCCAGTCTTCGATGGTGTCGTGAGGATGATCTGTTTGAAGCCAATCTCCAATTTGCTAAAGCTTCAGCAGCTCAGAACAAGAAGGACTTTGGGATTGACTTCAACCCAGGTCTAGCTGCCCCAAGGCCCGATGGCAGTCGCGAGGCTAAACCAAATCGTGTTGGTCCCTTTGATGACTTTGACTCATTTCTGGCACATTGTGCTGCATAGAGGGCCATCATTGAAGATGCTGCTGAGGATGAGGAACATACTGCAGCTCCAGAGCCCCCAAAGCCTGTGAAGAAGGCTAAGGCTTCAAAGTCTTCTGCTGCACCAAAAGCTTCACGAGTGAAGTCACTGAAATCTGCACCTCTTGAATCAAGTGTGCAGTCTGAAGACTTGTCTCATACGTCTATGAAGACTAAGAAGATCTCAGGGCAAGGCCTTACTCCAGCAAGCATCCTGCACCATGATGAATATGTAATTGATCTATCCAGTGATGAAGATCTTGCTGATGATGCCCTTGAGTTACTGATCAAGAGCAAACATGAGGCAGAAATCTTCAGAGATTTGCCTCTCTTTGATGCTGATATACTGAACAACTTCATTGATGAATGGTTTGAAGACACTTTCCCTTACCATTGATGATCTGTAGCTTCCCATTGGCATCAGTGTGATGTTCCAAGGCTGCATTGCAAAGGAGCTTGCCATCGCTCAAAAGGTCATTGAGCAGAAAAACAAAATTGACCATGAAAAGGCTATCTTCAAGAAGCACATGGCCAAGCTCAGCGTCACTGATGTTCAAAACTTCAAGATGATGATGGCAGATCTCAAGGCTGAGTTTCACAAGCATCGTGATGAAGCCAAGGGCTCCCGAGAGCGCCTCAAATACTATGCTGAGAAATGTGTTCAGGCTCACAATGAAGCCTTAAAGATAAAAACTCTTGGACATCCAGGCATTGACCCCAAGTTGGTTGTTAAGAAGAAGAAGCCAACGCAAGCTGAAGCTGAGGCTCCAAGGCAGGAAAGACCAATCATTGTCTTCCCTGCCAGTATGACTTGTTCGAGGCCAAAGGTCCCATCAACTGCTTCTGAGAGAAAGAAGACGAAGCAGGCAGAGGCTGAAGCCAAGAAGCGAAAGCATCAAGAAGCCTCTGATGCCGCTCCATCACAAAAGAGGCTGAAGACGAAGCCGTCTAAGGCTTCAAGAAGGGCCCAAGCACCAACTGCCTCATCTGCTCCTGAAGAGCCGTTGCTAATTGAGCCCATCTCTGTTGCCTTACCAGCCACCTCCAACCGCGAGCGTCGTCTTGTTGTACATGAGCCTGCTACCACAAAGGCCCAAGAGTCCGAAGAGATTCCAGCTGCTGACACCACTGCAGCTGAAGACATTGGCCGTGAAGACAATGTTGATGATGATGAAGTTCTTACTCAAGTTCCCCAGATCATGCCAAAACCGGTATCATCGCCTGCTCCCACGAGCAGTGAACAGATTAGTATTGGCGGTCCCACGACGCCAATCACCCAAGATGATTTCTGGGAAGAGCAACACCCCAACACCCCGCTACATGAAGTCATTCCGCGCACTCCACCAGCTCAAGTCACTACTCCAGTGCTTGAGACTCCTCAAGAAACTCCTGAAGACATGGAGAAGACCACTCCCTCACCACTGGCGTCGCCCTTCTTCCGAAGGCTTCGTCGAGGCCCAAGGCCAACGATCTCCATGTCCAGCATTCCTGAAGAGGATGTGCAAGCCACAAGCTCAGTAGCACGTCAAGTGTTCCCTGAAGCCATTCCCTCAGAAACCGCTCAAGAGTCTGATGCCAAAGAGGCTGAAGATATTCCGGCTGCATCAGCCAAGGAAAGAGATGAAGAAGAATAAGTTGTTATTCCCCCTACAGAACCAACTGTGATTCCAGATGTGATTGTGCCTGATCCACCTGTTCTTGAAGCTCCTGAAGCCACTGATGATGCTGCTGCTGCCACTACTACTGAAGCCAATGACGTCGTCATGGCTGAAGACAATGCACAGCCTGAAGCCACTCTTCAGTCTGAAGCCCTTGATACCACAGAAGACATTCAGCCATCCACCTCGGATGTGGCTGCTGCTCCACCAGTACCTCACACTATGGCAAGGGCCTTCAATCATGAAGGTGAGCTCATCAACGTCAGATGGCCCATTATGACCCTCCGGCAGCTCCTCGTCCTCAATATGACTATCATATCGAGCAAAGGCCTCAGACACAGAAGCCAAAGCCAAGATTGCCAAGTCTTCCTAGTGCTGTCACCACTCAGGGCGCCTTCTGGGTCTTAAGCTTTAGAGAGCACAACACATTCTTTGACAAGGCCAAGAATCCTTACAAGAAGCCCAAGATATCTTCTGACAGTTTCTGGAGCCATCAGCAAAGAAGCTATTAGTCACGCATCTTGTACAACCAGGACAGGATCTTCCCTCACAAGCGCCTGTGTTGTGATGCCATTGCTAGACTCCCTTGCCTTGAAGAAGCCCTTGATTGCTTTCGTGAAGTTGGTCTGCTCCCTTTTGTCGTCAACAAGGAGCACTAGAATGAAGAGCTCTTGCTTCAATTTTATGCCACCCTTCATATCTCAGGCTACAACAGGGGTCCGAAGACATGGGTGAAAGTGTAACCATGCCCTTACATCAAGTTTTGATGTTGATGACAATATACATGTAGGGGACTAACTATGTTCGTCAAGTAAATCTCAGGTGTTAGTCCCCGGATGTCAAAGGTGTGTGGATCATGATCATACGGAGTTGATTTTACTCAAGGAAGAAGTATCTAAAAAAATTGTATATTTGTTGTTCTTGGGTATAGGATCCCGCACTATTAAGAGGGGATCAGTAGGGTTAGTGAAGGACTTGCTCATGTCACTAAATACCTAGCTTCTAAATCTTAGGCACATACACAAAATTCTGGTGCTAAAATACTGCCTCTGCTCCCTAGCCGGATATCCGGGCTGCATGCCGGATGTCCGGGCTGCTCGCCGGATATCCGGCCCGCACGCCGGATGTCCGGCACCCTGCTGTGCAGAGAGCACTTTTGTGCTGATATTTATTCCGGATGTCCGGGCAGTCTGCCGGATGTCCGGGCTCTCCGTGTCCCCCGGATATCAGGGCTGCCCAAGCCAGATGTCTGGCCACAACTATCCAGAGAGCATCTGGGTTCTGTGACTTCGTCGGATATCCAGCCTCATCGCCGGATGTCCGGGACTTCTAGCCACGCCGGATGTCCGGGCTTTGCCCCGGATGTCCGGCCCCTCTGTTTTATCCTCTGCTTTCTGGTTCATTTCACAAGTGCTACGCCAGGCCGGATGTCCGGCCCCTGACCCGGATGTCCGGCCTGCCCTGTCACTTACACTACAACGGCCATATTTGCACCAATACTATATATAGCCCTCTTCCTCCATGGGAGAGGGTTGACCATTCACTTTGAACACTCTCAAGAACACGTTTCACTCTCTCTCTCTCACACTCCTACACCAAATCTTAGATCCCTAAGGGATTTGAGAGCATTTTAGAGAAGTTGTCCACTCAAGTGATAGATCCACTCCTTTCCCATCTTTGCACCAAAGGAATCCGTGTCTTGAGCAAGTCTTGAGCTTTTCCCCATCATTCTTGTTACTCTTGGAGGTTGGAGACTCCTAGGCGGTAGGAGTCATTCGGAGAGGAATCGACCATTGTGATTACCCCCAAAAAGTTTGTGAGGGTTTGGAGACCACCCCAAGGTCTACCACTAGTGGTTGAGAAACGCCTTCGTGGTGTTGTCTCAAAGGGAGAAAAGGGTGAGCCTTTGTGGCGTTGGTGTGCCTTCGTGGTAACATCCACCTCTCTAATGGTGACGTAGCTTCCCTCCAAGGAAGTGAACATCGGCATACATCCTCGTCTCTCGGAGTTGCGGTTATCCCTAACCCTAACTTCCTACTTGTGGTTACTTGTCTCTTAGTCTTTACTTATATCATATTGTGCTTGCTTACTCACATACTTGTGTTACTTGTTTACCTTGCTTAGCTCTTAGCATCATACTTGCAATTGTTAGGCTCACTTTCATATTCCGCATTATTGCCTAAAATTGCTAAGTAACAATTAAAATTTGTAATTGTACCTATTCACCCCCCCTCTAGGTCCATCTTGATCCTTTCAATTGGTATCAGAGCCTCATGCTCTATTCTTGTGGCTTAACCGCCCTAGAGCGAGATGAACCCCGATGGGACTCCCCTTGTTGCAGATCCGAAGGATAAGGGCGCGGCTTCCACGGAAGCCAAGTCCTTCACTTCTGAGGATCTGGAACTGGCTCTTGCTAAGCAAAAGGAGGAGCATGATGCTTCTCTTGAGGCCTTGGTCCAAATTAGACTAGCCACATTAACCACGATGCTTGCACCACTTTCGGGTGGTACGGCCTCGAGGCCAACCGTGCCTACTCCTTCACTTGGCCAACAACCTCCTAGCAATGATCACTCCAGTGTTCCATGGCTTTATGCAAGACCTCAAATAGGGAAACCAAAGTATAACCCTCAAGGCAAACCTCCTTTACTTGATGACACTACCGATTTTGCTTTGTGGAGAGTTGCCATGCAGGATCATCTTCGATATGGAAACGATGAGATGATGGATATCTTGGAGTATGGTTACCAAGTGGTTGACCTGAAGAATCTTACACCAAGAGAAATATATGACAAGAATCTCAACGACACCGCAACCATGTGCATAAGGAGATGTATGACTGACAAGCAAAGGAGACCATACATACACATCACAAGTGCCAAGGAATTATGGGATAGCATTGTGAGGACCAAGACCGGTACCTCCACTCTCCGGCTTGCTCAATATGAAATTGCCAAGGGGCAATTGCAAAACTTTTGTATGGATAAAGGTGAATCTCCCAAGTAGCTCCTTGAGCGTCTGATGACTCTCATCGCCGGCATTGAGTCCTGTGATTGTGACAAGACACAAGATGGATTCAACTTGACTAAACGATTTCTTGTGGACAAGTTACTTCATGCTCTTGCTCCGTATCATCATCAAATGGTGTGGGACATAAGACAACATCATGGTTTCAAGGAAATGACTCCGGATGACATCATATCCACTTTCCAACTATTTGAAGAGTCAAAGGCAAATGCTACAAAACATCTTGCCATGCATGGTACCTCAACATCAAAGATCAACCTTGCTTTGAAGGCCAAGCATGTATGTGAGGAAGAGCAAAGTGATGAAGAAGAAGATGATGATGAACATGGTGATGAGATTGACTCCGATGAGAGCCCTTCATATGAAGACATTGCCCTCTTTGTCAAGAAGTTTAGTGCGGGAAAATTCAAGGGAAGATTCCAGAAGAAGAAAGTGAGAAAATGCTACAACTGTGAAGAAACCAACCACTTCTCCAATGAGTGCCCTTATGAGAAGAGAGAAGATAAACCAAGATTTCCCAAGACCTTTCCCAAGAAGAAGTTGCCAAATCCTTTGAACTCCAAGCTCAAGAAGAGAGATGGGAAAGCAATGGTTGCTCATGAAGAATCCGATCCGGATGATGTTAGTGGTGTTGCCGGAGTAGCTCAAGATTCCCAAAACACCTTGAGGCTAGTCAACAAGAGTGGTGATGTTGTCACCTACAACTATATGAAAGATTACAAGGGAAACGCTCACAAGTGCCTAATGGCAAAGGCCATGGTGGAAGATGGAGAGGACCAAAACTCTCCTGACAAGGTCAAGGTAACTCCACGGTCAAACCCTCCTCTTTTCACTCCTACTCCTTGTGATGAGTATCCTGATGCGGAGGATAATTATGATGATGATGATATAGATGATCCTATGCTTGCTAAACTAAATAAGTTCATGTGCTCCCTCAAAGGAAAGAAGCTCACTATGTTTCGTATGCTTATGGAGATGGTGAGTAAGCACACCATCACCATTAAGGAACTCGAAACCCTCGTCACCGAGGAAAAGGAAAAATATGAAATCCTTGAGCGGAAAGTCCACTATGAGGAAGCACGAAATGATGAACTATGCTTGAAAATTGGTGCAAACATTGATGTTCATGCTAAAGAACTTGCCTCCTTGAAAAAGGCTAAGGACTCATGCGAGGAGTTGATGAATGATAAAAGTAAGCTTGTGAAGTCTCATGCTTCTCTCTCTAAGGATTGTGAGCTTCTATCCGTGTCCCTCAAGACCAAGGAAGAAGAGCTCACCCTTCTTACAAAGAGTTTTGAGACGCTCAAGCTTACTTATCTTGAAACTCTAGCCAAGGCTTACTCTTCTCCTATTATCAATGTTGATGCTTGTACTACTAACTCTAGTGGTGACCTAGCATCTATTCTTGAGGAGAATCGCTTTCTAAAGGCACAACTTGAGAGAGGACTCATGACATGTGCTCAAGGACAAAAGAACCTTAATGAGGTATTGAGCCAACACAATGAGGTGTTTGCCAAGGAAGGGCTCGGGTTTGACCCAAGCACAAGCAAGAAGAAGACGTCTTCTCAAAAGTGCACCACCCCTCTTAAAGAAACATTTGTACGAGAAGGGCACAAGGAGAAAGGTAAGGTTGTGAGTGGGAAGGCCACAAGGGGCATGCCCACTCTCAACAAGCCAAAAGAGTTCATCCCTCCATCCTATGTACTTCGTAAAACTAAGGATGGAGAAGTTTATGCGAAATTTGTTGGTCCTCGTAATGCATTCTGGTTCTATGCTATTTGGGTCCCTAAGACCCTTGTGACTAACTTGAGAGGTCGCATTGCCAAATGGGTGCCTCTAACCAAGTCATAATTGTGTGTAGGCTGCTTTCTCTGGTGGAGTCAAATGGGTGATCGATAGTGGATGTACCAACCATATGACCGGAGATAGCAAATTGCTTTACGATTTCATGGAAGCTATTCAACCATTTATGAGCATTGTTTTTGGTGGAGGATCAAAAGGACAGGTACTCGGGTTAGGCAAGGTGGCTATCACAAATGACATGTCTCTTACAAATGTCATGCTTGTCCAATCCCTTAAATACCATTTGCTTTTTGTTCGTCAATTGGCTTCTGTTGGTTATGATACACTATTTGGACTAACAGATGTGAAAGTCTTTAAGAGAGATACTCTCAAAGTGGCCTTTGTTGGAGAGTTGGATGGCAACCTTTACACGGTTGATTTCTCAAAAGAGAGCACATTCCATGCAACTTGTCTAATGGCCAAGGCCGACAAGGGGTGGCTATGGCATCGCTGGCTAGCCCATGTCGGCATGAGAAATCTTCAAGATCTCTTAAAGGGTAATCACATCCTTGGACTAACTAATGTCTCTTTTGAGAAAGATCGTGTGTGTAGTGCATGCATAGCCAGGAAGCAACATCAATCAAAGCATCCACCCAAGAATATTGTATCTACTTCAAGGCCTTTGGAGCTCCTTCATGTGGATCTTTTTGGGTCTCCTTCATGGGACAGTCTTGGTGGGAATAAGTATGGACTTGTCATCGTTGATGATTACTCAAGATATACATGGGTGTTTTTCCTCAAGTCCAAGGACGAGACGAAGATCACCTTCATTGATTTTGCCAAGCAAGCACAATGCAAGTTTGACAAAGAAATCTTGGCAATAAAAAGTGATAATGGCTCTGAGTTCAAGAACTACACCTTGGAAGAATTTCTTAGTAATGAAGGGATTGAGCATCAATATTCCGCACCATACACTCCTCAACAAAATGGTGTAGCCGAAAGGAAGAACCGTACACTTGTGGAAATGGCAAGGTCCATGTTGGATGAGTACAAGTCACCACATAGTTTTTGGGCCGAGGCTGTCAACACCGCATGCCATGCATCAAACTGGCTCTTCCTCCGTGCAATATTGGAGAAGACTCCATATGAGCTCCTAACCGGGAACAAGCCAAATGTCAAGTACTTTCGTGTATTTGGGTGCAAATGCTTCATCCTCAACAAAAGAGAATGGTTAGTAAAATTTCAATCCAAAACAATTGAGGGCATATTTGTTGGTTATGGATCAAACTCTCACGCCTATAGAATCTATAACAAATACAATGGATGTGTTGTAGAAACTTGTGACGTGGTGTTTGATGAATTTAATGGCTCCCATGGGGAGCAAGTTGATCTAAGTGATGTAGGTGACGAAGATCCGTCTCAAGATATTTTGACCATGGGTGTTGGTGCTCTTCTTCCAATGGAACAAGAACCTCATGATGATGAAGAAGAAGATGGAAGGTTCACACATCATCAAACCATCTCAACACCCATACCACCACAAGCTCCTCTTGCTCAACCGATGCCCATTGTTCAAGTACAAGAAGAAGATCAAGTCCCTCACCATGATAATCTTCAAGAACAAGATCATCACCAAGAGCAAGAACAAGAAAGTGCAATCATTGATGATGAACCTCAACAAATGCAATATGAAGAAGAAGATATTCCACCACACATTAATGATCCATATGTTGAGGATGTGGATGATGGACATGAAGTTGAACCTCGTGAAACCCTAACCTCCATCATGCCCCGAGTGGCCAGTCGTGTTGATGTTGATGAAATTCTTACCGTCATATCGGAAGGTAGAGTCACTCGTAAGCAATTGACAAACTTTTGTGCTCACTTCTCGTTTGTCTCTAGTGTTGAGCCACTCAAGGTACAAGATGCATTGATGGACAATGATTGGCTCGTTGCTATGCAAGAAGAGTTGAACAGCTTTGAACGCAACCAAGTGTGGTCATTAGTCAAGAGACCAACTACGGAACACAATGTCATTGGAACAAAATGGATTTTCAAGAACAAGCAAGATGAGAATGGTGTAATCATCCGCAACAAGGCAAGGTTAGTGGCACAAGGGTACTCACAAGTTAAAGGTTTGGACTTTGGTGAGACCTTTGCTCCTGTTACCCATCTTGAATCTATTCGCATCTTACTTGCCTATGCTGCTTTCAATGGTTTTACGTTACATCAAATGGATGTGAAGAGTGCTTTCCTTAACGGTCCTCTACAAGAAGAAGTATATGTATCACAACCACCTGGGTTCGTTGATCCCGATCACAAAGACTATGTGTATAAACTTCACAAGGCCTTGTATGGCCTCAAACAAGCACCTCGTGCTTGGTATGATCATCTTAAGAAGTTTCTACTCGATGATGGTTTTGTGAGAGGGGTGATCGATCCCACTCTTTTTACTAAGAGGGAAAATGGTGATTTGATCTTATGCCAAATCTATGTAGACGACATCATTTTTGGTTCTCCTAACATTCATTTGTGCAAGAAGTTTGCGGCTTCCATGACCAAGAACTTTGAAATGTCACTCAATGCGGACTTGAAGTTCTTTCTCAGATTTCAAATTCAACAATTTCAAGAAGGAATTTTCTTGTCTCAAACAAAATACCTCAAGGATATTCTAGAGAAGTTTGACATGACAAATGCTAGTCCATGTAAGACACCCATGCCAACAAAAATTGTACTCACTGAAGACACAAACGATATCCCTTTCGACCCATCTCTTTACTGCTCTATGATTGGTTCATTGTTTATCTTTGTGCATCTAGACCAGACATCATGTTCATTGTATGCATGTGTGCTAGATTTCAAGCTTCCCCTAGGGTAAGTCATTATAAGACGGTTAAGCATATTCTTAGATACCTTGTTCACACCCCAAAGTTGGGTCTATGGTACCCCAAGGATGCCAAGTTTGATCTCATTGGGTACACGGATGCGGATTGGGCTGGAGACAAAGTGGGACGAAAGTCCACCTCCGGTGCATGTCAATTTCTTGGACGCTTCGTGGTAAGTTGGTCCTCGAAGAAGCAAAATTGTGTCGCCCTCTCCACTGCCGAAGCCGAATACATTGCAACCGCCAGTTGTGCAACTCAATTACTATGGATGAGGCAAACTTTGAAGGATTACGGTATCACCTATAGACATGTGCCTCTTCTATGTGATAATGAAAGTGCCATCATTATTGCTGAGAATCCCAAAGATCATCTTCGCACCAAGCACATTGATATTAGGTATCATTTCTTGAGAGATCATGTGGAAAAGAGTGACATTGATATTGCTCATGTTCGTACAGATATGCAACTTGCAGACATTTTCACCAAACCATTGGATGAAGCAAGGTTTTGTCAGCTTAAGCGTGAACTTGGTATCTTGGAGCTTGATAACATTATGTGAAATCTAGTACCCATGCACGCATTTACTTCATGTCTTGTCTTGATGTAGGCATATATTTAGGGGGAGACATTCAACTCATGAGTACTCACCCTATATAATGCATAAAAAGAACAAACACTCTCAAAGTTATCATGGTTTTCGAACTATGGTGCTTTAAATGATGGAGTCGTGACTATCTACCCAAGGTTCAAATCTTTGCGGTAATATGTCCCATATGCTCAAACATGGTGACTTCGGTCACCACTCGTGTATTGCTTATATGAATCTTTCTAAGCTTAATGTTGTTGGGTATCTTGTGCATCGTACTATAGCACTAATTTTTTTTGTGGAACTACATCTCTAAATCTCCTTGGCGGAGTCTATATCTAATATCATAATATGGCCCATATAAAACCTTCCTCTCAATTGGTGTCACTATCCAGTGGCCGGACATTCGGCCCTACAGCCGGACATCCGGGCCCTGGCAGTTTCACCTGCTCAAATAAATCAATCCGCCACTTCCAGTGGCCGGACATCCGGCCCGTCGCTGGACATCCGGGCCCTGAACTTTTGTTCTCTGACCCCCTGTCGCCGGATATCCGGGCTTGGCCCCCGGATGTCCGGCTCGTACGCGCACAGACACATAAAACTGGGGGGGGGGGCTCAGGATTTGGGGGCAGTTTCCCCTTTCTTCCCTTCTCGCTCCCCCACCTGTCTCACGACGCCGCTGCCGCCGGGCTGTGCTCCGGCCCGCCCCGGCCATCTCCTCCATCCTCTGGCCCCGATCTCCTCTACACGCCCTCGTCTCTTCCCGATCTACTCTCCCACCCAATCCATTTCCTGGGTTGTGGTGTGAATCACTCGGGAAGGGCTGTTTTGGGTGTTGAATCAAGGGTCGACTGTCGGCGTTCCTCATGGCGCGCACCAAGCAATGCGGTCCTCCTCCTTCATCCCGGGGTATGGCTGTTACCTGTTCTTGCCTACTTTTCATTTGGCTCAACTATTCTAGGTTTATATATATCCCTCTATTGATTTGATGTCGCTTGCCTCGCCCAAATTCCTCTCTATGTACTTGGCTAAATAACTTAACCATGGGCAGGTCGATATTTTGATCTACCACTCGGCCTTGTCCTATGGTCATGTTCAAAATGTCCACATCTCCACTAGTTTAATTGTTTTATCCTTGTTCATACCTTTTTGGGCTACTTCTCATCGGTATCCCTATCGTGTATCCATTTCAGTCGATCGCTGGCAAGGTTCCACTGACTCCGAGGAACATGTTCGTCCTAAGAAGAAGCAGACCACCACCCGACCCAAGAAGACCACCACCGGACCCAAGAAGAAGCGTCGGCCTCCCTCACCCAGTCCGTTGGCCTCTGATCCGGATGATGCAGACTATGTTGGGGAGGAAGAGGATGACATTGCTCCTAGGAGTTCTGTTGGACAGTCAAAACCGGGCACCCGAAGGGCGCCCGTGTCTCCGGTCAGCGGCTCTGCGATGCCCGTTGTCCATGGTCGTCACATCTCCATGGAGATCCCTTTCAGTGGGGCTCGCCCCACTCACGACTTCAAGACCGTGGGGGCTGGTCCATATCTTGAGTTCCGACGGGATACCAACCCATATGAGATGGTGGCCGATGAAGAGGATCCTTGGTCCCGTATTCGCATGTAGCAGGATCTCTACTCTAGCTTCGTCCGCGATCTTGGACTTGCTCCTCATAAATACTTGGATCTTCAATTCATGCGTGATCATCCTGCCATGTTTCCTGACAACACGGTCAAGATCATTGATGATATGACTCTCGGTCCAGCAATGACCTTCAAGTGTGATTGGAATGAAGCTGCCATCCTTCAGTTCTATGCCACCTGCTTCTTTGGCCCAAACAACACTCTCACCTGGATGACCGACGATACTATGCTGAGCATCACCTATGACCGTTTTGTTCAGATTTTGGGCTTCTCTGGTGTTGGCCATCAAATCCACAGTCTGGATCCACTGCATAAGCCCAAACGGATTGATGATTGCATGGCTTTTGTTAAGCCTACCACTCAGCTCACCCCGGAGGAACGTGAGTATCCACCAAATTAAGTATCCATCTTCCGGTCTCCATACTACATTATCTATCAGTGCGTGCTTCGCATGCTCTATCCTAAGAAGGGAGATCGCTCGAGGGCTCACAACTACTGCATTGATTTAATGGTACGTATGCATGACAAGCCTACAGAGCCACTTGACACAGCCCATTACATTTGGCATGAGATCCGTGTCTCCAGCTTTCTTCAGATGCGCCAATTCCCTCATGCTCCATTCATTCAGGCACTGATTGATCACACTGCCCCCTTTGAGGTTGCCAAGACAGTTGTGCATTCCATTTGGAAACCTCCGACTCATATGCGCATGTTAGCTCCTGCACCGTCAGCTGCTCCTAGTCAGCCCCGGAGGTTTGCTATTGGGACTCAGCCCAAGAGGTCCTCCATGCCTTCCTCCTCGTCTGTGCCTTCCTCCTCGACCGCACCTCGTGGATGTCTTGCCTTGTTCTTGGGCAAGGCTCAGTCTACTATTATGAAGGCTATCACCTTTAATTGTCAGCAAAATCATGATGTTCAGAAGCGCCTCATTATCTCCAAGAACCAGCTCAAGCAGCGCCTTTGCGACCGTGGGAGTCCCGTGAGCGATGATGATCCCATACCCGCGGCACCGTCCTCTTCCACCTTCGGGTTCCCGTCTCGTGACGAGTACGCCGAGTTCTTTGAGGGGGTAGCTGATGATGTTGACATCCGCCAGGAGTGATTTCAGTGTTGCTCTTCTCGTTGCCTTCGCCCCTTTTTTGCATGTTGCTGTCAAAGGGGGAGAAGTAGTACCTTAGATGACTAGATGTCGTGCTATATGTTGCTATTTGTTCGCTATTATTCAAACTCTCTATGTATGCTACATATGGTACTTAATCGTATGAGACTATCTTATTATCTTTGTGGCTATGGGTTGTTAATGCTATGGGTTGATGATGTGTATCATATGTGCTTGTCCTATGTTCTATCGTTTTGGGCTACATATGCTACCATGAAAATATGTGCATTGCATTCTAACATAATTATCTTATGCACACATTGAGGGGGAGCTAAAGCAAATAGGAACATATATTGTATTATGCTCTCATGAATTACACTGCTAAATGTATTTATTTTATCTATGGTACTACATGGTTGATTGTCATCAACAAACAAAAAGGGGGAGATTGAAAGTGCAATCATGCCCTTACATCAAGTTTTGATGTTGATGACAATATACATGTTGGGGACTAACTATGTTCGTCATGTAAATCTCAGGTGTTAGTCCCCGGATGTCAAAGGTGTGTGGATCATGATCATACGAAGTTGATTTTACTCAAGGAAGAAGTATCTAAGAAATTGTAAATTTGTTATTCTTGGGTATAGGATCCTGCTCTATTAAGAGAGGATCGGTAGGGTTAGTGAAGGACTTGCTCATGTCACTAAATACCTAGCTTCTAAATCTTAGGCACATACACAAAATTCTGGTGCTAAAATACTGCCTCTGCTCCCTAGCCGGATATCCAGGCTGCATGCCGGATGTCCGGGCTGCTCGCCGGATATCCGGCCCGCACACCGGATGTCCGGCACCCTGCTGTCCAGAGAGCACTTTTGTGTTGATATTTATTCCGGATGTCCGCGTAGTCTGCCGGATGTCCGGGCTCTCCGTGTCCCCCGGATATCCGGGCTGCCCAAGCCGGATGTCTGGCCACAGCTATCCAGAGAGCATCTGGGTTCTGTGACTTCGCCGGATGTCCGGCCTCATCGCCGGATGTCCGGGACTTCCAGCCACCCCGGATGTCCGGGCTTTGCCCCGGATGTCCGGCCCCTCTGTTTTATCCTCTGCTTTATGGTTCATTTCACAAGTGCTACGCCAGGTCGGATGTCCGGCCTGCCCTGTCACTTACACTACAACGGCTATATTTGTACCAATACTACATATAGCCCTCTTCCTCCACGGGAGAGGGTTGAACATTCACTTTGAACACTCTCAAGAACACGTTTCACTCTCTCTCTCTCTCTCTCTCTCACTCCTACACCAAATCTTAGATCCCTAAGGGATTTGAGAGCATTTGAGAGAAGTTGTCCACTCAAGTGATAGATCCACTCCTTCCCCATCTTTGCACCAAAGGAATTCGTGTCTTGACCAAGTCTTGAGCTTTTCCCCATCATTCTTGTTACTCTTGGAGGTTGGAGACTCCTAGGCAGTAGGAGTCATTCGGAGAGGAATCGACCATTGTGATTACCCCTAGAAAGTTTGTGAGGGTTTGGAGACCACCCCAAGGTCTACCAGTAGTGGTTGAGAGACGCTTCGTGGTGTTGTCTCAAAGGGAGAATAGGGTGAGCCTTCGTGGTGTTGGTGTGCCTTCGTGGTAACATCCACCTCTCTAATGGTGACGTAGCTTCCCTCCAAGGAAGTGAACATCGGCATACATCCTTGTCTCTTGGAGTTGCGGTTATCCCTAACCCTAACTTCCTACTTGTGGTTACTTGTCTCTTAGTCTTTACTTATATCATATTGTGCTTGCTTACTCACATACTTGTGTTACTTGTTTACCTTGCTTAGCTCTTAGCATCATACTTGCAATTGTTAGGCTCACTTTCATATTTCGCATTATTGCCTAAAATTGCTAAGTAACAATTAAAATTTGTAATTGTACCTATTCATTCCCACCCTCTAGGTCCATCTCGATCCTTTCAATGGGTCCTTGAGTGGATGTCAGGCGATGTACATCATGAAGCCAAAGCTCAAGACATCATCGAGCTTACTTCCCTACCCACTCCCGGTGATCTCTATGAGCCAGGTTGTGAGCGCTATGAACAGGAACTGGAGAGCATCTTCGAGAAGCCAGAGCCCAACATGAGTCAAATGCTAAGTATGATGAAGCCATTGCCAGTGGAGGCTGAATACCCCAAGGAATTCTTTGTCAATGACCTCGAGTATTTGCCCCGTACCATATACCATATTCTGAGGCATACTCTATGGCCAATCAAAGGGCACTCTCCACACGCCAAGATTCAAGGCACTATGAAGACATTGGTCTTCTACATTATCAATGGCATCCGCTTCAACACTCAATATTTCTTCATCCGTCAGTTTGTAGCTTCAGGCATTGATCTGTTTGGCCTCAAGTTCTATGCACCATGGGTTATGTGGCTGATCAAGCTTCACTCCACCATCAACTATCAAGCTTCAGCGCGCAATCATGTTGTCTTTCTGCCTGAAGTGGATATGTCTCATGAAGCCATCTATCCAGAGCCTGCCAAGGAACCAGTGCGTGAAGGCAATGCTGCCTTCCAAAGCTTCTCAACACCGCTTGAAGCCGTTCATGTGCCGAATCCAGCTACTGCTGCTGGTCCTCTTGCCGGTCAGCTTTGGCTGCCACATCGTGCTCCCACTGATGCCACAGCCAGCACAGTAGCTCAAAGGCCTCAGAAGTGTGCTCGTGTGCTCAATGACCGAGAGCATCTAGTCTCTCTTCATCAGAAGTAGGATAGGCATCATGACTGGACGAAGCGTCAGATGCAAAGTCTTCTTGTGGATGTCAATCGCATACACAACCTCTCCACCAAGAACTCTTTTGTTGCTCATGAAGCCTGTCGGCGTGCCTGGAAGAGCCTCACTTTGCTATGCTCTGAAGATGAACTTCAAGCATATGGCTTCACTGAACGTTTCAAGTTTGACTCCATGCCTCCATAGTCAGCAAGTTGGCGTCCAACACCATCCATTGAAGATTCTGACTACTCATCTTCGGCTCCAACTGTTGTTGCACGAGTCATTGATGAGGAGAATGACGCCACTTCACCAGCCATGGCTTTACTGCATCACGATTTTGCATCAGGCCCTTCCGCACCTCCCAACTCCAACATCGACCCGGCTGCCCCAACATCTTCACCAACACCTCATGGGAACGCTTAGACACTCTATGTCTTCACTTCTTTATGGTCATTCCTGACAAAAGCGGGAGAAGCATATGAGTTGATAGTCTTCAAGCGGGTCTATATGGGTCGGGTGCTTATTCTTTATAATTTTTGCAACTCTCATTCTTGAACAGTTGGTTTTGAGTTGTAACACTTAAACCTTGATGGTCGTCTGCCACTTTTGCTGCTACCTTTTATTGCGATGATAAATTCCGCATGAAGTCATTTTGCAGATGCCCATTTTTCATTTGTTCATGTCATTATCTTCACTACATTTTTGTATGCACGATGAATTGTCTTCATGAATTGAAGGAGATCTCCACAAAGCAGAACCTACCATGTGCATTTGCATTCAAAGGCAAATTAATTATATGCACATCTTCAGGGGGAGCCCTTTCAACTTCATGAAGCCAATGATCGTGTTCTTTAACTTACACATATTTTTGTCCCCGTTGAAAACTTCAACCAGTTTGTCATCAATCACCAAAAAGAGGGAGATTGTAAGTGCATCTAGTGCCACCCCTAGTTGGTTTTGGAGTATTGACGACAAACGTGGTTGAGGGACTAATGTGTTTGTGAGAATTGCAGGATAACACAGGTAGAAGTCCCTCATTGATTCGGTTTTCCTACCAGAGATGACCCCTAAAAATGTATGAAGACATTGAAGACAATGGTGGTTCGTGAAGACATTCACTCGAAGATAATGACGTGTGAAGACATTCACTTGAAGAGTATGGTGTGCGAAGACATAGTTTCTTTCGTAGTTTCATTTTCTTCTTCCTTGAGTCATAGGAACCACCGAACTGTTAAGTGGGGTTCAAGTGAACAAAGTCAGAAGACTGACGTGATGCTCAACCCAAATCCTATGTCTTCGAGTGAAGACTATGAGAGAAAATCTTATCCAGAGTTGGATGAGTCAGCTTTGCTTGTAGCCCAAGCCAAGCTACCGCGTGTGTTTGAAATCCAACCGTTGGACACATGTCGGTTCCTTAGTGACCCAGGGTCATTTCGGACATCTCATGTCAGGTTGCCTCCTGGCTATAAATAGCCCACCCCTCCACCATAAATTGGTGGCTGCTCAGAGTTAGTGCACGGCTTTTGTCGTTTGAGAGCAACCCACCTCCGAAGCCTTTGAGAGAGAACCCTTGCGAGGAAAACGCCCAAAACACCCAGAGCCAAAGAGTGTTAGGCATCACTGAAGTCTTTCTGTCCGCATGATCTGAAGACTTATTACACTTGAAGACTGTGTATCTTCCAGTCGGTTAGGCGTCGCGTTCTGAGGATCCAAGAGTCATTGTGGATCGTCGATGAACGAAGTCTGTGAAGGTTTGGAAGTCTACCTTGAAGACTTACTAGAGTGATTGGGCGAGGACTAAGTGTCCTTAGCTCAAGGGGAATAAGGTGAAGACGCGGTCTTCTGAGTTCAATCTCAGCCTCACTAACCAGACGTACAGTTGTCACAACAACTGGAACTGGTCTACCAAATCCTTGTCTTCACCAAGGAACTGGTTCTACCCCTTCACTCTTTACCCTCTATTTAGCTTCATGAAGTCATTGCTTGCCTGCTCTGTTTGACTTCATTGTGTGAAGACATTCTGTCTGTTTGCTTGTTTGGCTTCATACTGTCTTCCTATTATGATCTTGTCTACCTAGCAACTATTTGTCTTCGTGCTTACCTTACAATGTTCCCTTGATTATAGCTTGTCTAGTGTAGTTTATCTTCCACTGCATACTGTGTAGGTTGTATTCGATTGTATGTCTTTGAAGGCATTGCTTGTCTTGAAGACTTTCATAAAAATCGCCTATTCACCCCCCTCTAGTCGATAACTTGCACTTTCAATACTACTGGCCATGGAACAATCAAGCAGTGCATGTCGCCAAGTATCTTAAGTTTCACAGAGAGGGCATATCAACATTGTGGCCATATTCGGTGGTGAAGGAGCTCGCCCGTCGGTATAGAGTATTGCGCCAAATGCCACAAAAACACCCAGATTTTGCTTGGCACATGGATCTTCCACAAAGAAGTCCAACTGTTATGTTCTAAATCCTGATTTGATGACCCTTGTCACCCTTCCAGCCAGATTTCTCTGCTCAACTTAGTATGCAAATCATTCGATAGGCAGATCGAACTAAAAAGGCACCACAACTTACTCCATGCCACAAGAATCATCTACCACTGGTACAGCGAGCTGCTATACAAACGGTTTTAACCCCTTTCCGCGATGGCATTTTGAACCGTCGCCAAGTGAGTGACTGCAATAGGGGGGTCCTTCCCACACGACCTAGAAACCATTAGGGATACGGAGCCTTGATGCATACATTTGTCCCTATAAAACTATTTCTGATATCTCGAATATCCCAAACACTTCATCCATGCTACTCGTTTGTGCTTGCATTGCCATTGCAGTCGGAATTCTGTGGTTTTACCTAAAATCAGGCGCAGTCCAGGCACATTCCAGGCACCGGATTTTTCCAGGCACGTACCAATCTGTCTCTACGTTTACGATGCCTGGCACATCACAAATAGTTCATCATTGTAAACCATGTACGATAGGTCGACAATCACACACATTTAGTTTTCCCGCACCGTTTGTGATATTGTCTGACATCACACACGCTTTGCAAACGGCAACTGTGTGCATGGTTACACACGTTTCCTCTCCGTGAACCGTGTCGGACTATGATGTATATCACACACGCTGTGCTTTATAGACCGCGTGCGCTGTAATGACCTGCAGAGCGTAATTTCACCCTAATTTAATTGCTGCTATTTAAAATTGTACCTAATTTGAATTTGAAAGTAGGCTATAGCTTTATTCATATCCATCAGGTTCAAACAACCAATGCATTATTCGATTCACAGGTACATATGTTCAAGAATTACATAAGCACCAAATAAAGAATGATGAACCAGGGTCGTATACTATACCATTACAGATGGTAAAGAAAGAGGCGAGAGACATTCTGGTTGCTGAACAAGGTGAAGCGGAATGCCCCTACTGTGCTCTCCTTGATGCAGAAGGCACGCACGACTCTAGCCCAACCCCTTGTGATGGCCGGCCGCCAATCATGTAGTTTGAGAGGTAATCTTGAGTAAACTGCTTCAGGATCCACTGCAAAGGAAAAAGATTCGGACATTGTCATCTAACACAACTCATTATGGGCAGTAAAAAGAAGGCTACATAGTTCTTACTTACCATCCCGCAGTTCACTGTTGTCTTGCATAAAGTGTAAACAACTAGTTTGATTGACATCTTTTGACCCATTTTAATAACAATCTTTATCAGTTTCCTCACTTGATGCTGGTTCATGAATATCTCATTGCCCCATACGCAGAAAGGGTCGAAGTCTAGATCTTTGGCAATGATATATGTACCTAAAAGCACCAAGTTAATATTAGAAGCTAAACAACAATTGCAAAATGATGTAGTACAACACTCCCTCCATCCCATTATATAAGACCTTATTACATGTATATCTAGACATCATCAGAACATCAAGGTAACACTTTTCCTTGTTGCTATGTAGCCTGGGGTTGCATATTTAGTCATTCAGTACAATGCATGTTGCTATGTGGCCTCAGATATAGTAAATATGGCCCTAGTTAACCTACCTATAAATGGGTTACAGATATATTCAGTGAAGTGTCCGATTCGATGATTAATCCGTTATCAGCCCCTAGGCTATATGGTACCAGCTACCGATATCCTGAACAGTGAGTATATATAAAGCAATGCGATGAAACTAACCTCGATGGAAAACAACAGCTATTCTCAATATTGTTCTGTATGAGTACATATAAAGGCATGTTAAGCACAACAGGCTAAACATCAACCAAATATATCCATGGTAGACAACATAATCTACAAATGATAGCTTTAGTGTGTAGGTTTAAGCACACTAGTTAAGCAAAACAAGAAGTGGAAAGGTGTGTTAACTGCAACAGGCATAACATTTAAAAACAAGCAAATATAGTCATTCAAACTGGTATTGTGCAGGTCTAAAGTACACTAGTTATTGTTAAAAAATGAAAAGGCATGTTAACTGCAACATCCTTAACAACAACCAAATATCGTAATTCATAGTGGTATTGTTGAAATTGTTATTGATGAAATTGAACTGCACGACAAATAGTTCATATATAGAGCATCACATTGTGAAGAACTAAAATAAACAAGGCACAAGGCCATCTCTAGTCGATCCTTTAAAAGTTAACGGACTAAAACCCTTAGTGGATATATATATATATATATATATACTCCAGCATTTTTTGGCCGTTTCTAGTCGATCCCCTAAACTTAACATTGTAAACTTCAATTTGATCAAGTTCAAAGCAGGTTCAACTGAAAGTAGCATGCATTCAAACATAAACATAGATAGTTTTGCATAACCGAACATAAAACATAAATTTAAACTAAACTAAACTAAACTACTTTCGGTTGAAGCAGAGGTCGAGCCAATCCTTCCTCGTCAGGTACGCTGTGCCACGAGCCGGGTCCGGGCCGGTGCCGTCATCGGGGTCGTTGGGGAAGACACTCCTCCACTCGTCGATGTCGATCTCCTCGTCCTCGCCGCCCACCTCGACGCCCTCCACGCCGCCGTCCTCGCCGCCTTCGACCTCGTCATCGGAGGAGAGCACGATAACCTCGCCGCCCTCCGCGCCGACAAAGATCATCCGCTCCGCTTCCACGAGCTTCGGATGTTGCCGGCGGAGCTCTTGCATGTAGGCCTCGTCGGCGGCCTCGGCCTCGAGGCGCTCCCACGCCTCTTGGTCCTCCCGCGCCATAGCCGAGCTCACCACCCTGGCTCCGGCAGAAGGAGGTGGACCAGACGTGTGCCGAAGGGGAAATTGAGCCTAGCCGCCATGCCATGGTAGCGGACCTGCCAGTAGTCGTACTCCATGGCCGCGAGCTCGGCCGTGTGGAAGCTACCGAGCCACCGACAGGTATGGGTCTCCCGATCCATAATCTTGGCGACCCACGTCCCCCACCGCCGCTGCCGGACCCCGAGGTAGGACCTCGTCGGCGGCCAGGCCCGAGGGAGGATGCGGAAGTCCTCGAACCGGCGTAGGGGCACGACGGCAGGCGGATCGGGCTACCGGCGACGGCGGATAGATAAAGAGCCTGCGGAGGACGACGGGGACACCTTGGCGGCCACCTCGCCGGCGTCGGGCAAAGAGGCTGCGATAAACCTCTGTTGGGCCATTGGCTCCTCGAGATCCTCGGCACACAGGAAGAGGTTGAGGATGGAGGCGGCGGCGGCGGCGATGGCGGCGACCTACCAATGGTTTCGAGCGAGCGAGGGGTGGTGTGTGTCTGTGTGAGCGGAGGTTTTGGGGGGTGTGTGGTGTGTGTGGAGGGAGGGCAGGGGGGGAGGTGGTGTTTGAGGAAATACCGCGGCAACTGAAAATTTTACTAGGCGGGAGTAAAATGCCGGGCTACTGAAAATTTGGATCAAGGGCGAGCAGATATTTTTGAGATTGCGAGGGATGTAGAGGCGGGAGTAACAAGGCGGGGCTACTAAAAATTTGAATCAAGGGTGAGCAGATATTTTTGAGATTGCGAGGGATGCAGAGGCGGGAGTAACAAGGCGGGGCTACTGAAAATTTGAATCAAGGGCGAGCAGATATTTTTGAGATTGCAAGGGATGCAGAGGTGGGAGTAAAATACCGGGGCTACTAAAAATTTGAATCAAGGGATTGAAGCAGAGTGGAGTAACAGACATCGCACACAGTCCGCACATACTAATCGTGTGCTATCAAACATAAAAATCTTCCAAGCGGTAGATATTTTTGAGATTAGGAGGAAGTAGATATTTTTTGAGCGGGAGGCAAGCCTCGTGGAGCCCAATCTACTATGCTGATGTGAGTGACTGCAAGGGCACGGGCGTGCCACACGGGTAGTCTGACCGAACCTTGTCTGTTGCATACCCAATCGCAGACGGTTTCTGCATCCAACTCGTGTGTTGTTTGTAAATTTGGCAAAAAGAATAACGCGGGAAAGGGTCCGAACAAGAACACACTTGCATGTGGACCAAATATATGTATGAAAAGGGTGGTTTGATGTTCGAATACCCAATGCACAACTTTGATGTGGCACCTGTCGCATAGAGCGCACAGTATTGCTAGTCAGCCACCCCCTACGAACCCCACTTCGTGTCGGTGGTAAGGGAATCCTAGCTACAAATGCATGCCCCTAGATAGTTAGGTTTGAAATATCACCCTACCGTCACACAAAACCTATAGGAGTCCATCATATATATGGTCAAACTTCCCCTTTCCCTTCCGGACAAAGGTGGACTGTGTGCCGACCCACAAATGAGTTTGTGGCGGGAGATGGGTGAGACCACATACGAACCACCTGCGGGTGGCCCTATACTATATGTATGAAAAGGGTGTGGTGTGATATTTAACTACCATTCACAACTTCAATGTGGCACGTGTGCCTCGCAGAATAACGGGACTTCCCCGACCCCACAGAGGTTGCGGGTAGTGCGAAGTAGCCCCCCACGCCCCACACACACACTCCTGTCGGGGCGAGGGCATCTCACCAAGACGTACTATAACACGGACCAAACAGAATCCAACTTGATCGTATAACCTCTCTCGCTCGTTGTTGGTCAAAGTGATGGACGTCCACACGGCCCCGCAAAATGGGCTAGCTTGTCGCCGATAAACTCATGATGGAGTACCATCTGAAGACAAAACCCACTCTGTGCATGTGGCCCAATTATGTATATGGAAGTGGTGTGTGTGGCGTTTGAATACGCAATGCACAAATTTGATGTGGCACCATGCTTTTTGGAACCGTAAAATCCCCACACTGATCGAGCGAGGTTTCACGATGCATAGCATGCATGCGCTCAAACTTAATTAGGCCTAGAATGATCGACCTACTATATGGTAACACGAACCAAAGAAGAAGAAACCACCCTGGTAACCTTTCTCGTCCTCGGTCGAAATGATGGACGTCCACGCGGGCCCATGAATATATATAGGCTTGCCGCCCATAACCAAGCGAGCGAGAGTGTCCAAAGACAACCATTGCATGCATGTTTCCCAAACATATTTATGGAGGTGCGTGATGCATGCATATGTGTTGAATACCTAATGCACAACATTGATGTGGTGCATGCGTTCAAAATCGCACAGGTCCCCACACAGAGCAAGAGGTTCATGACGTGTCATGTGCTCGCCCCCCCCTTCGATCCAGCGGGATGGATTCATGTGTACACATGCGCTATTATATATGTAATCTCACATCATGACCTATATCGTGAGACAAACAAAAAATTAATCCCCTCCTAAGTCAAAATAATTAACCTCTCGTTGTCGGTGAAAGTGATGGACCAAGCGGGCCGACAGATGGAAGCATCGCCGATAATCACGTGAGTGAGTGCCACAGGACAACCACCATCGCTTGCATGTGTGCCAAAACATATATATGGAGAGGTGTGTGGTTGTGATGTTTTGAATATACCTAATGTACAACCTTTGATGTGGCATTTGCCTCAAAAATCGCAAAGTCCCCACACAGAGTGACGTTCATGTGTGACACCTAGTATATGTTGGTCCCATCCCCCCTTCGACACATACTATATATATAGTCCTACCCTAACATAGCCCTAAAAGAATTAATCCTCCTGGTTCGTCAAATGTGTCTCTCTCTCGTTGGGTCAAAGTGATGGAGGACGACCTCGCGGGCCCATAGATGGAAGCGCCGCACGCAAGTGAGTTCCTATAGGGCAACCATCGCCTGCATGGTATTGCGTGATGTTTGAATACCAATGCACAACTTTGATGTGGCACCTGCCTCGGGAACCGGAAAGTCCCCACATGGAGCGAGGTTACGACACACACACACACGTACATACATACATATATATATATATATATATATATATATATATATAGTATACGTGTTGCCCCCTCTTTGACATGTACTACATACTCCTACCGTGCATATACGTAGTACAAACAAAAAAAGAACCATCCTTGTTGGTCAAATTAACCTCTCTCTCGTTGTACATTCAATTGATCGACGAAGACCTCGCGGGCCCACAGAGAGTCACACGCGAGCGAGTGTCATATATACCACCGCGTTCATGTTGTCATGTGTTGTGTGACGTTTGAATACCTAATGCACAACTTTGACGTGGCACATGCTTCGCAAGCCGGAAACGCACTACACAGAGGTTCACGATGCGTAGCCCCCTCACTTCGAGCCGGTGGGAGGGACTCATGTGTACGCACGTGCCCAAACTTTGATACGGAATCTCACCTTGCATGTTCCACACTGTAACACACATGCCAAAGATGAATCCACCTTCGGTCCGATGCCTCTCGTTGTCGGTGGAAACTGAAAACCTTTGCGGGCTAACGAATGGGCACGTCGCTGCTAACCGCACGAGGGAGTGTTCGAGAGGACCACCAATGCATGCATGTGGCCCGAACATGTATGTATGAAAGGGTTGTGTAATGCTTTAAATAACCAATTCATGACTTTGATGTGGCATATATATATGACTCACAAAATGATCAATAATCCCACATCACGGAGGCTCGCGACTAGTAGTGTACTGATGGACCCCCCCCCACACACACACACATAGAGACACACATCCCGCACCACCACCTCCACTCTGAGGCATGTCAAACTTTTTCTGTAGTGAACATGTGACCAAAGGAGTGTCGTGTTAAAGTTTGAAAAAAAAAACAGAGATCATTCGACCTGTTTTATACATTGATTGATTTCCTAGGGATTTAATGTGCAAAAATCAAATTCGAGCTACATGTGCACCAAAATGGATTGCAAAATCATATGTGTGTCCCTGGGTGCATGTTTCCCCGTGAAAGAAATTTCAAAACATTGAGAATGTTGATTTTTAAAATTCAGTAAATCCAAAACTTAGTTGAAATTCATGAAACTTATCGTGGTGTCATATATGGACACCAGTAGACTATGATATTGTATTTTTTTCGTCAAACTTGAGACAAGTTTTGATATAATCTACTTACAAATGGGAGATTGTTAATAACTGGCAACCAATATCTCATACGGAATATTTATTCGGACCGTGTGTGTCAGACCGTGCCATGCTTGGTTTAAGCAGTAAAGCGGCAGAATGAATCATTAAAAAACAAAAAAATATACGTGCCGCCACGCGCCCCGTGTGGCGTGCGAGCAGGCGTGAGTTGATGGGACACATGCGAGCAGTCCGCCGCAGGCAGCCCGGGAGGCATGCATGCAGGCGTGTGAATTGATGGGAGGCATTTTCGCTATGCAGTGTCACCGGGAGGCGTGCGAGTAGCTGTGTGAAATGATGGTATAGGAATGCCAGAAGTCCGCCACGCAGGCTCACCGGGAAGCAAGACAGCCTTTGACTGCCGCCCGCCTCTCTCCCACTGGTCCGTATTAATGGCACACCCAAGCGGCCGCACCCCCCATCCTCGCCACACACACAATCCTCTCTCTCCACCCGCATCCTCGACGCCGCTCTCAGTCCTCAAGCCATCAGTGTATGAGGATGCCGCCGAAGCACCCCATCGGAGGGAGTGGTGATGCCGGGGCTACTGAAGCACTAGAGCACGGCGTGAATATGGAGCCAGAGGTTTCCGTCACCGCTAACGAGGTGGAGAATGAGGCTGCCAACAAGCGGAGGTGGGTCAAAAAAGAACCGCAAGCGACTCCAACAGGCCTAGACTTCATCAGCAACCTCCCCGATGATATGTTTACAGTCATCATATCCCTCCTCCCAATCAAATATGGGGCGAGGACAACCATCCTTTCCCGGTGGTGGCGCCCCCTGTGGATCTCCACCCCTCTCGACCTCCTCGACGCCCACGAGCTCTGCCATGGCTACCGCAAAAGCTTGGGTGCGTTCTCCGAGATCCTCGGTAGTCACCATGGCCCAATCAGAGGCCTTATCACGGGCAAGTTCCGTTCCAATGGCAAGGACCGAGCCAAGCTTGACGAGTGGTTCTGATCCCCCGCCCTAGATCAGCTCGAGGAGCTCAGTTTTAATGATGGGCATATCCGCTCGCTGCCAACGTCCGCGCTCCGCTTCGCGCCCACGCTGCGCCTCGCCAAGTTCATGAACTACCATTTCGCCCCCCTTAATGACGCGCCCGCTCTTTTTCTACTACGACTGAAGCACCTCGAGCTCGTTGCCGTCTACATCCCAAAGGATGACATGGAGCGTCTGCTCCATGGCTGTACTGCACTCGAGTTCCTTTGTCTTCAGGCAATGAATTGGTCGAGTAGCTTCCACATCACCTCCATGACTCTCCGGACTATTTATGTGTGTTGCTGGTGCTACAACAAGAGATCACAAAAGGTGGACCACAATATGGTCATTGAGGACACACCTTCACTTGAGAGATTACTTGTAGTTGATCAACAAGGTCCAACAAGAATCAATATCATTTCTGTGTCAAAATTGACAGTGGTGGGCTACTCGTCTGTCAAATACTCCGAACTTGTTATTGGATGTACACCCGTTCAGGTACAACAGTCGCCTTCTACCTCTCCTTCTTGATATCAACATTATTTCTAATTTGAAGATGTATGTTCGTCTGTCATCCAGAAAAGCTTGACCCAGATTCTGCACGCAGTGAAGGTGTTGGCACTAGAATCTATCGGCCCCAACCTACATGAAGTTGTCAGTTTCCTGAGATGCTCTTCGTGCCTGAAGAAGCTGTATATCGAGGTGATGTTCCTTTCCTGTTAAATGTTAACCATAAGGGAGTTCAATTTTTGGCACCTTTTCCCAAGTTTACAATGACAATGTACTACGATTTCTGAAGGAATTTTGGAGGATTTCCGGACATACATCCCCCCACCCCATATTGGTTGCTTGATTCATATGGTTACAATCCATAAGCATTTCTCCTTTGGATTCATCTGTACTAGTTTTCTTAGGGAAATTTCCATCCACTCCAACCTCTTGTGAAGAAGGCTACATTTTTCTAGATTGTAATCAAATGCCCATGTTAATCATGTCAGATCGAAGATGGCACGTTGGTGCATTTTACAAATCCTGCAAACCAAATAGGCCTGTAGTAGTGTTCAAAACTGCATGTAGGCACTAACACGTTCTCTTCTTTTGCAGATAATAATAGGCCCGATGGTGGATAATGTGATACAATATAACGACAACCACATCGAATGCCTAGATCTGCATCTCTCAAAAATTATTTTGAACTCCTATCGAGGGACCTTACCGAAGATTATATTCGCTAGGTTCTTTGTTGTCAGAGCAAGGGTGCTGAAGGTAATGAGGTTGAACATGCATTTATATAGAAAATATGAATGGTTTGTTGATCAGAGCCGACAGCTACTGCAGAATGGAAGAGGCTCCAAAAAAGCCAAACTTCGTATTGGAACTGCATATGACAGAGTAATTGGAAGTCATTGTGTCAACCCCATACATGACTTGTCAGCGGCTGATCCCTTTGCAGAAATGACAAGGTTTCGAAACCAGCCTTATTATTTGTATTTTTAGTTTGAACCTCTCTTATATCCATGTTCAGTTGATCAGCACGGGCGTTTGCAGCTGAATGAGCTGAATTTCATTTCTAATATCAGTTTGAACCTTGTAATCTTTGAATTTCAGCCATGTAACTCTAAAATTTGAACCTTGTAATATTTCGGGCTTTTGTGGTACAATCATTGAAATGGCATCGTATGAGACTCGTATATTGGTAGTACTATTTTGACCTTAATATGCAATAGACTTAGATTTTATTAACCATTCACGACCAGGGATCCAGCCTGAAGCAGAGCAATGGCAAGCGTCGTGGCAACAAGATGTAGATGATTAGATGCTCGTTTCTCCTAGTTTAGTATGCATGTAATTCATGCTTGATGTCTCCGCCATCGCTCGCACAGTTCGTCTTATTTTCCACGTATCATTGTGCCGGCCTCTGCTCGCGTCCCTCGGCGCACTCTGCTCGCCGTTAGGCGCCACGGCGCGCTCTGCTCACGTACCTCCACGCGCTCGGCTTGTGGACAGCTTTTCCTTGCGTGTTGAACTGCTATATGCATATATATGGTTGCTCGCTGTTGACGCGCCGCGGAGCGCTCTGCTCGTGTCCTTGCGCGCACGCTCTGCCAGCGGTTGGGGCCTGCGCACGATCATGTTGGGGGCCCATATGCATGCAGTTGCACTGCGCGCGTCGCCATGATGCAGTTATGTGTGGCATGATGGAGTTACGAGCTGCAAATTAGAACTGCCATCCAGGCGTGCGAATATTCTAGGCCGTCCGGCTTCCCCATTAATTCCCGTGGCCATTATAACCTTAGTGTCTTCAACCTTTCGATCTCGCCCCACAATACAACAAGCACACCCACGATGACACATACAGAGAGGATATCTAGCGACGCTCCAATGGAGTTCGGCGAGCATAAAGTGGAGACCCATGCGAGGGAGACGGATCTCTCGGTGGTGTACACCATTGACCCGGCCGTAGTGGAGGACTACATCAACACCATGGAGCAGTTGCTTGCTCGAGACAAGTAAAGGTGGTCGGAATCGACCTCCAGTACACCGGCGGTCATCCCGACAAAGATTAGAAGGTTGCCGTCGCCCAGTTGTGCGTGCGCCATCATGTCCTCATCTTCCACTACTGCATGGCCACAGAGCCTTGTGACCGTTTTGCCAGGTTTGTCAACAGCATCGACTACAAGTTCGCTATGGTGGAAACCTGCAACGATGTAAAGGCGCTCATGGTTACAGGCTTGACCTGCAAGAACCTTGTCGAAATCCGTGACCACTACAGGGTCTGGGGCAGCATGAAGAAGGACTCCCTGGTTGAACTCGCCTCGGCCATCATCGACCCCTACTACGAAAAGATGAAGCAGGACGTCAAGAGAACAAATCCCGTATCCTGGCACGGGGCCTGTACGTGGCAACTGGATGAACCTCACCTCAGGTTCGCGGCCAAGAGTGTGTACACATGCTACGAGATGCACAGGCGGATCGTTGACTTGAGGAAGTGCCTCATTACCGAAATCGACGAGGCCGGATAGAGCCACAAGCAGAGCAGTAGCGGCAAGCGTCACAAGAAGTAGATGATGATCAGATGATCGTTTATCCTAGTTAATTATGCATGTAATATATAGTTTACTTTGGCGTGTGGAAATGTCATGTGTGTAGTAGCCACCTATGTAGTTATGCATGTAATAGTTTACTTTGGTGTGTGCAAATGTCATGTGTGTAGTAGCCACCTATGTAATTGGATGTTTAATTTGGTTATGCAACCATGTCCTTATAAGTGTGTATATATATGTTGTTGTTCTGTATGCAATCCCATCGCACAACACACATGTCTTATTAGCAACAATCGTCTGTGTTATTATTGGTCTTCGCACACATTTCTGATTACAGACCTGTTTGCCGTGTATCACACACATCTTGTTAAATTGAACCATTTCTGTTCTCTTAGCTCAACGCAAACAGTTCATCCGAGTGAACTGTTTGCCCTCTATCGCACACACCTTGATCTGGCTAGCCGTTTCTTTTGTTCCGCCTAATCACGAACAGTTCATCCGAGTGAACTGTATGCCATTTATCGCACACACCATCATCTGGCTGTCGGTTTCTGTTGTTCCGCCTCATCACAAGCAGTTCATTGTACTGAACCGTATGCCCCGCATCGCACACACAACTAAAATCCAAACCGTGTTTGATGTAAACGCCATCGCAAACGTTTTGCATCTTTTTTGGCGATTTTTTACATCACCGTTTGCGATTATTGCATCGCACACAGTTTCGTCGAAGGGTCTCTGATTGTAGTGTCACGTTAGCAACATCCTGCAGTAGTGTACCCTCCTCATGCATAGAGGGACCTTCAAAATCTCTTTAGCTTCTATGGGAATGAACATTGTCTTAACTACATCCTCTCGCCAAGATGATGAGAGGGCATCCATAAGCTCCAAAACAAGCACAGGAGGGTCAGCCACCATAGATGTAAGAGGGTGCATGAATTTCTGCCTCAGTAACCAGTTATTGGCCCAAATCCTTGTAGTCTCGCCAGTGCCAATCCTTCTAATGATTCCCTGTGAAAGGATGTCTCTACCATCAACGATTGCCCTCTAGATTTAGGAAGGGTGCGACCCCAACTCCGCCTCAAGTAAAGAACAACCTGGATTATATACAACCTTCATCATTTTAGCGCTAAGAGATTGGAGATGATGCAACAGTCTCCACGCTTGTTTGGATAGCAAAGCCAAGTTAAAAAAATTCCAAGTCTCTAAAGCCAAGTCATCCTAGATGCTTCGGGTGTGTCATTACATCCCATGAAGTGCAAGCCGCTTTTCTCCTTCCTTGCTTACTCCCCCACTAGAACTGTCATATGATAGAGGTTACGCTCTCGTGTAAACCCCTGGGTAGCCCAAAGTATGCCATGGAGTAGACAAGTATAGACTATGCCATCGACTTGATTAAAACCTCCTTACCAGCTACTGAAATGAGCTTCTCCATCCAACCTTTAATCTTTTCCCACACACAATCCCCAAGGTATTTAAATGTCCCATTCTTTGAGTGTCCAACATTTGTAGGCATGCCCAAATATCTATTAGACTCGATTTGCACATTCAGAGCCACCTTCACGGTTTCACGTAAAAGGTTGTGGACACCCTCTACTAAAAAATATCGATGACTTCTCATTGTTCACTCGTTGTCCCAAAGCACCGCAATATGTATTCAACAGGTTTGATATGACATTTGCTCCCTCAACACTTGCCTTGAATAGCAGCAGGTTGTCGTCTGCAAACAAAAGATGGTAGAGCCATGGGGGCCACCTTAATACCACCAAGAACTGATGACTGAGAACTGAAATTTCAAAGGCACAAAAGTCCCTCTGTTGTAATCAAGAAAAGATAAGGGAAACTGGGTCTCCCTGACAAATGCCTCTCGTGGGTTAAACTATTCAAGTTTCTCTCCATTAAAAAGAACAGAGAAGGATACAAACTTAACCATACCCATAACTGTGTCAATCCATGCTAGCGCAAACCCCCCAACTTGCTCATAATAGCTTGGAGATATGACCATTCTAATTTTTCATAAGCATTCATCACGTCTAGCTTTAACGCACATGAGCTATTTGTCTTGGCTTTGGAACTCTTCATAAAGTGCAAGCATTCATAAGCACATATAATGCTATCAATGATTAGCCCCCCCAAGAACAAAAGCAGACTTCTCCTCAGAAATTATGAGCAAAAGGAGACTTGCAAAATAATCCATTGCTTGGTTTAAAGTGGGCTTCATGCTAGTTGGCGCGCGGGTCATCTAGTGTAATGTAAAGATTAAAGTTATATTGATATGATTTTTTAATATTATTATTTACAAAACCTTATATCTACAACTCCAAAATATGAAATTGCAACACCATTGCCCTGCCCTTGTTCGTAGCAACAAAAAGGTGGTTGCCCTAGCCAGTAGCAATGAAACTGGGCTCTCTTAGTCAGCGGCAACTAAAAGAGGCTCCTAGCCCCATGCAAGCACACAACTGAACATGAGAACATCTGATGGTGTCCCGGACTAGGGGGTATCAACTTAGTTGGCCCATGGTCCTCCGGCCGGGCTGGTAGGCCCTCATTCTCCTCGAAGTAGACCCCGGAAGCCGCACGCTGGACGCATGACCAAGACTTCTGCTGCCGCCTCCACGACTAGATACCGACCTTGTAACCTTTGATACCCTACCTGGCGTGTATATAAGCTGAAGGGTTTAGCCCATAGAAGGGACTTCAACACAATCTCATTCACCTAGCCCTAGAGTTAGAACACATCTCACGATCTCGAGGTAGATCAACTTTGTACTTGATACATCTCCATTAATATAAACAAGAGCAAGAGGGCCCGAACCTGGGTAAACATCGTTTCCTTGTTGCTATTACCATCTGTCCGAGATCCACAACTCGGGACCCCTACCCCGAGGTCTGTCGGTCTGATACGTCTTCATCGTATCTATAATTTTTTATTGTTCCATGCCAATATTCTACAACTTTGACATACTTTTGGCAACTTTTTATATTATTTTTTGGACTAACATATTGATCCAGTGCCCATTGCTAGTTCCTGTTTGTTGCATGTTTTTTGTTTTGCGGAATATCCATATCAAACGAAGTCCAAACGCGATAAAAATTTACGGAGATTTATTTTGGAATATATGTGATTTTTTGGAAAAAGAATCAACACGAGATGATGCCCGAGGGGCCCACAAGCTCGAGGGGCACGCCCCCTACTCCAGGTGCACCTGGCAGGCTTGTGGGGCCCCTGTAAGGCGGTTGGTGCCCTTCTTTCGCCGCAAGAAAGATAATATCTGGAAGAAAATCATGTTAAAATTTCAGCCCAATCGGAGTTATGGATCTCCGAAAATTTAAGAAATGGTGAAGGGCCAGAAAACAGAAACGCGAAACAGAAGAGAACAGAGAGAGATCTAATCTCGGAGGGGCTCTCGCCCCTTTGGGTGCCATGGAGGCCAAGGACCAGAGGGGAAAACCTCCTCCCATCTAGGGGGGAGCCCAAGGAAGAAGGAGGGGGCTCTCTCCCCCTCTCACCCAGTGGTGCCGGAACGCCGCCGGGGCAATCATCGTGACGGTGATCTACAATAACAACTTCGCCGCCGTCAACACCAACTCTCCCCCCTCTATGCAGCGGTGTAACACCTATTCTCCCCGCTGTAATCTCTACTTAAACATGGTGCTTCTTACTTCATATTATTATTCAATGATGTGTTGCCATCCTATGATGTTTGAGTAGACTCGTTTTGTCCTATGGGTTGATTGATGATCGTGATTGGTTTGAGTTGTATGTTTTATTTTGATGATGTCTGATTGCTTGTATCTACATTGGTATTTTCCCCGAAGAGGAGAGGATGATGCAACACAGCAACGGTAAGTATTTCCCTCAGTTATGAAACCAAGGTATCAATCCAGTAGGAGGATCCACCAAACTATGTAAGAAGTACCTTCACACAAATAACAAAAACTTGCAACCCAACGCGTAAGAGGGGTTGTCAATCCCTCCTCGGTATTGAGATAGATTAAATAGTATAAGATTGGATAAATAGATCTGATGAAAACACAAAATAAAATAAATAAAGAAAAAGTGCAGCAAGGTAGTTTTGGGTTTTTGGATAAATAGATCTGAAGCAATATGATAGAAAATAGACCCGGGGCCGTAGGTTTCACTAGAGGTTTCTCTCGAGAAATAGCATACGGTGGGTAAACAAATTACTGTTGGGCAATTGATAGAAAACCAAATAATTATGACGATATCCAAGGCAATGATCATGTATATAGGCAGCACATCCAAGATTAGTAGACCAAAATGATTCTACATCTACTACTATTACACCACACATCGACCGCTATCCAGCATGCATCTAGTGTATTAAGTTCATGAAGAAATGGAGTAATGCAATAAGAACGATGACATGATGTAGACAAGATCTATTCATGTAGGAATAGGCCTCGTCTTTTTATCCTTAATGGAAACGATACATGCGTGTCGTGTCTCTTTCTGTCACTTTGATTGAGCACCGCAAGATCGAACCCATCACAAAGCACCTCTTCCCATGGCAAGAAAAATCAATCTAGTTGGCCAAACCAAACTAAAGTTTCGAAGAAGAAATACGAGGCTATAATAATCATGCATATAAGAGTTCAACAAAGACTCAAATAATATTCATAGATAGATCTGATCATAAACTCACAATTCATCGGATCCCAACAAACACACCGCAAAAAGTCATTACATCAAATAGATCTCCAAGAACATCGAGGAGAACATTGTATTAAGAATCAAAAAGAGAGAAGAAGCCATCTAGCTACTGCCTACGGACCCGTAGGTCTGTGGTAAATACTCATGCATCTTCGGAGGAGCACCAATGAGGATGATGAACTCCTCCGTGATCGTTTCCCCCTCCGGCAAGGTGCCGGAAAAGGCCTCTAGATTGGATCTCGTGGTTCTGGAACTTGCGGTGGTGGAAACTCCGATCTCTCGACTCCCCTAGGGTTTGTGGAATATTTAGGTATTTATAAAGCTGAGAGGTGATGGAGAGGGGGCCTGTGGGCCCCACTAGCCACCAGAGCGCGCCAGGGGCCTCTAGGGTGCCCTGGTGCCTAGTGGGTCCATGGGCCTCCCCTCCGGTACTTCCTTGGCTCCCAAGTTGTCTTCTAGGCAGAAAAAAATCTCCAAAAAGTTTCGTGTCATTTGGACTTCGTTTGGTACTGATATTCTGCGAAGTAAAAACAAGCAAAAAACAGCAACTAGCACTGGGCACTATGTCAGGTTAGTCCCAAAAAATAATATAAATTTGCTATAAAATGAATATAAAACATCCAAGATTGATAATATAACAACATGGAACAATCAAAAAATTATAGATACGTTGGAGACATATCAGCATCCCCAAGCTTACTCGTCCTCGAGTAGGTAAATGATAAAAACATAATTTTTGATGTGGAATAGTGCCTAACTTGTTCATCTCATAATCTTTTATTTTGTAGCATGGACATTTGGACTTTTAGATGATTAAAATCATTAGTCTATATTTGACATGAGGACATCAATACTCAAGCATACCAACAAGCAACCATGTCTTTCAAAATATCAACACTAAAGAAAGCTATACCTAGCCCATTATGCTCAATCATTGATCCATTCATGAAACACACTCAAATATTAACTATGCTCAATGCACAAGTATGATAATGGTGTTCCCTAGTTAGTGCTTTATAAGAGAAGATGGAGACTCAAAAAAACAAAAAATGCATAAAGTAAATAGTTAGGCCCTTCGCAGAGGGAAGAAGAGATTTGTAGAGGTGTCAGAGCTCAAAGCTTAAATTGAGAGATAAAATTATTTTGGGTGGCATGCTTTTCTCTTCAACGGAAATGACCGAGAATTCCCAATACTTTCTGTGCTAGATAAATCATAGGCGGTTCCCAAATAGTAAATAAAGTTTATTCCTTTTTCCACCATTCTTTCACAATCCATGGCTAGCCGTATCCACGGGTGCCCTCCATACTAACACTTTCCAAGGAATTCATTATTGAACAACATAAATAATTTTTTTTGCATTTCGGGACTAGGCATCCCTATTACCTTTGCCACACTCTTGTGCAATGACAAGTGAATAAACACTCATCTTGAGAATAAAGTATCTAGCATGGAAAATATTGGCCACCCCCTGCCGTTTCATGAGCGGTACGAACACACAAAAAGGAAATTTATTTTGAACATTAGAGTTGGCACATACAAATTTACTTGGAACAGCACGGAAATACCGCATATAGGTAGGTATGTTGGAATCATTTGGCACAACTTAAGTTTAGGGATTTGGATGCACAAGTAGTATTCCTACTTAGTACAAATGGAGGCTAGCAAATATATTGAGAAGCGACCGACCAAGAAATGAAAACGATCATAAAAGAGCATTAAACATAACTAAATCCGAATAATGCACCACAAGTAGGATGTAATTTCATTGCATAACTATTGACTTCCATGCTTGCATAGGGAATCACAAACCTTAACACCAATATTCTTACTAAAGCATAATTACTTGCCAACATGACTCACATATTAATATCATCATATCACAAAACTATTACAAGGAATCAAGTTTTTAATATCCAATGATATTCATGAAAGTTTTTATTATATCCGTCTTGAATATCTATCACTTTGGGACTAGTTTCATATATTTCCATTGCTACTAGCAAAGCTCTTAAACAAATATAAGTGAAGAACAAGAGCACATATTTCTTCAAAATAATTTTCATCTCTCAAAATAGTATAAGTGAAGCATGAGAGGATATTTCTTTAAAATTCTACTAACTCTCAAAATAATCTAAGTGAAGCATGAGAGCATATTTCTTCAAAATATAGAACACCACTGTGCTCAAAAAGATATAAGTGAAGTACTAGAGCAGTTCCATATGTCAAAAAATTTAAGTGAAGCACATAGAGCAATTCTAATAAATCATAGCATCATTATGGCTCTCTCAAATAGGTGTGTCCAGCAAGGATGATTGTGACAAACTAAAAAGCAAAGCAAGCAAATACTCGTATAATACAAGACGCTCCAAGCAAAACTCATGATATGTGACGAATAAAAATATAGCTCCAAGTAAAGTTACCGATGGTCATTAGAAGAAAGAGGGGATGCCTTCCGGGGCATCCCCAAGCTTAGTTGCTTGCTTCTCCTTGAATATTACCTTGGGGTGCCATGGGGCATCCCCAAGCTTAGGCGCTTTTACTCCTTATTCCTTCATCCATCGTGATCTCACCCAAAACTTGAAAACTTCAATCACACAAAACTCAACAAAAACCTTCGTGAGATCCGTTAGTATAAGAAAACCAATCTTTACTTTAAGTACTATTGCAAACCCATTCATTTTTTTATTGCATTATACCTACTGTATTATAACTTTACCATGGCTTATACCCCCCGATACAATCCATAGATTCATCAAAATAAGCACACAATGCAACGAAAACAGAATCTGTCAAAAACAGAATAGTCTGTAAAGACGCGGATTTTACTCATACTTATGTAACTCCAGAAATTCTGAAAATTTAGGATAATGTGTGAAATTTGTATATAAATCTTGTGTAAAAAATTCAGAATTGTACGTCGCTTCTGTGAATTTTAACAATTCTGCTACTGGACACAAAAATTTCTGTTTTTAAACAAGATCAAATCAACTATCACCCAACATGATCCCAAAGGCTTTACTTGGCACAAACACTAATTAAAATATAAAAACCACAATCATAACATTAGCATAATTATGCAAACACTCGGGAACAGAAAGAAAAAGACAAAAATAAATTTTACTCATTGGGTTGCCTCCCAACAAGCGCTATTGTTTTATGCCCCTAGCTAGGCATAATGCATAGATTCAAGTATTATCATCTTTGGTTTTAATTTCCATAGATGTGTTTTTAGTAGGAGGCTTCTCGAATATAACTTGAAACACATTATTCATACAAATTTTAGCATTATCAAGTTGCTCATTTGCAAATCCCCTTTGATTACCGGCTACGATCCAAGAATATTGTTGATTAACATCATTGAAAACTTGTTGGATCATATCTAAAACTGGAACTACCATTTTAAGATTATCGTCAAAGATTTTATTATTGCCAAGAAAATGTCATAAAACATAATCACTATTGTAAAGAATCTCATCTATCACCGTTTTTTCACGGTTCATACCATAAGAATCAAAGATCTCCCTAGCTTCCCGCACTTTGTGATCGAATTAATTCATTAAGACAAGGGTGGCTATCTTTTGAGCTCTAGGATCTTTTATAACAGGTAATTCATAAAACAATCTTTGCAAGGTAGGATGAGTACAGATAAATCTATTCTCAAGTTTCAGAACTAGTGTTGAGATAACTTCTGCATAAGTTTTAGTTCTTTTAAGTATAGGGGTATCATCACAAGTCAAACTTCCAACACAATTAAAGAATTCTTGGATGGTTTCTTTTCCTATAACATTCCCTTGTCCCAAGACAAAAGTTTTAGCATCCAGATTACCAGAACATCCAATTTTTGGAGTTCTGCCATCATCTGTTTCTGCCATACCAAAGTCACTCATGATGACAGGTTCAAAGGGGCAAACAAGCAAACAAAAGATCTAGAGAGAAAAAGGCGAAAGAAAAAGAAGGCAAAAATAAAAAGGCAAATGTTTTTGTGAAGTGGGGGAGATGAAAACGAGAGGCAAATGGCAAATAAAGTAAATTGGAAGGAGATGAGATTTGTGATTGTGTACCTGATAGATCTGGACTTGATCCTCCCCGGCAACGGCGCCAGAAATTCTTTCCGGATTGCTTGTATCTGCGTTGGTATTTTCCCCGAAGAGGAGAGGATGATGCAGCGCAACAACGGCAAGTATTTCCCTCAGTTATGAAACCAAGGTATCAATCCAGTAGGAGGATCCACCAAACTATGTAAGCAGTACCTTCACACAAATAACAAAAACTTGCAACCCAGCGCATAAGAGGGGTTGTCAATTCCTCCTCGGTATTGAGATAGATTAAATAGTATAAGATTGGATAAATAGATCTGATGAAAACACAAATAAAATAAAGAAAGAAAAAGTGCAGCAAGGTATTTTTGGCTTTTTGGATAAATAGATCTGAAGCAATATGATAGAAAATAGACCCGGGGGCCATAGGTTTCACTAGAGGCTTCTCTCGAGAAAATAGCATACGGTGGGTAAACAAATTACTGTTGGGCAATTGATAGAAAATCAAATAATTATGATGATATCCAAGGCAATGATCATGTATATAGGCATCACGTCCAACATTAGTAGACCGAAATGATTCTGCATCTACTACTATTACTCCACACATTGACCGCTATCCAGCATGCATCTAGTGTATTAAGTTCATGAAGAAACGGAGTAATGCAATAAGAACGATGACATGATGTAGACAAGATCTATTCATGTAGGAATATACCCCATCTTTTTATCCTTAATATAAACGATACATGCGTGTCATGTCTCTTTGTCACTGAGATTGAGCACTGCAAGATCGAACCCATCACAAAGAATCTCTTCCCATGGCAAGAAAAATCAATCTAGTTGGCCAAACCAAACCAAAGTTTCGGAGAAGAAATACGAGGCTATAACAATCATGCATATAAGAGTTCAACAAAGACTCAAATAATATTCATAGATAGATCTGATCATAAACTCACAATTCATCGGATCCCAACAAACACACCGCAAAAAGTCATTACATCAAATAGATCTCCAAGAACATCGAGGAGAACATTGTATTGAGAATCTAAAAGAGAGAAGAAGCCATCTAGCTACTGCCTACAGACCCGTAGGTCTGTGGTAAACTACTCATGCATCATTGGAGGAGCACCAATGAGGATGATGAACCCCTCCGTGATTGTTTCCCCCTCCGGCAAGGTGCCCAAAAAGGCCTCTAGATTGGATCTCGCGGTTCTGGAACTTACGGCGGTGGAAACTCTGATCTCTTGACTCCCCTAGGGTTTTTGGAATATTTGGGTACTTATAGTGCTGAGAGGCGGTGGAGAGGGGGCCTGTGGGCCCCACTACCCACCAGGGCGCGCCAGGGCCCTCTGGCGTGCCTTGGTGCCTAGTGGGCCCCACGGGCCTCCCCTCCGGTACTTCCTTGGCTCCCAAGTTGTCTTCTGGGTAGAAAAAAATCTCCAAAAAGTTTCGTGGCATTTGGATTTCGTTTGGTACTGATATTCTGCGAAGTAAAAAATAAGCAAAAACAGCAACTGGCATTGGGCACTATGTCAATAGGTTAGTCCCAAAAAATGATATAAATTTGCTATAAAATGAATATAAAACATCCAAGATTGATAATATAACAACATGGAACAAAAAAAATTATAGATACGCTGGAGACGTATCAATGTCCTATGGTGCCCTCCGTGTCACGCAAGCGTGAGGGATTACCGTTGTAGGGTGTTGCAATACGTTCATGATTCGCTTCTAGTGGGTGGCGTGAGTGACTGAAACACATACCCGAGTAAGGGGGTTATTGCATATGGGAGCAAAGAGGACTTGATACTTAATGCTATGGTTGGGTTTTACCTTAATGATCTTTGGTAGTTGCAGATGCTTGCTAGAGTTCCAATCATAAGTGCATATGATCCAAGTATGGAAAGTATGTTAGCTCATGCCTCTCCCTCATATAAAATTGCAATAACGATTATCGATGTAGTTACCGATTGCCTACAGACAAAATTCTTCTCTTGTGTTAAAAAATCTTTCTACTAAACAACTAACTTTTATTATCTTACAAATTACTCATAGTTTTATGATGACCCACAAGTATAGGGGATCAATCGTAGTCCTTTCGATAAGTAAGAGTGTCGAACCCAACAAGGAGCAGAAGGAAATGACAAGCGGTTTTCAGCAAGGTATTTTCTGCAGGCACTGAAATTGTCGGTAACAGGTAGTTTGATAGCAAGATAATTTGTAATAAGTAACAAGTAACAATAGTAACAATAGGTGCAGCAAGGTAGCCCAATCCTTTTTGTAGTAAAGGATAGGCTGGAACGGTCTCTGATAATAAGTAAAACGTTCTCGAGGACACACGGGAATTTCATCTAGTCACTTTCATCATGTTTGTTTGATTCACGTTCGCTACTTTGATAATTTGATATGTGGGTGGACCGGTGCTTGGGTGCTGTTCTTACTTGAAAAAGCCTCCCACTTATGATTAACCCCTCTCGCAAGCATCCGCAACTACGGAAGAAGAATTAAGATAAAATCTAACCATAGCATTAAACATGTGGATCCAAATCAGCCCCTTACGAAATAGCGCATAAACTAGGGTTTAAGCTTCTGCCACTCTAGCAACCCATCATCTAATAACTACTCCACAATGCATTCCCTTAGGCCCAAAGATGGTGAAGTGTCATGTAGTCGACGTTCACATAACACCACTAAGGGAATCACAACATACATATCATCAAAATATCAAACGAATATCAAATTCACATGATTACTTGTAACATGACTTCTCCTGTGTCCTCAAGAACAAAAGCAACTACTCACAAATCATATTCATGCTCAAGATTAGAGGAGTAATAAGTATCATAATGGAACTAAACATATAATCTTCCACCAAATAAACCAACTAGCTTCAACTACAAGATGTAATCAACACTACTAGTCACTCACAGGTACCAATCTGAGGTTTTGATACAAAGATTGAACACAAGAGATGAACTAGGGTTTTGAGATGAGATGGTGCTGGTGAAGATATTGATGAAGATTGATCCTCCCAAGGTGAGAGGGTTGTTGGTGATGACGATAGACTCAATTTCCCCCTCCCGTAGGGAAGTATCCTGATACGTCCATTTTGCATCATGTTTTATGTTGATATTTATTGCATTATGGGATTTTATTTCACATTATGGTACAATACTTATGCCTTTTCTCTCTTATTTTATAAGATTTACATGAAGGGGGAGAATGCCGGCAGCTGGAATTCTGGACCGGAAAGGAGCAAATCTGAGATACCTATTCTGCACACCTCCAAATGTCCTGAAACTTTACGGAGAATTGTTTTGGAATAGAAAAAAAATATTGGGCGAATAATTAACAGAAGGGGACCCACCAGGTGGCCACAAGCCTGGGGGGCGCGCCCTACCCCCTAGGGCATGCCCCTGAGCTTGTGGGCCCCCTGGCCAGCCCCCGGTGTCCATCTTCTGCTATATGAAAGGTTTTGACCTAGAAAAAATCAAAAGGAAGCTTTCGGGGCGAAGCGCCGCTGTCTCGAGGAGAAACCTGGGCAGGAGCAATCTAGGGCTCCGACAGAGCGATTCTGCCGGGTAAACTTCCCTCCGGGAGGGGGAAATCGAAGCCATCGTCATCACCATCGATCCTCTGATCGCGGGAGGGTCAACCTTCATCAACATATTCACCAACACCATCTCCTCTCAAACCCTAGTTCATCTCTTGTATTCAATCTTTGCCTCGGAACCTCAGATTGGTACATGTGGATTGCTAGTAGTGTTGATTACTTCTTGTAGTTGATGCTAGTTGGTTTATTTGGTGGAAGATCATATGTTCAGATCCTTAATGATATTTATCACCCCTCTGATCTTGAGCATGAGCATGCTTTGTGAGTAGTTACGTTTGTTCCTGAGGACATGGGAGAAGTCTTGTTATAAGTAATCATGTGAATTTGGTATTCGTCCGATATTTTGATGAGATGTATGTTGTCTTTCCTCTAGTGGTGTTATGTGAATGTCGACTATATGACACTTCACCATTATTTGGGCCTAGGGGAAGGCATTGGGAAGTAATAAGTAGATGATGGGTTGCTAGAGTGACAAAAGCTTAAACCCTAGTTTATGCGTTGCTTCATAAGGGGCTGATTTGGATCCATATGTTTCATGCTATGGTTAGATTTATCTTAATTCTTCTTTCGTAGTTGTGGATGCTTGCGAGAGGGGTTAATCATAAGTGGGAGGCTTGTCCAAGTAAGGAAAGCACCCAAGCACTGGTCCACCCACATATCAAATTATCAAAGTAGCGAACGCGAATCATATGAACATGATGAAAACTAGCTTGACAATAATTCCCATGTGTCCTCGGGAGCGCTTTGCTTTATACAAGAGTTTGTCCAGGCTTATCCTTTGCGATAAAAAGGATTGGGCCACCTTGCTGCACCTTTGCTACACTTGTTACTTGTTAACCGTTATGAATTATCTTACTACAAAACTATCTGTTACCGATAATTTCAATGGCTGGAGAAAATACCTTGCCGAAAACCGCTTGTCATTTCCTTCTGCTCCTCATTGGGTTCGACACTCTTACTTATTGAAAGGACTATGATTGATCCCCTATACTTGTGGGTCATCAATACTCTTTTCTGGCACCGTTACCGGGGAGTGAAGCGCCTTTGGTGAGTGGAATTTGGTAAGGAAACATTTATATTATGTGCTGAAATTTATTGTCACTTGTCACTATGGAAAATAATCCTTTGAGGGGCTTTTTTGGGGTATCTTCACCTCGACCCGAAGAATAAAGAGTTTCTCCTCAACCTAGTGCACCTGCTGAAAATATTTATTATGAAATTCCTTCAGGTATGATAGAGAAACTGCTAGCTAATCCTTATGCAGGATATGGAACACTACATCCTGATATGCATCTGATCTATGTGGATGAAGTTTGTGGATTATTTAAGCTTGCAGGTTTACCCGAAGATGAAGTCAAGAAGAAGGTCTTCCCTTTATCTTTGAAGGGAAAGGCATTGACATGGTATAGGCTATGTGATGATATTGGAGCTTGGAATTATAACCGATTGAAATTCGAATTTCATCAGAAGTTCTATCCTATGCATCTGGTTCATCGTGATCAGAATTATATATATAATTTTTGGCCTCATGAAGGAGAAAGTATCGCTCAAGCTTGGGGGGGGGGGGCTTAAGTCAATGATATATTCATGCCCCAATCATGAGCTCTCAAGAGAAATTATTATTCATAATTTTTATGCTCGGCTTTCTCGTAATGATCAATCCATCAGTGGTACATCGAGGTGCTATACAAACGGTTTTAACCCGTTTCCGCGACGGCATTTTGAACCGTCACCAAGTGAGTGTGTGCGATAGGGGGGGGGGTCCTTCCCACATGACCCAAGAACCGTTGGGGATAGGGAGCCTTGATGCATACAGTTGTCCCTATAAAATTGTTTCTGATATCTCGAATATCCCAAATGCTCCATCCTTGCTACTCGTTTGTGCTCGCATTGCCATCGCAGTCGGTATTCTGTGGTGCTACGTTTATGATGCGCGGCCCATCACAAACAGTTCATGATTATAGAACGTGTATGATAAGCAGACAATCACACACATTCACTTTTCCTGAACCGTATGTGATAACTAATTAAGAAGATTAGCTAATCATCATACGAGTGTCGGATAGGATTACGAAATGTCGGACTGTCGTAACATCGTCGTACCTGATAAATATCGCACACGCTATTCTGTGGTGCAATGTTTATGATGCGTACCACATCAGAAACAGTTCATGATTGCAAATCATGTACGATAAGGCAACTATCACAAACGTTTAGTTTGCCCGCACCGTTTGTGATATTGTCTGATATCACACACGCTTTGCAAACGGCAACTGTGTGCATGCTCGCACACATTTCCTCTCTGTGAACCATGTCGGATTATGGTGTATATCACAAACGTTTGTGTTTTACCGACCGTGTGCGCCGTAACGACCTGCAGAGCATAATTTCACCGTAATTTAATTGCTGCTACCGGATTTGAATTTGAAAGTATGCTATACCTTTATTCATATCCATCAGGTTCAAACAACCAATGCATTATTCGATTCATAGGTACATATGCTCAAGAATTACATAAGCACCAAATAAAAAATGATGAACCACAGTTGTATACTTGTACTATTAAAGACGGTAAAGAAAGAGGCGAAATACATTCTGGTTGCTGAACAAGGTGAAGAGGAATGCCCATATTGTGCCCTCCTCCATACAGAAGGCACGCACAACTCTAGCCCAACCCCTTGTGATGGCCGACTGCCCATCCTTCACTGTATTCATGAACACATCTAGATAGTCATCATGTTCTGGTAGAAATACTTTAACCTTTGCATGCCCACCAATCATGTAGTTTGAGAGGCAATCTTGAGTAAACTGCTTTGGTAACCACTTCAAAGGAAAAAGATTCAGACATTGTCATCTAACACAACTCATTATGGGCAGTAAAAAGAAGGCTGCAGAGTTCTTACTTACCATCCTGCAGTTTGTTGTTGTCTTGGATAATGTGTAAACAAATAGTTTAATTGCCATGTTTTGACCCATTTTACTAACAATCTTTATCAGCTTCCTCACTTGATGTTGGTTCATCAATATCTCATTGTCCCATACGCAGAAAGGGTCGAAGCGCGGATCTTTACCAATGACATATGTACCTAAAAGCACCAAGTTAATATTAGAAGCTAAACAACAATTGCACAATGATGTAGTACAACACTCCCTCCGTCCCATTATATAATATCTTATAACATCCAATATACTCACATATTGGGTGAATTAACATCTTATATTATGGGCCGGAGGGAGTTTATTGCATTTTTACAAATTATCGGCTAATTAACTGCTGCTGTGTTGTTGTTACTGCTCTTCTATGTATATCTAGACATCATCAGAACATTAAGGTAACACTCTTCCTTGTTGCTATGTAGCCTAGGATTGCATATTTAGACATTCAGTACAGTGCATGTTGCTATGTAGCCTCAGATATATTACATATGACCCTAGTTAACCTAACGATAAATGGGTTACAGATATATTCAGTTAAAAATCTGACTCACCGATTAATCCCTTATTAGCCCCCGGCCTATATGGTACGAGCTACCAATATCCTGAACAGTGAGTATATATAAGCCATGGGATGAAACTAACCTCGATGGAAAACAACAGTCATTCCCAAAATTGTCCTGTGTAGGTACATCAAGAGGCATGTTAAGCACGACAGGCTAAACATCAACCAAATATATCCATGGCAGACAAAATAATCTCCAAAAGATAGCTTCAGTGTGCAGGTTTAAGCACGCTAGTTAAGCAAAACAAGTGGAAAGGTGTGTTAACTGCAATAGGCCTAACATTTAACAACAAGCAAATATAGTCATTCAACCTGGTATTGTGCCGGTCTAAGTACATTGGTTATTGTTAAATAAAAATGGAAAGGCGTGTTAACTACAACATGCTTAACAACAACCAAATGTAGTCATTCATAGTGGTATTGTTGAAACTGGTATTTATGAAATTGAACTGCACACTTCATACTTGCACATATAGAACATCACGTTGTGAATAACTAGAATAAACAAGGCATACTACAAACAACCAAAGATAGCATTTGAAACTGGACATATGCTAACTACAAACAACCGAACAACCAAGAAACTTTAAAAGAGGCATATGCTAGCTATAACAGGCTTAACAACAAGCAAATATATGCATTCCTATCGGTATGTTTAAAACTAGTATTGATGAAAATGTACTGCACAGTAAATAGTTGCACATATAGAGCATCACATTGTGAACAACTGAAATAAACAAGGCATACTGCAAACAACCAAATATGGCAATTAAAACTGGACATATTCTCACTACACTACAAAGGGGACTCGACAAAACAAATCATGGGTCCCCCCCGTGAAGAGGCACAGCAAAACAAATCATGGGTTTCCTCACTTGTCACGGATGGGCTCGTTCCCGTGGGAAGAGCACAGACCCTGGGTGCGCTCCATGTTGTCGCAGATGGGCTCCTTCCCCTTGGAAGAGCACGGCTGTAGGGTGCCCTCCCTGATGTCGCAGATGGGCTGTTTCCCCTTGGAAGAGCCGGAGAGGGTGCCCTCCTCGTGATTGCCGTCGATGAGGTCTGACTTGGCAGCTATGGATCCCAAGCCAGTGTCGCAGAACGTGTCCTTCAGAAATGACAAAAGGGGCTCGATGGCGATGTAGGATAGCAAATTCTTGACAGCGAGCCAGAGGAGATCATCGGCAGGGCCATGGATGAGATCGATGGCGGTTGAACCCGAGGGGTTGGGGGTGGGCCACTTAACCTATGACATAGCCCACATCAGGCCATCGCTATCGACGACCTCGATGTCGTAGCCGGCGTCCGTGACATACCCGCATACTCTAGCTCGCTGATTGACAGCCTGCGGCCAGTAATGGTCGTCAGCTTCCTCAGCGGCCACCTCGGCGACGTCGGGCGAAGAGGCCGTGATACACCTCTTTTGGGCCAGTCGCTCCTCGAGCTCCACGGGAAGCATAGCCGGGCTTAGGCTGCGACGCTCTGGAGTGGGGGATGGGATCTATGGGAAAGGGGGCGTTTGGCAGGCATCATCTAAGAAACTCAGAGCGGCCTGGGTATGGAGATCGGTGGGTAAGTTGCACGGGCAAACCGGCAGATGTTGACAATGGAGGCCTTGCGGCGGCGACGACGTTGCTAGGGTTTCGAGCGAGGGAGGGGTTGAGGTGGGGGGGGGGGGAGGGTGTGCGCGCGCCCGAGGAGTTTTTGGGGTGTGTGTGTGTGGAGGGGGGGTGTTTGAGGAAATGACGCGACTACTAAAAATTTTACTATGCGGGAGTCAAATGCGGGAGTAAAATGCCGGGGCTATTGAAAATTTGGATGATGGTGCATCACACACGGTCCCGAAATAACAACCGTGTGTTATGAAACAGAAAAACCCTCTAGCCGGGCAGATATTTTCGAGGGATGCAGGCGGGAGCGGGAACAACAAACATCACACACGGTCGAAACATAATAACCGTGTGTTATCAAACAGAAAAACCCTGCAGGCGGGTAGATATTTTTGAGAGGGGAAGCCTTGTGGAGCCCAATGTACTATGCTGATGTGCGTGACAGGGGCACCGGCGTGGCACACGGTTAGTGTGAGTGAACCGTGTCTGTTGCGTCATCTGAGTAGTCTAATGTTCATAAATTTGGCGAAAATGACGCGGGAAAGGGTCAGAACACGAACACACTTGCATGTCGACCAAACATTTGTATGAAGGGTGGTTTAATGTTCAAATACCAAATGCACAACTTCGATGTGGCACCTATCTCACAAAGCGCACGGTATTGCTTGTCCCCCCACCTTCGTGTCAGCAGGAGGGGAATCCTAAGCTATGAACGCATGCCCGCCCCCGCGGAGGTTCACCTTGCAAAGTGCAAAGTAGCAGCCCCCATCAAACATACACACACACACACACACACTTTCAGTCGGCGGGAGAGGGCATCTCACCAAGATGTATCGTAAAACGGACCAAGAAGAATCCACCTTGGTCGTACAAACCTCTCTCTTGTTGTTGGTCAAAGTGATGGACGCCCATGCGACCCCAAAGATGGGCTAGCTCGCCAATAATCACGCAAGTGGCTAGTCCCCGAAGACACCCACTGTCTGCGTGTGGCCCAAACATATGTATGGAGTGTTGATGTTTGAATACACAATGGAACAACTTTGTTGTGGCACCGTGCTTTGGAACCAGAAATCCCCACATGGAGCGAGGGTTAGTTGACGAGGCATTGTATGTATGTATGTCACACCACACTTCGAGCCGATGATGGGGATTCATGCATGCATGCATAGTATGCGCTCAAACTTAATTAGGTCTGAATCTCACCATGACCTACTACGATAACACAAACCAAAGGAAGAATCCACCATGATAACCTATCTCGTTGTCGGTCAAAGTGATCATGGATGTCCACGCGGGCCCACGAATATATAGGCTTGTCGTCGATAACCACGTGAGGGAGTGTACCGTTCGAAGACAACCACTGCATGCATATGTATGTATGGAGGTGATGCGTGCATGTTTGAACTGCAGATTATATCAAGTAATACATTGAATCTTTGGGTCAATGGGTTTCTCATATTGCTTATGATATTTAACTCATTATCCATGTTATTTCTAGGGCTTAGAAGATGGTTCTAATGCTTCATCAAAGAGCAAAAAATCTTATCAAGAATGACATGTAGAAGGAGCCATCGGATTGATAATGGCCGAGGTATGCTTACTCACTATGATTGCTTTTGTCCTACTATAAGAAGTATGTGCATCATTTAAATAACTACTAGTATATATTAATAAAAACAATGTGAGGTTTGTAAATGTCCCAATAGCAGTTAGGTTTGGCATATTCCCACATTGTGAAAAAATTATTGAATAAGATTGATCATTATCAGCGACTTTGCATCTCAGAAATCAAAAGAAAATTTTAAAGTAAAATATAAGGGCCCTAGGTTCTCGTTTTGCCCAGGGCCCCCAAAATCTCAGGACCGGCCCTGGTTTGAATACCATGCACATTGATGTGGCGCGTGGGTCGAAAATCGTACAATCCCCACACAGAGCGAGATCGGTTCATGACGTGTCGTGGTACTACCCAGTTCGACTCGGTGGGAGGGATTCATGCGTACACATGCATGTGTGCTCAAACTATATCATGTCATCCCAGAGCATGACCTATACATATATATACCATAATACAAACCAAAAATAATCCCCTCCTAAGTCAAATTAACCTCTCTCGTTGTCGAGCAAAGTAGTGATGGACCAAGCGGGCCCACAGATGGAAAGCATCGATATCGCTGATAACCGCGTGAGTGGGTGCCAGAGGACAACCACCATCGCTTAGCATGTGGCCAAACATATGTATGGAGAGGTGTGTGTGGTTGTGATGTTTGAATACCCAAAATGCACAACTTAGATGTGGCACATGCCTCAAAAACCGTAAAGTCCCCACAAGGAGCGAGGTTCATGAAGCGTACTACATATGTTGGTCCCCTTTCCCCTCTTTGATGCATACTATATATATGCTCCTACCGTAATACCAACCAAAATGAGTCCTTGATGGTGAAATTAGTTAACCTCTCCCGATGTAGGTTAAAGTGATGCATGCATGGACGACGACCTCGCGGGCCCACAGATGGAAGCGTCACACATGAGTATCCTAGGATAACCACCGTCTGCATATGCATGTGGCCCAAAGAGGTATTGTGTGATGTTTGCATAGCCAATGCACAACTTTGATGTGGCACGTGCCTCGGAAACCGAAAAGTCCCGACACTGAGTGAGGTGTGTTCATAGATGCGTACGTAGTATATATGCTGGTCCCCTCCCACCTCTTCGACGCGTACTATATACTCCCACTGTAACACAAACTAAAAAGAATCAACCTTGCTGGTCAAATTAACCTCTCTATAGGCTGTTGGTTGAAGTGATGGACGACGACCTCGCGGGCCCACAGAAAGCGTCACACACGAGTGAGTGTCGTGTAGGACAACCTCCAACTGCATGTGGCCCAAACATGTATGTATGAAAGGGTTGTGTAATGTTTTAAATAATGAATTCACGACTTTGATGTGGGACTGGCCTCACAAAATGGCCAACCCACACGATGGCTCACGACTCATAGTGTACTGCCAGCCCCCCTACCCCAGACGCGCACACACACACACACACACACACCGCGCATCCACTGCAAATATGATGCATGTTAAATTTTTTCGCGGTGAACATATGTTACCAAAGGAGGGACGTTTTAATTAAAAAAAACAGAGATCATTAAGATGTTTTAGTACATTGATTGATTTTCTAGGGGTATAATGTGCAAAAATCAAATTTGAGCTACATGAACATGTGACAGTGCACCTAAATGGATTGAAAAAACACATGTGTCTCACTGGTGCATGTTTACTCCCCATGCTAGAAATTTCAAACATTGAGAATCGTGAGTTTTAAGATCTAGTACATCCAAAACTTATTTGAAATTCATGAAACTTATCATGTTGTCATATGGACACCAATACACAGTGGTATTGTACTTTTTTGTCAAATTTGAGACAAGTTTTGATGTAATCTTTATCTTCTTACAAATGGGAGATTATTAATAATTGGGAACCAATATCGCAAACAGATTATTTATTCGAACCGTGGGCATTAGACCAACAATGGATACGTGCCATGCTTCAGTTAAGCAATAAAGCAGCAACATTAATCATCAAAATAGAAAAACAATATACGTGCTGCCACACGACCCGTGTGCCGTGAGAGCAGGCGTGAGTTGACGGGACGCATGCGAGCAGTCCGCTGCGCAGGAAGACCGGGAGGCATGCGTGCAGTGTGTGAATTGACGGGAGGCGTGCTCACTGCGCAGTGTCATTGGGAGGTGTGCGAGCAGCTGTGTGAAATGACGGTAGGCATGCCAGCAGTCCGGTGCGCAGGCTCACCGGGAGGCGAGCCAGCGGTTTGACCGCCGCCCGCCTCTCTCCCACTACTCCATATTAATGGCGCGCCCGAGCGGCCGCACCCCCCATCCTCGCCACACACACAATCCCCTCTCTCCACCTGCATCCTCGACGCCGCTCTTAGTTCTCAAAGCCGTCAGTGTATGAGGATGCCGCCGAAGCACCCCATCGGAGGGAGTGGCGACGCCGGGGCTACTGAAGCACCGAAGCACGACGTGAAGATGGAGACAGAGGTTGCCGTCGCCACCAACGAGGTATCACTGCACCTTGACGTCATTGACGGCATCGTGCTCCACAGCCGGAGCCGGAGGTCCAAACCGACTCGGGCGACGACTCCGGTGACGACTCGGGCGACAACTCCGACGACGACGGAGAACCGGTTAGTCATTTATACCCATTTATGTGTCAAATACATCCTAGGGTTTCTCTGGTTACTCCTGCCTCCCCCTTTTTGGAATAGAAATCCTATGGTTATGTTCTCTCAATCAATGAAATCTGAGTAAGCTCCGTTAGATCCGTGTAGTGTATTGATTGTTTGAATGGTACAAATGATAAGTGATTAGTTGTTTCATCTGTTCAAATGATTTCTGCTAATAATCCGACTAGGGTTAGTGTTCGTGCTAATAATTCCTAGCCAGGTCTTGACAATTGATTTTGAATGACCTACATATATTTTTGTGCCATTTTTTTTTCAAGATTGGTCTATACATAGACGATTGTGCTTAAAAATCGAACCATAATCTTTGGATATGTCTAAAAAATAGCCATAAATTCCTAATCCTACTTTACAGCATGTAAAAATTGATTTGATGCCAAATTTTGGCAAGTGCCAAATGTTCGCTAGAGATTAGTTTGTATTCCAAATTTGACGCCACATTTTTTTAACTATATGTATAGGTGCTATCTGACGATGTCGACAGCGAGGATGAAGATGGCTAGAGGAGGTACAAGAGGCAAACCCTTACAGAGCTTTATGCGGGAATGCATAACAAGCGTATTAGGACCTGGAACGGGGGCTTTCGATGCTCATTTTGCAACCAAAAGCTTCATGACGCGTATCAAAATGTTCTGGCGCATGCAAGAGGACGAGCCGTTGGCTCCTTCAGGAAGAAGTATTCTCACAGGGTGGCGCACGCCGCGTACGCTGAGTACCTATAAAAGCTTCAAGATCGTGCCGGCAGATGAGATGAGATGTGGGATTGAACTATGTATGGCTATGTAGTGTCTTAATTATAAATGTGCTTGAGTATGCTTAATGACGGTTGAACTATATGTAGGAGATATGCCCTAGAGGCAATAATAAATGTTATTGATTATCTCCTTGTTCATAATTAGGTTTATGTTCCATGCTATAACTGCAATGATTCTCGAGTCTGCAAATAAAACGAGGCTTGGAGGGAAACTCATGTGCACGTGTGGGATAATAAATGGTAAAATGTATTCCTAGTCAAGCTTTTATGACTGGCTCAAGTGTTGCATGGTGGTTCTATTTTCCTGATCATGGGCATGTCTATGCCAGCAACTTTTGAGGGCACAATGTTAGAAGAACATTTGTGTTGAATCGACCCGAATTGATGTTATGCTATGAGAATAAATTCGTCACAAGTTAATGGTTAATAACACAGAGATGGTTAACGTTTGCATGATTCCTTAGACCATGAGAGTATCAAGTTTCTTCATGCTTGCTTCATGAACTTTGGGGTTTGTTAAACGTCATCCGTAAATGGGTGGCTATTACGGCGGCTTACGGGTTCATGGAAAAGTGTGTCAAGTAACTTGATAGCTCAAGATTGGGATTTGCTCCTCCGGCGTGTTGACATCTGATTTTGGCACAATGTAGAATGCAATAGAGATGGCCTCAAATGACAAGATATTCTACATGATAAACTTCACGTTGCTGAGTGGAACGACTTTGATGTTTGGACCATAATCATTCGGCATCATATCAAAGACCAAAACTACACTCGGATTGTCATGTTTAGGTGTTCTGAGTGCTTTTTGGTCGATTACACCTCCAAGACAATCTCGGATGAAGGAATGCTCTACATGAGTTGTCTTCGTATCGTCGAATTGGTTGATTTTCATATAAAAATCGTCTCAATCCGAGTTCGTATGTAAAAGTTAGAGCTATCTGAATGCAGCCCTGTCAAGAGGCAAAATATGGCGCGCCCCATCAGACAAATGTCTGATGGGTGTCTGATGCAATGCGTGAGTAATTAGCCCTTCAAGATGGCCTCGAATCGGAAAACGTTCAACATAAAAGTTGTTCATCTCGTCGAAACGGTCAACTTTGCTTTTGGGGATATTTTCATCCGAGGTCATTTACTGCCTCAAAAAATACCTGCAAGGTGCAGCCAGAAAACTTGCCGGGATGGAAACATTGCCGGAGAAATCTTGCCGGGAACAGTAACCTTGCCGGGGTGAGAAAACTTGACGGGATGGAAACCTTGCCGGGGAAATCTTGCCGGGAACATTAATCTTGTCGGGATGAGAAAACTGCCAGGATGGAAACCTTGCCGGAGAAATCTTGCCAGGAACAGTAGAAACTGTCAAGGCCAATCCGACCAGCTGCTGAGGATGGGCTTAAATACTTATCTAGATGGCCTCGGATGAAAAAGTGTTCAACATGAAAGTTGTTCGTAACGTCGAAACAGTCAACTTTTATTTTGGAGTCATCATCATCCGACGTAGTATACGACCTGCAGAGACACTACAAGAGTCAGGCGGTCCAGTCAGTTACATGAACGAGTCCGACCCAAAATTAAAGATGACCCCGTGGAGTATTTAAGATGGCCTTATTTGGGAAAGTGATCAACATGCGGATTGTCGGCCTCGTCGAAACACACAAAATTGTTATTTGGACCGTCTCCATCGAAAGTCATATGCAGATTCCACGGCCCACGCAAGGAAGACAGAAGATTGGACCAGATTCGGGATGGATCCGAGTGGGACCAGAACTAGGACTCTAGGACGTGAATTGATGTAATTTTCTTGTAAGAAAAGCCTAGATTGAATCCTTTGCTTGTACGGGAAGTCCAGCCGCCTCTTATATATGTTGGGGGTGACGGCCGATTGAACAACACACAATCGAACAAATCAATAGACTACTTTTTATCTACGTTTTATCTCTCCATCGTTTTTCTTCCTCGTTCTTCGCTGTTCCTCAAGTTTGAGAGCTGTGAATCCCGAGGCTCTAGGGGCGAGCGAATCGACCTAGGGCAGCCCATTGTCGCCGCGCGCCCTGACGGGGTCCCTCCCGGGTGTGTGGGGTTTCGGGTCTCCAAAAGCGCCCGCCGACTGTCCTGCGTATCGCGCTGTCGGTCGGGTCTCCTTCGACGTGAGCTGCGGTGCATCACCCCCAGCGTCGAGGGTACACGTGACGTGTTCATGTGTCAACACACTTTTTGGCGGCTCCGCTGGGGACGAAGATCAATCATCATCATCCACCATGTCCGATCTTCCCAAGCCATCTGAGGTAGACGCCGATAACATCATTAAGCCTAGTCTTGATGAGATATCGGCTGATCATCGCCAAGTCTATGAGGAGTACAAGAAGGCACGCGAGGAGAAGGACTTGCAGGAATTCCTTGCAAAGTTCAAGAAGGATCGCCAAGGCAACATCACTCCGATTGAAGAAATCAAGTTCCCTCCTCTTCAAGCCGAGCAGGTTAAATCATCTGTAAGTACTGCCTTTTCTCCTGAGCAGTGGGCTGAGATTGAGAGTCGTATTGCTGATGGTAACAATCTGGTTTATCAAACTTTCCTAGAAAATACTAATGCTCAGAAGAATATATCTCAATCATCTAGTGGTAATGGTGGTATAGCTGCTAATGTGCAAAACCCTAATTTGGCTTTACCTATTTCATCGGCGCCTCCCGTGCCGATGACTTATTATCCTACCCAAACCAATCAGATTGTGGCTGCACCCATTAATCCTATCATGAACATGCCAGGTTCGGTGGCAACGCCGAACCAAACCCTACCTACAGGTACAACCACTCGGCCACTACCGAACTATGGTTCGGCGTACATGCGACAATTCCTACCTACAGCTAGTAGTCATACTGCTCCTATGCCACTGCAACAAGCTTCATCGTCTACTACAGACGATGCTCTAGCTAATCTTAGAGAGGAGATGGCTAAGATGCTCCGAGAGAATTTTGGAGTTGAGTTGCCAAGGAACCGTATTTACCAAAAGCCATATCCAGAATACTTTGATGCCATTCAATGCCCTCCGGGATATAAAATTCCAGATTTTGTTAAGTTTAATGGAGAGGGTACAAAAACCACATGGGAGCATGTTAGTCAATACTTGGCACAATTAGGTGAAGCAGGCTCACTAAATGAATTGAAAGTGCATTTATTTCCTTTATCATTAACTGGTACCGCATTTTCATGGTTTTCTTCTTTACCACATGGTTCCATTCGAGTTTGGTCGCAGCTAGAGCAGAAGTTTCATGATCACTTTTATAGCGGCGATAACAAGCTTAAGTTATCACATCTTACATCAGTTAGACAAAAGCATGATGAATCGGTCTCCGATTACGTCAAAAGATTTAGAGATACAAAAAACCGGTGCTATAGTTTGGTGATAACCGAGAGAGATTTGGCTGATCTTGTGCTTAGTGGTTTGAAAATTCCCATTAGAGAAAAGCTAGAGGGATATGAGTTTTTAAATGTCAACCAAGTCTTACAAAGGGCTTTGGCTCAAGACAGCCGAAGCAAAGAGCTCAAAGAAGTGCATAGATATAAAGCTGATCGTCCTAAGATGAACATGGTTGAATATGATAGTGATCACTCGGACGATGAGGGTGATATTTATGCTACTGAATTTGTTTGGCCATCTAAGGCCAAACCCTTCACTTGCAATGATCTGAAACCGATTCATAAGAATCGTGATGAAGAGATGAAGTTTACTTTTAACATTGCCAAGTGTGATAAAAATATTTGATGCTTTGCTGCAAGCCAAAATTATTAGAATATCTCATACTTTACCGCCGTTTGAAGAGCTGAAACGGCATGCTTATTGCAAGTATCATAATTCTTTTTCTCATGCTACTAACGATTGCAATGTTTTTCGACGACAGATACAATCGGCCATTAATGATGGACGATTGAACTTTTCTGAGATGCAAGTTGATAAACAGCCCTTTCCAATGAATACCATGGATTTGGAAGGGAAGAAGCTGCTCATTCGGCCGGAGGTAGCCGAATCTGCTAATAAAGCTAATGTCATTGTTGCCCAGCCCAGGAAAGATAAGGAGAGCGACAAGGTCTTGGGGAGACAAGTCTTGCTTGACAAGCAACCCGGTGGCAAGGAAATAATCAAGATCACCATCAAGAATCCTGCACTCAGGGGGCAACCGCAAGTGCAAGAAAATACTCGTGTTAAATTTGTTAAGCCCAAGAGTCCAGAGGTTGGCAAGTGGAAGCTGAATGAAGCTAAAGTGTAGCGCAAGAAGATCAAGACAACTTTTGATATGTTGTTGTCCAAATATGCCAGTCAAGCGGCTGGTTCTAGCTCTAACCGGTCATCAAATTTGAAGCGCTCAAGGTCACCTCCTCGGGAAGAATTTCAGCATCATACAAGGCCATATGGGTCGTGGGCACCGGGACCATGGATGCCGCCACCCCCCTATGCGCCATACTACATGGGAGACTTCAATGGAGGATGGTGGCAGCCCCCAATGGCCCCTTATGCTTTTCATCCGGGTTGGGCAGAACCAAGGAGGCCCGTTCATGAGAGACTTTCTTATCCCACACGAGGCCGTTTGAACAATGGTGTCAATCGGCCAATGCAAGATAAGCAAAAAAGGGTTGGCAAGCAAGTGTGGTGTGCTAAATCACCAAGTGCAGAAATTTCAGAGCCTAGCAAGCAAAAGGAGGAGAATACTAGTGCTGAAACTATTATGATAGGCACTAAAGAATTGACAATCAAAGAGCCGATTATTGTTGAAAAACTGGCTGGTTCCAGTAAAGATGTGGCTGTTGTCCAGCAGGGTCCCATGGCTAATGATCATGAAGCTAGCACAAGCAAGGCCAAGTCGAGGGATCCAAAATATACTCAGCCTAAGTGGTGTCCTTCCGGTCTGACCAAGGCACAAAAAAGAAGACTGCAGCGCATGAGGAGTCAAGAGATGGCAGAACAGGAGGCCGAGAAGCAAAGAGATAAATTGTTCAAAGACATTCGGCCCATGGTACCCCCAAAACAAGTGTGGAGGCCAAAGCAAAAGGAAAACATAGCAGCTTCTGCATTGATCATAGCAACACCTACACCACCAATGGAGGACGATGCAGCTACTATTACATCGTCCACTTTGCCTGCTGCTTCCTCTTCCCTTGGAGATATTTCGGAGTCAGTGGACATGCTTGCGGAAGGAGATGAAATGCTTGATTATGAGTCTACACTGGTTCATGAAGGTATGGATATTAATATGGTGTATTACTTACCCGCTGAATTTCGTGCTATAGATGAAGAAGGGGAAGTGGCTCAGCTAGATTTTGGTCCTAAAAATGCTATATTCGAAAAGCCAAAAGAACCGGTGACGCACTTGAAGCCATTGTTCCTTAAAGGTCATATTAATGGATCGCCGGTGGCTAGAATGCTTGTCGACGGTGGTGCTGTGGTGAATCTTATGCCATATTCGGTTTTCAAAAAATTGGGGCTGCGTGATGAAGAGTTAATAAAGACCAACATGGTGCTTAATGGATTTGAAGGCAAAGAGAAAACTGAAGCCAAAGGTGTAATGTATGTGGAGCTTACGGTGGGAAGCAAAACTTTGGCTACCGCATTCTTTGTCGCCGAGGTGCAAGGTAACTACAATGTGATATTAGGCCGCGATTGGGTTCATGCAAACCAATGCGTGCCATCTACTATGCACCAATTTTTAATTCAATGGGTTGATGATGAAGTAGAAGTCATTCATGCGGATAATTCGGCTTGTGTTGCTTTGGCCGATGCATCAGTGGATTGGCAACATCCCAATGCTACTTGCTTGACGGGGCGCGATTTATCAGAATTTGATTTTCTTAGCGCCACAAAAAGTGGTTTCGTGCCCGTTTATTTAAAGCGGGTTGGTGGTAATCGGCTCCAAGGTATGATGTATTTAAATGGATTCTAACTCAGATTGGTTGCAAAAGCGTCTTGTTGAATATCGGTCCAATGAGAGCGATATGTATGAGTCTATAGAGGAGTTAGATGATATGGATAAATTAGGACAAGGTTTTACGTCGGCCGATCCATTAGAAGAGATAGACATAGGAGATGGTTCAATTCCTAGGCCGACATTTGTAAACAAAAATTTAAGAGCCGATCATAAAGCTAAGTTGATTGAGCTATTGAAAGAATATGTTTGTTGCTTTGCATGGGAATATCATGAGATGCCAGGTTTAAACCGAGAGCTAGTGGAGCATCGGTTACCTATAAAGGCTGGTTTTAGACCGTACAAACAATCGGCCAGAAAGTTTAACCCAAAAACATATGACCGGATCAAGGAAGAGATCGGTCGTTTGCTTAAAGCTAATTTTATTAGACCTTGCATGTATGCCAAGTGGATTTCTAACATTGTACCAGTAGAGAAGAAAGGCTCGGGCAAGTTGAGGGTGTGCATTGATTTCAGAGATTTGAATAGAGCTACACCTAAAGATGAGTATCCCATGCCAATAGCTGATATGCTTATTAATGATGCTTTTGGACATAAGGTCATTAGCTTTCTTGATGGTAATGCAGGGTATAACCAGATTTTTATGGCCGAAGAGGACATGTCCAAAACAACTTTTCGATGTCCTGGTTTCCTTGGTTTATTTGAGTGGACAGTGATGACCTTTGGATTAAAGAATGCCGGTGCCACGTATCAAAGGGCTATGAATTTAATTTTTCATGATTTACTTGGTGTTATACTTGAGGTTTATATTGATGATATTGTTGTCAAATCGGATGCTTTCGAATCTCATCTAGCCGATTTGCGCTTAGCTTTTGAAAGAATGAAAAAATATGGACTGAAGATGAATCCTTTGAAGTGTGCATTTGGCGTGTCGGCTGGGAAGTTTTTGGGTTTCATTATTCATGAAGATGGCATAGAGATTGATCCCAAAAAGATAGAGGCTATACAGAAAGTGGAGGCTCCAACATGCAAGAGAGATATGCAAAAGTTCCTTGGCAAGGTCAATTATTTGAGAAGGTTCATAGCTAATCTGTCAGGGAAAGTTGATGCATTTACTCCTATCCTTCGGTTAAAGAATGATGTTGATTTCACTTGGGGGGCAAAACAACAAGAAGCATTTGATATGATCAAGAACTATTTGTGCACGCCTCCAGTGATGAAAGCGCCCAAGCATAGGGAACCCTTTAAGCTTTACATTGCAGCAGCAGAAGGTGTTATTGGTGCTGTTTTGACTCAAGAAACCGAAGGAAAAGAGCATGCTATTACACATTTGAGCAGGCATTTATTTGACGCCGAGACAAGGTATACATTTATTGAAAAACTATGCCTATGCTTATATTATGCTTGCACAAAATTGAGACATTATTTGGTGCCGAGTGAATGCATAGTAGCTTGTCAAACTGATGTCATTAAATACATGTTGCATAGGCCAATTCTTAGTGGTAGAATTGGCAAGTGGGCTTATGCTTTGATTGAATATGATTTGGCTTATGAATCTCTAAAATCCATGAAAGGCCAAATCATTGCTAATTTTATTGTTGAGCATCGGATTAATGACAAGCATGATGTTGATATAAACCTTGTCTCATTAGTACCATGGAGATTATATTTTGATGGTTCAGTTTGTAGCAGTGGCCAAGGTGTTGGTATTGTTTATATATCTCCTCATGGTGCTGTTTTTGAAGCCTCATGCCGCTTAAAATATTTTTGCACAAACAATCAAGCCGAATATGAGGCATTGTTATTCGGCCTGGAGATGTTGCTTGCCATAGGTGCTACACATATTGAGGCTTTTGGTGATTCGTTATTAGTAGTGCAACAAATAACCAAAGTCTTTCAATGTTTTGACGAATCACTTAATGTTTATCTTGATAAATGTCTAGATATAATTTCTACTTTGGATTATTTTAGCATTGCTCATATATCTAGACATGACAATTGGAGAGCAAATGAGTTGGCATAACAAGCATCCGGCTATCATGTTGATCATGGCATGTTTCATATTTCTCGGAAGCCGATGTCTTGTCTTCCAAATATGGGAGAGGCCGAACCAGAGCCCACTGATTCGGCCACTAACAAAAAATCTAGTGCAGGTGAAAATCATGACTGGAGGAAGCCCATTATGGATTACTTGCGCGATCCGAGTGAAAGGGTGGACAGGACTATTCGGCGTATGGCTTTCAAATATACAATAAGAGATGGTGGTCTTTATCGCCGAACGGTTGAAGATGTTCTTTTGAAGTGCTTGGACGAGGACCAAGCAAGAGTTGCTATGGGAGAAGTACATAAAGGCATTTGTGGTACTCATCAGTCGGCTCCCAAGATGAAGTGGTTATTGCGACGTGCTGGATTTTATTGGTCGACTATGATCAATGATTGCTTCAGGTACTATAAAGGGTGTGAAGCTTGTCAAAAATTTGGTGATATTCAATTGGCTCCTGCTGCTATGTTACATCCTATTATCAAGCCGTGGCCTTTTAGAGGATAGGGTTTAGATTTCATTGGGCAAATTCATCCATCTTCCTCGAAGGGGCATCGGTTCGTGTTGGTGGCAACCGATTATTTCACCAAGTGGTCTAAAGCAGTACCTCTCAAGAACATGACACATACGGAGGTAATTCAATTCATGACAGAGCACATTATTCATAGATTCAGTGTTCCTCAGACATTGACTACAGATCAAGGTTCGTCTTTCATGTCACATCAAGTTAGAGAATTTGCCGAATCATATAACATAAAGTTGCTCAATTCATCTCCGTATTATGCCCAAGCTAATGGACAAGCTGAGTCTAGCAATAAGATATTGATCAAGCTCATCAAAAAGAAGATTAAGGATAATCCAAGAAAATGGCATGAGTTATTGTCTGAAGCTTTATGGGCACATAGAATCTCAAGGCATGGTGCTACCAAGGTAACTCCATATGAGCTAGTATACGGTCAAGAGGCTGTTTTACCAGTGGAAGTGAATTGAGTGCTTTGAGAATAGCCAAACAAAATGATTTATCGGCAGTAGACTTTTATAATTTGATGATGGATAACATTGATGAAGTTGCCGATAAACGTTTGGCTGCTTTGAAGGCCATAGAGAGGGACAAGCTGAGGGTAGCAAGAGCTTACAATAAAAAGGTCAAGTTGAAGAATTTTCAGGTTGGCAATCTTGTGTGGAAAGTGATTCTGCCGATTGGTTCTAGAGATAGAAAATTCGGGAAGTGGTCTCCAAACTGGGAAGGTCCTTTTAGGATTGCAAGGATAGTTCCTGGAAATTCATATTTAGTGGAATCCATGCAAGGAGTATTATTACCTCGAGCTCTCAATGGCAGATATCTGAAGAAGTACCACCCGAGTGTGTGGCAAGAAGCCTGATTAGGCAATGGCCAATACATTATTATCGCCCTTAGCATAAACACGGCCGATACATAATTATCACCCTGAGAAATATAGATGGTCGATGGAGTGTTGACATCGTCCTTAGAACAAGCATGGTGCAAATTATTTTTCGGCATGCAAGCTTTGCCAAAAAAACAGGGGGGCATGTGTTGACATCTGATTTTGGCACAATGTAGAATGCAATAGAGATGGCCTCAAATGACAAGATATTCTACATGAGAAACTTCACATTGCTGAGTGGAACGACTTTGATGTTTGGACCATAATCATTCGGCATCATATCAAAGACCAAAACTACACTCGGATTGTCATGTTTAGGTGTTCTGAGTGATTTTTTGTCGATTACGCCTCCAAGACAATCTCGGATGAAGGAATGCTCTACATGAGTTGTCTTCATCTCGTCGAATTGGTTGATTTTCATATAAAAATCGTCTCAATCCGAGTTCGTATGTAAAAGTTAGAGCTATCTGAATGCAGCCCTGTCAAGAGGCAAAATATGGCGCGCCCCATCAGACACATGTCTGATGGGTGTCTGATGCAATGCGTGAGTAATTATCTCTTCAAGATGGCCTCGAATCGAAAAACGTTCAACATAAAAGTTGTTCGTCTCGTCGAAACGGTCAACTTTTCTTTTGGGCACATTTTCATCCGAGGTCATTTACTACCTCAAAAAAGACCCGCAAGGTGCAGCCAGAAAACTTGCCGGGATGGAAACCTTGCCGGGAACAGTAACCTTGCCGGGGTGAGAAAACTTGACGGGATGGAAACCTTGCTGGGGAAATCTTGCCGGGAACAGTAGCCTTGTCGGGGTGAGAAATCTGCCAGGTTGGAAACCTTGCCGGAGAAATCTTGCCGGGAACAGTAGAAACTGTAAAGGCCAATCTGACCAGATGCTGAAGATGGGCTTAAATACTTATCTAGATGGCCTCGGATGAAAAACTGTTCAACATGAAAGTTGTTCGTAACGTCGAAACAGTCAACTTTACTTTTGGAGTCATCATCATCCGACATAGTATACGACCTGCAGAGACGCTACAAGAGTCAGGCGGTCCAGTCAGTTACATGAACGAGTCCGACCCAAAATTAAAGATGACCCCGTGGAGTATTCAAGATGGCCTTATTTGGGAAAGTGATCAACATACGGATTGTCGGCCTCGTCGAAAAGCACAAAATTGATATTTGGACCGTCTCCATTGAAAGTCATATGCAGATTCCACGGCCCACGCAAGGAAGACAGAAGATTGGACCAGATTCGGGATGGATCCGAGTGGGACCAGAACTAGGACTCTAGGACGTGAATTGATGTAATTTTCTTGTAAGGAAAGCCTAGATTGAATCCTTTGCTTGTACGGGAAGTCCATCCGCCTCTTATATATGTTGGAGGTGACGGCCGATTGAACAACACACAATCGAACAAATCAATAGACTACTTTTTATCTACGTTTTATCTCTCCATCATTTTTCTTCCTCGTTCTTCGCTGTTCCTCGAGTTTGAGAGATGCGAATCCCGAGGCTCTAGGGGCGAGCGAATTGACCTAGGGCGGCCCATTGCCGCCGCGCGCCCTGACGGGGTCCCTCCCGGGCGTGTGGGGTTTCGGGTCTCCAAAAACGCCCGCCGACTGTCCTGCGTATCGCGTTGTCGGTCGGGTCTCCTTCGACGTGAGCTGCGGTGCATCACCCCTGGCGTCGAGGGTATACGTGACGTGTTCGTGTGTCAACACGGCGATGGAGAGATATCTCTAGGCCCTCTCGGTGTTACGGTATCCATCATCGTCTGGCCAGACACAATGTGATTTGATCACAGGGATGCCGGAAAACGGTAACGAGAAAAGAGAACAATACCGGTAACGAGGTAACTAGCATAGTGGACAAGTTATTGATCCACAGGAATGCCAACATGTCTCACCTCGGGTATTTGTAACATATCGTGAAGCAACAGGAATAGCACATGGCAACTGGAGGTTCACTCGAATATTCATTTGTGTGGGTATAGGGGTCAATATGGGTGTCCACGGCTCCGATGCTGATCATTGATCGGAAAGTGTTCCGGTCATGTCTATACTTCACCGAACCTATAGGGTCACACGCTTAAGGGTCATCTATCTGCTGAATACTAGACAAGGAGTCCGAGAGAAAGTCAACGGAAAAGTTCCGGAGAGAACACCGAAAAAGTTTCAGTAAAACCGAAAAGTTGTTTTGGATAAAACCATTGATCCAAAAAGGTTTCAGCAAGCACCGGGAATGTTTTGGAGGTTGCCAGATTGGTCTGGTAATTTCTAGAATTTTTCTGGAGAAAAAACCGAAAAAAAGTTTCGGAGCTGCCGGAATTGTTTACCGGGTAAACGAAGATGGTTTTAAATTAAACCACCATACTGGAAATTTTTCAGAGCGTGTCCAGATAATTTTAGAGGGTGTCGGAAATGTTCTGGGACCTTCCGGAATTTTTCAGAAGTAATAGTCGCGGAAAACATCTTGTCCCAGCATGAGGGGACAAGATCCCACGGATCGTGGGGGCTGTTTTGGGGGCGCCCCCCTTGGGGGGGCAGCCCCTTGTGGCTGGAGAAAGATGTTGGGGGGGCCCCCCATGGTGGGGGGCAGCCCCCACAAATGGTGGAGAGTGTTGGGAGGAAGGTGGGGCCCCATGGGGGAACACCATGGACAAGGGAACATGTTTTCTCCATGTTTGGTGGGAACATGTTTTCCTTGTTTGGTGGGTGCATGTTTAGTGGGCTGAAATTTCAGCCCCCTCCACCCCTTCCACCACTATATAAGGAGGAGGAGAGGTGCTCTCCAACTCCACTCCAACTCTCTCACACAAGCCATGCAAGATCTGGCATTCTCTCTCCCTCCCACGAAATAGTTTCGTAGTGCCAAAAGGCTGTCTGGGTTCCGGTGGGAACTAGTTCTGGACGGCGAAGCCCTGCTGGATAGATGACACCCTATGTGTGCAACTCTGTAGAGAGGTCGTAGTTTCGATCTTAGTGCCCGTGGGGCTGTTCGTGAGTGCCTCTCGAAGGGTTGTCCAAGTGACGGTCCGAGTTCTGTGAGTCCTCCCGAAGGGCTGTCCGCGACACCATCCGGGGGACTGTCCGACCGCCTCCCGGAGGGCTGTCCGGGTGGCGGATGAGGGTATACATCCTCGCGGTTGGGAGGTTGTAAATCCTAGCTGCGGGGATCTACACCGCCGATCGTCATCGACTCTACTTCCGCTGCGCTACGAGTCGGTAACGAAAATGATCAAACCTTGTATGCAGTCTCCATAGTGGTCCTGGGCTGGTGCGTAGGTCGAATTTTTTTTGTTTTCTGCAGCGTTCCCCTACACTATATACTTATGGTTGAACTATGCTTGTGTACACTTATTATCTATACCTGAGTATGTTTAATCTATGTTTACTTATGTCTTAATGTGGGATATGGATGCAATCAGTTCGGTTGATGGAATCTACCTCCGTCCTGGTTTATCGGTCCCCTTTGTAATTTGTGTTAAATTTTGACCAAAGATTTAACTGACAAAATGTTAGTGCAGGTCAGCAAAAATTATATCATTGGATTCGTATTTGAACATAGTGTTCAATGATATAATTTTTGGTGACATGCATAAACATTTGTTAGTTAAATCTTTGGTCAAAATTTGGCACAAATTACAAAGGAGACCAATAAACCAGGATGGAGGTAATACGCCAATCACACACGGTTCCCAAATTAGAACCGTGTGCAATAACTTTCATTTTCCCAGTTACGTCAATCACACACGGTTGGCTCTAGTAAATCATTGCCTCCGAAACTCTTTGTGGGACAGAAAACCCTCACCACCCAATTCAAAAATGAAAAAAAACCTCACCACCCCCACGTCAAAAAACCCTCACCCCACCCGCCACCCCCTCCGGTCCCCATTCACACCTGCACAAGCTCCTCCGCGACTCTGCATGGCACCGCCTATCGCCGCGGCAACCACATAGCTCGATGCCTGTCGCCGCCGCCAGGCTGCCGGCAAACCCCACCATATTTCGCTACTTCTGCTTGCCGCCGCCTATCGCCATCGACTTTCTCGATGCTGCTCGCGGTTGACCCAGCTCCGCCCGATTAGGGAATCCGCGATATTGAGGTTTTTTTCTCATGGACAACAAGGTAACTAATTTACTGAGATATTCTCTCATCTCTTATCCTAGTTCATCTGCCTCCTTTACTCACCCGTCCGAAATCACCATGAATTCATTTTTATTCGAGCTGATTTGAGGGTTTTCTTTCATTCATAGAGTCTACAGTGCGTGGACACATCGGGACTTTGCGGCCTCGGCCAGACATCCGTGGAGTTCCATCTCACCGTACCATATGATGTCAGGATGCGCACGGTATGTTCAATCTCACCCTACATCGGTTGGCATGGCCTACTTTCCTGAACATATACTATATATTGCTACATCTGGATAAAAGGTGCCACATGTAGCATATACGTCAAAGGGGATTTTTTTCCTCTTCTTTCTATATTAGGCAAATTAATGATGTATTGTTCTTTCGATTACTCTGATATTTCCATGACATCATGGTTACACTATCTGTTTAATTATAGTTTTTTGTCCTTTGATTTCAACTGCTGTACTGTTCTTTCAATTTCGCCCATATTTGCATTTCACCATATTCTTTAACAATCTTAACATTTTCTGCAGCACATCCCTTGCTATGCAACAACATCTGTAGTACACAATCTTGCCCTTTACATAACTCAAGACTGCAGGGATGTCATACTGAACACAAACCATGGATTTACAATCGTTGCTACTGTAAGACTTGATGAACGTGGTGACTCCTATTTTGGCAGGGGCCTTTGGACAGAAATTTCTAAGTTTTATGTACTAAAAGCCGACACTAAAATTGCACTGCACATAAAAGAGCCTGGTCATGAGATATATGCTAACTTCCCCGACGATATCATCCGTCCAAACTTTGTTCGGAGTAAGTGTTCTTTTCAAGTATCTGCATGTTGACTTACCATGCAATATCAAAGGAATTGTGTAGTATTTAAGCAACCAATTGTTATTCCATTTTCTTACTATATTCCTCCTTACTAACTTCTAGTTACCAATACACTTTTCTTTTGCCCTGTCTTAACTAAATGTTCCCTATACTCCCACTTCTATCAGAAAGCGCCGCTGACGAGGAGACTCCAGAGGTGGAGAACGAGGCTGCCAACAAGCGGAGGCGGGTCGAGCAAGAACCGCAAGCGACTCCAGCAGGCCTAGACTTCATCAGCAGCCTCCCCGATGATATGTTGATAGTCATCATCTCCCTCCTCCCAATCAAATATGGGGCGCGAACAACCATCCTTTCCCGACGTTGGCACCCCCTATGGCACTCCACCCCTCTCAACCTCATCGACGCCCACGAGCTCTGCCATGGCTATCGCAAAAGCTTGGATGCATTGTCCCAGATCCTCGGCAGTCACCCTGGCCCAATCAGAGGCCTTAGCATCGGCAAGTTCCGTTCCAACGGCAAGGACCGAGGCAAGCTTAACGAGTGGTTTTGATTCCCCGCCCTAGATCAGCTCGAGAGCTCAGTTTTTATGATGGGCATATGCACTCGCTGCCAACATCCGCACTCCGCTTAGCACCCACGCTGTGCCTCGCTAAGTTCATGAACTGCCACCCCCCTTAATGACGCGCCCGATCTTTTTCTACCACGACTGAAGCACCTCGAGCTCGTCGCCGTCTGCATCCCAAAGAATGACATGGAGTGCCTGCTCCGCGGCTGTACTGCACACTAGTACCTTTGTCTTCAGGCGATCAATGGGTTCAGTAGCTTCCACATCACCTCCAAGACTCTCCGGACTATTTATGTGTGTTGCTGGTGCCGCAACAAGAGATCACAAAAGGTGTACCACAATATGGTCATTGAGGACACACCTTCACTTAAGCGATTACTTGTAGTTGATCAAGAAGGTCCAACAAGAATCAATGTCATTTCTGCACCGAAATTGATAGTGGTGGGCTACTCGCCCGTCAATTACTCCGAACTTGTTATTGGATCCACACCCGTTCAGGTACAACAGTCGCCTTCTACCTCTTCTTCTTGAAATTAACATTGTTTCTAATTTTGAAGATGTATGTTCATCTGTCATCCAGAAAATGATTCCGACAAGCTTGACCCCGAATCTGCGCACAGTGAAGGTCTTGGCACTAGAATCTATCGGCCCCAACCTGGACCAAGTTGTCAGTTTTCTGAGATGCTTTCCATGCCTGGAGAAGCTATATATCGAGTGATGTTCCTTTCCTGTTAAATGTTAACCATATGGGAGTTCAATTTTTGGCACCTTTTCCCAAGTTTACAATGACAATGTACTACAATTTCTGAAGGAATTTTGGAGGATTTCAGTACATACATGTTCCCCCCCCCATATTGGTTGCTTGATTAATATGGTTACAATCCATAAGCATTTCTCCTTTGGATTCATCTATACTAGTTTTCTTAGGGAGTTTTTCATCCACTCCAACCTCTTGTGAAGAAGGCTACATTTTTCTAGATTGTAATCAAATGCCCATGTTAATCATGTCGGGTCAAAGATGGCACGTTAGTGCATTTTACAAATCCTGCAAACCAAATATGCCTGTAGTAGTGTTCAAAACTGCATGTAGGCACTAACATGTTTTCTTCTTTTGCAGATAAGATTAGGCCCGGTGGTGGATAATGTGATACAATATAATAATCACATCGAATGCCTAGATCTGCATCTCCCAGAAATTACTTTGAACTCCTATCGAGGGACCTTATCGGAGATTATATTCACCAGGTTCTTTGTTGTCAGAGCAAGGGTGCTGAAGGTAATGTGGTTTTCCCTAGATTTATTTCGCAAAAATGAATGGTTTGTTGATCAGCACCGACGAATGGAAAAGGCTCCAAAAAAGCTGAATTTCATTTTGGAACTTCAGATGACAGAGTAATCGGAAGTCATCGTGTCAACCCCATACATGACTTGTCAGTGGCTGATCCCTTTGCAGAAATGATGAGGTTTCGAAACCAGCCTTACTAGTGGTAATATTAGTTTGAACCTCTCTTATATCCACATTCAGCAGGTCAGCGCGGGCGTTTGCAGCTGAATGAGCTGAATTTCATTTCTAATATTAGTTTGAACCTTGTAATCTTCGAATTTGAGCCATATAACTCTGGAATTTGAACCTCATAATATTTGGGGCTTTTGTGGTACAATCGTTGCAATGGCATTGTAAGAGACTTGTATATTGGTAGTACTATTTTGACCTTAATATGCAATGGACTTAGATTTTAATAACCATTCTCGAATGTGTTTCCCTTGTCGATCTCATAGCACATGATCTGTATAGCTAACTCGACAGCGATCTTCGATATTATTGCACACAGTTGGTTTCTTCAATTGTGTGCCCTATAGAGCGCAAAATTAATTATCCCACTCGAGTGTCCATCATCACCCTTCTGTGTAACTTTGACATCATCACCCATGGGTAAACTTATGATCGAAGTCATTCCACACACTTCGTTTTTACAAAGCTTTTTGCCAATAAATGCCCATGATTTGCCCCTCTTCTAGTCGACGCGTGGCCAAACTAGCTGGGCAGGAAGCTTGCGCGGCAAGCTACGCGGTTCCGCGGGTACAGGCTCACCAACAATACATGTGGCGCCTCTTTGAGCCCACGCGTGGTCAAACAAAACACGTGCGGGGTGCTCAAGCGTGCACTGGAATCCTCCGCTATGAACATTGTGACAAGACGTGACGATTACAGGCCGGCCGGCCCCCATTTATTACATCGGCCATTTAACCCTTGTGTCTCTTCAACCTTTCGATCGCGCCCCAGTATTGCAAGAAGCACACCCACCACGATAAATTCTTAGAGGGTATCCTGCGCGGCTCCAATGGCGCTCCGAGCGGCTGCCGACGACGAGCAGCAGTTCACCATGCATGCCGTGGTGGATATCCACAAAAGGTTCACGGAGCTCTCGGTGGTGTACACCAACAACCCGGTCTGGGTGGAGCACTCCATCCACATCATGGAGCTGTTGCTTGCTGAGGAGAAGAACAAGGTGGTTGGGTTCTGTAACACCCCCGGTGGTTAACTACAATAATCACTTTTGATAATGACATGTCAGCAAGCTTAACAGTGCATGATCATCATTAACATCATATTGCATTTCAACTCCTAACCTCAAATTCAAATTTAAATGAAAGTGGAAAATAAAAGTTGCCTGAACCTGAAAACTAAAATGTGCATCATGTTGCAAATATTCTCATAGCATTTATAAAAATGATTGCAACATTTGTTGGAATTGTAAAAGGACTCGAACAACAAGGAACAGCAGCAACATAACACTGTTTAATCCTTTTTCAATTTAAATAAAATCCAAACAAAAAGATATTTACCCCAAACTAGTTTTTGGTGTTAGGGTATAAAGCACTGGTATTTATGGACTAGGTCTCCCTTTTTATAAAATTCGGTTTGGGGCCTAACTATTTACTAAACAGAGATTTATGAATTAAGAAAAAGAAAGAAAAAAAAAGAAAAAAAAAAGGAAAAGAGCAGGCCCCCCCCCCCCCCGACCCCGACTGGGCCAAGCCCAGCTGGCCACTCCAGCCGGACCGACAACCGGCCCACCTACTCCCCCATATCCCCCCACCCACCACACACCCTAACCCCGAGCACCCCACTCCCCCCCACCTCTCCCCCTCCCCCGATCCAACTGGATCGGGATCGGGAGCTCTAGCCGCCGCCGCCCTCTGACGCCCCGGCGCGCCCCCCCCGGCCGACCGCCGCCCCGCCGCCGATGCCTCGCCTCCTCCCCAGCCCCCGCCTCGCCGACGCCCCCGTCCCCACCCCGCGACCGCCCTGCCGTCTCGACGTCGCCGGCACCCCGCCTCGCCGTGGACGCGCTCCACCCCCTCTACCCTCATCCCTCGACCTTCCTGCTCTATGCCACTCTCCTCGTTTGTTCCTCTTACAAGCCTGTCGTGTGAGGCCTCTGCCGCCTCTCCCCTTTCCCCCTCGTCCCCGTCCTCGATGCCGTCCGCCGTGCCCGGCCACGCTCGCCGCGGTCCCCTGCTCCGTTAGCCGCGCCCCCGCCGCGCCTGGCCACGCACGCGCACGCACCGCGCTCGCCCGCTCGAGCCTGCTGCTCGCCGCAGCCTCCCTCTCTCCCCTCGGTACTGCTCGCCTGCGGCCGCGCCCACCCGCACCCGCGCGCGCTCCCGCCTGCTCCTGCGCACCGCGCCCGCTGCCGGCTGCTGCTGCTACTAGCCCCCCCTCCCCCGGCGCTGGTTGCTGCTGCTGCTGCTGCTCCACCTACTGCTGCCGCTCTCCGCAGCTGCCCCGCACGCGCGGCCGCATCGCCCCGCTCGCTGCTCGCCTCGCCGCCGCCTGCAGCTGCTGGTGCCTCACGCCGCCTGCTGCCGCCGCGCGCCGCGCCCCGCCGTGCCCGTCACCGCTGCTGCCGCAGCCCCGCTCGCCTGCCTCTCCCCTCCGCGCGCCGCCCAGCCCGGCGCCTACCCTGGCCGCGCCGTCGCCGCCTCGCTCGCCTCTGCCCGCGCGCATGCGCGCGTTGGCCGGACTTGTCCGGCCCCGAAAGGGGCTCGCCTCGGACGTGTCCTCCCCTACCACTGACCAGTGGGCCAGTTCCCTGTTTAAAAAAAGAAAAAAAAAGAAGAGATATAAAAAAAAAGTTAAATAAATAATTAAGTTAATAGTTAATTAATTAGTTAAAAAGTTAATTAAGTTAAATAATATTGTTTAAATTAACTAATTAGGTTTAGTTGCTAATTAATGTTTAATATGTTGATTAGTGTTAGTAGACTATGACATGTGGGTCCCCCTTGACCCTGCTGACTGGTCAACCTTAACCCAGTCAACGCTGACTGGATCTGCTGACTGGACCATTTGACTTAGTCAACCTATTTAAATTTCAGAAATTAATAAAGCTTTAGAAAATCATATAAAATAATCCGTAGCTCAGATCGAAAAACTTTGAACATGAAAGTTGCTCAGAACGACGAGACGAATATGAATACGCGGTCCGTTCGTCCGCCACACGTCTCTAACTATCCGAACATGCAACCGTTCCCCTCTGGTCATCTGTCTGACAAATGCCCGGAACCGGGAAAACATTCCCGGATGGATCCCTCCTTCCTCGGTGACGTGCAACCATATGTTAGGACACACCCGGCACTGCACATTGTCATGTCGTACTTTGTGTTGCTCTTGTTTGCGTTATATTTATACTGTTTCCTCCCCCTCTTCTCTCTCGGTAGCCCCCCCGACACCGACGTCGTCCCCGAGGCCGACGCAGCTCCGGAGACCGAAGTCACCATTGACAACCTTGCCCTTGCCGCCGAGCAACCAGGCAAGCCCCCCCCCCCTTTGATCATCCCGATATCGCCCATTCTAATTTCCCATGCTTGCATTAGAATTGCTGCTACTACTGCTTTACCTATTCTGATGCATAGCCTATTTATTGTAACCTGCTATTGATAATTACCTGCATATCCTAAACTGTTTAGTCTAGGCTGGGTAGAGACCTATCAGTGACCCCACTTATCCCGACTGCCGCGCTGGATCGTCAGAAGACCCGTTCAACGGGATTGAAGACCAGACCTCGACACCGCACATCACCCCCCTTAGTTGTAACGACACTGCAGCGTTACTATCGAGTGCCGAGGGTGAAACCTCTTATAGCACTCCTGATGTTAACTCTGTAGAGTAGCTATCCGGTCGTGGTCATCGAGGGTGATTCCTCCTTCTCCACTTCCGATACGACGCTGTCGTGCAACACATCAAGTGTGAACCCATCGAGGGTGATTCCTCCTACGTTCACCTTGGCAGTTACATCGAGTGGGAATCCAACGAGGGTGATACCTCGGATTCCCTTGATGTTATGGACACACGGATACTTGGACTTTACATTGTTACTTGGAAAGGCGGGTCGGCCCTGAGGGGTACCCGCGTGCGCCTGAGAGGCGAGTGTTGTGAAGACGGGTGCCTGTGTGGTGCCCGAGTGGTGAATACGAGGCGTGGCCGGGCATTCATGGCCCTTGCCGCAAGTCCTCGAGACGGGGCGACGAGGTCACATCTTTCGTGAGTCTCTGCTCGTTTTCCGCAAGCCCCTAGTCCACTTACGATTTGGATATTTGATCCGAGCAGGCCTCTGGTCTGATAGCACTAACCATCACGTGGGCATAGTATGGGCGTTCTGCATCGTAGCATCAGCCGAAAGCTCTGTCAGACGTCCAGTTCAGCATGGCGGCACGGACGGACCGGCGCCCCTGGTGCCAGGCTTCTCCCTGCGCGCAACGACTCGGAGTGCACAGGGCGATGGCCCAAGACCTCTGAGCGCTTAGGATGTAGACCGACGGGGACCTCTCTGCTGAGCTGTAGGTCGGGTTGCGGCATGTTGTTTGGCCGAGGCCGGGCATGACCCAGGAAAGTGTGTCCGGCCGGAGTTAAGCGAGCGTGATGGGTAAGTTGGTGCACCCCTGCAGGGAAGAACATTTCTATCGATAGCCGGTCCTACGGTAAAGGACACTCGGAGTTGTATCCCGATCGATACAACTAGAACTGGATACCCGTGATGATACTTGGATATGTGGCTCTGGGATTGCTTCTCGCAGGGAGTCGAGAAGGGATCTCAGGACGAGGTTGATGACTGTATGGCTCTGGGATTGCTTTCTCGCAGGGAGTCGAGAAAGGATCTCTGGGTGAGGTTGAGACTTAATGATACTACTACATTATATTGTACTGTTCTACTCTCTTCTACTGCTGCAAGACCACTGAAGATGCTAGTCTTCGATAGGACTAGGCCTTCTCTCTATTCTGGCATTTCTGCAGCCCAGTCCACATATACAGCCTCCCCTTGAAAATGTTGCATATGTAGTGTAGATCCTTGCTTGCTGAGTACTTCTGAGTACTCACGGTTGCTTTGTTTTCCTTTTTCCCCCATGTCAGTTCATCGTGATCCGATGACGGAGCCGCTGAGACAGCTACCCCCGCCGACGATCGCTACTACTACCCCGAGGATGGATTCTTCTACGAGTTTACCAACGACCAGGAGTAGGTTCGGAGGGTCCCAGGCAGGAGGCCTGCGCCTTTCGATCGTAGTGTTTTATTTTGCCCCGCCTTTCTAAAGGCCTTTCTGTTTCTCTTTTATATCTGTACTCAGATATCTAATGCTTCCGCTGACGCTTGTATGCCATCGAGCTATGTATTCGAGCCCTCGAGGCCCTGGCTTGTAATATAAAGCTTGTATGACTTTATTTATGTTTTAGAGTTGTGTTGTGATATCTTCCCGTGAGTCCTTAGGCTTGATCGTGTGCATTTGCGTGTATGATTAGCGCGCGATCGGGCCGGGGGCGTCACAAGTTGGTATCAGAGCCGACTGCCTGTAGGAACCCCCTTTCCAACTCCTTGGCCGAAGTTGAGTCTAGTGGTCCAAAACTATTTTACTAACTTGGCTGTGTGTCTTACGGGCCCACATCGCCAATTGGGTGGTATTAGTATCTTTTATTCCTCATCTTTACTCTGGGACTCTGATCTCTCTTCCTTTCGGGTTAACTAAAGTTTACTAACGCCGACACTTAGGATCTCGTAATTCTCGTCCACCCGGAGAGCTGGTTATCTGTGCGATTTCCCTGACATTGATCTGATTAGTCTGATAATCATTTTCCTTTCCATTGTTTTGTTTAACCTTTCTCTCCGAGATCGGTTATACTTCTCCTTGTCTTTTGACAATCATGAGTTTCCTCTATTTCAGATGGATCGTTTGTTTCCACCACACCCTGCGACGCAGCTACCAGCTGTTCGAGCAGGGATACATCCAGAGTACATTCTTTATCCACTGGGGCAGATGTCAATCCGTTACAATACCCCAGTACTTTCTCCTCCAGATACCCGCAAAGACTTTGTGATCTATTGTGACGCATCCCGTGAAGGATTAGGCTGTGTCCTAATGCAAGAGCGTAAAGTGATTGCTTATGGCTCTCGTCAGTTGCGACCGCATGAAGAGAATTATCCGGTACATGATCTAGAACTAGCTGCTGTCATCTATGCATTGCAGTTGTGGCGACATTACCTCCTCGGTAATCGTTGCGAGATCTACACGGATCATAAAAGTTTGAAGTACTTGTTCACTCAGCCATCTCTAAACCTCCGTCAGCAAAGATGGATGGAGGCCATTGCGGACTATGATTTGGGTATATCCTATACCCCTGGCAAGGCTAACGTGATGGCAGATGCCTTAAGCCGCAAGTCCTATTGCGACAACCTCATGGTTAGGCGAGCTCAACCTCGTCTTTTTGAAGAACTATGCAAGCTAAATCTGCGTATTGTTCCACAGGGATCTCTTAATAACCTTGTGATACAACCAGATCTTGAGAAAGCTGTTAAGAATGCGCAAGCTAAAGATGCTGAAATTGACCTCATGAAGAAAGACCTTCACCTTGTAAAGTACAGGGATTTCTCGCTGTCTGAAGATGGAACCTTGTATTTCAGAAACCGCATTGTCGTACCTCGTTTCGAACTCATGACTGACAAAGTCATGAAGGAGGCACATGACACCCCATTGTCTATTCATCCGGGTAGCACCAAGATGTATCGTGATCTCCGTCAAAGGTACTGGTGGTCTAGAATGAAGCAGGACATTGCTCGCTTTGTTGCTGAATGTGATGTGTGTCGTCGCGTTAAAGCAGAACATCAGAAGCCTGCTGGAATTCTGCAACCGTTGCCTATTCCTCTATGGAAATGGGATAAGGTTCAAATGGATTTCATTACAGGACTTCCCAGGTCACAGAAGGGTCACGATGCTATTCTTGTCGTTGTCGACCAACTCTCTAAAGTTGCACACTTTCTGCCTGTCAAGGAGACGATCACTGCTAGTCAGTTAGCAGAGTTGTATATCTCCAGAATTGTATCACTCCACGGTATTCCGAAGGAAATCAGTTCGGACCGTGGCGGTCTTTTCACCTCAAAATTCTGGGAAAGTTTCCAAACAGCTATGGGAACTCATATTACCTGGAGTTCAGCTTATCACCCTCAATCTCAAGGCCAAGTCGAACGAGTCAATCAAGTGCTTGAAGACATGCTTCGGGCTTGTGTTATTTCATTCGGCAAGAAGTGGGAAGAATCTCTCCCGTATGCCGAATTCTCTTACAACAACAGCTATCAAGCCAGTCTGAAAATGGCCCCCTTTGAAGTTCTCTATGGACGTAGATGTCGAACCCCTCTGAATTGGTCAGAAACTGGGGAACGACCGCTCGTGGGTCCAGATATTATTCAACACACCGAAGAACAAGTCCGTATCGTCCGTGAAAATCTCAAGGCGGCTCAGGACCGCCAGAAGAGCAACTATGATCGCAAACGATGGGGTTTGACTTATCAACCTGGTGATCAGGCTTATCTTCGTGTCACTCCTATGAAGGGCACTCACCGTTTTGGAATCAAGGGCAAGCTAGCTCCACGCTACATTGGTCCTTTCCGCATTATTGCTAGACGTGGTCAGGTGGCATATAAATTGGAATTGCCGCCGCAATTCTCTCATATCCACGACGTCTTCCACGTGTCGCAGCTTCGTCAATGCTTCAAGGAATCCCCGCACCGAGCTGTGGATCACGAGGTGCTCGAATTGCAAGATGACCTATCTTATAAGGAGCATCCGATCCGCATTCTCGATGAAGCTGAACGTCGGACCCGTCAGAAGGTTACCAAGTTCCTCAAAGTGCAGTGGTCAAATCATACTGAAGATGAAGCCACTTGGGAACGCGAGGATAATCTTCGTGCGGAATACCCCGAACTTTTTCCTTCTACTTCTTAATTCTCGGGACGAGAATTCTTGTTAGTAGAGGAGATTTGTAACACCCCCGGTGGTTAACTACAGTAATCACTTTTGATAATGACATGTCAGCAAGCTTAACAGTGCATGATCATCATTAACATCATATTGCATTTCAACTCCTAACCTCAAATTCAAATTTAAATGAAAGTGGAAAATAAAAGTTGCCTGAACCTGAAAACTAAAATGTGCATCATGTTGCAAATATTCTCATAGCATTTATAAAAATGATTGCAACATTTGTTGGAATTGTAAAAGGACTCGAACAACAAGGAACAGCAGCAACATAACACTGTTTAATCCTTTTTCAATTTAAATAAAATCCAAACAAAAAGATATTTACCCCAAACTAGTTTTTGGTGTTAGGGTATAAAGCACTGGTATTTATGGACTAGGTCTC